>OX419724.1:49790700-52290700 GCA_948477245.1 Thumatha senex
CATATTATACGCCCATATTTCATCTAACATTCGTGGCCTCGCTGACTCAGTGTTCTGTAAACGATCAATGCGTTAAGCAACTTTCGCTATAGGTGGTCCTTGGATGGGTGACCACTTGTGGCATTTACATTTGCGAGCGTTTCCGTGCTTCGGAAGTCAAGTTAAGCCGTTGGTCTTGGTTGCCAGTAACATGGCAACGTTAAGCCTGGTTGAAGGCGTTATGGGCGGCTTGAAAAATTTCAACAGCAGGTCGCCACAGCCTGCGCCTGTCCATTTCAACACGGCAATGTGTTCACCACCTGTTACGATAAAAATGCATACGGTTAAATGTGGTAGTCTATGCGCCTGCCGCGCATGAGATCCCGGGTTCGATTCCCGGATCGGAACAAATATTTGTGTGATGCACAAATATTGATTTCGGAGTTTGAGTGTTTCCAATGTTTAATATGTAAGTATTTAGAAATATATAAGTATGTATATCAGTTGTTGAGATCCCATAGTACAAGCTTATAGCTTAGTTTGGGCTAGATGGCGCTGTATAAAAGTGTCCCAGAATAGAATGCCTCTACCTACACCTTCGTGGATAAAGGCGTGATAATATGTATGTGTGTGTTTAATACTTTTATTCTATCGTCCAGACTGACCCGGCGGCAACGCATTATCCAGAGGAATAGAACTGAAAGATTGTCTGACTTATTAGATTGGAGAAATTTAGGCATTGTAAGTATCAATACCCTTAACATCTTTATTTCTTAACTAGTTGACGCACTCGGCTTCACACGCGTGGTGAATTTTTCCCGTTTCCGTTTCCCACAGGAACTTGTTCCCGGGATAAAAAGTAGCCTATGTGTTTTTCTGATGTAAAAGCTATACTATTGTAAAGTTTCATCAAAATACATTGAGTAGATATTGCGTGAAAAAGTAACAAATATCCATTCTTACAAACTTTCGCGTTTATAATATTAGTAGGACTAGCGAACCCTCGCGGCTTGGCCCGTGACATGCTTTGAATTCCCGTCGCATCCATTTAATCCCGTCGGTTATTAAATATTACTTTTACAAAAATGTATGAAAATTGACGCGATTTGTCGACATTTATGGTTACTGCTCCTCTCTCCTGAGTGGTAGGGTGATACTGTATAGCCTATAGCCTTCTTCTATAAAAGAAAGTACTCTCCAACTCAAAAATATTCATTTAATTCGGACCAATAGCGACTGACTGGGATTAGCGCGTTCAACCAAACAAATATACTAACGAACTCTTCAGCTTTATTTATTAGTAAAGATACTCTTCCCGTAGAACTTATTCACAAAATAAAAAAAATAAAAAATAGAATTAAAAAATAAAGGTTATAAAGGGTCGGCAGCGCGAGTGCTGGTGTCGCAAACGTCCATAGGCTACGGTGACCACTTTCCATCAGGTGGGCCGTATGCTTGTCTGCCACAACTGTGGTATAAAAAAAATCCACTTCAATAATTGCACTCTCTCGCCAGACTTAGCTTGACACGCCTCTTGAAGAAAGACCTCCATAATATCCTAAAGTAATTGGGGTAACCCACAATTTACATATGCCTTGGTGGTGTAACCCGTCTCGGGTTTGATTCCCGGGTCGGAACAAATGTGTGTGTGATCCGCAAATAGTTGTTTTGGGTGTTTGGGTGTTTCCTATGTATAAAAAGTATGTATTTAGAAATATATTAGTATATTTATCAGTTGTCTAGATCCCATACCACAAGCTTATATAAAATTATGTTAAAAAAAATATCTTCACGCTGTGTCCCTGATGCGGTAGATAGAAAGGACACATCGCCAGGTTTCGCGATCCATGCATACTTCTTTCGCTTCTTCAAGATTCATCAATCACTTCATACACGCACGTCTAGGTATCCGAGTACTTTTGACTTTTCCGTTGTTGAGCAATCTGCTCACGTGGTCTTCATATGTAAGTCTCGGTCTACCCTAACTCCTTCTACCCTCTACTTTCGCACAATATATATTCTTCGTCAATCGTTCCTCACTCATTTGTTGGACTTGTTCAAACCAACGGAACACGCCCCTTTTCTAGCTTAACGCTGACACATTTATTAAAACCTGCCATATTGCGTATCACGTCGTTAGACATTCAGCCGCCCATTTTTTTGTGTTTGATATCCACAGTACTATCGTCAAGCGCGAGCTGATGCGTTGAAGATCGTGTACCCAGATTATGTAGACCAGATGCACCAAGAACTGGGCAAGAGATTCAACTACCCAAGACCTATATCGGAACCGCCATCTCCTACTCACTCCAGTAAGTGCCAACTTCTTTTTGCTTAAATTTATGTTTTTTTTTTTGTAGAAGTAAAACTTCTTTATGAGAAGATTATTTCCGTATGAGAGAAATTTTATAGCTGTAAAAATAAATCGTCACGTTTTTCGGTTACGCGCTATGTTGTTTTGATATAAAACTACTATAACATAAGTTATACTTCTGTACAAGGGAATTTTTATAGCTATAAAAAAATCGTCACGTTTTTCGGTTACGCGCCATGTTGTTTTGCAGTGAATCTTCTTTATCGACGTATGCGTAAGCCTTATCTACTCAATTTTCGTGAAGTTGTAAATAATAGAAAAAGTGATATGTCGTAAAGAAGTTTCACTTCTTACCTGTGTACTCTGGTACACGCACATATTTTTTTATCAATCACGCACTATCCAGACGGGGTGGCAGACGCATATTATACGCCTAGTTTTCATCGTGTCTATTTGTGTCCCATGTTATAGGTGGTGAGCCTATTACTGTGTTGAAAATGGACAGGTTACCCGCTGTTGAAATTTCAATTTTTTTTAAATAACCATCACGCCTTATCCCCGAAGGGGTGGCAGAGGCATATTGTATGCCCACTTTTCACCGTATGGATTCCTGTCCCACGTAATAGGTGGTGAGCCCATTGCCGTGTTGAAATAGACAGATGCAGGTTGTGGCTACCTGCTGTTGAATTTTTTCAAGCCGCCTATAAGGCCTTCAACCAGGCTTAACGACTGCCATTTTACTGGCAACCGGGACCAACGGCTTAACGTGCCTTCCGAAGCACGGAAACGTTCGCAAATGTAAATGCCACAAAGTGGTCACCCATCGGAGGACCAGCCATAGTGAAAGTTGCGTAACTCAGTGATCGTTTACAGAACACTGAGACCGCGGGGCCACGAGCGCTTTTTTTATTGAATAACGCTGTGGAAAATTATTTATGTTATTTAAACCCCAGTGCGTCAATCTCGGTCTTCTGAACCCGACATCAAAAACGATCACGTTCTCGCTGAGAAAGACGACACGTCAAAACACACAATAATTCAACAAAACAAACGGAAATCATTGGAAATTCTGGAAATCACTGAGGACGGCGATAGCCGCCATCTTGAAGTTAGCTTCGAGAAGCCGAACTTTACCGAATCCGAACACGAGAATTACAGAACGCCAATCGAGAACTTTCTAGAGCCGTTGAATGAAACAGTGGCTGAGCAAATCGATCAGCTGATCGCCAAGCTGACAGATTGCGTTGATGCCGAGAATTAGGTTTATATTTTTTTTTGCTTGGGTTACCAGAGTATCCATTTTCTAAGGGTTGCCAGTGTGAAAAAAAAAGTAAAATTTAAAAGATTTTTATTTAGCGTCTCGATTGTCTATACTTTAATCGGCTGGTAACTTAATTAAGCGCGAGTGCCGTTTGACCTTCCAAACACTTTAAACCTTTAGATTTAAATAAATATAATTTGGGTTATTGTCACACAATGGCATTCATTGTCTAGCTCAAATTAAACTGTATAAGTTTGTGCTATGAAATGTAGATAAATGATAGAAATACATAAATATTATTAAATAAATTTTATATATTTTGGAAATATTCAAATTTAGAAACCAACATTTGCTGATCATACAAATATTTGTTCCCCCGGATTTGAACCCGAGACCTTAACTGGGTGCTAGTTGACGCTAAATATTAAATTATTTATTTTAGACGTTTATGAAATTTGTCATTTAGTTCTATATTGACAAACGGGCATAGTTGTTAATTTTTTCGGCTTATTAAAATTAATGCAACGTATAAACGGTGTTGACAGATGCCGTCAGTATTGTCAGCCTAAAGAACCCACCAAATCTGGGGGAAATGGAAACTCTGGCGGCCCACAATCTGGGTTTGACACGCTCCGATTTGTGGTCACATTTTGGATCTACTTTAGAAAGGTTTTGCACCATTATATTTGGATTACGTAGCCCTTTGGTAGTTAATGGTAGATTTGGCGATATTCTCTGGGAGTGTAGCACTTAACAAAAGTTTACAAGTAACATCAGGAGTAGTTTACTATGTGGATCTCGTGGCATCTGGGGTAAATTTACATTACATAGGACCCGTAATGTACTATTACCGTGGTGCTACCCTTTTTCCATAGGATGTACACCTAGTTGCCGTCCAGGTCTCCCGCTTTGCAAAGGAGGGAAGCTGCTTTTTTTTTCCAACTCCCTCAAATTATGTACTGATTAATTTCAATGAGGGTTCCAAGACATTCTAACTTCTCCTAGACTTCCAACTTTTCCTGGACCTCGAACTTCTTGTGGAATTCTAACTTCTGGACTTCTAACTTCTTCTGGACTTCTAACTTCTCTTGGTACTACACCGAGTTCGAGCTCGGTGTAACTTTTCTGGTGTTGGTTACTGCTGTAAATCCTGATTTACAGGAGTCACAGTAATGGGAATGGTGTTGACAAATACCGTCCGTTTTGTCAGCCTAAAAAAACCCACCAAAACTGGGGGAATAAAACACTTAAAAACACTCCAATTCGTGGTCACATTTTGGATCTACTTTAGAAAGGTTTTGCACTATTATATTTGGATAACGTAGACCTATGGTAGCTAATAGTTAGAATAGTGATTTTGATGCGTGATTTGAAGTTAGAATTGAAACACTACGAGCGTTTGGTATCAACACTTTTTTTTTAAGTATCGTAGAGAATATGTGATGAGTGATGAGATTTTCGGCGTCTAAGCAGCAGGCAGTCTTACCCGGTGCAATTGCTGATTAACAGATGGGGTCATGGCGAAGATAAGGAAAACTTTTTTTTGTTGACTGGTTAAAATTTCAGAAACAAAGAGGTGTGCGCGTGAGGTTCTATCTTCTCCTGGGACTTCACCGAGATCGAGCTCGGTGTAACTTTTCTGGTTTTTGGTCATTGCTGTAGATCCTGGTTTACAGGAGTCACAGAAATGGGAATGCGGATTGGATTAGTCGCAATTAAAAACAAATAAAAGGAGGTGTGCATCTTAATCGCGTTTAGCTCCGTCAAAATAATGTAAAACTTATTTTACCAGAAAATAGTCTATGATTTAAACAAACATATGACACACATGTTTTTTTTTGAATAGATATCTGTCACAATTGACAGATATCAATTTATCAATTTCGTTACCGTTTTATATTTAACTCTTTTGTCACGGCTACTTTTCTGAAGTTTCACTTCTACGAGTACTTTGAGTGAATTGCACACACAAACTTTATTTTTGTTTATAATTCGCTAGCCAAAATGATTCCATCCGTCTGATGGAACGTCTAATTCAAATGATTGACATTGAGCTATGTTATACACCGTTTAAGATTTAAAATATATTTTAAGATTATTAAGCCATTAGCCATTATAAAATAGCATGCAATGTTACATAGTCCCCCTATAACCAGTCAGTCATTCTTCCATGCAAAGATCGTTCAACTTGTAAAGTTAAGGTTGTATGTATACCGAAATCCAAAGTTAGGAGTCACCTTCATATTTTAGCGCAATTTTTCATGAACCATGGTGACATGAAGCGGCCAATGGCCACTTTCAAAGTGTTGATTGCCTGGGTTTGAAAGTCTACAGTATGGGGTTCTTCAAAAGGGGTCTTAGATGGTTTTAAAAGGGTCGGCAGCGCGAGTGCTGCACCTCTGGTGTTGCAAACGTCCATAGGCTACGGTGACCACTTTCCATCAGGTGGGCCGTACGCTTGTCTGCCACCTCAGTGGTATAAAAAAACAAAAATTTACAGCGACTCTTAATTTGTCTTCGAACAGATTTGTTGTCAGGGTTACCCATTTTCAGATTTAATATAGACTGCCTCGGTGGCGCAGTGGTAGTGTATGCGATTGCCGCGACTAAGGTCCAGGGTTCGATTCCCGAGTCCGAAAAAATATTTCTGTGATTTACAAATGTTTGTTTCGGAGTTTGGGTGTTTCCTATGTATAATATGTATGTGTTTAGAAATATATAAGTATGTTTATCAGTCGTCTAGATCCCATAAAACAAGCTTATATTAGCTTACTTTGAGCTAGACGGCACTGTGAAAAAAAGAAGTCCGACAATATATAACTAAAACTAACTAACTATCTTCACGCTGTATCCCTGACGGGGTAGTCAGAGAGGACAGATCGCCAGGCTTCGCGATCCATGCATACTTCTTTCGCTTCTTCGAGATTCATCAATCGCTTCATACACGCACGTCTGGGTATCCGAGTACTTTTGACCTATAATTGGTAATTTCCACAGGAGGCACGACTCCAGCAGCCTCGGTCCACGGCTCTGATGACGAAGATGAGGTGGATGAAGAACTGGAACTTGCCGAATTAAGAATTAATGATAATTAATTAGTTTTATGTTTTATATTGTTTTAGCTGGGATTTTGTAAATGTATCGACTGCAGTCAAATAGATATCTTTACTATTTACTCTATAAAATGCTGAAGAGTTTGTTTGTTTGGTTGAACGCGCTAATCTGAAGAACTACTGGTCTGAATTGAAAAATTATATTAAATTGTGTTGGATAGATATCGAGGAAGGCACACTGTAGGTGCAAGAAAGAGCAGTACGCGCGCACATTTTCTTTCTCTCTTCCTCTCATAGCCATTGCATGAAATATATATTAGGCTCTGAAGAATTAGGAGAAAAATAACCACTTATTTTATTAGGAGATTTCAATGTTATGTCATACATATATCAGATGGCGCTAAAGAAGTTTTACTTTAGTCATGTGGTATAAAAACACACTCGATTTTTCGATTCAAATTTCAATTATTTGAATCCAATTCATATCATTCGATTGACTCGAATCGATTCGACTCGTTGAAGACGTCATACTTGCACGATGAATTAGCGAAAGTCTTAAATTCGATTTCGTACTCGTATGTCGAGTAATCAGTCATCATGTACTGCCGCAAATCGATTTATAATTCGCTTACACCACAGTACAAATATTAGCAGTAAGGAAACTTCTTACAAATGTGTGAAACGGCCTACCCACACAGACTCATGTGTAGATCGATTGAGCCCACATCACAGTACTGTGTGAGTGGCAGTGTTCACGTTATATTTATTGATTGTTGTTATATGTGTATACTAGCTGACGCCCGTGACTTCGCCCGCGTAGAGAAGTTCTTCCGTCCCCTTTTTCCACAGGAACTTGTTCCCGGGATAAAAAGTAGCATATGTGTTATTGTGATGTTATTGTTATTGTATTATTGTAAAGTTTCATTATAATCCATTTAGTAGTTTGACGTGAAAGAGTAACAATCATCCATTCTTACAATCTTTCACGTTTTTATATTAGTAGGATTGACAATGATCATCCTAACCCTAACACAGACAACCGTAACCCCACACAGACAACCCTAACGCTTCAGTGGCGAATAGGTACTTAATTTTAGATTTAGGTCTAGTTTCCTTACTGCTTTATTACATGTACTATGTTTACATAATGATTCGAGCGAGAGTTTATCTTTATTTTTGCTATTCTGATTTTTCTTACAAATGAAAATAACGAATTAAATGAATTTGAGTTAAGCTAGTCACCGAACATCGAATCAATCGAGCCTTGCGCGCTTAGGCGTTGAATGCCGCGCCTGGTCTGGATGTGTCTAGAAGTTCACGAATTGGTTCAGTTTTGGTCAAAGCGATTAGAATGAACAAATCAATAGCCTATCAGAGTTATTCGAATTAAATGATTCAAATAAAATGACTCGAATGAAATGAATCGAATGAAATGATTCGAATCAAATGATTCGAATCAAATGATTAGAATGAAATGATTCGAATGAAATGATTCTAATGAAATGATTCGAATGAAATGATTCGAATGAAACGATTCAAATTACCCAAGTTTAAATCTCGTCTGAACAATGCTGTCTTTATTGACTAAAAATAAAAAATAAATACTATATTTACTACTTGCTACTACATAATTATTTACTATACTAAAGTATCAGCCAATATACTATACAGATAAATGAAATTAAAGTGCCTGTTTGTAATTCCAAATTAGCAACTTTTCACTAAATGCATAAATAAATGTATTTTCTTATACCTATATATTTTGTTAGTAATTTTTTAAGTTTAAATATATTGTGTTCAAATTACTATATCATATTAGATGTTAAGTTTTATGTGCGTTTTAATGTTAAAATTTAATAAAATCTTAAATAAATTGTTAAGTTTTAAATGTGTTTGAGTAATCAATCGGTCTTGAACAATTTTCGGTCTTCCATTTTATATGTTCCTTATATGTTTTAGCGTGTTTAGCAATTCCCAACTAGCTTTAAATATATATAGTGTGCCGGCCCATCTTAGGGTCAAGACTGGCGGTCAATACCGAGCCTTCTCCCGCCCACCTTCACCCGCCCACCTTCTACGGCCCACCTTCTCCCGCGCGCCTTCACCCGCCCACCTTCTCCCGCCCACCTCCCGCCCACCTTCTCCCGCCCGCCTTCTCCCGCCCGCCTTCTCCCGCCCACCTTCTCCCGCCCACCTTCTCCCGCCAACCTTCTCCCGCCCACCTTCTCCCGGCCTCCTTCTCCCGCCCACCGCTCTGCGCCGAATAAGAGCGGCTAGAGCATCCTCTTCCCGCTCCCTCTCCGCTGCTTCCTTCGCTGTTATAATAGTCTCGGCGAATGAGGACATTGCTTCCCAGGCCTCCGCACTGTCAAGCATGACTCGCACCATGTCGGGCAGTTGCAGGCCTACTCCATTGAGTGCCACGCTTAACTCGCGGCGTTCGTGTTGCCATGCCGGGCACTCAGAAATCGTGTGCTCGACGGTGTCATCCGGGGCGCCGCAATGATGACACATTGGCGTCTCCTCACGACGTGCAACACGGTGCAGGTAATGTCCGAAACATCCATGTCCGGTCAAGACCTGCACCAAGCGGTAGATGAGGCAGCCTTCCTGTCGGCTTACCCACTCCTTCTTCCTGGCCAGCGCTAGGGTTGGAGAGTGTTTCGCTCCGTTGACGTAGAGCTTCCCTCTGCGCATGTGAGCGGGCTTGCTCGATTTCTTCGAGATCAGGCCGCTCACCCCGCCTTCTTGCGTCAACCCTAAGGCGATGCACCTCAGCAAGCACGGGTGCATCAATTTGCCAAGGTAGTGTGCCAGCTAATACGCAGGCGCATAGCGGCACTCCATGGAATTGGAGTGCTCCTTCAATGCACTCGCGGGGGATGGTGTTGAATGCGTTAGCGAAATCTAACGACCCCAACACCACCTCCCTACGTTTCGTAGCCGACTCGGTACACTTTTTGAGGTGAGTAACCGCGTCCATTGTTGACCGCCCGGTCCGGAAGCCGTACTGACAATCGGCCAGGTCGGGCCCGGAACTCTCGAGGTGCTCGATAATGCGGGAGGCAAGAATTTTCTCGAAGGCCTTGCCTGCCTCATCGAGCAGCACGACTGGCCGGTAGCCTGCCGGTAAATCCTCTGGGCGACTTTCTTTCCGGAGTAAACAGAGCCTCCCCACGCTTTTTCCAAACAGCAGGAAACGCTCTTCTAGTGGGCCCAGAGCAATAGCCATGACTTTGGTTGGGACTCCATCTGGCCCAGGTGCTTTCTTTTTACTTCGGAGACGTTCCCTCACAACGCTGAACTCCGCATCCGTGACCCGAGGCCCATCAGCCCACTCCTCCGGATCAGAACCGAGGGTTGACATGCGTGGGGGCGTAAAAGTTCCCGGATTTGGGAAGAGCGTCTGCAGAACCCTCCTCAGTAGTACAGGCTCCATACAGGATGTAGGTGGACCTGGTGCTGAGAATTTCCGTCTAATCGTCTCTTGCCTCGGAATCCTTCTCACTTTCGAAAACCCCAGCAAAGAACCTCTTCCTTCCCCTTGAAGCACTTGCGTCACTCGCCAGGCCTGGAGAGAGGGGCGAGTCCCTCCTTTTAACTCTGTCAGCACCCACCGGCCGCTGACTGTCGGTCACCACCCACCGGCCACTGCATTACCGCGCACCAAGTGGGATGGGTCAAGGGCCGACGACAAGGACGTGCTGGAGAACACTTGGGGCACTGCCCCAACCTAATCTAACCTAAAATTACATGGGAGTGACAAAGATAGATAGTAACGATATTCTGCTATGCAGATATGCACATATCAGTTATAGCAACGATATAACTGATATGTGCTCCACGATTCGACCGATATAATATTAAAATAATATTAATTATAAGTATATATTATTTAAGACATAAATCGTGGTTTACTCTCAAGAATTCTGTTTTTATAATTACATTATGTAATATATATATGAGGGTCTGATTCCACAACGTGTCACTAATCAAATTATTGACCAGTGAGTAATATAGTTGTAGAATTTTCATCTATAAGCATTTTTCAAAGCTCAGGGGCTGATTTCAAATTTTTTTCTACACTGAATGTCTTAATTAATTCATTGCCACACAGTGGTCTTTTCATAGCTTTTTTAAAATAATTATTTTATGCCTGGTTACTAAGGCATTTAAGCCACATTTTATTCTTAGTCTTCTTATTACCTAAACCTTCGTCTTTATTCCAATAAAGTGGTAGAAGCTTTACAGAGGCTTTCAGTGGAATTTACGCGGCCAGATGTAATATCGCATTTCACTACAATATATCACTGTCTTTTACTGAAGCACGTTGACACAAGTATTATATCTAAGTATCTACCATTTTTACACATAAAACACGGTTACTGCACTCATTTTAGAAAATAATATATAGCAAGCGCCGCCATCCGTTAACTTCCCGCGCAAAACCCATTTTTGTCAACTTTATAATAATGTAGCTAGCATGCAAGAATATTAGCATATTAGAAATGAATGGTAGACTGTTTTTTTACTGTCGATTAGAAGCAAAATGTTTGATGTGCTGACATAATAACTAGCTAATGCCCGCGGCTTCACCCGCATGGTACATTTTCTAGTACCGTACGTTGTTCCAGGTGTCAACTATCTTATCTGTATACTGAATTTCAGCCGAAATAGGTTGCAGCGTAATTGAATAACAAATATGTTTACTAACTTTCACTTATATAATATTAAACATATATACATAATATATTTGCATCTGTTTGTTCAGACTAATCTCTGAAACAGCTGGAACGAATTTAACGTGACCTTGACTGGTAAATAGCGAATGTCATAAGGAGTATAGGCTACATTTATTGATGTATTCCCACGGGAACGGGCACTCCGCGAATGAAACCGCGAGCATCCGCTGGTTAAACAATGTAGTAATGAAATGTTTAGTTATAAAATTTTTTGTTTAGTAATTTTATTCTTTTTATCAATATTAACGTTTATTGTTACGAAAATACTCGTATAGAATATGTTTATATTTTTTTATTTCTTTTGTGCTGCCTTGTCATACCATGCCGCCATCATACGCCATTTAAAAAGCGGAATATTCAAAAATAAAATATAATGAAGAGTGTGTACTAAGACCGCACAGCAGAAGTGAAAACTTCATTGGCAATCGCAATCAGTTATTACGTATGAATTGAATATACTAAACACAGCGACACAACAGCGAAGAGCAGTTGACTGTCTCTTTCTCGCTCGGGTACACTCGGTGTTCCCGAGTTCACCCGATCGAGCCTTTCATCTCAGAACGTGATGGATCAGCCTAACTTACTACCTACGGAAAAAACTGTGTGCGCCAAAAGATTTCATTTCAAAAAATAACTAAAATAATTATAGTTTTACAATGAATTTCCGCCATGTGACGCCTGAATTGATTAGTTATCATATTTATTTTAATAAATTGATTTTGTTGTCTGCAACATGGTAAAACATAAGTATATTTATACTTCCGAATTTATTATATTTGTTAAAACAGTTATTATACTTTATTTATATATTAAAATAATTATATTCACAACTCCCTAGTGTTCAATTTTGTAAGCGTTTTATTTTGTTATTGCAATTAAATAATAAAATATATAAATATTTGAATAATTGTTAATTGTGTTTACTTTTATGAATTTTATGGGTGTATAAAAAAAAAAAAAATAATAAAAAAATTAAATCTCCGGGGCCCAATTGACTTCACTGCTAGCGGAGCACATACTGATTAAGGGATGAAGTAACGACATAGTCTAAAGGACTAGGAGGATTATAGACTCCCGGATCCGGCAGGAGTGTACTATTTCGGAGTGTAAATATGGATTTCGCCCTGGTCATGGGACCACGGATCCTGTTTTTGCTCTGAGGGTTGTCGCGGAGAAATAGAGGACGAAGAACACGCCTCTGCACTGTATGTTTCTAGACATGCAGAACGCCTTCGACTGTGTTCTTCGAGCGATGATGGTGGGCAATGCGGTCCAAAGGGGTTCCAGAGGCCTATATTGACACTATCCGGGACATGTACCGCGAATCCGATTCTATGGTTCGGACTGCTGTTGGCGACACGAAACCTTTCCCCATCACCGTCGGGGTACACCAGGGTTCGGTCCTTAGTCCGCTTCTGTTCAGTGTGATATTAAACGAATTGTCGGACAGCATCAGGAACTCGCATGAGCAGCCTCCATGGTTGCTCATGTATGCTGACGATATTGCACTGGCAGACGCGGGCAGTGGCAGATTGGTGCGACGTGTGAAGGCGTGGAAGGAGACTCTTGAGAAGGGCGGTCTGAAACTAAATGTGGCGAAGACCGAGTACTTGGCACTTAACTCGACAGATCCGACATCCGTCCTCATAGTCGGTGATTTGGTCGAGCGCACGGACCAGGTTAAATACCTGGGATCTGTATTTTACACGTCCAGTGACATCGATTGCGATGTCAAGTCACGCGTTGCTGCCCGTAGGCTAAATGGCGGGAGATGACTGGTGTCATTTGTGACCCAAAAATGCCGATCCGGTTGAAGGGGCAGGTTTACAAAACCATCATCAGACCTGTCCTTTTACATGGCAGTGAGACGTGGCCAATATTGGAGCGACACAAACAGGAGCTGCGTGTCACGGAAATGAAGAAGCTGCGTAAGGAACTCTCGTATCCGCGGCAGCCTTCACGTCCGTGACATTGCAGACAAGTTCCAAGAGTGTCGCCTTCGTTGGTATGGTCACGTCTTGCGGCAACCGCCGGACTACGTGGGAAACAAATGTCTGGCCATGTCAGCCCCGCCGGGTCTCGGTAAGAGGGGAAGAACCAAAAAGTGCTGATTTGACGCCGTAAGGGATGACATGCTTGCCAATGGTCTCACTACAGGGGATGCCGACGACCGAGCGAAGTGGAGGAGAAAATGTAGGAAAGCAGACCCCGGGCGTCGCGAGACGCAACTGGGAGAGATGCTCGGATGATGATGATAACGACATAGTCTAAAGGCTGAGTCTATTTATACGGTAACCGGTATGAAAATTTTATAATTATTATTACTAGTGGTTCTGTGAACCGCAGACTTCGGAGTAAATTGAGGAAAAAGGCTAAACATACCGATTTGAGCGCTCTTGCCAACCACTACGGGACCATTTCCCCTTACCTGCCTCCATTTCCCCCCCGATCGAAAAACCCCCTCGCTAAGTTTTTGGCTATTTCAAGGATTGTCCATGCCAAGTTGCATGCAAATCCGATGAAAAATGCGACCTGTAGACTGAATGGACGGACGAACGGACATCGATAGCATTTTTCCCGTACCAGTAGAAATAAAACGGAGAATTTCGTCGGCTAGCTTCGCTCGCCTGCTTAGTCAATTATTTAACTGCGTCTGTGGCGCGGTAGGAGTGTATCAGACTGCTACGCAAGAGGTCGTGGGTTCGATTCCCACCCAGGATAAAACTTCTGTGATGTATGGTGTATTCTGTCTGGGTGTTATTTATCTATAATATGCATGTATTTAGAAATATATAAGTATGTTTACTAGTTATCTGGTTACTATAGTACAAACTCTGCTTAGTTTGAAATCAGATGGCGTTGTGTGAGTTGTCCCAACTATATTTACGTAGAGAAGTTTTCCCGTTTCTCACAGGAACTTGTTTCCGAGATAAAAAGTAGCCTATGTGTATTCTGATGTATAAGCTATATTATTGTAAAGTTTCATTAAAATCTATTCAGTAGTTTTAACGTGAAAGAGTAACAAACATCCATACAAACTTTCGCATTTATAATATTATTAAGAAGTATTTTATTTATTTATCTATCACGCCTTGTGTATTCCTGTCCCACGTAATAGGTGGTGAGCCCATTGCCGTGTTGAAATAGACCAACGCAGGTTTTGGCTACCTGCTGTTAAAATTTATAAAGCCGCTCTTAAGGCCTTCCACTTGACTTAACAACTGCTATGTCACTGGCAACTGGGACCGTTGGCCTAACGTGCCTTCCGAACCACGGAAACGCTCGCAAATGTAAATGCCACAATGTGATCACCCATCCGAGGACCGGTCATAGTGAAAGTTGCGTAAGCCAGTGATCGTTTACAGAACACTGAGTCCACGGGGCCACGAGCGCTTCTGTATAAATAAATATGTACCTACGAATAAACATAAATTATTCGTCTGCACAAATAGTCACTTCGTAGGATAAAAGGCTAAAAGATCAATCATGGGGTTGGGAGGACAGATGATGCCATAAAATAAAATGTCAAACAATTGATGCTCCTAATCCTTACTTCTATACTAACATATAAAGCTGAAGAGTTTGTTTGTTTGGTTGAACGCGCTAATCTCAAGGACTATTGGTTGGATTTGAAAAATTCTGTTTGTGTTGTACCTATAGCCCATTTAAAGATGAAGTCTACTCTATATATCATCACCCTGGTAAGCGGAGCAGTAATCGTAAATGTCGAGAAATCGGGCAAATGTTTATACATTATTGTAGAATTTATAAGCGATTAAATAAGTAGGTGCGACGGGAGTACTAAGTATGTCACGAGCGAAGTCGTGAGTGTCACCTAGTAGCCAGAGAAACTCGATTCCATTCCAGTCTCCAAATCAAGGTAGGGTTTGGCAGTAAGTAGGTATACACTAAAATGAAAGCCCAATTCTTAACCTACGGCTTGAAAGCGTTGACGGAAATATGCTTGTGAATATTTAAAAACTATAATTTACGAGACAAAAGTTGTACATACATACATATTGTCACGTTTTTATCCCCTAAGCGGGTAAACAGAGGCATACTATACGCCCACTATATACAGTTTTGTTCCACATAACAGGTGGTAAGCCCATTGCAGTGTTGAAATCGACAATGGCATGATGTGACGAACTGCTATTGAAACTTTTTAAGCCGCCTGTAAAGCCGTCAACCTGGTTTAATGACTATCATGTTACTGGCAACCGGGACCAACGGCTTAACGTGCCTTCCTTCCAAGGACTAGCTATAGCGAAAGTTGCTTAACGCAGTGATCGTTTACAGAACACTGAGTCAGCGGGGCCACGAACGATTCAACAAAAAAAATATCACCAGTAAATTTACGTCTATGCCATGGGCGTACCCAGGTTCTGGGTCAGGGGGGGGGAAGGGAAAATCAGATTTTCCTAAGAGCATAAAGCGCTCGTAACAGTGTTCTGTAAACGATCACTGCGTTAAGTAACTGTCGCTATGGCTGGTTACGGATAGGTGACCATTTTGTGGTAATTTTCATTTACGAGCGTTTCCGTGCTTCGGAAAAAGGTACGTTAAGCTGGGTCCTGGTTGCCAGTAACATGACAGTCGTTAGTTAAGTTAAATGTCTTATAAAAAAAAATCAACAGCAGGTAGTTACAACTTGCGTCTGACTATTTCAACACGGCAATGGGCTCACGACTTGGAAGAAAATGCTTACTGTGAACTGTGGACATATAATATGCCTCCGCCACCGCATTGGGGATAGATTGGCGTGACTGATGAGCCTAAAACTACCAGTTTTAATGTTAACCAAAATATTTTAAAAAATATACCAAAAAATACAGTTAGGTTCGAATCTACATTACAAATAAATAAAATTGAAAATTAAAGTGTCTGTTTTTAATTCTAATGTAACAACTTAATGGAAGTAGGCATATACAATACTTACACAAAAAAATATTATATTTTTGTCTGTTTGTTTCGGCTAACATCTAAAACGGCTCGACTGATTTTAACGGGTCTTTCACTGACAGATGGATGTTTAAAGTAGTAACTACATTTTATCCCACTATTCTATTATTAGCATTAATTAAAATAGGCAATTGTTTTGTTACCTCGAGATCGTGCGGAGCATGGTCCTATACGGGGTCCCCATTTGGGCGAAGAATCTGAAGGCCCGCAATGCGGCTATATTGCATAATCCGCTGAAGGCGATGGCTGTCAGGGTGATAAGAGGGTACAGCACGATCTCCATCGAGGCGGCATGTCTCCTTGCCGGCGAGTGAGAGCCCTTGCGTCATTATTTAAATGGCGCATGGAGGCGCGGGAGCAAGGTCATAGGCCTACGCCCCGAGAAATCGAGGCTCAGCGGTCCCAGCTCCGACAGAAACTCATGGGGACATGGAAGGTGTGACTAGCACAACCAAGGTGCGGAAACGACACAATCGGGGCGTTCATCCCTGTCACGGATGAGTAGCTGGAGAGGAGCCATGGTAACATTTCCTACCGGTTGTCACAGATACTTACCGGGCACAGGTGCTTATCTGTGGCGTATACACCGGGAAACCACAGCCGAGTGCCAGCACTGCGTAAACCGCAGCGAGGACACAGTGCTCCAGACATTGGTGGAGTGCTCAGCGTGGGCGCAGCAGCGCTAAGACCTCGTGGCGAGTCTGGACGTAGATATTCTTATGTTGGGAACCATGGTGCAAGCCATGGTCTACAGCGAAAAGGTCATGCTCGCGAAAGAGGCGGCGGAGAGGAAATCGGACGGAAGAGGACTCTCCGACCCGAGTTCCGCAGACTTGTCTTCGCTGGCAACGCCGCAGACTTGTCTTGGCCTAGACTACCGGCCTCCATGACCGGGGGGCTGAGCAGCCCGCTCGCCGTCCTTACAGAAGCAGGCCCAAGACTTCGGCATGACGTGAAATTTTCACGCACGCCTGCCCCAAGATGCAGGATAAAACCCGAACCAACCCCTAAAGAAGCTGGATAACACACGAACCCAAGGTGAGGGCGCGGTGGTAGCCAAAGTCTGCCGGGAGCACTTGGACATCTTTCCAAAGAGCTACCCGGGGCGTCCGACAACAGACAGTTATGCAGGGATCGTGTGGTTTTAGCCGGTTCGAGCCAGCATGACATCCGAGGGGATTGTTATTTTTAAACTTTCGCGGTTTATACTCATATTTTATATACTACTCGGGACTTCACGCGAAACAATTTTGTACTTACATTCACCGACGTTTCGAGCGCGTTGCAGCGCCCGTGGTCGCTGGACTGATGGTGAGGGCCGAGAGTATGCATGGAGTTACTTTTGTTTGTAGCTACCCTCCATTATTATTATAATGCAGGATAAGGCCGGCGACACACAACACTCACTACGTCAGTTTTGTTTGGCACAGGTTTTCTACGGTCAAGTTTTTTCATCACTGAATTCCACATCCCGGATAGCTTAAATCCATCTTCCTTATTGAAATTATTGTATCTTCTAATTTCAATAGCTTCACGCACAACACGAGGATAATAGTGGCGATCAGTGGAGAGGACTTTGGGTTGATGGAGTTTGATCCAGTAATTACTACCCGACACGAGGTGTTCCGCTATCGCCGATTTGTTGAACTGACGGTTTTTCACAGCTGCGATGTGTTCTTTGACCCTTTCTGCGATGGTTCGTTTTGTTTGGCCTATATATGAACGACCGCAGCTGCAATCCACTTTGTAGACACCTGGTGTTTGCAGAGGGATGACGTCCTTTGGTGTTCGCACATACTTCGCTACTTTGGCTAACGGTTTGTATATTGTACGAATGGAGAACTGCCGTAAACACGATCCAATCTTGTCCGTTATACCTTTCACATACGGCATATAAGCCGGTTGACGGTCAACACCCGGTTTCATCTTCCTCGGTGCACGTCGTGTCTTCCTGCTACTCGTATCATACCCATTCATCCTAAGTATCTCCTGAACATGCTCCAACTCCTGCTGTAGATGCTCAGGGTCGCAGAGGTCATTGGCTCTCTTGATGAGCGTGGCGCTTACTGATTTTAGGTGAAGTGGGTGATGATGCGATGAGGCGTGCAAGTATCTGTTAGTGTGAGTGGGTTTCCGGTACACAGTATGGGCCAAGGAACCATCAGTTCTCACCATTAACTTAATGTCGAGAAAAGATAATGATCTGTTGTTCTCAATCTCATACGTAAACTGTGTTTCAACATGTAATGAGTTGAGATACTCAGTAAAACAAATCACCTGCTCTCTGTTGCCTTTAAATATGCAGAAAATGTCATCTACATACCTTTTCCACAACCTGATCTGGCTTTGGGCATCCTGGAATACCATGTCTTCTATATGCTCCATCCAAATATTCGCAACCACTGGTGCCAATGGACTTCCCATAGCAACGCCGTCTATCTGGAGGTAGTGTTGGTTGTGGTAAAGGAAGTAGTTTCCTTCTATGCAACTTCGCAATAGTGTTGTGTAACTGTTCGGCAGATCATTCTCCCTCACTTTAGTGTCAATAATCAGTTGACACTCTTCTAATGGAACATTAGTAAATAAAGATTCCACATCAAAACTTACCAAAATCTCATCCGGTTCCAACTTAATGTCTCTAACTATGTCTACAAAATGGCGAGAATCTTTGACAAAAGACGGTGTTTTTCCCACCAATGGCTGCAGTGCTTTGGCAATGTGTTTTGCTAGATCGTAAGTGGGAGAGTTAATTTGACTTACGATAGGTCGCAGTGGCACATTGGGTTTATGCACTTTTGGTAAGCCATATAATTTGGGTGGCTGCGTAATCTTTGCTCGGTACAAATGGTTGAACTCGTCTTCTGTGAAATCTTCTTTGTGCTCCTTGATCAATTTTCGTATTTTACGTGTTACTCGCGATGTGGGATTATAATTTACTCGCTTATATGTCTGTGTGTCCTCGAGCAAAGTGCGTATTTTCGCCTCATAATCTGTAGTCTGAAGTACTACGGTGGCGTTGCCTTTGTCGGCCTTAAGTACCAATACGTCTTGATTGCTCCTCAAAGCCGCAAGTGCTTCTCGCTCTTCTGCGGTAGTATTGCTTTTGGGAAGGCGTGCCTTACGTAAGACATGGGAAACGTCTTGTCGTAGAATTTCAGCTTCACCAAAAGGTACTTTGTTGCGGGCGATAGCCTCCTCTACCCCACAGATAATACTTTCATACGGCACTTTACTCGGTGTGAGAGCGTAATTTAACCCCTTTTGCAGTATATTTAGGGCCGGCTGGTCTAAGTCTACATTTGACAAATTGATCACTGTGTCATTAAAGTTTGATAGTGTGGAACAAGCCTTATTCTGCAAGTGCGAAATTTTGCTCTGAGAAACTTTTAGTTTGTCGAATTTCTTTTCGTGTGTTGCACTGCATAGTTGGTATGTCCTCTCCGCCTGTTCATATGTTATGCGATCAATTACGTCGAAATCACTCCCGGTCAACACTTCACTGCAATCCAAATGTAACACATATAACGCCCTGTGCACTTTGTCTAACTCCGCATGGTTGTTATTTATTAATTGTCGCAGTAACCGACCACTCGCGTGTCTTAGAATTTTACCGGAGAATGCGATGTCCTTACGCGGCCTAATTCGAACACAATTAGGAATTATATCGTAATCACGGCACTTTTTTAAAAATGTAAGCGATGTAGATATACGCGCGCACTTCTTCCGATAATATTCAAGGTCTTTCACTTTTTGTGCAATTTCCAGCCCGTAACGGTTTGCTAATGTTATTTTTAAACTTTCGCGGTTTATACTCATATTTTATATACTACTCGGGACTTCACGCGAAACAATTTTGTACTTACATCACCGACGTTACGAGCGCGTTGCAGCGCCCGTGGTCGCGGCTGGACTGATGGTGAGGGCCGAGAGTATGCATGGAGTTACTTTTGTTTGTAGCTACCCTCCATTATTATTATAATGCAGGATAAGGCCGGCGACACACAACACTCACTACGTCAGTTTTGTTTGGCACAGGCAACCTGTGTAAACAAAACCGACGTAGCGACCACGGGCGCTGCAACGCGCTCGAAACGTCGCGTGAATGTAAGTACAAAATTGTTTCGCGTGAAGTCCCGAGTAGTATATAAAATATGAGTAAAAAACCGCGAAAGTTAAAAAATAACATTAGCAAACCGTTATGGGCTGGAAATTGCACAAAAAGTGAAAGACCTTGAATATTATCGGAAGAAGTGCGCGCGTATATCTACCTCACTTACATTTTTAAAAAAGTGCCGTGATTACGATATAATTCCTAATTATGTTCGAATTAGGCCGCGTAATGACATCGCATTCTCCGGTAAAATTCTAAGACACGCGAGTGGTCGGTTACTGCGACAATTAATAAATAACAACCATGCGGAGTTAGACAAAGTGCACAGGGCGTTATATGTGTTATATTTGGATTGCAGTGAAGTGTTGACCGGGAGTGATTTCGACGTAATTGATCGCATAACATATGAACAGGCGGAGAGGACATACCAACTATGCAGTGCAACACACGAAAAGAAATTCGACAAACTAAAGGTTTCTCAGAGCAAAATTTCGCACTTGCAGAATAAGGCTTGTTCCACACTATCAAACTTTAATGACACAGTGATCAATTTGTCAAATGTAGACTTAGACCAGCCGGCCCTAAATATACTGCAAAAGGGGTTAAATTACGCTCTCACACCGAGTAAAGTGCCGTATGAAAGTATTATCTGTGGGGTAGAGGAGGCTATCGCCCGCAACAAAGTACCTTTTGGTGAAGCTGAAATTCTACGACAAGACGTTTCCCATGTCTTACGTAAGGCACGCCTTCCCAAAAGCAATACTACCGCAGAAGAGCGAGAAGCACTTGCGGCTTTGAGGAGCAATCAAGACGTATTGGTACTTAAGGCCGACAAAGGCAACGCCACCGTAGTACTTCAGACTACAGATTATGAGGCGAAAATACGCACTTTGCTCGAGGACACACAGACATATAAGCGAGTAAATTATAATCCCACATCGCGAGTAACACGTAAAATACGAAAATTGATCAAGGAGGCCCAAATTATGTGGCTTACCAAAAGTGCATAAACCCAATGTGCCACTGCGACCTATCGTAAGTCAAATTAACTCTCCCACTTACGATCTAGCAAAACACATTGCCAAAGCACTGCAGCCATTGGTGGGAAAAACACCGTCTTTTGTCAAAGATTCTCGCCATTTTGTAGACATAGTTAGAGACATTAAGTTGGAACCGGATGAGATTTTGGTAAGTTTTGATGTGGAATCTTTATTTACTAATGTTCCATTAGAAGAGTGTCTACTGATTATTGACACTAAAGTGAGGGAGAATGATCTGCCGAACAGTTACACAACACTATTGCGAAGTTGCATAGAAGGAAACTACTTCCTTTACCACAACCAACACTACCTCCAGATAGACGGCGTTGCTATGGGAAGTCCATTGGCACCAGTGGTTGCGAATATTTTGATGGAGCATATAGAAGACATGGTATTCCAGGATGCCCAAAGCCAGATCAGGTTGTGGAAAAGGTATGTAGATGACATTTTCTGCATATTTAAAGGCAACAGAGAGCAGGTGATTTGTTTTACTGAGTATCTCAACTCATTACATGTGAAAACACAGTTTACGTATGAGATTGAGAACAACAGATCATTATCTTTTCTCGACATTAAGTTAATGGTGAGAACTGATGGTTCCTTGGCCCATACTGTGTGCCGGAAACCCACTCACACTAACAGATACTTGCACGCCTCATCGCATTATCACCCACTTCACCTAAAATCAGTAAGCGCCACGCTCATCAAGAGAGCCAATGACCTCTGCGACCCTGAGCATCTACAGCAGGAGTTGGAGCATGTTCAGGAGATACTTAGGATGAATGGGTATGATACGAGTAGCAGGAAGACACGACGTGCACCGAGGAAGATGAAACCGGGTGTTGACCGTCAACCGGCTTATATGCCGTATGTGAAAGGTATAACGGACAAGATTGGATCGTGTTTACGGCAGTTCTCCATTCGTACAATATACAAACCGTTAGCCAAAGTAGCGAAGTATGTGCGAACACCAAAGGACGTCATCCCTCTGCAAACACCAGGTGTCTACAAAGTGGATTGCAGCTGCGGTCGTTCATATATAGGCCAAACAAAACGAACCATCGCAGAAAGGGTCAAAGAACACATCGCAGCTGTGAAAAATCGTCAGTTCAACAAATCGGCGATAGCGGAACACCTCGAGTCGGGTAGTAATCACTGGATCGAACTCCATCAACCCAAAGTCCTCTCCACTGATCGCCACTATTATCCTCGTGTTGTGCGTGAAGCTATTGAAATTAGAAGATACAATAATTTCAATAGGGAAGATGGATTCAAGCTATCCGGGATGTGGAATTCAGTGATGAAAAAACTTGACCGTAGAAAACCTGTGCCAAACAAAGCTGACGTAGTGAGTGAAGTGTGTCGCCGGCCTTATCCTGCATTATAATAATAATGGAGGGTAGCTACAAACAAAAGTAACTCCATGCATACTCTCGGCCCTCACCATCAGTCCAGCCGCGACCACGGGCGCTGCAACGCGCTCGAAACGTCGGTGAATGTAAGTACAAAATTGTTTCGCGTGAAGTCCCGAGTAGTATATAAAATATCCGAGGGGATTTCCATACGTTATTTTGTTTCATATTTTTTTTTAAATAATTAGCTGTTTTAATAGTACGGTGGACAGGCTTCCTGCTGTCCTTACAGAAACAGGCTTCAGATGACGCCTTGACATGAGAAATTCACGCACGCCTCATGGTTTAACAAGCTTGAAAACACCCAAATCAACCTCTAAGCAAGCGGGGTAACACCAAACCATCAGGCGAGGCCACGGTGGTAGCCAAGTCTGACACAAAATCCGGGACATAATTCCGAGGAGCTACCCGGGGCGCCTGACGTTAAACTTTGTACAGTCGGGCAGAACATCCTTGGGGACATGCATCATAACCAAAAGTTAAGATATCTATGGGATTTCCACACGTAAATAAAGTTTTTTCAAAAGAAATTTTAATATAGACGACCACGAATCAATCAAATCAGCCTACGGCAGTCCACCTCTGGTCGTAGGCCTCTCCGTATTCACATCACAACACACGCTCCTGCGCCTTTCATACTGACCATAATCTATCTTTTTTTTAAGATCTTCTAGAAGTTTTTTTTTTACTTTTATCGACAAAACTGGAGGATATGAACCGAATCTAGGGGGGGGCAGCTGCCCTCCTCTGCCCCCCCTGGGTACGCCCATGGTCTACGCTATACGTAGTATGATCGAGAATCGGAGCCCAGGTAGCCTACAGCATTTGTCATGTCTCCAACAAACCCCATTAAAATCAGATTCCTTAACTCCTTAGGGAGATCCGGGGCGGTCGGCATTTTCGTCTCCCCTCGAGACAAACCCTAATTCCCTGAGCCTTTGCCGGCTCATAGTATTTAACCTCAGACCTATCCTGAGAGCCGGTCTAAGGTGAGGCGGAACACCGTGGTGGTTTAGTGGGTAGGACGGCCCCTCGTGAACGGGAGGGACGGTTCGTAAAAGCTGTCCTCGCGAAAAAAAAGAGCATTAAAATCAGGTTTATTCCTTCCATAAAGGACAAACAAGTTGACAGATTATGATTTTGAAACCATGATCAGTATTTTTCAAAGTTTATGGATAATTCTCGAAACATTTTTTTCAATTTCAATTTATTTATTGTCTGTTTTACATGTTTGTTACACTAAATGTGTAATTATACATTTAATACAAATTTTAAAAAACAAAAAGTTTATTACAAATTTTATAATAAATAACATTTATTACAAATTTTATAATAAATAACATTTATTACAAATTTTATAATAAATAACTTTTATTACAAATATTATAACAAATAATCTATGGCACGCAAAGGAAACGTGTCAATACGACCTTGTTATTAGTATTCGAATTTGCTTAGTATTCGCCAAGTCTAGTTCTTTGTTTTCGTCATGTCTAGACCTAAGTCGTGAGTCGCTGACTCAGTAAAGATAGAATCTATAATGCAATTTTCTAAGAAAGTTAAAGTGAAAGTGAAAAATCTTTATTCATGTAGGTCACAAAGTAACACTTATAAACGTCAAGATTATTGCTTCTACATTTACATTTGCTGCCAGATTCGCAACGCAATAGGTAGAGCCTGAGGAAGAACCTGGCAATAAAACTCATGGCCACTCTTTTCTAACTGCCAGTAATTACATTAGTTTTATTTACATGATATTTGAACAAATTATATAGTAATGAGTCTTTACAAAAGAAACCAAATCAAATCAAAATGAGAGCGTTTCTAGTTGCCAGTTTTAAAAGTAGCCCACCCTTATGAGGAAAAATCCGGCAAGAAACTAAATGGCTGCTATTTTAAAATGCAGGTATGGCTTACAATATTAAACTTACATTGCTCCTTTGGAGTTACGTGAGAACAGTCGACTAAACTTAATTTGCCTTAAATATAAATTGTTTTATTTGTAATAATTGCTATAACAGCTATGAGCTGACCAGTCCCAACAGACGGCACGGGTATGACGCATATATCAGCCATCGCCCTACTCAACCGTATTATAGGGAATAAGGCGACCCGATACATGCGCCACCACTGCCAGGACACTTAGGCGAGCATGACATACTCAAACTGCACAGCAACCATCATGTCAATTTCAAAATTTATAAAAAGCTATGTGGACGGTGCTCACACAATAACAAACTCAAATTACATATAATTATATTAGTTAACCTGACGTTTGGTTCTAAGAAGATGTAGGACTGACAAAAAAACATCATAGCCAACAGCTATTTGTCACTTTCCTTTGCTCATGCATATTTTTGAAGTCTATTTGTCAAAGAATCCATCATTATTAAAACACAAAAACACGAATAATACAATAGTTTTGGAAAATACTGAAAGGTAACCGTGCACCATTTTGTATGTTGGTTCCAAAATCCAATTCAAAATGAAGAATGTATAAGCATAGATTTTAATTACGTTATTTTACGTAAGCAATTATAGTTGTGTCGTAATTTTAGCCATGACTGTATTGCTGGTCGGTCCACTATCCTAAGTATGATTTTAGTTTACACCTGCATAAATTTGACATTTTATTTTCAGTTTAGTTGTTAAAAATATTCTTTGGTTTTGGTTCACCAGCAGCACTTTCCCATCGTCTAATTGTGGAGTGCCAGACATTGTAGTCATTTTTGTTTTTCTCTGTCATTGTTCATTGCCAGATTTGACGGGGCTACAATTATTTATAAATATATTTAGTTTTGCTTCACTTGTCTATTGGTTAGAGTTCTCACTTGTTTCTATAACAGATTTAGTTGTAAGTTCACTTTCTATCATATCATTATCATTTTTTACGGTATTGGTAAATAAAATTTCTTTGTTATCAGTCGGTTCACTTGTGGTTTGTTTCCTCTCAGTACTGGTATCATTCGAATCAGCTTTATCTGTAGGTATTTCGTCAGGTTTCGCAGATTGAACATCTTTAACAGGTATTGATTCCACTGCAGAAGTTGGTGATTTAAGAGTTTCTGCACTTATAGTTGTTGATTCTTCTTTATGAAACTTATCCAGATTTGGTTTATTTTCATCGAAAGTATTGTCATTACTGTGTTCAAGTTGGCTTTGGTCGTGATGGTTAACATTATTATTGTTGGTCTTATTGACATGTTGGTGAATGTATTTAATGACTTCATCTATGTCATTACCGCCATAGAAAACGTATATGTTAGTTACTTTATCATTATCAACACTATGTCCGAATATATTGGGTTGTTTATTTGTATCATTATGCTTGTTGTGCTGTGAATGGTGTTTACTAGAATCTATAGCAGTACCTTCATTCTTCTCAGTAACTGTTTCTTTATTTTTCTCCGTTGTAATTGTTTTACCTTCGTCCTTTTCTGTTGTAAATTTATGTTCATTACCTTTGTCCTTTTCTTTCTCCACAACAATCTTCTTGTCAGGTGTTTTGTTTAAGTCCAAAATATCTTTAACTTGAGCTGCAACTTGATCTTTGATTAACCCGCTGGTGTGCTGTAAAGATAAAAATAATATTTCAAATATTGTATTTATAATTAACTGTCATATTAACAGTTACTAGGTACAATACAGGTAGTAAAAAGACATTGTGGCAGGTGAAGGCAGATTTCTATTGCTGTAAATAAGTAATTCGGCTAATAACATGACATATTCGAGTAAGGGTTTTATTTTACAAACCCTCTTGTTTTTGTTAACTTTTCTAGCTGTTATTTTTTTCTGTAATCAACAATTACTAAGAATTTAAATGACTTAAAATTTAATAAAAAACTGCAAACCTATTTCATCATAGTAAATGTGTGGGAGGGAGTAATGCCTGTTTTGTAAATTGTCATATTAATTTGAAATTGTGATATTTATTGGTTGCTCAACACTGCTATGTACTTTTTAAAATTTTTTAGAGAGATTAAAAAACTTTAAACTAACATTAGTGTTTAACTAATACTAGTTTAAAGTTTTAAACATGGGGCACACTAAAAGTTTTGCACTTCTAGCTAATCGGAACTATTTAAATTTCGAATGTTATATTTTTAGAAACGTTGTAACCTTCTTAGTAATAAGAAAAAACAATTGGCGGGAAATCATTTGTCAACTGTTTTTTATCACAAATCGAAGTTCTACGTACGCAACGAAAATGGAATTAGGTCAAAAAAATTTAACAGCGATTATTTTTCATGATTTTAAAAGTCCTCTCTCTCCGTAAGACTGTGCCGCTCGTCTTCTAAATGCTTTTCGGAGAGAAGCACCTTGTTTGAACACCGTGAGGCGATGGTTTTCTGAATTTGAGAGAGGTCAAGTTTCTTTACATGACGTATTTCGTGAAGGGCGGCCTTCAACTGCCGTCAACGAAAACAATGTGGCTACCGTTAAGCGGCTAATTGAAGAAGACCCGCAGATTACCTATGAGACAATTCGAGGACTATTGGGGATTGGTATGAGCCAAATTCAGAAAATTTTACACGAAGAATTGAAAGTTCGGAAACTTTGTTGTCGTTGGATCCCTCATGAACTGACAGCGGAGCAGAAGCGGGCTCGCGTGGAATGGTGCTCACAGATGCTACTGAATATACGACCACGGACATTCTATTGCTGTTTATGACATTGTCACAGGAGACGAAACGTGGATTTATTGTTTTGAACCCGAAAAAAACAGCAATCTTGTGAATGAGTGTTTGAAAATGAGAAAAGGCCAACAAAAGTGAGGCAGGCGAGAAACGTAGGTAAAAAATTTATCGCGTTTTTTTTCTCAGCTGCGGGGTCCGATCTGTACAATTCCACTTGAAGATCAAAAGAGTGTTAATACCGAGTGGTATTCTACCATTTGTTTACCCAGGGTGTTAGAAAAAGTTCGCGAAAGACGACCAAAAAGCCGCGTTCTCCTACATCATGACAACGCTTCTTCACACACGGCCAACAAAAAAAAGTCATTTTTAGCTTCCGAAAAAGTACAACTCGTCACCCATTCTGCGCATAGCCCCGAACTAGCACCCTGTGATTTCTGTATTTTCCCCAAAATAAAGATTTGATGAGAGATTTCACTTTTACCAACTCCGAAGAGGCAGTGATAGCGTTCAATCAGCACGTAGAAAATATGCCTTCAGATCTGTGGTCCTCCTGTTTTAAAAAATGGTTCGATCGCATGCAAAAATGTTTAAAATGTAAAGGTATTTTGAAAAGCAATAAATATAATATTTTGGTTATAACATGTTGTTTTTTTAAGTTACGCCGAACTTATAGTGTGACGTACGTAATATATCTTATATTTTACCGGATATATGACCTTGGAGAGTAGAATATAATGAACTATAAATAAAAAAATAACTATATTGCACAACAATATCAAACACTCATGTAAAGAGATCACAGTCTCATAAATGTAAAATTAATAGAAGACAATGCATTTATTGTGGGACACTTTTTTTAAATAAAATCATTCCTATAGATATTCTCCTTCTTCTTAGCCTCTTCAAAGTTACTTGGGTTCTGGCTTAGGTCATCTCACCTTCTAATCTCGCGAACATCGCTCCATGGTCAGCAGGTGCGCCATTTGGAGTTGGGGTTGGCTTAAGCGAACATCTTCAATACACAAATCATTTTTATCCTAGATACTACAATATTTGCCAAAAATTATTAGAACTTACAGTTATCAATGACTCCACGTATTTATTACCGAATTCTCCTAAGAATTTCCACAGGTTTTCCTGTAAAGAAATTATAATAGTACTTTACCACATACAAATTCTAAAGCTCGTATTAAGAACTCGTACTTTAAATATGTTTATTTATCTCATTCTCTATAATGAATACTTACATTATTTACTAAATCAACAAGTTGCTGTATTTTCTTATGATCTTCGGTTGAATCAATCTGTTTATCTATATGGCTGTCTTCTTCTAATTTAGAAGTTGTTTTAGTAGGTTCTTCTTTTTTACTTGATGAATCTGTTTCAATCGAGTGCACTGCTGGAATATCCAACAGAATTTGATCGTCAAAAGTTTCTATTTTGACAGTCGTAATACTGGTATCTAAAGACGGAGTTATTAGATATTTGTCAGTACTGTTTTCTATATTTGTCTGTAAAGAGGCTGACATTAGTGTTGTACTTTCCGTTATAATTTCAGTTGTTTTCTCATGGTCTTTTATGTTTACATTGCCATTAGTATTGTCTATAATTTCATGTACCTCAATATCATTGATTTTATCTTTGCTAGCAGATACATCAAGAGGCTTAGTAGCAACAGGCACTTCATTGTTGATAATTATGCTATTTATTTTATTAGCAAAAATCCCTTTTAAAACGTTAAGATAAGTTGGTATATCTGAGTTCGTGCTGGTACTCGCTTCAGGACGTGTGGGTTGATCATTTAATGTCACTATATCGTGAATAAGGTTCTCTACGTTTGGATTATTCAATTGAATCGTAGAATTATGTTCTACAAATATTTTGTGAAGTAAATCTACAAGCTGAACAAATAGTGAATACGATGTAATTTCATGAGTTTCATTACAAGTGTCATCATCACATGGTTCATGAGTTTCATTATTTTCGTTATCTATGTCGTTGTTTTCATCATTCATATTATTTTGTTCTTCGGAAAAGTCAGGGTATGGAAATGTATCCTCATTCGTGTCAACTGAGTTGCCATCTTTATCAGAGTCTTTATCCTGTTCAATAAAAGCATCATCTACGACAGAACTATTATTATTTTCATCACAATCGCCGTATTCATTAAAATTGGAATTAAAATCATCATCACATTTTGATTCGTCACTTAAAGTTATCTGAAATATTGGTGAAGATTTATTGAGTTGTATGATTGCTGAATAACAGAGAAGGAGTGTCTTTATGAAACTAGCGGACACCCCACGCTTTCACTCGCGTAGTTCCCGTGGGAATATGGGAATGAAATGTAGCCTAAGTTACTCTTTATATTATCAGCTATCTGCCAATGAAAGCCCCGTTAAAATCAGTCTAGCGGTTAAAAGACATGTTCCAAGTTTCTGTTGTCTATTGCTTAGGGGACACACGGCATTTGACTTACCACCTGTTACGTGGGGCAAATAGGCATAAGGTGAAATGTCGGCGTATAGTATGCCTCTGCCTACTCCTTCGGGGATAAAGGCGTGACAATATGTATGTATGTATGTATTGCTTAGGCAAATTGTTGACCCACATTGGTTCTGTCTATAGGATTAATTTAAAATTGTGTGGGTGTTTTTTACACAGCGCCAAGGAGGGCGCGGGGTCAGTGGAAAAGCTCTTCAGGTAGATTTAGTACGATACTTACATGAACTGGCTCGACGTTCGATATTTCTGGTACCACAAAAGGTACCCAGCCCTGTGTAGAAAAAAAAAACATTATGTTTATGAGATTAAAGATAGGCTCTCGTGTGATAGCGGGGATAGTAACTTAGAATTAAGCGTTACTTCATTATCCTTTTTTTCCCAAACGTCTACAGTATAGGGTTCTTCAAAAGGGGTCATAAAAGGTTTATTGGCAGCGCGAGTGCTGCACCTCTGGTGTTGCAAACGTCCATAGGCTACGGTGACTACTTTCCATTAGGTGGGCCATATGCTTGTCTGCCACCACAGAGGTATAAAAAAGCATATCCTAGCTAGGAAACAAATATTTTGTATAAAGTAACTGTTACGGTGTGCGGTTCAAAAAGCTGCAACTTAGTTGTTCTTTATATCAAGAGTAACCCGTTAACAGGTGTGTATGTACTGTGGTATTCGTCTCCATATTATGTATGGAGGACACATGTCACTATCATTATTGTTGTATGTCATGTCATTTCTGTTTTAAAATAAAGAATGGATAATAAAAGAGGATAGGTTGATGTCACTTCAGAGAAGATTGGATGGCTGAGTTCCGTGGCGACGACTTCGCTGCCGATCGTCACCAGTAAAATCCGGTTTAGATACTGCATTGAATTTGCAGTCGCGTTTGTGAACCGTATATTAAAGTTCCTTGTAAAAAATATCTCGCGATGCATTTTTTCAGTTCAGTGCTATTTGTTTGTATTTGAAATACCTGTGTATTCTACGCCCCTAGTTCAGGAGTAGGCGTGGACTAGCTGTTTCCAGTATCGCACAGTTGCAAGCCCACACCTCGTACTCCTGTTACTGTTGACTCCGGAATGGCGTCACAGTACCTATACCAATGTTGCGTTAATATTTATGGTGCGGTTTATGAAGCGGCTAAAAAAGCTAACGTATGCAAATACAGGGGTCTAGGCTCGAGTGTCGAGACCCTTGGTGCGTGGCGTCCTAGCGCTATAAAGCTTTTTAAGGAAATAGCAAAAAGGTTAGTCGACATCACAGGAGACCAAAGAGCTGGCAGCTACCTCGGACAAAGAATTAGTCTAGTTATTCAAAGGGGGAGCGCTGCCTGTATTTTCGGAACATTGCCTAAAGGGACTCCTTTTAATAATATATTTTAGTTATATATTTTAAGGTTGTGTTCAAAATATCCGGTATTTAAAAGTTTAGATGTAATCGACCACATCTAAACTTTTAAATACCGGATATTTTGTAAGGACTTATTTTTTAAGGTATTCTAGGATCTAAAATCAGGTACCTAAATATTATCATTTATTTTATATTAATGGCGCGAATGTAATAAGTAACTTAACTTACTTGGTAATAAGTTCTTTTAAACCTTTTCCCGTTTTGTGATTTCTGAAAGTAAACAACAATGTTTTAACATGTTGCGTAGATATCTACTGCACAATAAATTACTATAGGGCATGTAAGAGTCTTCAAGCTCAGCAAGGTCTTGGGATATACTCTAGTTAAGTACTAGAATCAAGAAGAACCCACATAGTGCTATCTAGCCCAAACTAACTCTCTATAAATATACATATTCGGGTAAGATTCCCCGGGACGGGAGAAATATTTTTGTGTGTTCTACAAATGTTTGCTTCGAAGTTTGGGTGTTTCCTATGTATGTATTTAGAAATATATAAGTATGTTTATCAGACGTCTAGATCCCATAACACAACCCCCCAAAGAGGCAGGATACACACCCGAACCCCCCCTGAACGAGCCTGCGGTAGCGGACAAGGTTTGTCGGGAGCCCTGGGGCTAACTCCTGGCCATAGACAGATAGAAGGGTAACGTGTGGTTTTAGTTGGTAGGAGTCCGGCATAGCATCTATGAGGATTTCCTCACGAAAAAAAAGCTTATATTAGCTTATTTTGGGTTAGACGGCACTGTGTAAAAGAATGTCCCACAATATTTATTTATTTATTTATATTATAAATAGGAAACAACCAAACTTTGAAACAAACATTTGTGCACCCAGGAATCGAAACCGGGACTTTAGCGCGGCAGTCGCATACACTACCACAACGCCATCGAGGCAATTTTTGCTTTGCGAATCTGGCAGTAAATGTAAATGTGGAAGCAATAATTTTGACATTCATAATTGTTACTTTGTGACCTAGATGAATAAAGATATTTTGAAGTAAAACTCTTTTAAGCACGCTTGACTTGGGATTAACCTGGTGAATGCGTTACGAAAAGTGTGATCAGGCGAGGTGAATGAAAGTTAAAAGGGAGATATAAGTTGTGATGATAGAAAGAGTGAGAGTTACGTAGGGGCAAGAGAGAGGTGCGAGCACACATTTTTTTCCTCTCATGGACAGTTACGATTCGTAAATCTTTTTTTTAATTTGATTCGATGCTCGGTTGCATCCAAAATTGTCTTGTATTGATTTTTTCGGTAGGAAACTGCCGACTGACCTCACACCTCTTTTAAGAGCGCTCGTACGTTAGTGCCCACGGCTACGTTCTATCATCGCACTGCTCGCCATAGACAGGGTGTTCATCCTCATACTTTGCGTCCGGAGCCTTTACATACGGTTAGGTCCGATAGAGGTTTTGTTCCACGTACGCTTAGCTTGTGGAAAGAGCTCCCTGCCTGGAATTTCCTGAACGTCTACAGTGTGGGGTTCTTCAAAAGGAATCTTAAAATTTTTTAAAGGGTCTGCAGCGTGTGTAACTGCACCTCTGGTGTGGCAAACGTCCATAAGCTACGGTGATCACTTTCCATCAGGTGGGCGGTATGCTTGTTTGCCACCTCAGTGGTACTTATAAAAAGTAACATACATACATATTGTCACGCCTTTTATCCCCGTAGGGGTAGGCAAAGGCATACCATAGGTACACCCTCATTTCACCGTATATATTTTTGTCCCACGTAACAGGTGGTGAGCCCATTGCCGTGTTGAAAATGAATTGCAGGCGCCGGCGGTAGCGACCTGCTGTTGAAACTTTTTAAGCCGCCCATAAGGCCCTCAACTGGGCTAAGCGACTGCCATGTTACTGGCAAAAAGGACCAACAGCTTAACGTGCCTTCCGAAAGGAAACTCTCGCAAATGTAAATGCCCCATAATGGTCACCCAGCGAAGGACCAGCTATAGCGAAAGTTACTTAACGCAGTGATCGTTTACAGAACACTAAGTTAGCTGGGCCACGAGCGCTTCAGAACTTAAGCTTGCGTTACCCTTCTATCAGTCCCCAAAAGGTTTAACAGGTATTAAGGTTGGTAGGCAGCGGGTGACGCCTAGGGCCACAATTAATATTATACTAAAAAAAGAACTAAGAACTCACCTTTAAGTGGACTTCCCTTTTTGGTCGAATTCCAGGATATGTTTTCTAAAAACAAAATTTGGAAAATGGTATTATAGAAGGGTTGGAAAAATACATGCGTAGTTTCGGTTCCCGTGGGATTTTGGGAATAAAATGGAGCCTAAGCTACTCCTTATACCAGCATTAGTCAGTGAAAGTATAGTTAAAATCGGTTAAGACGTTTCAAAAATTAGCCGAAACAAACAGACCGGTGGAAAGTTAACAAAAAAAATGGTTTTATTTATGTAAGTACTTTTAATACTTTCATATGCCTCTTGGGGAAAGTTGTTCATTTTATATTACAAACAGTAACTGACCTTTTTAGTTTTAATACACTTGCTTGGAAAGTGCATTAAAGCATCTCATAAAGCACGCGTGCGTTTTGAACTCAATAACCCAATATTAAAATAACACAAATAAACGTTTATTTTCATACCATTATTTAGTTGCGTCTACAAATTAACAGTAATTTGTTTTATATATTAAAAAAGAAGTTAGAGAAGAAAATAACATGCACGCCATTTTTCTCTGTTTTTTTCTTTGTATTTTTACATTAATAGCTTCACCCATGACATATTTCGAAATCACCCATTTAATCCCATCGTTTATTAATTATACAACAATATATGAACATTTTCTAAATTAGGTGATTACATCACCGCAGCTCTCCGTACGTCCGCACGGCCCGGTCGAATTATGATTACGCGTAATTAATTTCTTCGCGCATTATTTTAATTTTGCTATATCTCCTAAGATATTCTTTTAATTTGCAATACCTTGCAAATTAAAAGAATATTTTAGGAGATATAGCACAAAATAATTCTAATAAAACGCTGAAGCTAATTAATGTATTAAAATGATAAGGATTAATAACGTAATTGTGTAAATAGCCTTCAAATAACCGCTGTTTTATTGATGGTATTATAAAGTATTAAAATGGATACAGTATTTTATCCTTAAGAGATAGTATATACCGTCGTGGACTTTTTTGTAGACCTATATTAGATTAAAATTTTTCCATACATTATTTTGTTATATTTCAAAGGGTTTAGGCAGCGTTTTCGTTGAAAGCTCTCAGACGGTATTTTATTCCGACACCCCAAACAAATATCGTTATACTTAATTTAGTCAATGTGTACAAAATCTTAAGAAATTATTCATAACAACCTTCTTTATAAATCGCTCAATCTATCAAAAAAAAACCGCATTGAAATTCATTGCGTAGTTTTAAGGATCTAAGCATACATAGGGACAGACAGCAGGAAGCGTATTTGTGTAGCAAAAGTGCAGCGCAAAAAAAAATTTTACGCCCGTCTTTTCAGAACTTTTTTAAACTGTGTTTTCTATGGTTTGAATGAATGGATTCCATACCAGTAGATTCGCCGATAATCGGACCATGTATCAGAGGCTTAATATCTACATGTCAAAATTAAAATTTAACTCGATATAAATACTGACAAGTTTATGTCTATATCGAGTATATTTAGTATTCGAGATTTATATGTATTTTTCCGCCATTTTTTATGTTGTTGTTATTAATTCTTTTGTTTATAATAAATTAATTGTTTTGATGTTATAAGTGGGTACCTAGTTATACGGTGGAAAAAACTAACTCGGCTCTATTACACCCTCGCCTACAGCACGGGCTTAAAAATCGCCTCGTGTATTATAACCACCATAACGTACTTAGGTATATCGTAATTTATGTCAGAGTAAGCGCAATTGTGATTATGGAGTTATGCGAATTTAGTAACGTTACCATCTAATATATAAAATTCTCGTGTCTTAGTGTTCGAGGACACACTCCTTCGAAACGGCTAAACCGATTCTTATGAATTTATTTGTGAGTATTTGGACTGCCAAAAAAAAATATTTAAAAAATTGGATTAAAACCGATTCTAAGACCTGTCTTAGAATCGGTTGTAATCCAATTTTATAAATATTTTTTTATGATACTACGTTTGCGGGGTTAGCTAATAGAATTGCGGTACGCTCAAATACTGAGACAATGATGATCTATGGCAATAGCTGAGTAACACACTTACATTTGGAGTTTGTTCATGGTCACCAATTGGTACCGTGCGCGGGTCTATGGCAGGATATTCAACAGAATCTTTAGTTTCTTCAGCGACGTCATCATCCTGAAAGAAATGATATATGATCGATCCGTTTTATATTACAACAAGCTGACCTCCATGGCTTAACCCATGACGTTGTTGACATTTATCATTACTGCTCCGCTCTCTTCACAATAACTAATAATAATCTTGAATAGATTAAAAAGAAGTGAACCACAGGATCCAAATCCCGGTAGAGTTTGGAAGAAACTGATGGGAAAATACTTAAAATAAAGAAGAACAAATAAATATGTACCTCTCCCGATTCTTCTTCCTGAGGATAAGGCTTCTCTACTAAATGATAGTATGTAATCTCTTTGATTGTCGCTTTTTCCGGATTGGATACCGTCAATGAGTTCCCATCTTTATCTTTATACACAAATCTTGTCGGATGTTGGATCTGAAAAATGTGAGAGTAAGAAGAGTGGAAGAAAAAGAAATAAAAAGAAGATTTATGTGAAACGAGAATCAATAAAACAACAATTGACTGCCTCTGTGGCGCGGTCGGAGTGTATCCGACTGCTACGCAAGGGTTCGATTCCCACTCAGGATAGAACTTTGTGTGATGAGTACGATGGTTTATTCTGTGTCTGGGTGTTATTTATCTATAATATGTATGTATTTAGAAATATATAAGTATGTTTATCAGTTAACTGGTTACCATAGTACAAGCTCTGCTTAGTTTGGAATAAGATGTCGATGTGTGAGTTGTCCCAACGATATATTATTACATTATTATTAACTCATCAGAAACACTAAGGTTAGTTTAAGTTTGAAAACTTAATAGTAACCTATGTAACTCCGTATAATATAGGTAAGCCACATAACAGGGAAAATTTTATTAAAGAAGAAGCGCTCGTGGTCTCGCGGTCTCAGTGTTCTGCAAACGATCACTGAGTTACGCAACTGTCACTATGGCTGGTCCTCGGATGGGTGACCATGTTTGTGGCATTTATATTTGCGAGCGTTTCCGTGCTTCGGAAGGCACGTTAAGCCGTAGGTCCCGGTTGCCAGTAAAATGGCAGTCGTTAAGCCTGGTTGAAGGCCTTATGGGCGGCTTGAAAATTTCAACAGCAGGTAGCCACAACCTGCGTCTGTCTATTTCAACACGGCAATGGGCTCACCACCTGTTACGTGGGACAAAAGTGCATACGGTGAAATGTGGGCGTATAGTATGCCTCTGCCTACCCCTTCGGATAATCAAGATAGTCCCTTCACTATTTAAATCACAATCCTGGGCACATATATTTGGTTTCTGCAAGAAAATCATAACTCAACAACTTCAACGAGTCATCTAGCAAGCACGTATTTCGCGTGATCTCACGAACGGCTTGAAAGAATTTAAAATAAATAAATAAATATCCATCACGCCTTATCTCCGAAGGGGTGGCAGAGGCATATTATATGCCTACTTTTCACCGTATGCACTTTTGTCCCACGTAACAGGTGGTGAGCCCATTGCCGTATTGAAATGGACAGGCGCAGGTTATGGCGACCTGCCGTTGAAAATATTCAAGCCGCCCAAGGCCTTTAACTGGGCTTAACGACTGCCATGTTTCTGGCAACCGGGACCAACGGCTTAAAGTGCCTTTGATACACGGCGACGCTCGCAAATGTAAATGCTACAAAGTAGTCATCAATCCAAGGACCAGCCATAGTGAAACTCTCTTGATTAGATATAACTATTTGATATTTAAAACTTACTAGCTGACCCGACGGACTTCCTACAGCCTTAAAATTAAGACATTTGTTTTTAGTGATTAGCTAAGTTTCAAAGCAGGAAAAGCAGCTTCTTTCTCTGCAGTTCTGAGTAATTGTTTGATATGATGCCTATAGCTAGTTCTTATCATCGCACCGCTGACCACTGACCGGGTGTTCTTCCTTAGACTTTGCGTCCGGAGCGGTCAAATACGGTTAGGTCCGATATGGGGTTTCTTCCGCCTACGCTTTGATTGTGGAATAAGCTCCGGGTTTTTCTGAACATTTACAGTACAGTATGGGGTTTTTTTATAAGAGGTCTTAGAAGGTTTCTACAGGGTCGACAGCGCAAGTGCTGCACCTTGCAAACGGTGGGCCGTATCTTTCTCTACCGCCTCAGTGGTATAAAAAAAGCTCAACATGAGTTTTATAAAAGGAGTCTAATAAGGATTTTGCCGGGTTGGAAGAGCGAGTACCGCCCCTCTGATGTTATAAACGTCCATAGCGTACGGTGACCACTTTCACCAACTCAGTATCCATCACGCCTTATCTCCGAAGGGGTGGCAGAGGCATATTATATGCCCACTTTTCACCGTGTGGATTACTGTCCCACGTAATAGATGGTGAGCCCATTGCCGTGTTGAAATAGACAGACGCAGGCTGTGGCTACCTGCTGTTGAAATTTTTTAGGCCGCCTATATGGCCTTCAACCAGGCTTAACGACTGCCATTTTACTGGCAACCGGGACCAACGGCTTAACGTGCCTTCCGAAGCACGGAAACGCTCGCAAATGTAAATGCCACAAGTGGTCACCCATCCGACGACCAGCCATAGTGAAAGATGCGTACCTCTGTGATCGTTTACCGAACACTGAGACCGCGGGGCCACGAGCGCTTCTACCAATTCAGTAGTATATAAATAATAGTAAAAGCTTATAACAAATCTACAGTTTAAAAATATCGCCGTCTACCGGGTCTAGTTGTATTTTCAAACAATCCAGTAATAAAATCCAATCCAGCAAATATACACACACAATTTTTAATAAATCGGCCCGTCGTATACGAGTTAGGTTGAGGAACACGTACCAACTGACATTAATTTTATTTTTTACTAGCTGACCCGCGCGGCTTCGCCCGCGACATACTTCCAACCCCGTGCACCCATTTAATCCCGTCGCTTATTACTTTTCCAAAAATGTATAAAAGTTTTCCCGATTTGTTGACATTTATGATTACTGCTCCACTCTCCTGTGTAGTGACGTGATGATATATAGCTAAGAACCTTCCTCGATAAATGGGCTATCCAATACAAAAGTAATTTTTCAAATCGGTCCAGCTGTTTACTCGTGATGTCGTGACAACGGAAAACGGGTTTCATTTTTATAAATGTATAGATTTCTTTTTACTTTTTGTATCTGAAACAGAACTATTTTGTATTCCAACCAAGCAGACTAAAGAGATCGGGACCTCCTTCTATTGCTATGGATCACAGATCAATAAGTATTTGACAAACAAGTGACTATTTTTAAATTTCTAAACAAAAAACAAAAGAGTCTCAAAGAACATCTAAACTTCACTGGCAGGAACATTTTGTATTGAAAAATTTAATGGTCATATTTAGTGTTTGCTTTATTTATTATGTTTGTTTCAAACCGATTAAACCGACCCTTAACCTTTACCAACATTTCAAGACCAAAATTAGCCAAATCGGTCCGGCCATTGTCGGGTTTTAGCGAGACTATCGCACATCAATTCATTTTTATTTATAAGATTAGTCTCAAACATGTACCTATCTTTATTCGAATAATTTAATATTGCTTTTGCACATAAGAAATGGCGTTTGGCGATAAGGCTACACTTTGAAACCCGAACATGAATACTGTTTATATTGTTGATTGATGGCACTTGGTAAAACTTGCTATATATATAGTATAAAAACACTTGTACATTACACATTATTTACTTTTTCACTTGACCGGTTTCTCCTTATGGCATTTACAAAGTTTGACACAATCGTTTTTTTTTATACCACTTTGGTGGCAGACATGCATACGGCTCACCTGATGGAAAGTGGTCACCGTAATTAATATGATTTATCCTATTTTTATTCTATTCTACAACTCTTGTGAATATTGTTTTTTGAGGTTAAAATATTTAAATAAATAAATATTGTGAGACATTTGCTACACAACCCCGTCTAGCCCAAAGCAAGTTAATATAAGCTTGTGGTATAGGATCTAGACAACTGATAAACATTTATATAGTAAAGACCCAAACTCCGAAACAGACAATTGCGGATCACACGAATATTTGTTCCGACCAGGAAATCGAATGCAGGACCTCAGCGCGGCTGTATACACGTTAGCCACAGAGGCAGTCAATTATAAAAATGTTTAAACTGTTTAAAGTTAAATACTTACTTCTATTTTAGGTATTGAAAACGCATTAGTTATGCGTATGGTAATGAAATATAGCGATAGTGGTATCTGAAACAAAGATAGAAATTAATTAAGTTTTGAAGATACTCAATGGGCTGAAGACAAATTGACTGTCTTTAATAAAGAAACATAATATATATAATAATAATAATAATAATATAATTTTTTATTTTATTTTATTTAATATACAATACTGTTTAAAATAATATGTGTATGTACCAGAGTACACAGGTAAGAAGTGATACTTCTTTACTACATTAAATGTAGCTTAAGTTACTTCTTACAACCTCAGCTATTTGCCATTGAAAGTACCCTTAAAATAGGTCCAGCCGTTTCAGAGATTAGTCGGAACCAACAGAGATACATACATCATACATACATAAAATTTTAAGATTGATTTTTATGTAATCTGTACCGTATATGTATACATATTATACTATCTCTCTCTAAATATTTTAATTTGAATTTACATACAGACACTTTAATTGTTGTGAATCTTCTTTATCGATGTTGAAAGAAATTTTAAAGTTGTAAACAAAATCGTCACGTTTTTTGGGTTACGCGCCATGTTGTTTAGAAGTGAAACTTCTTTATCGACGTATAAGAGAAATTTTATAGTTGTAAAAAAAATGTCGTAAAGAAGTTTCAATTCTTACCTGTGTACTCTGGTTTACACACCAATTTTTATTTATTTAAATATTACTTACCAATAGCAACTGCATTTTGAATCACATTGAAGTAAGTGTTGTAATATCTTAATGCTGTCCTATATATAAATATATACTAATCGTTATTTTATCAGTCGATTAAATTTAACATTTCATTCATTTGAGGTTTGTGTAGGTATCAAGTTTGTTAATGATCTACCGGTACTGGTTTTTATGATGCGACTATAATAGACGCCTTACCTCTAACTATACTTTAATATATAAAGGTGAAGTGTTTGTTTGTTTGAACTCGCTAATCTCAGGAACTACTGATCCGAATTGAGAAAATATTCTTGTGTTAGATAGCCCATTTATCGAGGAAGGCTATAGGCTATATATCATCACGCTGCTACCCTGGAAAGCGGAGCTGTAGTCATAAATGTCGACAAATTGGGCAAATTTTTATGCTATATTGTAGAATTTATAAGCGACAGAAATCGTATCAACTATTACCATTGCGCTGCAGTAGAATTCTAACGGCCGGCCGATAGAATGTTATTATTGCCTGTACGTAGGTCTTAACATTGACAGCGGCTCTTAAGTAGACTGCTCAATAAAGGGCCTCTTTGCACTTCGCTAAAAAAATCTGGGTTTGCAGGAGCATACAAACACGTATAGAGGACATACATATCTTGTGGTGTATTGCGGCCTAACCGATATTTTCGAGGCCCACGCTAGCCTTATTCAAATGTACCTGCTGACTGACAGAAGAGGTCATGGCGAGGAGAAGAGAAACTGGAACCAAAAGCCTTGTCCAACCCGTCTGGTTTACTTTCAGCTGTTAACTGTAATGAGCTGGTTTGATTCACATCTTTCTTAAATTATCATACAATATTAGCAAAATGTTTGCTAATTACCAAGTCTTTACATAAATTAGTACCACTATTCTTCTTCCTGACTTTGCACGGTCTTCTACATATTTGCAGTGAGGCCAACATCGCACATGCTCTAGCACGTCAAGGCACGACAACATGGCGGAGACAATATGGCCCTGTTCCCCTAAGTATGTGGGCCGTTTTAAAACGTAGCCATGCCTGCGAAGTCTTTTGCAGCTTGTCTGTCTTAATAAAGTGGAAAAAGACTATTCGATTATAACCAGGGCAATGTCTAGCCACCTGAAATACCCGAAACGTATCGAATCAAGTTGAAATTCTCCACCATATTTTAATCGATATTTTAAGAGCATGACCAGAGCCATCTATCAAGCTAATGAACTACTCGATACCAATGAACAGTGTTACAACTATTATTTAACATTGATGCAATGGACTCCACTCAGTCTATGGATAAACTTGTAAATCAATTTTTTTGCTAAATTACTCCTATTTATTTAACAAAGTGGAATAACACAATTCGATTCGAGACGGGGATTGAACCCGTAACCTTTGCCTAACCAGGGCAATGTTCTAGCCACCTGACCTACCCGAACCGTATCGAATCAAGTTGAAATTCTCCACCTTATTTTAATCGTCAATATTTTAATCAGTATGCTAATAAAAGAATAACAATATATAACCTTCTTTATTTCGTAAAAAATATACACAAACAAATAATTCACGGAGACGTCATATTTTTAAATAGTGGATGTTTGTCTATAACTCTGTTTACTGGAATAACTTTGTAATCGTTTCCAACTTCATCAATAAAAAAGCGAGTTTGATTATTGGAGTTAATAATTTTATGCCTAGGTAACACCTTTTCTCTCTCTACTGACAAATCTTTAGGATGTATAGAATTTGTATGTATCGTACCATGGTATACCACGCTAGCCACAGGGGAATTTATTTTTGATGGCATTATAGGATGTTGGTAAGCATAGAAAAATGGTATCGTTATTTGAGAATTATTTTTTCTTGAAGTGTTTGGATTAAACGGTAGAGTTCCTTGCTGTCTCCAATCTACTGAAAATGGTAGGTTATGGTCAATTTTAGGTATAGGTTTTTCAGATTTTTCGTCTTTTATTATTGTTTTAGTTCTGCGATCTACTTTCTGAGTATCCATTGCATTAGTAAACTTCTTTAGAAATGTTTGTAGTATTTCTGTATTTATGTCTATTTTTTGCAATATTTGATCTGTAAGTTTCTCGTTTCTTTCTATAGTACTAAGTAGATTGTTTTTCAATCTATCGGTAGCTGACGGAAGAGGCAGTGTAGTAGTAGATGAATTTTGAATAGTTGTTGAGTTTTTATTTGAGTTTTTTGTTCCATTTGTTGTTACTATTGAAGTAGTAGTAATTTGAGGTGCAGTTGAAGGAGTAGTCGATTTTGAAGTCATTTTCGCTGTTGAAGAAGTTTCCTCTTTAGTAGATGTAGTCGATAAATATTTGATGTTCAAGATATCCTGCACCATATTGTTGACTTCATCTCTACTCATGTGCAATACTTTGTTCTGTTTTGAAGGCATCATTACGTTTAAGTAATCAAAGTGTGGAACAACTGTATTATTTTCATCAATCAATATAGCTTCTATATTAGATTTTTCTTCACTGAGTTTTGCTAATTGTTCATTTATATATTTTCGATGTTGTTTTAATAGCGTTTGTACCTTATCATGTTGATCTTTTACTTTTTTTGCTAGGTCTGTATCAGCTTTACTATAGTCTAATATTTTAGTCTTGTTGACATTAGTAATTTTTGATATTTCTGATACATTAACTAACGAAGTATACATTATACCATTTTTATTATACCTTTTGTTAATACTAGTATGAATTTCTTTGAATCCTGGATTCATATCTGAGGTTCTATTTTTCGGTAAGACCTTCAATGTGACCTTATAGTTAGTTTTAGGATATTGCAAGGCATTGACGATGTCTTCTACACCCTGTATTTTATCAGACATTTCTGTAGTTGCATTTATACTAGAATTATCACCTAAGAAATCATATTCAGCGTTTCCAGTTTCTGCTTCATTTTTGTACACAGGAATTTTACTTAATAATAGAGCAGGTCCTACAGAGAAATCTTCTTTTGACTTTGCAATTTCTTCCATGAATATATGGGGATATTTGGACATTAAATTATTTCTTCTGGATTTACTTTCAAACAATCTATCAGGAGATATACTTTCTTCGCTTTGGTATGGTATATAATCTGTCTCTTCCATCTTTTCTCCATCGGCCTCCGATGCTTCGACATCTTTAACAAAAGGTCTGTCGGCAAATATATTTTCACTCGAAACTAAGAACACATTTTCATCGGTTGACCGTTTATATGGTAAATCGGATGCAATGATTCTAATTTTACTAATTTGCCGCTTATGTCTCTTTTTCTTGAGGAAAATTCTTTTAGTGGCCATGGCTTTAGTGTTTAGAAATCTATTTAATTTAATTTTGCTTTTTAAGTTGGATATTTTTCTAACTTTTATTGCCCTTTTCTTGCGCCGAAACAGGTTAGCAAGTCCAAATATTTCGGAAGGTTTTAAATTCTTATCAAATATGTGTTCATCAACAATCAAAGGTTTATGGTAGTTACTGGTTCTATACTCTATATTAGTTTTAGAATTTTCTTGTCCGTAAATATCTTTGTAGTCATTGTACGGTAGAAAATTGCTATCATAGATTATTTTGTACTCATTTGAATGATAATCATGTTTATGATTTGCAGATCTTCTTACAATTATGTGATCATTTTTTACTGGAAATTCTGTTCCATCATGAAAGTCTGTCATAGCTTGAGGTTCCTCTTGTATTTGGTCAATGTTCTGATGATAAGTCTTAATAACATTTTCCAAACCTGTAAAAAGCTTTATTGTTTCGGGATCTGGTGGTTCATCTACATATTGATTGAAACCAATAGAAAATCCTGAACCATCAACATCTTTTATAAAAAACTTCGTATTTCCTAAATCAAAATACGAGTTTGGTTTTTCTTTTTCATCATTCGAATCTGTATTTAAAGGCTTTTGTAATCTTTGTGGAATTCCGTTCACGTCAAGTACTCTATTATAATCAACTTCCACCTCACTCATTTCTGCAGAGTTGATAGATTTTGTCGCAGTGAGAAATGTTGGACCAACAAATGCTTTTTTCCAAGCTTCACCTGATCTGTCTCTTACTTTTGGCATAATAATATCATCACTTGGTACAGTTTGCGGAATCACTATAGGATTCAACTGCCTGTGTATTATATTGCTTACAGGAACCATATATTTACTTTCTAGCTCCAAACTCTTTTGTTCTAGAATCTTATGTTCTAAAGGGTCTTGTAACCGTTTTCTTACATGCAACGCTTTATCCTTTGACTTTTTGCTATCATGATCTATCTTTTTGATTTCTTCAGAGTGTATTGCTTTTTGTATCTTATCTATTAAACTTCTTATTAGTTTCTTTTTCTTTTCACCTTTAAATCCTTTACTATCGAAATGAGTTTCAATTTCGACATATAATTCATCGTCATCGGAAGCTTTTTTAACATTAGGCTTCGTTTGTTGTAAGAAGTGTGTAGCTTTCTTTTCTTGATCGAATTTTATTTTGACGTGACGTTTTATACGTTTAGATTCAATATGTTCTTTTGTTTTTTGTTTATTCTCTGTGGGAAAGTGATTGAAATATTCGGCTACAAATCTATTGATGTAATTTTTGGGGATTTCTTTAAAAGTTTGCGTATCTAGTGGAATAGCTTGTGATGTTATTTCTGGATGTTTATTGGTTATTGTGTTCATATATTTTGGTGCCATCATATTGACAGCTGTATTGTTTTGGGCAATGGATCCTTCTTCGTTTGCTCGAGTAAATTTTAATGATTTGCCATTATATATAACTTCAATAATTCCATGTAAGTTCTCTTTTGAGACCCTGAAAAATATATCGAATTAGTAGTGACTCACATTTAAATAAACTGAAATAATAATTAGCTCAAAAGGGTTGAAGAATTGTGTTATAACTGTGGTCTGACATTAGACTTTTTTAAAATTGGGCAAAGAATCTTGCGGTCAGTAATTTTGCAATATTGTGACGAACTACATCAGTTAGACATGACGGTCATACTCGTAGAAATTAATTATTTTCAAGTGGCGCGCCTCCTAGCTAAGACACCTCCGTGGGCACTGTACTTATAGCCTCATCAGGACTTACAGGTACAGTGCTCACGGAGGTATCCTGGCTAGTAGGCGCGCCACTTCAAAATAACTAATCTCTACGAGTATGACCCTCATGTCTAACTGATGTAGTACGTCTTTTCTTCACGTACAAAAGGTACAAAAAGACTTTAGACGTGTAGACACTTATTTTGTGAAAAAACCTCACCTGCAAGTGGTGCAATTGCTGACTAAAGGGCGAGGTCTAAAACTCGAAATAAAATCCTGGAACAACCACTTAACAGCGTGGTACAGTAAGACCAATTGCTTTCTTTAAATAATTGGGAGAAGGCTAGTTCAGCGTTAAGGCCCTCCAAGATCTCCGGGCCCAAGCCTCCTTACATGGTAGTGGTGCACCTGCTGATTATCAGACTAGGCAAACACGCAGGCGCCCTAACGGTATTGCAAGAACAAACGGCAGTCACTCTCAATAATAAATCTACGTAGGGTTTGGAAGCATCGTCTGGGAATACACTAAGATTGAAGGCAACATCCAGAGGCTGTGATAAGCATATTGACTGATTGTTGATGAAGGCTACTTTTAAATTATGTTTAAATTAGTTTCACAGGTACAATTCATTTCTAGAAAGCATTTTTAAACTTACGTATCATTACTTTCGCTTGCAAACGCATTGATGTCTACTGTAGTTTTGATGAAGACGTTTGGACCTGTCAAAAAAAAAGGTGATTGACCAATATTTAAAATACATAGTTCATTTCAGAGTTCATTTACAATAACGTCAACAGCGGCATGAAACCTTAGCCTTGAAAAAATTTGTAATTGTGATTCTTTGTGCTTTATTTCAATACCTAAGGCAAATGTGGTGCAAAGGCATTACTGCTGTAATAAAAAGAAATAAAAAAAAAATTTGTTGAGACAACACACACAACGCCATCTGATTCCACACTAAGCAGAGCTTGTACTATGGTAACCAGATAACTGATAAACATACTTATATATTTCTAAATACATACATATTATAGATAAATAACACCCAGACACAGAATAAACCATCGTGTAATGCCAACAATGAGATAATTTGAAAGTTACATAAAGGTTGTTCACATTCTGCCTCCTACATGTATGCATGAACTAGCTTCACTAGTCTAAGCTGCGGTGCAAATCTTATTAAGTTATTTGCTTTTTTTGATAAACAATCAAACAGATTTGTTACAGTCGGGCTGGGTTGTGACTACCTGAAGTTGAAATTTTTCAAGCCTCGCTATAAGGTCTTCTTGGTTCAACTACTACCATGTTACTGGCAATCGAGACCAACGAATTAACGAGCCTTACAGCACAGAAGGCTCGAAAATGGATATGCCACCAAATATGATACAATTTACGATATAACGAGCCAAATCATTTAAAATGCTAAGATTTAAATAGCAAAATCAATACCTGTGTGATGGGATTTTTCTTGCACTAAATTCGGGGGCATATTTTTTTTCTGAGTCCCTTTTCTGCTTAGACTGAGTCCATCAAGGAGGTTAGCCGGGTCCAAGTTTAAATTTATTTTATTAGTGACCTTTTTCGTAGCTCCATTTAGTATTTGGTCTTGTAAATGATTACACCTAAATAATTCAGCAACAAATCTGTTACTAATTGATTTTTTAGATTCCGCTTCCTCAGACTGAATTTTATTTGATTTATCCTCTATTTTGTCGTTGACTGTAAGAACAAAGAAATAAATTGCTCTTAGATTCAGAATACACATATTGAAACACAGCATATTTATAATCAAAAGATAAGTTAAATTTTTTTGGAATTAAGTATATTAAATTTGATAATAGTAGTGATCAATTATAAATAAGTAAACGGGATTACTCACGTTTTTACGACCAGTAATAGACCGACCGGTTTCAGCTGTATTTAAACAGCCTTTTTCAGAGGTGCGAACCGTTCGCCGAGCACTCTTTACGCACACTGCGCGCATCCGCTCTCGCCGCTCGCGCGCTGCGCGCGTTTTATGGTTGGGGTATTCGGTGGACGTAGGGTTGCGCCGAGGCACACGTGAGATCCGCTTCACTATCGCTCCCATCCAAACTATTTGAAGCGTCTCTGCATGCATGGCTCACTGTGTCTTCAACAGACTCGCTTTCCACATAACAACGAACACCACGAAGGCACGGCTTCCATGTAGGAGGTAAACGCCAGCCTCCACCTCTATTAAAATTCGGCCGCCTCCCTATCTCTATGGCTTCTCGAATTTTCCGGGGTACAAAGTGCTTCTCCCGCGACAAGATCTTCATCTTATCAAACCGGAGAAAGTGACGCGTATCAGAGTTCAGTGAATGCTCCACCACCGCGGATCCGTTGATATCTTGGTTCGTCATGGAACTTATGTGCTCAGCGAGCGTCTTGTAGAAACGTTCCGCTTTGTCTCCCCGACGCAACATTTTCCACAATCGCAGGGAATCATATAAACACCGGGAACACCCAGAGGGTCTCCTTTATCCTTTGGAGAGCGCAGTAGATGTCGAAGTTGTGTAAAGGGACAAAAGATCGTCTTGACGTTGTATCTTTGGCGTAAAAAGTGTTCTACCACATCCGTCACTCCTTTGACATATGGGAGGAAAGCCACCGCTCTCTCCACCGATGCAGGGCGAGTCCGTGCACACGTATTTGCCACCCGCCAACTCTGTCTCCAGTTGTATTCGTTGCTGCACAACACACCCTTCACATGCTCCAGCTCAGTATCCAGGTATTCCGGGTCACACAATCTCAAAGCCCTGTTAATAAGCGTCCGTGGAACTGAAGCGAGATGCGCTGGGTGAAGATGTGAATCCGCTCTCAGATACCTGTGAAGCGGATCTCACGTGTGCCTCGGCGCAACCCTACGTCCACCGAATACCCCAACAACAAAACGCGCGCAGCGCGCGAGCGGCAAGAGCGGATGCGCGCAGTGTGCGTAAAGAGTGCTCGGCGAACGGCTCGCACCTCTGAAAAAGGCTGTCTAAATACAGCTGAAACCGGTCGGTCTATTACTGGTCGTAAAAACGTGAGTAATCTCGTTTACTTATTTATAATGTGTAATAATAACGTTAGTTTGAAAAATATATATCATATAATTTATATCAAAAATGGAAAGGTCTAAAGTACTCGGATACCCTGACGTGCGTGTATGAAGCGATTGATGAATCTCGAAGAAGCGAAAGAAGTATGTATGGTTCGCGAAGCCTGGCGATCTGTCCTCTCTGACTACCCCGTCAGGGATACAGCGTGAAGATAGTTAGTTAGTTTTCTAGTTAAAAAGTAGTGATCAACTTTAAAAATGATCAAAAATTTATTGTAATTGTATCAGAACCAGATCCATCGATTGCGATACTTATCAACTACGAAATCAATAAATGGTGTTTGACATATTGATGCAATGGATCCACTCAATCTATTATTTATTATTATACATCCATCAAAGCTTTGAGAGAGATTAATAACACAGTACCACTGATCTCCGCACTAGGATTCCTTGTGTTGTGGAGATCATCTTCTTGGACTAAGAGCTGTAATATTTTGTTTAATTTAATTCTGCAAGAGCTAATAATATTGACGAACTAAAGATATATATATGTATCATCACTTATGCTTTATGCTCTACCAATAGTCGGTGTCGTCCAGCTGTTTCAGGTTACAGCATGAGCTACAATCACTAAAGGCACAGTAGATAAGAATCAACTGGGTTCGGGATATTATCACAAGAGAGATTTTTATAATTATGACGTTACCTTGTTCATCTCTTCTCACTTTGTTTAAACTATTCATCATCGATTGAACTCTTTTATAAACTTCACCTATGTCCATATGACCAATGATACCCTGCAATAAGATATTGTGCATCGTCAAATGCAGCATTTCTTCATCTTTATGTCTTTTGAGCTTAGTTTCTTGTGATTTGTTTTCATCTATGATTAGACTTTCCTCTTTTGGTACGTCTTTAATTTCATTTTTTTGCGAATCTTTATCTACCTTCGTGCCTTGAAAAGATTCTTTCGCGTCTAATGCTTCTAGAAGAGTCTCTAAGCGATTTGTTAATAAGTTTTTCATTATTGGATTCTTTATGTGGAACAAAATGTTTTGAGTCTCTGCAATATAAAAGTTATCTGAAATTATTAGTCATGTCTTTATCTCCAAAAAAGTAGGCATACAGAAGTTTCAACGAAATACCTGCTGATAAAAATAGCTACGAAGCTGAATTTCCTAGTGATATTCCGTTACAAATAATGGATTACTTTTGGAAAACTTTAACACCCTGGTACAACTGATAGGTACAGCGCCATCTACCGTGATCGACGTTAACTTTATAATGAATTGATGGCGTTTAGTAGCTTGTGCTCTTCTTAATCTTAGCGTATTCCCAGTTGCTTACAAACCCTACCTGTATTTGTAGCCTGGTGTTCTTATTGTACTAGCAGCTATGGTTTGACTTTTTACTGTCATGTTGTGTCGCCTCGTCCATTGGACAGTAGGTACATTGCTAGCATCTGAGGTCGCTTGAGCTCCACTTATATTGGTGGCCATTTAGCCAACGTAAACTGACTTTTTTTGGTATCCGCAATCAGCAATTTTGAGACTTTAAATGCTGCATCGCGTTTGAACGACTTTCTGGCATCCGGGGCAAGGATATCCGTCGTCTTGACGACTGCTTGGCAATAGTTTTGCTATTTGAAAATTGATCCAGCCGCAACTTCTAGTATTTTGAAGGGTGTGGGTGGTGTCTAGTATTTGAAGCGTTAGGTCGCTGTTGACTTCTAAACAGCTTCTAAGCTAGTCTCCGGAGGCCCTTAAAACATAGCATTCCTTGTATATTGTATGATAATATGATCTTGCTAAATAAAAAAGGATTCTACCTATAGATCTCTTACTTCTGTAGCCGTCGTCATTATCTCCATAGTTCATATCGTCTCCGTCTGCGGGAGAAGGGGCGATATCATCTGGTATATCAGCTATTTCATGTATTTTAGAGATATGTTTATCTACAACAAAAATATTTTGTTAAAATGATAAAAAATATCCCGCTGCTCTACCCAAGTTTTGATGTTTTACCGTATCATCACCGTTTCCTACTGGAATCTGTTTTCGGGATAAAAAATTGCATATGTGTTTTTATTTATTTTCGTTTCGTGGGGTCGATTCCCAACTAGGTTAAAACTTTGTGTGATGAGAACGATGGTTTATTCTGTGTCTGAGTGTTATTTATGTAATAATAAACATATATGTATTTAGAAATATAAAAGTATGTTTATCAGTTATCTGGTTACCATAGTACAAGTTCTTCTTAGTTTGAAATCAGGTGGCGTTGTGTGAGTTGTCCCAACAAGATTTATATTCAACTGAGGTATCAGCTACCTCCACGGCCAAATTCTATCCAAAATTTTTTTTTTTTACACTTCAACTCAGCAACATCAGATATGCATAATGATGTCTTGTTGCTTGCAATCGACTAAAACCACACTTTCTTTATTCTTCATTCCTTTCAATACTCGTAACTGTCTAAAAAACCGAACAATTGCGAATTGGACTCCGAAGGGTTCCATATAAATACGTTTATTGCGTCATAATCGGCCATATTTTTATTTGTTGTCTTTGTAGTTTGATTTTTTTACTACCTCAAGGGACCGTAGACCTGAGTATACAGATTTGATTTCAACTCGATACCTTTAGGGCTTTATACAACTTATGAACTTTTATCGACTAAACTGTTTTGTAGCGAATCGACTGTTTAGTCGATGGTATGTGCACAACAACACAATGCAATACAAATTAAGCGTTTTATGATAGTTGTCCAACTTTGTAATCAAATAGCGATACTATCGAGTTGACAGTATGCGCGCTTCAATATAGTCCTATAGACATATATATACACAACTAAATAGTTGTTCAACTACAAGTTGTATATATGCGCTAGCCCTTACGCGTTTGCCAGACAACGTGTCTTGACAGACAGAGAGACGGACAACAAAGGGGTCAAGGGGTTAAGAGTTCTGTTTTTTTTTTGAGATACGGATCTGTAAAAGTTATTGTATTTAAATATATATTAATACCTTCCTTATGGGCCAGTAGCCCGTCGATATCGATGTACACGTTAGTCAGTATAATGGTGAATGTAAAAGCTATGCCCAGAAGTGTGACACAGAACACCCTGTAGAACACAACATCGTAGTCCCATCGTGGCATATGACGCTTTTTTTTTGCTAAATTTTGTAGTCTGAAAAGAAAAATTCAAGCATAATGACTGACTGCCTTAGTGGCGGTTCGATAACCCGGGTCGGAACAAATATTTCTTTCGGAGTTTGGGAGTTTCCTATCATTTAAACACTTAAAATATATAAGTTGGTTAATCAGCTTGTCTACACCTATATCATAAGCTTAATGCATCGTTTGGGCTAGATGGCGTTGTGTGAAAAGTCATATTAGACATATTGTCACACCTTTATCCCCGAAGGGATAGGCAGAGGCATATTATACGTCCTCATTTCACCGTATGCACTTTTGTCCCAGATAACAGGTGGTGAGCCCATTGCCGTGTTGTAATGAACAGGCGCAGGTTGTGGCGACATGCTGTTAAAATTTTACAAGCCGCCCATCAGACCTTCAACTGGGCTTAACTACTAACCGTACCATGTTATTGGCAACCGGGACTAAAGTTAGCTTTAGAAAGAAAGAAGATTGACGAAGAGTAGAGATATGAAGACCACGTGAGCAGATTGCTCAACAACGAATAGGTCAATAGTACTCGGATACCCAGACGTGCGTGTATGAAGCGATGAATGAATCTGAAGGAAGGGAAAGAAGTATGCGTGGATCGCGAAGCCCGGAGATCTGTCCTCTCTGACTACGATAACGAATACAGCTTATAATCCATACATTCTTTAACTTACTATACAAATTAATCTTGTTTAACAAATTTAGACATTTGGACATTCAAATAAGAGATATTAAAAACTATATTTACCTAATTCAACAAAATATTAAAATAATAATTTATCATCGACAATAAAACACAAATGAAAACGAAAGAAATCACTGCAAACTTACTTACTTTTAAGAAATGTTTAGCCGCCAACTGTTGGTGTTCGAATGTGTTGTGTTTCATAAACAAACTCTCTTATCGGCGATGTCAATTTCTTCATTGGTTTTTTTAGTAAAAGCTTGATATGAAACATCGTCATGAATGCTATCAAAGCTGCTTTTTTTTTAAAAAGAAATTCACGAGGAACTCGGCGTGTTCTTGTGAATACGGGTAATGCGTGTGCAGCCTACAAAGATTTTTTTTTTAACTCGTTTTGTTTCAAATTTGGAATTTTGTAATAGATTTGAAACTTACTTACCCATGAGATAGATATTTTGAATTTAGAACATACTTAGTTTTAAGGGGGATAATACATGAATTTGTGAAACAAAAACGAAGAAAACTTATACTGTTTAGTCTGTCATAAAAATACGGTACATAAATTTTGTTTTATTTCAATAATTATTTTTAAAAGTACTGCTAAAGTTCCACCTTCCTATCACATATTATCAAACAATGACTGTCGTCTCTATATTTGCTATAAAGTTGAAACTACTGAACGGATTATTATGCGATTTTCACCAATAAATAAATAGATTCATTAGAAAGGTTTGAGAATTGAATTAGTCAAGGTTTTGTGTAAATTGGTTCTAATATGATTATACCAACCCCTTTGAATGGCGACCCATTTGAATATAAACGGGAAAACTTCTGAAACAACGGGAAAACGGACTTCCCACTTCGCTTTAGTATTAACCGAAAGCGGCCAATGCTGTTTCTCAGTTAAATCTCCGCTTTCGCTGCCAGGGTGCAGGTGTACGGTAAGGGACACAGCAAAGATTTCAACCCACCTACAGGGGCCGAGTCTACTATTTTCCAATAGAAAGCCAAGTTCTATTCTATAGCGGTTCTATTGCGATTAGTCCAAAACTAGGTAGTCTACTAAAACTATTATATATTTCACAATCACACTTCTCAAGCTGCAGAAAAAAAATATTATAGACTACCAAAAATGTTAATTTATAGCTACTTACAGGCGTTACACGTGTTAATAACATTCTATCGGCCGGCCAATAGAATTCTATTGGAGCGCAATTGTAATAGTAAACTATGAAAACTGACAGTACAATTTTTTCATTCGGTTCTCTATTGAGTGACTATTTCTATTCTCTTATGACGCGATTGAATTATTATACTTAGTCTCTGTATCCTTGATAGCGAGACCTTAGAAGATAGGTAACCGTAAATTATTTTTTTAAACTGTCAAGGGGTATACTAATATTTCATGTACTTCTCAAAGTAATGGCGATATCTTCACCTTTAGAACTTAATATTATAAAGAGGAAAGATTTGTAAGTTGGTTTGTAATTAATAATCTTAGAAAGCTACATTCTTCGTGAGTTACATATGCTTTATTGGATTTTCAAAAAGTTTAGGGTTACGTACGAAATCTCGAATAGGAAAACTTTACCACGCGGGCGAAGCTGCGGACATCAGCTAGTTATTTTTATTTTAATTTATTTCATTAGTTTTATTTGTATATGCTTATGTACATAATATATTCGTATGTAAATAGTTGACGACCGCGGCTCGCCACGCGTGGGGAAGTTTTCCCTTTCCCGTTTCCCACAGGAACTTGTTCCCGGGATAAAAAGTAGCCTATGTGTTATTCCAATGTGTAAGCTATATTACTTTAAAGTTTCATTAAAATCTAATCAGTAGTTTTTACGTGAAAGAGTTACAAACATCCATCCAAACTTACGCATTTATAATATTATTAAGACTAGTAGGATTGTATCAAGATTATATTAAAAAATAAACTCGAATCAAGTACAATAACTCCGAGACAAATATGGTATAATGTATCAGTCAAGCCTTTATCCCTGAAGGGGTGACAGTGGCATATTATACGCCCACATTTCAACATAAGCATTTATGTCCCACTTAATAACTGGTCAGCCAATTACCGTGTTGAAATAGACAGAGGCAGGTCGTGGAGACCTGATGTTGAAATTTTTCAAGCTGCCCATAAGCCCTTCAACTTGGTTTAACCACTGGCATGTTACTGGCAACCAGGACCAACGGCTTAACGTGCCTTCCGAAGCGGGAACGCTCGCAAATGTATATTCCACAAAGTGGTCAGCCATCCAAGTACCACCTGTAGCGAATGTTGCTTAACGCAGTGATCGTTTACAGAACACCGAGTCAGCGGGGCCACGAGCGCTTCACTAATTACTACAATAAAACCAGCGACAAAAATTTCTGTGGATTTCAAGTTATTTAAATTTGAAAGTGTAGCGATCAGCGAAGAGCCACATAGCGAAGAGCTATCGAACTACATCAATACTAAGAATCCTACATCTCGCTATAAGAGTTTTCGCGCTGAAGAATGATATATACAAGAGTCCAACATCAACCGTTGATCCGCGGCCCACCAGGCGTGATCACATTGCTTCAATATAACTGTTAATAGCTTATGCTCATGCTGATGATATGCTATATATGACTGATGGTGGCGATGATGCCGTTGATCTGCTCCGTTAAGGCTGATCACGTCGGGGTCACCACTGTTGAATTTGAAGGCATCATCAGTTATATTAAGGCTATCAAACTGTAGCTGGAGTCGGAATAAGATCCTCACTTTGTGTCGGAGGAATGTCTCCACGTGTTCCTCCACAAAGGACTTTGTTTTAACTTGTGTATCTGACTAAGTCATATTAGCTGCCGAAGGGTATGGACCAATTTTGATGCAAGGTTATTTTAGAAAGCCTTTGTGATCGAGATGGGTTTTTACCTATAAATATGTTGAAGTTCAGCTCACTTCCTAAGTGATGAGGGAATTTCACTGAAATCCACTAGTCCGATTGTTTTTTACTGTTACTTTGATGGTATTTCTATCACTGCGTTAAGCAACTTTCGCTATAGGTGGTCCTTGGATGGGTGACCACATTGTGGAATTTACATTTGCGAGCGTTTCCATGCTTCGAAAGGTGCGTTAAACCATTGGTTCCGGTTGCCAGTAAAATGGCAGTCGTTAAGCCTGGTTGAAGGCCTTAAAAAGGCTTAGGCTTGAAAAATTTCAACAGCAGGTCGCCACAGCCTGCGCCTGTCCATTTCAACACGGCTTGGGCTCACCACCTGTTACGTGTGACAAAAATGCATACGGTGAAGTGTGGGCGTGTATAGTATGCCTCTGCCTACCCCTTCGGGGATAAAGACGTGACAATATCTTACTAATATTATGAACGCGAAAGTTTGTTAATATGGATGTTTGTTACTCTTTCATGCAAAGTTTGCTGATTGGATTTTAACGAAACTTTACAGTAATATAGCTTACACATCAGAATAACACATACTCGTATAGGCTACTTTTTATCCCGGTAACAAGTTTCTGTGGAAAACGTGAACGGGAAAACTATACTTCATCCTGTTAGGGCTTTGGAAGCAACTGGGTAAACACTTAAGATGAAGAAGAAGAAAAATCTAATGAAAGTTATATGGTGCCTACTTGCGCAAAGAATTTTTTTTTGTATTGTTCCATTTTATGTGATTGTTGTGGTTAATCTCTGAAACGGGATCATCACCACGACGCTCTGGATCAATTGAATGGTACTTTCACTCAAAAACAGCTGATGTTATAAGGAGTAATTAAGGCTTTCATCTCCGTATTCCCAAGGGAACTGGCACTACACTGGGGAAAACGTGTGGCGTCTGCTAGTGAATAATAAACTGGATAATGTAAATAAACGTTTTATTACTATAATTGCATTTTTGTTCACTAATATAAAAATATAAATACTATACTGGCGACACGCTATGATGGCCGTTTGACTTACAATAATGCAAAAAAACAATTCTTATGAAATTAAATACCTTAATAGTTACTTTTAAAAATTCATGTTTTAAGCATACCTACTATATTTATTGTTTTTTTTTATTAATATCAATCTGAAATATATTATTTCCTGAGACGAAAATGTGAAATGAACGGCGATCATAGCGTGCCGCTAGTGTAAATTAAATACTTAAATTAGTTCTTAACCTTACACCGTAAATTTTGATGTGCATAAGTAGGTACCTAACATTTTAGATTTTGAAGGCTTAAACTTAAGCGGACCCAACGCAACTGGGTCAGACGCTCGGATGATGATGATGAAATTTATATATAACTTAACACAATATTCAATGACTTAAGTGTTCATATTAATATGATGAACAATTTTTATACATGGATGCGAAGAAAGAAATATTTTATTCATGCCCATACATAAAAAATAAAATAAAAATAAACGTAATTATCTAAAACCCATTCACTGAACTCACTCAACTAATAGTAAGGTTACTGTTGTAAGTCATGTCTTAGCCAAGTATTCTTTTCTTACTATTTATTTTTATATTTGACACTACAAAATGAGTTTTAAAAAGCGCGCTCTTCACGATGTGAAGGGAAATCACATAGCCATGATGGATTTTGATAATAAGGTTTCAATCTCTGCGAAATTCAAAATTCGGGCTCCGTCACTCCGTCTTGATGATTTGAATTAATTCTAGAATTATGAAAATCGGTTGAGACCTCTTCGACTTATGGCGTTACATACATTTCGTCATTGAAGCTGATTCACGGAAGCTCGTCTCCAAAAATGTATTAAAAAAAAAACTACAGAGAGAGTTTGCCATTAAATTAATTAATTACATTCAATGTTCTTGACTTGAAAATTTTTTAATTTACCAATTTTAGTTACAAAAATACACTACGTACCTACTTACCTCATATATTTACTTACTTAACAAGTAATTATTACTTATATTAAATTATAAATGACGACATTCAAAATAGGGTGATTGTTTTAGTTATATTCGCCCTTCGTCCATACAGCCTTGTCTTATATCAAATATTACTTCTTAGTTTTCATATTTCCTAACATCTTCGTCTTCTTCGTCTTAATCAAGTATAGTCTTAAGTCAAAGACAGTCTAGTCTCAGTAAAGTGGTAGCAACGTTACTGAGGCTTTAAATTGAAATTGCGCGGCATGATGTAAAATTGTATTTCACTGTGATATATCACTGTCTTTCAATATCAGTGTGACATAACTTTTATGTTTAATAATCTACCTACCATTTTTCGACATTAAACAAGGTTACTGCACTAGTTTTAGAAAATAATATAAGTACAGCAAGCGTCCGCCATCTACCAAATTACCGCGCAAAATCCGAACCAGACTGATACAAGTGACTTTTTAGATATATTAAGGTTATTGCACAATCCCTCGAAGAGCGAATTTTTCCCGTGTGGTACTGCGGCTCGAACACACTTTTCTCATTTTAGCTCTATTCGCCTTGGCCTCAAAGAACTTACTTCTTCTTGCCTTTTTGGATCTACAATATTTCTCTCTGCAGTTTCTGAGGCCATCGCTGCTTCTTCTTACTGCTCACGAACGCTTGAAAGGTCTTTCTGTGCATATTGCGATTATCCTTTTACGCATGTGCTTCGCTTTCCCGAAGGTTACTTACTTATTGAGGACATCTCCAACTTGACTCTGTCCTGGGGAAGTTTCCTCTTTTGACGATACCTACATTGAAATTGGTGGTGGAGTCAGTCCAAAATGTATCTCTGGATGGGACTCAGTGGAGTCAGGCTGGTATGCCAATCTAATGTAATGGTCTAGGGATTCGTTGTGCATGTGATGTGGGCTTGCCGGTTTAAATTAGTAAAAGTGGCACTTGTGAGACTTTTTTCGCTTATATTGGGCATGCAAAGGAAACTCGATCCATACAGCGTTGTTTTATGTTAAATTTTAACATTACGTCAGTTAAGTATATTTAAAATCATAAAGTGAAGGAATAATACCATACTAATCTAATTAAAATTTTCTCTCATACTATCTTGCTCTAGATCTCTCTGGTTCCAAAGTCGTCAAATATTGTTTAGCTTAAAATTAAAAAGACTTTTGGCGCGAAGATGAGCAGTGACGCACGTTTGTCGTATATTATTTTCAAAAACTAGTGTAAAATTCGTGTTTTTGTGTTTAATAATGGTGGAATATAAAGAGTTCGGAAGTGCATTAGTTAAAGAAAGCAATGAATAGCGGTGTTGTTTGTGTTAGTGCCAAATTTCCATAGAGCTGCAATAAGGGATCCACTGCCTTATTGGGGTACGGACTAGGACCTAGGACTGAGGACAGTCCTGTCTAGTCGTTTGACATCGACAAACGACTAGACAGGACTAAAACATAATAACAAGAAAATAATAAATACTGAAGACTAGGCTGTATGGACTAAGTTTTCTTTGCCTGCCCAAGATGGGCGAAGACAACTAAAAAAAAAAATTAAAATTAAAAAGACGCTGTCATGATGATAAGCCTCAAAGCAGGGACATCTTTAACCTGTCATTTAATCTGTGAACAAAATAATAAAACTGCTTTACAATAAAAATAAAGTTATCAAACACAAACCTGTTGACTTAATCCCTACTTGAAAGAAAGAATAAAATATTATAAATACTAAAGTAACATGTTATGCCTAAACTTGTGAACCGATTTAAATGATATGATTGATAATTGATTGAAACAAATACATAGAAAAAATATTAGAAGATTGCTCAAAAAGAAAAGGTCAAAAGTAAAAAGAATGGAAAATTAATCTTTAGGAAGCGAAAGAAATACATATGCATGGATTGTAAAACGGCGTTTGAGCCTTTTGTTAAAAATTTACTTTTTATATAAGTGTATTTCCAGTTGCTTCCAAGTCCTACCTGGATTTAAAGCCCGGGGTCTTTTTATATTTGGCTGCTAGGACCAGCTAGTTTGACTTTTGATTTTTGGCATTGGTAGGAGAGACTGCTGTCTAGCTTCCCAACCATATAAGTGCACCTGCGTTGCTGCCTCACCCGTTAGTCAGCTGGTGCACCGCTAGCAGATAAGGTCGCTTGGGATCCGGAAATCTTAGTGGAGCCCTTAGGAGGTTTTGAAACATACAATATCAACTTCATGCTTACTTCCTCACGAAAGCTCGTCTCTTGGCCTGCAAGTCGAAGGTCAGAGGATCCACGTCGACCCTCGAATTGCTGTCCAATCCAGGCACGATGTCATCTACCCCGCTTTCACTGTCAGCTGAATGACATACACTTTTTAATCTTTGCTAATAACTTCAAAAAAAGAAGCGAAAGTAGTATGCATGGATCGCGAAGCCTGGCGATCAGTCCTCTCTGACTATGCCGTCAGGGATACAGCGTAAGAATAGTTGATGGCGTAGGTTAAGTATATGGACTGCCGCGCAGAGGTCGCGGGTTGGATTCCCGGCACAAATATTTGTGTGATCTACAAATGTGTTGTGTTTCGGTGTTTAAGTGTTTGCTATATATGTATACAAATATGTATGTATTTAGAAACATTTAAGTATGTTTATCAGTTGTCTAGATCCCATAGCACATGCTTAAAGTTTTGGCTAGATAACGCTGCGTAAAAAGTGTCCAACGATATTTATTTTAGTTACTAATATTGTAATGTAGTGATACGTAATAAGGTTTGAATAAAACCACATTAAGTTAGAAAAGGGCATGAGCAAGGGTGCACCACCAAGATATATCCGGGGCTCAAGCGACCTCACCAGCTAGCGGTGCACCAGCTGACTAACAGACGAGGTTAACGACGCAGGCGCCTGACAGGGGTTGGAAGATCAGATGAAAGCGCTCCCAACTATGCCAATAATTAAAAAAACCAACGATACATGTAGCAGTCAAATAGAAGTGAGGCTCTAAATAAGGTTTTGGATGCAACTGGGAAAATACTTAAGATGAAGATAAGCTGGAAAATGCACTCTTTTTTTTATACCCCTGAGGTGGCAGACAAGCATACGGTCTAGCTGATGGAAAGTAGTCACCGTAGTCTATAGACGTTTGCAACACCAAAGGTGCAGCACTCGCGCTGCCGACCCTTTATAAACCTTCTAAGACCCCCTTTTGAAGAACCTCATATTGTAGACGTTCGGGTAAACCCAGACAGGACTTTACCGAACCGTTTTTATCCGTAGAAGAGAAGAAGAAGAAGAAAAAAGAATAAAAGAAGAGGGTAGAAGGAGTCAGGGTTTGGCCGAGACTTACATATGAAGACCACGTGAGCAGATTGCTCAAAAACGGAAAGGTCAAATGTACTCGGATACCTAGACGTGCGTGTATGAAGCGATTGATGAATCTCGAAGAAGCGAAAGAAGTATGCATGGATCGCGAAGCCTGGCGATCTGTCCTCTCTGACTACCCCGTCAGGATACAGCGTGAAGATAGTTAGTTAGTTAGTTTTTTTAGTTTTTATCCGTTAGTTTGGTCACGTCAGTCACATCCAAAGAATGAGTGAGGAATGATTGAGAAATACAGGATACAAGAATATACAGGGTCATTTATAAAACACCAGCAACCTGCTAGGACCAGCTAGCTTACATCATAAAAAAATGTTAAATTTTTTTTCTTAAAACTTTTAAATTTTATTTTGAAATAAAAAAAAAAAATTAAATTTTTTTGATACGTACCTTCTTGATTGTTGAATATATCGCGGCAACACACGAATGTTCTCGCATGCCATTTCTCCTATTTTTATACCTCATTTACACTCCCGTACGAGCCACGAGACAAGCCGCGAGTGTAAACACAGTATTATGGTATATTATTTTTAAGCTCGCGGCTCGTCTCGTGGCTTGTGCGAGAGTGTAAATGGGGTATTACGATTTCCATGGGCGTGACAGAAAAGTTATCAAATAAAATATTCTTACCGGCGATATCGCTGGCGTGAATACTGCCTTCAAAATACACGTTCCCTTCAGTATCTGGTTCTTCATCTGAAACAAGGTCAAAGGTCAGTAACTAAGTGCTCGTAGATAAATTTTTAAAACAATTTGATAAATTTCTCATATTTTTTTAATAAAGTGGAAAAATACAATTCGAATCGAGACGGGGATTGAACCCGTGACCTTTGCCTAACCAGGGCAATGTTCTAGCCACTGAACTACTATTAGTTCTATAGATGGCTCTAGTCACAATCTACAATATATATTATAGTAGACTTACATATGAAGACCACGTGAGCAGATTGCTTAAAAATGGAAATGTCAAAAGTACTCGGATACCCAGAAGTGCATGTATGAAGCAATTGATGAATCTTCAACAAGCGAAAGAAGTATGCATGGATCGCGATGCCTGGCGATCTGTCCTCTCTGACTACCTCGTCAGGGATACAGCGTGAAGATAGATATGATGTTACGAGTATCTAAGGTGTTACTTACCGTATTCTTTTATTTTAGACTCCAATTCATCATTATCTGTAATAAAACGACAATAACTTTTTAAATCTTAAACATATTGTAGGAACACACAACTGACGCATGAGTTTTGTATATTGAGGCTAAAACACAATTGTTAGGCGCTGCAGTAATTTTCCCGCACGCTATAGGTTAGGTAAATATCCATCACGCCTTATCCCCGAAGGGGTGGCAGAGGCATATTATATGCCCACTTTTCACCGTGCGGATTCCTGTCCCACGTAATAGGTGGTGAGCCTAATACGTGGGACAGGAAAGGTTATATCTAATTGTATTTTACGTTTATGTATTAATATTGTGTAACTGGTACCAGACAGTATTATTTATATATTTATTAAGAAGATTATCTGCAAGAAAAAGAAGAAGAAGCACGACTCGCGATTCATAACGCAGTGCTAGGGCCAACGTTGCTTTACGGTTGAAACCTGGGTATGTCCGCAGATGCATGAAAGTAAATTGAATGCTGTGAAGATGCGATCACTTCGAAAATTCTGCGGCGTAACTTTAGTCGACCGAATACGTAACGAAGTGATACGCAATTAGGGAGATTTGAATGAAAGTGTCAGCGTTAAGCTAGAAAAGGGCGTGCTCCATTGGTTTGGACACGTCCAACGAATGAGTGAGGAACGATTGACGAAGAATATATATTGTGCAAAAATTGAGGGTAGATTCATTTCATTTTCATTTCATTTAATTTTATTGTACTTTGAATGTGGTGTAAGGGGTCCCACCAAGATCTTCGGGGCCCAAGTCAACCTTCCGTGCTAGTGCGAGCACCTGCTGATTAATGGACGAGGCTCTGGCGCTGGCTTTACCCTCTGGGGTTGTGAGGTCTGAGGGCGTCGCTCCCATAAAAGTCACCCGCCGAAACAAAAAAATGAACAGTGAGAAAAGGAATGCTGCTAGGGATAGGGCGCCGCCGCAAAACGGCGCGCAGGAGCCCCGCCCACACCTGCGGCTAGGGCTGCCGTGTGTCGGGCCAGCACGGCTAAAGAAGTTAGCCCCAACCCGTATCCGCTTCGCATCTTGGAACATTGGCACGCTGACTGGGCGTGCGGTAGAGTTGGCCGAAGTACTCTCCAGGCGGAGGGTGGACGTGGCGTTCCTGCAGGAGACTCGGTGGAAGGGCAACAAAGGCCACTGCAGAAAGGCTACAAGCTGTATTACACGGGTGCGCCTGGTGGGGAGAACGGCGTGGCCGTGGTGCTCTCCGAAGGGCTGCAGAGCGGCATCTTGGAGGTGAAACGCTGTAGTGACCGGCTTATGATCGTGAGGGTGCTTATCGATGGGATTATTACCCGCCTGATAAGTGCCTACGCGCCACAGGCCGGTTGTAGCGACGACGATAAGATATCGTTTTGGGGCCAACTCGAGGGAGTGCTTCGGAGCATTCCGTTGTCACAGGGAATCGTTTTGGGCGGCGACCTGAACGGTCATGTGGGTGAGAGGTGTGAGGAGTTTGAGCGTGTTCATGGTGGTTTTGGATACGGCACCCGCTATCCTCAGAACGTGTGCGGCTGCCAATCTGGCTATTGTGAACACGTATTTCAAAAAGAAATCCGAACATCTCATCACCTACAAGAGCGGGAGGCGTACAACTCAGATCGATTTCCTACTCACTAGGCGACACAGCATCGGCAAAGTGGCCAACTGCAAGGTCATACCCGGAGAGAGTCTTACTGCACAACACCGTCTCCTTGTCATGGACCTCTGCGTGAAACTTGGTGGTGGAACGACGCAGTCCAGAGGGAGACTAGGGAGAAGAAAGCCCTCTTTAAAAAGTAGCAAACGACCGGATCTCCCGAAGACCGCGACGCGTACAGGGCTGCCAAGCGCGCCACAAAGAGAGCTGTAGCTAGAGCCAGACGAGACCACTTACAACCTCTGTATGATAAGCTGAAATCATCTGAGGGGCAGAAGCTCGTCTATAAGCTGGCGGTCAAAGTGGCACAGGATATATCCAAGTGTCGCTGTGTAAAAGACCCTGAGGGCAACCTGTTAAGCGAAGACCTCGCGGTAAAGGAGAGATGGCGCTCGTACTTCCACGAGCTGCTTAATAAACAGCAGAAAGAGGTGCAGCCTCCGGACCTCCCTCCGAATCAGGGACTAGTGCCACCCGTAACGCCTGGAGAAGTCCTGACTGCGCTTCGCCGCATGAAGAATCGGAAAGCTGGAGCTGGAGATCGGACCCGATGGAGTCCCCATCGAAGCCTGGAAGGCGATGGGTCCTCGCGGTGGTATCTTAGTAAATTTTTTAACCGCATACTCCTCAGCGCGGGCAGATCCCAAACCAATGGAGACTGAGTATTATTACTCCAGTCTTCAAAGGTAAGGGGTCAGTGCAGGAGTGCGGGTGCTACCGCGGTATAAAGGTGATGTCCCACACCATGAAGATCTTCGAGAGGATTATAGACTCTCGGTACCGGCAGGAGTGTACTCTCTCGGGGTGTCAATATGGGTTTCGCCCTGGTCATGGAACCACGTACCCTGTTTTTGCCCTGAGGGTTGTCGCAGACAAATACAGGTAGAAGAACACGCCTCTGCACTGTTTGTTTCTGGACATGCAGAAGGCCTTCGACTGTGTTCCTCGTGCGATGATCTGGTGGGCACTGCGGTCCAAAGGGGTTCCAGAGGTCTATATTGACAGTATCCGGGACATGTACTGTGACAATGTTTTTAAACTCACACGACTTATACTATTCATTTTATGTTTTTCGGGTCTTTTTCGCGTAATATTTTAACTTTTTCTCACCTCTCGACGTTTCGGCTTTATTGCACAGTTCTATCCACTGAACGCCGTTACTACCCTCGGATTATTCGTGAGGCGGTTGAAATTAAGAAGCATCACAATTTCAACCGGGAAGGTGGATACAAGCTTTCCTCCACTTGGAATCCAGTAGTCAAAAAGTGCAAGTGTCGAGACAAACCGCCTAATGGACGTTCGGACGTCGTGAGTGAAGTGTGTCGCGGCCCTAATGACTGTTTGTGAATAAGATGTGGGTATCTGAAGAACGTACAAGATGATGACGCCCGCCGCTTTCCCCAGTCTACTCGTGACCACGGCTATTGCAATATAGCCGAAACGTCGAGAGGTGAGAAAAAGCTAAAATATTACGCGAAAAAGACCCGAAAAACATAAAATGAATGTACTGTGACTCCGATTCAATGGTTCGGACTGCTGTTGGCGACACGAAACCCTTCCCCATCACCGTCGGGGTACACCAGCAAATTGTCGGACAGCATCAGGAACTCGCATGACCAGCCTCCATGGTTGCTCATGTATGCTGACGATATTGCGCTGGTAGACGCGGACAGGGGCAGATTGGTGCGACGTGTAAAAGCGTGGAAGGAGACTCTTGAGAACGGCGGTCTGAAACTAAATGTGGCGAAGACCGAGTACTTGGCACTAAACTCGACAGATCCCACATCCGTCCGCATAGGCGGTGATTTGGTCGAGCGCACGGACCAGGTTAAATACCTGGGATCTGTTTTTCACATGTCCAGTGACATCGATTGCGATGTCAAGTCACGCATTGCTGCCGCGTGGGCCAAATGGCGGGAGATGACCGGTGTCATTTGTGACCCTAAAATGCCGATCCAGTTGAAGGGACAGGTCTACAAAACCATTATTAGACCTGTCCTTTTACATGACAGTGAGACGTGGCCGATATTGGAGCGACACAAGCAGGAGCTGCGTGTCACGGAAATGAAGATGCTGCGGTGGATGTGTGGAGTCACGCGGATGGACCGCGTGAGGAACTCTCGCATCCGCGGCAACCTTCACGTCCGTGACATTGCAGACAAGTTGCAAGAGTGTCGCCTTCGTTGGTATGGTCACGTCTTGCGGCAACCGCCGGGCTACATAGGTAACAAATGTCTGGCCATGTCAGGCCCGCCGGGTCCCGGTAAGAGGGGAAGACCCAGGAAGTGCTAGCTACGTCGTAAGGGATGACATGCGTGCCAATGGTCTCACTACAGGGGATGCCGACGACCGTGCGAAGTGGAGGAGAAAATGTAGGAAAGCGGACCCCGGGCGTCGCGAGACGCAACTGGAACAGACGCTAGGATGATGATGAATGTGGTATCACAAGAATGTAAGTAGTTTAGCGAATATGGTGCTTTAATTTGTAAAACACACGTGGTCTTTTGAGAATATGACATTAAGCGACGGAGTCATTTCATTTCCATAATATTTCATTTCCATAACAAAAACTAGGGGACAATGCGACTTCGCTTGCGTGTATTTTTAACTTTCCCTCAGGAACCTGATCCCCAGAATAAAAGTAGGCTAAGTGGTAATACAGTGTGTCAGCCCTCCACAGCAAATTTTGTTGTAGAATTTTTAAAAGTCCTTTCTTATTGCACACACCTACATCACCTGAGGAATATTTCTACAAAATTACATGGTTCTAGGTCAAGCGGTTTCAGCTGTGCGTTGATCGATTAGTAAGTCAGTTTCTGATCTATACTAATATTATAAAGCTGAAGAGTTTGTTTGGTTGACGCGCTAATCTCAGGAACTACTGAACGAATTTGAAAAATTATATTTATATTGGGCAACCCATTTATCGAGGAAGTCACCACGCTACTACACTGAGGAGCGGAGCAGTAATCATATATGTCGACAAATCGGTAAAGTTTTTGTAAATTATTGTAGAATTACAAGCGTCGGGTTTAAATAGGTGCGACGGAAGTTCAAAGTATGTCACGGGCTAAGCCGTGGGGGGTGACCTAGTTTATATATTTAGGTAAGAAGCGCTCGCAGCCTCGACTCAGTGTTCTGTAAACGATCACTGAGTTAAGCATTTCTCGCTGTGACTGGTTCTTAGATAGGTGATCGCTTTATAGACGACTACAAAATGTTCAACAGCAGGCATTCAAAACCTGCGCCTGTCTTACTGCCTTTCGTTAAATGGTGAAATGGAAGCCTCTGTTTAACGCTTTGGGGACAAAGGCGTGACATATGTATGTATATTTACGAGTTGACCCGTTGGTAGCCCGGTTAGTCAACCCGTGACTACGGCTGGTGTAATCCGGTCGAAACGTCGGGAAGCATAAGGTAGGCTTTGTACCTAATAATATACGTTGCGAATAGAACCCGAAATATCAAAAATATGAGTGAAAATCGCTAAAGTTTAAAAACATTACATATTAATGTTTTTAGATATTGGTAGAATGTTAAAATTACCTGGAAAATTCAACGTCTCTGCTGACCCTTGTGTTTGCGTATGTATATAAGTGTAGGGCGTGTCCAACGTATGCAGAGTTACCGGCGCTGGGTGAACTGGTGGAGCTATGGAAAAAAGGTATATATATATATATTGTGGGACACTTTTCACACAGCGCCATCTAGCCCAAAGTAAGCTAATATTAGCTTGTGTTATAGGATCTAGATAACTGATAAACATACTTATATATTTCTAAATACATACATATTATACATAGGAAACACCCAAACTCCGAAACACACATTTGTGGATCACACAAATATTAGTTCCGACCCGGGAATCGAACCCGGTATATAATTAAAACTAGTGGTTCTGTGAACCGTAGACTTCGGATAATTCTTTTTTCAATTTTTTTTCTTTTTGCTTTATTATCGATTTAAAAAAAAACAACATAGCTTTCTTTCGTTTTGAGCGTTCTTGCCAACCACTACAGGACCATTTCCCCTCCCCTGCCTCCATTTCCCCACCGATCGAAAAACCCCCTGGTTAACAGTTGTTGTCTACATCAAGGATTGTCCATGCCAAGTTGCATGCAAATCCGATGAAAAATGCGACCTGTAGACTGATGAACCGACGAACATTAATAGCATTTTTCCCGTAACAGTGGAGTTAAAACGGAGACTTTTGTCGGCTCGCTACGCTCGCCTCCTCAGTCAATTAATAAAATTGTGGGATATTTATTTTTTACACAGTGCCGTCCAGCCCAAAGTACTAAGCTAATATAAGCTTGAATTATGGGATCTAGACAGATCTAGACTACTGATATACATACTCCTTGTCCTTGTGGCAACCCTAGGTATAACAGCTGATTTGAATTGGCTCCGTATTTTATATTGTAATATTGCAAAAATAATTATAATTTTAATTAAAACCCAATAAATCATTGCCAAATAATACCATATTGAGTGTTAAATAATCATTTTCACCATTTATTGTGCTAAAAGTAGATAAATATAAACTGTGAAGCGCTCGTGGCCCCGCGGTCTCAGTGTTCTGTAAACGATCACTGAGTTACGCAACTTTCACTATGGCTGGTCCTCGGATGGGTGACCACTTTGTGGCATTTACATTTGCGAGCGTTTCCGTGCCTCGGAAGGCACGTTAAGCCGTTGGTCCCGGTTGCCAGTAAAATGGCAGTCGTTAAGCCTGGTTGAATGCCTTATGGGCGGCTTGAAAAATTTCAACAGCAGGTAGCCACAACCTGCGTCTGTCTATTTCAACACGGCAATGGGCTCACCACCTATTACGTGGGACAGAAAAATCCACACGGTGAAAAGTGGGCATATAATATGCCTCTGCCACCCCTTCGGGGATAAGGCGTGATGGATATTTATTTATTTATTTATAAATATAAACTTAAAAATTGTACCGGTGTAGTGACAGTTAGAACATCGGAAAAATTTTCAATATTTGAAATTATTACTTGGATTTGGCAAGATTTATAAAACTAATAGTTTTTTCAATCAAGGTTTGTGAGTTTATTTACTTTTACATCCTCATATGTCCATTAATAGTGCGATTTTGTAATTTTCTATGAATAAAACATAACCTCGTTTTGTTTCGCATTTCTTTGCTCTAAGTCTACTTTGCTAATAATTACTGATTCTGTAGCACGTAATTATAACAAAATGTCGAATACTAATAACATGATAATGACGCGTAAGGCCTTGGCTCATCAACAAGAGACAAGGCTTCAATTAACGTTGATAGAGTTACAGATTTTGAGTCAGAAGTGCGATAAACTGAACAAGGAAAGGGACGAAAATGAGTTAGAACTGCTAGGTATTTTAAGTAAGAACGGACAACTCAAAAAAGAACTGGCACAGTTGCATTCACTGTATACTGATACCTTACAGGATCGGGATAGGTTACAACTTATAGTTGACAGTTTTGACTCATGTAGGGAACATTATGAACAAACTCTGCACCAAATTAGAATACTAAAGGAGGAGCTACAACGATCGGAAATCAAAATATCGCAACTAGAAGACGAGAAACAGAGCACAGTGGTTCAATCTAATCAGAGTTTGTTCGATGAACTGATGGCTACAAGCTTAGATACTGCTACAGCTCACCCTTCCATTGTCATAGACCTCACTTCTGATGATGAAACCGGGGGCTGTTCTAAATCATTAAAAATTATTAAGTGTAGTAAGAATAAGTTAAAGAAATATTTAAAAATTAAAAAGTTTATTACTAAATCTAAAAAAATGATACATAAATACAAGTTTTTTATAAATAGCATGTCACTTAATAGACAGAGATTGCAACTGATTGACCAGGTAAATATGTATATGTTAGAACTTGATACTGGTTCACAACAGTACAAAACTGATACACAGGCCCTTCAATGTCAAATTGACCGACTTCAAGACTCTTTGAAATCAATTTCATATAAATATGAAACAGCAGAGAAACAGAGTAGGGAACAGGTGTTAGCCATAGGTAAATTAGTAAATTCATGTCATTGTCCAAATTTGTCTAATTCTGTAAATAATATAAATGACTTGGAACATCATTAACTCTGAATGCGGTAGATCTTTAGTGACTGAAAAGGGTTTCCACTTAAAAGTAAATGGTTGCCATGTTACAGGGGACCTGGAAGTGGCGATGGAGTTTGAACATTTTTTCAAAAATGTACCTATATTGACAACAAAATCTCTCCAAGCATCTTCCAGTTCCGCTGAACTTTGTTGCAGGGATGCATTTGTATTCACAGATATTTGTGCTCAGGACATTGTAAAAACATTTAAATGTATCGAAATTAAGAAAACCGCGGACCTTTGGGGATTATCGGTCAAAACTGCATCATGTATAATTGAGGTAATTGCGCCCCATCTAGCAACTGTGTTTAATGACTGTGTTTCTAGTGGTACATTTCCTGATTTAATGAAACACAGCAAAGTCGTTCCCTTGTTCAAGGCTGGCAGCGCTACAGAGCCGTCTAATTTCCGACCAGTGTCAGTGCTGCCAACTTTGAGCAAAGTATTTGAAAAAATAATATTGAATCAAATGCTATCCCATTTTAATAGTTATAAAATACTTCATGCGAATCAATTTGGGTTTACGAAAGGGCGCTCAACTTCCGATGCTGGTGTTGAGTTATTAAAATGTATTCATGAAGCTTGGGAAGACAAGCACGATGCATTAGGTATATTTTGCGATCTATCAAAGGCTTTTGATTGCGTTCAACATAAAACGCTGTGCAAAAAATTACACCACTATGGAATAAGAGCCAAAGCTCTCGACCTTCTGTCTTCATATTTGAACAATAGAATACAGAGGGTCGATATTAATGGTACACGTTCTGTAGGATCCATGGTTACAATGGGTGTGTCGCAAGGCTCGATACTTGGGCCATTCTTGTTCCTCATTTATATTAATGATTTACCATTTTATGTAGGGGACAGGAATGGGATTGTTTTGTTTGCAGATGACACCTCATTAATTTTTAAAATTAAAAGACAATTAGATAACTATGACGATGTAAACAATGCAATTGCAAGAGTAGTTCATTGGTTCAGCTCAAATAATCTTTGCCTTAATGAAAATAAAACTAAATGTAAATTTACTCTACCAAATGTAAAACAAGTTGCGGCCAATGTTCAACTGAATGGACAAGTGTTAGAGTTTGTAGAATCTAATGTGTTCCTCGGTATAACTATTGATGCCAATTTGCAGTGGGGCCCACACATAGAAAAGACAGCCTCTAGATTATGTTCGGCTGCATACGTTGTAAAAAAGATCAGGACTCTAACAGATGTGGATACGGCTAGAATGGTTTACTTCAGCTATTTTCATAGTATTATGTCTTACGGTATTCTCCTTTGGGGGAGTGCTGCAGATTTAAATATTATTTTTGTTCTACAAAAGCGGGCTGTACGCGCTATTTATAATTTGGGCTCCAGAGTTTCTCTCCGAGAAAAATTCAAAGAAGTAAATATTCTAACCGTACCATCACAATACATTTTTGCCAATCTTATGTATGTCCAGAAAAATCTATCACAGTTTTCTAAACTCTGTGATAAACATAATATAAACACTAGAAATAAAAATAATCTTTCAGTCCACCACAGTCGACTACATAAGATTGGCGATTCTTTCCAGGGTAACTGTATACGCTTTTACAACAAGCTTCCCTGTGACCTGAGAAATTTACCATTAAATAAATTTAAAAAGTTTATTAAAAACAAGCTTTGTGAAAAAGGTTTTTACTCCGTTACAGACTATTTGCAGGACAGGGACGCCTGGAAATGATCTGCTGGCAAAGTGAAATAATATTAAATTGTAAATAGGCCATCAAAAAAAAGCCTTCCTAAGTTTCTTGCCGGTTCTTCTCAGGTGGGCCGCGTTCCGAACCGGTGGTCGCTTTAAATATTTAAAATAGTGTATGACATTTTGTAAGCGCCGTTAAAATGGTCTATGCAAAATAAAGATATTTTTTTTTTTTTACTTATATATTACTAAATACATAAATATTATTTTTAAGAAACACCCAAATTTCGAAACAAACATTTGTGAATCACACGAATATTTTTTTCTGATCCGAGAGTCTAACCTAGGACCTCAGTCCTCAGTCGGTTCTATGGAATCAAAATAACAATAATTAAAATAGTTAAGAAGTTAGGAGACACAAAATCTTTAGATATTACTGCTATTTTTCATGAAACTTTGCGTGTTATAGAAGCGTATTATATATGTAGATATTTAGAGTCAAAAACATTCAAAAAATTGCCGTTCATTTAGTTTATTTATTTAAAACATCAATGAAATGAATTTTGGTAACCAAAATACACACAATTATATAGGATAACTAGCTGTGCCCCCCGGCTTCGCTCGTGCACCCGTTGTACCTCATACATTTGACCCATGCCCCTAATAAATATTCAAATACTTTCATATAAACTTGATCTCCTATTTTACACCCATAAGCGTACAATTTTGGAAAATCCTGAAACACGTATTTATTTATTTTTAATTAGTAATAGGTATGCGGCGAAGTTTGGTGTTGTTATCTTTGAAAATGGAGAATCTTCCTTTTTTATAAGTAAAATCAGACAAAACCGTGAAACACGTGTCCATTTATTTGTAACCAAAAACACGTGTAATTAATTTTATATTTCTAACTTTGAAAAGGAAGAACTTTCATACAAAAGTTTGTCTCTTATTTTATAGGATAATTTCCCAGTAATGAAATAATTCAAAGTAATGAAATAAATTTTACAATTCTCGTTTTGAAGTAAATGTCATCTTGCTTCTCTTTTGATACTACGGACTATCATAGTACTGGCTCTACCGTAATATCTGTGGTTTTGAATTTTGTAGAATAGTTGTAATACATTTGCTAACTAAAATGGGCATTTATTTCTTTTTTAAATTGAGGCTTAGGTAACAATAAGGTACGGTTCTCATCAATTGCTTGCTTGTCAATATTATTTTATAAATCGTTAAAACTCTCAGTTATAAAATACTTACTGGTAGTGCGAAATGCTGTTGTACTTTCAGAAGGTACAAGAGTGTTAGCATTCCGTGCGTTTTCATAATATTTCTTGTTCAGTTCCATGAGTGGTACATTTATGTCTACTATTTGATTGTCACGGTTTGTATGCAATTTCCTTTTAGTATCAACACGAGGCTCATATTTATCTACACTGTCTAAATTTTGAATATTTTTCATAATGTCTTCCTTCTTTTTGGGCTGTTGTGCCACAGATGGAGTTGTTGGTAGCTCAGATGGTGAAGGCATCATTCTTGCTTCTGTAACAATAACCTCTCTCAAAATGTACGGTCACAAATGTTAAATTGGGACCTATTTTGTTAGCACATTGACTTTATGTCACTGCGCTGTTCGCCCTGGACATTTATAAACCATATTAACTCCAGAGACTTGATTTTGTTATACTATTTTACACATTATGTCAATCTTAATTTAAGGTGTACCTGTTTATGTCCATTTCCACACGGGAATAGGCTTACCACCTGTCACGTCGTACAAAAATGCATACGATGAAATGTTGAACACGCCTTCATTTTATCGTATGCATATTTGTGTGACTCTGCCTCCGCTTCGGGGTTCATCCCCTGATAAGTTTACTGATAAGTGGGTTAAAATGTATATTAATTTTAGTTGTAAAAGCTACAGACTGATAAAGTAAGATAACACTTACCAAGAGACTGAAGTCTCCTCATGGTTTTTTCGATGCACCACCGTAAAATTTGTTGATTTGAATTTTGATGAATTTCATTGCAAAAACTTGTTGCCATATTTAAAAAAGGTTCCTTTTTCACATTATTTTCTTTTATTGGTTCATTTTCAACAATATTTATAGGAACGTGGTAAACTAATTGTAAGGGAACGTGCGGTTTCGGAGTGTTGTCATAACCTGTGGTGTTGGTGTTAGGAGTTGATAATGATTTCCTATGATCTCTCTTCTTGCTGGAGTGTTTTGAATTATGTCGGTTAATCCATCTTCTTTCTCTTTTTAGACCGTGAGTTTCTGATGATTTCGTTTCAGACCGCACAGGAAACAAGATAGTTGTTTTTAAATTATTTCTTTTATGTTTTTTATTATCTCCATTATCAATATTAACTCTAAAACCATTAAGAATTTTGCTTCTCATAAAGCTATCAATAAATGTATTGTTGAAATAATATTTATAAATGAGATCGTCTATTGCGTGATTGTCTTTCTCTTTCAATATCATTTCGTCAGGATCTTGTTTCAATTTATTCAAAGTTGGTATTGGAATTGGGAATAAATTTATTTTAACAGATTCTGTAGTTGGCTCTGTTGCTTGAGTAGCTATCTGTACTATATTATATTCAGGTGGTTTTTGGGTTGTACTCTTAATTTTGTTAATGCTTGAACTTAATTTGGTAATTACTTGATTTTTGCTATCTGAATAAAGTTGTTTTGCTTTTTTCAGTATCCTAGCAAAATTATTCTGCCTATGAGATATTTCGCTTTGAGTTTTAGCAATCAAATTTTGTTTAGTGTTTATTTTATCATTTTGAGCTAACATGAGCTTTTGTATATTATAAAATTGTTTTTGTTGCTGTAAAAACTTTTTCTGCTGGTTCTCGAATTCCTTGAGGCCTCTCGCCATTTCTTTTTCTCTGCTAATAAAATATTCTTCTCGGTTTGCAATTTTTTGTTCAAGTTCTTTTATTTTATCATGAAACTTTAGTAAATATGAGTATTTCATGTCAAAATCTTGAAATTTGGTGGCAAGCATGTCTGTATTTCTTCTAAATTGATCATTCACCTCTTTAATATTTGTGTGTATATCTTTAATGTCCGTGTGTTGTTTAACTATTTTTTTAAATGTTTTTGTAAGCATTGAGATAACTTTTAGAAGTCCTCTTTCTGTCACTGGCTTACTCTTCTGCATAGGTTCTTTAGGTACTACTTTATACATATTTACATCTGGAATAGGTGCAGTTTGATGCCACTCTGAGTTCTCTTTATCAAAAATATTTCTATCAATAATTTTGTTATCATTATATTCTTCTGTTTTATTTAAGTCTTCGGTAAACTCAATTTTCTTTATGATTTCAGTTTCAAAATCATACTTCATGCTTCTTTTAGGAGATGATATATTTTTACCTGAATCATTTGAAGTAATTTTTAATTCTGTGTCAATTGAGACAGTTGTAGGTTCAATATTTGTGTCATTTTTAATAATATTTTTGGGTATGGTTATATTGTTTTCAACTTCTTGAATTTTATTTTCATCATTGATCGCGTTACTGTTTGGTATGGCGGCGACTTCATACGGGTAATCATTGAAGCGTAATGAAGGTGTTAGTTCATTTACAACTTTTGTTTGAGCCGAGTTTATATTTTCATATTGATTGTTTTGCCTGTATGTTGTCATCATGTTTTTGCCAGTGATACTTTTTCTAGGGCGTGAGTTCCAGTCTGTAAAAATATAGGCAACATTATTATGCATATTAGCGAAAAATGAAATAGTTTATGACCAGCAGTGGACTTTGTAAATAATATAGCCTATAGATCAGAATATAACTTTTTATATAAATTTAACGACGAGGGCGGAGCCTTTGGCATCAACTAGTAATATTTAAATGGGAACTACTAAAATGTATATGCAAAATTTTTTAGTCTTATTATATGTAATTTTACTTATTAGATAAAATGATTTTAATTTATTATAATATAATATAACGATATCAGATTTCGAAATAATTTACTGTAAAAACGGGTTATACTTTAAATTAATTTGATATTTTATACTTCTGCACTACTTTTTTGACCAAAAAGTTTCGTAATTTGAGTATTATGTTTGACCTCCTTTTCCCCTTATTCTCTCATGTAATCACATACAGAAATTTCATAAATGGTTTCTTTTTATTCTTTTTTAGAGATATAAAACACAAAATACAACGAACACAAATAAAAACAGAAATCCTACGCCCATATCTCAGTGTTATACAAATGTTTACTGCGTTAAGCATCTTATGCTATGGCTGATCCTGAGATGGGTGTCCGCTATGTGGCATTTCCATTTGCGAGTGAGCGCTTCCGTGCTTTACAAAGTACGTTAAGCTGCTGGTCCCCTTTGCCAGTAACATGGTAGTCGTTAAGTTGAAATCTATCTATCTTCACGCTGTATCCTTTATGGGGTGGTCAGAGAGGAAAGATCGCCAGGCTTCGCGATCCATGCATACTTCTTTCGCTTCCCGCAGATTCATTAATCGCTTCATACATGCATGTCTGGGTATCCAAGTACTTTTGACTTTTCCGTTTTTGAGCAATCTCCTCACGTGGTCTTTATATGTAAGTCTCGGCCTACCCTGACTCCTTCTACCCTCTACTTTCGCACAATATATATTCTTCGTCAATCGTTCCTCACTTATTCGTTGAACGTGTCCACACCAACGAAGCATGCCCTTTGTAGAAAAAAGTTGAAAGCCTTAAAAAAAATTAACAGCAGGCATCCCCTAACCTCTGTCTGATTTTACACCTAATTAGCGTCAGTGCGAGATAACACCTGTGGTATAGGGAACGTCCGAAAACTACTTAACAAGTTTATTTAGGCAGGCTGTATGATTAGAAACTTTTTTTTTTAAATTAGTAGGTATATTACGTCTACTACATACTATTCTACTAAATCCTAAATTTAAATTGTTTTTTTTTTACACTGAGATATGTGCATAGGTCGTTTTAAGACAAAAAGAGGTTTGAGAATTAATTTGTCAGTTTCGAGTAAATCTGATGGTACACACTTTAAATTTAAATTTAGGCTGTATGATTGCTTATCTCAGTTATAAAAAAAGTGTACTTACAAGGACTGGATCTCTTTTGTCTGCCACTATACGCTAAATTAAATGGCACTTCTTGCATATAATTCCCGCCAAAAGCGTCAAAATTGTTGTGCAACAAATTGTCTACGTCTAAAGAGTTTTCTCTAAAAATAAAATTATTGGCATTTGATTTTTCTATTAGATCTTCATTGAATTTACCCCTAACCCAAACACCCTTGTTCACAATGTTCGTCTTTTCGAGTTTCGGCTTCTGAAAACTTAGACCTGTTTCCAAATATTGAGTATAAATAACATTGATTGTGTATGTTTTTACGAAAACAACTATAAATAACAGTTTACAGAACATAATGACATTTCTTCAATTCGCGCGGATTGTGAATGAATGGAATTAAGTTTATGATTGGAAAGCAAATTCGGTTCAAATTTGTTTGTAAATTTGAGGCGTGTGCAAGCGATAGGCATGAGGTGTTGCCTAAAACGTATCGATGTTTCTTCTTAAATCTTTAGAAACGTGATTATGTTCTGAAATGAAGATCTACTTATAATAGATGGCCGATTCCCTATTGATTAGAAACGACCCCACAGTAGTTTATACTTATTTCGTCACATTAAAATTTCTTACTAATTTGAAATACTTAATTAATACTAAAGCGCTCGTGGCCCTGCTGACTCAGTGTTCTGTAAACTATCACTGCGTTAAGCAACATTCGCTATAGGTGGTCCTTGGATGGGTGAGCACATTTGCGAGCGTTTCCGTGCTTCGAAAGACAAGTAAAGCCGTTGGTCCCGGTTGCTAGTAAAATAGCAGTCGTTAAGCCTGGTTGAAGGCCTTATGGGCGGCTTGAAAAATTTCAACAGTAGATCGCCACAGTCTGCGTCTGTCAATTTCAACACGGCAATGGTCTTACCACCTGTTACGTGGGACAAAAATGCATACGGTGAAATGTGGGCGGTTAAGTCTCTGCCTTCCCCTTCGGGAAAAAGGCGTAACATTATGTATGTATGTATGTATGTATGAAATTAATATTTTAGCTGGATTTGTAATGCTGAGAGGGTCCGACTCAGGTATCGAGCCCTCTCAGATTGTGCGGTCGATGACTAAATATCGGACCCCGGAGAAACGTCCCAATGCTGCAACGTTATTAGATAGTGGATTTCAATTTAACGCCACAATGAGACCTGAACACGATGGCTCTTACAGCATTGTATATACATTTGGTGCAAAGACATACTGGAGCGGGATCTAAAACCGACGAGAAATCGACAAATATCCGACCCAGCTCCGCCTGGTGATCATGGTAACTTCATTCACGAAGTAAGGGTCGAGGAAGTAAAAGATCCATAATAAAATATTGGCTAGAGAGGCATCACGACAATCGGTGTGTGGCTGCTAAGAGATTCAATTCACAAGGAACTTCGGGTCCATTTATCGATAGTCAAAATCGTTATTAACAAGCGCACATCACTAAATCACAATATTTACATTTTTTTTCACCATATCGGCGTAGATATTCATCATGTTTACATTTCATTTATTTATTTTTGTAAACAATTTAAACATTTTGTTTACGGTTACTGTAGGTAACGGATTTCTTCTCGTTATTTGTTTTGTTTTTAACGAACTTCCAAGGGGCCGAGTCTACTATTGACAAGCCGTAGAATAGAACCAGAATCGCTGTTTTTAGCTGTCAAAATGTTAGTTGACTATCAAAAATGCAACTAACTAGCGGCCAATGGCGCGGTACGTGTTAGTAGATTTTTATCGGCCGACTATTGGAGTACGATTGTAATAGCAGACTACGGAAAGCTTTAAAAATTGTAGCGGTGGCTTTCTATTAAGCGTCGATTTCGATTATATTTCGACACTATTGAAATAGCAGACATGGCCACCAGAAGGATCAATCAATTACACAAATCAGCTTATACATTACTCTCTCAATTTCATTTTTAGGAGTCTTGATTTTACCACTCTGACCAGACGGGTTGGTACAGTGTTTTGTTTAGAGATTTCCTTCACTTCGCCATGAACTCGTACGATAGTCGGCAGGTTCACCACTTGCAGGTGAGACTCACTTGGGCCCCGACAGAAAGTAGTAGTTAATATGTTTCGAATGTATGTTATGAACATGGGGATTATTATATTAATGCCATTCTCTCTCTATTGAGAAGCGCTCGTGGCCCCGCGGACTCAGTGTTCTGTAAACGATCACTGCGTTAAGCAAATTTTTCTATAGCTGATCCTCGGATGGGTGACCACTTTGTGGCATTTACATTAGCAAGAGTTTCCGTGCTTCGGAAGGTACATTATGCCGTTGGTCCCGATTGCCAGTAATATGGCAGTCGTTAAGCCCAGTTGAAGGCCTTATGGGCGGCTTGTCGAATTTATCAATTAATTGTCATTTACGAGTTAAGCACTTAATCGAGTAATCATACGACAAAAGTTCCTTACATCATTTTTAGAAAAGATCTGATACCTTAACCAAACATAGATTAAAAAAAACTGCATTGAAATCGTTCCGTCCGTTTGAGAGCTAAGATGCTACAGACATACACACTCACACCGACATCGACATCAAACTTGTAACACCCCTCTTTTTGCGTCGGAGGTTAAAAACAGTAATATCCTGACATACTTACGCCGATTGATTAAATTACACCTGTCAAAGTTAATGTAATAATCTAACCAGATAAATAAAATTAAAGTATCTGGTTGTAATTCCAAAGTAAAACAGTAGCTTTTCACTAAATGCGGAGGCGATACTACCATAATAAACTGTTATTTTTTTCTGTATGTCTTTCAGTTTGTTCCGGTTATTCTCTGAAACGGCTGGACTTAATTTAACGAGATAGGATGGCCACTGGCAGATAGCAGATGTTGTAAAGAGTAACATTAGGCAACATTTTATTTCCGTTTCCTCACGGAACAGACACTACGCAGGTGAAACCGCGGGGCGACCGCTAGTAAAAATAAATAAAATAAAACATAGGTCATATTTCACATTTTGATAAATATTTATTATTGTATTTTCATATCACAGAACGTGTCCAATAAATTTACTGTAAATGTTTTATACTGGCAGGAGTTTCGATAAACATTAGAATTTAAATATATTATATACACATAAATAGAACTGAATATATATTATGGTGTTCTATTTTCAAAATTGGTAGGCGGCTAAATCTGTTAAAATTTAAATATTTAGGAGAATACTGGTATTGTGTTCATTTACACAGTATAGTCAGGAACAAATAATTATAATTAATATTTAAATAGCTATTTACACTTATAATAATTATAGTAAAACTTAAGTTAAATAACTTACTATCACTATACGAAGTAGGCGCCACTAGGCACACATAGTACGACATCTTTGTAAGGTTAGTCTTGATTAAAGAGTATTTTAGTTTCCAATTCTTTTTCATTTTTCTTTGCTTTAATTACCAGTTTTATTCAATATTGAGTATTTTTTAAATCTTCATCTTATCTATTAGGAAAATGATTGTGAAATAGACGTTGACAGTAATGTGTTTTGAAATAAGAACATGAAATCTGAAACAAAATTCTCCATGACTAAGGCATTGCTATTTATTCAATTTTCTCATAGAGGGCGCTGAAAGCCAAGAGTGGCACTTAAGTTGTAAGATATTTTATTATCGAGCAACATACTTAAGTTTCCTCGCTTCATTTGGGATTCTATTGTATATTTCTTCTCAGACCTATATTAGGATATTTCACTACGTTTTTTGATTTCAAATTTTACATTTTAGATCTTGGGTCCAATATTTGGATTAAATTAAATTATTTGCTTTAATAAAATATTAGCAATGAATAAATACACAGCAATTTTAATATTAGTTTATATTTCAAATTTCAGAAAATCTTTGCTCCGATTTTTTTAATATTTCTGATTATTTTATTATTTCATTACATAGTGTCCTTTTTATTTTTGTGAATTAATTTAATTATTAAGTTCATGTTGCTATAAAATTTCTACTTTGTAATAAGCATAATACTTACACCTTTAAACCTTCGTGCAGAATTTTAGTACCAAAAAGGTTTAATCAGACTAACCTTACAAACTAATGACAAAATTCCCAAGCACGACTTTATTTTCAAAGAAAAATTATAACTTTAATATATCAGAATTTCACATAATTTTAAATGTATATGAATAATTAATAAAACAAGTATAAATATCAGAGAGCATTCTGGTGGATTGAGATTTCTTTTTAAAAATAGAATAAACATCTTAAAGATTCCCAAAAAAATACAATACAATTATACACATATTAAAAATAAAGAAAGAAACATAGTTTACAAAAGAATGTTATTTTAAAGTGTTCACAGTTTGCGTTTAAGAAAGATTTATTTTTGTAAACTAATTTTACAAAAATAAACTTGCTTACAAATTTAGGTAAATAGAATATAAACTACTCTCACTTTTTAGTACATTTAGGTGTTAAGTTAAGTCGGTAACATTCTTCAATATTGGTAAACTTGGACATAAAATATTTTGTACTACTTAAATATTACAGAAAGAAAAAGTGTTAATACTCATTTGGGAATAAACTTTCATATATATCACCTTTTCAATACCTTCTCTTTTCTGGTTTGAGACACTATCCCGAGCAAATAATTTGACAATCTATTCCTCAAAAATAAATCAGTATTAAATTAAAATATAATTCATATTCTTACATTTTGTTTCTAAAAAGTCAGAAATGTTATAAATCTTTCATGATTATATCTTGCACCTTATTCTTCATTCGTGTAGAAGCGATAACTAACGCCATTAGAAGGATATTTTTTATAAAAAAGACAGACCGTATCATTTTAAAGATCAAAGGTAATTTTTGAACTTTTTGGTAGATTTTCAGTGTTACAGAAATGAGAAATTTCAGGATCGTCTGCTCAGGGTTCGTCATTTCTACGTTATTTGTCGAATATGTTTTTCGTACCAGTCTTGTATTTATTAGCCATTGCACGACGTAGCCTTAGAAGGATTATACAAGTTCGGCGACAATAATGTCAGCTCAAGTGTTGCTAGTTGACCAGAGACCACAACTCCCTCAGATATTTTTAAAAGTAATAGAATTAAATCGAATAGCTCGTCGATTTGAGAACGGCCTCAATTAGGAAGACTTTTAAGCAATGCGCCCGATCAGCATGTACAACATTCAGGCGCTGGTACAACGAGAATGCTTTTACCTCAGACATACCTGAAGGAAGACTCACTTGTTAACAGCAAGCAGTATGGCTTTAAACCAACAACTTGAATTAGTGATCATCTAAATATCGTACGGCATGCATCTGGGTCAGATATCATACAAGCTTGGAAAATCCTTGGCTATCAGCTTTGACACGGGCAAGGCCTTTGACATGGTCTCGCGTGCATCACTCTTTCCCAAGCTCCTCGCAATCGATCGTCTTCCTCAATTGTGTAGCTAGATAGCCAGTTTATTGCATGGGCGCCGCATCTGAGCCTTATGCGATGTTCCTTCTTCTCATATTTTGAAAATAAATGGTAGCGTACCACAGGGGTGCATTTTTTCACCTTCTATTTTTAAAGTACACATATCTTCTGTAAGTATGATATAGGTTTTCAACTAATTCGAACTCTCTCAGTGAGCGTGGTATATAATTGGCGAGACAGAGATGATAAATATAAAGGCCATTTACTCGAAATAGCGCTTAAATAGTCCCACTGTTTTATATTCCACGAGACTACTTTGTTACAAGTTAACTACCGTCATATTCTGTATTTATATCAACGCCTCCTTGTGTTATATTAATACATACAACAAAACTTAAAAATTCCTATCAAATCCAGTCTTCGCACCTTTGTGAATCATCACAAATGTCACACAATACGTTAAATATCAAGATTTTGAAAATATGAATCCGCTCAGCCAAGAACTCAGGTATTTTCAATCTAGAATTCAAATTTTTGAAACTCACTAAATAATCTCCAAATTCAATATTTTGGTGACCAAATTCAAACTCACAATTTGATGACTAATCTCAAATTCCAAATTTTGTGACTAACTTCAAACGCAATATTTGCATAACCTCAAATTCTAGATATTATATAAAATTATGTTTCCAATTCAAAATTTTGTGACCATAAAAATAAATTTTAGGCAAATTAAACTTTAACGTTCACCATTTTATGATCAACTTAAAATTCAAAATTTGATGACATTCCTCAAATTTTTGGAATTCCACCTCAAATTGACCGTTTACTTCCAATATTTATTTGGCTAGTAAAATCTAGTCTAGCCTTGGACCAAATTGTGTTTTTTTGGCCTTCAGCTGTGAAGTTTTCTATCTCAAACAATGTCCCTGCCTTTGTTGCCGTCTCTTCGTCTCGTGGAAGCTCTTATGGAAGCTCTGACTGATGCTCTGGATCCTATGGCACTTGGGAGAGCTCGAACAAATTCTTGACATTCGTTGGGAGCTATAACTGAAACTCTCTTGGTATATTTTCCGGGATTATCTTCATAGTCCTCTACAGTTTTCCTGTGAAATAAAACATTTCATTTGAATGGGGCTGGTAGAACGTCACTCCTTTCTCGTGGATCTACTAGAGACGCCTTACTTTATATATTTCATACAATCCAAGCGATTAAGGCAACGGCACCGTTCATTCATATGGTTACACTAATCACTACAGACGAATGACAAGCAGTTTAGAATAGACCGAGTATGCGAATTTTACCTACAGGTGGGTGTAAACTTGGCACGTGATATTATTTTTAATTTTATCTATATTAGGGCGCCAGTGAGCGAGCCACATCCCTTACTATGTGCTACTGTACAATGCGTCTAAGGGAAGTTTTAGACTCCGTGTACACAGACACTTGTACACCTACTGAGTAACAGACAAGGCAACGACTTATAGCAGGGAAGGTAGGGTTAATTTTCACAAGGAATTTGATACCGACTAATATTCATAACACTTATAGTTCTTTACCTATATATAACAGATTTGACCGTCAGTCAGTCTGATAGTGGTAGAACCAAAAGTAATTAATGCCAATTAAGCTAGACCTCCAAATTGTAAAAGCGCCCATACAACTCAAAGGTCTATTATATTTGGTTTATACTAAAATTCCTTGTCAAAATTAACGCTACCTCGTTAGGCGTAGGCGACTGTTGGAAACGGCAGACTCTTTCAACAATGCCGAAAATTAAAAACCAAACGATAGTTGCACCTAGCAGCAAAATATAAGTAGACTTCAGTCCACAAAGGTAGGATTTGAAGGCAACTAGAAATACACAAAGACGAAAAAGATACACACATAATATGTGATTGAAGATGAGATTGACATGGGCTATTACCTGGAGAAACAAGGGATATCCCAGAACTTCTGACTCTTGCCGAAGTCTTCTCCGTCAGCAAGTGTCAAAGGCAGCTCAGTGTCCATGGTCTCTGGGAGGAAGAGGCAGAGCAGACCACCCATGACACCCAGTACTCCGAGGATCAGTAGAGGTAGATCTTGGGAGATGTTAGCCTGGAAATATAAAAATAAATATTGCAGGAATAGGAATAAATAGGTTGGATATTCAGGGCGTCCCACGGCTATGTTACATGGAAGAAAAGTACATTAATTGTTGTAGATGGGACATTTTACTGTAAGAAGACTAAAAAATAAATAAACAGCATTCATACACTTTAGTTTTGTAATTTTATCAAACCAATCACAAGGCTTTCTCAATTTTTTTTTGAATAAAGACACTTGACTTTCAAATGTAAAAAATCCTTTGTAAATGCCGTATGGCGAAATCAGTCTAAAAATGTGGAATATTACAAGTGTTTTTATTCAAAATGTGTATCAAGTTCCACTAATCAACAGTATAAACGCTCCATCCCAAGGATTATTAGATAATAAATTAAAAGCTAAGCGCTCGTGGCTCTGGATAACTCAGTGTTTTGTAAACGATCACTGCGTTAAGCAACTTTCGCTATAGCTGTTCTTTGGATAGGTGACCACTTGGTGGCATTTACTTTTGCGAGCGTTTTCGTGCTTTGACGGCACGTTAAGGCGTTGGTCCCGGTCGCCTGTAACATGGTAGTCGTTCAGCCTGGTTGTAGGCCTTATGGGCGTCACACACTGCGCCTGTCCATTTTAACACGGCAATGGCCTCACCATATATTACGTGGGACATAAAAAATGCATAAGGTGAATTGTGGGCGTATAGTATGCCACTGCCTACCCCTTCAGGGATGCATGGCAGTATGTGTGTATATAAGAAATGAATTCAATCATCCATTTTAGAAGTCGGTTAATTACTTACCAAATAGACTACAAATGGTGCTACGATTGACGCGACATAACCCATTATGTGAATTAGTGCAACGCCTTGAGCTCGAACCACAGTTGGAAGAAGTTCAGCTGCGTATTGCAGTCCTATATTGTAAGATATGTTCACGGCAAAGCGGCCCAGGATGGCCAGGGAAGCCGATGGTCCACCTGGAAAATTAAAGGCGTACATTAATCGACCATACTGTGCGACAGTAGAGGGTAGAAGGAGTCAGGGTAGGCCGAGATTTACATATTATGAAGACCACGTGAGGAGATTGCTCAAAAACGGAAGTCAAAAGTACTCGGATACCCAAAAGTGCATGTATGAAGCGATTAATGAATCTGCAGGTAGCGAAAGAAGTATGCATGGATCGCGAAGCCTGGGCGACCTGTCCTCTCTGACTACCCCGTAAGGGATACAGCGTGAAGATAGATAGATAGATAGATGGACATTAATCGACCAATCGGGCCAAATGGGGTTTCATTTTGTCTAAATTTTGAAGTGAAATCTTCTTTATCGGCGTTGTACAGTTTTTGGGATAAGTAAAAAATGTTAAACTCGCGTTAGGACACTTGAACAGATCAAAATTTCATAAGACGGAGGGAGAGTAGACCGCCAGTGTGGCGAAGGAATATCCCCCTCTCTTTACGAACTACTTTTTCGTAAATAGGTAGTAGTCAGACCATGTTATTGGTACATTGGTATTAATCCTCACCCAAATAAATAAATTTATTTTCAAGTATGGTAAAGCACCTACAGATAACTTTTTGAATTATAAAAATCGATTATTTCATTTAAGGAGCGCCTAATGTTCACAGCGTTTTGCAGAACAAAATTTGCGAACCTCACAGGTTTACGCGCCGAGCGCACGCAGCGTGCATCAAATGTTGTTTACAGGAAGCTCTAAAATCCACTAAACTTTACACAACAAATTATTCTTGCAGTAAAATAACCTTTTTACAGCTCAAAAATCTGCTTTTACTACGGGAAATTCCCTTGGGAAATTTAAATCAATTTTGATATGGAAATATAAAATACCCACTCTTCAGAAGGCTATATATAGGCTACTTTCTAACCCGGGAAATTTCTACGGAATCGATTTAGCCACACTACAAAAATTTGGGTGTTTCTTATGCATAAAATGAAGTTATTTTAAAATATATAAGTATGTTTATCAATTGATCCACAAGTTTTATTAGCTAACTTTGGGTGAGGTGGCGCTGTGTAAAAAAAATATGTCCTACAATTACTTACCTACAGGAACAGCCGTGGCTAGTAGGCTGAAAACGCCACTAAACACCATGGACCCACAGGCTAACCATCTTCGACCCCACCTGGAATGTCGGCAACAGGGATTGAACGTTGTGCTGTGTTATTGCATTAATATATACATCTATCTATACTGATATTATAAAGCTGAAGAGTTTCTTTATTTGTTTGGTTGATCAAGCTAATATCGGGAACTACAGGGCCCCAATTCTCGATAGAGGAGGACTTGTAAGCGTGGACGTAAATTTACTAGTGGTTTCACTAGTCTTCTGTCCCTTGTTTCACCGTTTCTAAATATGAAACAAACGACATTTCACCAGTAAATTTCCGTCTACGCTTTCAAGTCGTATGATCGAGAATCGGGGTCCGGATAAGAAAAATTAATTTTGTGTTGGATAGCCTATTTATCGAGGAATATTTACTCAACTTTTATGTCTAAGAAACTAACATTTTTAAACATAAAACAAGGTTAATGCACTAGTTTTGGGAAAATAATGTCATTCGTTCGACGACTTCTAATAATTTTACTTTTTAAGCGATTTTCCCTTATTCATTTTTATTTGTAATCGATCTATAAAGGCTTTATTGTTCGACGCCATTTTGAAAAGAAAACCTAAATAGTGGCAAGGATATTTTTATAGAATAGAATAGAATATTCTTTATTGTACACCAATCACAATATTATAGCAAAGGATTACACAGGTATATTGATATGTACAATCGGCGGCCTTATCGCCAAAAGCAAAAATTTGTTAAACAAATTGTTTGACAATTTTATAAAATTGACAATAACCTTTCATACAGTTTCTTTTAAAATATGGTATACTGTACACTTACCTATCAAGCACAGCTGTCAAGAAGGTATCAGCAGGAAGCTCCGTCGCAGAAGCGATGGTGAAAGTCAAAAACACATCTAACCCCAACGACCCAACGTTCCTCACATGGCCATCGAACACCAGTGATATGGCCATCCAGATTATGATGAGTAGAATGGCGTTCTTCCGAAGACGAGGGGTCCTGAAGAGATCCAGGACAGAATAACTTCTGTTTTCTGCTTCAGTTTCTTTGATGTTCTTTAGGGAACAATCCTGGAAAGATAGTGTAGGTACATTATAAATTGTGTGGCGCCTCATAGGAAAGAGCTATCGAAGTACATTAATAATCTGAGCCTAAGTTTTGGTGAAATTTATAAAGGAACGGTCGGAAATGTACCTCTGACAAAAAAATGAAGAATCATCCACCAGACACAGTGATCGTGCTAGGCGGGTTCCAGCGCAACGGTTGATGGTAGGCTCATAGTGTGATACAGGAGTCTTTTTTTTTATACCACTGAGGTGACAGACATGCCTACGGCCCACCTGATGGAAAGTGGTCACCGTAGCCTGTGGACGTTTGCAACACCAGAGGTGCAGCACTCGCGCTGCAGACCCTAAAAGTCTAAGAGTCGTAGTGAGAACTTTGATATCGCGATGCAGAAGTCTTAGTTCGATAGCTAGTAGCAATAACATCTACTCTGCTCTACTTATCAGCTATTTCTCTCTTAATTCACTCAAACTTCAACATTTCTAACAATAAGTTTATTTGTAACAATCTAGATAGAATTGGCACAAAATACTAAATACAAAATAATAATAACCTACCCTGTCGGATTAAGTAAAAATTATAGATCGATCGCGTTAAGGATATAGTGAAAATTAAGTGTAAGTAAAATAAAAAAAATTAGTGAATATTCATTGGCTACAACCGTTTCTATTAAAAATGTGAATTTGACTAGTCACAATTTTTTTTGTTGGATTGGTTATATAGGGCGTGCCTAGGGTAGAGGACAATGATGAGTCACTGCATTCTCAACTCGAACAGTATAGTACTTACCGTAAAATCACTGAGCACCTTCTCTGGAATCTGAGTCTTATTTATCCTTTCAAATTTCTTCATAATCGTCAGAGCTTTGTCAATTTTACCTTGGGATACCAACCATCTGAAAAAAGCATAGTTTCTTATTATTTAATTTTTTTAAATATTTATAATGAAAAACTAATTTGTTGTGATTGTAATGTGGTTATGTGAAGCGCTCGTGGCCTAGCGGTCTCAGTGTTCTGTTAACGATCACTGAGTTACGCAACTTTCACTATGGCTGGTCCTCGGATGGGTGACCACTTTGTGGCATTTACATTTGCGAGCGTTTCCGTGCTTCGGAAGGCACGTTAAGCCGTTGGTCCCGGTTGCCAGTAAAATGGCAGTCGTTAAGCCTGGTTGAAGGCCTTATGGGCGGCTTGAAAACTTCAACAGCAGGTAGCCACAACTTGCGTCTGTCTATTTCAACACAGTAATGGGCTCACCACCTATTACGTGGGACAGGAATCCACACGGTGAAAAGTGGGCATATAATATGCCTCTGCCACCCCTTCGGGGATAAGGCGTGATGGATATTTATTTATTTTATTTAAAAACTAATTTGTAAAGAAAATTAGTCGTAATTTATTAATCATAATAAAAAGTCGTAAACATAATAGTATCACATGAGCATTTTTATACCGACGTATTTATATGAATTCTCTATTTAAGATTCTGAAACTCTGAATATCTAAAAGAAAATGGCGAGGATTTGAAAATACACTTATAGTTGAAGATAGCTTGTTCTTGTAGATAGAATTCATGTTAGGCAAGATGTAAAATAGCATTTCACTGCGATATATCACTGTCTTTCACTACAGCACGTTTACACAACTTTTATGTCTAAGAAACAACCATTTTTACACATAAAACAAGGTTAATGCACTAGTTTTATAAAATTATATACAAAAAGCGTCAGCCACTCGAAGGTTTGACGCTTATGAAACTGCACTGCAGTTCATAATACATAACACTCCTCTTTTTTTTACACAACATTAAATCATCTATCAATCAACCGTTTAGATAATAATTATACTGGTTATCATAACATTGGGTGTTTTAATGTTGGCAATAAGCTAACTGTATCAGAATCTTTTATAGAGGATTTTTTTTCATTTTTTTTTTATTTATTTATTTCAGCTTATCACTATTATTACAGGCAAACCCAATGCAATAGTGTAGGTACATAAAATAATTTAAAAAAAACTTAGATTTTACATTTCATATTCACACAGTTAATTATTATTTATAGTTTAGTTATTCACACAGTTATATATTATTTAAAGTGTATTAGATAAATATCATAAAAAAATAAATCTTATAATTACTCTATCTCATTCTCTCTCTTCTACTCTTTTGGAATTGTGTGAATTGCTCACAAACACATTTTTTTAATGTATGAGTTATATCCCTACTACTAGAGCTCAAGAAAAAATAAAATAAATAAATATCCATCACGCCTTATCACGGCATATTATATGCCCGCTTTCACCGTGTGGATTCCTGTCCCACGTAATAGGTGGTGAGCCCATTGCATCAACTAATTTCTTATAATATACTTACCTTGCACTCTCAGGAACCAGCCAAGGGGTAGCGATAGCCAACGCGAATGGAAGACTGGTAGCCAAGGTAAATAATCTCCAATCGTCAGCCCACAGCGCTATCCAGGGGAGCAGGGAAGCAGCCAGGGTGAAGAACAGAGCGATTGACATGTTGGCCACGAAAGTTCGCCATTTTGGGCCAACGTACTCCAGAACTGTTTTGAAAATAATAAATATTTAAAGTCATTAGGGTTCCGTAGCCAAATGGCCAAAAACGGAACCCTTATGGATTCGTCATTCTGTCTGTCCGTTCGTATAAGAACTATACTCTTGAAACTTGGTAAGTAGATGTATTCTGTTAATTATTTATTAAAGATTTTCACACAACTAAAAGAAAAAGAAATTTTTTTTTGTGGTTCCCCATACTTAGCACTGAAACTCAATTTTTTTTTTCATCAAACCCTTACTCTTGGGTTAATTATGGATAGGTCTTCAAAAATGATATATGATATAGAGGTTTCTAATTTTTTTTTCTTAACTGAATAGTTTGCGCGAGAGACACTTGTCCTCCTACCTTGTACTCCCTCCCCCTGTGACTCTAAAGAAATATACGATGTATATTGCCATGCTAACTTCCACCGAAAATTGGTTTGAACGAGATCTAGTAAGTAGTTTATAATACGCCATAAATCGTAAACATAGATCAAAGTTACAACGAAGTACAAGAACTTTAATTTGGTGTTACTTGCTGCTACGGAACCCCTTATGTGCGAGTCCGACTCGCACTTGGTTGCTTTTTTTATATTGCGTCACAATTAAGTTGATAGAAGCTATGTATGAAGTATGGGATGTAGACAACCGTTAAAAATATTAATATATTTCTAAATATTCTAATACTTCCAAACAAAGATTTGCTTACACAAATAATCGATTTATCCCAGGTTTAAGGGGACCAGGAAACTATTCGAAATGTAAAAGCAACTGCCATCTGACCTCCCAATCCCGTAAGGGCGCCGATGTCATTGCCTTGTCCGGTAATCAGCTGGTGAACCACTAGCACGTTAGGTAGGTGATCCACAAGGACCCTTAAGGTCCTTGTGGATCCCCTTTCATTCTTGAGCATTCTTTTCTTTTTAAGATCTATTGGAAAGAAAGGCGAAAGACAAAACCATTTGAAATAACTTACCGAGTATGTACATCATAGTGAAGCAGTTGTCGAAAGCTAGTCCGACCAGGAATCGACACAGTGCGAAAGACCAGAAACTGTCACAAAACGATGTTCCCACTCCCGCTGCAAAACCCAATAGGTTCGTACCTGAAAAATAATGACATTAGATGGTTTTATTATGGTAAGTAAACCAGTTGGTGGGACTCAGCTTTACACTTCACCAGTCCAATTAATCTCCACCATATTGCTTTCTAATATATCTCATCGTTATACTCCCATACCTCCAACCAGTGTCTACGATTAAAAAAGATAGTCCGCCTTCTCTCAAAATCTCGTTTTGGGGTTTACAAGAGGCAGTGATTAATTGTGATAAGTATCACTTGAATTAACTACTGCCTGCGTTTCAACGTGTACTGTGCTATGTGCATGGTATTTTGTCTTGTGGCGACTAACGCCACATAGCGGAAATCAATCAAACTACTTATCCTTTACAAACTCCGAAGCCCGTAACCAAAAGTCATTATTTAATAAATGCCTACAACATCCTAATATAAGGAAAACATGTCCCAAATTTGAGATAAATCTACTCAGCACCAAGTAATTTCATATAGATTTGCCTGAAGTTAGCAAAATTTGTTCAAACTCGACTCTCTTGGTCTACTGGGTAAGAACTTCACTACGAAGTCGGCGGTCGCGGGTTTGATTCCCAACTAGGACAAATCTATTTGTGTGATGAGTACGCCAATTTGTTCTGAGACTGAATGTAACTTATCTATAACTTGCGAATTGGCCCGGCTTCGCACAGGCTCAATGTAGACACTAATATGCATATATTATCCAAACCTTCCCCTTGCTGAAGAATCTAAGCGAATAGACAGTGGAATCGAATTCAACTTATATAATGTAACGATATGTATGTATTTTAAATACACGTGTTTATTTATCAACTGTCTAGATTCCATACCACAAGCTAGGATCAGCTTAGTTAGAGCTAGATGTGAAATAATTTCTCAAAAATATATACGAGTATTATTTAAACTTACCAACTAAAGCAGGAATCCTGCCGTATCTATCAGCAATCCATCCGAAGACCAGTCCTCCTACAATGGCTCCGCAGAAGAATATAGCCTGGGCTGTGGCTGCTAGGTTGTCCTTCTCGCACACCCAGTCCAACTGGAGATAGAAATATGATTAGTGAAGCTGGAAAAAGTGAGATATATTGAGTTCTGTTGATGTGCGCTCTCACGCTGTAACTGCTCAGACTGTTCAAGGCGTTGATTATCGAATTTCCCAAACATCTGTAATAAAGGTTCTTAAACTTTCGCGATTTTCACTCATATATATACTAATATTATAAAGCTGAAGAGTTTGTTTGTTTGGTTGAACGCGCTAATATCAGGAACTACTGGTCGGATTTGAAAAATTATTTTTGAGATAAATAGCCCATTTATCGAGAAAGGCTATAAGCTATATATCATTACGCTACTACACTGGGGAGCAAAGCTGTAATCAATTTCAAAATTTATAAGCGACGGGATTAAATAGGTGCGACGAGAGGTCAAAATATTCTACGGGCGAAGCTGTATTTGTAGCTGCATCTAGTTTATGATATTGTGGCGACCAGCGCCACCTAGCGTAAAGCTATCGAACTACATCGATACTAAGAATCCTACATCGCGCTATGAGAGTTCTCGCGCTGAAGAATGATACATACAACAGCCCAATATCAACCGTTGGGCCGCGGCCCGCCAGGCGTGATCACCCTGCCTGGTCGGAGGATCCTCCCTTTGTGTCGGAGGAACATCTCCACCCGTTCCTCCACAATATTTTGGGTCTTATTCGCGACGTATATTATTAGGTACGAAGCCTACCTTATACTTCCCGATGTTTCGACCGCATTACACCAGCCGTAGTCACGGGTGGAAACGTCGGGAAGTATAAGGTAGGCTCTGTACCTAATAATATACGTCGCGAATAAGACCAGAAATATCATAAATATTTGTCAAAAAGTTCTTCCTAAGGGGTCTTAGAAGGTCTTAAGGTCTTTATTTTTTAATTGTGTGTTAGAGGGGTGTGGTAAAGAATACCTGAGATAAGTCGGGCTAATGGATGCTCTCGGACTTTTCTCAATCTTAGTATACGGTGGTGTTGTCGGAGGTATATGTGGTAAGAGTGAGGTGTAATATTAAGAACCGTATACCGTTTAAAGTAAAGCTAATGCTTTACAATTGTTTAGCTGAATCATATGTTCAATATGGTCTCAGTAGCTATGACCGAACTTATAAGTTCTACCTAAAACAGATTTATAAACTACAATTAATAATAATAATTAATAATAATAATTCTTTATTTCGGATTGCATAGACCCATTATAAAATATTAAATAGAACTTGTACAGTAAATAAATATCATGACACAAAATAAATAATAAAATAAAACAGCTAAAATACATCAAAAATGAAAATAAATAACAACACGAAACAAACCAACCATAATCATAACAAAAATAATTAGAAAATTACGAAAATCGATTATTACATTAAAATTCATCTAATAAAAACATTCAAAACTATATATAAATACACATATACATATTAAAGATACTTAAAAATAATGTATCATACAAAATTAAAGACCAATGTAAAAATGACGAGCTGATACTATTTAAACATTGTAATGTACTACTCATTCAAACACAATTCAAATTCATTTTACTTAAGGAATTTTTTTTAGCGAAAACTTTAAGTCTCAGAATTCAGCATCCTGTATACACAAGGGCTATAGCGAAAAAACAACTCTGTACAGTTCGTGCCAACAACACTTATGGTGAACGAACATCGGCGTATATAGTCCCTCGATTTATTAACGATCTACCTCCCGATTTACGGGATATAATAACGGCGCAACACATTAAATCAAAACTTAAGTCTCACTTCCTTCAGAACATGGAAAGCTTTTAATTAGAAATTCATGCAGCATGACCTAATTAGTATTAGATTATAATGTGGTCAATTATGTATGAGTATTTTGTAACTTAATTGTAATTATAGTGAAGTACCTAGTATATTACCGTCGACGCTAAGTAGACTTGTTAGCATTAATTACAATGCTCTGTGGTTTAAAAATGCTATCGGCAAATTTATTTTGTAAATGTTATTGTAATTGGTAAATAAATAAAAAAAACCAGTGGAATGTTGGAGATTAGAAAGAGTGTAGGAAGTCGTAAGGTGTGTAGAATGAAAAAATGTAGCAATGTTAGGTGTAAGAGACCGCACGCGGTTACCACGCAAGCACCCTTTGGGGGTTAGGAGGACAGACAGCAGTCGCTTTTAACAATGCCGAAAAACAAGAGTCAAGTGAAAGCTGCTCCTAGAAGTCAAATAAGCCTATACTACGGATTCAGATATGTTTTGGAAGCAACTGGGAATACCCTAAGATGAAGAAAATATTAGATAGGCCGTATGCTTGTCTACTTTAGTTATAGGTATAGAAACGAAAGAAGGTAGTCGGAATCTATATATATAAAAATGAAACCCGTTTTCCGTTGTCACGACATAGCATGAAAACGGCTTGACCGATTTGAAAAATTCTTTATGTATTGGATAGCCCATTTATTGAGGAAGGTTCTTATCTATATACCATCACGCCACTACACAGGAGAGCGGAGCAGTAATCATAAATGTCAACAAATCGGGGTAACTTTCATACATTTTTGGAAAAGGAATAAGGGAGGGGATTAAATGGGTGCCACGGGGTTGGAAGTATATCACGGACGAGACCGGGCAGGTCAGCTAGTGTTCTATAAAAAGTGACTTTACAGGGAAAAATAGTGGATATATCGCAGTAAAATGCTTACAATTTTTCATATTAATCGCGCAACCTCTATTGAAAGCTTCAGTAACGCTTTTACGAGTACCACGGTATTGGGGCAGGACTGATTTTGACCTAAAACTATACTTGACTAAGACTTAGAAGAAAAATAAATTAAGTTCCAGTAAATTACGAATAAATGCCTATTTGATTGACTTGATTGATATATTGTGCGAAAGTAGAGGGTAGAAGGAGTCTCAGGGTAGACCGAGACTTACATATGAAGACCACTCCTGAGCAGATTGCTCAAAAACGGAAATTTAATAAGTACTCGATCCTAAGGATACTGGTTAATTTTTATTTCACTAAGGTGGCAGACAAGCATCGGCCCACCTAAAGGAAAGTAGTCACCATAGCCTACGGACATTTGCAACACCGTAGGTACAGCAATCGCGCTGCCGACCGCGACCCTTTAAAAACCTTCTGAGACCCCTTTTAAGGAACCCCATACTGTAGACGTTCGCTGATTAGAAAAGAGTGATCGTGATTTTTTTATGTCTTTTCTCACAGGCTCTACCTATTGCCTTGCAAATTTGGCAGTAAATGTTAATGTAAAAGCAATAATCTTGACGTTTATTTATTTATACTTTTTGTACACATTAAATAGTTACAGCAACAAACAAGTAAATAGCATGTACAAAGGCGTACTTAACTCATAGTTGAGTTCTCTTACAGCAAACCCTAAAGATATTAAAGATTAGGATAATCAATCAAGGAGTCCACGTGTACCTTAAATTACATACAGATACCTTATCTAACTACAGATACACAAATATCTACTAATATATTAACTACATTGGTATATATATACATATATATATATATATATACCATATATATATATATATATATATATATATATCGCATGTATGTTTGCGAATGTATGTTTATATGTTTAACATATAAACATACATGCGATATAATACGTACCTACATAAATAACTACATATAAACACAAATACATATAGAGAAAAAAATACCTAATATTTATTTAAAAATCATACAATAATACATACTTACTCGACGTTCATAATTATTACTTTTTGACCTACATGAATAAATATATCTTGAATTGATAATATTTCAATACTGACCTCGGAAGCTATTGTATCATAAGGCACATCACTTTTGTTGTACTCCCAACCGTACTGGCAAGGCACGATAGGCCACTCGTCGTCGGGGGTCGTCCGACCCTCGGCCAATGCTGCCTTGAAGTCCGTGGAGTACATCTTACATCGGTCATGAGAGAATGGCCCTTCTGATGGTGGTATAGCTAATGCTCGTCTGAAAAGATTGAAAAGAGAAGTTTATTAATACATGTATCAGTCACGCCTTTTATCCCCGAAGGGTAGAGGTATTACACACCCACATTTTACCGTGTGCACTTTTGTTCTATGTAACAGGTAGTGAGCCCGAAGTGCTGTTGAAATCTTTCAAGTTGCAGATAAGGTTTTCAACTTGGCTTAACGACTGCCATGTTACTGGCGACGGGGATCGGGCGTGCATTTCGAAGCACCTACAATACATCATCTATACTAATATTATAAAGCTGAAGAGTATGTTTGTTTGTTTGGTTGATCGCGCTAATCTCAGGAGCTGTTGGTCGGATTTGAAAAATTCATTTTGTGTTCGATAGCCCATTTTTCGAGGAAGGATATAGGCTAAATATAATCACGATTTCGAGGAAGGATATAGGCTAATTCTCTGGAGAGCGGAGCAGTAGTAAACGACCAATTTTTTAAAACTTTAATGCTTTATTCTAGAATTACGGTATTAACGGTACTAGCTGTAATTTTTTGTAATGAAAAAAAATGTAAATATAATTATAGCGGTGAAAATAATGTGGGCTTTTAGTATGCCAATGCCACCCCTTCGGGGATAATAGCGTGACTGACGAAACACACAGATACTTTTTTATTATTATTATTAAATGCATGCTAACAAATTACAAAAATAAAATGGTACCACGTAACCTACAAGTGCATGAGTGTGGTAACTTTAAAATTCAAGATCCTTAATTAAGTACCTCACAATAAGTGCCTAAACATAAATCTCGAATTAATTTTAAATAGACAATTAAATTTTAACAAGTCAGTGTGTCCGTGCATACAATAAGTACTCACGTTGTTAGATAATGACCTTATATAAATTTATGACCTTTGCTTTTGTTCTTTTGACCTTAGCCTGAGGTTATTTGATAATGAACTGCTTTTTATCAGTCTATCAGATGAGTGAATGACAGTATTGAACCGATTGCCTTTGTTGTGTCTGTCTGTCAAGGTCTTTTCTCCGGAGCTACTAGATTCGTGATTTGAGACATAAGGCGTAGTAAAGTTTTCTCGTTTCCCACAGTGACCTGTTCCTTCAAAACCAGAAATGGCAGAAACTTCAAAATCACATATGCACGTATTCATAAATAAATAAATATCCATCACGCCTTATCCCCGAAGGGGTGGTAGAGGTATATTATATGCCCACTTTTCACCGTGTGGACTCCTGTCGCACGTAATAGGTGGTGAGCCCATTGCCGTGTTGAAATAGACAGACGCAGGTTGTGGCTACCTGCTGTTGAAATTTTTCAAGCCGCCCATAAGGCCTTCAACCAGGCTTAACGACTGCCATTTTACTGCACGTATTCATGGTGTCTTGAATTGAATGCTGCAAACAGTTTGTCTCTAAATTTAAACTTTAAAGTGATAAAATATGTCAGTCTCGAGCTGGACTCGAACCAGCGTCTTCTGTCCCATTATCCCACGGGAACTACGTCAGTGAAAGCGAGCCCATATGTTTGTTAACCATACGGTAGGCCGTATGTTTGTTTGTCACATAGTGTTATATAAATGTAATATACCTAGTAACAAACAATACAAATACTAAAATGAAATAAAAAAAAGTGTGTGTGTGTCTTTATACTTCTTTGGCAAAACAAGGAAAAAATCTTTTTAAATAAATTATCTTTATGAAGTAAAACTCTAGAAATGCACTCTGCATGTTGTTTCCCCCAATTAAAGAAAAGGAAAGATAAAAAAGAAGCGCTCGTGGCCCCGCGGTCTCAGTGTTCTGTAAACGATCACTGAGTTACGCAACTTTCACTATGGCTGATCCTCGGATGGGTGACCACTTTGTGGCATTTACATTTGCGAGCGTTTCCGTGCTTCGGAAGGCACGTTAAGCCGTTGGTCCCGGTTGCCAGTAAAATGGCAGTCGTTAAGTCTGGTTGAAGGCCTTATGGGCGGCCTGATCAATTTCAACAGCAGGTAGCTGCGTCCGTCTATTTCAACACAAGAATCCACACGGGGAAAAGTGGGCATATAATATGCCTCTGACACCCCTTCGGGGATAAGGCGTGATGGATATTTATTTTTATAAGGCGTGATGGAAAGATAAAACTAATTTTCATAACATAGGTTGCCTGTAAGAGATTGCCATGCGCGATAAGGCTGCCAATTGTTATACAAAGATGTTTAATAGGTACCTACTTAGTCTGTCTGTATTCATTACTTTTCACTCTATTATTTATTAACATTTCTTTAAATAATAATAAAATGAGTCCTTTTTTACCAACTTTATTGTTTTCAACCACGCCTTATTCCCTAAGCGGTGTCAGAGGCAGATTCCACGCCCACTGTTCACCGTGTGTATTCCTGTCCCACGTAATAGGTGAGGAGTCCATTGCCGTGTTTAAATGAACAGACGAAGGTTGTGGCTACCTGCTCTTGAAATTTTTCAAGCTACCCATAAGGCCTTCAACTTGACTTAACGAATATCATGTTACTGGCAACCGGGAAAAATCGCTTAACGTGCCTTCCGAAGCACAGAAACGCTCGCAAATATAAATGCCACACAGTGGTCATCAATCCGCGACCAGCCATACCGAAAGTTGTTCGTTCTGATCGTTTACAGAACACCGAGGGAGCGAGGCCACAAGCGTTTCAACTAACTTATTCATCTGTTAATAACCGTGTAATCGATCAATCAGTTGAGTTGCAAGAACCTTTCAAACACGGACATCCGTTTGAAGTTGCTTACAATTTTTAGAGATCCGTACTGAAAGAGTAAAATCGGAACCCTATTACTAAGACTCAACGGTTCGTCTGTCTGTTTATTTATTTTAAGAGAGAGTACAAGGCGGACTTAGTACCTTAGGCGTTTTCTACCGGTCCACCTTAAGGTGAAGCAGAAATAAGATTAGGTAGGTGTTCAGGGATATGAGAATTGATAAAAGGTAGTAAAAAACTATTTATGTGTATATGCATATTTGTATTTGTGTGTGAATCACATAGTATACAGTATACTTTGTGATTCACACACAAATACACATATACATACCTAAATACAAACGAATGAGTGAGGAACGATTGACGAAGAATATATATTGTGCGAAAGTAGAGGGTAGAAGGAGTCAAGGTAGGCCGAGACTTACATATGAAGACCACGTGAGCAGATTGCTTAACAACGGAAAAGTCAAAAGTACTTGGATACCCAGACGTGCAAGTTTGAACCGATTAATGAATATACAGTAAGCGAAAGAAGTATGCATGGATCGCGAAAACTGGCGATCTGTCCTCTCTGACTACCCCGTCGGGTATAACAATAAATACTAAAAACAATAAATTAATATTTAGGGGGGCCCATACAACTAACGTGTTTATTTTTGTCATTTCTTGCTCGATATTAATAACGGCCACAGATAGACGTCAAAGTGTTCTGTAAACTCGAATGGGTGACCACTTTGTGGCATTTACATTTGCAAGCGTTTCCGTGCTTCGCAAGGCACGTTAAGACCTTCGTCCCGGTTGCTAGTAACATGGCAGTTAAGTCAAATGAAAGGTGTTATAGGTGGCTTAAAAAATTTCAACAGCATGTAGCCTGTGTCTGTCTATTTCAACACGGCAATGGCACGGCAAAACACCACCTATTACGTGGGACAGGAATACACATGGTGAAAAGTGGGCATATAATATGCCTCTTCCACCCCTTCGAGGATATGGCGTGATGGATAAATAAATAAATAATAAATAAGTAATTAAGATGGGGATTCTATAATAAAAAACGTGATTATTTAATGTTTTTATATATAACTAACTAGCTGACCTGCCCAGCTTCGTCCGGGACATAATTCCAACCCCGTGGCACCCATTTAATCCCGTCGCTTATTACTTTTCTAAAAATGTATGAGAGTTTCCCCGATTTGTTGATATTTATGATTACTGCTCCGCTCTCCTGTGTAGTAGCGTGATGATATACAGCTAAGAACCTTCGTCAATAAATAATAATAATATATATAATAATAATATATTTATTGGGATATAGAAATGGGCTATCCAATACAAAAAGAATTTTTCAAATCGGTCAAGCCGTTTTCATGCTATGTCGTGACAACGGAAAACGGGTTTCATTTTTATATATATAGACTAACCCTTGCGGCTTTGCCACATACTTTTAACTCCCGTCGCACCGATTTATACCCGTCGCTTATAAATTTTACAATAATGTTAAAGACTATTTGCAGGACAGGGACGCCTGGAAATGATCTGCTGGCAAAGTAAATTAATATTAAATTGTAAATTGGCCATTAAAAAAGAGCCTTCCTAAGTTTCTTGCCGGTTCTTCTTAGGTGGACCGCGTTCCGAACCGGTGGTCACTTTAAATATTTTAAATAGTGTATGACATTTTGTAAACGCCGTTAAAATGGTCTATGCAAAATAAAGATTTTTTATTTTGTTTTAATACATATAAATTACGTGTCACATTGTTTCTCCGCGATGGATTCCTAAACTACTTAACCGATTTTAATCAAATTTGCACACCGTGTGAAATTTGATCCAACTTGAAAGAAATGCTATATATCATCACGCTACTACCCTGGAGAGCGGAGCAGTAGTCATAAATGTCGACATAATCAGACAAATTTTTATGCATTATTGTAGAATTTATAAGCGACGGGATTAAATAGCTGCGACGGGAGTTCCAACTATGCCACGGGCGAAGCCGTGTGGGTCATCTAGTATTAATCTTAATAATATTATAAACGCGAAAGTTTTTGTTGATGTTTGTTACTCTTTCACGTAAAAACTACTGTATAGATTTTAATGAAACTTAACAATAATGTAGGTTATACATCAGAATAACACATACGCTACTTTTTATCCCGGGAACAAGTTCCAGTGGGAAACGGGAACAGGAAAACTTCTCTACGCGGGTAAGTCGCGGGCGTCAACTAGTATTGATATATATGATATGGAACCCTTAGTGTGCGATCCCGACTCTCACTTCGCCGGTTTCTTTTAACTATCACGGTTATTAAAAAACCCGTTTCTATTTGTTTTTTTAGTGTGGACTAGGTAAACCCCTGGCTTCGCCCGTGACATACTTCAAACTCCCATCGCACCTATTTAATCCCGTTGCTTGAAAATTCTACACTATTGCATAAAAGTTTGCCCGATATGTCGACATTTATGGCTACTGCTTCGCTCTCCAGGGCAGTAGTGTGATGATATATAGCATCTAGCCTTACTCGATAAATGGGCTATCTAACACAAAAATATTTTTCAATTCCGACCAGTAGTTCCTGAGATTATAGCGTTCAACTAAAAAAACAAAAAAACAAACTCTTCAGCTTTATAATATTACGTAGTACCTATAAATATATTAGTATATGCGTTCTCGTGCGATCCCGACTCCCACTTGGCCGGTTTCTTATAACTATCACGGTTATTTAAAACTGTTTCTATTTATAGAGACGCCGAATTGTCCATTTAGTTTAGATTAAGACACTTCCCTCAGCAAACAACCTTGATGTTTCCCATCAGAAAAAACAAACATGGCGGCGATGGCCAAACTTAGAACAATTGCTTCCTAAGTTCATGCTTTTTAACGAATCTTTTAATTCCACCTGTTTATACTGTTGATTGAGCGCAGATGGAATTTGCAACATTAATATCTTTACTTAATATATAAAGCTGAAGAATTTGTTTGTTTGGTTGAACGCGCTAACCTCTGGAACTACTAGTCGTATTTGAAAAAATATTTTTGAGTTGGATAGTCCATTTATCGAGGAAGGCTATAGACTATCATCACGCTACTACCCTGGAGAGCGGGTAAATGTCGACCAATTGGGCTAATTTTTATGCATTATTTTAGAATTTATAAACGACGGTAGATATTAAATAAGCACAAAGGGGTTCGAAAGTAACTAAGTCAACTAATAAAACACTTAACAAATTTAAGTGTTTTTAATTAAGAGTAAAACCACAAAAGTAATTAATGTGGTATAATAAAGGTGTATCCGACTGCTACGCAAGAGGTCGTGGGTTCGATTCCAACCCAGGATAAAACTATGTGTGATGAGTACGATGGGTTATTCTGTTTCTGGGTGTTATTTATCTATAATATGTATGTATTTAAAAATATATATAAAAGTATGTTTATCAGTTATCTGGTGACCATGGTACAAGCTCTGCTTAGTTTGGAATCAGATGGCGTTGTGTGTGTTGTCCCAACGATATTTATTTATTTATATTTATTATTCGTGGGACAGAATGCACACGGTGAGATGTGGGCGTATAATATGCCTCTGCCACCCCTTCGGGGATAAGGCGTGATGGATAAACAGGTTTATTAATGAACAATGGGCTCCGCTGTGTCGCATAGCCTTCATAGTTCTGCATTAAATTATGATAAAAAAAACAATAATTATAAAATAGATCTCGTTAGCAGATTCCATCGTGGACTATTAATGGTTTCTTTATAACCAATTTACGTAGCTTCGTTCCATCTTGCCGATTGTAATAAATATACTGTGGGACATTTTACATAGCATCGTCTAGCCAAAGTAAACTACTATAAGCATGTGTTATGGGATCTAGAGAACTGATATATATATATATATATGTCTAAATACATACATATACATAGGAAACACCCAAACTCCGAAACAAACATTTGTGGATCACACAAATATTTGATCCGACCCAGGGAAATCGAACTCTGGACCTCAGTCGAGGCAGTCGCATGCACTACCACTGCGCCATCGAGTCAGATGGTACTGATAGTACCTACTACGGGTCGGTGGCTAAGTAATTGTGTGTGCGTCTGCTGCGCTGAGGTCACGTGTTTGATTCTGGGTTGGAACCACAAGCTTATATTAGCTTACTTTAGGCTAGATGGCGCTGTGTAAAAATATATCCTACAATATTTATTGTATTTTTATTAAAGTGAAACTTCTTAGGCCCCGATGTGATTTGAAAATTCTAAACGAGATCGAAAACGAACGAGAGAAAAAACAAACAAACAAATAAAAATATTTATGTGTAGCATAGTACACAGGTAAGAAGGGAAACTTCTTTACGACATATCATTTTTCTACTATGTACAATTTCACGAAAATTGGGTAGATAAGGCTTAGGCATACGTCGATAAAGAAGTTTCACTTACGCCGATAAAGAAGTTTCACTTCAAAACAACATGGCGCGTAACCGAAAAACGTGATGATTATTTTTACAGCTATCAAATTTATCTCTTACGTCGATAAAGAAGTTTCACTTTAAAAATATCAACTTGTTTTTTTTTGTGTCAGCGTTAAGCTGGAAAAGGGCGTGCTCCGTTGGTTTGGACACGTCCAACGAATGAGTGAGGGACGATTGACGAAGAATATATATTGTTCGAAAGCAGAGGGTAGAAGAAGTCAGGGTAGGCCGAGACTTACATATGAAGACCACGTGAGCAGATTGCTCAAAAACGGAAAGGTCAAAAGTACTCGGATACCCAGACGTGCGTGTATGAAGCGATTGATGAATCTCGAAGAAGCGAAAGAAGTATGCATGGATCGCGAAGCCTGGCGATCTGGCCTCTCTGACTACCCCGCCAGGGATACAGCGTGAAGATAGTTAGTTAGTTAGTTAACTTGTTTCGGTACGGCTCTGGTAGTTCAGTGGCTAGAAAATTGCCCTGGTTAGGAAAAGTTCACGGGTTCAATCCCTGTCCTCAATCAAGTTTTTTTTACACTTTATTAAAAAGTTTATGAAAGTTAGCACACTAATTTCCTTAAAATATTATCTATATCATTGATTCAATATCATAAAAAGAATAAACCTTATAAGTATTTTTACTAATACGTTACTCTATTGTAAGGAATGTTAAGAGGGCAGAAGCTGAGCCTGGGGAACGAAAATGACGTAAGACGACGTGGGGGGATGCCGACTGATGTAATGTTGGGTTGCTAGTCGGGACATTCCCTTCTGGAACGCCGCCGAGATATTAGCTAGTGTCACTTGTTGTTGTCGTTTATTATTTAGTTTGGATTTGTCATTGTAATTAGTTAATTTGTCTAATAAATTAGGGTTTCAATGATTGTAAAGTACGTAGTTTCATTACTGTCTCCTAAAACTATATTTATCTCATTCTTTCACAGCTATAGCTGTAGAAAAAATATTCATGTATTTCGGTTACGCGCCATGTTGTTATGAAGTGAAACTTCTTTACATAAGTGAAACTTCTTTATCGACGTTGAGAGATATTTTATAGCTGTAAAAAAATGTCGTAAAGAAGTTTCACTTCTTACCTGTGTACTCTGGTACACACACATATTATGTTTTATCTGTTTGTCTCTTTTTTCCGGGTTAGTTTCGAAATGGCTGTCCCACGGGAACGGACATTACGCGGGTTTCACCGCAGTGTACGCTAGTAGGCATACAATTTAAATAGTACACTATTGCTTTTTTATTCATATTAATTATTATGTATCTGTCGAGTTGTCTGTCACGGAAGCAGTTGGCATTGACATCTTGACCAATTGGTCTGTTTTACCAACAATGAGTTAATAGAAAGGAACTCTTTGAATCAAGGCTAAAAAATATTAAACAACCACACATATTATAAGCTCACAAATTATATATCCGCATTGTAATATACAAATGCTTATGTGAGGTAGAATAATAAAAGTTTTAAATAGCGTAATACTTAATATATAAGAAATTTCTTTATATAAATATTAAACTTTATTGTCTTTTGTACCAAAAATTATACATAGGCGACAAGGCCATCTAGCGTGGAGTAGCTGAACTACATTGGTAATAAAGGATGGCATTGCTCTCGACATACATACGCATTGGTACATCCAAAATGGTATATATCACACACAATAAGTACTAATTATACGAGTATAGTACTTCTTAATGCATAATACAATTTAAAACCATACATGTTTTGTTAAATCTCAAAAGGTTTAGAAAGCGTTTTCGTTAAAAGCTCTCAGACGGCTTTTTTTTCCGACACCTCCAACAAGTACCTATCATTGTAATTGAGCCACTTATACAAACAATTTACAAGTATTTATTATATTTAAACCATCCTCTTGAATCGCCCTATCTATTAAAAAAACCGCATAAAATCCGTTGCGTAGTTTTAAAGATCACAACATAGGGACAGACAGACAGCGGGAAGCGACTTTTTTTTGTAGTTATATAAACAAAACTGGTCAAGCGCGAGTCAAACTCACCGACGGTTCCGTACAAGATAGTAATCTTATAAGAGTTCCGTTTCTTAAAAATAAAAAGAAATCATTTTATGCAGCCGACAGATTTCTCCGTTACACAAGGCCGTCATATGTTACATTATTTCAAAGTTTCGATATAAAATATATACCTACGTAAGTAAATATGTACCACCACACCTCATAACTCTCAGATAAATATCTTAAACAGCATTTTTGCGCGGAAATCCTTAATTATCATTAAAATTTTAGCCACATTATAAACACAATACATTTTAACCTAAAAGTATTTTAATTTACCCTTCCGTCGAACTGTAAAGTTCATTAAGACAATAATTTTTACGATCCGATCAAAGAATTTAATAGTTACCTTTTGCTGTTTCATAAAAACTTAGTACTACCAAAACAGAATGGGGTTCTTCAAATGGGGTCTTACAAGGTTTTTAAATCAGCGCGAGTGCTCCACTTCTTGCAAACGTCCATAGGCTACTGTGACCACATTCCATCAGGTGGGCCGTACCTATGCTTGTCTGCCACCTCAGTGGTATAAAAAAACATGCGTTTCCCGCCTTCTAATGTGTGGTAAAAAAGATGTGTAGCAGTGATGTAAAAATATAAAGCTAAATATGGGTATATTTAGCTGTATGTACGATACGACATAACATACATACATATTGTCACGCCTTTATTCCCGAAGGGTGTAGACACAGGCATACTATACGCCCACATTTCATAACAGGTGGCCATATTTATTTATAACCACTTGCACCTCCCAGTTTTTTGATAACCTAGTTTTTCCGATGAAACCTATAACCTAATTAACTAAAATCAAGATATCTAAAGCTAGAAAAAAAAAGAAGTGAAAGAAGCAGTTCGATTGAAGAAGAAAGCATGGCTGGACTACTTAGCCTCGCGGAATGATTTTAATATGAAAGAGAGATACAAGCTGCAGAAAGTTAACACGAAGGCACTGATAGAAGAAGCTCGTGAAAGGTGCAGAATGAAAGCGGATGAAAGGTTGTCGTCCAATTTCCGGGAGTTGTTCGGCAATCTGCAGTGTGAATAAAGTGCTTAGTGTTAACAATGACGTCCTAACAGACCAAAGTGACGTCCTGCAGAGATGGAGTGAATATTATGGAAAGATGTATGCAAGAAAAGACAGAGATGCCACATCGGGAAGTGGAGCTCACTTCGATGCTCCGGATCCCGATGTCATTGAAGTCATTAGTATGAAAGAAATAGAACAAGCGATAAGAAGTATGAAATGTAGTAAGGCTGCGGGAAAAGACAGAGTTACTGCTGAGATGATCAAGTACGGTGGGTCGCGTGTCTGGGACACACTATGTCTGTTATGCAACTTGTGCTGGCGGACGGGTGAGGTCCCAGATGACTGGCGAGGAGCAGTTGTAGTACCTATTTACAAAGTAAAAGGCTCACGCCTAAACTGCTCTAGCTACAGGGCGATCAGCTTGGTCAGCTTAGCTAGTAAGGTGTATGCAAAGGTTATAACGGCACGAATGCAAGAAAAGTCTGAAAGGTATTTATGGGAGGCTCAATGCGGATTCCGACGTGGAAGAGGTTGCATGGATCAAGTGTTTTCTCTCCGCATGATCGCGGAAAAGTTTCTGGCTCTTAGCCAGAAGGTTTTCTGCGCTTTTGTGGATCTAGAGAAAGCATTTGATAACGTTGTGAGAGAAACGCTGTGGGACTTGCTGCCAGGATATGGTGTGGACGGCTCGCTACTGCGGGCAATACAGTCGCTTTATAAGGACTGTAAGGCTTGCGTGCGAGTACGGGGGATGTGTCACCTCTTTTTGATGTCTGTACAGGCGTCAAACAGGGATGTGTCATGTCCGCCTGGCTGTTCATAGTGTATCTGGACAGTTGCCTGCAGAAGTTGAAAGATTTTAATATGGGTGTGAATTTGGGTGACTTTACAGTAAACTGTCTGCTGTACGCTGATGATGCGGTGCTCATGGCCTCATCAGAAGCCGACCTACAGGCATTAGTCACTAATATGAAAAAGGGGTGTGAAAGTAAGGGTTTCCGCTTGAATGCAAGTAAAACTAAGGTTCTAGTATTTGAAAGAGGTGACGTAAGAACTAAATGCGAGATTAGGGTAAACCAGGAACGTCTAGAGCAAGTGAATGAAATTGTGTATTTAGGAAGTATGTTTAGCGCGGATGGAAGATGTGATTCGGATGTAGAACGGCGAGTAGCTGCCGGAAACAAAGTTAACGGTGCTTTGTCCCAGTTAGTAAAGCGACAAAGCATCGTAAAAGAAGCACGAATGGCGATTCATAACGCAGTGCTAGTGCCAACTTTGCTTTACGGTAGTGAAACCTGGGTATGTCAGCAAATGCATGAAAGTAAATTGAATGCTGTGGAGATGCGATCACTTCGAAAATTGTGCGGCGTTACCTTGGCCAACCGAATACGTAACGAAGTGATACGCAATATGGCAGGTTTGAATGAAAGTGTCAGCGTTAAGCTGGAAAAGGGCATGCTCCGTTGGTTTGGACACGTCCAACGAATGAGTGAGGAACGATTGACGAAGAATATATATTGTTCAAAAGTAGAGGGTAGAAGAAGTCAGGGAAGGCCGAGACTTACATATGAAGACCACGTGAGCAGATTGCTCAAAAACGGAAAGGTCAAAAGTACTCGGATACCCAGACGTGCGTGTATGAAGCGATTGATGAATCTCGAAGAAGCGAAAGAAGTATGCATGGATCGCGAAGCCTGGCGATCTGTCCTCTCTGACTACCCCCTCAGGGATACAGCGTGAATATAGTTAGTTAGAAAAAAAAACTACTGAAATTTGTAGAACGATAATAAAGGAGGGGAGGAGGATCCCACCACACACCGTCGCGGATTCGTCAATCTTAACGCTCAACGGTCAAGGATAACCTCTACTGATTGTAACGGAGGAATGACGAACCAAACTCGTCAAGGAAAGGGATGTAGGATAGGTAAAGGGAAACCTTACCCTCCAGGTTGTCAAAACTTTTGCAATATTCCGCTTTACAAGGTGGCACTTAGTCGACAAGTGACTTGTCGTTAGGATTGACGAATCGAGGGTGTGTTGGGATCGGTAGCCCTTTCGATCGCATAATTTTTTTCAGCATAATGTAGTTTAGTACAGTCCGAGACTACCAGGACTTTAATTGGTCGTGCTAATTAGTGACTAGCAAGCAAAAATTTCAATCTTAGACAGTTCAAGCTTAGATATCAAAATAAAAATATGTACTCGTTAACATTATGGTATTCTATATGTCATACATTGTAATCTTTATGCGATAGTGAGTGAGATGCCAATAAATGTTATGATTAGTAATCGTTATTGTAAAAAAAATATGCGTAAATATTTTATGCGGGTATATCATTATTATAAAGAAGTTATGGGAAAATAAAGTATGCCTAATGATTTATTCTGTTTGAACGTTATGCGAAACGAAGAGTATGCCAAAAAACGTTATGCAGTTTTAAGTTATGCCTCTAAAATTTATGCAACCCAATACGGACCCAGTATGAAGATTTAAATATAATATTATATAATTCATTTGGGATACAATTCAAAGTTAGTAGATAATAAAAAGCTATAGGTAGAATCTGTATATTTTTACAAATTTTAATATAACTAATTGAATCGAGCATTACATGGCGGAAGTCCATCGTAGAACGATAATAAAGGAGGGGAGGAGGATCCCAACGGGTCCGTATTGGGTTGCATAAATTTTAGAGGCATAACTTAAAACTGCATAACGTTTTTGCCCTGTAACGCTCGATTCAATTAGTTATATTACAACCTGCACCTGTCCATTTTAACACGGCATTGGGCTCACCACCTGTTACGTGGGACAAAAAGCAAAGCATACGTTGAAACGTGGGCGTATAGTACGCCTCTGCCTACCCCTTCGGGGATAAAGCCGTGAAAGTATGTATGTATGTTAATCGTCATACCGCTCGTGGCCGCGCTGTGTTTTGTAAACGATCACTGCGTTAAGCAACTTTCACCATAGCTGGTTCTTGGATGGGTGATGTACGGGACAACTATAAATGATAAGTACTGATAGGTGTTGTAATAATAAGTTTATTGATAGGAGCTGTGGCTACGTAATATATTACAACTTATGATATAACTAGCTGTCCCGCCCGGCTTCGCCCGTGACATACTTCGAACCCCGTGGCACCCATTTAATCCCGTTGTTTAATAATTTCACATTTACAATAATGTATGAACAGTTTCCAAATTCATTGATTACTTCTCCGCTCTCCAGTACTTAGGTACCTATCTACCCGCAAGGCCCGGTCGAATTAAATTCTTTGCGCCTAATTTTGAATTTGCGATAACTCGTAAGATATTCATTTAATTTGCAAGGTGTAAAGGGACAAAATAATCTTCATGAAATGCTGAAGCCAACTAACGTTGTAAAAATGATAAGGATTAATAGCATATTTGTGTAAATAGCCTTCAAATTACCGCTTAATAATTGCTGCTTTTTTAAAGTATTATAATGGATATAGTATGTTATTCTTAAGAGATAGACATATGTCGTCGCGGACTTTTTTGTAGACCTTTTAGATACACAATTGCACCATACATTATTTTGTTATATCTCAAAGGGTTTAGGCAGCGTTTTTGTTGAAAGCTCCCAGACAGCTTATTTATTCCGACATCCCCAACAAATATCGTTATAATTTGGTCAATATATACAAAAACTTAACAAATTATACATAAAAACCTTCTATGAGAATCACTCTAACTATTAAAAAAAACCGTATCGTAATCTGTAGCGTAGTTTTAAAGATCTAAGCATACATAGGGACAGACAGCGAAAAGCGACTTAGTTTTATAATATGTAGTGATGATATGCTAATGAGTACACGCGGCGCAGACCGAACGCGAACTGGGTGCCCTTTCGATCGCATATTTTTTATCCGCATAATGTATTTTGGCATAACAGTTTCAGCATAAAGATTTCTCGCATAAATTATGATAAGCAGAGTGTTATAAACGCATAATGGTTTTATTGGCATAACATTAACTTACTCTAATTTTTTTATCATAATTTTAATCAGCATAAATGTAAAGGGTATAAATGTTATACGCCTAAAGATAATTTATCATAAAATACAAAACGCATAATGGAGGTATGGATAACCGTATAAATCATAAACGAATAATAATTTGACTAAGAATATTTAAGAAATGATAAGACACCATTGTAAATAATCATCTCACTCATAGCCAAGTTTTTAAGCTGTAACTTATAAAACGATATTTTAAGTGTTATTTTTTTAAGACTAGTCTTGAGCAAAGTCGTAAATAGGTACGACGACGAACGAAGCGAGGAGGAGTGTTAGGTCACTTGTGCGATGCGCCAGAATAGAATCGCTCGTTTTAATCTACCTACTTTCTTTTTGTATTTTATTAATATATTCTATATATAAGTGTTTAAATTTTGAACTTCAGTAAAGTGACTATCGACATTTTTAATCAGTGGGCATTTCAATCTTAGACAGTTCAAGCTTAGATATAAAAAAAGACGTGTGGCACTCGGAGACTGCCGCGTTAAAGCTATTGCATAGCATACCTTTGTTTTTCTTTTTTTCTATAAAACCAAAAAATAAACCCAAAAAAAAAGAAATACCCTCACCCTCACCCCACCCTCACTCTCACAGTCGCCCTCATTCTCAGCCTCACACTCTCACTTACTATCATCACGTCTCGATCCGTGCGAGCTTCGTACAATCGTACCATATAATATATGTACATATACGTAAAGCCAACGCTCGGCCGTGCTCGGTGAACTTCGCGTGACCTCGTCTCGACCTTCGTCTTAGGTTTTTTCCTTACGTAATTTCTTGATTAAAGCCCACTCAAAGCCCGCGATAAAAACTATGCAATAGCTTAATAAAAATATTTACTAGTTAACATTATGGTATTCTATATGTATGGCTTGTAATCTTTATGCGAGAGTGAGTGATATGCCAATAAATGTTATGATTAATAATCGTTATTGTAAAAAAGATTATGCGTAAACATTTTATGCGGGTAAATCATTATTATAAGAAAGTTATGGGAAAATAAAGTATGCCTAATGATTTATTCTGTTTGAACGTTATGCGAAACGAAGAGTATGCCAAAAAACGTTATGCAGTTTTAAGTTATGCCTCGAAAATTTATGCAACCCAATACGGACACACGCGAACTGGAGTAAAAATGCGCACCCGGTGTAAAACTGCTTATTTTACATAAAAGCTATAAATTGTACGGGTAGCCCCGTACATGTGACCACTTTGAGGCATTTTACATTTGAGAGCGTTTCCGTGCTTCGGGAGGCACGTTAAGCCGTTGGTCCCGGTTGCCAATAAAACAGCAGTCGTTAAGCCAAGTTATGGGCAGCTTAAAAAAATTTAAAAGCAGCTCACCACAGCCTGCGCCTGTCTATTTTAACATGGCAACGGACTCACCACGTGTCACGTGGGATAAAAATGTATACAGTGAAATGAGGGCATTTAATATGCCTCTGCCTACCCCTTCGGGGATAAAGGCGTGACAATATTTATTTATGTAAAATCGACGTAGTAGGTTGGAATTTGATGTTATTTTCCTGAAATTTGCTACTTATAAGAAAAACTAATATGCAACACTATTTAATTTTTCACATTTACATTAATCCTGAAATTCTAACGGTTGCAATGATACACTACGTCACTGAAGTTCGGAAATCTCCGAAGAATAATTATTAAAATTACGTTGAGACGCCAGCGTGACCATTAAATACTCATAACTATGGTTCATTTAAAATTATGGCTTCCGTGGTGTTAGAATTTTATGAAATAACAAAATAAGTGCTACTCCGTCCTTATATTATTGTTTAATAAGATAATTATCTTATTTTTCTCAGTTGTAAATAATGTTTAACGTAAGATGGGACGCCACACCACTGTTTTGAGATTGATAGTTAAGATCTTTGATGTCATGATCAAATTCATTGTTTAAACATTATTTTTATAATAAATTTATAATAAAAAGATACAAGCTGCAAATAGTTAACACAAAGGCACTGATAGAAGACGCTCGTGAAAGGTGCAGAATGAAAGCGGATGAAAGGTTGTCGACCAATTTTTGGGATAATGCCAAGCTCTTCTGGAAAGAGGTAGGCAAGACTCGGAGTTGTTCGACAATTTGCAGTATGAATAAAGTGCTTAGTGTTAACAATGACGTCCTAACACACCAAACTGACGTCCAGCAGAGATGGAGTGAATATTATGGAAAGATGTATGCAAGAAAATACAGAGATGCCACATCGGGAAGTGGAGCTCACTTCGATGCTCCGGATCCTGATGTTAGTGATGTCTTTAGCATTAAAGAGATTGAACAAGTGATAAGAAGTATGAAATGTGGTAAGGCTGCGGGAAAAGACAGATTTACGGCTGAGATGATCAAGTACGGTGGGTCGCGTGTCTGGGACACACTATGTCTGTTATGCAACTTGTGCTGGCGGACGGGTGAGGTCCCAGATGACTGGCGAGTAGCAGTTTTAGTACCTATTTACAAAGGAAAATGCTCGCGCCTAAACTGCTCCAGCTACAGGGCGCTCAGCTTGGTCAGGTTAGATAGCTTCTTGCCGTTATAACGTTTGCATACAAGGTGTATGCAAAAGTTATAACGACAAGAATGCATAAAAAGTCTGAAAGGTATTTGTGGGAGTCTTAATGCGGATTCCGACGTGGAAGAGATGGCCTGGATCAAGTGCTTTCTCTCCGCATGATCGCGGAGTAATTTTGCGCTGTTAGCTAGAAGGTTTTCTGCGCTTTTGTTGATCTGGAGAAAGCATTTGATAACGTTGTGAGAAAAACTCTGTGGGACTTGCCACCCGGATATGGTTGGGACGGCTCGCTACTAACCTACTACTCTCTCGCTTTATAGGGACTGTAAGGCTTGAGTGCGATGCGGTGCCTATGGCCTCATCAGAAGCTGATCTTCAGGCATTAGTCACTAATATGATAGAGGCGTGTAGAAGTAAGGGTCTTAGCTTGAATGCAATTAAAACTAAGGTTCTAGTATGAAAAGATGAGGTAAGAACCAAATGTAAAATTTGGCTAAACCAGGAACGTCTAGAGCAAGTGAATAAAGCTGTATAATTATTTAGGAAGTATGTTTAGCGCAGACAGAAGATGTGATTCGGATGTAGAACGGCGAGTAGCTGCCGAAATTGTGTCAATTAGTAAAGTGACAAAGCATCGTAAAAGAAGCACGACTAGCGATTCATAACGCAGTGCTAGTGTTAACTTTTTTTTCGGTAGCGAAACCTGGGTATGTCAGAATATGCATAAAACAAGTTGTATGCTGCGGAAATGCGATCACTTCGAAAATTGTGCGGCGTAACCTTGGCCGACCGAATACGTAAAGAAGTGATACACAATATGGCAGGTTTAAATGAAAGTGTCAGCGTTAAGCTCGAAAAGGGTGTGCTCCGTTGGTTTGAACACGTCCAACGACTGAGTGAGGAACGATTGACTAAGAGTATATATTGTGTGAAAGTAGAGGGTAGAAGGAGTCAGGGTAGGCCGAGACTTATGAAGACCACGTGAGCAGATTGCTCAAAAACGGAAAAGTCTACTACTAAGTACTCGGATACCCAGACGTGCATGTCTGAAGCGATTGATAAATCTGCTAGAAGCGAAAGAAGTTTTAGGCTACCAGGCAAGTACCAGGACAGATCGCCAGGGTTCGCTATCCATGCGATCGCGAAGCCTGGCGATTTGTCTTCTCTGACTACCCCGTCAGGGATATAGCATGAAGATAGTTAGTTAGCTAGTTAGTAAGTAAAATAGTTGTCTATCGGAGATATAAAATATACTTGCTTTTCTGGAACCAAGTTCCTTAACATAGCTTATGGGGAATCGTCATGTAACGAAATGCTGTATGCCAGTATGCTGTGTGTACACTAGCAATTGAGTGTGCAGCCGGGTGAGCATCTCTCTATCTCTTTCTCTCTTCTGTCCCTGTCTCAATTTATCATATTAATTACCTCAACACACGGACTTTTTTATTCATTTTATTAATTTAGCGTCGTATCAGCGTGACACGCAACGATTCAACCAATCAAATATATAATAACACGGAAATTCTAATAACATATTTAAATAAAGAACACAAAAGTAGTCTTGCCTACAAAAAGTAATATAAAACCGTCTGTTATTAGGTGATTGAACTATTTTTTTAAGCTGTAAAAAAAAAGAAACGAATGGTGAAAATAAAAACGAGGAAATAAAACGGTACGGTAGTAAATATTAGTTTTTACTAGTAATTTACACAATTTGTCTAAGGACAGACGGATAAGTTATTTAATTTGGATTATAAGAAACTGTGCCGTACTTCGGGAAACGATTAGACTGAAAAAAAAAACGGGCAAGCACGAGTCGGACTCGTGCGCTGAGAATCTATAAAAATTGTACCTTATTTGAGTTAGCTAATTAAGTTAGACCTCGAAATTGTATCAGCGCCCATACAACTTAGAGGTCTATGTTAATTGGTGAATATAATTATGTATGTAAGGGGACACCCCAAGCTATTATGACGTTGCATCGTACTAAATTTCTGATGCCTGAGCTTGGAATGTATATTGTGTAATGTTGTATAATGCGCTTGCAGAATCATACATTCAATACGATGTAAGTAGTTACGGTCGTACATACAAGACGTATTTAAACAGTATATTCCATCTGCAGCTTAGAATATTTAAATAAATAGTATCTCCCGTAGTTAAAAATCAATTTAGAGAAAACTAATTAGGTCTTTTTCAAAATCTTGCTAATCCAACTTCAAGTTAAATATAGTCTACTTAAAGAACAATATTTTAATTCAGAATTAACACACTCCGAGACTACCAGGACTTTAATTGGTCGTGTTAATTAGTGTCTAGCACATAAGACCTTTTAGCCTTTTTGTTACCACCTCACTAAAAAGGCAACGGGTTTAAAATTTCTTCCTAATTTAACATCTAAAATAGACACATTTTATTTTATTAAATTTATTCGGCCCTTTAGACCCACCCCAGTTCCGTGCTTCGGAAGGCACGTTAAGCTGTTGGTCCCGGTTGCTAATAAAATGGCAGTCGTTAAGCCAAGTTGAAGGCCTTATGGGCGGCTTAAAAAAATTCAACAGCAGGTCGATGCAGCCTGCGCCTGTCTATATCAACACAGCAATGGGCTCACCACCTGTTACGTGGGACGAAAGTGCATACGGTGAAACGTGGGCGTTTAATATGCCTCTGCCTACCCCTTCGGGGATAAAGGCGTGACAATATGTATGTATGTAGAATTAACACAAAAAATCGAACATTCTGTATATACACGCAGTGTCGCTCGGGAATGTTTAAGTACAATTGGGGCAAGAGGACCGCTCACTTCTTAGTTCCTCGATTTATAAATGAACTACCCTCAATTTAAAAAAATTAATTAATTCCAAAAAATAAAAAAAAATCTTAAGTCCTAATTTTACAACAACTATGTTAAGAAAAATCTATTTTATACATTTAAAAGTAATCGATTGCATTTGTCTGGATCTTACTTTCGACTCGCCTATTTTGTTTAAGCAACCCACCCACCTACTTCACTTAGATTAAGAATGTAAAACACTATAACCCAGACTAAGATTATATAAACACCCAGATTACTAATGCGCGCGACGAAAATGCAGCCAAAAAATATACACTAGTTCGGGTATGTCGGTCAATCCGCCCGCCAATGACCGTATTGAGTCATCGCGACGCAATACGGTCATTGGCGCACTCGTGACGCACCATACGGTCATTGGCGCACACGTGACGCACACAAACGCAACGGCGGCGGCGCGGCGTACTTAATATACTCGCGCTTACCCACACATGGCTAAAAAAGTGGCAGCAACTTCGACAACACGCGTTGTACTGGACGCCGTATCTGGGTGTTTATATAATCTAAGAACCCAGACTAAGTAAAGACATTGCAGACAAACCTCAGTGATTTATGGTAATGTCATGTAAGAAATAAGTTTGTAAATGTATTTTATATTGATAATTAAATTTAAAAAAAATTTAATCGAAAAAAAAATACAATTATTTTGTATTCATGATATTAGCATACGATTTCAACGCAGAGGCACTTTGAGAATTTTAAACTAAACTATATTTATAAAAATGAATCCCTATTTCCCTTGGTCATGATATCACGCGTGAACGGCTGGACCGATTTGAAAAATTCTTTTTGTATTGGATAGCCCATTTATTGAGGAAGGTTCTAAGCTATATATCATCACGCCACTACACAAGAGAGCGGAGCAGTAATCTTAAATATGAAGGAAATCGAGGAAATTCATACATTTTTGAATTAAATGGGTGCCACGGGGTTGGAAGTATGTCACGGACGTAGCCGGGCAAGTCAGCGAGTAGGAAATAAAAACGCTGCCAGTATCTTCGGAACTTTGCCTAAAGGGACCTCTTTTAATAATAGATATATTTTAGTTATGTATCATATTTTTAAGGTTATATTTAATGTTAATATTAAGTTAAGTTAAGTATGTATTTTGGTATATATGGTATTAACATTTTGGATTTTGTACAACGGCTGCATTTCATCAAAACACATAGGAAATGGGACCCCCACTGCAGACAATCCACTTCTGCCTTATGCTAGAAGAACGGTAATGGACCACCTCCAATGGGAGTTATACTATTGTAAAATATGCTAGTTACGCCCGCTGGCTCCGCACGCGTGGTGATGTTTTCCCTTGTACTCGTATATTTCTTACTAAAAATTTTATAAAGTGCAATTTAAGTGTAAAGTATTCCTCTGCCGAATCTTTTTGGGGATAAAGGCGTAATTAATCCTACTAATATTATAAACGTGAAAGTTTGTAACTTTTTCTTACGGTTTTACTATCACATTTTTTTCAGTTCGGTCGCGCAGCAAAATTCCTATCTCCTCCAAGCCTGGCGTAAGGAATTTCGTTCCAATAAAATAAGTTGAAACACATTTCAATAAAGTAAAAGGAGTCAGGGCATGATAGGCCGATACTTTACATATGAAGACCACGTGAGCAGGTTGTTCAAAAAAGGAAAAGTCAAAAATTATCGGATAACCAGCGTATGACGCGATTAATGAGTCTTCAGGAAGCGGAAAGAGGGATCGCGAAGCCTGGCAATCTGTCCTCTCGGACTACCCCGTCAGGGATATAGCGGGAAGATAGTTTTAGTATATTTCAATTCCTATTATTCTGTCCCCACTTCATACGACCTTATACTTTTAACAATTTCATTTTTATACAGAGTTTATTTATGGCGAATTTCTTATTGTTGGCTAGATAGATTATTTTATGTGCAATTAAATTATCGTAATTATGATTTACATCCGATTTTATTTACCTAGTAGATAGAATTTAATCATAATCGCTGACTAATATTGAATTGTAATCATTGAAAGTGTACGAAGGTTTCAATTCTTAATGACCGATTTTATTGTTACTATTTATTTTTTACCTCATTTTAAATTTATTGTATAAATTATTTGTAGTGATTTTAAATTGTAGTTATTTTCTGCACTTTTCTCATAAATTATTGTATGTACCTATCTATGGTCGTGGTTAATGCAAAATTTAACCGGATTGGATAATGAAAAAGAAAAAACATCATACTCGTATTATATAATGGTGTTTTTTTTTTAAAAAAAGGTCTTAGTCAGACTTCAGAACTGCTGTACGTTTCATTGCAATAGGTTAATTAGAACAGTAGATATGGACAGAAATAGAATCATAAAGAATAAATTTATTTGTGATCGTTATTTTTTGATGTATCTATAGACGGATTTTGTACGGATTCATTACAACTGGGAATAAATAACTTTGTATCCTAGAAAAACATTTTATTCTCACGGGAATTTAAGCTTTTTTGTTTGCTCTGATTAAAACTAAGACTCACCGTTCTTCCACGCTCATATTCGCCAACTCCGGTATCCAACACCAATGTTGTTCTGGCACCAATGTCATAAAAATTTGTGAGAAGTACACGAACGCAACGAAAAACGCGAACGGTATCATCAGCAGAAACAAAATCTTCTGATAAAGTCCAAATTCTCCCACGTATGGCAATAAATCATCGAAATCTGTATCTTTCTTCTTTTCTACTTCTGTTACATGATTAGGTTTACTTCTAGAAAGATCTGAACTATCATTTTCATAGCCCTTATTTACGAAACCAGCGGATAAATTTATACTTGCTAAGTTACTGTTAGTCGTTGTTTGGGGACTATCGTCTTCGACGTATGTGTTCCTTTCTTGTGGTGCCATTTTGTTTTTGTTTTTATTCTTATTACTTTTGCATTATCTGGTCTGCCTTTTTGATGTGTCTGTAACAAAAGAAATGTATATGTTATTTTTAAAATAAAATCTGTTTTTTGTTCTATACCTACATGTACAGTTTGGCAAAATAGTTTTGGCATTGTAGCGAAGTGCTGAAATGCCAAAATACCAAAACTATTTCAGGTAGGGATCGAAAAATACTTTATCAAATCACACAATCTATTTATCTAATGGCACATTTTTTTCAGTTTTTAATATAATTTCTTCTAAATTTTTTTAGTGCCATTAGATCCTTTTTTTTCCTTACGGTAAAATTTCCCAAATCTGTTAATGTAGTTCAGACTATCTTAAAAACTATCAATTGTTTTTAAGTAAGGTTAAGATACCTGCCCCTACGGTCCCATTTCATAAATCTATCGTGTCGAAATATCATAATTTGACCAAATATGTACTATGGTAAAGAGTTACCTATATTATCATTATTAAAAATATAAAACTACAGTTTCATATTATAATAAATTAATTTTAAACTAAAGTAACTAAAAACCAAAAACCTATCATGCCTCATAAAACTTCTCCACATCGCAGGCCTGACGTGGTAGCGTTCCCAGAAGACTGGCAGCATTGCTATGTTGTATGGCAATGCTTAGCCTATGTGCTTACAAGAAATCAGCACGAGGTCACTAGTAGTATCAATTAAACTTTACAATCTCTTGAAATAGGTTATAAGCGCTTGGACCCCATGACCCTAAGGACTCGACCCCAAACGACTCAAAAACGTAATCACTTATGTGCTGCAAATATATTTGCCGTTTAAGGGCCTCCGCAGAAGCGGCGGCTGCACCGGCACAACCAGCAGTACCGGAAAGATGAGTAGGAGCAAGAGTGTCGACGGAATCCTCCACTGCATTAAAGACATACCGTCCGGTCTCTTGCCGTCGACGCGCGCCAAACCATTTGGTTCAAGTTTAGCTGGCACACCGGCGATGACAAAAGCACGTCGTTATAAGTCGTTTAGGCTCGCGTGCCGTGGTATTCGTCCAGCACTCCTGCAGTAAGACAAGCCATGATGTCCAAGGCGATCGACGACTACTCCACAATGGCACTGGTTTGGAGAAACACATGGTGCACCCAAACGAAACATTGCGTAAGGTAGTGGTGCTAATTTTGTTGTTGAGACCACTAAACTAAATTTCTCTAAAATGTCCTTATTTTTATTAAGAGATTGCCGTTGTAACGTGAAAAATGTACATAGATAGTCGAATGTAAATACATGCCGACTAACTTGGTGATTGAACTGCCTATGTACACATTTCACGTTACAACGTTTTACACGTTTTCACGTTTCAAACGGTTACTAAAATTAATAATCGTTCCACTAAAATTTTGTGTGACGTTAAATTTGTATCTGATATCACTAAAATTCATTTTATGTGTAGTCAACAAAACGTGAAAAATGTACAAAAACAGTTCAATGACTAAGTTAGTCAGCATCTAGTCAGCACTAAAATCACATAAATGCAATTTTAGTGCTGTCAAATACAATTTAGTGCTGTTTATGATATCACTAAGTTTAGTTCGACATAATAACAGAATAGCATTTGGCAATCTCTCATTAAAATAAAGAAGCGGTTAAGTTAACGGTGCTTTGTCCCAGTTAGTAAAGCGACAAAGCATCGTAAAAGAAGCACGAATGGCGATTCATAACGCAGTGCTAGTGCCAACTTTGCTTTACGGTAGTGAAACCTGGGTATGTCAGCAGATGCATGAAAGTAAATTGAATGCTGTGGAGATGCGATCACTTCGAAAATTGTGCGGCGTTACCTTGGCCGACCGAATACGTAACGAAGTGATACGCAATATGGCAGGTTTGAATGAAAATGTCAGCGTTAAGCTGGAAAAGGGCGTGTTCCGTTGGTTTGGACACGTCCAACGAATGAGTGAGGAACGATTGACGAAGAATATATATTGTTCAAAAGTAGAGGGTAGAAGGAGTCAGGGAAGGCCGAGACTTACATATGAAGACCACGTGAGCAGATTGCTCAAAAACGGAAAGGTCAAAAGTACTCGGATACCCAGACGTGCGTGTATGAAGCGATTGATGAATCTCGAAGAAGCGAAAGAAGTATGCATTGATCGCGAATCCTGGCGATCTGTCCTCTCTGACTACCCCGTCAGGGATACAGCGTGAAGATAGTTAGTTAGTTTAGTTTTAAAATAAAGAAAATTTTAGAGAAATTTAGTTTAGTGGTTTCAACAACAGAATTAGCACCAGTATCGTCTAACATGTTTCTTATGTAAGACGAAGGAAGAGCTTGTAGCCACAGACCCACGTGCCAACTGCCAGTAACCGGGCTCGCTCAGCAGCTGTCATACTGGAGCTTTATAAAATTGTTTCTTACTAAACTGCAAAGCGGCCCGTCCCACTGACGCTGTGAGAAAAGATTCCCTGGCAAGTCGGAGTACGGACAGGTATTTTTCCAAGCATTTACTGCATCAATCTTACACAGTATTACTTAACTAGTGTAAGTGCGAGAATTTTCCTAATTAATACCTCCATACTGAAAGAATTTGACATAACTTTGGGCAAATTGACCTAAGACTAAATAACAACAACAGATGCGTCAAAAAATAGATAAATATTTTATCAATAACAAATTAAAAGAATAATAATGAAGATAAAGCTGAATTCAATAAGTTCCTATGTCTGGTACATAAAAATATATTGAACATTGCACCTCAGAGCTGGCGGACATAGTAACAAGCCAAATAAAAAAAAAACATTTCCGGTCAGTGCAATACTATAATTTCCCTGACTAATGCAATTTAAGACAGAGTTATACAACAACGGGTCAAAAAATAACTAGGAAATGTATTAAAGCGTAACTATTCAATTTTAGTGGTAGCCTTCGTTGTTCTTCATTATAATACGGACACAAAACTCGAATGCCTAAACGTTTTGTTGGCCGTGAGGAATAATGATTTAACTGGCTATCAACTAAATAATAGAACTGAAGTTTTTTTTTAATTTGACTAGGTAGCTGCAATTGAGATGGCTAGGTGGTAATTAAGACTGGTAACACTAGGGCTGTTAAGATTTGTACATACTTGGCGGAATAATGCTGAAGAATATTTTTGTTCTATTTTTGAGTTTTTGGCGGAACTAGACAAGAAGCTACTCCGTTTACGCTACAGTTGTAAAACGAGTGAAAATTGAAATGTTTATACCTATGTAAATAAGTATTAAAATGAAAAAAAAAAAAGGATCATGTTTTTAAAACGAAGCGCACGTGGCCCTGCTCAATGTTCTGTAAACGATCGCTGCGTTAAGCAACTTTCGCTACGACTGGTCACGGGTGGGTTGACTACTTTGTGGCATTTTCATTTACGAGCGTTTCCCGCTAGCCGTTGGTCTTGGACTATGGCCTAAGGCCTTATGATCGGCTTGAAAATTTTCGACAGCACGTCGCCACAACCCGCGTCTGTTTATGTCAACACGGCAATGGAGGCACCACCGGTTACATGGTAAAAAGGCATAAGGTGATATTGGGACATTTAGTACCTATGCCTCTGCCTACCCCTTCGGGGATACAGGCGTCACAATATGTATGTATATTTTTAAAACGAACTCAAAAGTGAATCAAAATTTATGGGGTATTTTCTGTAGCCGGGAGGCGCTCCGGTCTGGCGATCGCCTTAGGGTTAAGAGAGGCAGGCTCAAAGTGGTGGCGAGACGTGTTCCCACGCGCGTATTATTACAATGGGTTTTGTATTGCCAAAAAATATGGTCAGGGGTCGCCAGGGTATGGCAACCAGGGCTGGTCAGAGTCCTTGGGATTTCCTTTGGAGGCTATAGATAGATGGCTCTGGTAACACTCTTGTATGACGATTACAATATTATTAGCTGTATACCCGCTATCTACAGTGTATGGTAGTGCGCCCTATATAAAGGCGCGCCAATTCGAGCAGTCCTTTTTGGTTGCTGGTCGCCGAGACGTCAATACCAAGGATACGTGAGTCATTATTTTTGTGATAATTTGTACGTGTGATTTAGTGAATTCGTGTGAGTTGTATCGTTGCTAAAGTGCTGGAGATTTGTTCCGATTTTAGTAATAAATTTTAGACATATTTAAATAATTAATTAAAAGCTTTAAAATAAATAATTAAGTTGTTTGTGAGTATATTTCTTTATTAAATCCACTCCTGTTTGTAACAATATAGTAAATAATTTCAACTTGTTTCGGTATGGTTCGGGTAGTTTAGTGGCTAGAACATTGCCCTGGTTAGGCAAAGGTCACTGGTTCAATCCCCGTCCTGAACCAAGTTGTTCACTTGCACCGTAAGTAGCTATTGAATTGTCATTTAGTCATTTAATAGCTTCTTTAGAATTTTCCAGAGTTGACCCTGAGGCATGCACGGTGACCTGCGTGTCGACCGAGAAGGACAAGGTAGAATACTTTTTTTATCGTTTAGTTTCTTGAAAACACTATTTATGAAAACAAAAACCAAAGAAATATTGTAAGTATATGACAGAAAGAAAGTTAGTATACTAAAGTAGCAGTCCGTGTTACAAAAGATTTTGAAATTTGAATTAGTAATTCACGAGATTAGTGCGTTCAACTAAACAAACTCTTTGTAATACATACTATGAACACAGTACATATATTGACTTATTGACTGACTCTGTGGCGCGGTGGGAGTGTAACCCACTACTACGGAAGAGGTCGTGGGTTCGATTTCCACCCAGGATAAAACTTTGTGTGACGAGCACAATGGTTTATTCTGTGTCTGGGTGTTATTTATCTATAACATGTATGTATTTAGAAATATATAAGTATGTTTATCAGTTATCTGGTTACCATAATACAAGCTCTGCTTAGTTTGGATTCAGACGGCGTTTTTTGAGTTGTCCCAACGATATTTATTTATTTATATATGAGCAAGGAAAGGAAACTTCATAAAAACGTGCGATACAGGCTAGCAGGCTACCCACACAGATGCACGCATCCACAGGCCGCAAAAACGGACATTGCAGTATTCACAGTGCTGCGTGGCCCTCCGTCCATTGGACTACCATGGGATCCGCCTATATTTTTTTCGCCTCAGATATTCATGTTTACCTTTTGACTTCCACGGACTCCTCGGATAACTTTGCACTGTTCTTGGGTTCCATGAAATCGTACAAAGATTTTTAAGTCCACTTCGATTCCCTTTTTACTTCCATAGCCCGCAATGATAATGTATTTAGGGTATTTAGTTAATCTACTTCATTTATTCTTATGAGTTGCTACTATGTGAAAAGATATATTATAGTCTCATTAACACAGCAAATGCGTAAAAATAATACGATACATTATATGAAATTGAAAATATATACGATATACGATATTAAAAAAAAATGTAATTTTATAAATTTTCTAATCTTGTAGAAAAATTTATGTCGCGGAGACCTAGTTTCCTTACTGCTTAAATATTATGTACTGTGCTATGAGCAAACTTTGACAAACACATCTGCGTCATTAAGACCTGTGGTATTATATGGATCAGAATGGTGGGTCATTAAAAAAAGAGTGCATGTAGCTGAAATGAGAATTTAATAGTGCCACCGGTGACTGAAAAAATGAGAGAAAATCGTCTGTCTTGGTATGGGCATGTGATGAGAAGGGATGAAATCATGTAGCTATAAGAACTATGATTAGAAATGTTGATGGATGGAGAGCCAGAGGAAGGCCAAAGAAAACTTCATTGGCAATCGCAATCAATCAATTATTACATATGAATTGAATATCCTAAACACAGCGACACAAAAGCTAAGAGCAGCTGACTGTATCTTGCGTTCCCGAGTTCACCCGATCAAGCCTTTCACCTCAGAGCGTGACGGATCAGTCTAACTTACTACATACAGAAAAATCTGTCAGCGAACTTCTAAAAGAAGTTTACGCTTCAAAAATGAATGGACTGTGTAAGGAGTGATATGAATATGAAAGGAGTGAATGATCAGATGACGAATAACAGGGATGAATGGAAGAAGATGACATACTGCGCCGACCCCAAGTAAATTGTGACAAAGGCGTGCATAAGGGTGAGGATGATGATGCTGGCTTGTAATTGGACTCTGTGTGACGATATGGTAGAAGCCGCATAAAAATAAAATAAATGCCGTGGAAATGAGACGTCTGCGTAGTATAGCTGGAGTGAAGTTGATGGATAAAGAAAGGAACAGTGTGATAAGGGAACATTGCGGTATGACAGAAGATGCTTAGATGGTTCGGACACGTGGAGAGGATGGATGGAAATAGACTGACGAAGCAGATATATGTGGCGAGAGTGAATGGGCAAACTGGTAGGGGTCGACCTCGGCGTACGTATGTCAATCAAAAAGACGATCTTTTGAAAAAAGGCCAGGTCAAGAGTACCCTTAACTGGCAAGCGTGTATGAAAACACTCATGAAAGTAAAAGAAGCGAAACTTGTATGTCAGGAGCGTAGCAAGTGGAAAGCCATAGTCTCTGCCTACCCCCATGGGAAACAGGCGTGATAATATGTATGTGTGACGATATACCTACGATCTATGATATTTTGTCCTTTAAAACATTACTAATGACTAAGTACTTTAACATTTTTAAGAAGCGCTCGTGGCCCCGCGGTCTCAGTGTTCGGTAAACGATCACTGAGGTACGCAACTTTCACTATGGCTGGTCGTCGGATGGGTGACCACTTTGTGGCATTTACATTTGCGAGCGTTTCCGTGCTTCGGAAGGCACGTTAAGCCGTTGGTCCCGGTTGCCAGTAAAATGGCAGTCGTTAAGCCTGGTTGAAGGCCTTATAGGCGGCTTAAAAAAATTTCAATAGCAGGTAGCCACAGCCTGCGTCTGTCTATTTCAACACGGCAATGGGCTCACCACCTATTACGTGGGACAGGAATCCACACGGTGAAAAGTGGGCATATAATATGCCTCTGCCACCCCTTCGGGGATAAGGCGTGATGGATATTTATTTATTTAACATTTTTCGTTTAGACTTAAGAATTAATTTACACAAATTAATAAATAATGATTTATTATAATGTATTATTTGTGTGAATTAATAAAATTTTTTGAAGGTTATTATAACACTTTTTACTATTGTTCCATAAATTTAAGTATATTTGCACTATTTTACATATCTCCTACTTAAGTTCAAATGCTCATAATTATACAACTGGCATGGTTTTTCTGGCAGGTAAAATAATACCAAAAGGGGTACAACTACTTTATTTAATGTTCTATTCTCCCTTCCAGGGGGCTAAACCTACTACAGTAATCATCATAATAGAAAACATCGCTCAATAAAAAGCCACCGGTACAATTTTGACAGTTTTTCGTAGTTTACCTACTATTTCAATCGCCACTGGCGCGGTTAGTATAATTCTATCGATCGGCCTATAGAAGTCTATTGGAGCGTGATTTTAATAGTTGGCGACGAAAACTATCAAAATTATGCCATCGGCTTTCTATTGAACGACGATTTCGATTCTATTCTGACACGATTCAAATAGCAGACTAGGCCCCCTGGTTAACTGTAAACGCTTTTACAGCAAGCATCCCTGTGACCTTAGAGATTTATTAATAAATCTATTTAAAAGGTTAATAAAAAAAATCTTTGTTAAAAGGGTTATTACGCGTTTAAAAACTATTTATAGAACAGAGACGCCTGGAAATGATCTGCTGGCTTCATGAAATAATTTTACTTTTTGGTTTATCAATCACGCCTTATCCCCGAAGTGGTGGCAGAGGCGTATTATACGCCCACTTTTCAACGTGTGTATTCCAGTCCCACGTAATAGATGGTGAGTCCATTGCCGTGTTAAAATAGACAGACGTAGGTTGTGGCTACCTGCTGTTGAATTTTTTCAAGCCGCCCATAATGCCTACAACTTGACTTAACGACTCCCAAGTTACTGGCAACCGAAACCCACGGCTTAACGTGCCTTCCGAAGCACGGATACATGTTATATATAAATGTCACAGAGTGGTCACCCGTCCGTGACTAGTCATTTACAGAACACTGGGACAGTGGGGCCACGAGCGCTTCAGGAGAGATTAATAATATTAACTTGTAAATATCGTGGGACATGTTTTTTTATACACAACGCCGTCTAGCCCAAAGTAAGCTAATATAAGCCTGTGTATCTAGACGACTGATTAACATACTTATATATTTCTAAATACATACTTATTATACATAGGAAACACCCAAACTCCGAAACAAACATTTGTGGATCACACAAATATTTCTTCCAACCCGGGAATCGGACCCGGGTCCTCAGTCGCGGCAGTCGCATACATAACCACGGCGCTACCGAGGCAGTCTATCAAAAAAAAGTTTTCCTAGTTTTTTACCGGTTCTTCTCAGGTGGGCCGCGTTCCGAACCGGTGGACGGTGGTCACTTTAATAATATTAAATTTATCTTTATTTCTAGTGTATGATTTGTAAGCGACTTTAAAATGGTTTACATGCAAAATAAAGACTTTTATTTTATTTTTATTTATTGGAGCCTGGATCAGCTTTAATGGCGAAACGTATGCCATAACTCTTCGATACTAATTTTTGTACTAAATCGAATTTACGGGTTAAAATGTAAATCGTGAAGGAGCTAGAATTTTTAAATTCGCAAAATTAATAAAGTTATTACCAAAAACATTGAGATTTTCCATTAAAACAAAAAGCACGTGCTTTTTGAAAAATTGTTTTCTAATCTATATCTATATTTTTTCTATATTAATATATAAAGTTAAAAAGTTTGTTTAGTTGAATGCGTTAATCTAAGGAACTACTGGCCGGATTTAAAAAGTTATTTTTGTGTTGGATAGCCCATTTATCGAGGAAGGCTATAGGCTATATATTATCACTGCCACTGCTTTAGTAGCCTAATAATATAAATGTCGACAAATCGGGCAAATTTTTATGCAATATTGTACAATTTAAGCGACCGGATTATACAGGTGCGACGGGAGTTCGAAGTACGTCACGGGCGAAGCCGGGAGTCACCTAGTGGAATTATAAAATATCATTTTTTAATACGTCCTTTCCGCTGATGTTTTTTTTTTTTTTTGCGTCCTTGCATCTGCTACTACGCTCCAATATCTGGTGTTAGCGAAGCTTTACTGTTTACTGCCTCTGTGGCGCGGTGGGAGTACATCCGACTGCTACGCAAGAGGTCGTGGGTTCGATTCCCACCCAGGATAAAACTTTGTGTCATGAGCACGATGGTTTATTCTGGGTCTGGGTGTTAATCATCTATAATATGTGTAAGTATTTAATAATATATAAGTATGTTCATCAGTTAACTGGTCACCATAGTACAAGCTCTGCTTAGTTCATAATCAGATGGCGTTGTGTGAGTTGTCTTAACGATATTTCGACCTAAATAATTTTTTTTTATATCTTTTTTAAACTGAGTTATTTCTTTTGTTTAAATTCAAATAAGTACCTTCAGTGTAGAAGCACGAATGCCTTCGGAACTCAATTGTTTTCTATGAATTCTAACAGACCACGTGCTCGCAATGTAGAAATAATTGCGCAAGCGATTATTTCACGATTGCGGTTACCACGGCCTTACCTAAGGTCTATTGTTATGTAATGCATTTAGTTGACTTAAGGTCAATGTGAAGTGAGTGGTTTGTCTAATTATTATTACAGATTTTTAATCATCTTAAAAAGGTGGGGCACGGGGTATTTGTTGCCAAGGACCTTTTTTTTAAATTATACTTTTTTTTTACGCGTTAGGGAAAAATGATGAGAGTTAATATTTACGATGCGCGCGCAGACCGTCGTGAAAAACCGGCACCATGAAGTTAGCTGATGTGTTTTCATGACAACTTATAACTACATTCAAAGTATTTTTTAAACTCCCTCAACTTAGCTTAAGTCAACATTTTAGTTTTTTCTACACGGTTAAATTTTTAACAAGATTTTTGTCTTGTTACGTCAAAGAGGTATAACTTGTAACGTGTGTAGGTAAATAAGTACCACACGCACTTTTTTCCATGAAGATTCCCGGTCGTTTGGTAGGCGTACATGGGGACATACTGGACCAACACGCAGAGGCCCTTTGAAAATATAATCTAATAGGAAATGGAATCAAAATAATAATTAAATAATAATAATTATTAATTATATTTTTTTTATTTATTGGAGATAAATAAAATTAAAGTGTCTGTTTGCAATTCCAAATTAACAGCTATTCAATAAATGCAATGCAATTTTTCCTCTAGGTAGTTCATGGGATAAATAAAAAAAGCATAGCTTCAAAAGCTGGAAGCTGCAGGATGCATCCATTAGAGATCAATATAAAGAAAGGGTAGCCGAAAATTTTGGCAACGTCAATGTAAGTAGTGAGAATGTGGAAAGTGTATGGCGGCAGAACCTTAGGGTATAGTATGGTAAATGCCGCTGTGGAAGTGTGTGGAGAAACGAAAAGAGGCAGTAGTAATAAGCGTGATGCATGGTGGAATGAGGAAGTGAAAGAAGCAGTTCGAATGAAGAAGAAAGCATGGCTAAAATACTTAGCCTCGCGGAATGATTTTAATATGAAAGAGGGATACAAGCTGCAGAAAGTTAACACGAAGGCACTGATAGAAGAAGCTCGTGAAAGGTGCAGAATGAAACCGGATAAAAGGTTGTCGTCCAATTTTCGGGATAATGCCAAGCTCTTCTGGAAAGAGGTACGCAAGACCCGGAGTTGTTCGGCAATCTGCAGTATGAATAAAGTGCTTAGTGTTAACAATGACATCCTAACAGATCAAACTGACGTCCTGCTGAGATGGAGTGAATATTATGGAAAGATGTATGCAAGAAAAGACAGAGACGCCAGGAAGTGGAGCTCACTTCGATGCTCCGGATCCCGATGTCATTGAAGTCATTAGTATGAAAGAAATAGAACAAGCGATAAGAAGTATGAAATGTGGTTAGGCTGCGGGAAAAGACAGAATTGCTGCTGAGATGATCAAGTACGGTGGGTCGCGCGTCTGGGACACACTATGTCTGTTATGCAACTTGTGCTGGCGGACGGGTGAGGTCCCAGATGACTGGCGAGTAGCAGTTGTAGTGAGAAAGGCTCGCGCCTAAACTGCTCCAGCTACAGGGCGATCAGCTCGGTCAGCTTAGCTAGTAAGGTGTGTGCAAAGGTTATAACGGCACGAATGCAAGAAAAGTCTGAAAGGTATTTGTGGGAGGCTCAATGCGGATTCCGACGTGGAAGAGGTTGCATGGATCAAGTGTTTTCTCTCCGCATGATGAAGTTTCTGGCTGTTAGCCAGAAGGCTTTCTGCTATTGTAGAACTGGAGTAAGCATTTGATAACGTTGTGAGAGAAACGCTTTGGGACTTGCTGTTCGGATATGGTGTGGACGGCTCGCTGCTGCGGGCAATACAGGCGCTCTATAGGGACTGTAAGGCTTGCGTGCGAGTAGGGGGGGATGTGTCACCTCTTTTTGATGTCTGTACAGGCGTCAAACAGGGATGTGTCATGTCCGCCTGGCTGTTCATAGTGTATCTGGACAGTTGCCTGCAGAAATTGAAAGATTTTAATATGGGTGTGAATGTGGGTGACTTTACAGTAAACTGTCCGCTGTACGCTGATGATGCGGTGCTCATGACCTCATCAGAAGCCGACCTTCAGGCATTAGTCACTAATATGAAAGAGGAGTGTGAAAGTAAGGGTCTTCGCTTGAATGCAAGTAAAACTAAGGTTCTAGTATTTGAAAGAGGTGACGTAAGAACTAAATGTGAGATTAGGGTAAACCAGGAACTTCTAGAACAAGTGAATGAAATTATGTATTTAGGAATAAGTATGGTTAGCGCGGATGGAAGATGTGATTCGGATGTAGAACGGCGAGTAGCTGCCGGAAACAAAGTTAACGGTGCTTTGTCCCAGTTAGTAAAGCGACAAAGCATCGTAAAAGAAGCACGAATGGCGATTCATAACGCAGTGCTAGTGCCAACTTTGCTTTACGGTAGTGAAACCTGGGTATGTCAGCAGATGCATGAAAGTAAATTGAATGCTGTGGAGATGCGATCACTTCGAAAATTGTGCGGCGTAACTTTGGCCGACCGAATACGTAACGAAGTGATACGCAATATGGCAGGTTTGAATGAAAATGTCAGCGTTAAGCTGGAAAAGGGCGTGCTCTGTTGGTTTGGACACGTCCAACGAATGAGTGAGGAACGATTGACGAAGAATATATATTGTTCAAAAGTAGAGGGTAGAAGGAGTCAGGGTAGGCCGAGACTTACATATGAAGACCACGTGAGTAGATTGCTCAAAAACGGAAAGGTCAAAAGTACTCGGATACCCAGACGTGCGTGTATGAAGCGATTGATGAATCTCGAAGAAGCGAAAGAAGTATGCATGGATCGCGATGCCTGGCGATCTGGCCTCTCTGACTACCCCGTCAGGGATACAGCGTGAAGATAGTTAGTTAGTTAAATAAAAAAGCTACCAATTTAGTAGATTTTTATTTTAGTATTTTGACAGCAAAATACATAACAAATGGCGCACAGTTGCTATATATTTATTTATTTTCAAAACTAGTGTAAAACTTGTGGTTTTGTGTTTAATAATGGTAGATTCTTTGACATAAAGATTTCGAAAATGTGCATAAATGAAGGAAACTGATTTATTGCAATAAGTAGCGGTGTTTTTTGTGTCCCAAATCTCTATAGAAAACTGTAGTAATGTGTCCAGCGCTTTACTGGGCCAGGGAAAGAGGACTTAGGAATGTAATATATAGCCAAGACAATAACAAAAGCTGGACAAATGCGAGTGGGACTCTATAAGCTTAACTAGGTATGTCACCGGCGAATTTTGATTAATTTAAGAGTTGAAATTCATTTTTGGCGTCATAAACAGCCATAACAGACAACTGGGGGCCGAGTCTGCTATGTCAATCGTCTCGAAACAGAATCGAAATCGTCGCTCAATAGAAAGCCACCGGAACATTTATGACAGTTTTTCGCAGTCTACTATTACAATCGTACGCCAATAGAGTTCTATCGGTCGGCCGATAGAATCGTACTAACACGTACCGCGCCAGTAGCCGCTAATCAATGACATTTTTGATAGTCTACTAACATTTTGACAGCAAAAAACAGCGATTCTGGTTTTATTCTACGGCTTGTCAATAATAGACTCGGTCCCCAGTTTTGAGGCAGAGAAACATACGAGCCCATTTGATTGAAAGACATCACTGTAGGAAAGTAGTCAAGCGATATCGGTCGAATCGATATTGAAATCGCCGGACTGGTGCCAAATTTCATAAAAAAAAACATTAAGGTTAAGAGTACTCAGATACAAGAGCATGTACGAAACAAATAATAAATCTGCAGAAAGAAAACGAAGTATGCATGAATCGCGAGACGCGATCGGTCCTTTCTGACTACCCCGTCAGGGATACATACAGCGTGAAAATATATAATACCCGATAATCTTGACCGATATTTTGTTAATCCGGAGTGCGTTAACCGGTAATAATCTGTCAATGTAACTGTTCGTGACTAACTAATAAAAAACGTTTAAACCTTAATGACTTAACTAATGATTTATTTAAGGACAGATGTTGAATTAATCGCTTTGGTGAATAAAACCTTTGCTGTTCCACTTTATCCATACTTAATATATAAAGCTAAAGAGTTTGTTTATTTGTTTGTTTGGTTGAACGCGGTAATCACAGGAAGTACTGGTAGGATTTGAAAAATTCTTTTATTATTTGATAGCTCATTTATCGAGGAAGGATATAGGCTATATCTCATCACGCTACTACCCTGTAGATCGGAGCAGCAATTAAAAATGTTGACAAAATCGGGCATTTTTTTTATATTATAAACGTCAGGAAATTTTTATATTTTAAATTCGTCAGTTTGGAGCAGATTACGGTGGTGTAGTTGGTTAAACGCGTCTGGTGCGTGAAACCAGAAGATGCTGATTCAAGTCCAGCTCGTGACAAAAAAAAAACACTTTAAAATTTAAAAAAATAGAAAAGATTAGCATATTAATTGCTTTTCAAAAATTATTTTATGGTTACTGCGTCTAAATGGGGATCAGACTGCAATACATTAGATGTGAATTATTGAAGGGGTTAAATCTATAGAGATATAAACGATGGTTCGATGGTTCTGGTCGACATGTTCGTGTTGTTGATTTACCTATTTTATGTAATTATTGGGTCTTTCACAGCTTACAATATTTAGTTGTATATATTCACCAAACAATATTAACGCTATTTGCCGTTGTTTGCAAAGCAGGTGGAGGCGGCTTTCGAACGGTCAGCTCGACGTTTCAAGGATTTATTCAGTAATTTAGTCCTGTCTAGTTGCAATAACGTTTCTTGAATAAAGACATACTATTCCACATTATTTACTTTTTGAAATAATAATTTGGTTATTTTAGACAATATGCTTAGATATAATTTTAAAGTGAAAAATTTTGCGTAAAGTTGGTAAAAGCAAAAAGATGCTAAAAGCGTTGAACCAAAAGACGCTGGTTCGTGTCCAGCTTGTGACTGAAAAACTTTTCCACATTAAAATTTAAAAAATAATTATTATTTTAATGACATCACCGTAAATATTAAAAATTCAAAACTTATTAAATTATATTTAAAATCATCTATCATTGAACAAATATACCACTTCTATCCACCGCCACTATAGCTACCACTTCTATACCACTGGGAGTTTACCACTTCTCATAATATGTTCAAATTGCGTCAACCTGTCCCCTTGAGTCCATATTATGGACTTAAGGGGACATGTTGACACAATTTTCACAGACTTTACCAAATGTTTCGATCGCATAGATCACTCAATATTATTACAAATAAATTTCAACGTCGGAATCCATGAAAATCCTTATAGGTGGTTTACGTCTTATATTAATAACAGCTACCAAGTCGTGGTACTCAAACTCATCTTCACGGAGTTTCTTACCTTCGGAGGGTCCCTAGGATTCCCTGCTAGCCCCTTTGCTCTTTAACATCTTTATTAACGACGTGGATTCACCAGGAAACATACATATGAACATATTAACATTAAATTGTTGGTATAACAATTGGCGATCTTATCGCGCAAGACAATCTCTTACAGGCAACCTTTGGATGGAGACTGTAGAATGGGGAATATTGTAGGGCAGTGTACATATAAAAAAATAAATAAATAAATATACAGTTTAATTTTATACATATATATTTATATATATTATTCTTAAATATACACAAATATTTATCGTAATTACAAAACAAATATAATATAGTAGTGTTGTATTTTAGGAGACATCACTATATAATAAGTTACAAATTGTTAGCGGCACGCAAATAGACGCAAATAGAAGTTCCTAACTAGTGTCTTAAAGGTATGTGACGATTGTGCACGTCGAATTGTAACTGGTGGCGCATTCCATAAGCGAACCGCCTGGACAGTAAACGAATTGTCCATAAAGTTTGTGAAGCGGCCAGGCATTCTTAATCTTAATTTTTTCGATGATCGCAAACTTCTAGAGAGGCAGACATTCAATAAATTAAAACGTGTCTTTAGGTAGGTCGGAGTCAAAGGGTTATAAAGGATACTATATAAAATGGAGAGAATATGAGCATTCTGGCGAAGGCGGATAGGTAACCACTTGAGTCTATTGCGATACTCAGAGATGTGATCATATTTGCGCAAACCAAATATGAATCTAATACAATAATTTTGGAGTCTCTCAAGTTTATTTAGTTGGTCTTCAGTGAGATCTAGATAGCTGGCATCGGCATAATCAAGGATAGGAAAAAGAAGTGATTGAACAAGCGCAGTTTTTGTTGCAATAGGTAGAACATTTCTCAGTCTGCGCAGGGATCCCGACGCGGTAAATATTATTCGTCTCAGTTCATTATATTAAAGTAACAAAAATCCTCTACTGTTCCTGCGCGTAGCATGCTTAACCTGACCTTTTTTCTCCGTACTCAAAACGAGACTTTGAATATTTTGTTTCCTTCAACTATAACACACACGTAATAACTACACATGACTTGACATCTCAACGCCAAGGATCCTGATATTATCGGAGATTTAGAGAGACGAGCTCTGGAATTGTGACGTCACATAAATTTCTCTCTTAGTGGGAAATAAAAAAGGCCAAAGGATCCAGCGACAATGACCACAGAGCCCCACTAACGCGCCACTACACCGAGGACATTCCGGATGTCAACCACGCTGGGATCAAGGCGCTATTGAACAACTAAAAAACAAAAAATCCCCTGGGGAGGCGGAATTACGAACGAACTTCTTAAAGTGGGTTTGCGGTCCTTAAAGAGCTGACAATCTTATTTAATTCTGCCCTCCAGCAGAAACAAACACCTAAAGCGTGAAGCGGGAATGCCTTGCTGAAGAACTACAGACCCATCTTACTTCTGAGCCACATATACAAGTTGTTTTTGAGAGCAGTCACAAACCACTTCAGTCAAAGGAGCAGGCCGGGTTTCGAAAAGGCTTTAGCACCATGGACCATATCCATAGTGTTAGGCAGATTGTGCAGAAGACGAAAGAGTACAATCAGCGTCTGTGTATGGCTTATGTGGATTACAAGAAAGCCTCTGTCTTGAGATGCTCTGCAGCAATGTCGTATTGATTGCTGATATATTAAGATGCTTGTATGACACCGCTACCATGACAGTCCAGCTCCAAGACCATTGAGCTGAGTAGAAGGGTGAGACAGAGGCGATATTATATCCCCCAAGCTCTTCACTAACGCGCTTGAGGAAGTCTTTAAGACGCTGGACTGTGTGTTGTAGCGTGAATTGGGAGAGGCCGAAGTCCAGCAGTGGACTGTTATAGGCTGCTTTGATTGCAGGAAATACACAAACTTGAGTCTTGGTAGGGTTAAATTGGACAATATTTCTACCCCATTTTGACACTCCTGCCTCGATTTCAGCCAAGTTGTAGATGACTTTCTTTCCCTATAGAAAGGTGCTGGTGCGATCTACGTAATAAGTGTCACCTGTACGTCATCAGCATAGCATTGGATGCCGTTAATGTCATTGATATGCAGTAAAAATAGGATCAGGGACAACAACGTGCCTTATGAGACTCCAGCATGGATATTATGCATGGATCGCGACGCCTGGCTATCAGTCCTATCTGACTACCCTGTTAGGGATACAGCGCGAAGATAGTTAGATAGAACCCTACCTAGAGGTTTTGCAGCCTAAATGCCTAAAAGATATAGATATAGACGAAGATAGTTAGTTAGTTAGTTTTAGTCTTGTAACCGCCAGAGTATTTATAATGCATAGAACAAAAAAAAACTCGTGAGTTTAGTGAATAAGGCAATAATTATATATCTACAACTTTACCGGTTAATATACCTAACAGATCTACTAAAATACTTTGGATGTGGCATGTTGAGATTACATTCACAATACTAATATCATAAAGTTATAAGTTTATGAGTGTGTATGTTTGTTTACACGATCAAACGGCTGGAGCAATTTGGATAAATTTTGGCGGTGAGGTAGCTGACACCGACAGACTGGATTAACACAAAGGCTACGGGAAAACTACACCACGTGGGTGGAGTCACTCACCAACAATCGGTATTGAAAGAAATGAAAGATTTTATTGACAAAATCCACATGTTATATAAAATTTAATAAAACAAAAAATCATAAAAAAAAGCCCTTATCTAACAATGAACAAACCAAGCAGCTATCTATAAAAAAAAACACCTCACATCAAACAGGAATCCAATGGCTGTATGTATAACGACCCCTATATTGCTGTATATTATTATATTATACGTATTGTATTGTTGCTTTGTAATAATTTAGGGGAACATATCTGGGGAAGTCTAGTAAGCAGGGCGCAAAGGGACAACGTTTTTTATGGATTTATCCAACCAGGATTTGGAAGTAACTGGGAATATGGGTGTAAGCGACCCCACATTAATAAAGGCAACAGGTAGACGCTAGAATCCTAGTAAAATTATAAACGTGAAAGTTTGTAAGTATGGATCTTTGTTTCATTTTCACGCAAAATCTACTGAATGGATTTTGATGAAACTTTACAATCATATAGCTTACACATCAGAATAACATATAGGCCACTTTTTATTCCGGGAATAAGTTCCTGTGGGAAACGGGAAAGGGAACTTCACCACGCGTGCGGAGCCGCGGGCGTCAAATTAAAATATTTATTAGTATATGTATTCACTTTAAATAAAAATTATAAGCCCAAGCCAAATCTAAATATTTGTTGTACGGGGGCTCCATTTGTTATACAGACGACTAGCTGTCCTGCGCAACTTCATTAGCGCCACATAAGAAAGAAAAATAGAGAGAGTGACACGATTTCATCTTTTTTTTTCTCTCTCTTATGTGGCGCTAATGTGAAATTACAAGAAAAAATTTTTTTTCAAATATTTCTTAAGTGAAAACTTCTTTTAGCGCGCTACATTCAATACCTTGCTACTAAATAATATAATTATCATCATCATCTAACGTTGATCCCGGTCATCTGCTGGTCTTATTAAATAATATTCTGTAATTAATTTAGACTATTTTTTTTCCTTATCATCATCATGAACGTCGATGCCGGTCAATTTTTGAAGTGAAAACTTGTTTTAGGGCGATACACATATTTTAAGATGAGATAAAATCTCTGGACTCAAAAATTAACTATTAATAAATTAAATTTTCTCTTCTGTCGGCACTCCCGGAGTGCAAGCCGTAATTTTATTTAGTAACGGGTGTCCTATGTTATTCTTATTTCTAACACCTCCAAGAAAATTTGTACAAAGTTCCATGATGATCGGTTAAGTAGTTTTCGCCTGAAAGCTTTAACAAACAAACTTACATTCACATTTACAATACGTAAACTTTTTTTAAATAATTACACTTATTATTTGTTTGCAATGGGCTCAACACCACATGGGACAGGAATACACATAATATGAAAAGTAGGCCTTTAATATTCCTCTTCCACCCCTTTGGGGATAAGGCGTGATAAATATATATTTGTTTGTTTATATACCATATCTATTATTTACGAATCCTGGGAGCGATAATTGTTAAAATACTACGACTTGGTCATGAGTACTAAAGGAGGTCAAGACTGTGTAAACAAACTAAAGAATAACATTGAGACAATCTAAAATCAACCTTACTACTACCAAATAAGGTGCAATTGACATGTAATTCAAAAAAATACGGATAAAATATTTGTATTATTTGGTTATAGAATTCGATTTTAGACCTTTTCTGTAGGAAATAAGGTTTTGTTTTGTATGTTTTTAATTAGGTCTTTGATTTTAAACTAGGATTGGTATTTTATGAATGCGTGAAGTTAATGATAGAGGATTGAATTGTTATCCCTAAAAATACATTATGTTCCCGGGGTGGTAGGCAGCGGTGAATTAGAAAAATATGTGTGTAGACACACAGAGTTGTGGTATTTGTGATGAAATCTAGTCTAATAAGATTTCATCACAAATACCACAACTCTTTGTTTGTAACAAGAATGATAAATTAGTACGATAAAAAGCCATCAAAAGAATAAATACTACTTTGAATGTAGTTATAAGTTGTCATGGAAATACTTGAAATGTTGAGATAAAGGCTAAAATCACCGACTACAATAAGATTTGCAAAATAGCTGAAGAATTGAGCGGGAAGCCGGTTACTTTAATCAAACAGGACGATATCTTTTACACATAGATACTGTACAGGACCTCGGTCACTATATGGAACTGGAAGTTGTTCTGAAACCAGATCAAACACTAGAGTATGGCCAAAAAATTGCCCAGGACCTGCAAGCAAAACTTGGAGTCAGAAATGAGGATCTAATTGAGTTTGCCTATGTAGATTTATTGGATGTAGTTTAGAATAAGAATACTATCAATACTTATCCGCTAATTTCATGGTGTCGGTTGTTCGTTACGGTCTGCGCGCGCATCATTAAAATGTACTCTCACAATTTTTAAAAATGTACTCTCATAATTTTTAAAAATGTATGCTCATAATTTTTAAAAACGTACTCTTATAATTTTAAAAAATGTACTCTCATAATTTTAAAAATTGTACTCTCATAATTTTTTAAAATGTAATGTAATGTATGTTTTCTCTAACGCACCAAAAAAAGTATAACTTCAAAAGTTTGCTTATTTGTGTAGAAAAACTCTCTGATATCAGGAACTACCTACATGCTGGTCAGAATTGAAAAATCCTTTTTGTGTTGGACATAGATATATTATATATTGTCACGCCTTTATCCCGGAAGGGGTAGGCAAAGGCACACTATACGCCCCCATTTCACCGTATGCACTTTTGTCTCACGTAATAGGTGGTGTGCCCATTGCCGTCCGTTTTGTGTTGGATAGCCCATTTATGAAGGAAGACTATAGGATAGATTAAATTAACACACTACTAACCCGAAGAGCAGAGCAGTAACTATAAATGACAACAAATCGGCACAATTTTCGGGTGTACTTCCGAAAAGCGCATACCGCCGATCTACCTAACATTTGGTATACTAACGTATTTTGACCTCTGATCACGATTATCGTAACGAAAATTGGCGCAAACGCCATTTTGAATAAGAAAAACGGAGGAGTACCTCTTTTCGTCGATAGTCGAATAGCTTGCAATATTATCGATATTTATTAATCATACATAGCTAGTATTCACTCCAGTGTGCACCTCTAGGTTAGGTTATGTTAGAACAGTGACCATTAACCACCTGTGCGCTGTGTAAATCCCCTGTGTATTTATCACGAATATCATAACGTAAATGCGCCAATTTTTGTTATGATATTCGTGATTATGAGGTCAATCTGAAATTTTGTGTAATGACACAAAATTTCAGATTGATCGGCGGTATGCGCTTTTCGGAAATTTATCCCTATATTCATATTATTTATCCATCACACCTTATCCCCGATGGCAGAGGCATTTGCCCACTTTTCACCGTATGTATTCATGTCCCACGTAATAGGTGGTGAGTCCATTGCCGTGTTGGAATAGACAGATGCAGATTGTGGCTACCTGCTGTTGAAATTTTTCAACCTTCAAATTGACTTAACGATAGCCATGTTACTGGCAACCGGGACCAACGGCTTAACGTGCCTTCGGGCCGAAGCATACATTATTGTAAAATATAAACGACGGGATGAAAAGGGTGGCTTTAAAACATGTGACGGGCGAAGTTTAGCTAGTGTAATATAACTTATGTCGCTGACAATGGACAATACAAAGGACAACCACACGTGGGATAAAACGAACTGTGTGTGAATTACTAGTATTTTTTAAATTTATGTATATTTAATTGTTTGATTATTGACTGCCTTGGTGGCGCAGTGGTAGTGCATGCGACTGCCGCTACTGAGGTCCAGGGTTCGATTCCCGGGTCAGAAAAAATATTTGTGTGATCCACAAATGCTTGTTTCCGAGTTTGGGTGTTTCCTATGTATAATATGTATGTATTTAGAAATATATAAGTAAGTTTATCAGTCGTCTAGATCCCATAACACAAGCTTATATTAGCTTACTTTTGGTTAGACGGCGCTGTGTAAAAAAAAGTCCCACAATATTTATTTATTGTTTAAACGTTTTGTGACAGCATTACAGAAAGAGACAAGGCTAAGTATACCGATCCTTTGGGGACCCTATATGAGGCACCCGTATAGGACGGATACCAGGGGGCCGAATCTACTATTTACAAGCCGTAGAATAGAACCAGTATCGCTGATTTTAGCTGTCAAAATGTAAGTAGACTATCAAAAATGCAACTGACTAGCGGCCACTGGCGCGGAACGTGTCTTCATTCTTGACGTTCATAAGTGTTACTTTGTGACCTACATGAATAAAGATATTTCATTCATTCATTCAGTAGAATTCTATCGGCTGACTGAATGAAGTCTATTGGAGTAAGAATGTAATAGTAGACTACGAAACACTCTTTAAATTGTACCGGTGGCTTTCTATTAAGCGACAATTTTGATTCTATTTATATTATACACATATATCTATATATTTTAAATATATATATTTTATTCTTTTAGTCATATTGGATAATATTATTTACTAAAAGAAAACATTTTTGATTTCCTTTAGTGGGTTATAGCAACGCAGCAAGATGGAAAATAAAAAAAAAACTATATAGGACAGCCGCTCTAGAGTTCGATTACTGGGTCAAACAAATTTTTGTATGATCCAAAAATAGGTAATTTATGGAAAATAATTTAAATATTTTGAAATATTTAAAATCATTTATCATTTGTTTGGATCCCATTGCACAAGCTTATAGCTTAGTTTGGGCTAGATTATGCTGTGTGAAAAAGTGTCCCAGAATATTTATGTAATATTTATAAATTAATATTTATTAATATTTATTTATATTTCGAGCATTCTTGGACCCAAGCATCCCTACCTATCCGTTATGGTGATTTAGGGATTCGCAAAATTTCCAGTGTCGCTTTACCAGCCTTCCTATCTTCTGTCCATAGTACAGCAAATCTCATAAGTAAAATTTTAAGGGCATCCTCTTCAAACTTTGAGATTGCTGGCTTGGAAGAAGCCAGAAACGCTTTCTTAATTGCATGCCCAGGTCAAAATTTTCCAGATTCTCCAAATTTACAGAGGAGCTGGGACGACATACATTGTAAATTGATTTATAACAATCTTTTGAGCTGTAGTACAGGTTCGGCGCGTGCTAGGCTTTTGGCTGTGGGTGCGCATGAGGCCGGCTACTGGCTTCACGCGTACCCTTCGTCAAATACAGGAACATTTCTTGAGCCTGACACGCTTTGAATCGCAACCTGTCTACGGCTTGGGGTTCCGGTGTGCGTTCCTCATAAATGTCCCTGTGGCAGTGATGTCGACAAGCTTGGACATCACGGACTGTCATGCCAAAAAAGTGCAGGCCGCTTCTCGAGACATGCCGCACTAAACGATATCATTCGCCGGTCTCTTGCCACTGTCAACGTGCCAAGTCTACTTGAGCCGACTGGTATTGCAAGAGACGATGGCAAGAGACCGGACGGTATGAGTTTGATTCCATAGAAGATGGGCCGGGTGCTGGTATAGGATGCAACCTGTTCAGACACGCTGGCCCCTTCCCATCTACATGGAACCAACAACAGAGCTGGTGCGGCTTGTGAAGCGGCTGAAAAAGCTAAAGCATGCAAATACAGGGGTCTAGGCTCCGAATATGATTTTGTCCCATTCGGTGTCGAGACCCTTGGTCCGTGGGGTCCTAGGGCTACAAGGCTTTTTAAAGAAATAGCAAAAAGGTTAGTCGACATCACAGGAGACCGAAGAGCTGGCAGCTACCTCGGCCAAAGAATTAGTTTAGCTATTCAAAGGGGGAACGCTGCCAGTATCTTCGGAACCTTGCCTAAAGGGACTCCTTATATTAATATATTTTAAATTATCATATTTTAAGGTTATTTAATAATTTGTTGTAAATAGAAGCATCATTTGCTTAACAGGAGGGTCCTACTTCCTTTGTACATCATTTTTATTGTAAACGCAAATAAATTATTTTGAATACAAGATATTTATAGCACGTTGACACAACTTTTATATCACATAATCCACCACTTCCACACGTAAAACAAGATAAATGCACTTATTTTAGAAAATAATATACTAACAGTAAGCATCTGCTGTAGAAGAATGATAAAAGAGATCCAATCAAAGAGTATCTAATAACCCCAGCGCGCCGTTTCATAAAACATTGCTGCAGCGTTGTAATGATCCAAAAAAAAAACACTTCAAGCAATGTATTTCATTTTCTTTGTCCGCAAATGCAATACTTCGCGTATTATATTTTCAAAATAATGACAATATTTCCATGCATATTTGAGAAAAAAAATATTAAATTGTTAATAGACCTTCGAAGAAATCCTGCCTAAGTTTCCTGTCGGTTCTTCTTTAATATTTATGGCAAGTTGAAACAACTTTTATATCCCAAGATCCACCACTTCCACACGTAAAACAAGAAAAATGCACTTATTTTAGAAAATAATATACCAACAGTAAGCGTCTGCTGAAGAAGAATGATAAAAGAGATCTAATCAAAGAGTATCTATTAACCAGAATACACCAGCAAGCCGTTTCATACAACATTGCTGGAGCGTTGCAATGTTCCAAATTAAAAAAAACGCTCCAGCAATGTATTTCATTTTCTTTATCAGTAACTGCGGTACTTCGCGTATTTTTTTTTCAAATTAATGACAATATTTCCATGCATGTTTGAGAAAAATAATAATACGTGGGGGAAAAAATTTCTTTGCATTTTATATGAAAACTCATACCTTTTTTTTTCAAAGTTAATTTACATTTAATTATAATATAAGTATATATGTACCATTTTACTCAACGACTTTTTGCCATCTTGAAGGTAGTGACATGATCCCATTGTTGTAGAAATTTTGGGACTTCTGATGAAAAAAACGTGACAAGTAGTTTTGGCAGTCCTCTCTTGATGTTAACCTGACACTGCCTAAAGAATTCTGAAGAGATCGAAACAGGTGGAAATTAGGAAGGTTAGGGCTATATGGCGGATGCATTAACACCTTCCAGCCAAACTATCTTTATTTTTTGGTTATGTGTGTGGTCTAGCGTTCTCGTGATGAAAGACCACACCCTTTCTATTGATCAATTCCGGCCGCTTTCTCTCAATTTCTTGCTTTAATCTCATCAGGTTATTGGCAGTAAAGATACGGATCGATGGTACTGCCCGGCGGTAAAAGCTCATAATGAACAATGCCCTTCCAATCCCACCATACACACAGCATCACCTTATTGCGAGTTAACCGGGGTTTTGATACAGTCTGTGAAGCCTGACCAACCTTTGACCACGACCTTTTTCGCACGTTCTTGTCGCACGTGATCCACTTTCCATCACCAGTTATCAATCTCTTTAAAAACGGTTCAGTTTCATTACGTCTCAATAAAAAATCGCAAATGAGTAGGTACACGGTTCATTTGGTTTCTTTAAGTGAGCTCGTGTGGCACCCAAATATCGAGCTTTTTTGTAAACCCTGTTTTTTTCAAATGGGTCAAAACTGTTTTGTGGTCAATCCCCAGTTCTTCAGCAACGTCGTAACTACTGATATGCAGACCTTGCTCCACTTTTTAAAAAATTGCGTCATATATATCTGTAACAGGGCGACCAGAGCGATGTGCATCTTTAACATCAAATTCCCGGATTGAAAACGCTTAAACCAGTTTTGTGCTACTCTTGCTGACTGACACTGCATTAGGTCATAAAAGTCACAAATTTTTTAATTTTTTTCGCGGCTTGCGCTGCAGTTTTCCCCTTTTTGTAATAAAACTTTAAAATGTATCGAATTTCTTCATTAGACAGTACTCATTTTGACAGTAAGAAACACAAATGAAAAATAACGGTAAACAAATTTTTACTAATTTGTTTCTTTTTTTAAAATGTATCCTTTTTAATGTTATCAAAATCAGCCAGATAAGAATAGTACAGCCAAATATTTTTTATTACAAGTATTTACATACTAAATGCGAAAAGACTTTTTCCCCAACCTAATATGAAATTGTTAATAGACCTTCAAAAAAGTCCTCCCTAAGTTTCTTGTCGGCCCTTCTCAGGTGGACCGCGTTCCGAACCGGAGTCAAGTTAAAAATATTAAAATTATCTTTACTTAGTTCTCGTGTTTGTCATTTTTTAAGTGGCATTTAAATAGTCCTATGCAAAATAAAGATACTTTTACTTTTTTTTTAGTTCGTTAAAAACTGGCAAATGTCTATCTTTTAAACAACATTATACAGCTTACTATTTACACTGGGGGAAACTGGTACTGAAAATGCACCACGCGGCCCACAAAATCATTTTGTGAGATAACCCATTTATAGGGGAACACTACAGAGGCTATAATATCATCACGCTACTACTCAGGACAGTGGAACCGTAATCATATGAATTAATTGGGCAAATTTTTATACAAGTACACCTATTGTAAAATTTATAAACGACGGGATTTAAAACGTACGACGGGAGGTTGATGTGTGTCACGGGCGAACCCGCAGGGCACAACAAGTTGTAACTTAATTTAAAAACTGTTGTATTTTATTCTATTCTGAACATTTGTGATTTTTGAAGTGAAACTTCTTTATCGACGTTGAGAGACATTTTATACCTGTAAAAAAATCGTCACGTTTTTCGGTTACGCGCCATGTTGTTTTGAAGTCAAACTTCTTTATCATAAGTGAAACTTCTTTATCAACGTATAAGATAAATTTTATAGCTGTAAAAAATATAACGAAGTTGTACCTGTGGCACATATTTTTTTTATTAAATCAAGTTTTCGCATAAAACTAAATACTTACTATTCTGTATAAAAAATGTAAAAGGTTTTATGATTGTGAAATAAAATTTATATTTACTTTGTTGTTTATGATTTATAGTTTATTTATACACTGTATACAAATTATAAAAAAACGTGGCAAGGAAACATACCTACATAAAAAAATATTTTGCGCTCGCTCAGTGTTCTTGTAAGCGATCAATGCGTTAAAAACTTTCGCTATGGCTGGTCCTCGGATCGGTGACCACTTTTTTAAGTCCTAGGGCTGTAAGCCGAAGAGGCCACAGAGCCACAGAGGCAGTCAAATATATATAATACGCCGCGTATGCGATTTTCGCCTATAGCCTGAAGTAAACTTGGTACGCAGTATTAGTACTACTTTCGTGGTGACCCAGGTCGCCGACTATTTCACCACAATAATGGCGAATTGGAATAACAAGGCAGTATGCAGGCGTAAATAGGTAGCAATGCATCTTATCTTTGACTGCCTCGATGGTCAGTGGTAGTGTAAGCGACCGCGCTCAGTTCCATGGTTCGATGCCCGGGTCAAAAACAAAATTGTGTGATCCGCAAATTTTGACATTCTTTTTTACTCAGCGCCATCTAGCCCAAGGTAATCTAATATAAGATTGTGGTATGAAATTAAAATAAATTTCTAAATACATACATATCATACATAGGATAAACCCCAAACTCCAAAACCAACGTTTGTGGATTACACAAATATTTGTTCCGACCCGGAAATCGAACACGGGGATCTCAGCGCAGCAGTAGCATACATTTTTTTTTTTTTCAATTAGGTAGTGTTGCTGTCCGGGATGATTTAGGTAAAGAGTGTCGTTGGTATACTTTACTATCCCGGATAAACATGAATTCACGCAATTGGGTATCTGTAATGATCATAAATAAACTAGTTAACCCCCGCAGCTTCGCCCATGACATATCTAATTATTGAATCCCGTGGCACCTATTTTGCTAATCCCGTCGTTAATTCGTTTTACAAAATGTATGAAAATTTGTCCGTTTTGTTGACATTTATGATTTCTGTTCCGCTTTCTTGTATAGTAGCGTCATGATATGTAGCCTACTAATTAGCGTCTGCAACTCTACCCGCGTAGTAAAGCTTTTCCGTTCCCCACAGAAATTTTGTTCCCGAGACAAAAAGTAATCTATATCTTTTCTCGGACTCTGAACTATCTCTGTATGAAATTTCTTTAAAATCGGTTCGGTGGTTCTGGCGTGAAAGCGCGACATACAAAAATAATTCGTTTCGCATTTATAATATTTGTAAGGATAGCCTTCCTCGATAATTGGATTATCCAACACAAAAATAATTGTTCAATTCAAATCAGTAGTCCCTGAGATTAGTGCGTTCAATGAAACTAACAAACAAACGCTTCAACCTTATAATACACTAGTTGACACCCGCGGCTTCGCTCGCGTAGAGAAGCTTTCCCGTTCTCGTTTCCCTCAGGAACTTGTTCCCGGGATAAAAAGTAGCCTATGTGTTATTCTGATGTATAAGCTATATAATTGTAAAGTTTCATTAAAATCCATTTAGTAGTTTTTACGTGAAAGAGTAACAAACATCCATTATTACAAACTTTCGCGTTTATAATACTAGTAGGATTTTCGACACACAATCATGTTAAGATTACTGGTTCGATTCCCGAACACTACGAAAAAGGCTTAAAATCAAAGGTATTACCGGAAAATACAAAAAAAAAGAAAAAAAGTATTTACTTTTGCTTCCTATTCTCGGAGGTCGTAGAAACACGTCAAACTCGTAAAAACTCGTAAGAAAACTGAAGCACAACACTGCACAGCCACCACAAGTACTATTACTAGGTAACAATTACTTGCTGCAAACTCTACGCGTCTACCCGTACTGGACGCGCCGGTCTAGCCTTGTACCTTAAATACTGCAGTTGTGGCCGTGCACACTACAAGATATACTATGTCTGGCCATTAATATATTTACACGGAAAATCTTTTTTTTCTTTTGCATTAAGTTTATTACTGTTATGAGTGTTAGTTTATTCATTAACTAGTTGACGCCCGCGGCTTCGCATGCGTGGTGAAGTTTTCTCGTTTCCTACCAAGTAGCCTATGTGTTATTTTGATGTATATGCTATATTATTGTAAAGTTTCATCAAAATCCATTCAGTAGATTTTGCATCAAAGAGTAACAAACATCCAAACTTACGAACTTTCGCGTTTATAAAATTAGTAGGATATACTTAAAATCAATAAATATATTTGAAGTTTTTCAAAATGATCGCCATTGACTTAAATACATTCCTTTAAACGTTGAGGCCAGTTGTCAATGGAAACACGCACTTTCTCCATGGACAAATTCTTCAAAAACATTTCTTAAGATTGTCTTATGTATTGTTTTAGGGACTCAACATTATCATGGCTTTTAGGGCATGTCATTCTCTTTAAACTGACCATAAATCATAATCTAGTAGATTAAGATCGGGATTAAATGACTGCCAGTTTTCGGCTCTGATGAAGTCTAAAACGTTAGTTTCCAACAACGGTTGAGTGGATTGAGCATTTTGACCCAGTGCTCAGACATGCTGAATGGACCATTTTGGTTATGGAACGTGGTGTTCCATAACCAAAATAGACCTCCTCAAGAATCCAATCACTCTCAAGAATCAAATCAATGCACCTTCTCAAGAATCGTATCTCGATACGCTTGTGCCGATGTTTTGATACGATTTTCACAAAAATATAGCATAGTCACTTCTAAATACTACCGCCTTAACGAAAAAGGGCACAACAATTTTTTTTTTTTAAATTTAGTTACATACATATTTGGAATCAGAAGAAAAAGGCTTACCTGCCAATATTTTTGAACATTATTGATACTACACGTTACGACTTCATTTCAAAGATAAGTCTTAAGTGGTAAATAAGCCTTTGATACCAAACATCTTTGAATGGATTATGTATTTTATTTTGATATTTCATAGTCTTGTCAATATATATAATAATGAAAAGTCACATTTGGACCGGTTTAGGCAGGAAGAAAAGGCACAATTGAATAAATGTGCTCTTTTCTTGTCATATTTTATAGCCTTGTCAGTAAATGTTAGAATGAAAAGTCACATATGGTTAAATATGCCATTTATTTTTTATATTAATGTTTTTTTGTTTGTTTTCTATTGTTATTTTCTGTTACCTAGAAAATTAAAATTATGAAAATTTAATAAATGCTTTTTGAATTATAAATAACCACTTAATGTTATGATAAAAATCATGTAGGTGCTACTATTTTTATTCATACATTTTGGAATAAAAAAACTACTTTCGTTTTATTCGTTGAAAATGAATAAAAATTTATAAATTCGATTTTCACTTGATTTGCAAAATATTAGTTGTGTCTGTCCGTGGGGGTGCTGAGAGTGCAAAGCTAACCCCCACTATACAATCACTGAAGTCGGATAATGTAACAACATATTATATAACAAGATATTTATTATGAAAAACTTGCAATAGAATTCAATGTTGTACCTGTTACCTTATCGATTAAATTTATAAATATTAATAATAGTGCGTATAGTGCGCTATCTAACACAAACGCGGGTTTGCTTACATAGTACCCGTTGCCGTGGAGATACGATTACAAAATTTTGCCTAAGTTATTCCTTATAACATCAGCTATCTGCCAGTGAAAGTCCCGTTAAAATCGGTTGAGTCGCTTTAGAGTTTAACTGTTAAGACAACAATTGTTGTAATTGTTTTTTTCATGTAAGTACCCTATACTTTCAGTACAGAATGTTTCACCGTATATAGACGGTGTGCACAATTTTTAAAATAATCGTGCAGAATGGGATTAATCTTACCCGTATTCCCATTACATTGACTCCTGTAAACCAGGATCTACAGCATTGACCAAGATCAGAAAAGTTACACCGAGCTCGATCTGAGTAAAGTCCTAGAAGAAGTTAGTGTCTTGGAACCCGCATTGAAATTAATCAGAAGACAATTTGAAGAAGTTGTAAAAAGAAATTAACGCCTCATCCCTTCTTGCAAAGCGGGAATCCTGGAAGGTAACTAGATGTACATCCTATAGAAAAAGGGAAGCACCACGGTATAGTACATAACGGGCCCTATGTGAGCTATGTTTGATTTCAGAAATACACTCCCGGACACCTAAATCAAGCCACCTTGATTTTTTTGGTTTGGAGTACTGTAACATAAAAAAGATGTATGTAGAAGGAAAATGTTTTGATGCACTGAGTGCCGCTGTTCTAAATTTGAACTACAGTTTATTAAAAAAGTCGAGTTACGTTGAAACAAGTCCATATTGGCTTTTTTCAAGGAAAAAAATCTAATCGATTTTTAAATAAAGACATGTTTTACATGAAAAGAAATGTTTATTTAGTAACTTGTATTGCCTCGCAGTGCATTTATGACAGCCCTCGTACGGTTTGGCATAGAATTAATCAATGTCGTTATGACATGTTGAGGAATGTCCTCCCATTCTTCCAAAATTACATTTTTGAGCTCCTGCATGGTTTGCAGGGCAGGATGATGAGCTCGAACACGCCTTTTCAGCTCATCCCATAGATGCTCTATAGGATTCATATCAGGACTTCGCGCTGGCCATCTCATAACAGTGATACCAATGTCATTTAAGTACTCCCTGACGATTCCCGCAGTATGGGCCCTTGCATTATCATGCATAAAACGAAATCTTGACCAATAATAATAATAAATAAATAAATATTGTGGGACACTTTTCACACAGCGCCATCTAGCCAAAAGTAAGCTAATATTAGCTTATGTTATGGGATCTAGATAACTGATAAACATACTTATATATTTCTAAATACATACATATTATAGATAAATAACACCCAAACACAGAATAAACCATCGTGCTCATCACACAAAGTTTTATCCGATAAATCCAGCATATGGCATCACGTGGTTCTCTAAACATTGGCGAATGTATCTATTGCCATCTAGGGGCGGCAGTCGTGATCCCTTCACTACCTCTAGCTCAGTTTTGCCTTTCATAGAGATTCCTCCCCAGACTGTCAATGATCCTCCACCATAACTCACTTTCTCGTCAATACAGCATTGCGCGAAACGCTCGTTCTGTCTTCGGTACACCGTACTCCTTCCGTCATTACCGTATAGCATTATCTTGGACTCATCTGTGAAGAGAACCTGACTCCATTAATGTAGAGTCCAATTTAGATGTTCGCGCGCAAACTCTAGACGGGCTATTCGGTGTGCTCGTGTCAATTTGGGTCCATTGGCTGGCTTATGGGGCTTTAAACCACGTTCATTGAGTCGCCTTCTAACGGTCCGAGCACTTATAGCCACTCCGTGAAAGTCCTTGAGCTGTTCTTGTATCTGAACAGAGTTAAGGCGTCGATTTAGTAAGCTAGTAGTGACAATGTATTGATCTTGTCCCGCCGTTTTCACTCGGTAACGAGGTCCTCCTGTTCGCCGAACGAAGCCGCCAGTCTCCAGGTATCGGTGGTACACTCTTTGAACAGCGGAACGACTTATGTGAAGTTGGGAACTCACATCTCGCTGACTTAGCCCAGATTGAAGAAGTGCTACAGCTGGCGCGGCTACTTCAGGTGAAGTATCCATAATTTTATAGCCAAAAATGGTTCAAATTATAGAAAAATAACTAACTAAACTTTGGTTAACAACAATTGCGAAAATTCAAACCAAATCGACATTAAATTGCTTCAAAAGCAACTTTCAGGCATTATTTTTTTCAAATCAGTGACCAAGCTCGGTTTTTTTCTTTATTTTAAATTCTAAATTCAAATTTGAAATAATACATACGGGAAAGACGATGAAATATGCCAGCATTAAAAATGCATAAAAACTTTTTTGTTATATTGTATATTTTTTGTGTATTGGGCTTTTAGGCCCGGGATTGTAAGGTGGCTCGATTCATGAGTCCGGGAGTGTATATACCTATGGTATAAACGTCTAAATCTTGCAGTAATAACTGCGATAAAAATAAAAGGTAATTATTATCTTATAAAAATAAACCATCACAAACTGTATTTTTACATAATAGGTGGTAAACTTATAGCTGTATTATGTATGGGGTTCTTCAAAAGGGGTCTTAGAAGGTTTATAAAGGGTCGGCAGCGCGAGTGATGCACCTCTTGCAAACGTCCATAGACTACGGTGACCACTTTCCATCGGGTGGGCCGTATGCTTGTCTGCGAATTCAGAGGTATAAAAAAAATATTGATTTGGAACTAGGCTTAGTGACTACTGTGTAACAAGCAACTGGGATCAACGTCCTAACCTGCCTTCCGCAGCAGAGAAACGCTCGTTAATGGGACGGGACACCTATCTCAAAACTAGCCTTTTGTAAAATGCTTAACGCAATAACCTTTCACAGAACACTGAGGTTTGAACAAGTAAGGTTGCAAGTGTTTTGGTTAAGCTAATGATGATAAAATACATTTTATATCTTCTATAACACTACACAACAGCCCTATTAAATCATTGAAGGTTCTACAAACCACCCAACCATTTCAAGTTGACCCCTGCATCGTACAAAATTTTGATAAATCACAGTCCAAATTCCATAAGTTTAATGTTTTGTTACAATTTCCTATACCCCTACTCAACGATGACGTCATTGTTGACGTGTTTGAACAAAGAAATTAAGTAATTTAAATGAGAAGGGAGAAAGGGAGTATTTGGGTGCAATTATTTTGTTACATCATTGAGGTAGCAAACTAATCGGGCCGTATTCATCTGATCGATCGTGGTTACCGTAGTGGCCAATGGATGTTTGCAACACCAGACTTTGTCACTTGCTGCCGTCTCGCGGTCTCAGTGTTCTGTAAACGATCACTGAGTTACGCAACTTTCACTATGGCTGGTCCTCGGATGGGTGACCACTTTGTTGCATTTACATTTGCGAGCGTTTCCGTGCTTCGGAAGGCACGTTAAGCCGTTGGTCCCGGTTGCCAGTAAAATGGCAGTCGTTAAGCCTGGTTGAAGGCCTTATGGGCGGCTTGAAAATTTCAACAGCAGGTAGCCACAACCTGCGTCTGTCTATTTCAACACGGCAATGGGCTCACCACATATTACGTGGGACAGGAATCTACACGGTGAAAAGTGGGCATATAATATGCCTCTGCCACCCCTTCGGGGATAAGGCGTGATGGATTATTATTTATTTTATTATTTATTTAAAATTACCATACGTCCATTACTTAAAATATTCTGTATTTATACATACATACATATTGTTACGCCTTTATCCCCGAAGTGGTAGGCACAGGTATACTACACGCCCATATTTCACCGTATGCAATTTTGTCCCACGTAATAGGCGGCGAGCTCATTGCCGTGTTGAAATGGTCAGGCGCAGGCTGTGGCGATCTGCTGTTGAAATTTTTCAGGCCGGCCATATGACCTTAACGACTGCTATTTTACTGGCAACCGGGACCAACGGCTTAACGTGCCTTCCAAAGCACGGAAACGCTCGCAATTGTAAATTCCACAAAGTGGTCACCCACCTAAGGACAAGCTATAGCGAATGTTGCTTAACACAGTGATCGTTGAGTCAGCGGGTCCACAAGCGCTTCGCTTCTTTATTCATGTTATTTAAATTACGTTTATTAAATGATTTTACTATCATTACTCGGTGTAAACCCCCGTCTTTGCCCGTTGGTGCTAATGGTACTTTCACCGTCGGATAGTGGATGTAATAACGAATATTTTAAGCTACTTTTAATCCTTGTATTGGGGTGGTAGAGGCATGTTATATTCCCACTTTTCACCGTGTGTATTCCTAGTGAGCCCATTGCCGTGTTTGAAATGGACAGATGCAATTTGTGGCGACATGCTGTTGAAAATTTTCAAGCCGTCTATAAGGCCTTCAACTTGGCTTAAGGACTTACGTGTTACTGGCGACCGGGGACCGAGTCTGCTATTTGAATCATGTCGAAATACGAGTAGAATAGAAATAGTCGCTCAATAGAAAGCCAGCGGTACAGTTTTGACAGTTTTTCGTAGTCTTCTATTACAATCGTACTCCAATAGACATCTATCGGTCGGCCGATAGAGTTCTACTAACACGTACCGCGCCAGTAGTGGCCGCTAGTCAGTTGCATTTTTGATAGTCTACTAACATTTTGACAGCTCAAATTAGCGATTCTGGTTCTATTCTACGGCTTGTGAATAGTAGACTCGGCTCCCGGGAAATGCTCGCAAATGTAAATGCCATCATTAGGTGACAAAGGGATCTCACTAAAATCCACAAGTCTGATTGATCTGAATTTTGGTATACTGTTACTTTGATGGTATTTCCACGACTGGAACTTGCTGCAGCATCAAGTAGTCTGCGGGATACCCAACTCTTCAGATAATTACAGCATTATACCATACTAGTTGACACCCGAGGCTCCCCGATGTTTTCCAGTTCCCACAGGAACTTGTTCCCGGGATAAAATGTAGTCTATGTGTTATTCTGATGTGTAAGCTAGATTATTGTATAGTTTCATCAAAATCCATTTTGAAGATTTTGCGTGAAAGAGTAACAAACATCCAATCTCACTAATTTTCGCGTTTATAATATTAGTAGGACGTGTAAGCTAGATTATTGCAAAGTTTCATCAAAATCCATTATGAAGATTTTGCGTGAAAGAGTAACAAACATCCAATCTCACTAATTTTCGCGTTTATAATATTAGTAGGACGTGTAAGCTAGATTATTGCAAAGTTTCATCAAAATCCATTCTGAAGATTTTGCGTGAAAGAGTAACAAACATCCAATCTCACTAATTTTCGCGTTTATAATATTAGTAGGACGTGTAAGCTAGATTATTGCAAAGTTTCATCAAAATCCATTCTGAAGATTTTGCGTGAAAGAGTAACAAACATCCAATCTCACTAATTTTCGCGTTTATAATATTAGTAGGACGTGTAAGCTAGATTATTGCAAAGGTTCATCAAAATTCATTCAGTAGATTTTGCGTGAAAGAGTAACAAACATCCATTCTTACAAATTTTCGCGTTTATAATATTTGTAGGATTTGAGCTTCGCGCTCGTGTCCCCAGCTAACTCAGTGTTCTGAAAACGATCACTGCGTTAAGCAACTTTCGCAGTGACTGAACCTTGATAGTAACATGGCAATCGTTAAGCCTAGTTCAAAGCCTTATGAGCGGCGTGAAACATTTCTCAACAGCAGGTCGCCACATCCTACGATTGTCTTTTTCAACACGAATTAAGAGGGATAAAATTGTATACTGTAAAATGTGAGAGTATGCCTCTGCCTAACCCCTTCGGGGATAAAGGCGTGCCAATATGTATGTATGTTTGTATCAACAAGTTATTGTCTTTTCTTTTTCCTTTAAAATATCGTTGGGACAACTCACACAACGCCATCTGATTCCAAACTAAGCAGAGCTTGTACTATGGTAACCAGATAACTGATAAACATACTTATATATTTCTAAATACATACATATTATAGGTAAATAACACCCAGACACAGAATAAACCATCGTGCTCATCACACAAAGTTTTATCCTGGGTGGGAATCGAACCCACGACCTCTTGCGTAGAAGTCGGAAACACTCCCACCGCGCCACAGAACAGTAAGTCTTAGGTTCGGGAGTTTTTTAAATATTTAAATTAATCTTGTCCTTAGGAGCGTGTGAATGTGTCAAGTCGATATTTATACCGAGAACTCGAATCAGAGATACGAGTACGTCTGACGTGTGAAAAAATTAAAGTTCTTAGTTAACTAAGAAGTTTAATTTTGTGGATAACGTGGGTACGTGGATGGATGAAAAAAAAATGTATTTATTAAAAGAAAATGAAATATTTATCTATCTATCGTCATGCTGTAGTCACCGTGGACAAATCGCCAGGTTTCGTGATCTCTTCCTGTAGATTCATTAATCGCTTCATACACGCCGTGCACGTCTGGGTATCCGAATACTTTTGACTTTATTATTCTAGAACAATCCGGAGTTCTAAATTAAAAGTGTAAAAATTTTCTCAGTCTTGACCTGGACTCGAACCAGCGGCTTTTGGTTAAAAGCATCAGACGCGTTACCAACTACACTACTGTGACCTACTTGAAACTGAAGAATTAATCCACCTCTTTCCATCTTAAGGCGCGGCCAGCTTAAGACTATTTTTTTTTCCATTTTATATTTAAATTTCGTATATAGTTGGCAAACTAATATCTTTTCAAAATTGTTTCTAATCTGGAATTCTATATAAATATTATGATGGGGTCACTCACTCAGCTAAGCCCGAAATCCTGAAATGAACCTTGAAATTTAAAGGATTTGCTACCCCTATAATGTGAGCACCAACTAAGAAAGGATTTTTCAAAGTTCTAGCCAGTTCATTTTCAATTTACATTTGCGAGCGTTGCCGTGCTTCGTAAGGCACGTTAAGCCGTTGGTCTCGGTTGCTAAATAATACACAATAACATGGCAGTCGTTAAGCCAAGTTGAAGGCCTTATGGGCGGCTTGAAAAATTTCAACAGCAGGTAGCCACAACCTGCGTCTGTCTATTTCAACACGGCAATGGGCTCACCACTTATTACGTGGGACAGGAATGCACATGGTGAAAAGTGGGCATATAATATGCCTCTACCACCCCTTCGAGGAAAAGGCGTAGATAAATAAATAAATATTAATATCACTTTCAAAATAAGGGATCTTTTTTCACTTTAATAAAAAATTATATAAAAGATAGAATACTAATTGCTTTATAAATTTATCTATGTTTGAAACTTTTTTCAAAAGTTAGAAACATGACATTACGTATACCTCCCCGTATATCTAATTACAATTAAATGGTCACGAAAAGTATAAGTAATATTATAAAAATATAAGTAAGGGGTAAAATAGGGGTTGTAAGTTGAAATAAGATGTTCTTTTTTTCAAAACAAGCAACACCAAATTTGGTCGGTCGGCTTTTGACTAAAAAAGGTGTGTATGCACACTCGTTAGAGGTTATACTGCTATAATCTAATAAGATTTCATCACATATACCACAACTCTTTGTTTGTAACAGGAATGATAAATTAGTAAGAAAAAAATATGGAAACACATTTATCAGCTAAATTCAGGGTGTTTATAAGTTGTCATGGAAACACTTATCAGCTAACCTCATGATGTCGGGTTTTCGAGACGGTCTGCGCGTGCATCGTAAAAATTTACTGTCATCAATTTTTCTAACGCGCCTAATAAAGTATACCTTCTATTCACAATGAATGCAACGGTGTTTCAATAAAGTGACGGGCGAAATGATTTTCCAAGCTACCAATGCGAGATGTTTGTACAGAACCGTCGGTGTATGAGATTGTCTCGCGCCCTTATTCGGTTTTCTAATGATACAATAGGTAACTAAGATGGCTGAAAGGCTTTAAGCATTTTTGAAATTTTTAAGCAGGGTAGTACCTAAGAAATCGAGATATTATTCATAATAAGAATATTAGTTTTATTTACTTAGCATGAAGCGCTCGTGGCCCTGCGGTCTCAGTGTTCGGTAAACGATCACTGAGTTACGCAACTTTCACTATGGCTGGTCTTCAGATGGGTGACCACTTTGTGGCATTTACATTTGCGAGCGTTTCCGTGCTTCGGAAGGCACGTTAAGCCGTTGGTCCCGGTTGCCAGTAAAATGGCAGTCGTTAAGCCTGGTTGAATGCCTTATGGGCGGCATGAAAAATTTCAACAGCAGGTAGCCACAACCTGCGTCTGTCTATTTCAACACGGCAATGGGCTCACCACCTATTACGTGGGACAGGAATCCACACGGTGATAAGTGTCGTCGCTCGGCAAGAACAGAGAGCTATTGCAGACCATCAAGAGAAGAAAGGTTGCATACCTCGGCCATGTACTGAGACACGAGAGGTACCAATTTCTCCAACTAATTTTCTCCTTAACTATGATGGGTAACATTGAGGAGAAGCGACGCGTTGGAAGACCAAAGACATCTTGTGGGAGTGGAAGAGTATTGTATTTAATAAGGAAGAGTTTGCTTTGTTGACGGCAGACCTCCAGTGATGGAGAGGCACCATGATGATGATAGTTATTTAGTATAGATGTAACAACAAAGGTTTTAATACGGAACCCGGATACAGAATACCCTTAGTTTTCTGAAAAGACAATAAAAATACGTAAGTACAATTATGAATGCTAGCGATCGTTTTTGTTCTGTAAGAGAAACTTTCGACATTTCAAAACGTTTTGAAACATCCGCACGCAATTAAATAAAACACTTTTTATTTAATTAACATTGAGCTAATGTACCTACAAACCTACCTACAAATTCGGAGATAATATTTACCTTGTAAATCGACCCAGCAAGCTGTCAATGTCACATTGACAAGTCATAAATCTGTCACTTTGAGTTTTTTTTTGTACACCAGCCCCCGGCAATAGACCATATCCGAAAATAGAACAGAATATTAATCGCCGTCTAAACCTTGAAATTATTTAATTTCTCAAAACACTCATATCAATAAACTAGGTGGAGCCCTGGGGCTATCCTCCCGAAGGGCATACCCGGGACTCCTGGCCATAGACAAATGGAAGGGTACTGTGTGGTTTTAGTCGGTAAGAGTCCGGCATAGCATCCATGAGGAATTCAACAAGTTAAAAAAAAAAGGTGCACTTGCCGTCCCCGGTAAGTCTAAAGGAGAAAAGCGTTTCGCCGTCACCATTTCCGAACACCAAGTAACGACACTAGCTTCGGCAATGTCTATTTTCCTTTCGGTGATTATTCCTCCATGGTATGTCCGATTATCGATTTAATTTTTTCTAAGCCATCTATGGCTAGATGTCGTATTATGGGTCAAATTTGATCAAAAAGTATTAAGAGGTTTGGGAGGAGATCGAGGACAAAACAAAAATCCAAATCGAGGAAGAATGGAACTACACTCGCTTTGTTCGCTTCGCTCCAAAAAAATCTCTGTCTGTATCGATTTTGAGCATGGGCTCCTATTATATTTGACCGTCCCCTTACTTGCGTTATTGTAGGACACGACTACCTACTAATATATAAAAAAAAACAATATATCTTTATTTTGCATAGACCATTTTAACGGCGCTTACAAAATGTCATACACTATTTAAAATATTTAAGCGACCACTATATATCCATATATCCTCCCAATATTCCTCCATACCATATATCCTCCCAACCCCAAAGTATATCTCTGGGGCTCAAGCAACCTCACCTTCTTTCATCCATTAAAAATGCCGAAATCAAAACGGTAAACAGTAGCTGCAAAAACAGCCAAATAAAGGTGAACAATAAACTTTAAATTCAGGTAGGATTTGCAAGCAACTGTGAATGCATTATGATGGAAAGAACGTGCTAACCTTGTAACACGCTGTCCGTCCAGACAAAATCGTGTAACAATCCTATCTGGCTTGCCTGATTTGTTTTTGGATGTTGTCGTCCGAGGATTGAAAGCGATTAAAATTTCTCTTCTATTTTCAAATATGATCTACTTCCCGGGGCAGGTTATTATAAAAAACAAAGTGATAGCTTTATGACTTATCAAAGTGACATTGACAGCTTAGGGTTTTCAGAGATTTCTTTCTGTTCGCTATGACCTCGTTTGCTAGTCAACAGGTATTTTTGAAGGGAATGCAGGATTGTGCAGGATTAAAGCCTCATCGCGCGGAAGTATTTCTACTATGTTATTACTATTATGTATTCGTGTTATGTAGTTTATAACATAACAGACTAGAGAAAGGCAAGTCTCTAATATGTATATAATAAGTGTAATTTATAAAGGAGGTCATTATCAAATAATTAGATTAAATTTTATGCGTTGCATATCCAATGCTGGCTGTTCGCCATGAACTTGAATACCCAAATATATTGAGTGAAGCTAACTATGTGTAATATACTGGCTGTCTGCATCCACTTAAAGTGTACATTCCGTAATTAATTATTTTTACAATAAGGTATGGAAATTTTTCCAATTTGTTGACATTTATGATTACTGCTACGGTTTCCTGGATAGTATGTTATGATAAATAGCCTATAGTCTTACTAAATAAATGGGCTTTCGAATATAAAAAACTCATGTCTATAACTTTAAAAATGACGAACTTTCTTATAAACGTTTATGCCTTATTTTACCCCATTAGGGGTGAATTTTCCAAAATCCTTTCTTAGTGGATGCTAATATTAAAAGGGTATCTTACCCTAAAATTTTCGGGTTATTCACCATCTCGACACGGGAGGCTGGGCACACGTGTGATCAGTTAGTGAGACGTCGGGTGCAATAGGTGTTTGAAGAATGTCACGGGCAAAGCCGGGGTCTACACCTAGTAATTGTGTAATTTAAACTATCACCTCGAGTCCCACAGAAATAACGAATAAAGATATACATAATTGTAATCTAAATATACCTAATAACTAAAAATCATCATATAGTGTACACACACAGTCATAGAAAAATCATGTCAGAATTACAATGTAACTCATCAAAATTTACTGTTGTATTTTATAAGGTATGACACTAATAATAATAAACATTAAATCTTAGCATATTATCCTAATCACTACATATTATAAAACAAAGTCGTTTTTCGATGTCTGTCCCTATGTATGCTTAGATCTTTAAAACTACGCAATGAATTTCGATGCAGTTTTTTTTAATAGTTGGATAGATTCTCATAGAAGGTTTTTATGTATAATTTGTTAAGTTTTTGCATACATTAACTTAATTATAACGATATATGATGGGGGCGTCGGAAAAAATGAGCCGTCTGGGAGCTTTTAATGAAAACGCTGCCTAAACCCTTTGAGATATAACAAAATAATGTATTGTGGAATTGTGTATCTAATATAGGTCTACAAAAAAATCCGCGACAGTATATGTCTATCTCTTAAAGATAACATACTATATCCATTAATATACTTTAAAAAAACAGCAATTATAAAGCAGTAGTTTGAAGGCTATTTACACAAATATATTATTAGTCCTTATCATTTTTAATATATTAGTTGGCTTCAGCATTTTATGAAGATTATTTTGGCTCTTTACACCTTTCAAATTAAATGAATATCTTTGGAGATATGTCAAAATCAAAAAAAATATATGCAAAGAAATTAATTTCGTGTATCGTAGGTAGGTACTTGAGAGGCAGGAGTAGGTAATCCAGTAATTTGGAAAATGTTCATACATTATTGTGAAATTAGTAAACGACGGGATTAAATGGTTGCTACGGGGTTCGAAGTATGTCACGGACGAAGCCGGGCGAGACAGCTAGTAATATTATAAATGCGAAAGTTTGTATGGATGTTTGTTACTCTTTCATTTAAAAACTACTGCATGGATTTTAATGAAACTTTACAATAATAAAGCGAGTTCTTCCTCGTACTCCTACTATTTTCTCCTACTAGTAGGAGCACGAGGACATATATGTCCTTGTTCTCCTACTGGTAGGAACATCAGGACATATATGTCCTCGTGCTCCTATAGTAGGAGAAAATAGTAGGAGTACGAGGAAGAACCCAATAAAGCTTATACATCAGAATAACACATAGGCTATTTTTTATCCCGGGAACAAGTTTCTATGGGAAACGGAAACAGGAAAACTTCGTTAGGCGGGCGAAGCCACGGGCGTCCACTAGTTATAAAATATATTTTTAATTTATTTAAATATTTCTATAAGTGATACATACAGACATTGAGACTCAAAATTAATCTAGTTGAAGCGCTCGTGGCCCCGCGGTCTCAGTGTTCTGTAAACGATCACTGAGTTACGCAACTTTCACTATGGCTGGTCCTCGGATGGGTGACCACTTTGTGGCATTTACATTTGCGAGCGTTTCCGTGCTTCGGAAGGCACGTTAAGCCGTTGGTCCCGGTTGCCAGTAAAATGGCAGTCGTTAAGCCTGGTTGAATGCCATATGGGCGGCCTAAAAAATTTCAACAGCAGGTAGTCACATCCTGCGTTTGTCTATTTCAACACGGCAATGGGCTCACCACCCATTACGTGGGACAGGAATCCACACGGTGAAAAGTGGGCATATAATATGCCTCTGCCACCCCTTCGGGGAAAAGGCGTGATGGATATTTATTTTATTTATAAAATTAATCTACGTTACTGTACTTTGTCATTATTTTGGGTAAAATATGAACGTGTGTCCAGTTGACGAAAACATGAATGTCATCCTTCCATCCATCCATTAAATGTGTAAATCCTGGCATGTCCAGATAACGAAATAATAAATATTATTTCTTGGAGTTTCACCAACTGATCACACGTGTGTCCTGCCTCCCGTGTCGAGATGGTGAATAACCCAAATTTTCAAGATTCTCGGTAAAAAGGTATCGGCTGGGCTGTATTGATAGATGATTAAGTCACCTTGTAATTTTATTACTATAGATTTCTTTAGTTTTCTATTGGGAACTTCTATTAGAATGAAGCGCTAGTGGCCCCGCTGACTCAGTGTTCTGTAAACGATTACTGCGTTAAGCAACATTCGCTATAGCTGATCCTTGGATGGGTGACTACTTTGTGGTATTTACATTTACGAGCGTTTCCGTGGTTTGGAAGGCACGTGAAACCGTTGGTCCCGGTTGCCAGGAAAATGTCAGTCGTTGAGCCCAGTTGAAGGCCTATAGGCGGTACAAAAATATCAACTGCAGGTCGCCACAGCCTGCGCCTGTACATTGCAACACCGCAATGGGCTCAACACCTGTTATTTGGGACAAAAATGAAAACGGTGGAATGTAGGCGTATAGTATGCCTCTGCCTACCACCTTGGAGATAATGGCGTCTACGTCTGGCCGAAACGGCCTCTGAGGGCCGTATTCCAGAACGTTTCTCAATACTCAATTAACGCTTGAGAGTAGTATTTCATCATCATCATCCGAGCGTGTGTCCCAGTTGCGTCTTGCGACGCCCAGGGTTTACTTTTCTACATTTTCTCCTCAACTTCGCACGGTCGTCGGCATCCCCTGTAGTGAGACCATTGGCACGCATGTCATCCCTTACGACGTCAAGCCAGCGCTTCTTGGGTCTTCCCCTCTTACCAGGACCCGGCGGGGCTGAAATGGCCAGACATTTGTTTCCCACGTAGCCCGGCGGTTGCAGCAAGACGTGTCGTATACCAACGAAGGCGACACTCTTGCAACTTGCCTGCAATGTCATGGACGTAAAGGCTGCCGCGGATGCGAGAGTTCCACCCGCGGTCCATCCGCGTGACTCCACACATCCAGCAGTGCAGCACGCAGCATCTTCAATTCCGTGACATTTGGCTCCTGCTGGTATCGCTCTAATATTGGCCACGTCATACTGCCATGTAAAAGGACAGGTCTAATGATGGTTTTGTAGACCTGTCCCTTCAACCGGATCGGCATTTTTGGGTCACAAATGACACCGGTCATCTCCCGCCATTTGGCCCACGCGGCAGCAATGCGTGACTTGACATCGCAATCGATGTCACTGGACGTATGAAAGACAGATCCCAGGTATTTAACCCGGTCCGTGAGCTCGAACAAATCACAGCCTATGCGGACGGATGTGGGATTTCACATTTAGTTTCAGACCGCCGTTCTCAAGCTTGAGAGTAGTATTTATAAGGCAAAATCTAGCCTCAAGCGTTGATTGAGTATTGAGAAACGTTCTGGAATACGGACCTGAGAGTGATTTACTAAAGTAATCAGCCTCATTGACCTAATTTACGCAGGTCCTTCTTAATCTTAATATATATAAATTACGTGTCACGTTGTTTGTCTGCAATGGACTCCTAACCTATTTAACCGATTTTAATCAAATTTGCACAGCGTGTGCAGTTTGATCCAACTTGAAAGATATGCTATATATCATCACGCTACTACCCTGGAGAGCGGAGCAGTAGTCATAAATGTCGACAAAAAGGGCAAATTTGTAGAATTTATAAGCGACGGGATTAAAAAGGTGCGACGGGAGTTCTAACTATGCCACGGGCGAAGCCGTGAGGGTCATCTAGTAACTATGGCGACCCTGAAATAATCGGAAGTGTTCCTAAATGGATATACATAATTTATGAATTTAGTAGATCATGTCGGGGTCACCATTTTTATGACGTGTAATATGTAAAGATACCGTATTGGTACCGGTTTATTTATTACTCTGACTATATTTACATATATTAGAGGTAGTGTATGCGACTGCTGCGCTAGGTTCGATTCCCTATTCTGGATTTAAAATAAAATTGTATGATCAAAAAATGTTTGTTTCGTCTGAATCTGAAATGAATTTTAAAATAAATGCTATGGGATTACTGATAAACATACCGCCGGTTTCTCCCGTGACATACTTTGAACTCCCGTCGCACCTCTATTTAATCCCGTTTGCTTATAAATTTTACAATAATGCATACAAATTTGCCCGATTTGTTAACATTCATGATTATTGCTCCACTTATATTTAAGATATTTTGGGTCTTATTCGAGACGTATATAATTGGGTACAAAGTCTACCTTTTACTTCCCGACGTTTCGACCAGATTACACCAGCCGTGGTCACGGGTTGATAGTCAACCCGTGGCAATCGCGAAAGTTTAAAAACATTAATACTGCTGCTCTTTCCAGAGTAGTAGCGTGATGATATATAGTATGGATATAAATAATTATATCAGTTGTTACAATCAAACTACTTTATTGAACGAGTGCTTTAGCTAATAGATCTCGATTACCACATGTGTGTAGTTAATGCGAGATCAAATCATTTTACTGTATCGATAATTCATACCAGATAATTATGGTGCATCTTAAATTATTTAATATACACATACATATTTATAATCACGCCTTAATCCCCGAGGTAGTAGACAGAGGCATATTATACAACCCTATTTCACCGTAAGCATTTCACAGGTGGTGAGCTCATTACCGTGTTGATATGGACAGGCGCAGGCTGTCGCGACCTAAATTTTTCAAGCTACCCCAGGTTCTAAATCCAGGTAAGCTTTGAAAGTAATCAAAAGTATAGACTAATATGTACTAATATACAAAACAGGCTACGGTGCAAGCCATTATGGCTTTCAGGCGACAATGTTAAGCCGTAGTCGCCATTTTTACCAGCGAAGTGATAGCGACAAAAAGAAGAGACCTGCGGATGCAGTAGAGGGTAAGGGGCCGAGTGTACTATTGACAAGCCGTAGAATAAAACCAGAATCGCTGTTTTTATCTGTCAAAATGTTAGTAGACCATCAAAAATGTCACTGACTAGCGGCCACTGGTGCGGTACGTGTTAGTAGAATTCTATCGGCCACCCGATAATGTCTATTGGAATACGATTGTAATAGTAGATTACAAAAAACTGTCAAAATTGTACCGGTGGCTTTCTATTCAGCGAATATTTCGGATCTTTTTCGACACGATTGAAATAACAGACGCACGCTCCCGTCCCACCGCCAATCTCATATTTTTTTTTTTGTTGTTGGGTATTATAATAAGTTAGGCTTCAAAGTATTGTTACTTATTTTATGTTGTGTTGATTCTGTCAGCAAAAATGTAAATTTTTCTTTCTTGTTTTCTTATATATTAGTATAATAATAATAAATATCGTTGGGACAACTCACACAACGCCATCTGATTTCAAACTAAGCAGAGCTTGTATTATGGTAACCAGAAAACTTAAAAACATACTTATATATTTCTAAATACATACATATTATAGATAAATAACACCCAGACACAGCACAGACCATCATGCTCATTACACAAAGTTTTATCCTAGGTGGGAATCAGACCCACGACTTCTTGCGTAGCAGTCGGATACACTCCCACCGCGCCACAGAGGCAGTCAATATAGATATAAGTTTTTACACTCTATACTGGCCTACGAATTCATCCATAACTATTCACGACCGAATGACCTATATACCTATAGTTTTTACCCACTTTTAGTCCACAACTGTATCATTAATTAGGTTTAATTAGTGTTTTTGTTCATCACCGACCTTGATGGTTATTCATTTGGAGACAATTGTTCTGCTTTAATGGATGAGTTGAGACTTAGCGTGTATAATTTTTGCTACCTAGGGCTTAACTAAACTATCTTCACGCTGTTTACACGATGGTGTAGTCAGAGAGGACAGATCACCAGGGGGCCGATTGCTATTTCAATCGTGTTGAAATTAAATCGAAATCGTCGCTCAATAGAAAGCCACCGGTATAATTTTGACAGTTTTTCGTAGTCTACTATTACAATCGTACTCCAATAGACTTCTATCGGTCGGCCGATAGAAATCTACTAACACGTACCGCGCCAGTGGCCGCTAGTCAGTTGCGTTTTTGATAGTCTACTAACATTTTGACAGCTTAAATAGCCCAGTAGCAGAGCGTTATTCCATTCCATATAAAATTAAATTGTAATTTATTTCTAAACTAGTTGGCGCCCGTTGCTTCGCCTGGGTATAGAAGTTTTCCCGTTCACGGTTCCCACAGGAACTTGTTCCTGGGATAAAAAGTAGCCTGTGTGTTATTATAATGTATAAGCTATTTTATTGTATAATTTCATTAAAATCCATTCAGTAGTCTTTACGTGAAAGAGTAACAAACTTTCATACTTACAAACTTTCGCAGTTATAATATTATTATTTATCTATCACGCTTTATCTCCGAAGCGGTGGCAGAGGCATTATTATATGCCCACTTTTTATCAAGTTTATTCCTGTCCCACGTAATAGGTGATGAGTCCATTGCCGTATTTGCAATATTAGTAGGATATAAACCTACATATAGCTAAAGTTTGTTTGTTTGTTTTTTGATTGAACGCGCCAATCTTAGATCCCGCTGTTTATTAATTTTATAATTTACTAGCTGACCCCTACAGCTTCACCCGTGACATACATCGAACTTTCGTCGTACCTATTGAATCCCGTCGTTTATAAATTCTGTTATTATGTTTAAAATTTGCCCGATTCGTCGACATTTACGATCAGTGCTACACTTTCTAGGGTAGTAGCGTAATGATATATATAGCCTATAGCCTTGATCGACAAATGGACAATCCAACACAAAAAGAAATTTTCTAATCCGACAAGTAGTCCCTGAGATTAGCGGGTTCAACCAAACAAACAAACTCTTTAGCTTTATACATATATTAGGTAGGTACTAGTACTACTATTACTATAAAGTATATATAAAACATTTACCCGAATTGCTGACATTTATGATCACTGTTCCACTCTCCTTGATAATAGCGTGATGATAAGTAACATTGCCCTAGTTAGGCAAAGGTAACGGGTTGAACCAACCCCGTTGCGAACCAAGTTGTTTTTTTTTTATTTTTATATTAATTTATGATGATATCATGCCTTACCATGGTACTTTAAAGTGGTAGACAAGCATACTGCCCCACCTGATGGAAAGTAGTCACTGTAGTAGCCTATAGACGTTTTCAACAACCCTGAATCATCGAAACAGTGAAAATGTTAATTTAAGTGATGAAATTGTACATTCAGATGAAATGAAATGAGTCGAACACGTGTGCAGAGAGTTCCGTAAAAAATTTGTACCTTACCTTAGTATTTGTGCCAATTATGCTAGACCTCCAACTTATATGAGCACCTACTATACAGTTCAGAGGTCTATGTTAATTGTTTTTTTACTATAAGATACCACCTGTCAACTTTTTTTTTTTTTTTTTTTTTTGCCAAATTTCGTGATACTAGGTCAACGGGAACTACCATATAGGTACTTCCAGTTGACCTAGAATTGTCAATGTTGCTAAGAAACTGTAAAAAACAGTAAAAAAAGTTGAAAATAAGGTAAAATTTGGTAGGTACCTGCAAGTTATCGTAAAAATTTAAATTTGCCTATATCTTTTTACTGTGTTGACTCGAACCTTGATTTTTATATACCTTATAGGAACTGAAGAATGCTTAGTATCTGGTAAAAAAATTCAATTTGCTATGTCTACCCGTTCCTGAGAAAATCGGTGGTGACACACATATAGACAGACGTACAGACATACAGACGGACGAAAAAATTATCCGTTTTTTTTCCTTTTAGGGTACGGAACTCTAAAAAATATTCATAAAATGAAATAAAATTAAATAAACTTTATTAAAAAAAAATACCATCAGGTGAAATGAAATGACACTACTTTATTCGTGCAGGTCACAGTTACTTTGTTACACTTATGAACGTCAAGATTATTGCTTCTACATTTACATTTGCTGTCAGATTCTCAAGGATGATGTGCACGCAGCTTTATTACCCACGTATTTGGAGCATATTTAATCGACAACGTGCGTCATAAGTCGAGCATGACGCCCTACGTGAATAGGTCGGTGTGTACGTATAAAAAAGAAACCTTATTTTTACCTACTACGGCCCACAAAATAAGGCCTTCAGCTAAGCAAAGTTGCCCATGCATTTTGTAGATATACTTCTTTTGGCGCGTTAGGGAAAACTGATGAAAGTAAATTTTTACGATGCGCGCGCAGACCGTCCTGAAAAACAGACACCATGATGTTAGCTGATAAGTGTTTCCATGAAAACTTATAAACACCTTGAAGTTAGTTGAGAAGTGTTTCCATGACAATTTATAACTAAGTAGTTTTCATTCATTAGATTTTTTATTTCTTACTAATTTATCTTTCCTGTTACAAACAAAGAGTTTGTGGTAAATGTGGTGAAATCTTTTTAGACTAAAGGAGTATAACTTCTAACGCGTGTACATAAGTACACACAAACACACCTTTTCTTACGTTTGGATATTATCCCCTCGGATGTCCTGACGGACTTACCGGCTAAAGTCATACGGTTCCTGACCTAACTGTCTATTGCCGGACGCCCCGGGTAACTCCTCGGAAAAATGTCCTGTGCTCCCGGCAGACTTTGGCTACCACCGCGGCCTTACCTAAAGTTTCGGGTGTTATCCCGTTTCTTTGGAGGTTGGTTCGGGTATTTGTTTCCCTCTACTTAGGCCGTGAGATGTGTGTGAAATTTTCACGTCATGCCGCCGTCTTGTGCCTGCTTCTATAAAGACGGCGAGCAGTCCACCCGACGTCCTTACAGAAGCAGGCCCTGGTCATGGAAGCCGGTTGTGTTGGGCGAATTTCTCTGTCGAGTCTGTGGAACTCGGGTGGAAGAGACCTCTCCCAGAAAAACATACGAACTATAATGTAATGTAGGTACTTTTCCATTTAAATTTCGTATTTTCAAATATATGTAAATGTTTAAAAGCATTTTTTTATAAGAAAGGGAAGGAAGGGATAAAACGGATGACTCCCGCTAAAGATCGTTCCTGGTGCAAAGGTTGGCTATAGCTTTTCAACGTGGAAACGCGGCTAGTATTATGGGCACCTTTGGACCGGGAGCGGTCAGGGGCGGATTATTTGAATTTGACATGTAAATATTTTTTGAATTGTCATTGTATTTAATTTAATTTTAAATATTAGCTGTATATATGTTATTAATATTTATTTTAATTTTATTATTGCCGTACATAATAATCTAATCTATTAATTATAATTATTATATACAATACTTTTATTAATGAACTTTAATGTATTATTGTCCATTTCCATACAAATATATAAATAAATAAATATCCATCACGCCTTATCCCCGAAGGGGTGGCAGAGGCATATTATATGCCCACTTTTCACCGTGTGGATTCCTGTACCACGTAATAGGTGGTGAGCCCATTGCCGTGTTGAAATGTACAGACGCAGGTTGTGGGTACCTGCTGTTGAATTTTTTCAAGCCGCCCATAAGGCTTTCAACCAGGCTTAACGACTGCCATTTTACTGGCAACCGGGACCAACGGCTTAACGTGCCTTCCGAAGCACGGAAACGCTCGCAAATGTAAATGCCACAAAGTGGTCACCCATCCGAGGACCAGCCATAGTGAAAGTTGCGTAACTCAGTGATCGTTTACAGAACACTGAGACCGCGAGGCCACGAGCGCTTCATAAAGCTAAAGAGTTTGTTTGTTTGGTTGAATGCGCTAATCTCAGGAACTACTGTGGGCCGAGTCTACTATTGACAAGCCGTAGAATAGAACGAGAATCGCTGTTTTTAGCTGTCAAATGTTAGAAGACTATCAAAAATGCAGGTGACTAGCGGCCACTGGCGCCGTGCGCGTTAGTAGAATTCTATCGGCCGACCGATAGAAGTCTATTGAAGTACGATTGTAATAGTAGACTACGAAAAACTGTCAAAATTATACCGGTGGCTTTCTATTGAGCGACGTTTTCGACACGATTGAAATAGCAGACTCGTACCCCCGTTCGAATTTGAAAAATTCTTTGTGTTTTGGATAGCCCATTTATCGAGGAAGGCAATAGGCTATATATCATCACGCTATTACCATGGAGAGCGGAGCAGTAATCATAAATGTTGACAAATCTATCAAATTTTAATGCCTTATTTTAGAATTTATTAGCGACGGCATTAAATAGGTGCGACGTATGTCACGGGCGAAGCCGTGGTTTTATCTAGTTTTTCACAAGAACAAAGTTTTCGAATAATAAGTAGACGTTCATTTAAAACTGCGTCATTGAAGGTGTGACGTCAGTTATTCATTTTGTATTCTGCGCTCATACATTTTATAAGACCCAATGTGTCTAGAATGTTGGATAATATCATAAATATTAACCCTTGAACCTTCATATTCATCATTGCAAGAATTTTAATATGGAAGATATGCAGTTGGTGAGCGTGGATAGTACGACATTATATTACAAATTACTCGTACATATTTTTATTTAGGTATAATATTATAAAGCTCAAGTTTGTTTCTTTGATTGAAAACGCTAATCTCAGGATCTACTGGTCGGATTTGAAAAAATCTTTTTGTTTTAGATAGCCCATTTATCGAAGGCTTATAGGCTTTATTTCATCACGAAACTACCCTGGAGAGCGGAGCAGTAATCATAAATGTCGAAAAGTCGGGGAAGTTTTTAAGCATTTTTGTAGAATTTATAAGCGACGGGATAAAACAGGTGCGACGGGAGTTTAAAGTATGTCACGGACGTCGTTATCCTGTCGTTTATTCCTTTTACAATAATGTACTAAAATTTGCCCGATATGTTGACATTTATGGTTACTGCTCTCCAGTCCAGAGTAGTGGCGTGACGTTATATATCTATAGCCTATAGCCTTCCTCGATAAATGCACTACTGAACACAAAAATAATTTTGAAAATCGAACCTGTAGTTCAAACAAACAAACTCTTGAGCTTTATAATTTTATACCTAACTAGGTGACCCCCCTGGCTTTGCCCGTGACTGTAACAATAATGCATGAATTGCTTCGCTCTCAAGGTAGCAGCGTGATGATATGTAACCGATAGTTTATCTCGATTAATGGGATATCCAACACAAAAAAAAAATCAACTAATACTACACAAATAATACAGTTTCTGAGATTAGCGCGTTCAACCAAACAAACAAATATACAAACTCTCGAGCTTTATATAATTAGTATAGAGTATACTCGACAATAGGAAGAGAGTTTAAAACAAGTTATTTAAAAAAAAAACTTGAGAGGTGTCAAGGGACACCCGGATGAAACGAAGTTATATTGTCCACAAGGAATTATAATATAAAAAAAAAGAAATATAAAAAAATAACAAGTTCACGATTCAATTAATCATACATAAAGTCACCTTTGTACTAGGATTGGAACTCGGACCTCTTGCGTCTCAGCCGAGCAGCATACCACCCAAACCACACAGCTACGTTACTTCAATTTCCAAATTAGTGTTCACTTCAATAGCTTACTTTAGCAAAAAGTGTCGTGACAACTTTTCGTAAGATTTTTTTCCGTCTAGCCCCCTTTCACAACGCGCGACAAGGAACTTCGTTCCAATAAGATGCAATCACCTTGATTAGTGACAGTACGTTACGCAGATAAAAAAATAAACAGGTTTATAATCTATATGTATAAAAGAAAGTCGTGTTCGTTACACTATTTATAACTCAACAACGGCTGTACCGATTTGGCTGAAAATTGGTGGGGAGGTAGCTTAGAGCCAGGTGACGGACATAGGCTACTTTTGGATTATATATTTAAATGGGTGCCACGGGGTTCGAATAATGTCACGGGCGAAGCCGGGCGGGAAAGCTAGGTATAATTAACATTCGTTGGTCAGTCAATTCACGGCAACCGCCGGGCTACGTGTCAAACAAATTTCTGGCCATGTCAGCCCCACCGGGTCCCGGTAAGAGGGGAAGACCCAAGCAGTGCTGGCTTGACGTCGTAAGGGATGACATGCGTGACACCATTGTCACTACAGGGGATGCCGATGACCGTGCGAAGTGGAGGAGAGAATTTAGGAAAGCGAATCCCGTACGTCGCGATATGCAACTGGGACAGACGCTCGGATGATGATGATAATAATAATTAAAATAACTACGGGGAAGCCCGCTCCGGGCCTGTCCCGCGAAGGTGAAACCGGCGCCGCACCGCTCGACACCCCAAGCCGCTCACACCGGTGTTGCCCCCTTACAGGCTTATCATGCCTACGGTGATTGTATATCCCCATCTAGTGAGTTGGCGAGTCACCGTCTGCCAGTAGTTTAATAATAATATATTAAAATGGCAGACGCCGTTTTCATCAATAGCTTAATTCATCCGATCCATTTAACCCCCAACCCAATAGCCCATTTCATAGTAAGCACATTTTACAATAGTTTAACTCCCATTAGAGGTGATCCATTACTGTTCTTCTACATAAGGCGGGCGTGGACTATCTACAGTGGGAGTCCCATTCCCTATTAGATTAAAATTCTCAAAGGGCCTCTGCGTGTTGGACCTATGTCCCCATGTAAGCCTATCAAAAGTCCGGGTATCTTCATGAGAAAAAAAAGACGATACCCGTGTAAAGAAGAGATTAAAATAATACTTTAAAGCAAATATGATACCTACACTAAGATTTCAGCAAATAAATCTATTGAAAATTGTCCCTACAATTATAAACATAAAATAATAAAATCTATCGTAATTTAAAATAAAATAAAATTATCAACTAACTATCTTCACGCTGTATCCCTGACGGGGCAGTTAGACAGATTTCCAGGCTTGTCGATCCATGCATACTTCTATCGTCGCTTTCTGCAGATTCATTAATCGCTTCACACATGCACATCTTGGTATCCGAGTACTTCTTACTTTTCAGTTTTTGAGCAATCTGCTCACGTGGTCCTCATATGTAAGTCTCGGCCTACTCTGACTCCTTCTACCCTCTACTTTCGCTAATATATTATATATTCTTCATCAACCGTACTTTATTCATTCGTTGGACGTGTCCAAACCAACGGAATACGTCTTCAAACCTGGGGGCCAAATCTGCTATTTCAATCATGTCGAAATAGAATCGAATTCGTCGCTCAATAGAAAGCCACTGGCACAATCTTGACAGTTTTTCGTAGTCTACAACTAGAATCGTACCCCAATAGACTTCTATCGGTCGGCCGATAGAATTCTACTAACACGTATTATGCCAGTTGCCGCTAGTCGGTTACATTTTTGATAGTCTAACATTTTGACAGCTAAAAACAGCGATTCTGGTTCTATTCTACGGCTTGTCAACTCTCGGCCCCCGGGTATATTGTGAATATATTACACTTCGCGGGAATCGTGTACAGGAATACTTCACAGCGGTCGAAGTTGCGGACGTCAGCTAGTAGATAATATAAAAGTACTATCTAATTTAATTTTTAATTTTTCGATTGACGAAGAATATATATTATTCAAAAGTAGAGGGTAGAAGGAGTCAGTGTAGGCCAAGACTTACATATGAAGACCATGTGAGCAGATTGCTTAAAAACGGAAAGGTCAAAAGTACTCGGATACCCAGACGTGCGTGTATGAAGCGATTGATGAATCTTGAAGAAGCGAAAGAAGTATGCATGGATCGCGAAGCCTGAAGATCTGTCCTCTCTGACTACCCCGTCAGGGATAGAGCGTGAAGATAGTTAGTTTTTTTTTTTATTTGACCTCTTGCGGCTTCGCTCGTGACATACTTTGAACTCCTGTCGCACCTATTTATTCCCATTTAATAATTTTACAATAATACCTATATATATATATAATTTTACAATAATACCTATATATATAATAGGTATATGAATATTTGCCAGATTTATTGACATTTTTAATCAGTGCTCCGTTCTCCTGGATAGTAGCATTTTTTTTTAAATATTTGCGATGACAAAATGGCGTCATCCGCCTGATGTTAAGTACAGACGACGACCCATGATTGAGGGCGACTATTTAAATCTGTGGGGCTCCAATAGCAACCCTCATTTTGACCCTTGGTTTACTGAAACCCTTGGTTATACGCTATATTGATATAGCCTATTACCTTCCTCAATAAATGGGATATCCAACACAAATAGAATTTCACAATTCCAACCAGTTGAGTCTGTTCAACCAAACAAACAAACAAACTCTTCAGCTTTATATACCTACTAGTATTTAGATATGAAGGCTTTACACGCTTTTAAACGGCACCACCCACATCAGTAAGGCTTCAATACACTAATTACCAACTCACGAGATCAATTCAAGAAGTTTGACGACATTTTTAATGTTCTACATCAATGCCGAGGTGATCGACTCTTGCGCAACGAAATAGCCACATAATGAAAGTCAACGACCTTTAAAACCAAAAGCGGTTGATTTAGGTCCCTTCTAAGGACTTCAGGCGGTGCTAACTCGATTCCAGCCCATTAAACAATAATTAAGTAATTTTCAAACAGCTTCAGACATTCTGTATATACCTATCAAATTTTTTTATTATTGTAAAAAAAGACAACTTGGTTCAATACGGGGATTGAACCCGTGACCTTTGCCTAACCAGGGCATGTTTCTAGCCACTGAACTACCCGAACCGTATCGAAACAACTTGAAATTCTTCTCTATATTTTAATCGTCATTAAGCAGAATGACCTTTTTGTATGTTTATAAATACATGCATATTACATTGTAGTATGGTTCGGGTAGTTCCATGGCTAGAACATTGTCCTGGTTTTGCAAAGGTCACGGGTTCAATCCCCGTATTGAACCAAGTTGTCTTTTTCAATTTAATAAAAAAATATGTTAAAGTTAGCATAATAATTGCTTTTAAAAATTTATCCATTTGGTTTATCAGTCATGAAAGGGGTGGCAGAGGTATAAAACATTTTTGATTTTTTCACAGCAACAAGAGACCGTAGACCTCAGTATATAGTTTTAATTTCAACTCGATATCTTCACGCGTTGCCGAGATAAAGGGTGTTGACAGACACATGGATTTCTACTTTGTTGTCCGGACACAACAAAGTTATCATATTTATGATTTGGAACCTGTTAAACTCACCAAAACCCATACATAACTAGCTCCTAATTTTTAGGCCATAATTTTTTTCTCATAAAGTAGTTACACTTCAAAACAACATGGCGCGTAACCGAGAAACGAGAAGATTTTATTACAGCTATAAAAAAATTCTTAACGTCGATAAATAAGTTTCACTTCAAAAACGGAACCATTATCTCCATTAGGGCAGAAAGGTAGCCGAGGAGTTTTAGTGGGTATTCCCAGTACCACCACGATTAGGTGCTGGGCGACCCCCACACAAACTCATTGCTCGCCAGCAAGCGTATCTCTCCTCGTATAAAAAAGGAGCTATTTGTATGTACCTTACCCTTGTAGGTATCTTATCAGTGTCAAAATAAATGTGTTTGTATAAATTCATTACTATATAATTGGTCAAATATCACGTTTTCAAACTAATGTAATTAATGGCGTTTAGAAAAGAGTGGCCATGAGTTTTATTGCCAGGTTCTTTCTCAGGCTCTACTTATTGCTTTGCGAATCTGGCAGTAAACGTAAATGTAGAAGCAATATTCTTGACGTTCAGAAGTGTTACTTTGTGACCTACATGAATAAAGATTTATTATTATTATTATGTCTCTTCTTTTCACGGGTATCTTCTTTTTTTTTCTCATGAAGATACCCGGGCTTTTGGTAGGCTTACATGGAGACATAGGTCCAATACGCAGAGGCCTTTTGAGAATTTTAATCTAATAGGGAATGGGACCCCCACTGCAGATAGTCCACGCCCGCCTTATGTAGAAGAACGGTAATGGACCATCTCCAATGGGAGTTTAACTATTGTGAAATGTGCTAACTATGAAATGGGCTATTGGGTTGGGTGTTAAATGGATTGGGTGATTTAAGCTATTGATGAAAATGGCGTCTGCCTTTTTAATATATTATTATTAAACTACTGGCAGACGGTGACTCGCCAACTCACTAGATGGGCCCCCTATACAATCACCGTAGGCATGATAAGCCTGTAAGGCGACAGAGGGCAACACCGGTGTGAGCGACTTGGGGTGTCGAGCGGTGCGGCGCCGGTTTCACCTTCGCGGGACAGGCCCGGAGCGGGCCTCCCCGTAGTTATGCCCTTGAAAATGACACTTTCACCCCCGAGTATATAGCTCTGGCTCCCTCCCTCTGACCGGCCAATTAAGGCAAGCCGGAGTTGATATTTGCTGCACTCCCGGGAGTAGCACTCTCACTGCACTCCCGTTAGGCCATTAAATCCTATCCGGTGCAGAAGGGCAACAAAACTCTGAGGAATCGGGACCGATGTGTAGCCACGCACATTCAGCTCACCACAAGCTGCCCTGCGGATGTGAGCTTTTCAATAACTTTCTGATACATTTTATTATTATTCTCTTTATTTATTAATACAACATATCAATTACATTTTTAAATATATCTATAAAATAAAAAATACATTACAAATATAAAAAATAGTGACCCACCGGTATCGGCTACAGGGACCAAGCTACCGGTGGTTAGGGCTCCAGAGAAAGGAATTTCCTCACAATACGTGCCGTGTCGAGAAGAACTGCTTTCTGTATCAGGCCCTTGATCCAGCTGTTTAACGCGAGCCTTTGTAGGTGTTGGTCAAGGCTCTTGGCTACAAGTCCATGGACAGATATGACTATCGGTACAATGATCGCTGAATCCACATCCCAGTATAATGTGACATGACCATTTTCGAGAACTGGGTCGGGCACATATCTATAGTATGGTACCTCTAAATCAACAAGATTGTACTTAAGATCAAGTTGCTGGTGAATGATCTTGGCTACTTGGTTGTGTTATTATTATTATGTCTCTTCTTTTTACACGGGTATCTTCTTTTTTTTCTCGTGAAGATACTCGGACTTTTGGTAGGCTTACATGGGGACATAGGTCCAACACGCAGAGGCCCTTTGAGAATTTATTTTTTTATTTATTATTATTTCTCTTTATTTCAATATATTACATATAAATTATATTTTTAAATATACATATACAAAAAGTGCATTTAAAAATATAAAACATAGTATACCACCGGCATCGGGTACAGGGACCAAGCCACCGGTGGTTAGGGCTTCAGAGAGAGGAACCTGCTCACAATACGTGCAGTATTAAGAAGAACCGCCTTCTGCATCAAGCCCTTGACCCAACTGCCTAACGTGAGCCTCTTAAGGTGTTGATCGAGGCTTTTGGGTATTAGTCCGTGCACAGAGATTACTATGGGAACAATAATAGCTGAGTCAATACTCCACATGTCCACAATCTCGTGGGCCAAATCCAAATACTTAGCTTGTTTGTCTACTTCTGCCTTCACGACATTGTCGTCATGTGGAATAGTGACATCAATTATTATTGCAAGGCGCTCTAATCGATCTATTACCACTATATCAGGTAATAGACCTGCAACAATAGTCCTGTCAGTGACAATAGATCGATCCCAGTACAATGTGATGTGGTCTTTTTCGAGAACTGGGTCAGGCACATATCTACAATATGGTATCTCTGATTCAATAAGGTTGTACTTCAAAGCAAGTTGTTGATGGATAATCCTAGCTACTTGGTTGTGTCTATGCAAATACTCACTATTTGCGAGACTAGAACAACCAGAAATAATATGCCTAAGAGACTCACCTGGACGGTGGCACGCCCGACATATGTCAACCGTACCGTCCCTTAGGATATATTTTCGGTAATTATTAGTCATCACAACTTCATCAGTAATAGCAAAAACAAAACCTTCGGTTTCCCCAAATAGGTCACCGAATCGTAGCCAGGATACAGAGGATGAAAAATCTATATCAGCCCCATGTAGGGCCCGATAAAACCGACCATGTAACTCTTTGCTCATCCATATATCCTTACGAGCATTGAGACTTAGTATCATAGGTTTATGCCAGTTCTCTTTAGCCAGAGCAAGCGGGGTAAGTCCGTTATCAGCTACAACCACATCACGATGCACATCCGCTTCAGAGTGTAAGAAGTATTCTCTGAGGTTGCACACCTCACGGTTATGAAGGGTCTTGGCATTCAGCAATCCACGACCCCCACATTTTCGTGGTATGTACAACCTCATAACTGATGAACGTGGCTGATGCATTCTAAATGTAGTTAATAGCGTACGGACTTTCCTATCCAGGGCTTCATGTTTTGTCTGAGTCCACCTGAGTATGCCAAAGGAGTACATCAAAACTGGCATGACCCAACCATTAAAAGCCCGCACCTTATTACCACCCGATAAAAGGCTTTTCAGAACTTTTTTCAAGCGGCCAAAGAAGCGCTCTTTTAATGTTTGTTTCATACCAGCTTCAGAGATGCCTAACGCCCGTAACATACCCAGATATTTATATGTTTCGGTTGCAGAGAGACATCCAAGTCTCACAGAATCTGAAAGTTCTACTCCTTCAGATTCTATAATCCCACCTCTATTGACATGCATGACCGCACATTTCTCCATCCTGATAGAATTACTAAAGGTTTCTGCCACCTTTAATAACTCAAGCAGTTGGTGTTTATTGGATGCAAATAGCTTCAAGTCATCCATATATAAGGTGGGATATAACTTGACCATCTCTTCGCAATCGATAGCCTAACCCTGAATTCTCTAGTAAAGTACTAAGAGGATTCAGTGCTAGGCAAAACCATAAAGGACTGAGACTATCACCCTGAAATATACCCCGCTCAATCTTTACAGGAACACTGTCCCCGCAAACCCGTCGACATCCTGGATAGCATAAGACTGTCTTCCATTGCCCCATACATGTCTTCATGAAGGCACTTAGAGTTGCATCAATTTTATACAACTCCAGTACCCTCAAAAGCCACGTATGTGGCACGGAGTCAAAAGCTTTCTTATAGTCTATCCAACATGTCGACAAATTCTTACGGTGACGGCGTGTCTGTTGGTTAATCATCATATCAATTATTAGAAGCTCCTTCGTGCCACGAGAACCACTTTTACATCCATTATGAGAGGAGGACAAAATAGAGTTGTCAATTAAGTGCGACGATATTTTCTCTCTCAGAATAGGTGTTAAAAGTTTATAGACCGTTGGGAGACACGTAATAGGTCTATAATTCTTATATATATATCCATCACGCCTTATCCCCGAAGGGGTGGCAGAGGCATATTATATGCCCACTTTTCACCGTGTGGATTCCTGTCCCACGTAATAGGTGGTGAGCCCATTGCCGTGTTGAAATCGACAGACGCAAGTTGTGGCGACCTGCTGTTGAAGGTTTTCAAACCGCCCATAAGGCCTTCAACCAGGCTTAACGACTGCCATTTTACTGGCAACCGGGACCAACGGCTTAACGTGCCTTCCGAAGCACGGAAACGCTCGCAAATATAAATGCCACAAAGTGGTCACCCATCCAAGGACCAGCTATAGTGAAAGTTGCGTAACTCAGTGATCGTTTACAGAACACTGAGACCGCGGGGCCACGAGCGCTTCGTAATAATTCTTAGGATCTGTGGCATTTCCGGATTTAAACAAAAGATGGGTAACTCCGGTTGTCATGAAATCTGGCAACGGGGATCCTGACTCCAGGCATGATTGGAATTGACATGCTAAACGTTTATGTGAACTCTTGAACCATTTTAACCAAAAGTTATGCAATCCGTCGGGTCCTGCCGACTTCCAATTCTGCAACCGACGGACTGCATTGGAAATATCATCTGATGTTATAGTGATTGGTTCCATTATTTGAATAGGTTCACACATACGTTCAACATCTCGCATCCAATCTCCTTCAGTGTGATCAACGGGCATCGACCAGATGTTGCGCCAGAATGAAGTAGTGACGTCTCCATCCCGTCGATGCTCTTCGGTCCCACTTGAGTCAGGATGCTCCCAATTTCTATAGACCCATCTTTCATCCCTTTGGAATGTTCTATTTTGGGAATATCGATCCACTCTTTTTTTATACCTACGAACACGATTTGCCCATGCATAAATCTTATGCTTCAGGTAATCTATGCGCTCTGTGACTCGCGCTAAAAATTGTCGAGGTCTAATTTCAGATCCCGAGAAAGCCCGAGTTACAGATCGCATCACTCTAGGACGGGTATTTCCCGACCTGAAGCAAATGAGCTTACCAATGAGTGCCCTAGTCTCGGAGATACGACGCTCAATTCTACATTGCCAAGCTGGTATGCTGTTTTTTGTCGTGTAACTATGTTGTTATTTACAAATTTGACATTTGCAACACGACAAGCTGCAACAGCTCCGCAATACAAAATTGAATGTGTATCAGCGAGATCTTCGATATTATCAAGATAATTTGATAATAACGAATCCAGGGCACACACTAGAGCTAAATTTTTGCTATGCGTGGGCAAACGCGGTAGCCGAGGTCTATTTTTTGACGGTATACACCGATATTCCTGCACAGCACACTCCAAAGCACTTCTTAATTGATCATTGTAATGGGTACTTACGTTTGTAGCACCTGTATCCACCACATCATCGCTATCGCGATTTAAAACACTTCTTAAAGTTTTGGTCTCAGGTAGCGATGATGTTGATGTCTGACCAAGACTACTGCACACGTCCGAGCGTAGCCTCTCAAGTACATCACCATCCAAAAGATGACATCTTTGGATGGCTCGAACTTGATCCGATAAGCGCTGTGCTGACACGTTGACTGATGGTTCAAGTTCCTGAAACAGAGGCAGCATTCGTAAACGATACGCAGTGAGGTTAATTCCCCCCTCTGTAGCCACAAAATATGCCCGCATGACGTTCTCATTTAATGAATTAGACCATCGCATGCGGTGCACATCACCACCGGAAGCGGGGACCTTATTCGATGCCGGTGGGCGTCGGGGTCCCAAGCAAGACGGTGGCCGGCCTCTCCCCTGCCGACGTACTGGTGTTGGCGACGTTGGTGGGGAGAAAAATTCATCACTCGACGACGACGACGAGCTCGACGCCTCTACAATTCCTGTATCCGCTGGTGCACATTCACGGGTAAGAGAGGCGGAGCTAAGCGATAAGTCCGGAGGTGTAGGTTGTGCTGCTCGTTTCTTGGATCTAGTCAACATTTTATTTTAACTTACATTGTTAACAATTTATTTAGTTGTAATGTTTTGACATTATCTGTCATAGTCTTTAATTTTCTATTCCTCTTAATATTCTCATTTTTTGTAAAGTTTTCTTCAAAATCATGCATTTTCACTGTTATTTGTGTTTATAATAAATAAATCTCGTAAATATTGTATTATTTCGCTGTTTTTATAGCATATTGAAGAACTAAATATACGGTAAAAAAATTATTATTTTATATTTTTTTTTTAATAATTTATAATTTTTTTATTTTTATTATTATTATTAGTGCGTTCTACTTAAATTAAAATTGAAATAAATTAAAATTGAAATAAATTGAAATTAAAAATCAATCAGCCCAATCAACCTACGTCCACTGCTGGAAGTAGGCCTCTCCCAATTGACGCCACTACACACGGTCCTGCACCTTCCGCATCCAGTCCAGTAAGTTTGCCGAGTCACGGTCTCCACTCCAGAACTCGTCTGCTCCATCGGCCATCGGTCAGCCCCACCGTAAGTGTCCACGAGAACGCACTTGTTCTCGTGGACACTTACGGTGGGGCTAGTTCATGCCCTCAAAGTTGCACAACGAGCTATAGAGCGTGCTATGCTCGGAGTATCTTTGAGAGATAAACTAAATAGGGGTAACCGTCAGAAAACCAGAGTGGTCGACATAGCTCTTAGAGTCAGCACGTTAAAGTGGCAATGGGCTGGCCACATATGTAGAAGAACCGATGGCATAATTATAAATTAAACAAAAATGTTTAACTTTTAAACAAATAAATACACAGACACTTAATTTTATTTTGCGCAGTAGTAGTTTATGAGGCTTCGATTCCCCGAGTCGGAACAAATATTTCCGTGATCCACAAATGTTGGTTTCAAGGTTTGGGCGTTTCCTATGTATAATATGTATGTATTTAGAAGTACCTATATAAGTATGTATATCAGTTGTCTAGATCCTACAACACAAGCTTATAGCTTAGTTTGGGCTAAATGGCGCTGTGTAAAAGAGTGTCCCGCTATATTTATGTATTTATAATAAGTAGTTTAGGCTACATTTTATTCCCGTATTTCTACGGGAAAGGGAACTGAAACGAGTTAAACCTCGGGGCGAGCATCCGAAGAAATTCCTCAATATAGGAATTTAATTTCGAATGGTAAATTATTTTTGACGAAGAATATATATTGTGCGAAGGAGTCAGGGTAGGCTGAGACTTATATATGAAGACCGCGTGAGCAGATTGCTCAACAACGGAAAGGTCAAAAGTACTCGGATACCCAGACGTGCGTGTATGAAGCGATTGATGAATCTTGAATAAGCGATAGGAGTATGCATGGATCGCGAAACCTGGCGATTTATCCTCTCTGACTAGCCCGTCAGGGATACAGCGTCAAGATAGTTAGTTAGTTTTTAGTTTAAATAATGTTTGCCTTCAACAACCTATTAGAAATTACTTGAAAATCATAGCGTGCGCCTTTAATCGTTGGATCAGCGCATTAAGAAGCTGACATGACCCAATTTTTATATTAATCTGTCCTATCATTAACAGTTTCGTTCGCGGGCGTGGGAATTTGTGATTGCACACCCACATTCATATTTTCCATTCACACAAGCGCATCACGCAGTGTATTATAAGTACCCTGGATTCGAGTAAATAAACGGACAGTGTTTCGTACAAATATAATATACATCGCGAGTTCGTCCTTACAGAATGTTCATGAATGTCACAAAAAACCGCAATGTAACTTATCCGTTTAATTTTTGTTTACCATTCGCCAACTAAGTGGTGTTCTGAGTACCTAAAAAGAGTGGGGCTAAAGTGCTCTTTGAGCCTAATGTAAATTAGTAATTTTTTTTTAAGATTTTGTCTCATATTTACTGTAATGTAATAACGTGTATTACTTTAATAATAGTAGTGGAGTAGTTTAACGTGTAATAATGGTATTACGTATATTTCAGATTAAATCTATTGAAACCATATTATACAATTAAATTTCATCAAGATCTTCAGGGCCTCAACGAGCGGCGCACCTGCTAATCCTTAAGTTTATCTTAGCTATTTATTTATTTATTAAGAGCTTAGAATTATTTTATACCTATATATAAATAAATAAATATATAATATGATTTTGTCCCATTCGGTGTCGAGACCCTTGGTCCGTGGGGTCCTAGGGCTACAAGGCTTTTTAAAGAAATAGCAAAAAGGTTAGTCGACATCACAGGAGACCGAAGAGCTGGCAGCTACCTCGGCCAAAGAATTAGTTTAGCTATTCAAAGGGGGAACGCTGCCAGTATCTTCGGAACCTTGCATAAAGGGACTCCTTATATTAATATATTTTAAATTATCATATTTTAAGGTTATTTAATAATTTGTTGTAAATACAAGCATCATTTGTTCTTTGAAGATGATAATGTCACATTGGAAAATTAAATAAATTTAATACGTTTAGATTAAATTATACATTTACTTATATATTATACAAAGAATATATAATTATATACCATACATATAAATGAAGCGCTCGTGGCCCCGCGGTCTCAGTGTTCTGTAAACGATCACTGAGTTATGCAACTTTCCCTATGGCTGGTCCTGTGATAGGTGACCACTTTGTGGCATTTACATTTGCGAGCGTTTCCGTGCTTCGGAAGGCACGTTAAGCCGTTGGTCCCGGTTGCCAGTATAATGGCAGTTGTTAAGCCTGGTCGAATGCCTTATGGGTGGCTTGAATAATTTCAACAGCAGGTAGTCACATCCTGCGTTTGTCTATTTCAACACGGCAATGGGCTCACCACCTATTACGTGGGACAGGAATCCACTCGGTGAAAAGTGGGCATATAATATGCCTCTGCCACCCCTTCGGGGATAAGGCGTGATGGATATTTATTATTTTATTATTTATATAAATTTACACAATAGATAAATGCAAATACCTATAGATACAATAGCTAAGAGTTGCTGAAATGCTTACGTACTTTATTCTTAAACACTACACGGGTCGGAGCCATTCTAATTTCCTAAGGAAGAGCATTCCATAGAAGAATAGATTGAACAAAGAAAGAAGAGTTAACAAGACCAGAGCTATGAGTGGGACAGAGAAGTAGAAGTTTGTGAGAAGATCGAGGGTTTTTATTATGATTTGAACATAGTAGTTGGAAATAAAGAGGTCAGTAAGCTGGGGTATTTGGAGAGTTTAAAAGCGTATAGATAGAGCATTGTCACAGCACGCATGTTACGTCGCTGACGTATCGGCAGCCAACACAACTCAGATCGAAAAGTTGATACATGATCAAACTTTCGAAGATTGTAGACGAATCGAATGCAATTATAGAGAAGTTTATTGAGATCTGCATTCAGGTCAAAATAGCAAACATCACCATAGTCAATGATTGGAAAAATAAGAGTCTGCACAAGCGTTACCTTAGTCTTTACTGGCAAAAAGTTTTTAAATCTGTAAAGAGACCATAATATCCCCGTGACCTTCTGACTGACATTGGTGACATGCGGTCGCCAACTAAGCGTAGAGTCGAGATGCAAACCTAGGTTTTTGACACTTAGAGCCACAGGAATGATTTTATGGTTGAATAATAATGGTGGTAAGTTTTCATCGGCTAATCTGATAGTCATGCGAATACTACCTATTATGATACCCTGGCATTTATCAGGATTAACTAACAGGCCAAACCTATCACATCAGCTACATATTGCACTTAAATCAGCGTTTACCCGGTCAACAGCCTCTGCTATGTTGTCCACACTAGCTTGATTGTACACCTGCAGATCATCAGCATACAAATGATATGCACACTGAAGATAAGGAGTTAAGAAGTTTATGAACTATGAAAATAGAAGCGGAGAGAGTATAACGCCAGCGTCAAGGTTGCACCATATCGATGAGATTTCATCAACACAAACAGACTGCTGGCGACCACGAAGATAAGAAGAGAACAATTTCAGCTTGTCAGATGAAACTTTAAGGTAGGAGAATATATTCAAAAGTATATCGTGATCCACCGAATTAAAGGCGTTAGAAAAATCTAGTAAAACCAGCACTGTAACCTTAGAATTCTCAATGCCGTCTCTCACATCACCCGTTACTTTCAGCAAGGCAGTAGTAGTGCTGTGTCCCCGCCTGAAACCAGATTGCATAGGACTTAAAATACTATTTTTCTGCAGGTAAGTAAACAGTTGTTTATGCACGCATGCCTCTAAAACCTTGGAGAGGAAAGGAAGAATTGTGATGGGACGAAAGTGGTTAGGAAGGGAGGAATTAGTAACCTTAGGCAATGGCCGAACATAGGCTTTGCACCAGAGTAGAAAATTGACAGGAATCCAAAGAGTAATGAATAAGGTGTGAAATAATAGGCAAAAGTTGATCTAAGATTGTAACGATCATGCGACGACTAATGTTGTCACAGCCAACAGCATTAGATTTTAATGAAATTATTATCTTTTTGATTTCATCCACTATGACCGGAGAAAATTTAAAGGGTGTATGATTGGATTTATTCAGTTTGGCTACAGAGTCTATATAGTCTGGACATCTATTGTGTGGGAGGTAGAGAAATGAGTATTAATAGCATCCAGTCCAATAGTCTTGGGTAGCCCTACATACTTAACCTTTCCGATACCCAATGTCCCAAGAAACCTCCAGACTTCAGAGGGTGACGAAGAAGAAATATTATCGAAGATATGTCGGCGTTTAGCGTTGCGTATCATTTGATTACACCGATTCCTGGCTGATTTGTAAGTCAACCTCAGATCTATGTTTTTTGAATTTTAAAAAAGCCCGATCTCTGCGTTCCATGGCCATCCGTACCTCCTCTGTGATCCATGGCGCGGGATGACCCTTCACTCTAATCCTCCTAATTGGAGCATGGGAGTCATATAAAGTAGTAATGATCTCATTAAATAAACATAGCTTTTCGTCAATAGTGTTAGCCTTGGTCAACAAACCCCAATCAAGCAAAGCAGCATCTTGACGTAATTTACCGACGTCCATACGACCAAAGCAACGCCTGTGCAGTATTTTAGGCTTGGGGTTTGGTGGTTTCAGGATAAAAGAAGCATAGATGTGATCATGGCGGGAAAAAGCCGGAGCAAGAAACTGCCCATGAGAGAGGAGTAAGGGAAGAGGAGAGTTTGAGATTATCTGTGTCCAAATTGTGATGTGTGGCCTGTAGTGGTAAAATATGAAGACTAGCAGACTCAACTATGTGAAGCAGTTTGCAGGCTCGTGAGTCACGTACGAGGAGATTCGTATTGCTACTACTGCTCCGCTTTCAAGGGTAGTAGCGTGATGATTTATAGCCTATAGCCTTTCTCGATAAATGGACTATCCAACTCAAGAATTTTTCAATTCGAACCAGTGGTTCCTGAGATTACCGCGTTCAACCAAACAAACAACCTTTTCAGCTTGGCCCTGTTCCTCTGAAATTACGCAACTGCGTGAACTTGTGTAAACATGTAGGTAATGCGTGTGAAACTGAGTTGTTTGGTGTTACATATGCGATTAGCATTGGATATGTTTTGCTCAGAATACTAGTAGCCAGTAAGAAAGGAACTATTCATACTGATAGTTTAAATTCTTATATTGTAGGTTTGGATTATAACACTGGATACCCAAAGTTATAATGGTATATTCCTCTTTAAAAACTAAGTTGTGTTTTTGCTCGTCGGAATACATACCGACGTAACATGTGAATACTTAATATATTTTGTCACATCTGTACATACCATGTTTCTGCAAATAAATAATATTCTATTCTTCTACTTCTTACTTTGTTTTGGAGAAATAACTCCTCTCCACCCATTTCTCTATACCTGTAACGTAAAATATCCATGATGAAATGTCGAGCATTAAAATTGGCTTACTGTGTACGTGCCCTAATGTAAACAAATACCAGCTTCAACACTTACGATTGTTACCTTATTACCTATTCAGTTTGATTTCAGCTTTCCTGAGATTAAAACAAATTGTTTTAAGATTGTGTGAACAAAGTTTAACTAAGACAATAAATTTCAAATAATTAAAACGTAATATTAAAATATTGAGATATTTGAGAAAATGCTACGTAAAATTTTTATTTTAATACACCCATTTTAGTCACGGAATTAGATTTAAAACAAAATGTTCAGCAAAATGTTCAGCATCTTCAAAGTGTTAGTTTTATTATTAGTAGAATCAAAGTGCTTATTAACTGAGAAACTTAAAATTGAATGTGGTTATAAGGTGGGTACAAAACCTGAACATACCTATCAGGCTAGAGGGGAATTAAGATATTGGTTATGGGGTTCAAAATAAATAATATGGGACCCAACATGTTACCCTGAGAAACCCTACTTGAATCTTGCGGTATCAATAACTGTATATCAGAAGTTTAGTCTATTGACTAGTGTGACAAGTTTAACATTAAAATATCAATTGCAGCAATGTCCTCAAACACGAGACGGCGCGTTAAACGTCCACCTAATACCCCATTCACATATGGATGCAGGATGGGTCAAAACCTTCGATCAATACTATTATGGAAGTAAGTTTATTTTGTTACTGATACTGTTAAGATTTCGTTCAATATCTAATCGAGAAATATATTGACAATATAAATACTGAATTAACTGAATAGTTATCATACTGGATCGATGGTAAACTCTAAATCGCATAAATAGAATAGTTCTATAATATTAATTACCTCTGTCAATCAACCTAGCAAATCAGTCCGCCGCAGACCACTGTCGGTCGGCCTCTTCCAACCATTTTGCGACCCTTGTCCTCTTTATTCTCTTTTTATTTATCTTTTATCCTCCATTGGATGGATGCTGCTATTACATTACAAGATAAAGACAGATAGAGAGTATATTATGTAAACTAAAGTAATGTTATTACTGGAGATGAGAAAAGAGTGGCCATTAGTTTTATTGCTAGATTCCTTCTCAGGCATTACTTGCGAACCTCGCGTCAACGTAGAAACAATAATTTTGACTTTGATAAGTGTTACTATGTGGCCTATACGAATAAAGATATTTTGATTTGATTTTGGTAGATACGAGAAATAACCACAAGAATCGCAGATTCTATTGGTTAATGTGGAAATCACTCGAAGAGTGTCAAAGGCTCTGAAATGTTCTGATAGCTTTATTTCGGATACTATGTTAGCCGTAAAAATTCAATAAACATAAAGACAGACAGAATAATTATCTTTCGTAATATTAATTCTTGATAATGAATATTTGTTTCAGCGCGAACTACAGTGAGCACAGCCAACGTCCAGCTGATATACCACTCTGTGTTATCGGAACTGTTACATGACAAAAGAAGAAAGTAAGTAATTTATCATGGATATATGTTGTCACATGGTTTTTACACGAAGGGGTAGGCGGAAGCAGTGTGTCTCCAAAATTTCAAATGAGTCTTCATTTCACTATTAATATTTTATTTACTTTATAGTGAGCCTATTGCCGTGTTGAAATAGACAGGCGCAGGTAACGTTACACCGTTATTCGTGATCTTTGAGCTCGCGTTTGTTTATCAGTTATCAGAACAGATGTTTTATAACCCATCCAGGTTCACCTTTTCTGAAACTGCATACTTTTGGCGCTGGTGGAAAGAACAGCGTCCAACCACTCGGGCGACCTTCAGAACCCTCGTGCAGGAAGGAAGAGTGGAATTCGCTGGAGGCGGTTGGGTCAATAACGATGAGGCGACTCCTGATTATCTTCATATCATCGATCAGTTTACATGGGGATTGAGGTAAGAGAATCCATGATAATAGTCTGCATACTTTGTAAAGTGGGAGACTTGGAACGCAACGAGGAGTCACGGGAAGGTTGATGGATTTAATCGTTCAGCATACAATTTGCTTTTCAAATTTATCTCCAAGGAACGAACGCCCTGCGGTTTCATTAGCGTAGTGACTGTTCCCATGAAAATACGGGAATAAATTATAGCATATGTTACTCCTTATAACATCAACTATCTGTCAGTGAAAGTCCCATTAAGTCTGGCCTCCTCTGTAAATCAGTGCTGTCATCATGCTTTTCGCGTGAGACAGCGATAAAATGAGAGGGGGCCATGTTCTGCACTTCGCGGTGGCTGTGGGGCTAGGCAACACATAATGTGTGTGTATGTGCATATGTATACAATACATATATATGTGTATGTATGTATGTGTATATGTATGTGTGTGTGTGTGTGTGTAGGCTTATTAAGGTCATGTAGTTGTAAGTAAATGTCGATGTTGTAGTGCCTATTTTTATTTGTACCTACTTTGTGACATCACCTTTCTTGCAGAATAAAACACATTTTGTTTTTATTTTCTAACTGACTGACTAAAAATGTATTATGTTTTTTTTTATCAACAGTAAATACTTTAATTTGCATTTATGGAAAAGCTATTAGTTTTGAATAACAAACAGACACTTCAATATAATTTATCTGTATGTATGTATGTTTAATTTTACTGGCACTTGCCTCTTTCGTTGGAGAAGTTCATGATTCACCATCCTTAAAAGACGGCAGAAGCTGAAGCAATCGTGAACCTGCAGACTCATTGTTCTGTAAACGAGCACTACGTTAAGCAACTTTCGCTATGGCTGGTCACGGATGGCGAAGACGATGCATATAATATGCCTCTGCCACCATTCGTGAATGAAAGCATGATTGATAAAGACGGCGTCTTTATCAATCACGCTTTCATTCAATTCAATTTGAAAAAAAAAACTCAACTTGTGAGCCAGCTGTTTGCTGCTGGGTCAGCTTAATACTGAAAGGAGGCCTCGTTCCATGTAGCAGGTGTGATGCACATCAATCATTTGGGTTGCTTACCTTCTTTTTTTTAGTATTTTTTTATTTTTTCCTTTTTCTTTACTTACTTATATTTAGGATTAAGCTGTACCCATAATTTTATTTCTTTGTATTTTGTTACCTACGTGGACTAAAACATTTTTCTTTCCTTTTTTTTTCCTTCTTTCTTTCAACACTAAGAAAATCTTCTCTTATGGCAGTCATTCCCTTTATTCATTATTTTTTAAATTTAACTTTACAAAATGACGCCACCTACATAATGGAAAGACATTGTGATATCTAGGGAATTGATGGTCGAATGAAATGAACGCTATTGACCGAATCCCTCAAGTTTGCGGCCCAATAGTGTGTCTCTTCACGCTCCGCTTGAAGAACCTGGGATTGTAAGAGTTTCCATGATTTGACAGAGAAAAACCATTTCGCTGGGAATCTAAAATATTATCTGCATTTATAGGAAAATTAATGACACACTTGGACCCTGTGGGAAGCCTAAAGCAGCATGGCAGATAGACACGTACGGTCACACTCGGGAACAGGTCTCTTTGCTTGCCCAAATGGGATATGATGGACTCTTTATTGGTAAGTTTTTTACCTTGGGTACCTATACTTTTATATTTATTTATTAATTGAAATTGTCACGCCTTTATCCCCGAAGGGGTAGGCAGAGGCATATTAAACGCCCACATTTCACCGTATGCATTTTTGTCCACAAACAGGTGGTGAGCGCATTGCCGTGTTGAAATGAACAGGCGCAGGCTCTCTGCTGTTAATTTTTTTTTCAAGCTGCCCACCTGGCGATCAACTTGGCTAAACGACTGCCATTTTTTTGGCAACCGGGACCAACGGTTTAACGTGCCTTCTAAAACTTCGGAAACACTCGCAAATGTAAATGCCACAAAGTGGTCACCCATCCAAGGAGCAGCTAGAGCGAAAATTGCTTTACGCAGTGATCGTTTACAGAACACTGAGTCCGCGGAGTCACGAGCGCTTCTTTATTCATTCTTCTGTCATTTATCGTAACAGTATAGGCATCATATAAGGCAATTAAGAGAACACTTTCGTAAAAGTACCCATAGCGTAGAAAGGAATAACTTTTAATAAAAGTTTGTACCAATCAATATGAGTAGAGTGTACCATGCCAATGTCAATTTTGCCTTTCTCGACGTAGGTCCAGCTGTGGATAACTATAATCAGCTATTTTGATTAATTGGTCACTTTTGAAAAGGCTATTGACGATAGCCCTTATGTTGAAACTCCAAAGGTATATATTTATATACTAGGTGACCCCCCGGCTTCGCCCGTGACATACTTCGAACTAATATCGCGTAATAACTCTAATCTAAAAAAATCTACTATAATTAGCAGTAAAATTTGCCCGATTTGTCGACATTTATGACTGCCCCTGTGGCGCGGTGGGAGTGCATCCGACTGCTACGCAAGAGGTTGTGGGTTCGATTCCCACCCTGGAAAAACTTTGTGTGATGAGCACGATGGTTTATTCTGTGTCTGGGTGTTATTTATCTATAATATGTATGTATTTAGAAATATATGAGTATGTTTATCAGTTATGTAGATCACATAACACAAGTAATATTAGCTTACTTAACTTACACTTACGAGAAGCGCCACTAACTCAGTGTTCTGTAAACGTCAAAGCGTTAAGCATCTTTCTCTATAGATGGTATTCTTATTTTCGGGGAGTGCTGCAGATTTAAATAATATTTTGTTCTTTAAAACTTGCTGTACGCGTTATTTATATTTTGGGCCTCAAAGTCTCTCTCCGAGATAAATAAATTAAATAAATATTCTTACCGTAGCATCACAATACATTTTTGCCAATCTTATGTATGTCCAGAAAAATCTATCACAGTTTTCTAAACTCTGTGATATGTTAATATTATGTTTAATAAATAACTAGATATAAAAATAATCTTTCAGTCCACCACAGTCGACTACATAAGATTAGCGATTTTTTCCAGGGTAACTGTATACGCTTTTACAACAAGCTTTCCTGTGACCTCAGAAATTTACCATTAAATAATGGTAAATTCATGGCATTTCTATTTATGAGCGTTTCCGTATTTCAAAAGGCAATCTAAGCCGGTTTCCATTACCATGGCAAAGCCAAGTTAAAGGCCTTATAGGCGGCCTAAAAATATTAACAGCAGGTCATCACAAGCTGCACCTGTCCATTTCTCAAGGCAATGGGCTAACTACATGTTACTTGTTACCTCTTCGGGGGAAAAGGTGTGACTGATAAGTAAGTAAGAAATCAGAACATAATAATTCTAGAACGATAATAAAGGAGGGGAGGAGGATCCCACCACACACCCTCCGTTACAGTTAGTAGAGGTTATCCTTGACCGTTGTGCGTTAGGATTAACGAATGGAGGGTGTGTGGTGGGATCCTCCTCCCCTCCTTTATTATCGTTCTACGATGGATTTCCGCCATGTAACGCCCGATTTAATTAGTTATCAGAATAATTCTTTTTTAGGTCGAGTAGACCATAAGGAAAGAGAAGCAATGATTGAAGAAGACCGAATGGAGTTTATGTGGAGAGGCAGCGATGTTCTGGGTGAGTATTTTTATTACATTTTGACGTAAATTCGTCTTTAAAATTGCTTCTTTAGGAAGGAATAATTGGGGCATACAGTTTGATGTTTCGGCTACATATCCATTATCCTTATCTAAGATAAAATTATACCACTCAATAGCTAAAGGATAAAAGAATTTATTACGCTAAGTAAGGACTGTGACAATGTGACTGTAACTGTGTGTGAGGTGCCGCCATTTTGAAGTCATGTTGCTGCGTATCGAGAATTCTATTTATAATAGTATATGAAGCTACGACGTCGTTCGTTTAAATTTAAAATATATTAAAAAACTATAATTATTTTGTTATAAATGTTATCTTGGCAAATTTCCGCTTTTTTAAAATGTCGTACGATGTCGACACGTGTTTCGCCTACACACAAGGCATTATCAAGACTGTTTGGCAGCCAAACAGTCTTGTTAATGCCAGTTTTTGAATGGATTTCCGCTATGTAACGCCTAATTCAATTAGTTATTTAAAATATATCCCCCGTTACAAAATGTATTGACGTACAACACATGCCCGTGTCCATTGCACCGACACACTTCACTTTAGTTCCTTAATGCTAAGTAAGGGCTCCGGGGCCCAATCGACCTCAGCTGCTGACTATCGGACGAGGTAACGATGCGGGCGCTTACGGGGTTGGGAGGTCAGACGGCAGTCGCTACCAACAATGCCGAGTAACAAAATGCAAACGATAGCTGGATTCTACGCGGGAAAATTGACAAGAGCGGACGCTGGCTGTATATTATTTTCTAAAACTAGTGCATTTATCTTGTTTTATGTGCGGAAGTGGTGGTTTACTGGACATAAAAGTTGTGTTAACGTGCTATAGTGAAAGACAGTGATATATTTGCAGTGAAAGTCCATTTCAACTATTGGATACACGTTGGAAAACGAAGATATGCCCTACGAAATTGTTTAGAACTATATAGTCTTGCTCATCGTAGTTACTGTTTTCTCAGAAATTACTTATATTATAAAATAAACGCCTCACTTAATATATACCCCCTGACAGGTAGACAATGCAAGCAGGCACTCACGAGGTACCTATTAAGTCTGGATTACGAATACACAGAAAATCTACTAATAGTTCCTGAATAATTGCATAAAAATACTAGTACACATACTCTCTCTCTCTCTCTCTATCTCTCTCTCTCACATACACACACACAGACACACACACATACACACACGCGCACATACATACACACACACACACACACACACGCGAAATACGTAGGCTCCAGCCGAAGGACTTAAAAAAAACGAAATAAAATTAATTATTTAATTAAAAGAAAAAAATACAAAAATTATATACTAAGTAAACTAGTGCCTTAGTTCGATGTGAGAACAAAAGTGAACTTAAAACTATGCATTTCTTGCGCGTGGCGACGACGGGTCACGTTGCAGCTGGCCGTTGCACGTTGTGCTGACGATGCGACGCTACGCTGTCGGACACGAGGCGGTTGCTAAGCGCATCAACTGGGTCGTACGATTATATTGATGATTCGGCGAGTTATGCGATCGTAATTCCTCCGCCCTTAGAGAAGCAATTATTTTCCTACTTTTAGGGAAAAAATTGCTGGTGTAGTTGGTTTCGCATATATGTGTCTTTCAGGTTCTTCAGAGGTCCCTTCTTGCTGGGAGCTGGGATTCTTTTCTATAGTTTCAGAAAGTTCGCGTCTGCGTTGGTGATATCGACGAGCCAGTACAGCCAAGGTAAGTATAGTTACACAGGATAATGTTATATAGAATGGTATGGTGGTGTGGTATACCATTCCAGAGGAGTTCTTCTGAAGTTGCAATGGAGGCTGGGATATAATTTTATCCCGGATCAAGTGTAGTGATTTCAGGTTTATCGAACTCAAATTGAGGTGCGGTAAATCTACATTCTTCAGTTCTTCAGGGTAGGTAATTTTCATGATTTTCAGGGGCTGGCCTTGCACGACGTCATTTGTATTAGTTAAGGTAAGTTCAGACGAGCTTAGTGAGCACTGGTTTGGTATTGTTGCCAAGAAAGTCCCGTTCAGTATGTTGTAAGCTTCAGTACCGCAGTTAAGGTGAATCGTCGTTGGTTCTGGAAAGGTTATCACGTAGCTTCGGTCATCCAATTGTTCTACAGCTTCCGTTGAGAGATGTATAGTTGAGAAACTGCATGTTGAATCGATGATTTGGTTTGAAATTACTTGTTGAATACAGTCATGTTGGGTGCGAAGTCTTTTGTGAGAGCTTTCATCACAGAGAAACAGATTTCTAAACTTCGGGCATTCAGCCTCTATGTACACGAATTCGTTTCTATTAGTTGCTATGTAGGGATGAGGGGGAATAAGGACTTGGTGAAATTTATTCGGTGCTAAGGATAGTTTGTAGAGATCATAGATATTGGTAGAGATAATTGGAAACTTAAAAATTATAACGATTTGCTTTTTAACAAAGTACGATCCTGATCTTATTATATTATAGTACTCTCGAAAGTTCAAATCTATTAACTGATTTTTCCCATAAAGCGTCTCTAATTTATCTAACATGGTTTTAAGTACGTTAATACTAAGCATGGAGTGATGGGTGGTTGTGGATCTAGTAAACGCTATTATATTTTCTATCCTTTTTAGTTCGTCAAATAAGTCTTCAATATTTTCTGTAATAATCGCTAATAACTGCGCAAACTTACCGTATTTAATTAGACCGTAACTTTTGTAAGCATTTTCGTTCAAAATTTGATTAAGTGTGTAATTAATTCTACCCTGGTTATCGACTAATTGGTAAACTATTCTATCGTGTTCTTTAATCCATTCGTTATTCAAACTAGAACGACTATTGAACTCTAATGATATTTTATCCTGATTTTCTTTGAGATTTACTAACGCTTCGTTGTACCTAATGGCATCCTGATAATCTAGGTTACCGGTGATGCTTTTAATTATAGTACCTAAGCCGTCTATTAGACCTCTTTTTGTCCTGCTAGGTTCTAAAGATTTTAAGTGGTTAACAATGGTGTTTATCTTGTTATTTAAATATTCTAATTGTAGTTCGTATAACATGTAAGTTTCGTTATTAAGTCTGTTTCTGTAGTCCTGTAATTCGTCCCTAAAGGTAATTATTCCTTGTTCTATTTTGTCGAGCTCTATATACTGTAAAAATGTATGGTAATGTGTAGTTAGTCTAGTTTGTCCTAATTTAAACGGTAGAAGTCCAGGTCCGTCATCCAGGTTGTCAAGTCTTATCTCTTGAAGTTGTACCAGGAGGGGGGTCAGCACCAGGATCAATACTCGTATCCTGCAACAATTGTATATTCTTTGGTGGTCGTTTTAGACGAGATTTCGCTACTGGGCCGCGTTTCTTTGATGTGTAAATGTGAATTGGGAGGTCAGCTAGAACTTTGTCTTGGGTATAGCGGGGAGCCACTTTCTGTCTATCAGCTAGTGGGTTTTTAATGAAAACCTGTTGCTGAGGTTGGTATTCAATTTCAGGTTCTCTAGTCTTATTGCGTGATTCTATAAGGGCGGTCCTATCCGCTAACGCGGATTCGTTTATCATGTCATAGACAGTCTTCATTTGTTCCCTGTGAGTAATTATATATTGTTGGAGTAGTTTTTCGTTAACGTCAATGTCAATGGGATCTCTGGGGTCAAAGTGTCCTTTTATTATGTCGTACGGTCTGCATTTCGTAAAACTGTGTATGGAACTGTTGTAAGCAATTAAGGCATACGGCATTAGGTTAATTATGGGTTCATTTTTATTTTTCAGGTTCAATATACGAAGGTGCTCTAGTAGTGTAGAATGGAAACGTTCTATGTTACCATTGTCATTAGGGGAGTGAGGTAAGGTCTTATGATGGGTAATTTTGTGAAGTCGTAGGAATTCTGCAAACAACTGGTTTGTGAACTCAGTTCCGTTATCTGTCACAATTGTCAGAGGGAGTCCATGGTGAGTACAGAATGAGAGGAGGGCTTGCACTATACTTATTGCAGTGCCGTCTCTTAAGTGGTATGCCTGTCCATATTTCGAGAAAACGTCTATGAAGGTGATGTATTTTTCGGATTGCGCTGTGAATAAATCAGCGTGGACGATTTCTAAAGGCTTAGAAGCTGGTGGTACGATATTAAATTGCTGTTTAATAGGGTTCCTATCGTATTTACTTTGACCACAAATGGTACACTCGTTTATGTACTTGGTTATGTGTTCTCGCATTTTCGGCCAGTAATACTTTCTAGATAAAGCCAAATAACACTCGTTAATTCCTCTATGGTTAGTCTTTCCGTCGTGGTAATGTTTTATAATGTCCTGTTGTCTTAAATACTCCTTTACATTTTCTAACTCTAATTTAGTTAACACAAGGTTCATTGAAGAGCTCCTAAATTTATCCTGAATTATAGGTATAATTTTATACATAGCTAAAGGGGGAGTTATTAGTAAACCGGTCTTAACTTTAGGATTTACGTATTCTTTTACACTGTCTATTACGTCGGTCTCGAGATTACTTTCAGTGATTTGGACTGTCACTCTGGTGTGCGTTTCGAAGGGTTTAGTAACAATAGGTCGTCGTTTAATGTCGTTGACTATGGTCATGACTATCTGTCGGTGAAACTTGTTGAGGGGTTCGTCAGTGATTGGTACTTCTAAGATTGGGTGTTCTTGGCTAGTGTGAGCTGTACTTGTAGCTGAATTATCTAGGTTGGGTTGCTTATCTGAGGCGTTAGCGATTATTGAACTGATTTCCTCGTTGTAAATTTCTATTCTAGATAACGCGTCGGCATTGGTGTTGCTTTTACCTTTCTTATATACGACGGTGAAGTCGTATTCACTGGGTTTTAAACGCCATCTAGTTAATCGGGAGTTCGGCTCTTTAAGACTCATCATCCACTGGAGTGGTTTGTGATCAGTCAGAACCTTAAATTTACGTCCAAACAGATAGTGTCAAAAGTATTTCGTTGCCCATACTATTGCTAGCAACTCTTTTTCAATAGTGCTGTAATTTGTTTCACTCTCGTTGAGAGTACGAGAGGCATATGAAATGGGCTTGTCCGATCCTATCGGCCCTTGCGATAGAACTGCTCCTATTGCAAAGTTAGAGGCGTCGGTGGTTAAGATAAATTCTCTGGTGAAGTCTGGGTATTGGAGTATTGGGTCATTCATAAGTAGGTTTTTACATTTTTCGAAACAGTCTGTATAGTCTTTGTCAAAGGTTATCTTTTTGTTCTTTTTCAAGCATTGGGTCATGGGCTTAGTGATTTTCGCGAAGTCGGGGATAAATTTCCTATAGTAACCTAGTAATCCTAAAAATTGTTTGATTTCTTTAGCTGTTTTCGGTAGTGGGTAATTTTGTATGGCCGATATCTTATCGGGGTTGGGTTTTACGCCTTCCCTTGTAATAACGTGTCCTAAATAAGCTGTTTCCGTCTTAAGGAACTCCGACTTGTCCATTTGGATTTTAAAGTTGGACTCTCGAAGTCTATGGAAGACTTTTTCGAGGTTGGTCATATGTTCTTGGAGGCTAGTACTAAAGACAACGATATCGTCTAGGTACACTAAGCATATTTCGTTTTGTAATCCCTTAAGCACGTTATCCATCACACGTTGAAAGGTGGACGGAGAGTTTTTGAGTCCCATGGCCATTCTTAAAAATTCAAAATGGCCGTGTTCTACTGTAAATGCTGTCTTCTGAATATCCCTAGGGTCCATTTCTACTTGATGGAAACCGCTGGCTAAATCTAATGTAGTGAAATATTGACATTTTCCTAACTTATCTAGAACATCCGATATGTTGGGAATGGGGTACTTATCGTCAATGGTTTTCTCGTTCAATTTACGGAAGTCTATTACAAGGCGCCATTTCTGTTTACCAGAAGCGTCAGCCCTCTTTGGTACGACCCAAATAGGCGAGCTCCATGCGGATTCGGATGGTCTGATAATGCCTTGAGCGAGCATTCTTTCAATTTGTTCCTTAACCTCTTGACGGTGAATGAAGGGGTACCTATAGCTTTTTGTATAAACCGGGACTTCGTCAGTAGTGTTTATTCGGTGCTTCACTTTATTGGTGAAGGTAAGAGGTTCGTTTTCTATGTAAAACACGTCTGAATATTTAGAGCATAATAGTATTACGTTAGCCTTTTCTTCTTCATTTAGGTGGTCAGTTCGTAAGCGTGAGATTACCTCTTGAGCACGCGAGGGGGTTGTTTGGTTAGAGCATTCTATATTAAATATATCTGCATTAATTGCGTGGTCTAATGAAAGTATAATGTCATTGTCCGTGGGGTTGGATACTTCTAGTATGCCGCGACTACTGCTAACAGTAGTTAAGCATTCGGTTAAGACACAGTTGCAAATGACTTGTTCTGGGATAATGACATCACCATCAGGGGCATCTATTGGCAATTTAACTAACTTGGAGCTTTTCGCTGGGATAATGTCTTCGTATAGGTTAACATTACGAGAATTGTACATCCTGATAGGGTTTACCACAGAATGGGTAGTTAAAGTCTGGTCTTTGAGATCTATTTTAGCCTCCCATTTGGTCAGTAAGTCAAGTCCTATTAGGCCATCAAAGTAGTCGTGAAAATTATAGACAAAGAGGCGAATGTCGTCTGGATCGTTAAATTCAGGGAAACAAGGTAATGTTATAGAATACTTGTTTCTAATAGTCGCGTGCACGTTGGTCACTTCGAAAGGATCAAAATTAAGAGGTACATCGGAAAAATAATTTTGAACAGCTCGTGGACTTAAGAAAGACTGATTGGCTCCGGTGTCAATTAAAAGTTTTAACGGTGGGTTTAGTGTTTGAATAAATGGTAACTGTCTCTGTGTCTGTAGGTTTATTTCTATTTTGGCTTTTTTGATTCCTGATCCGTCTGAAAATTTGCCTTTTCGACGGTTGAGCTGTCAGTCGAGTCAACGTTTGGATGGTTTGTCGGGTGATCATGGTAAGGCGAGTACGACGAGTCGTATTCGTTGTAGTAAGTATAGTCATACACTTCGTCTTGTGAATATTGCCCGTAGTCAAAGTCGTAATTATAGTCGTAGTAATAACTGTCGTCATAGCATTCATTAAAGTTCATCTCTCGGGTTTTAAAGTAGTTATTAGGCGGCGGGTTGCCTTGGGTACGCCAATCATGATTACGGAATCCACCTGCCGGTGGCAATGGCTTTGGGTTATAATGCTGTACGCCACTCATCGGTTTGGGGGCATGCAGCTGATTCGTTTGGGGTCTAGGTTGCAATCGGAACATATTACTTTGGGGGTTATAATTTTGAGGTCTAGCACTAAATATGTGTTGTGTATGTGTGGGCATACGTACCTGAGGTGAATGTTGATTCTGCATTTGGCCTGCTCTATAGCCGCTTTGTTGGGGCGGCGGCGCAAACTTAAAAGGTTGCGTCCCTTGCATGTGAGGCGGTTGTGGCCTCTGCACGAAAGGTGCGTGCCAAGGCGCATGCCAAGGTGCTGTGGTTGGAGTATTTGGAAGCTTTGGAAGGTGTGCAGGAGCCAGATGCGTGACCTTAGGGGTCTGGTGTGGCTTAGTAACGGAATCGTTACGTTGTTGTAAATACATTATATTCATCTCCTCTTGGACATATTCCAAAGCCTTCTCTAAAGTGTCCGGTCTCATACATCTTATCCGTGAACCTAGGGGTTCTTGTAAACCTCGAACAAACGCTTGCAACGCGAGTTTCCTATACAATACACGTTTAGCTTCTATCGTGGTAGATATACTTTCGTGGAGGGTTACATATGTCATAATCGTGCTAAATAGGGTTTGACAGTGATTGTAAAATTCTTGAGCCGATTGTCGACCCTGAGTGGCCAAAGAGAGGTCGTTGTACAGGGCAGTTTCATCCCTTTGGTCGGCAAAATTATTAATTAGTGTATTTCTAATATCTAACCAGTTATCAGGTATACCATTAGCGTTTATTATACTAGCGGCGGGCCCTGTGATTTTGTTCAGGATACCGTTTAGCAAGCAGAGGTTGGGTAATTCGCTGCCAGGTTGAGAACCGAGGTACGTGCAAACTATCTGGTCACATAGTTTAATGAAACGTGTAAGCACGTTTGGGTTGCCATCGAACTCCGGGACGTGGCGTATAGCCTTAAAAATAATTTCTGGGGTATGGGTTGCCATTTGGCTAGTTTCGAATAAAGTATTTAAATCTAAATTAGAATTAACTAACTCTATGTCTCTATTATTATCTAGATCTCTTTGCCGGCGAGTCTGTCTCTGTGCAGACTCGCTGGTGCGCGAAGTACTTGGGTGAAAAATGTTGGAATATAAGGGAACTATATACTAAGGAAATAGCAACACAAGAAAGAATCTGTGGTACTCACAATATCATTTCGTTCTCTGCGTATCGATGTCTGGATACTCTTCCTTCCACGTGGCTGCAGCACTCGTAAGTTCGGATACTCTTGATGGGCTTGATAGCCGCCCGGGCGACTCGCGATCCCGAATTTCGAATTTTGGAAAAACTATTCTCGCGAACCGGCCCGCGAGTATCCTACCGACTGCGCCAAATACGTAGGCTCCAGCCGAAGGACTTAAAAAAAACGAAATAAAATTAATTATTTAATTAAAAGAAAAAATTACAAAAATTATATACTAAGTAAACTAGTGCCTTAGTTCGATGTGAGAACAAAAGTGAACTTAAAACTATGCATTTCTTGCGCGTGGCGACGACGGGTCACGTTGCAGCTGGCCGTTGCACGTTGTGCTGACGATGCGACGCTACGCTGTCGGACACGAGGCGGTTGCTAAGCGCATCAACTGGGTCGTACGATTATATTGATGATTCGGCGAGTTATGCGATCGTAATTCGCGCGCGCGCTTGCGCGCGCATATACAATACACACACACGGCACAAAACACACCCAACTCACACATATAGGTACCCACATCACAAAACGCATCAAACACATGCATGCTCTTTTTTTAAAACTTGTTTTATATTGTTTAGGAAATAATTTGTGTCTCATGTATGCAAATAGCTTTATCACTGCATAATAAGATTCAGCATCTGTTGTAAGGGGGCCTGGTAATCCGTGTGACCGGGTTTTAGTGCGGATATCAGTCTCTCACAAAGGATTGTTATTGTGCATTTTTATGTAATTATAAACACTTGAACCTTTGTGGAAGAGAATAATAAATACATTATTATTATTTGTCTCTTCTTCTCGGGTATCTCCTTTTTTTTTCTTACGAAGATACCCGGTCTTTTGGTAGGCTTACATGGGGACATAGTGGTCCAACACGCAGAGGCCCTTTGAGAATTTTAATGTAACAGGGAATGGGACCCCCACTGCAGACAATCCACGTCCGCCTTATGTAGAAGAACGGTAATGGACCATCTCCAATGGGAGTTAAACTATTGTACAATATGCTAACTACTATTGGGCTATTGAGTTGGAGGTTAAATGTACTGGGTGACTTGAACTATGGATGAAAACTGCGTCTGCCATTTTAATATAATATCATCAAAATATTGGCAGACGGTGACTCGCCAACTCACTAGATGGGCCCCCTATACAATCGCCATAGGCAAGATAAGCCTGTAAGGCGACAGGAGGCAACACCGGTGTGAGCGGCTTGGGGTGTCGAGCGGTGCGGCGCCGGTTTCACCTTCGCGGGACAGGCCCGGAGCGGGCTTCCCCGTAGTTATGCCCTTGAAAATGACACTTCCACCCCCGAGCATAGAGCCCTGGCTCCCTCCCTCTAACCGGCCAATTAAGGAAAGCCAGAGTTGAGATTTGCTGCACTCCCGGGAGTAGCACTCTCACTGCTCTCCCGTTAGGCCATTAAATCCTAACCGGTGCAGAAGGGCAACAAAACTCTGAGGAATCGGGACCGATGGGTAGCCACGCACATTCAGCTCGCCACAAGCTGCAATTATTATTATTATTATTATAAAATGCTATTTTCTATCTTGCGGCGTAAAATCCACTGAAAACCACAGTATAACAACTACCATTTTACTGGGGTTATAAATTGTGACACATATGGACTCGGACACATGCGTACCAGTGGAGTTAAAACGAACCGTTAAGCCTTTGGTCCTAGTTGCCAGTAACGTGGTAGTTATTATACCATGTTGGAGGCCTTATAGACCAACGATTCAACACGATAACAGTATCATCAGAGTCAATATACTTTTCGTGTAGCAAACGTCCATAGACTACGGTAACCACATTAAATAAATATATTGGGGACATTTTTTTAAACAGCGCCATCTAGCTAAGCTGCGAGGAAGTAAGCTAATGCTATCTAACTAATAAACATACTTCGGAAGGCACGTTAAGCAATTTTCCACCAGACCAGACCATTTTGTACCAGAGTACACAGGTAAGAAGTGAAAGTTCTTTACATTATTTTACATCTATAAAATATGTCTCATACGTCGATAAAGAAGTTTCACTTATGATAAAGAAGTTTCAATTTATAGCAAAATGGCGCGTAACCAAAAAACACGACGATTTTTTTTACAGTTACAAAATTTCTCTCAACGACGATTGAAAGGTGAAGAAGTTTCACTTCAAAAACATTTGCGGATCACACAAATATTTGCAATGGGGGAACCGTACTTTAGATCAGGTGGACCATATGCACGTCATTTCAGATTTTTCATTTAAAATACACTTATTTGCTTCTAGGCAAAATGTCGGACATTATGAGCCATACACTGTTCAACCTGTACAACGCTCCTGAAGGGTTCTGTTTTGACTTTCTCTGCAACGACGAACCCATTATCGATGACCCCGACAACAAGGTGTATAATGCGGATAAGAGGGTAAATATTAAAACTACTACTAATCTAACTAGATCCCATAACACAAGCTTATAGTAGCTTACTTTGGGCTAGACGGCGCTTTGTAGAAAAAAAATTACCACAATTTTATTTATTTCTCTTAAGGTCCCTGAAAATAAATGCATACAAACGCGAGACGGACAGACAGACTGAGCCGTTTTCTAAGATGTTATTTATAAACTTTCGCGGTTTATACTCATATTTTTTATACTACTCGGGACTGTAAGTGTGCGGGAATGTAAGTACAAAATTGTTTCGCGTGAAGTCCCGAGTAGTATATAAAATACCGTTTTATAAGACTTTTCTAAACTTTACGGTTACTAACTATAAAATAATATCTTGATACATTTTGCAGGTGAACGATTTCATCTCACAAATAGAGCGACAAGCCAAATATTACGATCATGACAACATCATGGTGACAATGGGGGGAGACTTCACCTACCAGAGTGCTGCCAACTGGTTCATGAATATGGACAAGCTGATCAAGTAAATATTCAGATGAAGGAATGTCATGACGTCACTATTTTTATTTACCACTGAGGTGGCTGTCAAGCATTTGGACGTGATGAAAAGTGATCATTGTAGCCTGTGGACGTTTGCAACACCAAAGCTTACAAAGTATTATGGTGTAAACCTTATAGGTTTGTACAGGACCCTACGGGAGATAAATAAAAGTAGAAGTAGTTAGAAAATAGTATATATTTCCCGATAGGGCCAGAAGTAGTCAAGTCAGGGTCGCGGGTGTAGAATTTAGATAGGCAACCGTAAGGTGGACTCTGCCGCGAGAGGCCGCGGAATCTGGACTTATCTGAGTGAGGGCCAGGTGATCTTCCACGGGTTGGATGTTGTTCCTCTCGCAGTCGTAGGGTTCTCCGGCTGGGCGACGGCTTCCACTCCCGGTCTAGGTGCGACCAGAAGGAGCCTCGGAGCAGCTCTTAGCCAAGAGGTAGTAGGTGGTGGTGGTGGAACCGTCAAGGTTCAACCGTAACAAAGGACCCGGGATATTCCGGGTCCAATATTTTAACAAATATTTTATAAATTTATATGGTTTTAGGATAAATAAATTGATATACTTTATTTTATAATTTTATTTTCTCGAGACTATTGTGTGGTAGTACACAGTATCGCAATTGACAAATCTAGGTTGTTCTCGAAACTTCCTGTCAACTGCTTATATAGGGCCCAGGGGTGGATCGCGGCGCGGGAGACTGGATCTCGAACTCCCCTCCACGCTTATACGGGAGTAACTTCAATGCCGCATCCGTCCGATAGATGGCATTAGTCGTATGATGGCGCGGCTCGACCACGCATCATTACAATCGGTCATATTTGATCAAAAACTATTGAGTGGTGTGGGAGAAGTTCGAGGGCAAAGCGAAAATTCGAATCGGGGAAGAATGGACTCACTTTGCTTCGCTCCAAAAAAGTATTGTGAAAAAGTTTATTACGCTGTTAAAGACTATTTTTAGGACAGGCCATGAAATTATCTGCTCACATCGCGAATTAATATTAAATTGTAAAAGGCCATAAAAAAATGTCTTCCCAAGTTTCTTGCCGGTTCTTCTCAGGTGGGCCGCGTTCCGAACCGGTGGTCACTTTAAAAATATTAAATTTATCCATAGTTATAGTGTATTATGAAAGATAAAGACATTTTTTTTTATATTCTGTAAAAATGAGAAAATAATTCGAAATGGCAAGTTTAAGTCCTGCTCAAAGACAATTTTTTTTTTCACTTAAAATTTGTTCTGTAGTAATGCTGTTTTATTTATTTAGCCACGTAAACACCCATCCGGCCAATATATCTGACATCAACATCTTTTACTCAACACCATCTTGTTACCTGAAGGCTATATACCTCTATGGGAGGAGAGACAAGGCTGTGTTTACTGAAAAGGTGATTTTTAATATTTAATACTACTTTAATATTTAATACTACTTACTAGACTAGCGGCACGCTATGATGGCCGTTTTGACATATTACAATAGTGATGATATTTTACTGGTTTTACATAAGTACTGTGTTTCTACCGTACCGTCTACCGTAGTATAAATACCCTCTAATGTGGTCGACTATTCACATATTTCTACAAATAGAATGTAATTAATATTATTGCGAAACTTCTATAGTACAGTTTTCTCTGAATCGGGGTGTCCGGCGATACATACTCGTAGATACGTAGGGACTGTGTGGTTTTAGGCGGTTCGAGTCCGGCATGACATCAGCTATGCAAATCTATGAATATCGATGACATTTGCGCCGTAGCGGATTTGGATCCGAGATTTGTGAATTGCATAGCAGAAGGGATTCATACACGACAAAATAACTTATAGTTACTTTTATGTTGCCCGGGAATATAATTGACTAGTTGATGCCCGCAGCTTCGCCCGCGTAGTGAAGTTTTCCTATTCGGGATTTCGTATGGAACCCTAAACCTTTTGAAAATCAATATAGACACTCACGAAGAATGTAGCTTTCTAGAGGTGAAAGTATTTTTAAACTCAATCCTGTAGTTTCTGAGCCTTTTCATTACAAAAAATCTTTTCTCTTTATAATATTGGTACCTATAGTTGTACGGTGTAGAATTATTTGTATATTATATTATATTATAGAAAGGTATAAGTTCATTACAATATAAAATGTTTTAAGGGGTAGGCAGAGGCGTACTTTTATTCTTTTATCGTAGCGAATTTCTATTATATTTGGGGTTTGACCTCTCAAACCCATCGGAATCCGGAGTCCACTTTATATGGCTCCCTACTTGAAATCTTAAAGATATCCCTTATGACGCATGCCTGTAACAGGAGCAAAACACGTGTACTGGCAAGGAGTCCCAATTATGTATTTTTTTATCTATCACGCCTTATCCCCGAAGGGGTGGCAGAGGCATATTATATGCCTACTTTTCATCATGTGTATTCATGTCCCACGTTATATGGTGGTGAACCCATGGCCATGTTGAAATAGACAGACACAGGTTGTGGCTACCTGCTGTTAATTTTTTTCCAGCCGCCTATAAGGCCTTTAACTTGACTTAACGACTGCCATGTTACTGGCAACCGGGACCAACAGCTTACCGTGCCTTCTGAAGCACGGAAACGCGCTCAAATGTAAATGCCACATAGTGGTCACCCATCCGTGACCAGTCATAGCGAAAGTTGCTTAACGCAGTGATCGTTTACTGAACACTGAGTCCGCGGGACCACGAGTGCTTCTATGCTTCTATGTAGATACCTATTATATCTAAAATTCTGATCATATTTGTAGGGCGATCACCTCCCCTACGGCAGCGATTTGGTTACATATTGGACAGGATTCTACAGCTCCAGGCCGAGTGTCAAGTATTTGGTTCGTAGAGCCCACGTATTTCTGCAAGTAAGTGTTAACATTAAATAGTATAGTCATCATCAGAGTCCGATACTACCAGGACTTTAATTGGCCGTGCTAATTAGTGTCTAGCACATAAGACCTTTTAGCCTTTTTGTTACTACCTCACTAAAAGGCAACTGGTTCAAAATTTCTTCCAAATTTAACATCTAAAATAGACACAATCTATTAAATTTATTTGGCCCTTTACGGAACTGCGGTGGGCCCAGTTCCGTGCTTCGGAAGGCACGTCAAGCCGTTGGTCCCGGTTGCCAATAAAATGGCAGTCGTTAAGCCAAGTTGAAGGCCTTATGGGCGGTTTATAAAATTTCAACAGCAGGTCGCCGCAGCCTGCGCCTGTCCTATTCAACACGACAATGGGCTCACCACCTGTTACGTGGGACAAAATTGCATACAGTAAAATGTGGGCGTTTAATATGCCTCTGCCTACCCCTTCGGAGATAGAGGCGTGACAATATGTATGTATGTATGTAGTCATGTTTAATTAAATCACATTAGATTACTCAAATGTTCCAGGTGGTAAAACAGTTAACGGTACTAGCCAAACTTGGAGACTCTTACGAGCTGCATCTCTTGAGGCATGCAGTTAGCTTGGTGCTTCATCACGACGCCATCACAGGTCAGACTTAGGACTTTCTCTCTAGTCTCCTTACTTTTGAAATCGTCAATGTTCATCTATTTTAGCACGGATATATGAAAAAACGGGTTAAAAACAATTTTGAAAAATAATTAGTATGCTATACAAAAGGGCTATACAATACAAAAAGAATTTTTCAAATCCGACCAGTAGTTTCTGAGATTAGCACGTTCAGCAAAACAAACAAACTCTTCAGCTTTATATATTAGTATTGATTTAAAGTAGAACACAAATTTTAGTCTCGATCTGAACCAGCGTCTTCTGGCTTAACATGCCAATTTAAATTGAGTATAAAGCGAGCATACTAATTGCTTTTTTAAACCTGTTTGCTATATTTAGGCAGGTGTCCTCACAAGTCCTTGGTGGAGCCTCTTACTTATCATTCACATACCACTTATTGTATTTAGTACCATGTAAAAGGCAGTGAGCCTATTGCCATATTGAAACAGGCAGGACGATTTGTGGCTACAAGCTATTAAATTTTTTCAAGCCGCGCCTATGAGGTCTTTTAACTTGGCCTAACGACTACCAAGTTACCGACATACAGGACTGTAGCTAAAGGCGTCTGCTGAAATACAGAAAATACTACATCACTATATTATTTTGACAGGAACAAGTCAGCAACACGTCACCAATGATTTTGTTCGGATTGTGACTGAAGCCATAGACGTCTGTACCAAGAAAGTCTCCAGTCTTCTCAGGTAAGATTTTGATGTGCAACTCACTGATTTCTATTCTACAGTTATGATCTGTAAAGTCTCATTCGAGTTTAAACTGCTTGATGGGTGAGGCAAAATTAGTGCTAGGTATATTACTCGGAATGGTGTGAGAACGCTACAGTGCCAGTAATATGCATTAAAAGTTAGTCCGTAGTATCAAATGAGAAGCAAGAAGATATTTATTTAAAAAAAAGCGTTGCAAATTTCTTTATAGACTTTCGGTTCTCCTTAGAGATTCTATATGAAATCAGGCCTGGATCAAATCAAATATGGGCTCGGTTTGTGAAAATGTTATTATATTACTTACATACGATAATTTTGCGAGAAGTGAATATTAATGAAACTATTGGTCAATAAATTTTAAATGTCTAAAAGTAACATCTGCAAAGAGTACAAATTCATTGTATAAAAATTAGAAATGGACCTAGAATTGACCCCTGTGAGACACCCATGACGAGTATAGTGCCTGCAGATCTTAGTTGTTACTTCAACCTTTTAAAATACTCGTATTAAGACAATGTCATCACCACAAACGTTACTAATACTTCCTTTTACTTTACAGTTTTCTAACCCCAACCTGGGGCGGCAGCAGACGTTCAAAGAACAATCAACAATTTATTATCTGTCATCAGTTAAACATGAGTCAGTGTAGAGTGAGTATTTTGATGTATAGCCTTTATTTTAAGGAAAGATGGCACATAATGAAAGAAAATTAGAAAAATCAGCCTTTCAGCAAAGGCTTTGGATGCGACTAGAACTAGCTAGCATTGCGACCACACTACTAAGCGTAAAGACCCTCAAAAGATTACACTAACGGATTACTACTATTTTGTTTACAGTTCACAGAAACACAAGAAACCATACTATTGCTTGTCTACAATCCCCTTAGTGTAAAGACCTACCACCACGTGAGATTACCTGCGGTTGCTCTCCACTATTCCATCAGGGATTATAATGGTAATTATTTACATTTTATAAACTGAACATTAGTATTACATACTTGGTGACTTTTCTTCGGCCTCTGATCGAGTGAATGATGATAATTATGTATCTTAAAATTACCTTTTGCACTTAATTCCTCTCATTGCTCTAACTACTGTAACTCACCTCAGTAATAGTTTAAAATATGTGAATTTAATATGAGAAATAATCTTTTGGTATAATTGTGATTACGGGCAGCTACAGGGATCAATTCTTAGTCTTGTCTTATGTAAAAATATTATATTCAAGAAACAGTCTAGTCAGCTAAATACTGCTCATTACTACTTGCGCAATATTTCGTGTTTCAGATGAAGAAGTTGAATATCAGCTAATACCTCTTCCAGCGGCCGTAATCAACCTTCCTGGTAGATCTTCCACAGCTCTTCAGGAGTTGTGCTTCGAAGCTGAGAACATACCTCCTCTCGGCTTTACTGCCTATTATATATCACCTGTTAGGGATCAATTGGTAAGATGATACGGCTATCCAACAACCTTGGTGGATACGCAATACTTGTTTGCTTTTATCCTTAATTAATTAATAGCATTATACCCTAACAGAACGATAAGATAAAAGCATCTTGTCTCGTTTTGAAGTGCTCGCTAAATCTGTACATCGTGGTGTTATGAAGTGGGCGCTGCGATTGGTTGAATCTTATAATAAGGTCGAATACTTTCTTGCAGTCGAAATAAAAAAATGGCCGAATTTAAAACTTAACTAACTGCATGCAACTTGCAACTGTCTTGAATTCGTGATACGCCTATTGAAGGTTACCAAAATATACCCAATCTCGTCACTACGATAGATATGATAGTGTGGCTTTTCCTACCGAATTGAATAAGAACCGCGTGTGATTGGAGTCTACCATCAAGCATTGCCTGTACATCCGCAGTAGCTCCTACTGAAGGAATAGACGCCAGATTGCAGGTTCGTGGTTCACTTTATGGTGTGTAGTAGACGACTTCTATTTCTTATTGTTCTTTTGTAGAAGTACATATTAGGATATAAAGCCCAGGCAGCAAGACTTTACTTACACGTCTGTGTTGCACCAGTTGGTAAAACCGTGAGAGAGTATTGTGATGTGCTCAAAGGAATGGAAGTTATTTGCAGAGGAAGTCAATTCAGTACAATAAATATCACGCTAGTCGACCTCCTTGGTAGGATAAATTTCTTCAGGGTATTCAAAATACTTTATCCGTCACATATTGTGCAAGAGATGTCGGTGGTGGTGGTTTGGGAATTCCACGAAATGTTATTAGATAATTCAGAGTTCCTACTGGTGATCCACGGGCAAAAATAATTGCCCGTGGTCCACCCAGGTTAACCACGCAGGTCACTGACCACTGGCAATAAACGGTGCAAGTTATTGCAAGCTCCTACAGCATCACGGTGAGCGCGTCAACGTAAATTGTATAGAATCAAGACACAAGTTGCAAACGCGATTCCATACAAGTACACTTAAACGCGCTTCACTGTGAGTAGCGATAGGCGCCACTAGTGGTTGCCCTTTTTTTTTTGAGCACTATTAATTGTAATAATAATAATAATAATTTAGAAATAATATATTATATTATATTTTTATTTTATATAACATTTATTTTAATTTTTTTATTTTTTATTTTAGGGCAGCTTGTGGCGAGCTGAATGTGCGTGGCTACACATCGGTCCCTATCCTCAGAGTTTTGTTGCCCTTCTGCACCGGTTATGATTTAATGGTCTAACGGGAGAGCAGTGAGAGTGCTACTCCCGGGAGTGCAGCAAATCTCAACTCTGGCTTGCCTTAATTGGCCTGTCAGAGGGAGGGAGCCAGATCTATATGCTCGCGGGTGGAAGTGTCATTTTCAAGGGCATAACTACGGGGAAGCCCGCTCCGGGCCTGTCCCGCGAAGGTGAAACCGGCGCCGCACCGCTCGACAGCCCAAGCCGTTCACACCGGTGTTGCCCTCTGTCGCCTTACAGGCTTATCATGCCTATGGCGATTGTATAGGGGGCCCATCTAGTGAGTTGGCAAGTCACCGTCTGCCAGTATTTTGATAATAATATATTAAAATGGCAGACGCCGTGTTCAACCATAGTTTTAGTTACATACTCCACTTAACCTTCAACTCAATAGCCCATTTAGTAGTTAGCATATTGTACAATAGTTTAACTCCCATTGGAGGTGGTCCATTACCGTTCTTCTACATAAGGCGGGCGTGTGGGCAGTGGGGGTCCCATTCCCTATTAGATTAAAATTCTCAAAGGGCCTCTGCGTGTTGGACCTATGTCCCTATGTAAGCCTACCAAAAGTCCGGGTATCTTCATGAGAAAAAAAAAAGAAGATACCCGTGTAAAAAGAAGGGACATAATAATTTTATTTCTCAAATATTTTACACTTGCATGAACAATAAGCTTTTTGCTATTTATTAGGAGTTTACATAAGATTTAGGTACTCTAAAATTCCAATCTAGGTAGGAACCTGTATTTTGGAATTCAGTGAAATTCCAGGAAACTTTTATATAAACAACGATAATACGGTACTCAAGATTTTTGTGGCATAATGCAAATCTTCAAGACAAACAAAATAAATAAAATAAAATAAAATTATATAACATTAAAATGAGAAAAAGACATGAAGAATGTTTGTATGTATGGATATGTCTGTGTGAGTGTGTGTGTATGTATTCGAGTGTATGTTAAAATGTGTATGTAGGATTAAGCATTTTGGAGTAGAATTTTGAAATTATGTTTTACCAAGAAGGTCTTCTGTTCGGTAATTTAATTTTTGTAACTAGTTTATCATTTCTTCCTTTATATCCATCTTTTTTAATAACTGTATGTCTAGTAATTTGTTCACTTTATTATAAACTTTACAATTAGAAATTGGAAGTTGTCGGGTGGAAAATGTAGTTCTGTGTAGGGGTATTGGGAAACCTCTACAGGGTATTCTTTTTGGGCAGAGGTACCTGCGGATGGAAGCGAAGGACAGCTAGAAGGACAAAAAGTTGCCTAACTGTTTGTACTTTTGCAATTGAATATAGTTCATGGGTAGAGAATCTGTTCTGTTTGAAATTGATAACTTTCAATACCGCTCTCTGCGCTCTTTCGAGTTTTATGAGGTACGTTTTGTCAGCACAGCAGCAGTAAGAGATGATTGATACGCAGAGAGCGGAGTAGACCATGTTCAGAGTTTCCAGATCTGCAGCATGTCTTAGAATTTTGAAGGTGTGTATAAGTCAGCGGACTCTAGCAGTAGACATATCTATTTGTTGGTGCCAGTTCAGGTTACGGTCTATGTAAACACCTAAATACGAGTACTTAGTGCAGTCCGATCTCATTATAGGTCTGCATGTGCAATTATTGAACCTATTACAGTGCGAGTGGACGTATAGTTCATAATTAGGCGGTGGTTGGGTGCAATTTCTAATGCTGAAAGGGATGAATTGTGTCTTCGCAAGGTTAAGTGACAGAAGATTATGTGACAGCCAATTATTTATTACGATAAGATTTTTCTCTTCACACGAATAAACAATATTATATTTAAAATTCAAACAATATTTGATTTGTTCAAAAATCCACCTTAATTTTGTTACAAATTAAAGTTCGTGACCGGCCTTAACAGACACAACAACAACAGACAGTAGAGGGGTTTTATAAAATAAATATGACCAATAACATATTTTAAGCATTTCTCTCTTTTTAAAAAGGGATTAAATGGCGCGTCTTATTGCGAGTAGGTCATGCTCGGCGGAAAAAGAACGAGAGTTCAATCTCCCACTAGGGTTTCGCAGACTTATCTTCGCACAAGACTATCGTGCTGAAGACTAGGTACCGACAGAAGATACCGGAGATCTGAAGACGACGTGTAGGCAGCTCGCCGACCTAACAGAAGCAAACCCTAGATGGTGGCGTGACGTGAGAGTTTCACGCGTGACTCACGCTCCAAGAAGTAGAATAACATACAAATCCTGAGACGAGGCCGCATAGGGCCAATAATTTGTCGGGAACCCTAAAATATGATTTAGAGAGCGCTTCGGCTTGAAATGTTGAACAAAGCATATTGGGTTTTCTAGAAACGGCTAATTGTGGGAATAATAAATAAATATTGTGGGACACTTTTCACACAGCGCCATCTAGCCCAAAGTAAGCTAATATTAGCTTGTGTTATGGGATCTAGATAACTAATTAACCCGGCCTGGTATCTGTTATAACTCCCCGAGTAGTTTGAGATTTAGGTGTAATCGATATTGAAGCAGAAAAACACTTTGTCCGGGAATAGGAAGTAGAGTGAACTTATCAAGACCACAAAAGCATTTTGTATTTATTCTAATTGCTATTTGTAATCTATTTCTGTTAATTTTAAAGGAGGAGAATGAATACCACAAGAAATCAACTCTTGGAAAGATAGAAGCAGAACAAGAGATAATTCCATTCATTTCTAACGAGGTAAGATCTTTAAAGGTAACAAAACGCCTTGAAAAAAACTTTACAGAAGGCAACAAGGCCTTAACCCTGTTGTTTTGCCACGTTCACACCAAGAAAGACAAAAACCCAACCGCTAATACTTTTATTATTTCTATTTCCAGTATCTAAAAGTGTCGGTAGACAAGAATACCGGTCTTCTAGAATCCATCACACATGTTGACGGCCTCAAGCTAGAGATCTCGCAGAATTTCTACTACTACTCCCAGGCTCAACAGACCTTGCAGTCAGGTGCCTATAGCTTCAGACCGGATAAGCAGAGACCTGATCCAGTATGTATATAGTATTACTTTTTTCTTTTTTTACAGTCACAAACTAGTATGACCTTTAAATCTGATCCAAAATGGTTACTGAAAACCCAAGTTCTATTATCATTAAAATTTCAATAGCAGGTCGCCTTTACTTGCACTATTTAATTTCAACACAGGAAAGAGCTCACCAATTATAACGTGGGAAATGGGGTCCTACAGCATGCCTACTCCTTTAGAAATAATTAATTAATCTATATATATATATTTATAAATGAAACCTTATTTCCCTTTGTCACGGTAGGACACATGAACGGCTGGGCCGATTTCGCTAATTCCTTTTTTGTTGTGTCCTGTCAGGAGGTTCTTAGCAAAGAAAAAATTAAGAAAATTGGAAAATTTACCACCATAATAAATGTTCTAATGATATTAAATGTAATCTTATCGCTTTCGACCGCTTTTGACAATATGAACTTTTTTAATACGTCTTTATGGCATTTGACATAACAATGACAGAATGCGGGCTTTTAATATCGTCAAAGACATTGCAGACAAGTTGCAAGAGTGTCGCCTTCGTTGGTATGGTCACGTCTTGCGGAAACCGCCGGGCTACGTAGGTAACAAATGTCTGGCCATGTCAGCCCCGCCGGGTCAAGGTAAGAGGGGAAGACCCAAGAAGTGCTGGCTTGACGTCGTAAGGGATGACATGCGTGCCAATGGTCTCACTACAGGGGATGCCGAAGACCGTGCGAAGTGGAGGAAAAAAGGTAGGAAAGCGGACCCCGGGCGTCGCGAGACGCAACTGGGACAGACGCTCGGATGATGATGATGACACAAAAAATTGTGAAGTCGTTAGGTACTTTGGATGAGCACTAACTAAGAAAGGAATTCCTGGTATTCCCACGGGAATGAGAACTACGCGGGTAAATTCACACACAGCCTAAACTCAGACTTAGAAACATAAAATTTGATGAATATATTCTTTAGATAACCACCAAGAAAGGTATTGTCAAGTGTATCGTGGACGAACAAAGTTTCAGCTGCTTTATAATTGTATTATAGATCCTTACGCCTCACTATATTTCTCTCTCTGTGTTTCTCTGTCTCTTATGTGGCGCTAACGAAGTTGCGCGGGTCAGATAGTAGAAATATATTATCAAAATAAGCTAATGTAAGCTTGTGCTATGGGATCTACACTATTTATAGACATACTTACCTTAATATATATTTCTAACATACATACATACAAATATTGTCACGCCTGTATACCTGAAGGGGTAGACAGAGGGATACTATAGCCCACATTTCACCGTATGCATTTTTGTCCCATGTAACAGGTGGTGAGACCATTGCCGTGTTGAAATGGACAGGCGCAGAAATTATTTCATACGTACTTGATTGTAGAGAATGACTGCCTCTGTAGCGCGGTGGGAGTGCATCCGACTGCTACGCAAGAGGTCGTGGGTTCGATTCCCACCCAGGATAAAACTTTGTGTGATGAGCACGATGGTTTATTCTGTGTCTAGGTGTTATTTATCTATTATATGTATGTATTTAGAAATATATACGTATGTTTATCAGTTATCTAGATCCCATAACACAAGCTAATATTAGCTTACTTTGGGTTAGATGGCGCAGTGTGAAAAGTGTCCCACAATATTTATTTATTTATTTAATGTCGCAGCGACACACAAATGTTCCCGCATGACATTTCTCCTGTTTTTACGATTTCTATGTCAAAATCTATCTTTTTCTCTATCTCTCTCTTTTGTAGGTAACAGAGAAGGTGTCCTACAACACAATCCGAGGGTCTATAGTCAAGGAGATTCGCCAGAGGTTCACCGACTGGATCACGCAGATCATTAGACTGTATCGCGGTGAGGAGTATGTGGAACTCGAGTGGATCGTTGGGCCCGTACCAATTGGGTGAGTTTGAAAGACCTGGAAGGATTTTAATTATTACCCATAGGTGGCACCGTTTCTTTGTTTATTATGTGACGTCATCAGACGGTGCAACGTGCAATCCAGTGTGTTGTTGTATACTCGTGGCTCCCTCCACACATCGCATTGAATAATTAGTCACTCATCCGCTGTCATACCAATAAGTCTCAAAATACGTGCAATTTTAGCACAATCCGCTCGGAATCTGAAGACTACGCTGTATCATATCTCCAATCTCGCTGTCTCATCATCAATTGCTGATGTTTGGTGAATATAATGTCTCCGGAGTAAACTCAAGACCAGAAACTTCGTTGTACGAAAAGTTCCTCGCTGAAAGCAGTAATTGGCAAATAAAGAAGCCGATTCAAACTGGTCAGTATGTTTGTTACTTCTGATGATTATTATAGTTGATTAGAACAGCTGCGCATAATCCATCCAGCCCAGGTTCATATTCACAGTTTAGACGCCCGCAAACCGCTTCTCCACCCATCTTACCTTCAGTTACCTACTGCATATTTTTGTGGGAGTGATTTTAGAAGCGCTCGTACCTTCTAATTCAGTGTCCTGTAAACGATCACTGGACTAAGCAAGTTTCACTATGGCTGGTCTCGGATGGGTAAACACTTTGTGGCATTGACATTTGCGAGCAATTCCATGCTTCAGACGGCACACTAAGCTGTTGGTCCCGGTTGCTAGTAAAATGGCAGTCGTTAAGCCCGGTTGAAGGGCTTAAAAAAATTCAACAGCAGTTCGCCACAGCCAGCGCCTGTCCATTTCAACATGGCAATGGGCTCACCATCTTTTACGTGGAATAAAAATGCATATGATGAAATGTGGGCATATATAGTATGCCTCTGCCTTTGGGGATAATTCGCGCAATTGATAATATATTCATATGTTTATCAGGTGTCTAGATCCTATATCACAAGCTTATGCTTAGGTTACGCTGTGTAAATAAATGTCCAAAAATATTTTCCTGGCGCTTTAACTGTCATTTATGAACATTCTCTAAATTAAATGACATTTAACAAAATCTTCCAACACTTCTACGCCCGCCTTCTAACCACGCGCGGGGTTGACTGGAGAAAGCCCTGTAGATCATAGTAGGGTTCCAGTTCATCCAGGACTGAAACCTAATCTTTATATTATTATTGTAAGGCCATACCTTCATTTGAAACCAACAACAGACAAACCGTCAAGCTCAAATTGTGTAGCAAGGCATATATTAATATTTTACACTAAATAAATTATAAAAATTCATGGGAATAATTTGCTCGAAGTCCACACACATAAATTCACAAACAGAAAAATAATAATAGAGAAACATAATAAATTCTGTTTAACTAACTAACTAACTAACTATCTTCACGCTGTATCCCTGACGGGGTAGTCAGAGAGGACAGATCGCCAGGCTTCGCGATCCATACATACTTCTTTCGCTTCTTCGAGATTCATCAATCGCTTCATACACGCACGTCTGGGTATTCGAGTGCTTTTGACCTTTCCGTTTTTGAGCAATCTGCTCACGTGGTCTTCATATGTAAGTCTCGGCCTACCCTGACTCCTTCTACCCTCTACTTTTGAACAATATATATTCTTCGTCAATCGTTCCTGACTCATTCGTTGGACGTGTCCAAACCAACGGAGCACGCCCTTTTCCAGCTTAACGCTGACACTTTCATTCAAACCTGCCATATTGCGTATCACTTCGTTACGTATTCGGCCGGCCAAGGTAACGCCGCACAATTTTCGAAGTGATCGCATCTCCACAGCATTCAATTTACTTTCATGCATCTGCTGACATACCCAGGAAATTCTGTTTGAGATTTAAAAAGAGTGGCCATGAGTTTTATTGCCAGATTCTTCCTTAGGCTCCAACTATTGCTTTGCGAATCTGGCAGTAAATGTAAATGTAGAAGCATATGAATAAAAATATTTTCATTTTATTCATTTTCGTTTCATTTCATTTATTTTCATTTCATTTCAGAACGGACCTTGGCAAGGAGGTGGTCAGTTTGTTCACCACGAACGTTACTAGCGGAGGGGAGTTCTTCACCGACTCCAACTCGCGACAGATGATCAGGCGGAGTTGCTGGAACGAGACCGCATGTGAGTAACAGAGATACAGAAACTTTAGATATTGATAAGGGGGGAGGCGAGGAAGGCATCAAAATTAATCGGTCCTAATCAATCTGAGGAACGATTGACGAAGAATATATATTGTAGAGGAAGTAGAGGGAGGAAGGAGTCAGGGTAGGCCGAGACTTACATATGAAGACCTCGTAAGCAGATTGCTCAAAAACGGAAAAGTTGAAAGTACTCTGATACCCAGACGCACGTATCTTATGTAAGAGTTAGAGGGACAATGAGCGCTCCAACAAAAACTTCGTTTCTTTAAATTTCAGTTCAACATCAAAAGAAGCCGATTCCGGCCTGCTACTACCCGGTGACCTCTCGAATCTGCATCCATTCCTTCAATACGACAACCGGGCTGTGCGTCCTCACAGATAGGACTCAAGGTGGGAGCTCGTACAACGGTGGCGAAATCGAACTCATGGTGAGTGGAGCTATTGTAAACTGATCGATGACAGAATGTATTCTTGACATTTTGTAGTCTCTTAGGTAAATGATTGAACGCCTGTGATTCACAACCCAGTTCTAGTGCCCACGTTGGTTTTCGGTAGTGAAACCGGGGTATGTCAGAAAATGCATGAAAGTAAATTGTATGCTGTGGAGATGCAATCGCTACGAAAACTGTGCGGCGTAACTTTGGTTGACCGAATACTTAACGAAGTGATATGCAATATAGCAAGTTTGAGTGATGGTGTCAGTATTAAGATGGAAAAGCCCACTCCGTTGGTTCGAACACGTCCAACGTATGAGTGAGGAACGATTGACGAAGAATGTTTATTGCGCAAAAGTCGAGGGTAGAAGGATTCAAGGTAAACCAAGACTTGCATACGAAGACCACGTGAAAAGATTCGCTCGCTCGAAACGGAGAGGCCAAAAGTACTCGGATACCAAGTTAGTTAGTTAGTTAGTTATTCTTTATTGTACACCAAAAGTACATTTAATATATTTACAATGTGATACAAAATGGTTTTACAATTGGCGGCCTTATCGCACAGAGGTAATTTCTTAGGCAACCTTTGAATGGAGAATTATTATGACAACTAAATTTGAGGCAGAATGGTGTTATTTAGATAAAAATATTACCCCTTCGGTATTTTTTATATTTTCAGTGACATAAATATATACATATACAATACATACATAGATACATACATAATATCATCATCATCATCCGAGCGTCTGTCCCAGTTGCGTCTCGCGACGCTCGGGGTCCGCTTTCCTACATTTTCTCCTCCACTTCGCACGGTCGTCGGCATCCCCTGTAGTGAGACCATTGGCACGCATGTCATCCCTTACGACGTCAAGCCAGCACTTCTTGGGTCTTCCCCTCTTACCCGGACCCGGCGGGGCTGACAGGTAAAAAATGTCTGGCCATAGACATTTTTTACCTAAGTAGCCCGGCGGTTGCCGCAAGTCGTGACCATACCAACGAAGGCGACACTCTTGCAACTTGTCTGCAATGTCACGGACGTGAAGGCTGCCGCGGATGCGAGAGTTCCTCACGCGGTCCATCCGCGTGAGGAACCTCCACACACCCACCGCATAATACATACATAATATATACATATATAATATATACATACACAATACATACATACATATACACAAATACCTACAATAATATAAATATTAACAGTGTGGGTATTACTCTCCGAGTACCTTTGATCTTCCTGTTTTCAGAAAGGTTCATTAATCGTTTCATACATGCACGATTGAGCATGAATGAAAACAAATATTAAATCTGCAGAAAGCGAAAGTTCATTTTCATCGCGAAGCCTGGAGATCTGTCCACTCTGACTACCCAATCAGGGATACAGCATGAAGATAGATAGGTATATGACCTCTATGCGAAATAGAGAGAAAGCATATGTGACTATTCTTACCCGCAGTCCCATTAATGTGACTTCTGTAATCCAGAATCTACAGAAATGATCAAGACCTGACAAAAGTGACGAACTATTGTTTAGCTTTTGATTTATGTCATTGTTGGGAGAGACGGCCTTCTGATCTCGCAAGGCATCTGACTGAATCCTTGCCTCATTCGTTGGTCAGCTGGTGCATCTGGTGCACAAGATGAGGACGCTTGGACAGGAGATCTTGCTGGGGTCTTTACGCTCATTCGAACCTCATATACCATCTAAATGTCTGTTGTAGGTTCATCGAAGATTGCTCACTGACGATGGTTTTGGACTGGAAGAGACGCTGAACGAAGAGGCTTATGGAGTTGGTCTGGTCATTAAAGGCAAGCATAGGATACTGTTTGGAAACTATAGACAAGAAGGTAAGTGAAATGCACCTTCCATCATTTCCGTTCGCACCACTATTTAATCAGCATTAAGGTAATACCTATTTGGGTCTTTGCGCGGAATCTTGGTCAATGGCGGACGGTTGCTGTCTATTATTTTCCAAAAACTAGTGCATTAACCTTGTTTTAGATCTAAAAATGGTAGTTTCTTAGACATAAAAGTTGCGTAAACGTGCTATAGTGAAATACAGTGATATATTGCAGTGAAATGCTATTTTACTTCTTACCGCGCAAATTCTACTAAAAGCCTCAATAACGCTCTACCACATTAATGGGGCAAGGACAAAGGACCTAGGACTGGACTTGACTTGCAATAAATTGAATTAATAAATTGAAAAATCACCGCCGCCTTAGGCCTTCAACCAGAAACGGACACTACGTAGGTGAAAACGCTGGATGTCCGCCGCCTACCTATTTGAATTGCTTTTTATTTGTTTTTCAACAGCTGATATAAGCGACACACAACATGGGACGTTCTGCGAATAGATTAATATACAAATGGGACTTTTTGCTAATAGGACGCCGTAACTTTAATCCTTTAAAAGAGTTTAAACTAATACAGTAGTTGGTCCTTAAATAAAATGGTCATATTTTCAGTCACGAGCTGAACTCGACCCAGCGTCTTCTCACTTGCCGGGTGAGACGCTTAACCAAATAAGTTACCGAGACCCACTAGAAACCGACGAAAATTAATCCACCTCTTCCGTTTTAAGGCGACGTAAGTTCCTGGTCCTTAAATAACGAATTTAATAATTTTCAGTGGATGACCAAAACTTCTCGGAGCGTATGTCACAGACAGCGAGGAAGTGGCTGTACGAGCCTTGGCTCTTCCTGACGACGGGAGATAAGCTCAACAGGAGAAAGTGGCAGAACGTTAGGAATAAGAGAGTAAGAGAGCTTGCTTCAAAGATCATCATCATCCGAGCGTCAGTCCCAGTTGCGTCTCGCGACGCCCGGGGTCCGCTCTCCGAATTTTTCTCCTCCACTTCGCACGGTCGTCGGCATCCCCTGTACTGAGACCATTGGCACACATGTCATCCCTTACGACGTCAAGCCAGCACTTCTTGGGTCTACATTTAAAATTTTTCCAAGCCCTCACTTGGAAAATTTTTAACTGTAGGTCGCCACAATTGCGATTGTTTATTTCAATGGTAATGGGCTCACCACCTGTTACGTGGGACAAAAATGCTAACTATGAAACATACAGTATGCATCTGCCACCCCTTCGGGGATAATGGCGGAACTGATGTTGTTCATAGAAAACATCCAAACTACGAACGCATGGATCACACAATTATTTTTTCTGACACGGATATCAAACCCGAAAGCCAAGTAGGATGTAAGGGGCCCTATATCTCCGGGGCTCAGGCGACTTCACGTACTAGCGGTGCACCTGCTGATTTACGGGTGAGGCAACGACCCTGGCTCCTTTACGGCATTGGAAGGTCAGTTGGCAGTCGCTTCCAATATTACCGAAAATAAAAAGCTGTACCAAGGACTGCATGAAGCTCTCGACGTGTTGCAGCGACGTGACAACCGCATCATAGATTGCCCAGATATTACTGGAAATCTTGAACCGTTGGCGATGCACAGAACGGTTGCCAGCTTACCTGCAGTTTACCGCATCTGCCACGGTGATTGTTCTGAAGAGCTCTTCCACCCTCTCCCTACCGTTCCCGAACAACACGGGCGGATCAGACATGTCATCCTTACACTGTGGACACCATCTTGCCCAAAACGGAAATATTCTGCAGGTCTTTCTTATATCGCACCATAAAAGCTTGGAACTCTCTGCCGGCTCTTACCCTGCTCTTACAATCCTGGGTCCTGTAAGAGACATGTAAAAAGGCATATTTCTGGGCCGTCAAATTGAGGATCGCTAACGAAGCCCTGTGGGTTGCGATAGCGGCCCTCAATCACGGGTCGTCGTCTTTGCTTACCATCAGGCGGACGACGCCATTTTGAGGTGCCAAATATAAAAAAAAACCAAAGCTGTTCCATGATCGGACCCCAGGGTACAAATTCAGGTGAACACTAACTATTCGATTCTCAGTTCACAGCGTTAAAACTGCATGGTCTCCCTCGCCACGTCCATATCCTGACCCTGGAGCCATGGAAAGCTGGATCAGTTCTTTTAAGACTTGAAAACACTCTGGAGAACCCAGTGAGAGGTAACTGCATTTCCATTCTATTCTCAATCTTATGAAGCGTTAATCGAAGTAGAAAGTAAAGAGTGTTTTAGATATTTTTTATTAAACTGAAAAAGACACTTGGTTCAGGACGGGCATGGAACCCGTGACCTTTGCCTAACCAGGGCAATGTTCTAGCCACTGAACTTCCCGAAACGTATCGAAACAAGTTTGAAATTCTTCACTATATTTTATCCGACTGGCGATCTGCCGATCCTCTCTGACTACCCCGTCAGAGATACAGCGTGAAGATATTTAGTTAGTTAGTAATATTTTAATCGTAACGGGTTCAATCTTTACGGGTTAAATCCAAAGGTCACGGGTTCAATCCCCGTCCTGTACCAAGTTGTAAATTTTTCTTTAATAAAAATTTATGAGAAAGTCAGCGTACTAATGCTTTAAAAAAATATTCGAGTGTTTCGGAGTTAAGGATCCCATGTTTCTGTAATATCTGGTACCTACTATAGTTTGACCAGTACCGCTGTACCACTCACTGCGTACAGAATTGTACGCAGTCAGCGGTACAGCGGTACTGGTCAAACTATAGCTCCATTTTTTTAAATACTTTATTGCACATCAAAAAAAAAGTAAAAAATAATATAGTACAATTATACTAATAATGTTCGAAGGCGAGCTTAACTCAGAATTGAGTTCCCTTCCAGCAAAACTTAGTTGTGTTTGATATAAAAGTGAATATGTATTTCATACATACATACACATACATGTATCTACCAAAACTGATATATAAAAATATGCAAATAACCAAATATAAATAGATAATATTAACTTAAGTAATTTGAGAAATGTACAGTTCTTTAACTTTTTCCTTGAATACGTTCATAGAGGAGCCATCGCGTATAATGTGAGGCAATGAGTTCCATAAACGCACTGCACGAATAGTGAAGGATTCGTCATATTTTTTTTACTATTATCATACACTTCGCACCGTCAGAGATGATACATATCTATATTATATTATCCTACCAATATCATAAACTTAAAGTTTGTAATAATGTATGGATGTAGGTTTGTTACTCGTTCATGCAAAAAGTACTTAATGGATTTTGATAAAACTTTACAATAATATAGCTTACACATCAGAATAACACATAGGCTACTTTTACCCAAGGATCAAGTTCCTGTGAGAAACGGGAATGGAAAACTACTATTCGCGGGCGCCAACTAGTATACTCGTACCTATATGAACACGCTTCTCCAGAACTACTGGTTTAAATTGAAAAAATATTTTTAAGGATAGCCCATTTTTTTGAAAAAGGCTATATGTTATATTGATATATAACCTATAGCCTTTTTCAAAAAAATGGGCTATCCATAAAACACTACTACCCAGGAGAGCGGAACAGTAATCAAAAATATCAACAAATCGGGCAAATATTCATACATTATTGTAAACGAAATAGACAACGGGATTAAATGGGTATCACAAGCTCATCCAGTAATATAATTATTATTATTCCCAGATCGCTTCAAATCGGAGAAAGCCGAGACCCCAGATGACTTCGCAGCGAAACCATCTCATATATCAGTGGAATTGAGGAAAATATTTCTTCAGATGCAGATCAAGACGATCCGAGAAACGACCCTCGCCGCTAACCAGTGGCTGGACGATGCCAGGCAGATGGACTGGAGTACGAGGTAAGAAAGGTGATGGTAAACGGTGATTACGATGCTTAGACTGCCTAGGTGGCGCAGTGGTAGTGTACGCGAATGCCGCGCCGAGGTCCCGTATTCGATTCCCGGGTCGGAACAAATATTTGTGTGATCCACAAATGTTGGTTTCGGAGTTTAGGTGTTCCGTATGTATAATGTGTATGTATTTAGAAATATTTAAGTATCTATGTAAATCAGTTGTCTTAAATTATTGTCTCAGTTAATTAATATTGTTAATAATATTCATTCTTAACATTGAATTATTTACTTTAATTTTGATTTAATTTATGAATGGTATATTTTATGTTTGTATTTCAGGGATTCCTATTTATTTTTTCTGTTATTTTACTTTATTGTATCACTAATTGGCAAATTGTTATTATGAGCACAATATGTCATATGTCATTGATTTATTACACATCTTTATTATTTTAATTATAATAACTTAACTTAACTAACTTAACTATCTTCATGACATTTTGTAAGCGCCGTTGAAATGGTCTATGCAAAATAAAGACATTTTTATTTTATTTTTTATTTTATTTTTCACGCTGTATCCCTGACGGGGTAGTCAGAGAGGACAGATCGCCAGGCTTCGCGGTCCATGCATACTTCTTACGCTTCTTCGAGATTCATCAATCGTTTCATACACGCACGTCTGGGTATCCGAGTACTTTTGACCTTTCCGTTTTTGAGCAATCTGCTCACGTGGTCTTCATATGTAAGTCTCGGCCTACCCTGACCTCTTCTACCCTCTGCTTTCGCACAATATATATTCTTCGTCAATCGTTCCTCACTCATTCGTTGGACGTGTCCAAACCAACGGAGCACGCCCTTTTCCAGCTTAACGCTGACACTTTCATTCAAACCTGCCATATTGCGTATCACTTCGTTACGTATTCGGTCGGCCAAGGTAACGCCGCACAGTTTTCGAAGTGATCGCATCTCCACAGCATTCAATTTACTTTCATGCATCTGCTGACATACACAGGTTTCGCTACCGTAAAGCAAACGTAGCACTGCGTTATGAATCGCCAGTCGTGCTTCTTTAACGATGCTTTGTCGCTTTACTAATTGGGACAAAGCACCGTTAACTCTGTTTCCGGTTAATTATAATAGATATGGGATAATTCCGAAATAGAGTTCTAGTTTAAATAATGCATGTGTGTAGAGTATCTTTTAAATATTTTAATAATCTAGTTTTAGTACGAAAAAAATTATTAACAAATTATTTTTTTCAGAAATATGTTTTTATTTTTTTTATTTATATCTGTTTTCTAGATCCCATAGTACAAGCGTATAGCATAGTTTGGGCCATATGGCGCTGTGTAAAGTGTCTCACAATACATATTTATGTATTTCAATATTTTTGTTTTCTACAGACTACCAATTGCTTTTTAAATAAGTAGATAATACTTATTTAATGGTACTAAATAAGTATTATAACGCTGCTACCCAGGAGAGCGGAGCAGTAATCATAAATGTCATATTTTATATACTACTCGGGACTTTACGCGAAACAATATTCTACAAATCATAAATGTCAAACGACAAAAACAGTAAAAAAATCATAAATCTCAACAAATCGGGCAAATTTTCATATATTTTTGTAAAATTTTATAAGCGACGGGATGAAATAGATGCGACGGGAGTTGTGCTGAGTCACGGACAAAGCTGTGGTGGGGGTCAGCTAGTTCACTAATATTATAAGAGAAGTAGAAGAGTTAGTTTAGTTGAACGCGCTAAACTCAGGAACTACTGTTCGAAATGAAAAATTGTTTTCATTTTGAGTACCTAGTTCTTTTCTAGAAGGTTATAGGAGAAATTTTAAGGAGAGCTAAGCAGTAATCATAAATGTCAAGGGATCGGAAAAATTTTCATAATTTTGTAAAAAATATTAAAAGTTGGAATCAATAAATAAATAAATGGGGACATATATTATGCCTCTGCCTACCACCTTCGGAGAAAAATGCGTGTCAAAATGTATGTAAATTAATAAGTGAAATATTGCACGAGTGAAGGCTAGGATAATATATTAATCAATAAAGTGCAGCAGTGTAATTTATTTAATAACTAGTTGACTCCCGCACACTCCCACCGCGCCACAGAGGCAGTTATTCAAATCGGTCTAGCCGTTTAGGTGGAGTTCAGTGATATACACACGTCTCTTTCCAAACACTTTAATTTCTGCCCTCAGATACGTATACACTGGCGCCGACGATGGCGTACTGGCTGAAGATATCGAAGACACAAAGGACAAACCGCCCCGGCATATGGAGGAACAGGATTCAGGTAGTCAATACCTTATAACAGCAGGTGACCTTTTTCTCATCTAGCAGGTAGCGTTGGGGCATAAGATAGTATAGAAAGGGAACGGCTAGACATGAGCATTGCATATGAGACTGCCTCTGTGGCGCGGTGGGAGTGTATCCGACTGCTACGCAAGACGTCGTCGGTTCAATTCCCACCCAGGATAAATCTTTGTGTGATGAGCACGATGGTTTTTTCTGTGTCTGGGTTTTTATGGATGTATTTAGAAATATATAAGTACTAATTGACGCCCGCGGCTTCGCCCGTGTAGAGAAGTTTTCCCGTTCCCGTTTCCCACAGGAACTTGTTCCTATGTGTTAATCTGAAGAATAATCTATATTATTATAAAGTTTCATTAAAATATATTCAGTAGTTTTTACGTAAAGAGTAACAAACATCCACACAAACTTTCGCATTTATAATATTATTAAGATTAAGATGTTTATCAGTTATCTGGTTACCGTAGTACAAGCTCTGCTTAGTTTGGAATCAGATGACGTTGTGTGAGTTAGCCCAACGATATTTAGGTATATTTATTTAATGCTGACACTTTTTTTTAAATTTGCTATATTTTGTATCACTTCGTTACGTGTTCGGTCAGCCAATATTACCCCGCACAATTTTAGTGTAATAATTAACACTAACTGACCTCCGCGGTTTCCCCTGTGACATATTTTGTAGCCCTGCGACATCGTCGCATCTTTTTGAACCCGTCGCTTTTACTTTTACAGAATAGTATGAAAATTTGCCCGATTTGTTGACGTTTACAATTACTGCTCCGCTCTCCTGGGTAGTAGCGTGATGATATATAGCCTTTAGTCTCCCTTGATAAATGGACTATGCTACCCAAAAAGTATTTTTCAATTCAGACCTGTAGTTTCTGAGATTAGTATGTTAAACCAAACAAACAAACTTTTTGGCTTTATATATTTGTAAAAAATTATTTCCAGGCCATTATTCAGACGAAGACCAAGACTTAACACGGCGAAAACAACTGCATCGCCAAAAACTCGGTGGTAAAAATAGGGCTAAAACAAAAACTCCTTACATGGAGAGGGAGCGGGTATACGACAGAAGGAAACGATCCATTAACATAACGGATAATGTCATCGAGAATGTCATTAATGACACGTTAGTTGATGAGGCAGTTAATCCTACAACTACAGCAAGCAACAAGGATGCGTCTTTAGAAGTAAGCACGATTAAAAGTAACACTACAGTGAATTTTCATGAATATTATGGTGTTCCGGTGAGTAATTCTCCAATTTTACCTAGGACGATTTAACCAATGGACGCGTAATGTACTCGATAAAGTATGAAATCACCTTCAACCAACTTTTGTGCTAGGGGGAAACCACACACATACTGTTTTCTTACTCTTGCATGAAGTGTTGTCACTGTCTAACAACCAATAAAAGTGTAGGTATGCAATACGAATTTGACACAATAGTATTCGGCTAATTTGAGATGGTAACTCTTTGTATAATGTTTATAGAGAATGAAAGTATATTGAATATAGGCCGATTAAGACAGCGACTTAGCTAAAAATGCTTAGCAAATGGCAAGCGGGGTATAGGCGCAAACGGTAATAAAGCGCGTCCATTGGTTAAATCGTCCTAGAATTTTACTGATCATATCTTTCATGATTGCGATGGAAACAGGCCGACATCTTGGGAGTCATAAAGTGCTGACTAACGGATGAGGTCATGGCGAAAAGAAGGAAAATCAATCTAGTTAGCATAATACAGTATGCTGATGGACACAGAAAAGACGTAGGACGCAGACAGAACACATACATATATCTCTTCCGCGACTGTTTCATACAAAATGAATAGAAATATCGCGACGTAAAGCACAGAAAAGACAAGGCACTGGCTGGTTTCGCGTGTGCGTCCTGAAGTGAAACATACAGAAAGGTGCAGACGTGATCAGACAGAGTGGGCGAAGGAAGGGCTAGAAGAGGTGTGACTTGGTCTCTCGCATCGCTCTCACACACAAACAGCCGTAGCATCATCTCTCGCAACCGTGCACTGTCTTTTCTATGTTTTATAAAGTCGCGACGGCGCCCAGTCTGAGTCCTGTCAATGCCTCGTGCTCGTCTCGCATCTTTTCAATGTGTCCAGTGCCTTAGGCATATTGCCTTCCTAAAATTAAATTAGAATAGGCAAGTTCTTCAAGGCTAATTTTATTAATCTTTTTCATCTATGTCCTACCTCGGACTTAACCGGGATTTTACGCATAGATGAGGACAAGGACAGTTAGTGATAAAATATCGGTTTCCACTTCCAGGTCACACAAAAAGCACCGAAGCCGAATTTCTTGAACAGAATGAAATCCAGCAAATTGGTTCAAGGTTTTAAAGCTGATGAGTCTGTGTCTTCTGAGGAAGATTTCTCCTCTAACCCCAGGAAGAGATCTCCGCGAAGAAGAAATGGTACCAAGGCTGCAAAGAAGACTAAAAAAGAAGGTAAGTTCTCGAAAAGAGAGGGACTGCCAAAATGTTTGGATTATCTTTTACAACACTGAGTTTTTTTCTTTTTTTTAATACCACTGAGTAAGAAGGTGAAGGTGGCAGACAAGCATACAATCCACCTCATGGAAATGGTCTATAGACGTTTGCAACCACCAGAGGTGCGGCACTCGCGCTGCCGACCCTGTAAAAACCTTCTAAGACCCCTTTTGAAGAACCTCACACTGAAGCCGTTCGGGAAAACCCAGCAGGGAGTTCATTTCACAATCTAAGCGTCTGCGGAATAAAGCCCCTATTAGACCTAACGCTCCGGACGCAAAGTATGAGGGTGCCTAAGGCCAGCGGTGCGATGATAGAAAGAAAGCCAAGAGAGATTAGGCAAATATTGGGGAACTTGTGCTCTGGTCAATGGTTTTGTACCGGTGGCTTTCTATTGAGCGAAGATTTCGATTCTATTTCGATACGATTGAAATAACAAACTCGGCTCCCAGAATTGTTGTTTTAGCTATCAAAATGTTAATACCTAGACTACCAAAAATGCAACGTACGAGCGGTCACTAGCGCGTCACCGTGTTAGCTGAATTTTATCGGTCAGCCGATAGAAGTCTGTTGGTGTGCGATTGTAATAGTGGAATACAAAAACTGTCAAAATTGTACTGTTGGCTTTCTGTTGAGCGACGATATCGATTCCATTCTGACACGATTAAAATTGTAGACTTGGCCCCCTGGTGCTCTGCTAGCACGTCGCTACATACAAGGAGCATTGGACAAAAATGCATATTTAGTGAAATGTCACCAACATTTTACCATATGCATTTCATTTATAGAATACCTCTACCTACCCCTTCGGGGATAAATTCTAGAGAATTTCCTTCTTGAAGTCTATTCAAAATATTCATTCCTTTCAGATATGGTGGTAGTTCAGACGGATGACGATGGCGTAACTAAGTCTATGTACGACATGTACTATAGAAGACCTAAACCAGCTCAGCCAACGAACAGGAAGGTCGAGAGGAGTTCCGAAGAGAGAACTACTAGAAAGAAGAAGAAATCCAGAAGGTAATAACATTTACAACTTACAGCTACTATAAACTTTACACAAATAAAAAAAAATTACTTTTATGTAAAAAAAGCGTCAAAAAAACTCCTCCATATCGCTGTCAACCACATCGTACCCAAAATGCTCGCAGCATTTCCACGTTGAGTGACAATGCTGAACCTCTGATCCAAGTACAAGCTTCAAGACAAGCCCTCTGATCATGAGAAATGTTAACCAAAATCTTAGATAGAGCTCTGTGAAGAAGCTTTATACTAGGACCCTACGGGCCAAGAGTTTCGATCGTAAACGGCTCAAATACATAATAAGAAGGTAATTAGATGGATAATAGTGGTCTTACTGTAAGCTTATGTTATGGGATCTAGACAATTGCGATCTATACGCTCGGAGAAGTCTGGATGGGAGCGATAGCGTATCTCCTGTTTGCCTCGGCGCAACCCTACGTCCACCGGATACCTCCATAACAGGAAAAGCGGCGAAAAGAGCCCTTGGCAAACGGGTGGCACCTTTGGAAAAGGGCTGTCTTAATACAGCTGAAACCGGTCAATACCTGGTCGCGAAACGTGAGTAATCCCATTTACTTATTAATAAATTGGGAATACAGAAAGCTGAAGATTAGCACAGGGACGAAAATATGGTGTAACTAGGCATCCTCATCATAAAGGGTTTAACAAATTTCACTTACAAATGCCGAAAATTCCAAAAACCAAATCAAAACGGACTGGAGTTTAAGGTTGAGACATTGATTGATGGTGTTAATTAACCTGGAAAAGGGCGTGCTCCGGTGGATTGGACACGTCCAACGAATGAGTGAGCAACGATTGACGAAGGATACCTATATATTTATTGTGCGAACGTAGAGGGTAGAACGAGTCAGAGTAGGCTGAGACTTACATATCAAGACGTGATGAGCAGATTGCTTAAAAACTGAATGGTCAAAAGTACTCGTATCCCCGTCTCGTATCGTGTAATGGATGCTATTCCGGGCTCCTATTGAGTTAAACGATCACTGCGTTAGGCAGCTTACGCTATGGCTGGTCATGAATAGGTGACCACTCTGTGGTACGTGTGCAGTTTCCGTGCTTTGGAAGGCACGTTAAGCCGTTGGTCCCGGTTGCCAGTAACATGGCAGTCGTTAAACCAAGTTGAAGGCCTTATGAGCGGCTTCAAAACAGGAAAACATTCTAAACGTGGAGGCTCTTTAATATTAATTAATAAAAACTTAAAATTTAAAGAACGTAAGGATTTAGTAGCCCTCTCCATTGAGCGAGTTATTGAGATTGCCAGTATTGAGTTTGAGCATTTCATCTTGTTAAGCGTATACAGTCCCCCTGATGCTTCTTACATTAAATTTGAAGAAAAGCTTGAAGAAGCACTGTTCAAATGCCAATGTTCTAAGAAATCTATAATAGTTTGTGGAGATTTTAATGTTGATATATTAGATACATCATTAACTCCATCAGAGAGAAACAAAATGAAAAATTTATTTAAATCCTTTAATCTGCATAGTACATTCTTAGAACCCACTCGTATTACAGCCACCAGTGCAAAATGTATTGATAATATTTTTACTGATATTAAACCTATAGATAAAGGTATTGTGGATCCTGTGGAGTCAGATCATCGTGGCCAATGGATAAAATTTCCTAAAAGTAGTAACAAAGTCAGCAAAAAACAAATTAAATATGTACCAATTAACCAAAGTCGTTTGAATAATTTTAAAGAAAATGTATTAAAGAGATTACCATATCTACCTAACTTCACTTGTGTAGACCAGTCATATAAACACTTATTTAATTTGATTAATGATGAGTTTGGCAAAGTTTTTACCTCAAAAACTCTACAGATTGGTGGTCGTCCTGTTTTCAGTGACTGGGCAACACCAGGTATCTTTAAAAGTAGAAATAAATTATTTGAATTATATTCAGAAAAATCATATAATTTTAGGCAAACCTTTCAGGAATATGTTAAAAATTATTCAAAGATATTTAAACAAACGTGTCATCTTGCTAAGTCAAACTTCATTAAAAATAAAATTTCTAATTCTGTAAATAAAATAAAAATGACTTGGAACATCATTAACTCTGAATGCGGTAGATCTTTAGTGACTGAAAGGGATTTCCACTTAAAAGTAAATGGTTGCCATGTTACAGGGGACCTGGAAGTGGCTACGGAGTTTGAACACTTTTTCAAAAATATACCTATTTTGACAACAAAATCTCTCCAAGCATCTTCCATTTCCGCTGAACTTTTATTAGAAGAATCTGTTCTTTGTTGCAGGGATGCATTTGTATTCACAGATATTTGTGCTCAGGACATTGTAAAAACATTTAAATGTATCGAAATTAAGAAAACCGCGGACATTTGGGGGTTATCGGTCAAAACTGCATCATGTATAATTGAGGTAATTGCGCCCCATCTAGCAACTGTGTTTAATGACTGTGTTTCTAGTGGTACATTTCCTGATTTAATGAAACACAGCAAAGTCGTTCCCTTGTTCAAGGCTGGCAGCGCTACAGAGCCGTCTAATTTCCGACCAGTGTCAGTGCTGCCAACTTTGAGCAAAGTATTTGAAAAAATAATCTTGAATCAAATGCTATCCCATTTTAATAGTCATAAAATACTCCATGCGAATCAATTTGGGTTTACGAAAGGGCGCTCAACTTCCGATGCTGGTGTTGAGTTATTAAAATGTATTCATGAAGCATGGGAAGACAAGCACGATGCATTAGGTATATTTTGCGATCTATCAAAGGCTTTTGATTGCGTTCAACATGAAACGCTGTGCAAAAAATTACACCACTATGGAATAAGAGGCAAAGCTCTCGACCTTCTGTCTTCATATTTGAACAATAGAATACAGAGGGTCGATATTAATGGTACACGTTCTGTAGGATCCATGGTTACAATGGGTGTGCCGCAAGGCTCGATACTTGGGCCATTCTTGTTCCTCATTTATATTAATGATTTACCATTTTATGTAGGGGACAGGAATAGGATTGTTTTGTTTGCAGATGACACCTCATTAATTTTTAAAATTAAAAGACAATTAGATAACTATGACGATGTAAACAATGCAATTGCAAGAGTAGTTCATTGGTTCAGCTCAAATAATCTTTGCCTTAATGAAAATAAAACTAAATGTATAAAATTTACTCTACCAAATGTAAAACAAGTTGCGGCCAATGTTCAACTGAATGGACAAGTGTTAGAGTTTGTAGAATCAACTGTGTTCCTAGGTATAACTATTGATGCCAATTTGCAGTGGGGCCCACACATAGAAAAGACAGCCTCTAGATTAAGTTCGGCTGCATACGCTGTAAAAAAGATCAGGACTCTAACAGATGTGGATACGGCTAGAATGGTTTACTTCAGCTATTTTCATAGTATTATGTCTTACGGTATTCTCCTTTGGGGGAGTGCTGCAGATTTAAATATTATTTTTGTTCTACAAAAGCGGGCTGTACGCGCTATTTATAATTTGGGCCCCAGAGTTTCTCTCCGAGAAAAATTCAAAGAAGTGAATATTCTAACCGTACCATCACAATACATTTTTGCCAATCTTATGTATGTCCAGAAAAATCTATCACAGTTTTCTAAACTCTGTGATAAAAATAATCTTTCAGAGAAATAAAAATTCTAAAGAAATAAAAATAATCTTTCAGTCCACCACAGTCGACTACATAAGATTGGCGATTCTTTCCAGGATAACTGTATACGCTTTTACAACAAGCTTCCCTGTGACCTGAGAAATTTACCTTTAAATAAATTTAAAAAGTTTATTAAAAACAAGCTTTGTGAAAAAGGTTTTTACTCCGTTACAGACTATTTGCAGGACAGGGACGCCTGGAAATGATCTGCTGGCAAAATGAAATAATATTAAATTGTAAATAGGCCATCAAAAAAAAAGCCTTCCTAAGTTTCTTGCCGGTTCTTCTCAGGTGGGCCGCGTTCCGAACCGGTGGTCGCTTTAAATATTTTAAATAGTGTATGACATTTTGTAAGCGCCGTTAAAATGGTCTAAGTAAAATAAAGATTTTTTTTTTTTTTTTTTTTTTTCAAAAAAATCAACAGCAGGTGGCCAAAACCTGCGTCTGTCTATTTCAAAAACGGCAATGGGCTCACTTTGGTGGTATTAAGAGACGGTGCAACTGCCGTTGCTGAGGTCTTGGTTTGAGTCCCAGGTCAAATAATGTGTTATGTGTTAATAAATACCTTAAGTTTATGGGGTCCAAGCGCTCATAACTATTGACAAGCCGTAGAATAGACTCAGAATCGCTGTTTTAAGCAGTCAAAATGTTAGTAGAATATCAAAATTTAACTGCCTAGCGGCCACTGGCGCGTTACGTGTTAGCGGAATTCTATCGGCCGACCGATAGAAGTCTATTGGAGTACGATTGTAGTAATAAACTACGAGAACTGGCATAATTTACCGTTGTCTTTTTTTGAGCGACGATTTCGATTCTTTTCCGACACTATTGAAATAGCAGACTCGGCCCCTAGAAGGCCGGTTTCTTTTTCGCACAGGCTAAGCATTTCCATATAACGTGGCAATGCTGCCAGACTTTTGGGCACGCGACCACATGAGGACTGCAATGCGGAGAAATTTTATGACGCATGTTAGGTTATTGTATTTCAAATGTACAAAGATTAATATAAATAAAATAATAAATAAATATCGTTGTGACAACTCACACAACGCCATCTGATTCCAAACTAAGCAGAGCTTGTACTATGGTAACCAGATAACTGATAAACATACTTGTATACTTCTAAATACATACAAATTATAGATAAATAACATCCAGAAACAGAATAAACTATCGTGCTCATCACACAAAGTGTTATCCTGGGTGGGAACATACAACATTTCAAAGCACTAACTGAATTTTGGGTGAATGGCGCTGTATACTAATAACTAAGTATTTGGTGCCCGCAGCTTCGCCCGCGTGGTGAAGTTTTCCTATTCGAAATTACGTACGAAACCCTAATCTTTTTGAAAATCCAATATAGCCTATATTGCTCACGAAGAATGTAGCTTTCTAATTATGACAGAATTTTTAAATTCGGCCTAGTAGTTTCGTAGCCTATTTATTACAAACAAACTTATAAATCTTTCCTCTTTATAATATTAGTATAGAATAGATAGTATCAAATGTTATATTTTTTAAAGAAATAAACCCCGCACTGTCTACTACGATGAGCTGATAGAATTCACTACAAGATCTTACAGAAGACAGAACAAAAGAAGAAAAGGCCTTACGGCTGACATGCCATTCTTCTTGAACGAAAATGGCAGAAGATTTAATAGAGCGTTTGACGAGAGAAGGAGACCGAAGATGATGTTAGAAGATTCTGTTAAAGGTAAAGAATGTATTTAAATACTAGTTGACGCCCGCGTAGAGAAGGTTTCCCGTTCCCGTTTCCCACAGGAAATTGTTCCTAGAATCAAACGTAGCCTATGTGTTATTCTGATGTATAAGCTATATTATTGTAAAGTTTCATTAAAATCTATTCAGTAGTTTTTTTACGTGAAAGAGTAACAAACATCCATACAAACTTTCGCATTTATAATATTATATTAAGATTAAGATTTCGACTGTCTCGATGGCGCAGTGGTAGAGTATGCGACTGCCGCGCTGAGGTCCCGGGCTCGATTCTTGGGCCGGAATAAATATTTTTGTGATCCACAAATGTTTGTTTCGGAGTTTGGGTGTTTTCTCTTGTAATATGTATGTATTTACATATATGTAAGTATGTCTATGAGTTGTTTAGATCCCACTCCACAAGCTTGTATTAGCTCATTTTGGCCTAGATGGCGCTAGTTAAAAAAATACCTACGGAATAATATAATAAAATAAATATCCATCACGCCTTATCCCCGAAAGGGTGGCAGAGCCACTTTTCACCGTGTGGATTCCTGTCCCACGTAATAGGTGGTGAGCCCATTGCCGTGTTGAAATAGACAGACGCAGGTTGTGGCGACCTGCTGTTGAAGGTTTTCAATGAAGGCTTTATGGGCATAAGGCCTTCAACCAGGCTTAACGACTGCCATTTTACTGGCAACCAGGACCAACGGCCTAACGTGCCTTCCGAAGCACGGAAACGCTCGCAAATGTAAATGCTACAAAGTGGTCACCCATCCTAGGACCAGCCATAGTGAAAGTTGCGTAACTCAGTGATCGTTTACAGAACACCGAGACCGCGGGGCCACGAGCGCTTGTTATATAGGATTATTTCTAAAACACCAGCAACAAGCTAGGATTAGATAGTTATCATAAAAAGATGTTTACGTTACGAATATATGTCACTTAAATTACTCACACACTTGAAGCGCTCGTGGCCCCGCGGACTTAATGTTCTATAAACGATCACTAAGTTACGCAGCTTTTACTATGGATGGTCCTCGGATGGGTGACCACTTTGTGTTATTTACATTTGCGAGCGTTTCCGTGCTTCGGAAGGCACGTTAAACCGTTGGTCCCGGTTGCCAGTAACATGGTATGGGTAAATAAATGTCACTCACTCTCTGCGTCGTAATCTACTGCTTCTTCCTACAACTCCTACCCACCTGCACTAAAAGGGCGCTATCAGAAATCCCCTTTCTTCCTGTACTCGAGTATGCAGATGTCAGCTATCTCGATGTGACTGAGGAGTAACTAGACAAACCTGAGCGACTTCAAAATACTTGGGTTACGCAAATATGATAAAGTATCACAATTTCGCAAATAGCTTAAGTGGCCCCCAATTCGCCTTCGACGGAATACTCATATTCTCTCTTTGCTTTACAGAATCCTCTCCAATCCCACTATTACCATGCATTTATAAGAACGTTTTATGTTCCTTATAATACACATTAGAGATCTTTTAAGTCATCAGAATCCCTGGAATTAGAAGTTTTGGCATTCCACGTCTTTTTACGACAAATCTTGCGCTGTGCTAGCAGTACGATTGTGGAATGCACTCTCATTAAACATAAAGCGGGCGCAGTCATTAAATATTTGCCTCTGTACACTTGTAAAACTGAAATCTCTTTGCGAGAATGTGTTATATTGGTGTGCAAAAAAGTTTATTCTGTCCTATCCTGTGTCCTATCCTGTCCCATCCTGTCCTATCCTGTCCTATCCTGTCGTAACTTGTCCTATCCTGTCCTTACCTGTCCTATCCGGTCCTATCCTTTCCTATTCTGTCCTTTCATGTCCTATCCGGCCCTATCCTGTCCTATCATATCCTATCCTGTCCTATCCCGTCCTATCATGTCCTATTCTGCCCTATCCTGTCGTATCCTGTCCTATCCTGTCGTGTCGTGCCCTATCCTGTACTGTCCTGACCCGTCCTGTCCTGACCTGTCGTGTCATATCCTGTCCTGTCGTGTCGTGTCCTGTTCTTTCCTGTTAAACTTCTTTAAAGTTAGAATGTTTTGGAACCCGCAACGAAATTAAACAGAAGATAATTTGAGGAAGCTGGAAAAGGACATTAGCTATCCACTCCTAGCAGGTTGCTGGTGGTTAAATGACCCTGTATTACAAAATGATATAATAGTTTATTATATTAAAGTTTATATGTTTAGATCCAGTATGTTAATAAAATAACTTGAATATCTTTAACATCCACATCTTGTTTAGTCGGTGATACAGATTACTTCACAAAAGATGACCACTGCGCAGTAGGCATTTATTATGAACTAGGTGACCCCCCGGCTTCGCCTATGACATACATCGAACTCCCGTCACACCTTTTTAATTCCGTCGCCTACAAATTATACAGTATTGTGTAAAAATATGCCCGATTTGTGGCAATTTGATGGCTACTGCTCCGCTCTCCATAAATAAGCTATCCTCGATAAATAAGATAAATAAGTTATCTAACACATAAACAATTTTTCAAATCCGACCAGTAATTCCTGAGATTAGCGCGTTCAACCAAACAAACTCTTCAGCTTTAAAATATTAGTATAGATTAACACAATGATTGGATAGGACTGGTCTTTGATTGGACATAGTAATTAGTAGACTTTAATTACACGTCGCTCGCTGTTGAATGTTGTAATAAAATATAAATTGGCTGTGCAACTGGCGACAAACGGTGGTATTAAAGTTCCTCGATGACCTTTTAAGTTCTTATATGTGTTCCTTGACGGTCAGTGATGTGATGCTTATTTACAGAAAATACAAATACTTGGGGCCCGAGATCCAGAATACGTAAAGACAGCAGTGGAATAGAGAATTTGGACTATTCAGAGGAGGATGAACTGGACAAGTTAGAGAAGGAAGTAGTGGACGGCAGAACGGAGAATAATAGAAGAAAGAGGTTTTTCTTTTTTATTATTAACCATTTTATCCCTGAAAGCGTGGCCGAGGAATATTATACGCCCATATTTCAATAATCCGCTATTTTGCGGCTCGTCTATTAGATTAGATCGATTTTATCAAACATAGCTAAGAAAATTCCTGACTATTCCCCTTCTAAACAAATAAAAACAAAATCAAAATCAGTATATCCATTCGGAAGCTACGATGTAACAGACAGGTCAAAATTATAACACGCTGACGTTTTTGCGTCAACAGTCGGTAAGTGATTGATAAAGATGTGAATGATTAATTCGAAGTTTGTTCATCAAACTTACTTATATACATACATACTGTTACGTTCGTAGGGTGGGTACTAATAGAAATTGCACTAATACCACAAATTTAAAAGAAACACTTTAATTACTCTAAATAAAAACAATAAAACCAAAACTAATAATCGCCACTAAACACACTAAACACAAATTCTTCGCTTAGATAATTGCACTGTAACAGTATCGCACTATTTAGCTTCGATCACTTCGATTCGCACTGTTCGCTTCCTCCAAGGAGACTGTCCTGTAGCCGCGAGCTCGGCCCTTTATATACGCCTAGTAATGTTCTGGAATATTCGGGAGAATTCGTTCGGTACCTACAATCGGGTACATCTCTAGAATGTTCCACACGATACTAGTTGCTCCTTCGGTATATGCCGGAAGGTTCTCGACCGATTGCTGTCCCTTCTGGTGCTATCTCTATCACATAGTTCTAGAATGTTCTTAGTGTAGCTATCTCTTTTTATAATAGTGCTATCCCTGTCTAATAGCTCTGGAATATTCTGAATGTAGCTCTCTCTTTCTAATACTGCTATCCTTGTCACTCTTTCATAAAATTACGCTTTATACTGAAGTGGGCTTCAAAGGCCCATAAGGGGTCCTGAAAACGCCTGAAAAGGGTTTTCAGGTTATGATGGCATGTGATAGGGGGTGGTCTGAAACGAACTAAAAACATGTTTCAGGCTCCTGAAAACAACGGCAACTGGGGTGAAATTTGGATAATTTTACATTTTACACTAATTAGCAAAACCAATTAAAGTCCTGGTAGTCTCGGACTGGACAAACTTACAGATTGTGTAAACATATATGTGTATTAAGGACGCGGTATTTTTCGTATTTTTCTTTTTAACTTTTATTTCTTTCAGGACCTTGGCGAAAGACGACGAGCCAGCACGAGACGAACCCAGTTCGGAGCCAGCCGAGGACCCAGAATTCGTCATTACATTAAGGCCTACTCAAATAAGAACTTTTGTAATCTGGTTCCAAAATACCAGAAAGTATAGCCCAGGATAGCGGAAATACCGCTTTCTATATAATTTAGCTTATTCGTCTTAGAAGATCGTGCGTTTTGGCAAGTCAATTGCTGCGACTGCTACGAGCGGCATTTTCTAGCGCTCGATTGCTGCATTTAGCTTTTAAAAAGCTAATCGTATATGTTACAAGTAGCTAGTTTGCAGTGTTAATGTGCTTTTGACGTTTCGGGAAATACATTCTTTAATACCTTGACTCCCAAGAAACAAGAGATATATGCCATGCGGGAAATAATATTTAGTCTCGAGCTGGACTCGAACCAGCGTCTTCTGGTTCAACGCACCAGACGCGTTTACTAACTACACCATCGAGATCGACTCGAAACTGACGAAATAATCTACCTCTTTATCGTACGTAAGGCGCCATCGACGAATGTATAGAATTGCATCTATAATCATTCGATTTGTGATGACCCAAAACAAAAATTCACTTTAATTTTTTAAATTTAGAAAAGGTTAGCCAGTTAGAAACTGTGGTTTCTAATATATAATGCCATACAGGAACTTTCTGTGATGAACAATTACATATCAAAAACGTTTAAAACCTTTACTAGTCCTGGATTTCAGTACCATAGGTATTATGCATGGCTTACGTACATACATATTGTCATATTTTCACGCCCAAAAGGCCTTCAACCAGGCTTAACGACTACCATTTTACTGGCAACCGGGACCAACGGCTTAACGTGCCTTTCGAAGCACGGCAATTTAAATTAAATAATGTGTCAATTTTAGATGTTAAATTTGGAAGAAATTTGAACCCGTTGCCTTTTTAGTGAGGTGGTAGCAAAAAGGCTAAAATTTAAAAGGTCTTATGTACTAGACACTAATTAGCACGACCAATTAAAGTCCTGGTAGTCTCAGATTGAAATGGCTGCCATGGTTTACGGATGTTTTAAATTTAATTTTTACATGAAAGCGCTTTAATATTCTGCGATCTATCCAAGGCTTATGATTGCGTTCAACATGAAACGCTGTGCAAACAAATTACATCACTATGGAATAAGAGGCAAAGCTCTCGACCTTCTTTCTTCATATTTAAACAATAGAATACAAAGGGTCGATATTAATGGTACACCTTCTGTAGGATCAATGGTTACAATGGGTGTGTCACAAGGCTCGATGCTTGGGCCATTCTTGTTCCTCATTTATATTAATGATTTACCATTTTATGTAGGGGACAGGAATAGGATTGTTTTGTTTGCAGATGACAACTCATTAATTTTTAAAATTAGAAGACAATTAGATAACTATGACGATGGAAACAATGCAATCACGAGAGTAGTTCATTGGTTCAGCTCAAATAATCTTTGCCTAAATGAAAACAAAACTAAATGTAATTAAATTTACTCTACCAAATGTAAAACAAATTACGGCCAATGTTTAACTGAATGGACAAGTGTTAGAGTTTGTGGAATCAACTGTGTTCCTTAATATAACTATTGATTCCAATTTGCAGTGGGGCCCACACATAGAAAAGACGGCATCTAGGTTAAGTTCGGCTGCATACGCTGTAAAAAAGATCAGGACTCTAACAGATGTGGATACGGCTAGAATGGTTTACTTCAGCTATTTTCATAGTATTATGTCTTATGGTATTCTCCTTTGGGGGAGTGCTGCAGATGTAAATAACATTTTTGTTCTTCAAAAGCGGGCTGTACGCGCAATTTATAATTTGGGCCCCGAGTCTCCCTCTGAGAAAAATTCAAAGAAATAAATATTCTAACCGTAGCATCACAATACATTTTTGCCAATCTTATGTATGTTCAGAAAAATCTATTACAGTTTACTAAATTCTGTGATATACATACTCGTAATATAAATACTAGACATAAAAACAATATTTCAGTTCACCACAGTCGACTACATAAGATTGGCGATTCTTTCCAGGGTAACTGTATACGCCTTTACAACAAGCTTCCCTGTGACCTGAGAAATTTACCAATAAATTAATTTAAAAAGTATATTAAAAGAATTATTACTCTAAAAGGTTATTACTCTATTAAAGATTATTTACAGGACAGGGATGCCTGGAAATGATATGCTGTCAAATAAAATATTATAGTCATAAAATACATAATTAAAATACTAAATTGTAAATAGGCCATCAAAAAAAAAGCCTTCCTAAGTTTCTTGCCGGTTCTTCTCAGGTGGGCCGCGTTCCGAACCGGTGGTCACTTTGAATATATTATTTTTTCTTTAGTTTTAGTGCATGACATTTTGTAAGCGCCGTTGAAATGGTCTATGCAAAATAAGGTTTTTTTTTTTTTTTTATAATTTAAGCACACTTTGCGGTGGTGATCAAAAGAACACTGTTTGTCCGAGGCGCCGTTTGCAAATATTCTTGAGCACGTTGTGCATGTCATGGCGACATTCGAAGGTTACCGCATGGCATTTTTTATTTTTTTGCAGTTATACTTTTTTTAGTGCGTTAGGGAAAAAATATGAGAGTAAATTTTTACAAGGCACACCGTCACGAGAAACCGACACCTTGAAGTAAGAAGCTGATAAGTGTTTCCATGACAACTTATAAACACCCTGAAGTTAAGCTGATAAGAGCTTCCATGATAACTTATACCTACATTCAAAGTAGTTTTCATTCTTTTGATGATGTTTTTTCTTACTAATTTATGATTTCTGTTACTAACAAAGAGTTTTCTGGTATATGTGATGAAATCTTATAGACTAAAGGAGTATAACTTCTAAAGCGTTTACATATGTACACACACAAACACACTTTTTTTACGATTTCTATGCCCGCTACACTGTGTATCTCTGTGGCTCAACGATAGCATTGTGCTATGTGCCCGTGCCATATACAAGCGCGCGAGGTACAGGGAGCCTTATGCTTAAGGTTGCCAACTTCTTTTTCAGGTAATAAAGTATATTTAGGTCTGAGAAGGATATTTAACAGTATTTTAGGAAAGTGAACAGTATTTTAATTATTGTATATATTATTTCATTGTATGGTGTAAGCAGCAACTTGATACGAGCACTGAAATTTCTCTATGAGGGTTCCAGTGCTTGTGTCAGGATCAAAGGAGCTTGCACATACTTTTTTTACATTTAAAAAGGTGTGAGACAGTGTTGTAAAGCGTCACCGTGTCTGTTTAACCTATACATTGATAGTTGTTTGAAAGAACTGCAAGAGAGTGCGTATGGTTTGTAATGAATGAATTAACCGACCATAAATGCCTATATACGCTAATGATCAGGTACTAGTGGCATCATCGGCGGAGGAGTTGCAGTTATTGGTTAACATTATGCGTGATGCGCTAAAAGGAATGGAATGAAAGTGAATGTAAACAAGACGAAAGTAATGGGTTTTGAAAAAGAGGAAAATATGACGGATTGCTCGATTTTTGTGGAAGAAAAAAGAGTGGAACAGGTGAAAGAATTTGTATATTTTGGGTTCAAATTTTGTGAGAGATGGGAAGTGTGACTATGACATTGAGAGAAGAGTTTTGGCTGGAAATCAAGGCAATGTAGCCATGTACACCTTTATGAGCAGTTAGAACGTGTCTAAGAGTTGTTGAATAAACACAATTTCTCTCGTATATTTTAATTAAATTAAAATAGTATATCTTATATAATATATTTGTAAATGGTGACATTAAGTTGCTAATATACCAAACCTGTCAGTGTGTTATCCATTACAGCATTATACAAACTATATAAGACTTATTTTGAAATGGAATCGCTTCAAGAGTCAATCAGTACAATGAAAGAGGCATTGTGGAAGCGGATGACGGATTTTGAGGCTGAACTGCCTAAAACACAGGGTGCATCACTGGCGAATCTTGCCGCAGAATTTTCGCAATTTAAGTTGTTTGTTACTGGTGTAATGGGCAACTTACAACAACAAGTTGCTATATTGTCACGAACGATTGATGCCATGGAGATGCGGTCACGCAGAAAGATGTTATTATTTCATGGCATACCTGGTGTGGAGAAGGATTGGTTAACACGTCTGGTGCGTTCAACCAGAAGGCGTTGGTTCGAGTTCAGTTCAAAACGGAATTTTTGTACCACTTTATTAAATACTAGTCGACACCCACGGTTTCGCCCGCGTATAGAAGTTTTCCCGTTCCCGTTTCCCACAGAAACTTGTTCCCGGGATAAAAAGTAGCCTATGTGTTATTCTGATGTATAAGCTGCATTGTTGTAAAGTTTCATTAAATTCCGTTCAGTAGTTTTTACGTGAAAGGGTAACAAACATTCATACAAACTTTCACGTTTATAATATTATTAAGATTTTTTTTATTATTATTGTATTTTGTTGTGTAAACGTTCGTACCTACCTCCTAGAAATTAGTTGTAAGTCGAGTTACTACTCAAACTGCGCTGTAGAAATAATTAACGTATTTAAATAAGATAGTTATTGATTATATAATTATTGTTCACACCTTGGCCCGAAGGGGTGACAAAGGCATACATATTGTATGCCCACATTTCACCATGTGTATTCTTGTCCCACGTAATAAGTGGTGAGCTTGTTAATTTTATTTTGAAAATATAAATAAATTATGAAATCGACTTATTCAATTTAATTTAAGCTACATACACACTACAGCCACATTTCACTGTTAGCATTTTTGTCCCACGTAACGGGTGGTGAGCCCACTGCCGTGTTGAAATGGACAGGCGCAGGCTGTGCGGACTAGCTGTTGAAATTTTTATTTAATTAAAATTAAGAAATTTAAATTTAATAAAATGTATCAATTTTAGATGTTAAATTTGGAAGAAATTTTGAACCCGTTGCCTTTTTAGTGAGGTGGTAGCAAAAAGGCTAAAAGGTCTTATGTGCTAGACACTAATTAGCACGACCAATTAAAGTCCTGGTCCTGATAAGTCTCAGACTAATATTAAGTAATATACAGGTGCTTCAAAAAAATGTATACACACTTTGAACTTCCATAGAAAATTTATTTACCGTTCTACAAAGTTAAATTTCAGGAAAATAGAAAGCTGAAAGTCCAATGTAAATGAAACATAAATAACAAATGTTAATACTGTTCAAATTGGTGACCTGCAGCATCAATACAATTCTGAGTACGAGTCACCACAGATTCTGTACATCGTATCAAAACGTCCAATGAGATTTCTCTACACACTGCTTGAATCTCATTCCAAAAAATGTCTAGGTTACGTGGTTTACGTTTGTACACCTCATCTTTTACTGTGCCCCACAAGAAGAAATCCAGTGGTGTAAGGTCTGGAGAGCGTGCTGGAAACTCGATTGGCCCCCTGCGTCCTATCCACTTGCCCGACAAATTTTGATCCAGGTAAGCTCGTACGTCCCTGTGATAGTGCGGCGGAGCACCATCTTGTTGAAAATAAAAATCATCATTACCGTATAATGCACGAATGGCAGGAAATATGGAATCAGCAAGCATTGTTAGGTAATTAATACCAGTTACAGTGCCTTCAAATCGAAAAGGTCCAATGAGTCCCCTTGAAGACAAACCGCACCACACATTTCAACCAGGCAAATTTACAGCTTTTTCAATTGTAATGTGAGGATTTTCTTCACACCAGTAAACACAATTGTGCCTATTGACAGTTCCATTAAGTTTGAATTGGGCTTCATCCGACCAAATGATGCTACCCATAAATCCCGGTTCACGTATCACCATCTCCTGAATCCATTTACAAAATTGCAACCTTCGATCTGGATCGTCGTCATTTAGCTGTTGCACCAGCCTTGGAATGTAAACACGATACTTGCCTCTCTTCAGAATGCGTAGCACGCTGCTAGCACTTACATCACTTTCACGTGCCCCTTGCCTTGAAGATTTGTTAGGAGAGCGTTGAAACAGTTCCAAGACTGCCGTTGATGACTCATCACTTGTAGCTGTTCGAGGCCGACCTGAATGACCTTTATGCACATCACACACTGTTCCATGAACTTCGAATTTGTCTCGTATGCGTGTAATTGTTAATCTTGAAGGTGGTTCTGTATCATACTCCCTTCTCCACTGTCTTTGAACTTCATTTACATTCTCAAACTTCCAGTACCACTTAATAACCTGCTTACGTTCTTCAAAACTCAAACGTACGTCCCCCATGTTGATATTACAAATTCCGGGACGATTATGCTTGCACCTGGCGAAGAAATATAACATTAGCCTTGTAGAGCGGGAAAACTACAATAGTTTAAAGTGTGTATACATTTTTTTGAAGCACCCGGTATAATATATAATCAACTAACAATATATAATCGACAGAATACGTAACGAAGTGATACGCAATATGGCAGGTTTGAATGAAAGTGTCGGCGTTAAGCTGGAAAAAGGCGTGCTCCGTTGGTTTGGGCACATCCAACGAATTAGTGAAGAACGATTGACGTAGAAGATATATTGTGCGAAAGTAGAGGGTAGAAGGAGTCAGGGTAGGCCGAGACTTACATATGAAGACCACGTGAGCAGATTGCTCAACAACGGAAAATTCATAAGTACTCGGATACCCAGACGTGCATGTATGAAGCGATTAATGAATGTACAAGAAGCGAAAGAAGTATGCATGGATCGCGAAGCCTGACGATCTGTCCTCTCTGACTACCCCGTCAGGGAAACAGCATGAAGATAGTCAAGTTTTTAGTTATAAACTAAATGATATGGTGTCCGCATTGCACTACGCAAATTTAAGCTGTTAAAAATACATACATCCAAAAACTTTTTGTCTCGCCTTTATCCCCGAAGGGGTAGGCAGCAGCATACTATATGCCTACATTTCACCGTATGTTTTTTTTTTGGTTCCACGGGTGGTTAGCCCGTTACTAATTCTTTGTCCGAGGTAGCTGCCAGCTTTTCGGTCTCCTGTGATGTCGACTAACCTTTTTGCTATTTTTTAAAAAGTCTTATAGCGCTGGGACCCCACGGAGGGACCAAGGGTCTCGACACCGAATTATTAGTTATTTAATTATATTAAACACTACACAATATCTTTAAAAAAAAACTTTATAGTCATTAAGCTCAAAAAGCACACACTTTGACCACACCCTTTTTAGGTACGCGGTGACAGCAGTCCGCCACCGCTTAGCTAACAATCAGAAAACAAAAACCAAGTGTATAATTTACATTGCCGGTTTGTTGAGACATTCATTTACATTCTGTAAGGACGAACTCGCGATGTACATTATATTTGTACAAAATACTGTCCTGCCATTTATTCAATTCCAGAGTACGTATACTGCGTGATGCGATTGTGTGAATTGAAAATATGAATGTGGGTGTCACAATCACATATTCCCACGCCCGCAAACGCGCCTCTTAACGGCAGCTGCTGTAGGCGGACCGGGTAAATGGGGTTACCTGGATACGGGGGATGGTGGTTGTGACTGTGGTGCCCCCCTACAGACGATGAACCACAACTCACCTTATTGTGTGCACTGCGTACTACCTGCACCGTGGAAGATCTAAACGCCCAAAAGAGCCGTTCATGTTACTAAGTTCTGGGCTGGAAACATTTAATTTTATTACCATTGATACGAAGAAGAAGAAGCTTCAGCACCACTGCCTCTAGCTCACTCTTGGTGACTGCGGGCACATCGTTCTCGGCTACTTCGGCTGGGGTTCTGGGCCAGCGGATATTTTTACCATACCAGAGTCTCTAGGAGCTCTGAAATGTTGGTATTGTGGTATTCGTCTCCATATTATGTATGGAGGACGCATATCACGGTATGGGGCCAAGCGTGCTGGCTGGTCGCAGCGATAGCCATTAGGCAAATAAACAATTATTGTTTTAAAATAAAGAACGTAAAATAAAATAGGATAGGCTGATGTCACTTCCTCGAAGATTGGATGGCTGAGCTCCGTGGCGACGACTTCAGACATAGAATCTTCATGGTTTGAGGTTTTCGAATGAAACTTTTTTCACATGGTTTCTATGATGTTCTTTTTTTAAATAATAATAATAATAATAAAAAAAGAAAGATACAGAAAGCAGTTCTTCTCGACACGGCACGTATTGTGAGGAAATTCCTTTCTCTGGAGCCCTAACCACCGGTAGCTTGGTCCTTGTACCCGATACCGGTGGGTCACTATTTTTTATATTTTTAAATGTATTTTTTATTTTATAGATATATTTAAAAATGTAATTGATATGTTGTATAAATAAATAAAGAGAATAATAATAATAATAATTCTTTATTATCAGACAACAAGAGAAAAGTTACAGATCTTATAAACTTATTCTACGACCCATAGATATATACCTTAATCCTAAAAATACATAGAATAATAACTTAACCTAAGTTACACGTAGATATAAAAAATAGATATTAGATACTAGATATAAAAAAATGTGAAGCATTTGAATTTCGACTTTCAATTGTTTTTGTTATTAAACTTAGACAAGAAAGATGGATACTGCGAAAATTCGAGTGATTTTTGAATACGAGTTCCGACGCGGAAGTAACGCGGCAGAAACTGGAAAACAAGGGCAACACTGACATTGTTTACATCGTTCACGTATTTAAATTTACAATAATAATGTTATTAATTCCAAAATAATGATATAAAGTGTTAAATATAGTGTAAATAATATAAAACACCGGTGATATTGTTGGTGAAGGATTCTGATAAGTATTTATAATGTTCTGAATACATTCGGCACCGATACTACCTGCACGTCAATTTTATAAAGAAAGTGACTACACGCTGAAATAGCATATTATGGGATACCGAATGACAGTGAAGTGTTGTATTATTACATGTATATACTAACTACTAGGTAAACCCCTAAAATACTCGTAAGTGAGATATAATTTATTTAATTCGACACTACGAAAAAAAAAAACTTTCGTCTACCGCCTTACATGTATGTTAGTAAGTGTCAAGTAGAGGAACTAAAAAATATCTTTCATGTATGACAACTACTGCCACTGATGTGATGAGTGGTGTGTAGAAGAACTAATAGGAGGGTTACCATATGTAAAAATCCTTATAGTGTGACATAAAGTACGACAAGTGCTGCCCTCGACTTCAAGTAGTGGATAGGGGAACTATAAAAGTAATACCATAAATAAAGATATAATTTAACTTGGTAGTTTTTTATCTCACACAGGGTAAACCAATTCTTAATTTTTTGGCCACCTTTTTAAATGATTTAAGGATTGTTTTTTAAGGATGAGTGAATACGAATATGTTACCCTACGACGCGAACGCGCTCACTCACAATTCGAAATGAACACAGAGGCTAGTTTTTAGTGAGCTACTAGAGAGATTAGAACGCAATATATAACGGGAGAAAAGTTATTAGAAAATAAACCCTGCAGGCAAAGTACATTAAAAATTAAACTTTGTATAATGAGTGCGAATAAAATAAATGACATACTGGCTATAACAGAAAAGTACTGCCAGAAAACATCAAATATGCCACTTATTAACACCAAATATAGGAATAAAGCACCTACTAAGCGATCTATCAAATAAACTGGTGAATTACACATTGGATGATTTTTGTTTTATTATGGTCGGTGAAGAAGATTTTAGGACTACAAATAACTACTTTGACATCATAACGTGCATGAGAAATACACTACAAAATATACAATATACAAATGTTATTATAGGTCTGCCGACGTTCAAACTAAATAACAGTTAGAACAATCTTTTCAATTCAAGACTGGAAACTTTCAATAATATGCTGTATCTTGACATTGTTACTCATGAACATGCGTACATATTAGACTCGAATCTGAGTTTGAGCTATCATCATACTTTGTACACGCATACTGGTGCTTTGAACAACCATGGCATGGAAATTATATTTAGGGACTTCAATAGCTTATTTTCAGAAATACGTAATGAAAATACATTTAATGCACCAGATAAATGTAGCTTGAAAGACGAGTATCCACAGCGTGAGCTTTTTCGAATCTAGATATCTAAATATTCTCCACCAAAATATTGCAGCACTTAATTCAAAATCGAAATTATTGACAGTTTGCCTGCAAGAGCTGTCAGACAGAGATATGGAGGTGGACGTCCTCTGTGTGACTGAGCATTTTTTAACATCGGAACAATAGTATAATTGTATTGTATTGTATAATTCCTAACTTCAATTTGGTTGCTTCATACTGCAGAACTAAAGAAAGAGGGGGATCATGTATATTGGTAAAAAATGGACTCAGTTGGAAGCATATTCAGTCGATTTCGTTCTTTTCTGTATGTGGTGCGTTTGAGTGCTGCGCAATTGAGCTAACTGATTAAAAGATTGTTCTTCTTTGTATATATAGAGTACCTTTATCTAGAAATCTGCACATATTTTTTGATAGACTTAACAAGACTCTAACTTATTTAAACATGAACTATAACAAACATAGTATTGTTATAGCAGCTGATTTTAACATTAAAATAAATAAATTAATAAATATCCATCACGCCTTATCCCCGAAGGGGTGGCAGAGGCATATTATATGCCCACTTTTCACCGTGTGGATTCCTGTCCCACGTAATAGGTGGTGAGCCCATTGCCGTGTTGAAATAGACAGACGCAGGTTGTGGCTACCTGCTGTTGAAATTTTCAAGCCGCCCATAAGGCCTTCAACCAGGCTTAACGACTGCCATTTTTACTGGCAACCGGGACCAACGGCTTAACGTGCCTTCCGAAGCACGGAAACGCTCGCAAATGTAAATGCCACAAAGTGGTCACCCATCCGAGGACCAGCCATAGTGAAAGTTGCGTAACTCAGTGATCGTTTACAGAACACTGAGACCGCGAGGCCACGAGCGCTTCTATTTTAACATTAATATTCTTAAACCAGGTAATGTAACAAATGAGTTTGAATGTCTACTTTTGAATTACAATTTAAAATTGCAAATTAGAGAGCCAACTAGGCTTGCAAAAAAGACATGTATTGATAACTTTGCCTGTAACATACGATCTAAATGTAAATCAGAGGTGATTGAATTAGCTTTATCTGATCACACTGCTCAATTTTTAAGATATCCAGTGAAAAAAGTATGTGTGATCAAATATTGGCGAATGTGGCGACGCAATTAAATTCCGAAAAAAAAAAGACCGCGTGAGAAACTCTCGCATCCGCGGCAGCCTTCACGTCCGTGACATTGCCTACAAGTTGCAAGAGTGTCGCCTTCGTTGGTATGGTCACGTCTTGCGGCAACCGCCGGGCTACGCAGGTAACAAATGTCTAGCCATGTCAGCCCCGCCGGGTCCCGGTAAGAGGGGAAGACCCAAGAAGTGCTGGCTTGACGTCGTAAGGGATGACATGCGTGCCAATGGTCTCACTACAGGGGATGCCGACGACCGTGTGAAGTGGAGGAGAAAATGTAGGAAAGCGGACCCCGAGCGTCAAGAGACGCTACTGGGACAGACGCTCGGATGATGATGATGTCAATCATTTCATTATATTTTCGAAATATGGGACTTGTAGATGTATTGCGAAATGTCGTTGCTTGCTTTATAGGTGCTGGAGTGTCAGTGCCAGGGTGTGGCTGCGCGTGTTTCATCGACGCATTCGATAATGGACTCATTGTGAAAGTGAAAGTGAAAAATCTTTATTCATGTAGGTCACAAAGTAACACTTATAAACGTCAAGATTATTGCTTCTACATTTACATTTACTGCCAGATTCGCAACGCAATAGGTAGAGCCTGAGGAAGAACCTGGCAATAAAACTCATGGCCACTCTTTTCTAACTGCCAGTAATTACATTAGTTTTATTTACATGATATTTGAACAAATTATATAGTAATGAGTCTATACAAAAGAAACAAAATCAAATCAAAATGAAAGCGTTTCTAGTTGCCAGTTTTAAAGGTAGCCTACCCTGATGAGGAAGACTCCGGCAAGAAACTAAATAGCTGTTATTTTAGTTCAAGTGTAAACTATCAATTTGTAGTATTATTGTTTACTTGAGGAAATAATATATTTATTGGCATATATAATATGATTTAACATAAATCTTAGTTAAAAATAAATATAAAAATAAATATCCATCACGCCTTATCCCCGAAGGGGTGGCAGAGGCATATTATATGCCCACTTTTCACCGTGTGGATTCCTGTCCCACGTAATAGGTGGTGAGCCCATTGCCGTGTTGAAATAGACAGACGCAGGTTGTGGCTACCTGCTGTTGAAATTTTTTAAGCCGCCTATAAGGCTTTCAACCAGGCTTAACGACTGCCATTTTACTGGCAATCGGGTCCAACGGCTTAACGTGCCTTCCGAAGCACGGAAACGCTCGCAAATGTAAATGCCACAAAGTGGTCACCCATCCGACGACCAGCCATAGTGAAAGTTGCGTACCTCAGTGATCGTTTACCGAACACTGAGACCGCGGGGCCACGAGCGCTTCGACGAGGGCCACGAGAGTTAAAAATACAATTAAAACTATACCTAAATAAAAAATAAACTACCTAACCTATTTATTAAAATTTAGACTGGGTCCCCTCGGTAGGGTACCCATGATGCAGGCAACATTCCCACGCTGAATAGCTATGGAAAGCCTTTGCGCGAGAAAACTACCTGCACGAGGATCGCCAGTTTCTTCCCTCAGACGCTTACTTAAAGCCGTAAAAAGACCATGTGCGCCGCGACCCCATGGACCTAGTGTCTCGACACCAAATGGAATGAATTCATATTGGGTACCGAGACAACTGTACTTGCCAACCTTCAGCCGCTCGCGAAGATTTGCCGCAGCGCTTGCTTTTTTGCTAGTAGCCGGGAGATAGGACGTTGCAAGAGTATCGGTGCAAGTGGCATCCCATTCTAGTGCACGTCCCATTCTCCAGGGTACTAAAGACATCCCGTCGGGCCGCTTACCATCATCTCGTATAATTTGCGGTTCTAAGACCGCGGGGACATTTATACTGACAAGGGCTCGTCTCAGGATATCATTTAGTGCAGCGTGACGGGAGTGACGGTCAGCGGCAAAAGAACAGGCAAGCCCATGATGTCCAAGGTGGCTCACATAAGCTCCGCACGATACACAAGAGTGTTCAATGCACACATCAGCACCCAACCGGAGACAAACTGCTATGCGGAGTGTAGTGGGATCAATGAAGGTGCCAGTGTTCGGAGAAGGAAAGGCGTGAAGCCATTGCCCAGACTCTGATCGAGATACAGCTAAAAGCCTTGCTCGATTAGTACCGGAAGAGTTTTCAATAAGAGTATTGAGAAAAGCAGAAGAAGCTATTGTGTCCCAGGCCCTTTGCTTTTTGAGCGTCGGGGGTAAATTTGGACTTGGTCCAGCTAGCCAAGCATTCAAAGCTTCGTCCAGACTCGCAATCTCACAGTTTGAGGCTGTAGGAGCCTTTAAGACTTTACCTATGAGGTCACGAGTGCTGAAAATCGAAGACAGGAATGCTGGTAAAGCTATACTAGAAATTTTTCGGGTCCCCAAACCACCGAACCTTATAGGTAAGGAAGCTTGGGACCATGCTTGCTCATTGAGATGAATATTCAGAATAGTTTCAATTTGGGATTTTAAAACATTTTCAATGGGTAACATCAGATTAGGAAATTTCCAAATAGGGCAGCAACGGAGCAAGTAAGTAAATTTGGGCACAAATAAGCAGAATTTAAGGATAAACAAAGCGCAGTGACTACTAATTTTGACAATGCGGTCTGAATATTGATTTGAATTTTGTTACCAACTCTCCTAAGAGATGAGGAATGGCGTCATCGAAAATGGGAGATCCCAGGAGATATAGGTTGTTCTTAGATAAGAGTTTAATATTTGGGCAAACTTGGTTAAAATTTTGATGAATTTGAGAAACTAAGGATGTGTTGATTTTGTCTGAAATAAATAATTCACATTTATTAAAATTTTAATGCAAACCAATAGTGTTAAATTTGTCTATTATTAAAGTTAAATCTGCAGGAACAGTCTGTGAATCACCACCTAAGGTCCCATCATCGAGATACCAAATATTTAATTTTGAATTTAAATTATGAATTATAGAATTTATAACCAAACTAAATATAGCTGGACCAAGGGGATCACCTTGCTGACAACCCACCGCTGAAAGGATTTCGTTACTCTTGTGAATTAATTTAGAAGGGCAGTGGTAACACTGAAGTAAGAAATTATAGATTTCAGGAACATGTAAATTAATTTTATTTAGCAAGGCGTCCCGATTAACCGAATTAAAGGCATTTTTAACGTCTAATTTTAAAAGAACCTCGCATTCATCGGTCTGTGCAAAGGTGCGAACAGCATGAACTGCCGCTTTACAGCCTCCGCGGGTGCCAAAGCTAACCTGAACGGGTTCAAAGAGGGTCTGCAACTTGGAGCGAGATAGTCGGACACAAACTTTGGCAGCTAAACGACGAAAGGTAGAACCCACCGCTATAGGGCGCACACCACCATCTTTTTTTGTGAGGGCTATTAGATTGGCTCCATATAAGACAGCAGTTACGTCTTGACAGACATCTCCCAGCAGCATAAGGTTTACCAATTTAGTGAGGGCAACAACGAGACGTTCGCCAGCAATACCAGTGCCATGGCATGTAAGGTCTATAAGGTGCTGCGGAGAGATGCCATCTAAACCGGAAGCAGACCCTTTAGGAAATGATGCAAGAGCTGCTACAATGTCTTTTTGCGAAGCCTGGATACAAGTCTGAGGATCAGAAGGTGGGTCAACAAAAAGTGGAGTGGAAGGGCCTGGTGGATGATTGGACCTCAGTGCAGCTATGGTCTCCGGTGTATCAGGTGCTAATGTATCATTACAGAATAAAAGCCGCGTAGCACCTTTGAGATCGCCATCGTAAATTTTCTCTTCAATATTTCGTGTAATGTTAAAAAGTTGTCCTCGTGATTTGGGAGCTGGAGCGGAAGAGAGCAAAGGATTATTTGCAACACTATTTTTAAAAACTAACTGTAACGATACTATTTTCCGGGAGGGGAACAAGGTAAAGTTAAGGAGAAAACTGTCACCAGGACTGGAGGAGTCCTGGCTTAAAAGGAAAAGTAAAAGAAAAAGGAGAAAAGGTAAAATTGATTTAATATAATATAAAAATGTTAAGAAAATAAAACCAAGGAAAGCCGGGAGTAAATTAAAGTCTTGATTCTTCAAGAACAGCCGCTAAGATGGGGCCTCGAGTAGGCCTCCACGTTGCTAGGAAGGGGGGCCTCTAGTAGGCCTCCACGTCGCTGAGAAGGGGGCCTCAAATCCCCTCAAGGCCTCCACGTCACCGACCTCGGAGAAAGCTGGTCGCGAACTCAGGCAGGTAGAGGGCTGAAACTAACGAGCGGTCGGCGTCTTTCACAGAGCCGGTTAATAACACACAACACTGCAGACCATCACTTCACTATTTCTGGAGAGCACAACCCTCACACTCAGCACTTGTTCCCAGCACCTCCTCTCAAGGTGAGCACCAAAAGTAGACTATTATTGTTTTGTTATCTTTTTATTGTAAATTTTTTTAGCTCAGCATCCCATTTTCTCTGCCCCGGGAATATGTACGGTGCAATGACCACACATGTCAACGCGTCAGCAAAACACATTATATTTAATAAGTAACACACATAGTTATAAATAGTCTATTATCAAGTTGACTCACTGATACTAGCAAAACAATAAAGTCATATAACCATCAAGGTGTTATCATTTATCAAGAGCTATCAAGAGCTAACAAGTAGGTCGAACGACTGCATCAGGGCGTTGCATGACACATAGTTGCTGGTTGTAGACTTATATACAGACGTAAATATAATGCAAAAACATTACAAATATCCGGCCTTAAGGTTACAGTGTTGAGGCCATCGCTCATAGTATCTGGATAGGTATTTACACTGACACGCTTAGCTTTAAGGTAAGACCAAAACTGCTTAGGATGCCTACTTATGTTACTCTCAACTGTATTCAGATAGTTTTTATAGCATTCCTTGGCTAAATGATCACATCGTTTGGATACATTTTTTAGGTAGATGGGGTTGCGATAGATTTTTTGCGATAGATTTTGGGGATGAAGAGTAGAAGCGTGCACGTCGCCATCCCTGCCAGCTACGGCTGCAATTCTACTCCAACACGAGTGCCACCAGGGCGATTACTGCTAGGGCGTGCCCCCGAGGCGACGCGCACCAGTTCGTCCCCGCTGGTGCGAAAAGTGTGTGCCAGAGCGGCGTAGGGGACCGCCACCCTACACGCGCGGCCCGACACGGCGGGAAGTGGAGGATGGAGTGCAGGGTAGCTGCGTGGAATGTTAGGGGAGGAATGACAGATAAGATGAATGAGTTGATGGATGTTATGAATGAGAGAAAGTTAGATGCAGTGTGCTTGACAGAGACCAAGCGCAAGGACAGCGAAGTCTTGGAGCTCCCGGGTGGGATGCTCGCGCTTTGGTCTGGAGTACCAGAGAGCGAGCATGGCAGTCGGGGGGTTGGAATTTTGCTGTCCTCGCGATTGGCCTCCGGTATGTATGAGTACAAACTAGTAGGTCCTAGAATCCTCTGGATCCGTGTAAAACTTGGTTTGACGAAGATTTTCCTGGTAGCTGCTTACGCGCCAGTATCTTCGTCGAACGCGAGTGAGCTAGAGGACTTCTGGGAGAGTATGAGAGAAGCTCTAAATGTGATAGAAGGAAATGAAAGACTTATAGTATGTGGAGACTTGAATGGATGGGTGGGTACCGCTCACGATGGTTTTGAGTCGGTACTCGGGAAGTATGGGGATAAAAGGGTGAACGACGCTGGCAAGCTAATACTGGCATTTTGTAAGGAAAAGGATTTGTTTGTGGCGAACACAATGTTCAACCACAAACAAATTCATATGTATACGAGGAGATGTAAGTCAAAGAGAAGCATGATAGATCTATTCCTAATGGATAGTCGGCTCCGTAAACAGGTGATGGACACGAGGGTTTATCGAGGCGCTGAGCTGGGATCAGACCACTACCTAGTCATAACTAGGATTAGGGGTCTGTTCGCAGGTTGGCGTCATCGTACCGAGTGTCCTGAACCTGGGCCGACTTATAGCATCAAAAGCTGGAAGCTGCAGGATGCATCCATTAGGGATAAATATAATGAAAGGGTAGCCGAAAAGCTTGGCGACGTCAATGTAAGCAGTGAGAATGTGGAAAGTGTATGGCAGAACCTTAGGGACAGTATGATAAATGCCGCTGTGGAAGTGTGTGGAGAAACGAAAAGAGGTAGTAGTAATAAGCGTGATGCATGGTGGAATGAGGAAGTGAAAGAAGCAGTTCGAATGAAGAAGAAAGCATGGCTAGACTACTTAGCCTCGCGGAATGATTTTAATATGAAAGAGAGATACAAGCTGCAGAAAGTTAACACGAAGGCACTGATAGAAGAAGCTCGTGAAAGGTGCAGAATGAAAGCGGATGAAAGGTTGTCGTCCAATTTCCGGGATAATGCCAAGCTCTTCTGGAAAGAGGTAGGCAAGACCCGGGGTTGTTCGGCAATCTGCAGTATGAATAAAGTGCTTAGTGTTAACAATGACGTCCTAACAGACCAAACTGACGTCCTGCAGAGATGGAGTGAATATTATGGAAAGGTGTATGCAAGGAAAGACAGAGATGCCACATCGGGAAGTGGAGCTCACTTCGATGCTCCGGATCCCGATGTCATTGAAGTCATTAGTATGAAAGAAATAGAACAAGCGATAAGAAGTATGAAATGTGGTAAGGCTGCGGGAAAAGACAGAGTTACTGCTGAGATGATCAAGTACGGTGGGTCGCGTGTCTGGGACACACTATGTCTGTTATGCAACTTGTGCTGGCGGACGGGTGAGGTCCCAGATGACTGGCGAGTAGCAGTTGTAGTACCTATTTACAAAGGGAAAGGCTCGCGCCTAAACTGCTCCAGCTACAGGGCGATCAGCTTGGTCAGCTTAGCTAGTAAGGTGTCTGCAAAGGTTATAACGGCACGAATGCAAGAAAAGTCTGAAAGGTATTTATGGAAGGCTCAATGCGGATTCCGACGTGGAAGAGGTTGCATGGATCAAGTGTTTTCTCTCCGCATGATTGCGGAAAAGTTTCTGGCGCTTAGCCAGAAGGTTTTCTGCGCTTTTGTGGATCTAGAGAAAGCATTTGATAACGTTGTGATAGAAACGCTGTGGGACTTGCTGCCAGGATATGGTGTGGACGGCTCGATACTGCGGGCAATACAGTCGCTTTATAGGGACTGTAAGGCTTGCGTGCGAGTAGGGGGGGATGTGTCACCTCTTTTTGATGTCTGTACAGGCGTCAAACAGGGATGTGTCATGTCCGCCTGGCTGTTCATAGTGTATCTGGACAGTTGCCTGCAGAAGTTGAAAGATTTTAATATGGGTGTGAATTTGGGTGACTTTACAGTAAACTGTCTGCTGTACGCTGATGATGCGGTGCTCATGGCCTCATCAGAAGCCGACCTTCAGGCATTAGTCACTAATATGAAAGAGGGGTGTGAAAGTAAGGGTCTCCGCTTGAATGCAAGTAAAACTAAGGTTCTAGTATTTGAAAGAGATGACGTAAGAACTAAATGCGAGATTAGGGTAAACCAGGAACGTCTAGAGCAAGTTAATGAAATTGTGTATTTAGGAAGTATGTTTAGCGCGGATGGAAGATGTAATTCGGATGTAGAACGGCGAGTAGCTGCCGGAAACAAAGTTAACGGTGCTTTGTCCCAGTTAGTAAAGCGACAAAGCATCGTAAAAGAAGCACGAATGGCGATTCATAACGCAGTGCTAGTGCCAACTTTGCTTTACGGTAGTGAAACCTGGGTATGTCAGCAGATCCATGAAAGTAAATTGAATGCTGTGGAGATGCGATCACTTCGAAAATTGTGCGGCGTTACCTTGGCCGACCGAATACGTAACGAAGTGATACGCAATATGGCAGGTTTGAATGAAAGTGTCAGCGTTAAGCTGGAAAAGGGCGTGCTCCGTTGGTTTGGACACGTCCAACGAATGAGTGAGGAACGATTGACGAAGAATATATATTGTTCAAAAGTAGAGGGTAGAAGGAGTCAGGGTAGGCCGAGACTTACATATGAAGACCACGTGAGCAGATTGCTCAAAAACGGAAAGGTCAAAAGTACTCGGATACCCAGACGTGCGTGTATGAAGCGATTGATGAATCTCGACGAAGCGAAAGAAGCATGCATGGATCGCGAAGCCTGGCGATCTGTCCTCTCTGACTACCCCGTCAGGGATACAGCGTGAAGATAGATAGATAGATAGATTTTATATCGCCTACTAAGGTTTTCATTTTCTCTAAGGAGTCTTTTTAGATCCTTAGTGAACCAAGGGGCATATTTTGTTGTTTTTTGAGGATGCAGCAAAGGTGAATATAGTTTTATACCAAGTCCATAAAATATCGTAATCGCATTTACCTTATCATTATCATCATTACAATTCTCAAACTTGCGTGAAACATTGGTTGACACATTGGTTGACACATTGGTGTTATCAAGATTAAATTACTTGGATGTGGCGAATGGCCCTAGGATTTTTGTAAAAATATCTAACCTAATACAGCGGGTGCAAAACTCATGTGCTCGCTTTTGCTATAATATACCTCCTAGGAGTTATGTGACTCCATATCTCATTGCGAGAAATAAACTTAGAATGCATTACAGGAGAGAAATGCACTTGGCTACTGCTTTGTTTGGAATCGTGACGACGGGGAGGCCTGAGTACCTTTACCACAAGCTGAACTGGCTAAATAAGGGTAGTAAATATTTCTCAAGAACGACGCGGATAAATCTGCATGTGCCCTTGCATAAAACAGCGGCTTTTCGGGGCAGCTTCAGATATGCTGCAAGTAAGATCTGGAACAACATTCCTCCTCCTCTTTTTTTGAGCGGTCTGCTTGTGTGGATTTCGTATGTGGATCTCCTTCTGTCGTGACTCCTTCTACCCTTTACGCATACAATCGTTCCCCGAACATTCGCTGAGCGTTTTCAGACAGATGTAGCACATCTTTTTATCAGTTTAATGCTTAAGTTTTCATTCAATCCTGCCTTGCCTGCCTTGTTATTGTTTGACATTTTATTTAGATTTTATTTTTTAACATCCTAAGCAATAAATGGCAAACTTTAAATAGATATACGGAATTTTGTTACCTGCTGTATAGCTACCCGGTATCTCTGGCGGCAGTGGAAGATCAGCGCTACGGATATTATATCGGTAGCATTAGCTGAACTGCAGCCTTTTAAGCACACATTCTGCTATGACACTAGTGAGGTTCTACTGTTTTCATCTCTCTTAATATTTTTATGATTATAAAGCTAAGTAGAAGTGTACTGGCTAATTTATGTGTGTTTAATATAATGTTTTTCTTTCTTTCTTTCAAACAGATCATGCCAGTTATGTTCTAAGTAATTATACATCAATTCAAAGTTGGTTTTATAAGAGTTATATCTAGTTTCAGTATTGTGCGTTAATGTTTTCAGAACATAGAATGAAAAAAATGTTCAGAGGTGGGTGCAGAGGATCCACCTTAGATACCGGATCACTAATTTTATCTATAACTGCTTTAGGTCCTGCACTACTCACTAGGCGACACAGCATCGGCAAGGTGGCCAACTGCAAGGTCATACCCGGTGAGAGTCTTACTGCACAACACCGTCTCCTTGTCATGGACCTCTGCGTGAAGCCCAAAGGCAAACGCATCGAGCGGTGCCAGCGCCGCATCAGATGGTGGCTGCTTGATGAAACTAGGTCCCAGGAGTTCGTCTCAGCTGTCGGTGACAAGTGCACCGACACTGAAGGCGAACCAGTTCAAGATTACTGGGACAAAGTTCAGGCGGCCATCCTTGGAGCGGCGAAGGTGGTGCTCGGTGAGTCTAAGGGTGGACGCAAATGTGACGAGGAAACTTGGTGGTGGAACGACGCAGTCCAGAGGGAGACTAAGAAAAAGAAAGCCCTCTTTAAAAGTGGCAAGCGACCGGATCTCCTGAAGACCGCGACGCGTACAGGGCTGCCAAGCGCGCCACAAAGAGAGCTGTAGCCAGAGCCAGACGTGACCACTTACAACCTCTGTATGATAAGCTGGAATCGTCTGAAGGGCAGAAGCTCATCTATAAGCTGACGCGCTCCAGGGTCAAAGCGGCACAGGATATATCCAAGTATCGCTGTGTAAAAGACCCTCAGGGCAACCTGTTAAGCGAAGACCTCGCGGTAAAGGAGAGATGGCGCTCGTACTTCCACGAGCTGCTTAATAAACAGCACAAAGAGGTGCAGCAGAATCAGGGACTAGTGCCACCGGTAACGCCTGGAGAAGTCCTGACTGCGCTTTGCCGCATGAAGAATCGGAAAGCTGTCGGACCCGATGGAGTCCCCATCGAAGCCTGGAAGGCGATGGGTCCTCGCGGTGTGGGCATCTTAGTAAACCTTTTTAACCGCATACTCCTCAGCGGGCAGATCCCAAACCAATGGAGACTGAGTATTATTACTCCAGTCTTCAAAGGTAACGGGTCAGTGCAGGAGTGCGGGAGCTACCGCGGTATTAAGGTGATGTCCCACACCATGAAGATCTTCGAGAGGATTATAGACTCTCGTAACCGGCAGGAGTGCACTCTCTCGGAGTGTCAATATGGGTTTCGCCCTGGTTATGGGACCACGGACCCTGTTTTTGCCCTGAGGGTTGTCGCAGAGAAATACAGGTCGAAGAACACGCCTCTGCACTGTTTGTTTCTAGACATGCAGAAGGCCTTCGACTGTGTTCCTCGTGCGATGATCTGGTGGGCACTGCGGTCCAAAGGGGTTCCAGAGGTCTATATTGACACTATCCGGGACATGTACTGTGACTCCGATTCAATGGTTCGGACTGCTGTTGGCGACACGAAACCCTTCCCCATCACCGTCGGGGTACACCAGAGTTCGGTCCTTAGTCCGCTTCTGTTCAGTGTAATATTAGACGAATTGTCGGACAGCATCATAAACCCACATGAGCAGCCTCCATGGTTGCTCATGTATGCTGACGATATTGCGCTGGCAGACGCGGACAGGGGCAGATTGGTGCGACGTGTAAAGGCGTGGAAGCAGACGCTTGAGAACGGCGGTCTGAAACTAAATGTGGCGAAGACCAAGTACTTGGCACTAAACTCGACAGATCCCACATCCGTCCGCATAGGCGGTGATTTGGTCGAGCGCACGGACCAGGTTAAATACCTGGGATTTGTTTTTCACACGTCCAGCGACATCGATTGCGATGTCAAGTCACGCATTGCTGCCGCGTGGGCCAAATGGCGGGAGATGACCGGTGTCATTTGTGACCCTAAAATGCCGATCCGGTTGAAGGGACAGGTCTACAAAACCATTATTAGACCTGTCCTTTTACATGGCAGTGAGACGTGGCCGATATTGGAGCGACACAAGCAGGAGCTGCGTGTCACGGAAATGAAGATGCTGCGGTGGATGTGTGGAGTCACGCGGATGAACCGCGTGAGAAACTCTCGCATCCGCGGCAGCCTTCACGTCCGTGACATTGCAGACAAGTTGCAAGAGTGTCGCCTTCGTTGGTATGGTCACGTCTTGCGGCAACCGCCGGGCTACGTAGGTAAGAGTCCCGGTAAGAGGGGAAGACCCAAGAAGTGCTGGCTTGACGTCGTAAGGGATGACATGCGTGCCAATGGTCTCACTACAGGGGATGCCGAAGACCGTGCGAAGTGGAGGAGAAAATGTAGGAAAGCGGATCCCGGGCGTCGCGAGACGCAACTGGGACAGACGCTCGGATGATGATGATGGGCTTTAGGTCCTGCACACAAGACCAAATCCAGTAATCTATTCATACAGTTATTAATTCTATTATTTTGAGTGAAGTTATTGACATAACAAAAATCGACAAGTGTCTGCTCCAACCAGGATAGATGACATTGGATTGCTGAATTTTTTAGGATATCCCAATTTATTTTACATAAATTAAAATCACCTCTAACGCAGTATACATATCGTTTTGTTCTTAGACCTTATTGTAATTATTTGTGAAATTCTGTAGAGAGGTTGTACAGTTTTGTACACTTGTTCTCGTTGAGCTTGATGTGGTAGTACGAGTGCAGAGAAAAGAGAACTTTGTTTACACAACACTTTAATTAAGAACACGTAATGTCACAAAATAAAGGCGAGTTGGTGTTTTCTTTCTCTAATGTTGTTTACCGCGTTGCAGTAATTGCACTACTACGTTAAATGATTTATTCCTTGTTATATTAATGTAAAGGTGACGCAGGCTCGGGGCGTTTCGCTACGTCAGCCAATTGTATGTACAAGTATTACGAGACTGTACATCTTGGCAACCCCAAAAGAGAAAGCGAAAACCATCACAAGTAAAAGAAATATAACTAACTAACTATCTTCACGCTGTATCCCTGACGGGGTAGTCAGAGAGGACAGATCGCCAGGCTTCGCGATCCATGCATACTTCTTTCGCTTCTTCGAGATTCATCAATCGCTTCATACATGCACGTCTGGGTATCCGAGTACTTTTGACCTTTCCGTTTTTGAGCAATCTGCTCACGTGGTCTTCATATGTAAGTCTCGGCCTACCCTGACTCCTTCTACCCTCTACTTTTGAACAATATATATTCTTCGTCAATCGTTCCTCACTCATTCGTTGGACGTGTCCAAACCAACGGAGCACGCCCTTTTCCAGCTTAACGCTGACACTTTCATTCAAACCTGCCAAATTGCGTATCACTTCGTTACGTATTCGGCCAGCCAAGGTAACGCCGCACAACTTTCGAAGTGATCGCACCTCCACAGCATTCAATTTACTTTCATGCATCTGCTGACATACCCAGGTTTCACTACCGTAAAGCAAAGTTGGCACTAGCACTGCGTTATGAATCGCCAGTCGTGCTTCTTTTACGATGCTTTGTCGCTTTACTAACTGGGACAAAGCACCGTTAACTCTGTTTCCGGCAGCTACTCGCCGTTCCACATCCGAATCACATCTTCCATCCGCGCTAAACATACTTCCTAAATACACAATTTCATTCACTTGCTCTAGACGTTCCTGGTTTACCCTAATCTCGCATTTAGTTCTTACGTCACCTCTTTCAAATACTAGAACCTTAGTTTTACTTGCATTCAAGCGGAGACCCTTACTTTCACACCCCTCTTTCATATTAGTGACTAATGCCTGAAGGTCGGCTTCTGATGAGGCCATGAGCACCGCATCATCAGCGTACAGCAGACAGTTTACTGTAAAGTCACCCAAATTCACACCCATATTAAAATCTTTCAACTTCTGCAGGCAACTGTCCAGATACACTATGAACAGCCAGGCGGACATGACACATCCCTGTTTGACGCCTGTACAGACATCAAAAAGAGGTGACACATCCCCCCCTACTCGCACGCAAGCCTTACAGTCCCTATAAAGCGACTGTATTGCCCGCAGTAGCGAGCCGTCCACACCATATCCTGGTAGCAAGTCCCACAGCGTTTCTCTCACAACGTTATCAAATGCTTTCTCTAGATCCACAAAAGCGCAGAAAACCTTCTGGCTAAGAGCCAGAAACTTTTCCGCGATCATGCGGAGAGAAAACACTTGATCCATGCAACCTCTTCCACGTCGGAATCCGCATTGAGCCTCCCATAAATACCTTTCAGACTTTTCTTTTCTTTTTTTAAAAGAAATATAAATGTCAATAATAAATAGAATCATTCAAATGTAAAGGAAAGGTTCTTGGTTCCTTTTTTCACACTTCGGAACTCCAGTTCTCCTGTTGGAGTTGCGATGGTTGCCTCTCTATGGCACTCTGGCTGGCGGAGAATTGGTAGTTCAATCTCCTCTTGTTTCTGATCTGTCGTTCGTCTCTTGTTATTGTTGTTACGATAGTGACGGCAATATTTCCTCCCAACCACAAAAAGAAGAGCTGCGATTGCAGAGGCCAGCAAAAAATAACTAATGGTGTATTGGTGAATATCGTGGCTTGTTATTGCTGGCAGGGAGACTTCGTTTTCCTTTTGACGCGCAATTTTTTGGTCAATGTCTCTAATTTCTTCGTTAGCATTTAAGGTCTGCAGCTTAGTAGGAGGATAGCGATATGTCAAATTTACTATCATGTTGATAGATGTATCAAAGGTTGGCGCTGCTAGTTCATAATCCATTTTAATTTGACTTTTGTATTGCCGTTGAGCGTATATAGTAAAGTCAGACGATTGTAATATACATCCTGAAGATAGTGTGACGATGCTTGTTGAAGTAATTGTATGTGAGGTGACGTCATTATCACATATCGTGCGAAAAGTGCATGAGTGGCAACAAATTGCTAGCCAGCTGTTCCTTGTTTGTACTTCGATCCAGGCGTCCTTGCATGACGTGCGGCTTACGTCACACCGTTCGTTATTTTTATACGATAAAAGTTTTGCTTCACATGGTGCATTTTTGCTGTGTAGGTCAAATGATAACATGTTTTTGTTACAAATAAAATTCATTGATGTTTGTAGCGTACATCGTTTTAACTCGTCTTCTGACAGAGAGATGTAAACATTCTTTTGAAAGTTGACACCAATATACTTGTGAGATATCAGTACATAGGTTGCTCCTGTAGCAATTCCAACTGGTAAAGGTATTGCTTGGTATAAGTTGAACTCTTTATTTGATACAAGCGGGATATGAGCTTCGAATATAAAGTATAGTTCAGTGACGCGTGCCTTGACATTTATTATCTTGTAAATCTCTTTAATATTTTCTTCGTAATTTTGTACAGGTAGCGATAAAGTTTTTGGCAGGCTACGAGAGATTTCAGTCAGTTTTTCCATAAGACGAACAGGAGTGATTAAATGTGCGTCTACATGTCCTTGGTAGACGTTAGTTAGCGTTTTGAACAGCATTTCTTGAAACGTCCTTAAGCTGTTGATTAAGAGAAATGTTGATAAAGTGGCAGAGTTCATATAGGTGGCAGCTGAGAGTATTTTTAAATCCGTGTCAATGGAGGCGAAATTGATGTTTGTTTCACTGATAAAACTGTCGATGTAGCGGAATTGACGGTGAATGTTGTCTTCGCTCCTTTTCAATATCTGGTTCTCAAGTTCCACAATAGTAGTCTGGTTTTTTATTAAATGTAACAAGTAGTTTTCATTTGTTTGAAGTGACCTTATATCTTGCTGGTACTTATCAGCAAAGCTTTGATCCAGTATTCCAAACAAACTGTTCGCTATGGAACCAATTCCGTTCACATGTTTTCTTTCTGTTGCTTAGGTGTTTATGTGGATTTGTTAGTATATTATTATAATAATTCAAATGATGCATCTCATGATTTAGTTGTTCCATTATTGTTTGACACTGTTGTAGTCCAGTATTAAGGCATAAGTTGTTCATATTTTCTAAATAAACTTGAGTGCGATGCGTTCCTTCCCAATAATTAGTCAGATTTTAGTACATAACTAACAGCCATTCATCGTGTACTACTTGCATTTTTCCCACGGTGTCATAATACAGGGGCCGTTCGCATTCTAAGCTTGTAATCTGCGCAGCTGATTTAGGTGTTGCGCGCGTGCCATCTGCGGCGCTAAGTACTCCAGTTACAAATGTAAACAGTGATAACAATATTAGTGATAGTGAGGCAGGTAGTGTAGGTTTCTTTCGTAGTTAATATTTAGAATTTTTCTGAGAATCTGGTGATAAGCTGGAGAAAGGTGGTATGATAATCATTGGACCAGCTTTTCCAATAATGTTGAAACATGTGCTCGATGAGCTGCCATCTGCGGCGTAAATTGATGCCATTGTCATCTTTATAGTCAGAGAGCGGCATAGACAGCATTGAACTTCCTGTCAAGAAGTGCCCAGGGGTCAGACAGTTATAAAATTCCTCTGGGTCTTCAGTTAGTGGGCACAAAGGTCTTGAATTTAAACAGGCTTCTATTTTTGTTAACAGTGTTGTGAATTCTTCATAGGTTAGCTTCTGATCACCAAGTACTCGTCGCAAATGACCTTTGAACGAGCGTACCCCGGCCTCCCATAGGCCCCCTGCCTCCGGCCATGAAGGGGCATTAAAATGCCATTGCACCTCCATTTTGGCTAGCTTGCTAAATAGATCTGGGTTCAGCAGTTTTTTCCACTCTTCATACTCTTGGTGGATTACCTTTGCTGCACCTATAAAGTTTGTACCACAGTCTGAGTACATGTGACGAGGAGTGCCGCGTCTGGCGCAAAGTCGCTGAAACCCAGCCAGAAATGTCTCTGTGCTAAGATCGGAGATGAGCTCAATGTGGACGGCTTTCGTCACCATACATATGAATATGGCTACATATCCTTTTGAGGTTTTCACGCCTCTGCCTTTGTTGTGCTTAACATCCACGTGACCCGTGAAGTCTACTCCCGTGTGTGTGAAAGGACGGCATGGAGTTATTCTTTGCTGCGGCAGATCGCCCATCATTTGGTGATTATCTGTTTTGTTAAACCGATGGCAACGTACACATCTTCGTAGTTGCGTTTTGACAGCCCTGTTGCCACCGACAATCCAAAACCGCTGACGTATGTAGGTTAACGTTAATCGTGCTCCGCCGTGCATTGTTCTTGAATGGGCTTGTTCTATTAGTAACTGTGTATAGCGACCTTTGTGTGGTATTATGATAGGATTTTTCATTCCAGCTGGTAAACTTGAATGTTTGAGACGACCTCCAACGCACATAATCCCGTCATCGTTAATGTACGAGTTCAGTTTGAAAATAGCGCTTTTTCGTGTTACTAATTCCGACTTGCAAAGTTGTTTGTATTCGGAATGGAAGGCTGATCGCTGCACATGAATAACGATACATCGACTCGCTGCACTTAGTTCGTTAGTGGTGAGGTATGCGGTTTCTGATTTTGATTTGGTGCGCATATTTGTAATGATGCGCAATATCCATGCTATAATGCGATTCACATGTGTTAATAAACTGTATTTATTCAATAACTTCATAATAACTTTGTCTTCATAATCTTCTTGTAAGTTATGTTTTATTCGAACGTGATTGATTTTCCCAAAATCTGTTATATATGTACAGAGACTTGCTTCCGACATAGGAGTCATTAAAAACTCAGGGCCTTGCCACCATAATTGAAAATGTATGAGTCTGCTTGGTAAAAGGCCTCTCGGTGCACAGTCAGCGGGATTGATTTCTGACTTGATTTATTTCCATTGATTAGCCGGAATAACGTGTCTGATTCTTGCAACTCTGTTGGCTACATACGTCTCCCATCTCGTGGTTTCTCCTTGAATCCACGCGAGGACAACTTGTGAGTCAGACCAAGCTAATGTGGATACGTTGTGTCCATGGAAAGTCTGTTTGACTTTTTCCATCAAAACGGCTAAAAGCTGCGCTCCACATAATTCCAGTCGTGGCAATGTAGTCTTCTGGGCAAGTGGGGCCACTCTTGTTCGGGATACGAGTAGAGTTATCTTGGGTAGGCCTTGTTCGTCGTATACTCGGCAGTAAATCACACAAGCGTAAGCTCTTTCGCTTGCGTCGCAAAAGCCTAATAACTCTACACCATTGCTGGTGTCGCCTATCCATCTTGTTAGCGTTATTTTCTTGACAACTGGTAGGTCCTTTTGTAAAGTTAGCCACTCGGTTTTGATGTCAATGGGTACTTCATCATCCCAGTTGAGATTACTCATCCAAAGTTTTTGGAATAGCAATTTAGCTTTGACCGTCACTGGAGAGAGCCAGCCTAGTGGGTCATAAAATGTTGATATTGATGAGAGTAAAGATCTTTTAGTAAGCTGTTTTGCTTCTTTCAATGGTCAGTTGAAGTGGAAAGTGTCATTACTAGGAACCCAACTGAGTCCTAATGTTTTGCTACATTCTTCGCCTTTAAAATCAAAAGTGCCTTGTGTTGAAATTTGATCGACGTGTAAGTCTTCCACTATGGCTCGATGGTTGCCAGTCCACTTTCGCAGGTTCATGCCCCCGCCTCTCAACAATTGTATTAGTGAATGTTGTAAATGTTTTGCCTTCAAGAGCTCGTTGTGACCGCTTATGACGTCATCAACGAAACATTCTTCTAGAAGAACCTTGGCGGCTTCGGGATATTTGTGGCCGTCGTCCATGGATAGCTGCTTTAAAGTTCGCATAGCAAGCCATGGTGCACATTTTGTACCGTAGGTCAAAGTGCACAGCTGGTAGTCACACATACGTTGATCTCGTGAATCTCTCCAGACGATGGATTGTAAGTGTTGATGGTCTTCTTCAAGCCACGTACAGCGGTACATTTTCTCGATGTCCACTGTAAATGCGTATTTGTACGTTCTCCATTTGATAATAAGAGCTTGAATGTCCTTTTGTAAATTAGCTCCTTTTTCCATAAAATTGTTCAAACTATAGCCACTCGTAGTTTTTTGACTAGCGTTGAACACAACTCTTAACTTCGTTGTTGTATAGTGTTCCCGTAGGACGCCGTGATGAGGCATATAATTTCTATCAGCTGGTATGTTTGATGCAAGTTTTAGATGACCAAGTTCGGCATACTCTTCAATAAATTTTTTGTACATTAAGGAGAGCTTGTTGTTCTTTTCTAGGCGTTTTTCTAGCTGTAGAAACTGGGAAACAGCAGTCGATCTTGAGTTACCTAGTTTTTCCTTGTAATCGGGTAAAAGAGGCATTCTCACGATGTATTTCCCGTCAACTGAGCGGCGCACGTTAGCTTTATAAAATTGCTTACAGTTTTCGTCTTTGGGAGTATCCTTTTTGTTCTGGATATCTTCGTTTTCCCAAAATTTGGTCAACTCGTCTATGTTGAATGTATTGACGTGACAATTATACTTTTGTTTCGTTTTACCACATAAAATCCACCCAATTTGTGTCTGTTGTGCGACGATTGGGAGGTGTCCTTCAAGACACCGTCGAGGATGATTTCCGAATAAACATCCGCTCCCAATAATAGATCTATTTTGCGAGAAACATTGAAGTCAGGGTCCGCCAGTTTCAAGTTTTCAAGATACGGACATATCTTGAAAACTTTAGCCTTTAGCCTTCCTTTTTCAAATGTCCTAGTAGGCAAGTTGTTTGTAAGTTTTTTCATTATAAGAGCTTGCGTTTCGAAGCTGTAATCGGAGTGAATCGAACGGCAAGAGACTGTGACTTTACCCCTGCATTCCCTGGAAACAGAGCCGATTCCCGATATGGATGCGTTGAGCCCAACTCTTTTAAGTCGAAGTGTTTGAGCTGCGTTTTCTGAGATCAAGTTCACCTGCGAACCTTGATCGAGTAGCGCACGTAATGTTATATAAGTCCCGTTGATGGACTTAACCCTCAGTAGTACAGTGGTTAGTAATACCTCTATGCCATCATTTGACAAGTTGGTCGAGGTTTGTTGTAGGGTTGATGACGACGACGAGGGTTGCTCCATGTAGGTCACATGGAGCAACCCTCGTCGTCGTCATCAACCCTTTCTAGTAGTGGTCACGTTTTGCTTGTCAGGATTGTGCAATAATGTATGATGTCTTTGATTGCATTCTTTACAGAGTTTTGTAGAACTGCATTCATTTTTGCCATGCGAGTACAAGCAATTCTTGCAAAGTTGCAATTTCGACACAATGTTATTCCGTTTATCGAGTGTCATTGCTATGAATTTGTCGCATTGGCGTAATACATGACTTCCGTTGCAGTGTGGACATTTGCCGTGTATGGTTACATAGTTATTTGTTTTATTATAACTAAAGTTTTGTTTTTTCATTTGACTTTGCTTGTTGAATGATTTCCAGTTCGAGGTATTTTCAGCAGTTGCAGAGATACCTTTCTTAGCAAACTTCATTGTTTCATGAGCCATGAACTGAGTTTCGAGGAAATACAAAAAGTCCTGTAAGCTTTGTAGTTCCCGATGATCCTGGAGTTCTTTCATGTAGTCACCCAGGGTTCTGGTATCTAGTTTCTGTGCCATAATATGAACAATAATAGGGCCCCATGATGACGTATCGACTCCAATGTTAGAAATGCCATTCAGGCACTCGGTTATCACGTCATGCATTTTTTTTAAGTTAAACGAATCCGGATGCTGTATAACTGGCAGGTCTAACATAGTGTTCATATATGAGGTGAATTGTAGTCGTCGATTGTCATAGCGTTGTATCAAAATATCCCAACAGCAGTTGTAGTTCTCAGTGCTGATGGTCAGATGCTGTACCAAGCGTTCAGCTTTCCCTCTAAGCTTGGACTTTAGGTGTTGCATCTTCTGAGCGTTGTTGATCATAGTGTTCTTGTGTATCGCTTCCAGAAAAAGGTCCTTAAATGAAATCCATTGACTATAATTTCCGGAAAATTCTGGGATGTCAATCTTCGGAGCAGATTTTTGGTAATGCACCGAAGACCAAATTTTCGCGTTAATTTTCTTTTTCATGTCATCATATTGTTCTTCTATATCTATGAACATTTGAGAATATTTCTGATTTGATCCCTTTAGTTGAAGGTCGATACCCCAATGGAGTTTATCAATGGCATCCCATTTCGATTTCAATGTTGCTAAGTTATCTTCCAATTCCCACTTTTCAGAAATAGTTGACAGGTCAATCTTCGACATAGCGCGTAATATGGCGTTGAAGTTACATTCTTGCTTGTTAAGTAAGATCTGCATGCTGTTACTGTTTTCATCATCCGAAGAGTTACCTAAGTCGAATCTCACTTCTCGTTGTTGATCTCCGATGTGCGTCAATCGAGATGATATGTCCGGTTTAGTTGATATATAGAGGTTTTTAGTTTTTCCATGGATGTCATCCACAATGTAGGAAATTGACTTATCTTCAATTTCTAGTAACAGCTGAGCGTATGTGCTTTCAAAAATTTTCCATTCGTTTTCTAACAAAGTCAAACGTTTATTCAGATACTCCGCAGTTTTTCGTGTAGAAGAATCCTTGCTATAGATTGTACATATTGTTTTTATGTTTTCGAAGCAAGCGGATTGTTGTTCTAGAAGACTCATATTGTTAGCTTCTTAAAGATCTTGTAGCTCCAGAAATAAACAACGTAGTCGGAAATAACTGGAGAGCGTTGTGAAGGTTATTACGTTGCTATAATCTTCACGGTTAGAAATCGGTTCGCTTAGTCTTAGCACTGAAGTGCGTCTCTCACGTTTCTCTGCGCCTTCTCAATCTGACCGGGGCGACCCGCTGGTGGGAGACCGATCAAACCGATTCGCTAACGCGTGAGTAGCACTGAAGTACTGAAGACTTTTCCTCGAAGGACCATAAAATGTACAGTTTTGTACACTTGTTCTCGTTGAGCTTGATGTGGTAGTACGAGTGCAGAGAAAAGAGAACTTTGTTTACACAACACTTTAATTAAGAACACGTAATGTCACAAAATAAAGGCGAGTTGGTGTTTTCTTTCTCTAATGTTGTTTACCGCGTTGCAGTAATTGCACTACTACGTTAAATGATTTATTCCTTGTTATATTAATGTAAAGGTGACGCAGGCTCGGGGCGTTTCGCTACGTCAGCCAATTGTATGTACAGTATTACGAGACTGTACAGAGGTCTTAGTTAGAGGCGAGGGCAAATATACAGTCGTCATAGTTTCCCTCCCACGTGAAGTTTCCCTCCCACTCTTTAATCCTAGTGCAATTCAGAGACTTAAAAACAGTCACCAATACACCACCCCTGTCTTTTTTATTCCCTATTATTTTAGTGTTTCTATCTTTGCTAAATACAACTTAATTGCTATTAATAAGTTCACTATCCAATAAATTATCATTAAACTAAGATTCCGTCAGTACAATTATATCATACTAGCTGACCCGCTCAACTTCGTTTGCGCCACATACGAGAAACAGACAAAGAGAGATTAGTTAAAGAGGGTGGCGCATTGGCTATTCTTGGGAAAAAACTTATAAGCATCCCCTTTTTTTTTTCTATTTCCGCCTTCTTCAAATTATCTTCTGATTGATTTCGTTGCAGGTTCCAAGACATTCTAACTTCTCCTGGGACTTCACCGAGTTCGAGCTCGGTGTAACTTTTCTGGTTTTTGGTCATTAATGTAGATCCTGGTTTACAGGATCCGAGTCACAGTAATGGGAATGCGGGTGAGATTAGCCCCCTTTCTAACAATATTAAGCACTTGATCGAAATACTTGTTGATGATTTAATACTGAATAATATACACGCGGGCGAAACTGCGGGAGCAGAATATACATTGTGCGAAAGTAGAGGGCAGAAGGAGTCAAGGTAGACTGAGACTTACATATGAAGACCACGTGAGCGGATTGCTCAAGAACGGAAGAGTCAAAAGTACTCGGATACCCAGACGTGCATGTATGAAGCGATTAATGAATCTACAGGAAGCGAAAGAAGTATGCATGGATCGCGATGCCTGGCGATCTGTCCTCTCTGACTACCCCGTCAGGGATACAGCGTGAAGATAGTTAGTTAGTTTTTTTTTTTTTTTTCAGAATATACATTTACACACATTTCATCCTCTCTCGCAAAGGAACCGCGCAGAGCTCAATGAATAAAAAAAACTCAAATAATGCCAAAATTTATTCAGTCTTCTCGGCTTGATGGTCGATTATAGAATGTCCTACAAAAATAATTTTAATAATTTTCTGTTCACGTGAAGTTTCGTTAGTGCGCAAAAAGGATTTTCTTGCGGGAAAAAGATGTTCTCCCGGATAAAAATAAAAGTAGGTATCCTATGTATTAATTCAGGAAATGTTCTATCTACATGCCGATTTTCATCTAAATGCGATTAAGTAACAAACGTCTTAAAAATAAAGAAATCTTCCCAAACTTGTACATTAATAATATTAATAGGATTACATTCCTCTGGGAATATCGGTAATTCCTTTCTTGGTGCTCATCTAACGTAGGTACGTAAAAAATACGTTCACCAAGTTTCAGGCTGTGTATGGTTTTACCCACGTAGTTCCGTTCCCGTGGGAATACCGGGTATTATTTTCTTAGTGCTGATTCAAGGTAGACCTAATGGGTACTCACACTAAATTTCAGGTATGTACCTATGTTTGATAGTTTAGGCTGTTCGTGGTTTACCCGCATATTCGGTTCCCGTGGGAACACCGAACTCGTTGGTGGTTTCTTTTAGCCTTATGAGATTCTTTTAAAACGTAAGTCTTGTAAGTTCATGTTACTAAGTTTGAAAATGACAATCTTCCATACCACCGTTTATCCCTTATTTACGTTCTTAGAGGTAGAATTTCACAAAATCCTTTCTTAGGGAGCTCTACGTGTTAAAAGCAGCCTCAATGCGAAGTTTGGACTTCATAGCTACGTTAGCTCCATGGATTTCGGATTAATGAGTCAGTATTAACTGACTACTTAAAGAAATAAAATATATATAATGAATATATAATATTAATAAAATACATTATTAATATTACTAACTACTATTACTCTTTAGTTGTATTAACAACCACTCTTACCCTAGGTTTCACCTCCTTATAGGTTAACTTTTGCGAAACCGCGATACACGTGTCCATTTATTTGTAACTAAAAACAGGTGTAAGTAAATTCATGTTTCTAACTTTGAAAATGACGAACTTCCACACAACCGTTTATTACGCTTATTTACGTTATTAGTGGTACAATTTGGCAAAACCCTTTGTTAGAGAGCACTACGTTTTAAAAGTAACCCCCATGCGAAGTTTGGGCTTCGTAGCCTTGATATATCAAAAAAAAAATCAAAATCAAAAATCTTTATTCATGTAGGTCACAAAGTAACACTTATGAACGTCAAGATTACTGCTTCTACATTTACATTTACTGCCAGATTCGCAAAGCAATAGGTAGAGCCAGAGGAAGAACCTGGCAATAAAACTCATGGCCACTCTTTTCTAACCGCCATTTGACACAGTTTGATTAACATGATATTTGACCAATTATACAGTAATGAAGTTTTACAAAAAAAAAAACAAAATAAATGTTGTGTTCATTAAAATTACACTTACATAGTTCCTTTGAATTTATGTGAGAACAGTCAACTAAACTTAGTTTGCCTTAAATTTAAATAATATTATTTGTAACAATTGCTATAACAGCTATGAGCTGACCAGTCCCAACAGATGGCACCCGTTCACGGGTATGACGCATACATCAGCCATCGCCTTACTCAACCGTATTGTAGGGAACAAGGCGACCCAATACATACGCCACCACTGCCAGGACACTTAAGCGAGCATGACATACCCAAAAACTACACAGCAACTATCATGTCAATTTCAAAATAATAAATAAGTCTACATAGTGCTCACACAATAACAAAGTCAAATTACACATAAACGCAGGCATACCTTTAGTTGCCTGGCGGTTCAAATTATTTATAACGGAGAATGTAAAAAAAAATGTTTTATAGGTAAATAGTTTTATAGGTTTCGTGATTAATGAGTCAGTTATTACAACTCCTGTTTTACACCCTTAAGGGTAGAATTTTTCAAAAATTCCTTAACTCGTATTTTTTTTATACAAAAGCAGGTATAAGATATTTGGTGTTGCTATGTTTGAAAATGAAGAATTTCCCATATAAACTTTCAACCCTCGTTTACTTCCTTATGGGTAAAATTTTGCAAAACCGCGATACACGTGTCCATTTATTTGTGTATAAACAGGTGTACATAAATTCATGTTTCTAACTTTGAAAATGATGAACTTCCATACAACCGTTTATCGCTTATTTACTTTCTTAGGCGTAGAATTTCGCAAAATCCCTTCTTAGCGGAAACCTACGTATTATAAAGAATCTCCATGCGAAGTTTGAGCTTCATAGCTTTGGTAGTTTCAGAGATTTTGTGATCAATGAGTCAGTCAGTGATTTTGCCTACTACCTGACCCGCGCAACTTCGTTAACGCCACTTGGGAGAAACAGACAAAGAAAGAGACATTAGTTAAAGAGGGTGTTGCGTTGGCTATTCTTATGAAACAACCTCTGAAGTATTCGCTTTTTACCAATATATATCTGAATGAAATCGGAATACTTGTTGATGAGTTACTTACAACTCAATAATATACACGAGGGCGAAACTGCTTGGACTAAATATCCTGTGCGAGACATTTTCTGATTTAATACATAGGTTACCTACTTTATATCCAGTGAAAATATCATTTTCCCGCGAGAAAACCTTTTTGTGTACTAATGACTTCACGTGAGCGGAGCCGCGGGCATCAACTTTCGAAAATAATCTACCTATGTGCCTTTTTTTATCAAAATGTGATTAAATAACAAACGTCCAGATAAAGAAATCTTTACAAACTTACACATTTTTAATTATAGTTGGAAGATTACATTCCCGTGGGAATATCGGGAATTCTTTCTTGGTGCTCATCTAACGTAGATACGTAAAGAATACGTTCACCAAATTTTAGTTTGTGTATGGTTTTACCCACGAAGTTTACGTTCCCGTGGGAATACCGGGTACTCCTTTCTTAGTGCTGATCCAAGGTAGATACCTAATAAATACTTTCACCAAATTTCAAGTATATATCTATGTTTGATAGTTTCGACTGTGTGTGGCTTCATCCGTGTAGTTGCCTTTTCCATGGAAATTTCGGGAATCCCGTGTTTATTGCTTATCTAAAGACTAACGGCCGTTCCCAATAACTGTGTCATCAGTTACAGATAGATCGCTATCTGCGATAAAAAGTCAGGCTTATAGTACCTGTAACTGCTGTCCCAATATCATAAATGATGCTACTGTAAGTTAGAGTAACTGTAGGTAACTGTGATATCTACAGTCAAAGAGCGTCCCTCTTTACAACTCCTGTTTTACACCCTTAAGGGTAGAATTTTTCAAAAATTCCTTAACTCGTATTTTTTTTATACAAAAGCAGGTATAAGATATTTGGTGTTGCTATGTTTGAAAATGAAGAATTTCCCATATAAACTTTCAACCCTCGTTTACTTCCTTATGGGTAAAATTTTGCAAAACCGCGATACACGTGTCCATTTATTTGTGTATAAACAGGTGTACATAAATTCATGTTTCTAACTTTGAAAATGATGAACTTCCATACAACCGTTTATCGCTTATTTACTTTCTTAGGCGTAGAATTTCGCAAAATCCCTTCTTAGCGGAAACCTACGTATTATAAAGAATCTCCATGCGAAGTTTGAGCTTCATAGCTTTGGTAGTTTCAGAGATTTTGTGATCAATGAGTCAGTCAGTGATTTTGCCTACTACCTGACCCGCGCAACTTCGTTAACGCCACTTGGGAGAAACAGACAAAGAAAGAGACATTAGTTAAAGAGGGTGTTGCGTTGGCTATTCTTATGAAACAACCTCTGAAGTATTCGCTTTTTACCAATATATATCTGAATGAAATCGGAATACTTGTTGATGAGTTACTTACAACTCAATAATATACACGAGGGCGAAACTGCTTGGACTAAATATCCTGTGCGAGACATTTTCTGATTTAATACATAGGTTACCTACTTTATATCCAGTGAAAATATCATTTTCCCGCGAGAAAACCTTTTTGTGTACTAATGACTTCACGTGAGCGGAGCCGCGGGCATCAACTTTCGAAAATAATCTACCTATGTGCCTATTTTTATCAAAATGTGATTAAATAACAAACGTCCAGATAAAGAAATCTTTACAAACTTACACATTTTTAATTATAGTTGGAAGATTACATTCCCGTGGGAATATCGGGAATTCTTTCTTGGTGCTCATCTAACGTAGATACGTAAAGAATACGTTCACCAAATTTTAGTTTGTGTATGGTTTTACCCACGAAGTTTACGTTCCCGTGGGAATACCGGGTACTCCTTTCTTAGTGCTGATCCAAGGTAGATACCTAATAAATACTTTCACCAAATTTCAAGTATATATCTATGTTTGATAGTTTCGACTGTGTGTGGCTTCATCCGTGTAGTTGCCTTTTCCATGGAAATTTCGGGAATCCCGTGTTTATTGCTTATCTAAAGACTAACGGCCGTTCCCAATAACTGTGTCATCAGTTACAGATAGATCGCTATCTGCGATAAAAAGTCAGGCTTATAGTACCTGTAACTGCTGTCCCAATATCATAAATGATGCTACTGTAAGTTAGAGTAACTGTAGGTAACTGTGATATCTACAGTCAAAGAGGGACGCGTTTACGTTTTATTTTTGCATTAGTAAATTTAATGACGTCGTGGTTTATGATAGTTATTAAGAATATTTTTGAGATATTTTTGACGCTAGTTGGTGTTTTCTATAATTAATGAACAGAAATATAAGAATATATCACAGAAAAAAAAAAGTCTGTGAAGATAAACAATGTCAAACTACAACTTCTTTTGAAAATAAATAAAAACGAAACGCACTTTTTAATATATGAATACATGACATTCGCAATGAATAGCGGTGTTGTTTGTGTTAGCGCCAAATTTGCTAAAAAGAGAGCTGCAATAAGGGATCCACTGCTTTATTGGGGCACGGACTAGGACCTAGGACTGAAGACTTAACATCAACAAACGACTAGACAGGACAAGAAAAACAAAACAAGAAAATAATAAATACTGAAGACTAGGTTGTATGGACTAAGTTTCCTTTGAGTAGATTATTCACAGCAGTTTTGCTTAAGCGAAACCGATACGTAAATTCCGAACACCTTAATTCAATCATATGATTGATCCATGTTTTGTATGCTCTTCCTAAATTAACTGATTCATCCTCTTCTTTATCCCAATCAGATAATTCTGATAACATTTCACGGTCATTTTCACTGCTATTAGTGTTAGATTCTGAGTCCGACATGATAAATATGGCTTTCAAAATGTAACCCAACCGTCAGTTAGGTTCCACTATCGCTGCAATTTGACCGATTGACGTAATGCTTACAGTAGCATCTGTCTTGACAGACAGATAGCTGTCAAAACTTTTATTGGGACGTGTTCTTTTGAGTTTTCATACAAATCTCTATCTCACAGGACCTCCCATCGATAGATAATGTACGGCAGTAAAATTCCGTGAAGTTGGTAGGTATTTTGGGACGCTAAAACCATAGATAGATAAAGTTTTGTAACTGCCAGTTGACGAAACTGGCAGAAGATAGGTTATTGGGAACGGCCATTAAAGTATACATTCCCCAAATTTCTAAAATAAAATAAAAAATAAAATAAAATAAAAATATCTTTATTTTGCATAGACCATTTTAACGGCGCTTACAAAATGTCATACCCTATTTAAAATATTTAAAGCGACCACCGGTTCGGAACGCGGCCCACCTGAGAAGAACCGGCAAGAAACTTAGGAAGGCTTTTTTTTTTGATGGCCTATTTACAATTTAATATTATTTCACTTTGCCAGCAGATCATTTCCAGGCGTCCCTGTCCTGCAAATAGTCTGTAACGGAGTAAAAACCTTTTTCACAAAGCTTGCTTTTAATAAACTTTTTAAATTTATTTAAAGGTAAATTTCTCAGGTCACAGGGAAGCTTGTTGTTAAAGCGTATACAGTTACCCTGGAAAGAATCGCCAATCTTATGTAGTCGACTGTGGTGGACTGAAAGATTATTTTTATTTCTAGTGTTTATATTATGTTTATCACAGAGTTTAGAAAACTGTGATAGATTTTTCTGGACATACATAAGATTGGCAAAAATGTATTGTGATGGTACGGTTAGAATATTTACTTCTTTGAATTTTTCTCGGAGAGAAACTCTGGGGCCCAAATTATAAATAGCGCGTACAGCCCGCTTTTGTAGAACAAAAATAATATTTAAATCTGCAGCACTCCCCCAAAGGAGAATACCGTAAGACATAATACTATGAAAAGGTTTCATGGTTCAGGTTTCCATGTTAAATGTTTAGACTGTGCGTGGTCTACTTACATAGTCTCGGTTCCCGCGGGAACACTAAACTCGCTGGTAATACAGGCCTTGGTAAATTCTTCTAAAACAGGTGTAGGTACGTAAGTACATGTTCCTAACTTTGAAAATGACGAACTTCCATAAAAAAATTTATCGCTCATTTACTTCCTTAGGGGTAGAATTTCGCGAAATCCCTTTTTAGGGGATACCCGGATGTGAAGTTTGGGCTTCATAGTTCCGTTAGCTTCATAGATTTCGTAATCAATGAGTCAGTTAGTACAATTATATTTACCCCCTTTAAGGTAAAATTTTGGGAAACCACGATACCCGTGCCGATTTATTTGTGGTCAAAACACGTGTACATAAATTCATGTTTTTAACTTATTTACTTACTTAGGGGTAGAATTTCACAAAATCCCTTCTTAGGGGACACCTACGTGTTAAGAGGAACCCCCATGCGAAGTTTGGGCTTCGTAGCTTTGTTAGTTTTATAGATTTCGTGTTCAATGAATCAGGTATTACAACTCTTGTTTTACCCCCTTAAGGGTAGAATTTATCAAAACTCATTAAGTCGTAATTTTTTTTATACAGAAGCAGTAAGAAGTAATTAATTTGGTATCGCTATGTTTGAAAATGGAGAATTTCCCATTTAAGCTTTTAACCCTTGTTTACCCCCTTCTAGGCAAAATTTTGCAAAACCCTGATACACGTGCCCATTTATTTTTGACTAAAAACAGGTGTAAGATTTATATTACCCACCTACGTGTTTTAAAATTCTTTTTTTTTTTTAATAATTAAGATTGATGCCTACTATAATAAAAGAATCTAAATGTGTTGATAAGAGGTAAAGTTAATATCCTACTAACCCAACTGTTATAGGTACGCTACTAGGATCATAATTATTTCTTATCATAATATAAACTAATCAGTCTATGAATTAATCCTATTCTAGTTATTTTTGTAAGTGAATGAAATTGTGTATTTTGGAAGTCTGTTTAGCGAGGATGGAAGATGAGATTGCCGGAAACAAAGTTAACGGTACTTTGTCCCAGTTAGTAAAGCGACAAAGCATCGTAAAAGAAGCACGCATGGCGATTCATAACGCAGTAATAGTGCCAACTTTGCTTTACGGTAGTGAAACCTGGGTATGTCAGCAGATGCATGAAAGTATATTGAATGCTGTGGAGATGCGATCATTTCGAAAATTGCGCGGCGTTACCTTGGTCGACCGAATACGTAACGAAGTGATACGCAATATGGCAGGTTTGAATGAAAGTGTCAGCGTTAAGTTGGAAAAGGGCGTGCTCCGTTGGTTTGGACACGTCCAACGAATGAGTGAGATATATATTGTTCAAAAGTAGAGGATAGAAGGAGTCAGGGTAGGCCGAGACTTACATATGAAGACCACGTGAGCAGATTGCTCAAAAACGGAAAGGTCAAAAGTACTCGGAAACCCAGACGTGCGTGTATGAAGCGATTGATGAATCTCGAAGAAGCGAAAGAAGTATGTATGGATCGCGAAGCCTAAATGCTGGGTATTCTAAATTTCACGCCTCAACCCTGAGAATAGTTAATCTTTAGTTACTAAGGGTCGTATTATAGAACCTTACTCAAGCCTCAAGTATTACTTAGAACTAGTTTCAAGCTGAGCTTTTATTATAGAACCTTACTCGATTCGTGAAACGTCAATCTAGAATCACCTGAGAGCTGTCACAGTGAAATGACGTTTGATTCATATTTTAGAACAGTGCTCAAGTGTCATTTCAGTAATCCTTTATTTTTAAACCATATTCAGCTCAGATTCGCTACTTGATTCGAGATTTGCGAGCAGTTTTCGTAAGTTTAGTCGACACCACGCTCAAGCAGAGATTTTAGTTAACAAAAATAAAAGATGGCCTCCTTTATCTTTCTAAAATGGATATTTTTGAAGATAAATAGACTATTACTTACTTATCATTCACGTGTTTATCCCCGAAAGGGTGGCAGAGTCATATTTACGCCCCTATTTCAGTGCCAGCACATTCTACCAAACAGCAGACCCGTACCAATCAATAACAATTACTTTACCAAGATATTAATTCAGTATTATATCAATACCGAAGACAGTGTGATCTTGTATTGTGTGGCAGTGTGGATCGTATTGCTTCATTCTTTTATTTTAACTACCACACTTTTAATAGAAATGTGATAATAAAATAATACCTATGATAATAATGAGATATGTGGATATTAAAAAATAATGTCATTATATGGTTGTGTTGTAGAGTCAATGTCGCTTACGAGTAGTGTAGCTATGTACCATCAAATACATAACATTAAACACAAGATAATACCTTAAATGATGGAACATTTGTTAAAGCAATACCAGCGTTGACATCCTTTTTATGCCACAGCATCCTTTCAGGATAGTACTGTAGCTTGTGCTGTACTGCACTATTGTGCCTATTATATTAATATCCCTATTGACTTCCAATACACTTTACCCCCTAAGAGACTACTCCATATAATAAGAACATGATCATTCAATATGTAGGAGGAATAGGAATAGATAAAGGAAGCTTTGGATACATTTTCAAACCAATTTGTAGATGCTGACTTTCATATAATTTTTATTAAAGTGATAAACATGACTTGGTTTAGGATGGGATTTGACCTGTAACCTATGTCTAACCAGGGCAATGCTCTATGCCACTGAGGTACCATAACCATACCAAAATAAGATTAAATTATTCACTATATTTTCATTGTCACTCGTTCAAGCCCCATCTTGAACCGAGTTATCTTTATCACGGTAATAACATTTATTTGAATGAGAGGTGTGTACACTACAACTTATAACAACCATCATCAATAGATAAAATATTTATTTAAATGATTTTATACTATATTAATTAAATATTCATATTAAACAATACAATTATATTTTATTGTATTTTACTTTTTTTAAATAGAGAACCTAAAAATAATTAATCATTATTATTATTATTTCTTAAGATAATGATTTGATGACAGATTCTTTGGTACTTTCTTGTGGTGAATATTGTGCACGACAGGCTCGGCAAGTTTTTGGACGCTTGTGTCAAAGTCGACTATCTCATTAATAACAAAAGGACAAGAGTTTTAACTTCTGTTCTCTGAGATACTATTATTTCCACAGTATCTGTTTCAGCTTACAATATCACTGTAACAAAAAAAATCTTCTGGTATGCATATATTACTGGCTCCGTGGTGTAGGTGATAGTGTATGTGACTGCTACTCATGTGAAGGTCCCAGATCGGAATAAATATTTGTGAGATCCCCAAATGTTTGTTTAGAAGTTTGGGTGTTTGCTCTATAACAATGTATATATTTAGATATACATAAGTATGTTTATTAGGGTGTAAGGGGCCCCACCAAGATCTTCGGGGCCCAAGTCAACCTCCCGTGCCAGTGCGTGCACCTGCTGATTAACGGACGAGGCTCTGGCGCTGGCTTTCCCCTCTGGGGTTGGGAGGTCTGAGGGCGTCGCTCCCATAAAAGCCACCCGCCGAAACAAAATAATGAAAAGAAGTAAAAGGAATGCTGCTAGGGATAGGGCGCCGCCGCAAAACGGCGCGCAGGAGCCCCGCCCGACTCCTGTGGCAAGTGGGCTAGGGCTGCCGTGTGTCGGGCCAGCACGGCTAAAGAAGTTAGCCCCAACCCGAATCCGCTTCGCATCTTGGAACATTGGCACGCTGACTGGGCGTGCGGTAGAGTTGGCCGAGGTACTCTCCAGGCGGAGGGTGGACGTGGCGTTCCTGCAGGAGACTCGGTGGAAGGGCAACAGAGCCCGGCCTTTGCAGAAAGGCTACAAGCTGTACTACACGGGTGCGCCTGGTGGGGAGAACGGGGTGGCCGTGGTGCTCTCCGAAGGGCTGCAGAGCGGCATCTTGGAGGTGAAACGCTGTAGCGACCGGCTTATGATCGTGAGGGTGCTTATCGATGGGATTATTACCCACCTGATAAGTGCCTACGCGCCACAGGCCGGTTGTAGCGACGCCGATAAGATGTCGTTTTGGGGCCAACTCGAGGGAGTGCTTCGGAGCATTCCGTTGTCACAGGGAATCGTTTTGGGCGGCGACCTAAACGGTCATGTGGGTGAGAGGTGTGAGGAGTTTGAACGTGTTCATGGTGGTTTTGGATACGGCACCCGCAACACTGAAGGAGAAACTATCCTCAGAACGTGTGCGGCTGCCGATCTGGCCATTGTGAACACGTATTTCAAAAAGAAATCCGAACATCTCATCACCTACAAGAGCGGGAGGCGTACAACTCAGATCGATTTCCTACTCACTAGGCGACACAGCATCGGCAAGGTGGCCAACTGCAAGGTCATACCCGGTGAGAGTCTTACTGCACAACACCGTCTCCTTGTCATGGACCTCTGCGTGAAGCCTAAAGGCAAACGCATCGAGCGGTGCCAGCGCCGCATCAGATGGTGGCTGCTTGATGAAACTAGGTCCCAGGAGTTCGTCTCAGCTGTCGGTGACAAGTGCACCAACACTGAAGGCGAACCAGTTCAAGATTACTGGGACAAAAATCAGGCGGCCATCCTTGGAGCGGCGAAGGTGGTGCTCGGTGAGTCTAAGGGTGGACGCAAATGTGACAAGGAAACTTGGTGGTGGAACGACGCAGTCCTGAGGGAGACCAGGGAGAAGAAAGCCCTCTTTAAAAAGTGGCAAGCGACCGGATCTTCCGAAGACCGCGACGCGTACAGGGCTGCCAAGCGCGCCACAAAGAGAGCTGTAGCCAGAGCCAGACGTGACCACTTACAACCTCTGTATGATAAGCTGGAATCGTCTGAGGGGCAGAAGCTCATCTATAAGCTGGCGCGCTCCAGGGTCAAAGCGGCACAGGATATATCCAAGTGTCCAGCATAAAGAGGTGCAGCCTCCGGACCTCCCTCCGAATCAAGGACTAGTGCCACCGGTAACGCCTGGAGAAGTCCTGACTGCGCTTCACCGCATGAAGAATCGGAAAGCTGTCGGACCCGATGGAGTCCCCATCGAAGCCTGGAAGGCGATGGGCCCTCGCGGTGTGGGCATCTTAGTAAACCTTTTTAACCGCATACTCCTCAGCGGGCAGATCCCAAACCAATGGAGACTAAGTATTATTACTCCAGTCTTCAAAGGTAAGGGGTCAGTGCAGGAGTGCGGGAGCTACCGCGGTATTAAGGTGATGTCCCACACCATGAAGATCTTCGAGAGGATTATAGACTCTCGGATCCGGCAGGAGTGTACTCTCTCGGAGTGTCAATATGGGTTTCGCCCTGGTCATGGGACCACGGACCCTGTTTTTGCCCTGAGGGTTGTCGCAGAGAAATACAGGTCGAAGAACACGCCTCTGCACTGTTTGTTTCTAGATATGCAGAAGGCCTTCGACTGTGTTCCTCGTGCGATGATCTGGTGGGCACTGCGGTCCAAAGGGGTTCCAGAGGTCTATATTGACACTATCCGGGACATGTACTGTGACTCCGACTCAATGGTTCGGACTGCTGTTGGCGACACGAAACCCTTCCCCATCACCGTCGGGGTACACCAGGGTTCTGTCCTTAGTCCGCTTCTGTTCAGTGTAATATTAGACGAATTGTCGGACAGCATCAGAAACCCGCATGAGCAGCCTCCATGGTTGCTCATGTATGCTGACGATATTGCGCTGGCAGACGCGGACAGGGGCAGATTGGTGCGACGTGTAAAGGCGTGGAAGGAGACGCTTGAGAACGGCGGTCTGAAACTAAATGTGGCGAAGACCGAGTACTTGGCACTAAACTCGACAGATCCCACATCCGTCCGCATAGGCGGTGATTTGGTCGAGCGCACGGACCAGGTTAAATACTTGGGATCTGTTTTTCACACGTCCAGTGACATCGATTGCGATGTCAAGTCACGCATTGCTGCCGCGTGGGCCAAATGGCGGGAGATGACCGGTGTCATTTGTGACCCTAAAATGCCGATCCGGTTGAAGGGACAGGTCTACAAAACCATTATTAGACCTGTGCTTTTACATGGCAGTGAGACGTGGCCGATATTGGAGCGACACAAGCAGGAGCTGCGTGTCACGGAAATGAAGATGCTGCGGTGGATGTGTGGAGTCACGCGGATGGACCGCGTGAGGAACTCTCGCATCCGCGGCAGCCTTCACGTCCGTGACATTGCAGACAAGTTTCAAGAGTGTCGCCTTCGTTGGTATGGTCACGTCTTGCGGCAACCGCCGGGCTACGTAGGTAACAAATGTCTGGCCATGTCAGCCCCGCCGGGTCCCGGTAAGAGGGGAAGACCCAAGAAGTGCTGGCTTGACGTCGTAAGGGATGACATGCGTGCCAATGGTCTCACCACAGGGGATGCCGACGACCGTGCGAAGTGGAGGAGAAAATGTAGGAAAGCGGACCCCGGGCGTCGCGAGACGCAACTGGGACAGACGCTCGGATGATGATGAAGTATGTTTATCAGGTGAGTAGTTCCCATAACCCAAGCTTAAAGGGTTAGATGGCGCTGTGTGAAAAGTGTCCTACAATGTTTATTTATAAATCCACTACCTACATACAACTTTGATTCACGGTGTTAAAACTTCTGTTCTACATGTGACTTTAAGCTCTATCTTTCTATCCTCTCAAGGTTGTTTATGACAGAGCCCCATACCCTATGCAACCAATGTTACAAAGTGTACAAAACTCTATAATATTTTCAACAAATAATAGGTAATTACCCGGTATGTGTCAATAGTTTCTGGTATTTAAATTCAGTGCATATGTTAAATTAGATATCTGGATCCATATCGGCATCAGGACAAAGACCTCCACAGACAGTGGCTATATGGTACTGCCTTTCACGCGTAAGTGCATCACGCTGTCTTGCTCTGAAATTTTACCACAAAGCAGCTCAACTGCTCTCCGGATGCCTAGAACAAAAATAGAATGAATCTTATTAAACAGTTATCATGAATTACTAGATAGTGTATATCTGCACAAATATATAAGACCATAAACCTCCAACACTTACCGTTTCGATAGTTTTTGTAGTAAATATACTTTTCTGAAATATTGGCCCAAGACGTTGTATGGCATCGTTTTTTATTTTGTATACCTAATATTCTTGAAAGATTTTAATATTTATAATAATAGATTCCTTTGGACGATCGTAAAATTGTTCTTTTTCAGATATGTACAGAATTAGAAGAATTTCAATTAATTTACAATGTAAACATAACACTAGCACGATTATATCAAATGTCAGTCAAGCAAAGTTTATTAAACTCACGATCCATTTAACGCAGAGAAAAGGTTCATTTTATGAGTCCGGGACTTCCTCTACAGCAGTTTTTTGTTCAGTATTTTGAAGTAAGGATACTTTAAAGCAATCACAGAGGTGATTAAATAATTTCAATGAAAAAAGTAAATAAAAAATAAGCTTTTGAAACATAAATATCAAATAATAGTAAGCTGCGTGGAATGAAAACAAAATATGTAAGGAATAAAAATGTAATAGAAAACAGACTGTTTTTAGGCTTGCAACATTCAAATGCGTATTCTGGCGATTGGAGATTTGGATATTTACTCAAGGTTACTTTTCACCGATCTGAGCATGGGGATAGTTCTATAATAAACCACATGCTTATGTCTAGATTTAGCACTCAAGTGTCAATCTGCTAAATTCCGTTTATGTGTGATTTGAGTTAGTTTCTGTAATACGACCCTGAGTCTTTAATCAATTGAATGTCAAATCAACGAATTGATTGAATATACATTATAAACATTATCACTATTGGTATAATTTATACTAGTGTTTTAGGGTCGTATTACAGAAACTAACTCAAGTCACACATAAACGGAATTTAGCAGATTGACACTTGAGTGCTAAATCTAGACATAAGCATGTGGTTTATTATAGAACTATCCCCATGCTCAGATCGGTGAAAAGTAACCTTGAGTAAATATCCAAATCTCCAATCGCCAGAATACGCATTTGAATGTTGCAAGCCTAAAAACAGTCTGTTTTCTATTACATTTTTATTCCTTACATATTTTGTTTTCATTCCACGCAGCTTACTATTTGATATTTATGTTTCAAAAGCTTATTTTTTATTTACTTTTTTCATTGAAATTATTTAATCACCTCTGTGATTGCTTTAAAGTATCCTTACTTCAAAATACTGAACAAAAAACTGCTGTAGAGGAAGTCCCGGACTCATAAAATGAACCTTTTCTCTGCGTTAAATGGATCGTGAGTTTAATAAACTTTGCTTGACTGACATTTGATATAATCGTGCTAGTGTTATGTTTACATTGTAAATTAATTGAAATTCTTCTAATTCTGTACATATCTGAAAAAGAACAATTTTACGATCGTCCAAAGGAATCTATTATTAGAAATATTAAAATCTTTCAAGAATATTAGGTATACAAAATAAAAAACGATGCCATACAACGTCTTGGGCCAATATTTCAGAAAAGTATATTTACTACAAAAACTATCGAAACGGTAAGTGTTGGAGGTTTATGGTCTTATATATTTGTGCAGATATACACTATCTAGTAATTCATGATAACTGTTTAATAAGATTCATTCTATTTTTGTTCTAGGCATCCGGAGAGCAGTTGAGCTGCTTTGTGGTAAAATTTCAGAGCAAGACAGCGTGATGCACTTACGCGTGAAAGGCAGTACCATATAGCCACTGTCTGTGGAGGTCTTTGTCCTGATGCCGATATGGATCCAGATATCTAATTTAACATATGCACTGAATTTAAATACCAGAAACTATTGACACATACCGGGTAATTACCTATTATTTGTTGAAAATATTATAGAGTTTTGTACACTTTGTAACATTGGTTGGATAGGGTATGGGGCTCTGTCATAAACAACCTTGAGAGGATAGAAAGATAGAGCTTAAAGTCACATGTAGAACAGAAGTTTTAACACCGTGAATCAAAGTTGTATGTAGGTAATGGATTTATAAATAAACATTGTAGGACACTTTTCACACAGCGCCATCTAACCCTTTAAGCTTGGGTTATGGGAACTACTCACCTGATAAACATACTTATGTATATCTAAATATATACATTGTTATAGAGCAAACACCCAAACTTCTAAACAAACATTTGGGGATCTCACAAATATTTATTCCGATCTGGGACCTTCACATGAGTAGCAGTCACATACACTATCACCTACACCACGGAGCCAGTAATATATGCATACCTGAAGATTTTTTTTTGTTACAGTGATATTGTAAGCTGAAACAGATACTGTGGAAATAATAGTATCTCAGAGAACAGAAGTTGAAACTCTTGTCCTTTTGTTATTAATGAGATAGTCGACTTTGACACAAGCGTCCAAAAACTTGCCGAGCCTGTCGTGCACAATATTCACCACAAGAAAGTACCAAAGAATCTGTCATCAAATCATTATCTTAAGGAATAATAATAATAATGATTAATTATTTTTAGGTTCTTTATTTAAAAAAAGTAAAATACAATAAAATATAATTGTATTGTTTAATATGAATATTTAATTAATATAGTATAAAATCATTCAAATAAATATTTTATCTATTGATGATGGTTGTTATAAGTTGTAGTGTACACACCTCTCATTCAAATAAATGTTATTACAGTGATAAAGATAACTCGGTTCAAGATGGGGCTTGAACGAGTGACAATGAAAATATAGTGAATAATTTAATCTTATTTTGGTATGGTTATGGTCCTCAGTGGCATAGAGCATTGCCCTGGTTAGACATAGGTTACAGGTCAAATCCCATCCTAAACCAAGTCATGTTTTTCACTTTAATAAAAATTATATGAAAGTCAGCATCTACAAATTGGTTTGAAAATGTATCCAAAGCTTCCTTTATCTATTCCTATTCCTCCTACATATTGAATGATCATGTTCTTATTATATGGAGTAGTCTCTTAGGGGGTAAAGTGTATTGGAAGTCAATAGGGATATTAATATAATAGGCACAATAGTGCAGTACAGCACAAGCTACAGTACTATCCTGAAAGGATGCTGTGGCATAAAAAGGATGTCAACGCTGGTATTGCTTTAACAAATGTTCCATCATTTAAGGTATTATCTTGTGTTTAATGTTATGTATTTGATGGTACATAGCTACACTACTCGTAAGCGACATTGACTCTACAACACAACCATATAATGACATTATTTTTTAATATCCACATATCTCATTATTATCATAGGTATTATTTTATTATCACATTTCTATTAAAAGTGTGGTAGTTAAAATAAAAGAATGAAGCAATACGATCCACACTGCCACACAATACAAGATCACACTGTCTTCGGTATTGATATAATACTGAATTAATATCTTGGTAAAGTAATTGTTATTGATTGGTACGGGTCTGCTGTTTGGTAGAATGTGCTGGCACTGAAATAGGGGCGTAAATATGACTCTGCCACCCTTTCGGGGATAAACACGTGAATGATAAGTAAGTAATAGTCTATTTATCTTCAAAAATATCCATTTTAGAAAGATAAAGGAGGCCATCTTTTATTTTTGTTAACTAAAATCTCTGCTTGAGCGTGGTGTCGACTAAACTTACGAAAACTGCTCGCAAATCTCGAATCAAGTAGCGAATCTGAGCTGAATATGGTTTAAAAATAAAGGATTACTGAAATGACACTTGAGCACTGTTCTAAAATATGAATCAAACGTCATTTCACTGTGACAGCTCTCAGGTGATTCTAGATTGACGTTTCACGAATCGAGTAAGGTTCTATAATAAAAGCTCAGCTTGAAACTAGTTCTAAGTAATACTTGAGGCTTGAGTAAGGTTCTATAATACGACCCTCAATCTCTATCGCTGATATCCGTGTGCATAAAGTTGGTAGGACTTATCCTTCTGGCGCCTGAACCAAGTTATATCTTTTGTTTGTTTGTTAGTTCATGTCCCCATAATAAGACAGAGATATATTATTATTTTTGGTTCCTCGCCATTATTAAGACAATTGTAACATTTTTTAAATATTACAATTGGCGCCCGAACAGGGACTTGAAGGATTGATTTGAATATACATTTGCTTATTGTGAGTAGTGAGTGAGTGAGTCGTGCATCTTATAGTGGTATTATTATTATTATATATGTTTTGCTCTGAAATATATATTTGTATATTTTGCTTAGAGTATATTAAACTATTTTGTTATTGAAACATTCTCAACAAATGAAAAAATACTGTTCTACTGGTATATATATGTCTAAAACTGGAGTAATCTTAAACTAAAGTAATTATGATTTCTTGAAAATAACCTATAACTTAACTTTTAATAATACAAAGTAATTGGTTTGTGTACTAATTGTATCTAAATATTGATGTGACTTTCATAACTATTATTTGCTTTTTATGATATAAAAATATGAGTGAAATGTTATTAATAACATAACAATGTTTTGAATGATAATTTGTGTTTACATAATAATGCATTTTGTGACAAACTTAATTATATAGCCTTACTATTTGTACGAGCCATGCATCATTAATGGTTTAACATTTTTACAGCATATTGCTTTACAGCCTATTAATAGGTTATATTAATATAAATAGAACATTACCATTAAAATTAAAATTATTCATCTGAGGTCTTTCCAATCACACTTGTATAACTTTACAGCGGAGTGTTCGAAGCTTTTAAAACTTGTTTGAATGATAATATTTAGTTTTATGACAATCATCATCTGAGCGTCAAGGCCTGGTTGTGCTTAACTATAGCAGTGATTGATTTAATTGAGTTTTCAGTGTTTTCTTTGAATTTGTTTTGGCTTTTGGATGTTAATGGCTGACTGCTGACTATTACTATCATCTTATCATTCGGTCTCGGTTGCCTTTGGATATTTTTGCAATTAATTGTTTTAGCTTTTGAAATTCTTTCATCTTTACTTGTCAACTATGGACAAGAGAAGAAATTTAGTTATGGTCCTGATGCTGCAACTAATGAAAGTGAACGCAGTCATTGGCTAAATTATTTAAAAGTTTATTTAATAAACATAAATTCTGCTCCTATTTTGTTTGTTAAAAGTAAAGATACTAGACCTTACTTAGAATTTCTTATAAATAATAGAACTTATTCTGGTCCTCGATACATACTTTCTGTTGTTGATGTTTTTACTAAATACTGTTGGTTATTCCCAATGATAAATGCTACTACTAATGTAATTTGTAAACTTCTTGAGTAGGAGATTTTCTTCAAGTATGGAACTCCAAAAATATTTGTTTGTGATTTACTGCTAGACAGTTTGTTACATTTCTTAATGGTTATAATATAAATAAAATATTTTATAATTCCTTGTATACTCCTCAAAATAATCCAGTTGAAAGATATAATAAAACCGTTGAGACATGTATAGCATGCTTTGTTAAAGATGATTATAGAACGTGGTCGAAGTTTTTACCTCATTTTCAACTAGCTTTGAACAATAATGTGAATCTTGCGACAGATTTTACTCCTAACTTTTTAATGTTCAGTAGAGAACTTATTTTTGATGCATCTTTGCACCGTGTTAGTACCTCTATTGATAATTTAGATCAACTAGAGGTAGGAGATAGAAGTTCTTTTGCAACTTCACTCAATTCACTTAGTGAAATCTTTGTTAAAGTACAATCTTGTTTGTTGAAAGCGTATAAGCGAAATGCTAGTTATTATAATGTAGGGAGGCGAAAAATTCTTTTGGGGTTGATAATATTGTGTGGAGAAGAAGCTTTGTGCAGTCTAATGCTCCTGCATATTTTTCTGCTAAACTTGCACCTAAGTTCGTTAAGTGTAGTTTCTAAAGTTTCACCTAACGTTTACCTTCTGGAGGACCTGAATAAAGGGATCCACAGGTGGCTACCATGTTAAAGATATAATAAAATCTTAAATTATTTTGTTTTGAATATTACAGACTTTGGTCTTGGTTTTGGTATTGGTTAGGAAGAATCGGTCTTTGTTAGTACGACGTATGAGAGGGAATGACCGTTTGAAAGAGATGTATGTTAGGTTACTTCACAACTTTTTATTAGAATCAAGTTCTGAATCTTTCAAAAATAGAACTTAGAATATTACAAATTGATTGAAAATTTATCAATTTATCTCTTGGAATTATACCTTTTAGAAATAACATTAACTTTTTCACACAAATAACTGTCATACACATCAAAAGATCTTATCTTTTTGTTTGTTTGTTGGAACCTTTATTGGTTAACAAAACATTATTATTCCACTGATATTATGGAATGATATTGTTCTGTTTTGTAGGAAATTTTCCTAGTTTTGTTTGTATGTTTAGGTTATTACTCCTAAATTTTATTTTGTACATATTGTATTCTTATATTGGAATGATGTATCCTTAAGAATAGTTTTGATGTTGCGTTTCTGGATTGGTAGAAGTAGCTGTATCTCATTTCTTCTGATCCCGAGACTATATCGCAGGGCTGACCCACGCATATAGTATATATTTTGGCTGTTTGTTAAGTAATTGATTGAGTTGATTGATGTTGATATCTGTCTCTTTTGACTATAGAATCACATCTTTATATATGCATTTGTGTTCGGAAAGTCGGTAGGGTTGTGCCGGTCACATCTGTTTGGTTTTGTTACAGCATTTGTGTTCGGAAGTTCGGTGGTGTTGAACCGATCACATCTGTTTGGTTTTGTTATAGCGTTTGTACTCGGGAGTTCGGTGGTGTTGAGCCGATCACATCTGCTTGGTGTATTTTTCCACAATAAATTTTTGTTGGAATATTTTGCTTGTCACAGTACTATGTGCAGTTACTGTTTGACTTTGTGTCTTTGTTTGTCACAGCCACGTTGGTGATGCTGTTTGATATTGTAGTTGTTCGTTTGTCACGACACTTTGTACAGTTGCTGTTTGACTTTGTAATGATTACAAGTTACAGCACAGTTTTGTTTGCTGATATTTTGATTTTTATATGGGATTGTAAGTGAAAGAAGTCGGTGGCGATAGAGCTCAACCGCATCTTCAGTATATTTAAGGATAAGATTGGATGAAAGAGTCAGTGGCTAGATAGCTTAACTGAACTCCTGGTTTGAGAACTTAGTTGGATTTGTTAATCTTTAGTACTGAGGTTAGGTCAATGCTTTGACTTTAAGTTTTTGTTGTATCAATTTTGATATTCTTATTTGTAAAGAGTTGGATGATAGAGTCGGTGGCTATGGTGCTCAACCGTACTTTCGTATTTGGTTTAGTGTTGGTAGAGTCGGATGTTTTTCTGAACTCGTGGAATGTGAATGATCTGGTTTGTTTACTAGGTTTTTATTGGAACTATACTTATGGTTAGTTGGTTAGTTATTCTTGGCCAATGGTCTCACTACAGGGGATGCCGATGACCGTGCGAAGTGGAGGAGAAAATGTAGGAAAGCGGACCCCGGGCGTCGCGAGACGCAACTGGGACAGACGCTCGGATGATGATGAGTTGGTTATTTATTCTTGTTACAGAATTTTGTTTTTTGAGTTTCTTTTATTGGAATTATTTCCATTTCTTTATTAGAGCTTTATTGTTTGAAAAAGAAAGTTCCTTTCTTTTATTGCTGGTTGGGGTTGTAACGTTGTAAAACGTCACATTGGAACGTTATTGTTAGTCTTGGGATTTAGAGAGAGAAAAGAGTAGATTGTTGACTCTTTCTCCCGACTTGTCATCGAATTTATATAATTTGCGTTTTGAGTAGGCAGAATGCTTTGAATGTATAGCCTGTTCTTAGAACGAATGAAATAGAATGGTCTTGTCCACTGGCCAATGTCTTGGCAACCATGCCAATGAAAAAGTATTTTAAAAATTGGAACGTCATTCGCCTAGCTACAGATCGACAGAAAAGATGTCTGTCGAAAATATATTTTTTAAACTTCGCTAAAAAGAAGTAATCTTTTATATATTGTATATGGAAGTTCACGTCTGTGACTTCTTATCAATGTTTATATTAGGATGACTTTGTATTTCGGTAAGATCTTTGGATTTTTGGAACCACATTAATAACCTCGATGACATGGTGTGTTTAACGAAGGATTATGCATTCGTTTACAGCTTGTTACGTACGATTTTTAGAGCGGCGTTAATGGAATATTTGCCTGCTCTTCAAGATTTATGGATTTCTTTAAAAAAAGTGGTAAGTTCTCTTTATGTATTCGAATCACGAACAAATGTCCAATTGTTTTTCCAAATCTAATGGAACTAATTTCTTTTCTTTGCAGCTGAAAAGCACTTTTTTTTATATATTAATTCTATTGTTGGATAAAATTTGCCATGGATGCTGACCATGTGGTTACGGGCTCGTCATTCTAGTGGAGACGACACCTGTCGCGGTCTGCAGATGTGATTTCGAATCCCGTGGTAATGTAACCGCCTTCAGATACTTAGTTTGAATTATTTTTGTGTAGATTAATCTAATAATGATGCACAACTCATGATTAGGCCCATGTAACGACTCAATGATCAGGCCCATGTAAAGACTCAATGATTTGGCTCCTATTTTGAATCATGTTACGATATATATTTTGACTTATATGCTGGGTATTCTAAATTTCACGCCTCAACCCTGAGAATAGTTAATCTTTAGCTTACTAAAACACTGGAATAAATTATACCAATAGTGATAATGTTTATAATGTATATTCAATCAATTCGCCTATAAAAATATAGAAACTTTCTTCTAGAGATGTATTCTATTATTTTTGGTTCCTGTTCTTATGATTAGAGGCTCAATCTCTATCGCTGATATCCGTGTGCATAAAGTTGGTAGGACTTATCCTTCTGGCGCCTGAAACAAGTTATATCTTTTGTTTGTTTGTTAGTTCGTGTCCCCATAATAAGACAGAGATATATTATTATTTTTGGTTCCTCGCCATTATTAAGACAGTTGTAACATTTTTTAAATGTTACAACTAAAACTATCATAAAGTTTTATGAACAGTTGTCAAAATTGCAAGTTAAACAGGTTATACTGTCTACACTGCCATATAGCAAATCTTTTACACAAATTGAAAACAACATTAGATACAATATGAATAGAAAGTTACATACCTTGACCACATATTGTAGGAATATAGAATTATTTGACTGTAATCCTTTATTACAGAATTATTACTTTTTGACTTTAGATAGTTATTTACTGCGTATCGACTTAAACATTGGTCTTGATGGTAAGGACGTCAGAATCATCCGCAACCTGTACGAGAAGCAGGTGGCTACCATAAGGGTCGAAAATGAGGAAACCGACCAAGTTGAGATCTGTCGTGGGGTCCGGCAGGGGTGTATCTTATCTCCGTTGCTTTTTAATGTCTACTCAGAGGCTGTGATGTCAAAAGCTCTTGAAAACCTTGAAGTGGGAATAGGAATCAACGGCAGGGTCGTTAACAACTTGCGTAATGCGGACGACACTATCCTTATTGCAGCATTGGAAGCCGATTTTCAAGCAATTGTGAATAAGGTTAACGAGTACAGCGAGGAGGCCGGTTTGTCGATAAACATAAGCAAGACTAAGTTCATGGTAGTCTCAAGGAACCCGAATTTAAGTTCAAGCGTATCTGTAGTTGGGAAACAACTAGAGCGGGTACGACTGTATTAGTATTTGGGGGCTTGGGTAAATGAAGCATGGGAATCTGATCAAGAAATCAATACCCGGATAGAAATTGCTCGAGCCTCTTTTAATAAAATGAGGAAAGTTCTTTGCTGTCGTCAACTGAATATAAAGCTCCGAGTCAGGCTACTCATGTGCTATGTCTGGCCTATCGTCATGTATGGTTGCCAAACGTGGACCCTGAAAGAGGACACTGCAAGACGCCTACAGGCATTCGAGATGTGGTGCTACCGTCGCATGTTACGCATTAGTTGGACGCAAAGGGTCAGGAACGAAACCGTGCTTCAGCGCGTTCATATGTCCCGAAAAATGTTGCCTTCTATCAAAAAGCGCGGGATAGAATATCTCGGCCACGTGCTCAGGAACAATAGATACATACTGCTGCAGTTGATAATGATGGGCAAAGTGGACGGAAAGAGACATGCTGGGCGAAGAAAGAAGTCATGGCTGCGGAATATCCGGGAGTGGACCGGTATTGCCTCCGTCGAACAGCTGTTCCGGCTGGCTGCTGATAGAAATGAATACAGGAAGCTAACGGCCAACCTTCAGGATTGAAGAGGCACTGGAAGAAGAAGAAGAAGAAGTTATTTACTATCAAAGTGTTTACGACGTCAGATAGCTGTATTGTTATCAAATTTATTATTGAATCAAGCCAAACTATTGGCTAAACTAGCTCCTTTCGGGCATAATTTTGACATAAAAACTTGGGATAATATCCCAAAAAACTAGCTTGTAAGACAACAGATAAAAATTCTGGGTTATAAGTCTTTTGAGCCCACCATTTTTAAAGACACTGAAAATAATATTGGTTGTGTTAATTCTGAGTATATTAACAAGTATTGTTAGTCTCTCTGTTAGTTTATCTTGTAGTTTAAACTTGGTTCACCAAAATATTGAAGGCATATCTGAAAAACTACTACAAATAGAACTTTTTATAAAGGAACACCATGTTCATATTTTTTGTATTACAGAACATTGGTTAAAAAGTCATGAACTATTGTTTAACAATGAATTTTATTCACTTTGCAGTGCGTTCTCAAGAAAGAAAGCTATTCGTGGTGGGTCTCTTATATTCGTTTCTAATAATTTAAAATGTAAAGAACGTAAAGATATTGTGGCCCTTTCTATTGAGCGTACTGCAGAATTTTCCTGTATTGAGCTTGAGCAACTCACTGTCCTCTGTGTCTACAGTCCTCCAGATAGGGATTATAATTTATTAGAAACTGTAATGAAAAATGCATTGAAGCGTTTGTTCACTAGTAGAAAACATGTTGTGGTGTGTGGGGATTTTAATGTTGACATACTTGTGCAGTCTTCGAATGTATAAGATTTTTAAATCACCTCACATTCTGGAAAATGTATAGATAATATATTCTGCAACTGTGCATCAACAACAAGGGAGATACTAAGTAACATTCCATCAGATCATCTTGGTCAAAAAGCAGCATTTCCTATTAATGTCACTTCTAAAGGGAATAAAATTGTATATAGGCCAATGAGTGCGTATCGACTTAAACAATTTAATGTTAATGTTTCAGCAAAAGTCACTAATATTGACTTTTATCAGGAAGATCCAAACGGTTTATGTGACTCCTTATTTAATACATTTAAAGCTGAGTACAATAACATATTTAAATCAAAAACATTTTATAAAAACAAAAGCTTGCAATTTTGTGAGTGGGCAACTACAGGAATTTATAAAAGTAGGGCTAAGTTGTACGAACTATTATGGTATGAAGCAATTTAATTTTGATCCTGCCTTTATTCAATATGTTTAAATTTATTCTAAAACCTTCAAAAAGGCCTGTGCTGCTGCCAAGTCGTTACATATAAGTTAAACTTAACTTAACTTAACTATCTTCACGCTGTATCCCTGACGGGGTAGTCAGAGAGGACAGATCGCCAGGCTTCGCGATCCATGCATACTTCTTTCGCTTCTTCGAGATTCATCAATCGTTTCATACACGCACGTCTGGGTATCCGAGTACTTTTGACCTTTCCGTTTTAGAGCAATCTGCTCACGTGGTCTTCATATGTAAGTCTCGGCCTACCCTGACCTCTTCTACCCTCTGCTTTCGCACAATATATATTCTTCATCAATCGTTCCTCACTCATTCGTTGGACGCACAGCACGCCCTTTTCCAGCTTAACGCTGACACTTTCATTCAAACCTGCCATATTGCGTATCACTTCGTTACATATTCGGTCGGCCAATTAACGCCGCACAATTGTCGAAGTGATCGCATCTCCACAGCATTCAATTTACTTTCATGCATCTGCTGACATACCCAGGTTTCACTACCGTAAAGCAAAGTTGGTACTAGCACTGCGTTATGGATCGCCAGTCGTGCTTCTTTTACGATGCTTTGTCGCTTTACCAATTGGGACAAAGTACCGTTAACTCTGTTTCCGGCAGCTACTCGCCGTTCTACATCCGAATCACATCTTCCATCCGCGCTAAACATACTCCCTAAATACACAATTTCATTCACTTGCTCTAGACGTTCATGGTTTACCCTAATCTCGCATTTAGTTCTTACGTCATCTCTTTCAAATGCTAGAACCTTAGTCTTACTTGCATTCAAGCGAAGACCCTTACTTTCACACTCCTCTTTCATATTAGTGACTAATGCCTGAAGGTCGGCTTCTGATGAGGCCATGAGCACCGCATCATCAGCGTACAGCAGACAGTTTACTGAAAAGTCACCCAAATTCACACCCATATCACAATCTTTCAACTTCTGCAGGCAACTGTCCAGATACACTATGAACAGCCAGGCGGACATGACACAACCCTGTTTGACGCCTGTACATACATCAAAAAGAGGTGACACATCCCCCCCTACTCGCACGCAAGCCTTACAGTCCTTATAAAGCGACTGTATTGCCCGCAGCAGCGAGCCGTCCACACCATATCCGGGCAGCAAATCCCACAGAGTTTCCCTCACAACGTTATCAAATGCTTTCTCCAGATCCACAAAAGCGCAGAAAACCCTCTGGCTAATAGCCAGAAACTTCTCCGCGATCATGCGGAGAGAAAACACTTGATCCATGCAACCTCTTCCACGTCGGAATCCGCATTGAGCCTCCCATAAATACCTTTCAGACTTTTCTTGCATTCTTGCCGTTAAAATCTTTGCATACACCTTACTAGCTAAGCTGAACAAGCTGATCGCCCTGTAGCTGGAGCAGTTTAGGCGCGAGCCTTTACCTTTGTAGATAGGTACTACAACTGCTATTCGCCAGTCATCTGGGACCTCACCCGTCCGCCTGCACGAGTTGCATAACAGACATAGAGTGTCCCAGACGCGCGACCCATCGTACTTGATCATCTCAGCAGTAACTCTGTCTTTTCCCTCAGCCTTACCACATTTTATACTTCTAATCGCTTGTTCAATTTCTTTCATACTAATGACTTCAATGACATCGGGATCCGGAGCATCGAAGTGAGCTCCACATCCCGATGTGGCATCTCTGTCTTTTCTTGCATACATCTTTCCATAATATTCACTCCATCTCTGCAGGACGTCAGTTTAGTCTGTTAGGACGTCATTGTTAACACTAAGCACTTTATTCATACTGCAGATTGCCGAACAACTCCGGGTCTTGCCTACCTCTTTCCAGAAGAGCCTGGCCTTACTTACATATAAGTAATAAAATTAAAGAGTCAAAAATTAAGATAAAAATGTCTTGGAATGTAATCAAAACTGAAACCGGTCGGTCACTACATCGTGATAATAATATTGAGTTAAATATGAATAACAAAAATGGTCTATATTGACACTATCCGGGACATGTACTGTGACTCCGATTCAATGGTTCGGACTGCTGTTGGCGACACGAATCCCTTCCCCATCACCGTCGGGGTACACCAGGGTTCTGTCCTTAGTCCGCTTCTGTTCAGTGTAATATTAGACGAATTGTCGGACAGCATCAGAAACCCGCAAGAGCAGCCTCCATGGTTGCTCATGTATGCTGACGATATTGCGCTGGCAGACGCGGACAGGGGCAGATTGGTGCGACGTGTAAAGGCGTGGAAGGAGACGCTTGAGAACGGCGGTCTGAAACTAAATGTGGCGAAGACCGAGTACTTGGCACTAAACTCGACAGATCCCACATCCGTCCGCATAGGCGGTGATTTGGTCGAGCGCACGGACCAGGTTAAATACCTGGGATCTGTTTTTCACACGTCCAGCGACATCGATTGCGATGTCAAGTCACGCATTGCTGCCGCGTGGGCCAAATGGCGGGAGATGACCGGTGTCATTTGTGACCCTAAAATGCCGATCCGGTTGAAGGGACAGGTCTACAAAACCATTATTAGACCTGTCCTTTTACATGGCAGTGAGACGTGACCGATATTGGAGCGACACAAGCAGGAGCTGCGTGTCACGGAAATGAAGATGCTGCGGTGGATGTGTGGAGTCACGCGGATGAACCGCGTGAGAAACTCTCGCATCCGCGGCAGCCTTCACGTCCGTGACATTGCAGACAAGTTGCAAGAGTGTCGCCTTCGTTGGTATGGTCACGTCTTGCGGCAACCGCCGGGCTACGTTGGTAACAAATGTCTGACCATGTCAGCCCCGCCGGGTCCCGGTAGGGGGGAAGACCCAAGAAGTGCTGGCTTGACGTCGTAAGGGATGACATGCGTGCCAATGGTCTCACTACAGGGGATGCCAACGACCGTGCGAAGTGGAGGAGAAAATGTAGGAAAGCGGACCCCGGGCGTCGCTAGACGCAACTGGGACAGACGCTCGGATGATGATGAAATATGAATAACAAAGTGATTAATAATAAATTTGATGTAGCACAAACTTTTAACAACTTCAGCACAAAATTTTATAGATATACCCGCGAAAACAACTAGCTCCTTAAATTCTTGTCTAATAAAAGCTCAACGTATGCTTGGGGGCAGCGTGGATCAGTGTAGTGTCTTATTTAGCTTTAAATATGTAAACCCCAACGATATCATTAAAGTATTCAAGTCACTTAACTCAACAAAAAACCTAGACACAAAGAACAATTTTTCGAATGCAACACTTGCGACTGCGAAGTTGTAGGTTCAAAATTAACAAAAGACTGCGTGGATTTCGTGGGCTTACTGCGATTAGTCGGACTATTTTTCGCTACTCCGTGGTTTAACGAAGTTCGTTGCAAAATTCAAATTAAAGAGCTATTTTTCAAATTAAATATTCGATCCAAATAAGCGGTTGTTACTAAGCGTTTGTCTTCGTATTTAACCTTCAAAGTATTCAAAATCAAAATATAATTTTCGGCGCAAAGCGTTATACCGCGTAAACGGTTTTTGCTTTCCCGGTTAGTTTACTAACTAAGTAATGTAATTTTTCGTAATCCGATAACGAATTATTATTATGGATCGTATTTTCGAAACTAGCGAAAAACAAAGGCCAGTTTTTAATATTGCCATCAAATTCGGGTATTTGTATGGGCGGTAATTTAGGTCGGTCCCGTTTCAGCAAATCAAAACCGGCTGGCCCGGGTTTCGTATATATAAACAAAATAAATTTTGTAAGCCAAAAGACTTAAACAAATTTATAAATCTGATACATGCGCCGGCATGCGATAAAAGAGTAACTGCGTTATTTTTTCTTTGTTGCATCGCTGATCTATATTTGTTTTTAATTAATTGGTTGTCGATACTCCCCCCCTTTCCCTTTATTCCATTTCTCTTTCGCACCTACCTTGTCTCGCATAAAGGAGGAGCGAGACAGCTGTTTTACGCGCGCGCCACTGCCTACGCGAGCGCCTCTAGCTTCACGGGCAGCGGCCACGGTTGAGCGCTGGCAGTCTGTTCCTACAACACCGCGCGCGCGCCCTTTCAACCCTTTCGCAATAACCCCGCACCAACTATCGCAATAATCGTATTTTCCATGGATAAATAGTGTTTTCGTGCAAGGAAACCAGGAATTCAAGTCCAGGGACGCCCCCGGCAGCCTCCACCTCAGCATCTCGCAGCAAGCAGCAAGGTAGTGTGCATATTCCTGTTTTTCCATTACTTTTTCCGTCGACAATCGCGTGTAAATTTCATTTTAGTCTTTCCCCGCAATTACAGTCCACTTTGAATTTATTTATCTCGCCCGCTCAACCACGAAGACTGCACAAGTATGTCAACATTAAAATCCCCACACACCACAACATGTTTTCTACTAGTAAACAAACGCTTCAATACATTTTCCATTACAGTTTCTAATCAATTATAATCCCTATCTGGAGGACTGTAGACACAGAGGACAAAGAGTTGCTCAAGCTCAACACAGGAAAATTTTGCAGTACGCTCAATAGGAAGGGCCACAATATCTTTAAGTTCTTTACATTTCAAATTATTAGATACAAATATAAGAGAGCCCCCACGAATGGCTTTCTTTCTTGAGAACGCACTGCTGAGTGAATAAAATCAATACAAATTCACGTCAAGGTATGTAACTTTCTATTCGTATTGTATCTAATGTTGTGTTCAATTTGTGTAAAAGATTTGCTATATGTCAGTGTAGACAGTATAACCTGTTTAACTTGCAAGTTTGATAACTGTTCGTAAAACTTAATGTTAGTTTTAGTGTTTACATTATCTCTTCTGCCAATAAGTATCACTATTGTTGTTTGTGGGCAATGTGTACTGGTTAATACCTTATTAATTATTTGAGAGTAGGATGCCCTAGGAAATGAAAGGGTTATGACCGAATTACCCAGATGTTGAACTAAGTAATAACCTTTTGCCTATTTCATCACAATAAACAACAGTCTTTCCAACGTTTAAAGGTTGTGTAATTTTTGTTACAGGGCTATTACAGCAAGTGTTATTTGTGTTTATAATATTGTCACATATACTGCCCACAGAGTCAACAATTGGAGAAGTTGACTCGTCCCGGGATGTTATAGACAAGGAAGAACATGGTAGGGATTTTTCACAGTCAGGTGTTTGATAATATAATTTCTCAAGTGAATAGAACCTTTGTTCATTGTTGTGACACGACTCCACCAAGCTATTCAATGCCTTAATGTACTCCCCAATTTCTGTCTGTGATGTTTTGTATTTAAAGTTATGGACTCTAAGGAATCATGTAAACACATAATTTCTATCTGTAATTGATGTATATCAGTCTCATATTGCTCTGTTTGGGTGTTTAATTGTTGTTTACTTGTTTCTATTAGTTGTTTTAACTGTACATTTGATTTACAAGTCCTAAGATATTTGTTGTCTCCTATTCTAAGCTTTTTCATGTTTTTCTGTGATATAGAAATAAATTTATTGAGTTTTATGTATTTTTTTAATTTATTCCTGCTATTTAAGTAGTAACTTACTAATCTTATTGATGATGATGATGTATTAGTGTTCGGTAATAACAAGTGGTCACCGGTTTTGTCTATTGCTGTAATAGGAATATTCAATGCTGAGTTTTGTATTGGGTGTGATTGTGTTATAACTCCACTCAAAATAGAAGGCAAAAATAACGTTATTCATTGAGACAAATTACAGCTGGCGCGCGGTAGCTACGAGTATATGTAGCTAGATATACTAATATATAATACATATTACATAGATAAAATATTGGGACTGTATAAATGAGAGTTTTGTTTATCAGTGGTGACCACTTTGTGGTATTTTCATTTGCGAGCGTTTCCGTGCTTCGGAAGGCATGTTAAGCTGGTTCCGGTTGCCAGGAAAATAGCAGTCGCTAAGCCCAGTTAAAGGCCTTATAGGCGGCCTGAAAATTTTCAACAGCGGGTGGCTACAGTCTGCGCCTGGACATTTCAACACGGCAATGGGCTCACCACCTAGTATGTGGGACAAAAATGCATACCGTGAAAATAGGCGTATAGTATGCCTCTGCCTACCCCTTCGGGGATAGGCGTGACAATATGTATGTATTGTTCGTTATTTGATTGTGTGGAAAGTGGACGTGTGCTGGGAATTTTCGGAACTCGTGCACTGGTGTATTTGTGGGTTAAGAACATATAGATCTAATTCCTTGTTCTATCGGTTACTCCCACTGGGTAGCCCTAGAGGTGGAAACATCGATATTTTGTTAACTTTTTCTGTAAGCAACAGACAAATAGCGATCAGTGATTTGTCAGGATTTGAACCGACGTCTTATTGAGTGGGGACACACCGGACTGTCTTAACCGCCGCGCCACGTAAACATTGATCTGTGACGGCGAAACAAAAACGGCGAAATCTCATCACGAAAACTTCTTTTCAAGCCTCAACCATTTGTCGTAGAATTATCTTCCTACCCAAAAGTTGTACTCATAGGAGACTTGAACATTGATATAAAACAAGGTAATAAAAATGAATATAGTCTGGATTACCTATTTTTGAACGCTAACCATGGCCTCTTACCCACACACTTACTGCCTACTAGAAAGAAAATTTGCATAGATCATGTTTTCTAAAATCGAATATGTCTGCTACCACTCTTCTCCTTGACTCCTTCATAACCGACCACAGGCCAACAATACTGAGTATGACTAATGCAGAACCCTCACCGAGAAACAACTTTAGCACAAGATTAAATCACGCAGCGGTCAGAAGAAAAATAGAGGAAAAATATTTCAATATGATTTATCAATTTACGGATGCCAGTGATGCAATGACAAAATTTATTGCCTTGATGTCATCCATTGTAGTTAAGCATCAAGTTACAACAAAAATCACAAAAAAGCAAAGGATCCTAAAACACTTATGATTGCCATCTGTACACTCTCTCTACCAAATACCAAAATCTTTGCTTATGCAGATGACACAGCTATTTTAGTTACCGGACCTAATTGGCAAATAGTAAAAGAGAAAGCGGAATACTCCTTGTCTAAAATAAAGCAATGGCTAAACGAAAATCTACTAACACTGAACTTGACAAAAACAAAGTTTATTCCCTTTTCAATAACAAAAGTCGGAAGTCCCCCTCAAAGCTTCTCAATAAAGGCACACACCTGCATAACACCGAACGAATGCACCTGTAATGAAATTACTAGGGCAGACAATGTTAAATATCTAGGGGTGTTGATAGATAGTGGGCTAAAGTGGGACAAACATATAGAATTGATGACAAGTCGGGTAAGACGTATGATCCACTTATTCAAATCGCTTCGAGACATTGCCAGTCCAGAAAAAATTAAATTGGTATATTCGGCACTTGGACAATCCATCATCCAGTACTGTATTGCGGTGTGGGGAGGGGCTGCAAAGACGCATTTAATAGACCTCGAACGTGCTCAGAGAGCCGTACTAAAAGTGCTATCTAAAAAACCATACAGGTATCCCACTTCTAGACTGTATTCAGACATTAAAGTACTGTCAGTTCGAAAACTGTTTATACTCCGACACGTTTCAAGAAAGCACCGCACTCTTCCAACTCTCGACCCAAACAGACGGACTAATAAGAAAATCGTCCCAAGCGCTCATTGTAAGACTTCCTTCGGGAGACGACAATTCTATAGTTTGAGCTCCAAAATTTACAATACAATTAACAAAAATCTAAATATTTCATGTCTAAAACATCTCGAATTAAAAAACAAAGTTAAGAATTGGATACAACAATTAGATTATGACATAACTGAGAAATTGCTCGAGTATGTAGAATAGATCCTCAAATTCTTTTAAATATGAAACTAGACCCCTCTCAAACACGCAAACACACACACACACACTCACACATACACACACACACACACACCCACACACCACACGGACACACGCCACACCACAGTCACACCACACACACACCCACGCACCACACGGACACACGCCACACCACAGTCACACCACACACAACACAATAGTGCATACCTCGATCCGCACGCTCCGGTGTAAATGCGGCTTCACGACATCTATGCCCATATCTAGGATATTATAGTTTCCATGACCGAATACTGTCTTTCATAATACAGGATTAAGCCTAGTATGAAATTCAGTTTCGACATGTCTTGTGCACCATCCTAAGGCTTAGCGTTAAAACTTTAAGCCGAATGTAAATTTGAGTCAAATAAATAAATATTAAAGTGTATGGCTAACCGTGATAGGATGCATACTACAACGAAGAAGGCACCTGCTAATCTGGTTCTCAAGTTTTCGTACAATCGTTATCGAAACTTCTGCAACAATCTGCTAAGGCGACTGAAAACTGCATATGAAAGTAATGAGTTAGATAAAGCAAAAAAGACGCCTAGGACACTTTGGAAGAGCATTAAGAATATAACCCACATGCAGAATACAAGGGTTAGCCCAAGAGATTTGCTTACTCTTCTCGATAGTCCTCAATCCTCTGTAAATTAAGTTTGCAGGTATTTTACCAATATAGGGCAATCTTTGGCTTCAAAAATTATATCTCACGGGCACATGTACACCCCAGTAATGACAAAAAATATCAGCCATTCACCTGTCACCTCATTGGTCTTTCTCCCAGTGAATGAAGCTGAGTCGAGTCCCTTATTTTACAATTACGCAATGATTGCACTGTGGGCTGGGATGGCATAACTGCTTCTATATTAAAAGAATGCCGGTCATATCTGTTAACACCTTTAACATACATTTTTAACCTCTGCTGCAGAGTGGAGTTTTTCCTGATGGACTAAAAAAGGCGATTGTCTATCCAATCTATAAGAGTTGAAACAAAAGATGCGTCAGCCACAACAGACCTATCTCAATATTACCATCGTTGTCCAAGTTATTAGAAAGGGTCCTGAATAAACAATTTAGATCGTTTCTTGATCGTTATCAATTAGTAGCCCAAAACCAATATGGCTTTAAAACAGGTGTCTCAACTGAGGATGCAGCCTTGGACTTTACGATGAGGGTAGTTGAGACTTTGGAAAAGGGAGAAAAATGTCTAGGTATTTTTTTGGATTTATCAAAGGCATTTAATACCGTTATGTTGATACTCATAAACAAATTGGAGCGCATTGGCGTAAGGGGATTAACCAGGGTAACTGTTTACGCTTTTACAACAAGCTTCCCTGTGACCCGAGAAATTTACCATTAAATAAATTTAAAAACTATATTAAAAGAAAGCTTTGTGAAAAAGGTTATTTCTTTAGGAAATGATCTGCTGGCAAATTAAATATTATAGTCATAAAATATTAAAATGTAAATAGGCCATCAAAAAAAAGCCTTTCGAAGTTTCTTGACCGTTCTTCTCAGGTGGGCCGCGTTCCGAACCGGTGGTCACTTTAAATATACAATTTTTTTCTTTAGTTTTAGTGTATGACATTTTGTAAGCGCCGTTGAAATGGTCTATGCAAAATAAAGATATTTTATTTTTACTTTTTTACATGTTCAAGGGCTATCTGAGAAATCATAGTCAGTGTGTCAGGATTGATGAGTTCCTCAGTGATGAGCAGAACGTGACATACGGAATACCACAAGGGGGCATCCTAGGGCCTACTTTATTCCAAATATATGTCAATGACCTCTGTAATTTGTCTTCTCCAAATACCAACATCTATGCATATGCTGACGACATAGCTATCCTTGTCAAAGGACTAACATGGATGGATATCAGATCGAGGGCAGAAGCAATTTTGAGAGACGTTACGAAATGGCTGAATTTTAATTTACTCACTCTCAATCTTTCTGAAACTGTTTACATGCCTTTTACGATAACACGAATTACAAAACCGTCCAATACATTCGACTTGATAGCTCATTCTTGTGCTGGAACTTCCATATCGTGTCCGTGTGTACCATTGACCAGAGTAGACTCAGTGATATTTCAGTGATATTAGATTCAGTGGTATTGGGAGTGCAGTTGGATGACGAGTTAAAATGGGGTAAACATATCAATACACTCACCCATCGAGTTTTGCGACTGATTACCATATTTAAAAAACTCCGTGAATCGGCTTGCCTTGAAATTCTGAAGATGGTTTACTACGCTTTGTGTCAATCGTTAATGGGTTATTGTATCACAGTGTGGGGTGGTGCTCATAAGACCCTATTTCTTAGGATCGAGAGAGCACAAAGAGCAATACTCAAGGTTATGATGAAGAGGTCCTTCAGGTATCCAACATCTCAACTCTACGCTGACTTCAAGGTTCTTAAGGTCCGGCAGCGTTATGTACTGCAATGTGCTTTTGAAACTTTTTGAAACTTTATGTACTTCAAACTAAAACGGAGGGGTAATAATATACATAAAACATGGTCTAAATTTTTATGTTAGAGAACCAGTCATACAAAATGGACAATGTCTCATATGTGAATTGGACCATAGGTGGGCAATCGTAGCAGTATACCGTTACCCATCTTATAGCACAAAATCTCATCACGAAAACTTCTTTTCAAGCCTCAACCTTTTGTACGTAGAATTATCTTCCTACCCAAAAGTTGTACTCATAGGAGACTTGAACATTGATATAAAACAAGGCAATAAAAATGAATATAGTCTGGATTACCTTTTTTTGAACGCTAACCATGGCCTCTTACCCACACACTTACTGCCTACTAGAAAGAAAAATTGCATAGATGATGTTTTTCTAAAATCGAATATGTCTGCTACCACTCTTCTCCTTGACTCCTTCATAACCGACCACAGGCCAACAATACTGAGAATGACTAATGCAGAACCCTCACGGAGAAACAACTTTAGCACAAGATTAACATAAAGATAGTCCTAATAGATTTAAACATAGAGATAGTCCCCTACCAAACAAAAAGAAGAGGCGAAATGTACTTCCAGCTATTAGACACAAGACCTCCTTTGCAGAGTACAATTACCAAGTACTAGGCTCTCATATTTACAGAGATATAAATAGGGAAACTAACATAGTTGAACTGAGCAGACAAGAAATAAAAATTAAAATAACAGAATGGTTACTGCAACAAGACTATACAAGTACAGAGTCCTTACTTACCTTCATAGCATAACGCTATATCTACTGCTGCAAAACGAGTTACATTTATGCACTCACATACAACTCATGCCAATCACGTACCCATACGCACTATGCCCACACACACTTACACACATATACACGCACACACAGAAACACACACACATAGATAGGTACATATACACTAAAATATATACTATATACTCTCATGCATGCTAGCATCAAATTTCCGGTGTTAGAAGAACGTATTTTTTACAGAATTTGACTACATAATTACTGAGATAGAACTGTCCTTTAAGTCACAGGATTCTTCCTAGTTTAAGGGACAGCGCTTCAAATTTCTTGTACACTTAGTCTAGAAACAGACTAAGTGTACAAGAAATTTAACATTGTTCACCAGTATGTAATATTTTTGTTAGTTAATAAAATAAATAAATAAAAATTGCTATGTGTATTTAAAAAAAATATTGTGGGACACTTGTCACACAGCGTCATCTAGCCCAAAGTAAGCCAATATTAGCTTGTGTTATGGGATCTAGATAACTGATAAACACACTTATATATTTCTAAATTAATACATATTATAGATAAATAACACCCAGACACAGAATAAACCATCGTGCTCATCACACAAAGTTTTAACCTGGGTGGGAATCGAACCCACGACCTCTTACGTAGCAGTCGGATGCACTCCCACCGTGCCACAGAGGCAGTCAAGATTTAATAATATTCAGGGTCGTATTATAGAACCTTACTCAAGCCTCAAGTATTACTTAGAACTAGTTTTAAGCTGAGCTTTTATTATAGAACCTTACTCGATTCGTGAAACGTCAATCTAGAATCACCTGAGAGCTGTCACAGTGAAATGACGTTTGATTCATATTATAGAACAGTGCTCAAGTGTAATTTCAGTAATCCTTTATTTTTAAACCATATTCAGCTCAGATTCGCTACTTGATTCGAGATTTGCGAGCAGTTTTCGTAAGTTTAGTCGACACCACGCTCAAGCAGAGATTTTAGTTAACAAAAATAAAAGATGGCCTCCTTTATCTTTCTAAAATGGATATTTTTGAAGATAAATAGACTATTACTTACTTATCATTCACGTGTTTATCCCCGAAAGGGTGGCAGAGTCATATTTACGCCCCTATTTCAGTGCCAGCACATTCTACCAAACAGCAGACCCGTACCAATCAATAACAATTACATTACCAAGATATTAATTCAGTATTATATCAATACCGAAGACAGTATGATCTTGTATTGTGTGGCAGTGTGGATCGTATTGCTTCATTCGTTTATTTCAACTACCACACTTTTAATAGAAATGTGATAATAAAATAATACCTATGATAATAATGAGATATGTGGATATTAAAAAATAATGTCATTATATGGTTGTGTTGTAGAGTCAATGTCACTTACGACTATATATATATAGCTATGTACCATCAAATACATAACATTAAACACAAGATAATACCTTAAATGATGGAACACTTGTTAAAGCAATACCAGCGTGGACATCCTTTTTATGCCACAGCATCCTTTCAGGATAGTACTGTAGCTTGTGCTGTACTGCACTATTGTGCCTATTATATTAATATCCCTATTGACTTCCAATACACTTTACCCCCTAAGAGAGTACTCCATATAATAAGAACGTGATCATTTAATATGTAGGAGGAATAGGAATAGATATTGGAAGGTTTGGATAAATTTTCAAAGCAATTTGTAGATGCTGACTTTCATATAATTTTTATTAAAGTGAAAAACATGACTTGGTTTAGGATGGGATTTGACCTGTAACCTATGTCTAACCAGGGCAATGCTCTATGCCACTGAGGTACCATAACCATACCAAAATAAGAATAAATTATTCACTATATTTTCATTGTCACTCGTTCAAGCTTCATCTTGAACGGAGTTATCTTTATCACTGTAATAACATTTATTTGAATGAGAGGTGTGTACACTACAACTTATAACAACCATCATCAATAGATAAAATATTTATTTTAATGATTTTTTTATACTATATTAATTAGTAATTACTTGAAGCGCTCGTGGCCCCGCGGTCTCAGTGTTCGGTAAACGATCACTGAGGTACGCAACTTTCACTATGGCTGGTCGTCGGATGGGTGACCACTTTGTGGCATTTACATTTGCGAGCGTTTCCGTGCTTTGGAAGGCACGTTAAGCCGTTGGTCCCGGTTGCCAGTAAAATGGCAGTCGTTAAGCCTGGTTGAAGGCCTTATTGGCGGCTTAAAAAAATTTCAACAGCAGGTAGCCACAGCCTGCGTCTGTCTATTTCAACACGGCAATGGGCTCACCACCTATTACGTGGGACAGGAATCCACACGGTGAAAAGTGGGCATATAATATGCCTCTGCCACCCCTTCGGGGATAAGGCGTGATGGATATTTATTTATATTAATGAAATATTCATATTAAACAATACAATTATATTTTATTTTATTTTACTTTTTTTAAATAAAGAACCTAAAAATAATTAATCATTATTATTACTATTTCTTAAGATAATGATTTGATGACAGATTCTTTGGTACTTTCTTGTGGTGAATATTGTGCACGACAGGCTCGGCAAGTTTTTGGACGCTTGTGTCAAAGTCGACTATCTCATTAATAACAAAAGGACAAGAGTTTCAACTTGTGTTCTCTGAGATACTATTATTTCCACAGTATCTGTTTCAGCTTACAATATCACTGTAACAAAAAAAAATCTTCAGGTATGCATATATTACTGGCTCGGTGGTGTAGGTGATAGTGTATGTGACTGCTACTCATGTAAAGGTCCCAGATCGGAATAAATATTTGTGAGATCCCCAAATGTTTGTTTAGAAGTTTGGGTGTTTGCTCTATAACAATGTATATATTTAGATATACATAAGTATGTTTATCAGGTGAGTAGTTCCCATAACCCAAGCATAAAGGGTTAGATGGCGCTGTGTGAAAAGTGTCCGACAATGTTTATTTATAAATCCATTACCTACATACAACTTTGATTCACGGTGTTAAAACTTCTGTTCTACATGTGACTTTAAGCTCTATCTTTCTATCCTGTCAAGGTTGTTTATGACAGAGCCCCAAACCCTATGCAACCAAAGTTACAAAGTGTACAAAACTCTATAATATTTTCAACAAATAATAGGTAATTACCCGGTATGTGTCAATAGTCTCTGGTATTTAAATTCAGTGCATATGTTAAATTAGATATCTGGATCCATATCGGCATCAGGACAAAGACCTCCACAGACAGTGGCTATATGGTACTGCCTTTCACGCGTAAGTGCATCACGCTGTCTTGCTCTGAAATTTTACCACAAAGCGGCTCAACTGCTCTCCGGATGCCTAGAACAAAAATAGATAGAATATTATTAAACAGTTATCATGAATTACTAGATGGTGTATATCTGCACAAATATATAAGACCATAAACCTCCAACACTTACCGTTTCGATAGTTTTTGTAGTAAATATACTATTCTGAAATATTGGCTCAAGACGTTGTATGGCATCGTTTTTTATTTTGTATACCTAATATTCTTGAAAGATTTTAATATTTCTAATAATAGATTCCTTTGGACGATCGTAAAATTCTTCTTTTTTCAGATATGTACAGAATTAGAAGAATTTCAATTAATTTACAATGTAAACATAACACTGGCACGATAATATCAAATGTCAGTCAAGCAAAGTTTATTAAACTCGCGATCCATTTAACGCAGAGAAAAGGTTCATTTTATGAGTCCGGGACTTCCTCTACAGCAGATTTTTGTTTAGTATTTTGAAGTAAGGATACTTTAAAGCAATCACAGAGTTGATTAAATCATTTAAATGAAAAAAGTAAATAAATAATAAGCTTTTGAAACATAAATATCAAATAGTAAGCTGCGTGGAATGAAAACAAAATATGTAAGGAATAAAAATGTAATAGAAAACAGACTGTTATTAGGCTTGCAACATTCAAATGCGTATTCTGGCGATTGGAGATTTGGATATTTACTCAAGGTTACTTTTCACCGATCTGAGCATGGGGATAGTTCTATAATAAACCACATGCTTATGTCTAGATTTAGCACTCAAGTGTCAATCTGCTAAATTCCGTTTATGTGTGACTTGAGTTAGTTTCTGTAATACGACCCTCAGTTGTTCATTTCGACTTTTCTTTACTTTGAAGAGGTTTTAAATAAGTTGTAAAAGAACGTTAAAATTACTGGCAGTGTACAACAGTATCAATATCACTGACCTCCATACATACAAGTACATCAATATGAATATTATTTGAAAAATTAAAAACAAACAAAAATTTCATAAAATCTAAAAAGAACGGTAAACAGAATTCGATTTTTACGTCATAATTATATGTTATGATTTTATTTGTTGAAAACTTTTAAACGATGAAGGCCATATCTGTGTTTGTAAATTCTCTAGTTATTTTGATATTTGCTTTTACAGTTACCTGTGTTAGTGGAAATGTAAAGAACAGAATAAATAACTATATAGATAATAACGGCAAAGATGAAACCCTGGAAATTCCCATGGAAAGCAAACCTACCAACTTAACGTGTGCTACAAGGCAAAATTCTCAAATGCATGCAATACGCAGTGCTAGTTTGAACCAGTTCCCTTTTATAGTGGCTATAATGTCAATGCAAGACGAATATTTGTGTTCTGGCTCTTTAGTTTCTAATAGATTGGTACTAACCACAGCGAGCTGTATTCTACAACCCTTAAGCTACGTCCTACTTAACACCACTTCCGTTAAGAGTGATGACACAATCATTTCCCTTCATGTTATAAAAACTGAAATATTTCCTACCAAGGATGTAGGCATTGCCGTCATAGAAAAGCATAATGGTAGCACTGCGTCAAATATCAAACTCAGTAACTACAGTAATCCTGTTTCCATTCTAGATATAGAAGGAATTGGATTCGGGTTAAATTCGGACGATAGGCAAGTCAAAGAGCTCCAGTATATCGGTATGGAAGTTCGTTACGCTACGGCAGCAGCGGAAAAAGTGGAAGGGTATTTTGATTGTGTCGAAACAAAAGTAACAACATGTTTCAAGGATACTGGTGGACCTGTAGTGTTTGACAACGAGCTCATGGGAATTATTACTAAAGGTCAAAACGAATGTACCCAAGCACTGTCTGCAACTAATGCTTTAAATAAGAGAATGGTAGACTTTGTACCTACATACGTCTTCAAGGCATGGTTGGAAGAAAAAATAAAGAATACTGCGGAACAGGGACGTGTGGCGCTAGCCACGAATTCTCAGCGTGCGCTCGAATTATTTCTTAATCGCTCAGCAGCCACGCCAAGCATCGAAGTAATTCGGGATGGTATGGCTATAATGGCAATGACATTTTCTAAACCCGATCATGTTTATCCAGCAGAACTATGCTCTGCATTAATACTTAGCCCACAACCAGTGTTCATTTTAATGCAAGTTTTGAGTGTAATCGTAATTTATTCTCGTTGAGAGTAATCGTTTTGAGTATAGTATTTTATATAATTCACACCAAAATTATTTCAAATTGAAGAATTTCAAGTTTGGATGCAAATTATATAAAATAATATTACACTCAATACGATTTAGTTACTATTTATTTCATAGAGTAAATGCGAATTATATAAGTTACGAAAGTGTTTTACAGTGTTTTAGTTTTTAAAAATACATGTTTTATATACATTTTACGTTGCTTTATTTCCTTCTCGACATTCGATTCCTGGTTGATAAGATACCTCTAGGTGTACTACGTAAACATGGATAAGAGCTGTCGCGAATGCGAAGCTTTAACGAGACGAAGTAAGAATAAAATACTAAGTAGTATGAAGTCCGTTTCTGACCTGTGACCAACGTAGTTTACCTAGGTGTTCCACGGTTAACTTTTGGGGCTCCGTAAGCAGAGGAGGTAGAGAGCGGCCAGTACGGGCGTGCGCTGAGTGGGCACCCCCTGGAACATAGAAAGGGTGCCCTTCGCCAAGTGACCAGTTGGGCGGGGTCCCCCAACCATCCGCCCGCTCCGGCCCGTAATGTTGAATTTGCAAAATGTTGAATTCTCAAAATGTTGAATTTCCAAAATGTTGAATCTCAAAATGTTGAATTCCCAGAAATGTTGAATTTGCAAAATGTTGAATTCTCAAAATGTTGAATTCTCAAAATGTTAAATTTACAAAATGTTGAATTCCCAATATGTTGAACTTACATGGAATATTTACATTCAATTTTATTCCTATTTTTTCTTCTAATAACTATTTTATTCCTAAAAAGACTACCTCGGTGGTGCTTGGGTCGGAGCAAATATTTGCGGCCCGCTATCATACGAGCGTCTGTCCGACTTGCGTCTCACCTCACCTGAAGTCTTCTTTCGTACTACTTCTTCACTCCGCACGGTCTTAATGTGACGTCCCTTGTAGTGAGACCATTGGCACGCATATCACGACTCTTATGATGTAAAATCAGTTATTCTTTAGACTTTCCTCCTTTCCAAGACTCTACTGAACTGACATGGCTAGACATTTCCGCACATAGCCTGGTGGTTGCCGCAAGACATGACCATACCAGTGTAGGAGTTACTCTTGCTCAACTGCGAAGGCTGCCGCGGATGCGAATTTTTCTCATGCTATCTATCTCCATGAGCCCACACATCCACTGCAGCGGCTCTACCCCCCCCCCCCCCCCCCCCGCCCCACAGGTTCTTGGCGAATACGAATCCTCTTCCCTCTCGCTCTTGTTGAGAAAGGGCTTGTTGAGAAGGCGGCCTGTGCGATCGCTCCGTAATTTAAATATTTTATATTTGGTTTAACTTTGTATTCCCAGCTCGTGAATTGGTTTTATGTGATATTTTAGTGATTGTGTTTTGGTAACACGTAAGTGAACATGTGTACAAGTGTAACATGCAGTTTTCACTAGCGAGGTAGTGCGAACATATTGCCGCCAGACGTCGCTAGTTATATTGAAGGATAGGATGTGAGTACCTAGCGTTTGCGTATAGATGGCATTATCGTGTCTGATTTTCAACAGATCCTATTTTAATTAAAAAATATAACATTAAAATTGAATAAACAGTTTTTTAAGGAATACTAGTATTTAAATCAATAATTCAACATAAATATAAAATAACTTTAACTTGGTCTATGGTGGTAGAAATTAGTATGTTGATTACTGAACGACAAGAAAAGGATAATTTTTACAGTTCTCCAGAGTGGGGTCGGAAGGAAAAAAAGGATAAATAGGTGGTGTGAGGAAGGATGTAGATCGATTATCGACCTGAGATAGTTAAGGGATACCCGAAGTTCTCCAGATTTCTGAGATATTCTCCAAAATTCGTTAATAATGATTGTTCTTGTGCAAGTTTTGGCCAACCCAGCCTAATTCTATAGCCGTTATAGTCATAATCACGTACGAGTGTATAAGAAACCCCGCTATCCACGTAATTGCTGGAAGCGTTGTGGTTTCCCTTGGAGGAAAGGCGCGGAGGCTTCGCAAGATTCTGCTACTTGTTTTCAAGTTTCGCACCCTAGCACAAAAGCTGAGTACCTTTTATTTTCTACTCCTGTATCTGCTGCATATTTTCTTGTGTGTGTGGGAAGAATATCTATCTATGAACATTATACCCTTAGCATTGCATTTATGTAATAACTGATACCTGTGATGATTTTTTATTGTTAAATATTTATATTTTTTATTGTGAGGTAGATTTTTTTCCTTAAAATAATCGAATTCCTTCTTTATTAAACCTTGTAAAGAACAATTGCGCAAGCATATTATTTATCTCCCAACCACACACACTCTTCATCAAGGCGCGATAATTTTATTGTTTACACTTTATTTAGACAATTTTTTTATTTGTGCTGTATAATTAGTGTTAATAAATAAAGCCCTTGCGAGATGAACCTCCCGATAGAGGGGGAGGTAAACGCGTATGTGCTACTATGAGGTCGCCACCGACAAAGCGACTTTTTAGTGAAATGTCTCCGGTTTTCCAAACACCCGAAGATGTAAACAAACGGGTAAAATCAGTTAAATTGGTCAATAGTGACTTGTCGGAATACCATAATAAAGGCGAATATTGCACGTTAGGCGAGAATCACTTTGTCTAATAAAACTTCTATAATGGATTTAAACCAGCGCTTGACCGGCATTATTTCTATTCTGGCATTAAAATCGTCATGTAACGAAACTAAGGTGGCAAATATGGCCAAAGAACTGCAAGCACTTAAATGTCAACAACCAAAAATGTCATATGCGGATAAACTAAAGTTACGATTGCCAGTTAAATCGGCCCCTGTCCCAGCAGCAGTGAGGGCTTTTCCAGCCCGACCCTGTGTGGTGGCTTACCCCGCGCCTGATCGTTCAACCGAGTTCACAACGGCGTCCGCGACTAAACAGGCACTTATGAAAGCTATCAAGCCCAGTGACGATGGCTTCCAAATTGTAGGCATTAAAAAAACCGCGAAGTCGGGTGTAGTACTTCGTGTTGCGAGCGAAAGCCAACTCAAGAAGTTGGAGTCAGTGGACGCAATTAAATCGGCGGGCTTGCGCTTAGAAAAACCCAAGGGTCGTAAACCGCGAATCCTAGTTAAAGATATTCCTGGGTCTATGGAAGACCATGACTTTGTTAGAGCCTTATATCGCCAAAACATTAAGGACGAATTAAAAATTTGCGAGGAGGACTTTATTAAGAATTCCAAAATAGTTCGTAAGCGTCGTTTGGAGCTGGAGCCGGAGATCCGGAATCATTTGGTGGCCACGAAGGATAAATTATTTATTGATTGGGCCTGGTTGCGCCGGTTTATGATAAAAGAATAGCCGCGTTATTTTTTCTATGTTTCATCGCTGATCTGCATTTGTTTTTAATTAATTAGTTGTCGACACTCCCCCCGCTCCCCTTTATTCCATTTCTCTTTCGCACCTACCTTGTCTCGCACACGCACCTATAAAGAAGGAGCGAGACAGCTGTTTTACGAGCGCGCAAGTACCTACGCGCGCTCCGCTATCCTCACGTCGGCGGCCACGTTTGAGGGCTGGCAGTCTGTCCTACACCATGCGCGCGCGCGGCCGCATCGCACCAACTATCGCAATAATTGTATTTTCCATGGATAAATAGTGTTTTCGTGCAAGGAAACCAGGAATTCAAGTCCAGGGACGCCCCCGGCAGCCTCCACCTCAGCATCTCGCAGCAAGCAGCAAGGTAGTGTGCATATTCCTGTTTTCCTATTACTTTTTCCGTCGACAATCGCGTGTAAATTTCATTTTAGTCTTTCCCCGCAAGTACAGTCCACTTTGAATTTAATTTGTTTTTAATTAATTAGTTGTCGACACTCCCCCCGCTCCCCTTTATTCCATTTCTCTTTCGCACCTACCTTGTCTCGCACACGCACCTATAAAGAAGGAGCGAGACAGCTGTTTTACGAGCGCGCAAGTACCTACGCGCGCTCCGCTATCCTCACGTCGGCGGTCACGTTTGAGGGCTGGCAGTCTGTCCTACACCACGCGCGCGCGCGGCCGCATCGCACCAACTATCGCAATAATTGTATTTTCCATGGATAAATAGTGTTTTCGTGCAAGGAAACCAGGAAGTCAAGTACAGGGACGCCCCCGGCAGCCTCCACCTCAGCATCTCGCAGCAAGCAGCAAGGTAGTGTGCATATTCCTGTTTTTCCATTACTTTTTCCGTCGACAATCGCGTGTAAATTTCATTTTAGTCCGTACAGTCCGCTTTGAATTTATTTATCTCGCCCGCTCAACCACGACCACTTGTAGATTTATCGATGACCTCGAGGTAGTGCCTTGTATGAACTGTCAACAATACGGTCATGTTCACAAATTTTGTACCAGCAAGTCACCCAGCTGTGCTAATTGCGGCGAGGAACATGATACACGATCATGTCCACATAAAGACAGTCCTGATTTTAAACCCATCTGTATAACCTGCAAAAGGTTTAAAAAGCCCCATGACCATTGCGGCTCTCGGGAGTGTCATACATATAAGCATAGGCTGCAGCAACTCATTCTATGCACAAAATACATGTAGTTGTTTCATTTAATAAAAAAACCTAACCACTCCGGGAGTGCCGACAGAAGTGAAAACTCAATTTATTAATAATTTATTTATCTAGACGCGTTGGTACATGCATATATGCACACACTATAGCTGCGTATCGTAACGGGGTGTAGCGAGTCCAGAGATTTATCTCATCTAAAAAATTGCGTACCGCGCTAAAAGAAGTTTTTCCTTCAAAAATTGACCGGGATCGACGTTAATGATGATGATGATGAAAAATAAATCTACACTGAAAGACTCCTAATTGATTACACAGCATTATTTAATAAGACCTGTAGATGACCGGAATCAACGTTAGATGATGATGATGATAATGGTCGCGAGTCCAGAGATTTTATCTCATCTAAAAATAAGCGTACCGCGCTAAAAGAATATTCACTTCAAAAATTGACCGGGATGGACGTTAATGATGATGATGAAAAAAAAATCTACTCTGAAAGAGTCTTAATTGATTACACAATATTATTTAATAAGACCTGTAGATGACCGGGTTCAACATTAGATGATGATGATGATTATAGTCGCAAATCCAGAGATTTTATCTCCTCTAAAAATATGTGTACCACGCTAAGAGGCGTTTTCACTTAAAAAACTCAATTTATTAATAATTTATTTATCTAGTCGCGTTGGTACATGCATATATGCACACACTATAGCTGCGTATCGTAACGGGGAGTAGCGAGTCCAAATTTATCTCATCTAAAAAATTGCGTACCGCGCTAAAAGAAGTTTTTCCTTCAAAAATTGACCGGGATCGACGTAAAGATGATGATGATGAAAAATAAATCTACACTGAAAGAGTCCTAATTGATTACACAGCATTATTTAATAAGACCTGTAGATGACCGGAATCAACGTTAGATGATGATGATGATTATGGTAGCGAGTCCAGAGATTTTATCTCATCTAAAAATATGCGTACCGCGCTAAAAGAAGTTTATCCTTCAAAAATTGACCGGGATCGACGTAAAGATGATGATGATAAAAATAATTCTACACTGAAAGAGTCCTAATTGATTACACAGCATTATTTAATAAGACCTGTAGATGACCGGAATCAACGTTTGATGATGATGATGATTATGGTCGCGAGTCCAGAGATTTTATCTCATCTAAAAATATGCGTACCGCGCTATAAGAAGTTTTTCCTTCAAAAATTGACAGGGATCGACGTAAAGATGATGATGATAAAAAATAATTCTACACTGAAAGAGTCCTAATTGATTACACAGCATTATTTAATAAGACCTGCAGATGACCGGAATCAACGTTTGATGATGATGATGATTATGGTCGCGAGTCCAGAGATTTTATCTCATCTAAAAATATGCGTACCGCGCTAAAAGAAGTTTTTCCTTCAAAAATTGACCGGGATCGACGTAAAGATGATGATAAAAAATAATTCTACACTGAAAGAGTCCTAATTGATTACACAGCATTATTTAATAAGACCTGTAGATGACCGGAATCAACGTTAGATGATGACGATGATTATGGTCGCGAGTCCAGAGATTTTATCTCATCTAAAAATATGCGTACCGCGCTAAAAGAAGTTTTTCCTTCAAAAATTGACCGGGATCGACGTAAAGATGATGATGAAAATCTTACGCTTTTTCGATCAGGACACGTGTCCTGACGCCACGTGTCCTGACGCCACGTGTCCTGACGCGAGTTTAAGATTTTATACCCATTACAGAATATTATATTTAAAGTGCTCAACGCCGCTCAAGAAGTTTTCACTTCAAAAAAAATTTTGGATCATGAATCTTCTGATTAATTTCGTTGCGGGTTCCAAGACATGCTTACTTCTCCTGGGACATCACCGAGATCGAGCTCGGTGTAACTTTTCTGGTGTTTTGGTCATTGCTGTAGATCCTGGTTTACAGGAGTCACAGTAATGGGAATTTGGGTGGGATCAGTCTCAATTAAAATGCCCTGTGAGGAGTTGACTGAGGTGAAACGTCGGCACTCCGTGTGCCCTCTCCACCCAAGCACGCAAGCCGGGCTGGACAGCCCCGACGATCCGGGAGCTAACTAAGGGGCCTACCAACCTATCAGCCCGCTTCAGGAAGAGATCGTCGCGAGCCGACTGTCTCCAGCGGTCGATCTCCTCTGAAAGCGGCTGTCCACCGTTTCTTCGCACCAGGGTGCTCTCTTCATAAACCTTCTTCAGGACTCCAGCCTCGAGATCCCAGGGGATGCTCCCTGCGATTAGGACACCTAGTTGTTCCAGAGTTAACTCTGTGTACCCCTGATCCACCTATGTGTTCCACATTTAACATATTTTATACTAGATGACGGCCGCGGCTCCGCTCGCGTGATAATCTTTATTGTTCCCATTTCCCACAGGAATGTGTTATTCTGATGTATAAGCTATATTATTGTAAAGTTACATCAAAATATATTTAGAGGTAAAGCGCAGATTGCCAGGAACGCAAAATCACATTAGCAAAATGCCAGAAATGATAAATGCCAGGCATCGCAAAATGACAAGATCTGATAACGACAGATTCGTGAAACGACAGATTCGCGAAATGACAGATTCGCATAATGACAGATTCGCGAAATGCCAGATTCGCATAATGACAAATTCGCATAGTGACAGATAAATATTAAATATTGTCGGGTATTTTTTTGGTATTTTTTACACATCGTTATTCAGCCTAAAGTAAGCGAATATAAGCTTGTGTTATGGGATTTAGACAGCAGATAAACAGGGGCATGTATGGCACTATAAATCTGCAGACTGGGATGGACTGCGAGAATTCCTTGTGTCATAACCGTGGAGGCGGCTTTGCTTCACTTCAGACGATGTGAACTCCTGCGCTGCAGCAGTTGCTGAGAGGATCTTGGCGGGCATGGAATGTTTTATTCCTCAGTCGCTCGCCATAGACCCTTCACCAGAATATTTATTGTATTATATTTTAACAAACTTACCTTGAAGCCTTGGCAACTTGAACTTTACAAATCTTTCCTCTTTATAATATTTGTATAGATATTCAACAGTAAACTTATTTTTATTCCGCAGTAAAAATATATAGTAAAAATATTACCATTGAATAAGTAATGACCACTTAGAATATTTATTTCCTAGCAAACGATCAATCTGGTTTTTTTTAATAGAAAAGGAGGGGTTGTATTATTACAGGGGCTTAGTCAACTGAAGGGGGCAACAGCTGTGCTATCACGGTTGTTACCTAACCTAAGGCGAACCAACACGCCCAGCAGGAGACTGTACCTCGGGATCGTGCGGAGCATGGCCCTTTACGGGCCTTTTGTGCGGAGAACCTGACGGCCCACAATGTGGCTATATTACATAGCCCGCTGAAGGCTTTGTCGAGGCGTCATGTCTCGTTGCCGGGAGAGGCTGCCATGGAGGGGCCATGGGACCTGGCAGCGAGAGCCCTTGCATCATTATTTAAACGATGCAGGGAGGCGCGGGAGAAGGGCCATAGGCCTAGGCACCGAGAAATGAAGTCACAGCGGTCCCAGCTCCGCCAGAAAGAATAGCATAGACGGAAAGTTTCGATAGTTCGGAAAGTTTCGAGTACATCCTGGAAGATATTAAGTTTATTTCCAGTACTATCTATCTCAGGCGAAATGTAATTATTTTTTTAACAAATAATGGTACCGAGTGTAAGGCAGGGCGACTGTGGTAGCATCACTCTTTAGGATGCTTACGCAAGGAAATACATATCAAAACTTGGTAACATATAATAATAGCAAATAGGCACAAATTTACAAATAACAGAAAAAATAGTTTACTCTAACATATTTTCTACATCACACAATGACATTCTCATTTTTCCAATACAAAAATTAAACTTTGTTTTTACATTATAATGCAATGAGAATATAACTATGAAGCAAACCTCTTTGCATCAATACTGCTCCGTTAAATCTCATGCATCACTCACTCACCTCTCATTCACTCAATCCCATACCATTCTCGCATCACTCAAACTTGCCTCTTGGCAGTGGTTTGGTTTGGTCAAGGTATCAGCAATCATTATTTCAGATTGTCGATACTTCAACCTTTTGATAACAGATTCGACTGCCTCCCTCAAAAAATGGTATCTGATATCAATATGTTTGGTACGTTAATGATGCACCGAGTTGTTCGCAATAGCAATGGCTGATTGGCTAAAAAACTTCTCCACGATCACGCGGGGAGAAAACGCTTGATCCATGCCACCTTTTCCACGTCAGAATCCATAATGAGCCTCCCATAAATACCTTTCAGACTATCCTTGCATTCTTGCCGTTATAACCTTTGTAACTTTACTAGCTAAGCTGACTAAGCTGATCGCCCTGTAGCTAGAGTAGTTTAGGCGAGAGTCTTTCCCTTTGTAAATTGGTACTACAACTGTTATTCGCCAGTCATCTGGGACCTTACCTGTCCGCCAGCATAAGTTGCATAACAGACATAGTGTGCCTCAGAAGCGCGATCCATTGTACTTGATTATCTCAGCAGTAACTCTGGTTTTTCCTGCAGCCTTACCACATTTCTTACTTCTTATCGCTTGTTCAATCTCTTTCATACTAATGACTTCTATGACATCGGGATCCAGAGCATCAAAGTGAGCTCGACTTCCCGATGAGGCTTCTCTGTCTTTACTTGCATACATCTTTCCATAATATTCACTCCATCTCTACAGGACGTCAGTTTGGTCTGTTAGGACGTCATTGTTAACACTAAGCACTTTATTCATACCACAGATTGTCCAGCAATTCGGAGTCTTGCCTACATCTTTCCAGAAGAGCTTGGCATTATCCCGGATATTGGACGATAATTTTTTATCCGCTCTCATTATGCACCTTTCACGAGCTTCCTGTATCAGTGCCTTCGTGTTAACTTTTTGCAGCTTGTATCTCTCTTTCAATTGAAAATCATTCCGCGAGGCTAACTAGTCTAACTATGCTTTCTTCTTCATTCGAACTGCTTTTTTCACTTCCTCATTCCACCATGCATCACGCTTCTTACTGCTGCCTTTTTTCGTTTCTCCACACACTTCCACAGCAGCATTTACCATACTATCCCTAAGGTTCTGCCATACACTTTCCACATTCTCACTACTAACATTGACGTCGCCAAGCTTTTCGGCTACCCTTTCTTTATATTTATCCCTAATGGATGCATCCTGCAGCTTCCAGCTTTTGATGCTATAAGTCAGCTTAGGTTCAGGACACTCGGTACGATGACGCCAACCCGCAAACAGACTCCTAATCCTAGTTATGACTAGGTAGTGGTCTAATCCCAGCCCAGCGCCTCGATGAACCCTTGTGTCCATCACCTGTTTACGTATGTAATAAAATGTATTAAATTGGGTTGTTGTGGAAAACATAAGTTAGAGGTTGTCAAAACTGTCACTGTTGTGTAGAGTTATTGACGCGTTGCAACGGCAACGCGTGCTGTCTATTATATGATTGCGTGCGGTGTGACAAACAGGAATCGTAGGTGGTTCTTTTGGCGTTCATGTTCATTCTGAAAATGTTTTGTCAAGGCGGTATGGGTCGGTAAGATTTTAGCCTGCTCGTAATCGAGCGAATAAAATAAAGGATCTTGGTCTTCTTACTACGTGAAAGTGAAAAATCTTTATTCATTTAGTCACAAAGTAACACTTATAAACGTCAAGATTATTGCTTCTACATTTACATTAACTACCAGATTCGCAACGCAATAGGTAGAGCCTGAGGAAGGACCTGGCAATAAAACTCATGGCCACTCTTTTCTAACTGCCAGTAATTACATTACATGATATTTGAATAAATAATATAGTAATAAGTCTATACAAAAGAAACAAAATCAAATCAAAATGAGACCGTTTCTAGTTGCCAGTTAGCCCACCCTTATGAGGAAGACTCCGGCAAGAAACTAAATGGCTGCTATTTTAAAATTCAGGTATGGCTTACAATGTTAAACTTACATTGTTCCTTTGGAGTTACAAGAGAACAGTCGACTAAACTTAATTTGCCTTAAATATAAATAGTATTATTTGTAATAATTGCTATAACAGCTATGAGCTGACCAGTCCCAACAGACGGCACCCGTTCACGGGTATGACGCATATATCAGCCATCGCCCTACTCAACCGTATTATAGGGAATAAGGCGACCCGATACATGCCACTGCCAGGACATTTAGGCGAGCATGACATACTCATACTGCACAGCAACCATCATGTCAATTTCATAAATTATAAAAAGCTATGTGGACGGTGCTCACACAATAACAAACTCAAATTACATATAATTATATTAGTTAACCTGACGTTTCAAATCACTTATGTTAAACAAATGTACATTATATTTTTAATGTTTCTTTATTATTATTATTTCTATTTGTATATTTATGCGTGTTGACTTAGAGCGACTTGCTCCCATGCATTTTTATCATTTATATAGTCTGAAATTTTATAATATGCCTTGTTACACAATTTGGCCTTGACTGTTGTCTTAAACATATTTATTGACAATATTCTAATTTCATCGGGAAGTTTGTTATAGAATCGTATACATTGCCCCATAAAAGAATTGCTGATTATTTCGAGACGAGTAGAATGTAATACAAGATTATCTTTATGCCTAGTGTGGAAGAAATGTGTCTATGTTTTTGTGCATATAAAGTAAATTCTCATATATATATATATATTGTGATATAACGGTAAGAATATTAATTTCTTTGAATCTTTCTCTTAGAGATACCCTGGGACCAAGCTCTCTTCTGTAAAATAAATATCGTATTAATGTCCGCTGAGTCTCCCCAAAGAAGAATTCCCTTGACATAACACTTTGAAAATAACTGAAATAAACTATTCTAGCCATTTCAACATCAGTGAGCCGTCTTATTGGTGATCCATTCAGTTGCCGCCTGATCCATTAAGTTGCACAATGGTCGCCACCTGTCTCACATTAGGTGTCGAAAACTTTTTTTATTTTTAGTTATTTATTTATTTATTGTCACTTATAACCTGGATTTACAATGCTTAGAAATGAAGCCTTCTTTTAAGCAAATATGTACTTGTGTCAGAAGGCTCCGCTCTCCCATGTAAGGACATACTAAGGTTTATTACCGAATTTTGTTCAATAAACGAGTACTAAATATTGAAAAACAAATTCAAATTATATCTAAAAAACTTCAACTAAAAGTGAATAACAATAAAACAGTAAGTACTTTTCATAATGCCGTATGTGTGTGTGTGTGTGTGTGTGTGTGTGTGTGTGTGTGTGTGTGTGTGTGTGTGTGTGTGCGTGTGTGTATGCGTGTGCGTGTGTGCATGTGTGTGTGTGTGTGTGTGTGTGTGCGCGTGGGGGTGTGGGTGTGTGTGTGTGTGTGTGTGTGTGTGTGTGTGTGTGTGTGTGCGTGGTGTGCTACTGGGTACGCTGTAACAGGGCTTCAGTGTCATCGTAAGTCAATTCTCTTATCTTTTCTATTAATGCTATTTTACAATTGTAAAAATTAAAGGCGTATAGGTTGATTTGCCCGTTGATTCTGTTATACAGATAAGCTGAACGTTGACTAAACTGTAAACAAGCGAAAGTGGTTCGACTTAAAGAGGTACTAGCAGCAAGGTCTTTTCTTCTTTTATTTTCAATATCTGGGTTGTATGGTAGTGACTTATGTTTTTTGAGGACAGTATGAAGAATATATAGCTTCCTGATGGACAACAACTCACTAATCTGATAGAGAGTGTTAGTAGGGAATCTTAAATTCTTAAAATACATTATTTTAATGAGTGCTCGTTGCGCTCGCTCTAGTTCAACGAATCTAGTCTTCCCCGCGCCACCCCAGACAGGAATGCAATATACCAGGACAGACTGGATGAATATCCAACTAAATTTTCTTATTCTGTTTGTAACTTGTTCTATTTGTGGATACCAGGACAGTCCTTGGTCTATCAATACGCCTAAATACTTGGTCTGCGTAACTTTATTTAAGCTCGGGCATTGACAAATACCATCCAAAATTACACCACATGTATGGACTTTTATTTGAAATCCATCTTGAGGTTGTGTTCTTTTGCGGATGCTGAAGCAAATATAATTTGATTTTTGTGTGTTTAGGGTAAGTAAGTTACTTGCAAGCCATTGAGCTATTCTCATCATACCCACTTCAGCTGTCCGCTTAACGTCACCCCAAGTGCTCCCATAGCAAACAAGAACTGTGTCATCGGCATATGACAAAATTCTGGCATTAGGGATCTTCAAATTGCAGAGGTCATTAATGTAGATTAAGAATAAAGTAGGACCCAAAACGCTTCCCTGAGGTACGCCATAGGATACGCTTTCATCCTCACTAAGATGGGTGCCCACTTTTACTCTTTGCCTTCTGTTAGAGAGGTAATCTTTAAAAAGCTCCAGTTCAGTATCACGCACTCCAACCTTTTCTAGCTTTTTTAATAAGTCTAGGACAGAGACAGTGTCAAACGCTTTTGTTATATCTAGGAATACAGCTAAACATTTACGGCCTTTATCGAGTTGATCTGTTACAAGTGTACTAAGTTCTAAAACTGCATCTTCAGTCGATTTACCTTGTCGAAATTCAGACTGCGCAGGAGATAAAATTTGAAAGTGATTTAGGTAATTAAGTAATCTGATGTTAATTATTTTATCAATTATCTTTGAAACAGCTGGTTAGCAGTTATTAATATCGTCTCTGTCCCCAGTCTTGTGTAATGGAGTAATGATCGATTGCTTTAAAACCGCTGGAAAGACCCCCTCCTAAAACACAAATTAGCAAGGTGAGTTAGTACAGGAACGATCTCTCTACCAGTGTACTTCAAAAACTTTATGGATATGTTGTCGCACCCGGGGGCACTACTGGATTTAGGACTCATCAATGTTCTAAGTACTTCGTCATAGTCTGTGTCAAGGAGCGCCAAAGAATTAACCTGTGACGGTAGGTCACTTTCCCCGCCGGGATCCAGAATTGATGGGCTTCTGATTTTTTGGGCTAGTTGCATTCCAATACTTACAAAATATTTATTAATATAGTTTACTGATTCAGTGGGTGACGGTAAGTAAAAGTAGTTCAGTGCAATTTTTTTTTTGATTATTCGTATAAGTAATTGACTTAATGTTTTTCCAGAGTAATTTATTATTGTTAATTGAGTTATTTAATAAATCTCTATGATATATTCTTTTACTTTTTTTTTATTAGATTATTACAATAATTCCTGTAGCGCGTATATGTTATTCTTAGAATTTCGTTATGAGAATTACGTTTAAAATCATTTTGAACCCTGTTTCGGGTTTTTATACATCGGAGTATTCCAGGGGTTATCTCACCCGGGACTCCTGGCCATAGACAGATAGAAGGGTAACATGTGGTTTTAGTCGGTAGGAGTCCGGCATAGCATCCATGAGGATTTACACGATAAAAAAAAAAAAAAAAAAGGGTTATCCATGGCTTAATAATGCGCTTTCCATGGGGAATATTTATGATATTTGTATTATTCTGAATGGAGTCAGATAGTGCGTGTACAAAACGATCAGATATAACATTTGGATCATCACAAGATAGAAGTTCAATAAGTTGTTGGTCTTGTAAATAATTACGAGCTTTCGCGAAATCCAAAGAGATTCGCTTCCTTTTAACGATAAGGGTGTCCTTAAGCTTGGTGTTTAGGATTTAAGTAAGCAAAAATAAAAACAAACTACCACAACGCCAATAGATGGCGTTGTACACGAATATTAAATCTCGCTTTGGTTGTGTTCCGATTATATTATAGATTTACCTGTCAATATTATTTTAAGGACTCAATAATCATTGTTGTAGTTACTTTACATATATTATAAAGGGTATATTGGGCATTTCGGCTTTCATTTGACCCAGCGCTTTCCAGTGGGAACAACAACCTCGTCTATGGTCCGTTCGTAGCCGGTTGCAAACAGCGCTGTTTTCGGTAGCTCTCTTCGGTGGTGATACCGGTATCCCCCGCCTTGTTAGTACTGGTTAGTGGACCGCTAGCCAGATCATTAGTTCCTGCAGCGGACGTCAGGTAGACGTTGAGCGCTGGTGGAACATTGGAGCAAGCGACGGCGGTGCCACAGCCTGATTATTAAGTAATCAGGAGGCGCCATCTGGCGGGGAGGCAAGAGCTACAATTGAATTGCTGATGGATTCAAAGGACTACACGTAACGACGTCAATAACCAAGCAGGTTCACAAGGCGCCACCAGAGGGCGCTGCGGCAAGCGGTTGCTACAAATTGTGTCTATGCAAAGGTGTGTGGTGTGACCCCAACCAATCTGTGAGTACATTTTCGACCCTATTTCTTCAAGTGCAGCAACTTCGAACATTTTTAGACTTTTATTTTAGTGATTTTATTGTGCTATAATATTGGTAATTTCAACCTTAACGTTTAGGCTTTATTAACTTGTATAATTAACTTGGGTGTTGGACTTGTATTAGTTTAAGGCAATTCTCTGTTGAGACGGGGAACCTATGCCCAATTTCATATTGAGTTGAGTTTTACTTGACTTTACTTTAAATTTGTTGATAAATTTTATTATTATCTGTTAAAGTTTTTCTTATTATCTATTTCCTTTTGAGTTTAACTTATATTTGTGTGCACTTTATATAGTTATTAAAATGGAATTATTTGAAGCTGTCCAGGAGGACACAAGGAGCCAAATTGCCAAAGTTATTGTAAATTTTAAAAAGTCCTCTATGGACCGCATTACTCTTTCCTACTTAGAAGCGAGATTAGAAAATATTGAAAAGTTATGGGAAAAGTTTTGTGAAAATCACGAAAATACACTTAAACAGATCAAAGATATAAAATTGTATCACAGCTCTAACTATTATCGGAAGGAGATCTATAGTGATGTACTAGAACAGTATATAGATCATAAGGCCGAACTCAATGAAAGGCTTAGAAGTTTTAAAGTAGCATCCACGGTTGGTCAGTCAGTAATGGAGTCTGATAGCCAGGGTTATAAATCAAAGGGTAGAGTTAAATTACCTGAAATTAAAATTCCAACCTTTTCAGGAAACTACTCAGAATGGCACACCTTTAGAGATTTGTTTTTGGGTTTGGTACATAACGACAAACATTTGGACAATTCTCAAAAATTTTATTATCTGAAGGGTCATTTAACGGGCGAAGCAGAACAATTGCTTCGAAATACTAGAATCACAGGGGACAGTTACGAAGTAGCTTGGACAAAATTAAATAGTACATATTCTTAGAAAGACAGTTGGATTAAGGATAAGAAAACACTAATCGGTAACCTACGCTAATTTACTTTTTACATTAATCGCATACAACTATTAAAGCAAATCAAAACTAACTTAATAAGAAACCGAATTGCACCGTGATCACATTAACAACTTAACTTTTTACATTTGTAACAAGGAAATGGCTCACGTGTCTTCTTACACAAGAAAGATAACACCGAAATGGTCCTCGAGCAATGTTTCTTTGTCGAACGCCAACGAGAAAATGGACGCTTTCTGGTATTCGCGCGCCTTATAAAGGCGGGCAGGTTTCCTTTAGCCGTTACTGCTGGTCTCGGCTAACACGGCCTCTCCTGGCAAAGGGTCGTCCTCGACCCGGGAACTCAGTGTGGTGCTGCTTCGAGTTCTAGCAGCGGCAGGGAAAGTGCATCCCCAGGTCTCTGTGCGGGGGATAGGGGGGCGTCATCAGTCTCATCATCTGTAAAGGGGCAACATGCTATAACTTTGGTATCGAAAGCCATCTTTCCTAACAAAGCATTCCCCTTTCGCTATAGCTCTGCTACTTAATTCATACATCACACATCATAGTTCATCTGAAAACTCATTCTCGCACACTTCACCTCTGAGACGTCTCAAGTAATAAAAATAGGGCCCTGTTACTGTTATGAGTTTCCAGCACGGCGCGGCGTTGGCACCGGCTGCGTCGCGCTTGCCCGGCTGCACACTCGTCGCAGAGAGCAGCCAGCGCACTTTCACCCCGCCAGGGTGCCGCCCATAGGTGGTACGGTCCGACTGAGTGCGTAGCACTGCTGGATAACAGACCGCCCACCGTAGGACCCGGGTAGACATATTTCATGCCTGCCCACGCAAACGAATGCATCGTCCCCTCACTTTTACCACAGTAAAAGTAAGAACCGTGCCGCATATCAACAGATACGTGCACGCACCGTGCTGATTGTACTTCACCTCAGTCCACGCATCACATGCCGGATTGCCAATAAATTATCCAAAATTCGGGAATGTAATTATAGCAACTATAGCTAAGTATGTTTATGTGAAATGTGTACCCATCGATGAAAGTAAAGCAGTGATTTAAATAAGAGGACAAAATTCGGCAAAAGTATGCAATGTTTATTGGGCTAAGGTAAAGACGATCAATCACTTACTGTCGAAGAACGCCGCACACGTCTCCGGACACCACTTGCCCCGCCACGGCACCATGTACTGCGCCGCGGCCTGCGTCGTTTTGCCATAGCTGCCACTCAGCAGCGTAAGCTCGTAACGACCGCTGGGCAGTGTGCTGACCACCTTGTAGGGGCCACGCATTCCCGGATCCAACTTCCCTGTTGACTGAGAAAACTTGATTACAAAAACGAGGTCACCGATCCGGAACTCATGAGGCAGTTGACTGTGCCTGTTTACGCGCTCGTCCTGACGAGCCTGATTCTGTCTGAGAAGCTCTCTAGTCCTGCTTCTGGTAATCTCTCGCAAGGCCTCTCGATTGGGCTTCGAACTTTCCGCAGCTACATCACGAACCAGCGCGCGAAGTACTGGGGTAGTGCTTTCCGTACCAATCAGAAGGTTAACTGGAGAGGCACGCGTTGTCTTCTGTTTAGTGATGTTCAGCACTAGCTGAAGTTTCCACAAAACTTCAGACCAGGAGGAGCCTTTGTGGTTGGCTTCGACGCGAATCATATTGAGGACGGTTCTTACATACCTCTCTACCTGACCGTTCGCCTGGTGCATTTCGGGAGTAATGTAGTGGAGATCACACCCCATGTCGTTAACCCAGACAACGAATTCCCTCGATTCAAACATTCTCCCTTTATCTGTGACCATCAGTTTCGGAACCCCAAACAAAGACAAAGCGTTTGTAACCACCCTTTTCAATTCAGTTACGTCTTGCCTACTGGTTGGATACAAAAGACAATACTTTGTGAATGCGTCTACTATCAACAGTACACACTTATAACCTCCCGACAACGGCAGAGGGCCCAACGCGTCGGTGTGCACGGTATTAAAAGGGACGTCTGGCTTCTCCCAAGAAGTATGTGGTTGCTGAGGTGCCCTAGGTACGCGTTTTTTAGAGATACATACCACACAATGACCAATATATTTTGTCACGAACTGTCTGAGACCCGGGAACCAAAAGTGTTTCAGGATGAGATCAACTGTTTTATCTACTCTTATGTGTCCGTGCTCATCATGAAACACTCTGAGCAGACTCAACCTGTGTCCCTTAGGAATATAGCATAGAAGCCTCGGGTCCTCACCTACCGGGGCGTACCGGTAGTAAAGCAAATCATTACGCGCCACATACCTACTAGTGTCTAAGCTTCCTTCTCGGAGTTTCTCCAACAGCTTTTGAGTTTCATCGTCGGCCGATTGAGCTATCTGAGCCCAGTTGAGAGGCTTAGATAGTTGGTTTACAGCCACAGGTGCAGGCGGGTTGCGACTTAAGAAGTCTGCGTGTGGCATCATTATCCCCTTTCGATACTCTATGGCGAAGTCGAAATCTTAGAGATAAATCCACCAACGTGCGACCCGAGGGAGGATATCCTTTTTTCGCTCGGTGGACTTAAGAGCGTTACAGTCGGTGACGACAACAAATCTCAACCCCACGAGGTAATGACGGAAATGTTGTACGGCTTTCACCACCGCAAGAGTTTCTAACTCGTAGGAATGATATCTGCTTTCGGCTCCCTGAGTTACCTTACTGAAGTAACTGACGACGCGTTTCTTACCGTCTGAGTGGGTCTGTAGAAGTACAGCCCCATAACCAATACTGCTGGCGTCTGTGTGAACCTCAGTGGGCAATTCATGGTCGAAAATAGCTAAAATTGGCTCATTGGTCAACTGATTTATGAGGTCTTGACGTACCTTTTCTTGTTTACTTCCCCAGTTAAAAATTACATTTTTTCTAGTCAGGTGTGCGATGCATGCGGTTTTGCTTGCGTAGTCTTTAATGTATCGTCGAAAATAACCGGCGAGACCAAGAAGTTGTCTTACCTGTTTGACATTCTTGGGCGGATGGGTATTAGTTAAAGCTTCCACCTTTCTAGGGCTCGGCTTCACCTGACCTTTACTTACCACCCGACCCAGGTATTCGACCTCAGTGGAAAGAAATGTGCACTTTCGCAGTTTAATGGAGAACCCTGCTTTAGTCAACGTATGCAACACACGACGAAGCAGCTCAGTACCTTCAGGAATTGAACTGCTTAGCAGCAGGACGTCGTCAACGTAGACCAGAACCTTACCTTCGTCAATGAGGGTTCGTAACGTATTAATAACGACTCATTGCGATATCTGAAGCACATCGAAGTACACTAACATTTTTCCGGTTCTATACATATTATACATTATTATTATTGTTTTATTTTATACATTCTGCTACCGAACAAGAAGACTGATACGTACAGCATAATGTTCCAGCTTATAAAATCTATCACGCCTTATTCCCGAAGGGGTGGCAGGTGGCATACATATTGTATGCTCACTTTTCACCATGTGTATTTCTGTCCCATGTATAGGTGGTGAGCCCATTGACGTGTTGAAATAGACAGACACAGGTTGTGACTACCTGCTGTTGAAATTTTTCAAGTCGCTAAGTCAAGTTCAAGGCCTTATGGCCATAAGGCCTTGAACTTGACTTAGCGACTGCCATGTTACTGGCAACCGGGACCAGCCTACCGAGGACCAGCTATAGTGAACGTTGCGTAACTCAGTGATCGTTTACAGGACACTGAGTCCGCGGGGCCACGAGCGCTTCTGAAGATAGAAAAACATCAGGTGCATAAAATACCAATAAGTTAACCAAGCGAAACTGATCAGGTTAAATATCTGTAACGGTATACTAGTGTGGCCGTTAAAAGATATCGCATGAGTTTATGATGATAAATTTCATCACGTAAGTCCTGGAGAGAAATTGATGGGGCAGTATCACACTCCATAAAGGATCTAACCTACTAGTGGTGCATCTACGAACCCATGGACGTTGGCGCCTTTACGTGTTTGAAAATTAAAGTGGCAGTCGATCCTAATTTTATTGCCACTGCCGAATATTAAAAGCTAAACCATAGCTGATTCTAGCAGCTAATAACAGAGGACCCTAGGCTCCAAATCTTGGTAGGACTTCCAAGCAAGAATACGCATTAAGAAAAGATTAATTTCAGTACGTGTCCATTTTACTGCCTCTGTGGCGCGTGGAGTGTATCTGACTGCTACGCAAGAGGTCATGGGTTCGAATCCCATCCAGGATAAAACTTTATGTGATGAGCACGATGGTTTATTCTGTGTCTGGGTGTTATTTATCTGAAATATGTATGTACTAGCTGACCCGCGCAACTCGTTAGCGTCACATAAGAGAAACAGACAAAAAAAGAGACATTAGTTAAATAGGGTTTCCCGCGAGAAAACCTTTTTATGTCCTAACGCCTTCACGTGAGCGGAGCCACGGGCATCAACTTTCGGAAATGTTCTACATAGGTATATGCCGATTTTCATCAAAACGTGATTAAATAACAAAAGCCCAAATAATATAGAAATCTTTACAAACTTGCACATTTTTAATATTAGTAAGATTACATTCCCGTGGGAATACCGGGAATTCTTTCTTGGTGCTCATCTAACGTAGAATACGTTCACCAAGTTTTAGTTTGTGTATGGTTTCACCCACGTAGTTCCCGTTCCCGTGGGAATACCGGGTATTCCTTGCTCTGATTCAAGGTAAATACCTAATAAATACTTTCACTACATTTGAGGTATGTACCTATGTTTGATAGTTTAGACTGTGTGTGGCTTCAACCGCGTAGTTCCCGTTTCTAAGGAAATATCGGGAATCCCGTTTTTATTGCTTATCCAAAGACTTAAAGTATATATTCACCAAATTTCAAGTTTCCATGTTTAATGTTCATGCTGTGCTGACATAGTTTCGGTTCCTGTGGGAACACCAAACTCGCTGGTAATACAGGTCTTGAGAGATTCTTCTAAAACAGGTGTAGGTAGGTACGTAATTACATATAACTTTGAAAGTGACAGTGTTCCATACAACCGTTTGTCCCTTATTTACGTTCTTAGGGGTAAAATTCGCAAAACTCTTTCAAAGTGGGTGTCACCTACGTGTTAAAAGGAACCCCAATGCGAAGGTTGGACTTCGTAGCTCCGTTAGCTCCATGGATTTCGTGTTTACTGAGTCAGTTAACACAACCCTGTTTTACCTCCGTATAGGTTAACTTTTGCTAAACCGCGATACACGTGCCCATTTATTTGTAACCAGAAACAGGTGTACGTAAATTCATGTTTCTAACTTGAAAATAACGAACCTTTATACAACTGTTTATCGCTTATTTACTTCCTTAGAGGTAGAATTTTGAAAAATCCATTCTTAGGGGAAACTTACGTATTAAAAGGACCCCCATGTGAAGTTTGGGCTTCGTAGCTTTGTTAGTTTTATAGGTTTCGTGATCAATGAGTCAGTTATTACAACTTCTGTTTTACCCCCTCAAGGGTAGAATTTATCAAAATTCCTAAACGCGTAATATTTTATTTTTATACAGAACCAGGTATCGGAAATTCGGTATTGCTATATTTAAAAAAGAAAGAATTTCCCGCAAAAACGCTATACACGTGCCCATACATTAATGTTTCTAACTTTAAAAATGACGAACTTTCATACAACCGTTTATCGCTTATTTACTTCCTTAGCGGTAGAAAATCGCAAAATCCTTCTTAGGGGGAATCTACGTGTTAAAAGGAACCACTTTGCGAAATTTGGGCCTCATAACTCTGGTAGTTTCAGAGATTTCGTGATCAATGAGTCAGTTATTACATCTCCTTAAGGGTAGAATTTATCAAACTTCCTTAACGCGAAAACCTCGACTTATTTTTACCCATTTTTACTATTTAGTCATTTTAGTCCAAAAGTATTTACTTTTTCACTTTGTTACATGAGTCGAAGTTTACCGATATACCTACATATATATTTACTAGTTGACGCCCGCAGCTCCACTCGCGTGGAGAAGCTGTAAACCTTTTGGTTGTACAGGACCCTACGAGAGATAAATGAAAGTAAAAGTAGTTAGAATATAATATTTATTTCCCGATAGGGCCAAAAGTAGTTTAGTCAGGGTCGCGGCTGTCGAATATCGATAGGCAACCGTAAGATGGACTCTGCCGCGAGAGACCGCGGAATCTGGACTTATCTGAGGGAGGGCCAGGTGATCTTCCACGGGTCGGATGATTGTTCGCAGTCGTAGGTTCTCCGGCTTGGCGACGGCTTCCATTCCCGGTCCAGGCGCAACCAGGAGGAGCCTCGGAGCAGCTTTCAGCCAAGAGGTAGTAGGTATAGTAGGGGAACCGTATAGGTTCACCCGTAACAAAGGCCCTGGAAGACAGAAGCCTGGTGTAAGAACCTCAGCCGGAAACCTAAAAGGCTTCCAGCCTCTCCTCAGGCCCAGGTTGGCTGGAGAGGCGGGAAGTCTTACAAATAGGTTGTAGGTGGTAGGTACATAGAATGAAATTTAATAAGGGTTGGTTGGCACACTTGTGAAAATTAAATACGTATTCCTACCCACTAGCTATAGCTGAAAATTTGCAATTGTAATAGACTTAGCAATGATAAAAATAGCTATTATTTGCGGTAATCATACGCTGAAAAGGAAATAGGTTAAGAACACTACAGATAGAATTAGATTTAAACACTCCTTCCTGCAGGAACAAAAGTTAGTAAGGATGATTGATTATAATTAGAACTTACCGGGATATTCCGGGTCCAATATTTTTTACAAATATTTTATAAATTTATATAGTTTTAGGAAAGTACTTGAGCAACTTGTATTTAATTTGCAACCACTTATCTTTTCAATTCGATTCTTTCAAGACTATTGTGTGGTAGTAAGTACACAGTATCGTAATTGACAAATCTAGGTTGTTCCCGAAACTTCCTGTCAACTGCTTATATAGGGCCCAGGGGTGGATCGAAGCTCGGGAGACGGGACCTCCAAATCCCAATCCACGCTTATACGGGAGTAACTTCAATGCCGCATCATTCCGATAGATGGCGTTAGTCGTATGATGGCGCGGCTTGGAAACGCATCATTACAAAGCTTGCCAGTTTTCCACAGGAACTTGTCCCCAAGATAAAATAATGCGTTATTGTGATGCATAAGCTATATTATTCCGGGTCGGAGCAAATATTTGTGTGATCCACAAATGTGTTTCGGAGTTTGGGTGTTTCGCTAACGTCACCAAGAGCGCTCCGACAGCTCTACCGAAGCCACTACCGGAGCAGGTATCAAACTTCGATGCTGATGATTTTGTGACGGTGCAAAATAAGAAGCGCCGTCCGCGAACCCTAGTGAACCGTTGCGGCACTGCACCATTTCCTGTGCAGTCTACCTTAGCGCTGCGTGCCGCAATACCGACCACACCGGTGTACGTCTCCCGCCTACACTTCACTACTAAGGCGGAGAACATCGTGGAGTACGTGCGCAAGAAGATGAACTACACGGTGAGAGTGCAGCAGTTGGAGTCAAGCCGAAACGTCAGATTCCTGTCGTTCGTGTTACGAGTGCCCAACAGCAGCTTGCATTTAGTCATGCAGGAGAACTTCTGGCCACAGGGCGTGGTATTCCGTCGCTTCCGCGGACAGTTACCACCGGATCGCAAAAAGACATAGTGCGACAGTGAAGTTATACTAATATTAGTATTAAGATTGTATATACTAACACAGTGTGATATATTTTTATGTATTCCTAGTTTTTAAGGTATTTATCTATGGGCTATAGAATAAGTTAATAACATCTGTTACTTTTCTAATGTTGCCTGAAATAAATGAATATTATTATTATTATTAAAAAGTTCGCGGAATGGAGGATAAAAAGTAAGAAATAAAACACAAAATTATGTATTCCCCCTTAACTCTAAAACATTCATCAGAACTATCAATTAATTTATTAATACCTTTGAAAAAAATTATTTCTCTTTGTCGTCAAAATAGGCCGAAATTGCGCTCTTCACTTCTTCATCGCTGGAAAATTTCTTCCCTCGAAGCTCTTTTTTCATTTTTGGGAACAAATAATAACCACTAAATCTGGGCTATAGGGAGGATGTTCCAAGATTTCGAAGCCCACTCTTTGAACAGCAGCCATCACAACTTGCGCCTTGTGCACGGGTGCATTGTCGTGCAAAAGGAGCACAGCATCTCGCAGACGTTCTAATAGTGCAGCGTAGTACTCTCCAGTGATAGAGACACCCTTTTCTTTATAATCATCACCATCATCCGAGCGTCTGTCCCAGTTGCGTCTCGCGACGCCCAGGGTCCGCTTTCCTACATTTTCTCCTCCACTTCGCACGGTCATCGGCATCCCCTGTAGTGAGACCATTGGCACGCATGTCATCCCTTACGACGTCAAGCCAGCACTTCTTGGGTCTTCCCTTCTTACCGGGACCAGGCGGGGCTGACATGGCCAGACATTTGTTACCTACGTAGCCCGGCGGTTGCCGCAAGACGTGACCATACCAACAAGGGCGACACTCTTGCAACTTGTCTGCAATGTCACGGACGTGAAGGCTGCCGCGGATGCGAGAGTTCCGCGTGACTCCACACATCCACCGCAGCATCTTCATTTCCGTGACACGCAGCTCCTGTTTGTGTCGCTCCAATATTGGCCACGTCTCACTGCCATGTAAAAGGACAGGTCTAATAATGGTTTTGTAGACCTGTCCCTTCAACCGGATCGGCATTTTAGGGTCACAAATGACACCGGTCATCTCCAGCCATTTGGCCCACGCGGCAGCAATGCGTGACTTGACATCGCAATCGATGTCACTGGACGTGTGAAAAACAGATCCCAGGTATTTAACCTGGTCCGTGCGCTCGGCCAAATCACCGCCTATGCGGACGGATGTGGGATCTGTCGAGTTTAGTGCCAAGTACTCGGTCTTCGCCACATTTAGTTTCAGACCGCCGTTCTCAAGCGTCTCCTTCCACGCCTTTACACGTCGCACCAATCTGCCCCTGTCCGCGTCTGCCAGCGCAATATCGTCAGCATACATGAGCAACCATGGAGGCTGCTCATGCGGGTTTCTGATGCTGTCCGACAATTCGTCTAATATTACACTGAACAGAAGCGGACTAAGGACAGAACCCTGGTGTACCCCGACGGTGATGGGGAAGGGTTTCGTGTCGCCAACAGCAGTCCGAACCATTGAATCGGAGTCACAGTACATGTCCCGGATAGTGTCAATATAGGCCTCTGGAACCCCTTTGGACCGCAGTGCCCACCAGATCATCGCACGAGGAACACAGTCGAAGGCCTTCTGCATGTCTAGAAGCAAACAGTGCAGAGGTCCCATGACCAGGGCGAAACACATATTGACACTCCGAGAGAGTACACTCCTGCCGGATCCGAGAGTCTATAATCCTCTCGAAGATCTTCATGGTGTGGGACATCACCTTTATACCGCGGTAGCTCCCGCACTCTTACCTCTCTTACTGACCCCTTACCTTTGAAGACTGGAGTAATAATACTCAGTCTCCATTGGTTTGGGATCTGCCCGCTGAGGAGTATGCGGTTAAAAAGGTTTACTAAGATGCCCACACCGCGAGGACCCGTCAACTTCCAGGTTTCGATGGGGACTCCATCGGGCCCGACAGCTCTCCGATTCTTCATGCGGCGAAGCGCAGTCAGGACTTCTCCAGGCGTTACCGGTGGCACTAGTCCCTGATTCGGAGGGAGGTCCTGAGGCTGCACCTCTTTATGCTGTTTATTAAGCAGCTCGTGGAAGTACGAGCGCCATCTCTCCTTTACCGCGAGGTCTTCGCTTAACAGGTTGCCCTCAGGGTCTTTTACACAGCGACACTTGGATTGATCCTGTGCCGCTTTGACCCTGGAGCGCGCCAGCTTATAGATGAGCTTCTGCCCCTCAAAATAGTCTGGGGAGGTTTTCCTTGTTTGGTAAGGAACTTGATGACTGCGCAAAACTAAATTTTCTCCATGTTGCAAATTCCGCATTGACTTGTTGATTGATGTGTAGCTCAGATAATTATGACCTATTTTTTTGAAAATTAGGATTTATACTCTTAATGAGTGTCAGAACTAATGCAGGTAGTAAAAAGTCACCTTTCCCCCGTCCATGCCCCTCATTCCGCGAACTTTTTGACCCGCCCTCGTATGCCCACATTCTCAATCATAGTATTTTTGTCACACGTGACACGTGGCGAGCCCATAGCCGTGTTGAAATGGACAGACCCAGGTTGTGACTACCTGCTGTTGATATTTCTCAAGCCTTTGGGGCATAAAGCCTTCAACTTGGCTTAACGACTGTCATTTTACTGGCAACCGGGATCAACGGCTTAACATGCCTTCCGAAGCACGGAAACGCTCGCAAATATAAATGCCACAAAGTGGTCACCCATCCGTGACCAGCCAAGGCGAAAGTTGCTTAACTCAGTGATCGTTTACAGAACACCGAATTCGCGGGGCCTACGAGCGCAAGGGAATCAGCAGCTGCAGCAATAACTGATTATAGAGGGGTTATTCGTAGCGCAATAACCTCTCTTATCAGTGAGAGGATATTAGAGAGGTTGTTCTAATCGGATTGGGATCTAGACAACTGATAAACACACTTTGCTTGCCTTTCGACGTGTTCACTCGACGTGTTAGAGGGTGAGGCTGCGGGGGCTGCATTGCAGCTGCCTCTAGCAGGCGTTGGTCCGAATTGTTTCAGCCCGGGTAAACCGCCTCGGCACGCAGAACCCACCGGTCCGGACCCCGGGGTCAGCGTTACCCACGTATCTATACGTGGGTAACACTGAAAATGTTTAGTAAATAAAAAAACGGCTTAATGTAGAAAGTTGCTAATACTTTTATTGTTTTTCAAGGTAATCTCCGTTCCTCTCTACACATCATCGCATTCGATGGAACCACTGAGAAAAGCTGTGGGCCAATTCTTCCTTAGGGGTCTCTTCTATGGCATTTTCGTACGCTTTCACCGCTTCTTCAGGGCTCGTAAAGCGAATACCTCGAAGCCTATCTTTAGTTCTTGGGAATAAATGAAAGTCGCTGGGCGCCAGGTCGGGAGTGTATGGCGGATGACTCATTATCTCGACACCTGCCATAGTCAAATATTCAACAGTCCGTTTTGCGGAGTGCGCTGAAGCATTGTCGTGGTGAAGAAGAATCCTGCTTCGAGGGCGCTGCTGTCGATTTTTTTCCAAGACAACAGGCAAACAGCGATTGACGTACCAGTCTGCAGTAACTGTCCTTCCATCTTCTAGCATAACTGTCGCGAAATGACCTTTCCGACCAAAGAACGAGGCTATCATCTTTTTTCCTTGACTTCTTCCTCTCTTTACCTTAGTTGGCCGGTCCTCAAAAGGAAACACCCACTGAGCTGATTGTCTTTTGGTTTCGGGTTCGTAGCAATATATCCAGCTTTCATCACCTGTGACGATGTCAAATACAGCATTTGAGTCACCGCCGTTGAATTTATCTAACATTTCGCGACACCAGTCCATGCGAAGGCGTTTCTGGTCGTCGGTTAAAGTATGGGGAATCCATCTGGTACAAAGCTTCCTGACGCCTAAATGTTCGTGTAATATTTTTTGAACTTGGCTCATACCAATGCCTAGGCTTGCCCGTATCTGCTGATAGGTCACTCTCTTATCTTCCTCTATCATACGTCGCACAGCACTGATGTTATCTTCAGTAGTCGCTGTTAAAGGACGTCCCTCACGCGGATCATTACTGAGATTGCTACGTCCACGCTTAAACTCTATAAACCAATTGTAAATAGTGGCACGAGATGGGGCTTCAATATGAAATGCTAATCGTAGCCTATCATAGCTTCGTTGTTGAGTAAGCCCACAACGAAAGTCATAATAAATCATTGACCGAAAATTTTCTCGCGTTAAGTTCATTTTCACGTTTAACAAGTTTTACATTTGCCGCCAATTTACAAAAACAAATGACAAATGAATGCAATATATTACATTAGGTTACCAAAGAGTTCTATAATTGAAATTTAAAAAAAAGTTTTCATTAGCAATATTTCTTTCTGGCCAGTTCTAAACATTTTCAGTGTTACCCAGGTACTAATATTATAAAGAAGAAAGATTTGTAAGTTTGTAATGAATAGTCTCAGAAACTACTGGGCCAATTTTAAAAATTATTTCACCAGTACAAAGCATTCTTCGTGAGTAACTTAGGCTATATTGGATTTTCAAAACGTTTAGGGTTCCGTACGAAATCTCGAATAATGAAACGCAAAAATAATTATAAAATGCCGTACATCACGTACGCTGCGAAATCTATTGACGGTAGAACAAAATGATGTTCTGCAATTTAAAACAACACATTAAAATCTACAAAATACTCCGGGATAATATATATATAACTATAACAGTTTCTTCACTACAATTATTTTTGGGGTGCCACTCATACAAATCTACATATAGTTTTGCTGTTTGTTCAGCAAAGTTTTCAAATTTCTGCGTATCAATTTTGAGCGCACTTGACTAAGTCTCCAATATGACACTGCATTTTTTTATTAAATTGATGTCAATCCCAGTAATGCGGGAAGAAGTTTCGGGATTAGAGAAAAACCTCCTTGAAGTGTTCCTATCATTGGTGTTCCCAAACCCTGCCTTCGGAATATCCACTAGTTGCCCCATTTCCTCTTTAAAAGTCTCTTGAATTTTCTTCATTCTTTCTGCCACTATATTTTTATGTTCTTGAGTTCTTGCCTGCCATTTTTTATAGGTATTTTATATGACAAATGAAGAAGTGATTCAAAAAATCGAATTCTGGCATGTAGTGTCGACAGCCCAACTTTAAGACTATCAGGATTCTCTATGTTTTTTTAATAAGGCTATTAAAGTCTTTTGATGTTTGCCCACATGTATAGCACCTCATAGTAGATAGCGTGTTTGTTGCAGTATTGCAAACCTTTGCATCGATCATGGTAAAGGCTAATGTGCGCTTTATTTTTAATATACCACCATTTGTCCTCGGTATTTCACTTTTTTTCAAGTTTTTGATTTGATTCTCTATGTAGGAGATTTCTTCATTTGTGATGTCTTTTGTTTCGTGAACAAAACGGATTCGTATGGGTCGACAGTATCTTGCAGAAGAAGGTACTGGGTTTTGCCAACTTATCTTCTTTTGGTCACCAATATTGCAAATCAGTCGTAAGGGCATAAATGAACTCTGAAATATAGAAGAATCACTGTCTGTACTGTTACCAAATTTTTGTTTGAATTGTTGTTGTTGGGAACCATCACAACCCCATTTTGATAATAGCTCTAAAGAGCTTATTTCTTCTTCATTTATACGTTCGAGTACTTCATCTAAGTACATACATAACCGTGCAGATGTATGATCCAGAAGATCCTGCAAGTTTATTTCAGCACATGTTTCTGTAACTCTCATCGACTCTTCACGCGGATAACAGTCTTTCTTGGCTTATACACGGATAAACGTTTTTGTTTGCAGCATGAATAACTTCGTATTGTTTTCTTGTCAAATCCGCTTACAGCTGCAGCACGTTGACTCATTTGGGCGGCATAGGGTAACTCTTCAAAGGGTATTTGTTCCCTCAAATCCTTAGTTTTGCGCCTCTTTGCTTGATCGCTCAATTCCTTGAATTTTTGAGTTGGTCGGCCGGCCTTTTTTGATGTCAACGCAGGTAGTGTAATAAAAGTATTTAGCCATTGTTCATTTTTTGTTAAGAAGCGTTCTTCCTCGTTACTGGCGGCTGTCCATTTTTGTTTAAACTGATACTTAAATGATTTTAACGCGCTTCTCAACGAACCTTGTTTATTTTCAGGGCATTCGTGATTATTTTAAGACGATTAATTTTCCATGCTGCATAAAATAAGTATACAGACACTGGCACACCTTTCGGGAATTCTTGGAGGAAAGGGTAGAATTAAGAGTGGCACTTAAAACCCCCGAGGATCTGGAAAAGGCAGCGGAGGAAATTACTACCCTTATTCAACAAGCGTGTTCGTCAAATACGCCAAAGGTACTGCACAAAACAGTAACAGAAAATTTTCCGTTGGCTATTAGAAGGATAATTTTGGAGAAACGCAGACTGCGACGAGTTTGGCATTTTAGCAGGCAGACCGAGGATAAGAGGGTTTTCAATATAGCTGCATCAAAACTAAAGAAAATAATAAAGGATTGGCACAATGCTGCCATGGACGCAAAGTTGACTTCTCTTACTGCAACAGAGGCGACGAACTACTCACTTTGGAAGTTCACAAAGTCATTTAGTGGACGTCAGGAATTAAAACCACCCATACGAAAGACCAATAACACCTGGGCTAAAACACCAAAAGAAAAAGCTAATACCTTTGCTTCACATCTGTCCACAGTTTATGTCCCTCACGATTCTGATAACCAAGACGTAGAACATGAAATTGATCAGATCTTAAACAGCGATCTCCAGCGTTCGCTACCACCAAAACCAATAACACCGCGGGAAATGTACGGGATTATACGAAGCCTAAAAGATAAAAAAGCACCAGGTGTCGACCTAATAAAGAGGGAGGTACTTGTACGACTTCCAAAAAAGGCAATAATGTATCTCACCATCTTGTTTAATGGCATTCTGAGGGTTCAGTATTTTCCCAAGCTGTGGAAGGTATCTCAGATTCTAATGATCCGTAAATTGGGAAAACCAGTCAACAAAGTGACATCGTATAGACCTATCAGTCTACTCCCAGTCCTCTCAAAGGTCTTTGAAAAGGTCCTACTGAGAAGAATTACTCTGCTCCTATCAGAACACGGTGTTATACCAGACCACCGATTTGCGAGCAACACTCGACAGTTGAACAGGTGCACCGTGTGTGCAACAAAATAAGAACAACCCTAGAAAACAAAGAATATTGCTCATCTGTCTTCCTTGATGTGCAACAAGCGTTTGATAGGGTATGGCACAAAGGACTGTTAAGCAAAATAAAGAATAAGATACCACAATGTTACTTCTTGATACTGCAATCCTATATAACAGACAGATTATTCGAAGTAAGAGAAGCGGGAGCGTTATCAGCACGCTATAAGATAAAAGCGGGAGTCCCACAGGGATCCGTGTTGGGACCTGTCCTGTACATCCTCTACACTGCAGATCTTCCGCAAATTGAGAATGTCACAACTGCCACATTTGCGGATGATACGGCCATTCTCGCTAGCAACATAGACCCAATGAAAGCCACCGAAACACTACAGAAAGGCCTCGATCTAGTTACCGAGTGGCTACACAAATGGAAAATCAAAGCAAGTAGTAGTAAATCTGTTCAAGTCACATTCACTCTGAGAAATGGGAACTGTCCACCTGTAAAACTAGAGAATACAACATTACCGCATATGGATACCGTCAGATATCTCGGCCTGCATCTCGATCGGCGATTAACATGGAAGAACCATATAAAAGCTAAAAGGGAGGAACTAAAACTGCGGTACCCCGTACCTTCATTGGCTAGTTGGACGCAACAACAAACTGTCCACAGACAATAAACTTAATTTATAAGACCATATTGAAGCCAGTCTGGATGTATAGGATACACCAGTGGGGTAGCTGCAGCAACTCAAACATCTCAGTGTTGCAACGGATGCAAAACATTATTCTACCAACAATATCACAAGCCCCATTGCTTGTCACAAACAACGAGATCCACACAAAACCTCCAGATAACTACTATAAAAGAAGAAATCCAGATGACTGCCCTAAAGTACCAGAAACGTTTGGAAAACCATCCCAATGCACTTGCTGCCAGGTTAACATGTCAGAGCTATACAAAAAGGCTTAAACGAAAGGACATACTCAAGTTGCATATTCCATCTAGCTGATCTGCACAACCAAATAATTCTCAACTGGGAGATACACTTTGTATAAAGTAATCAGCCATCAACAGATTTGCTTATAGTCAAGACACTGATCGCAGATAAATCAAAATTTTCAAGTATGAATAGGCACCTACAGACAGTTATTTGACTTTAAAAAAATCGCATATTCTATTTAAAATATATCATGCATTTAATATCTAAAATATAACTAAAAAGCTTTCCGCAAAAAAAAAATCGAAATTTCCACGAAACTAATATTAGTTCTTTATTAGTTATTTATATTATTAATATTAGCTATAGAGCTATTTCTACGAAAACATTTTTGATACTCGTGCGAAGCCGGGGCGGGCCGCTAGTATTTTTATAAATACATACATATTATACATAGAGAACACCCAAAACTCAGAAACAAAAATTTGTAGATCACACAAATATTTGTTCCGATCCGGGGATCAACCCCGAGACCTCAGCGCAGCAGTCGCATACTTACGCCGGCGCCGCCGAGGCAGTCACCAGTTCCACCAGATAGTTCATGGAACCGAAATTTATTATTGTGCAAGAGGTAGGTACTGGTAATTTCAAATTTATATCAATGAAACACTGTCGAGCGCACTCGTATCTCTTTACTGTTCATTACTGGTGCTATTTCATTCCCGCACTGCGTCAAAGTCGGGGTCACCACATAAGAACTTGTCGCATACGGCCCAGTCATTTAAATGCGCTTCACAAAGGTAACCAGGCAAAGCACATTCTTAACGCGAACGAAGTATAGTAGTTAGTGCCAGAATACACGAAATCAGCTTACCCATCAACTTCCATCTGGACATCTTGAAATCTATTAAACTCTTTTTCGTAAATCTTCTTATATCATCTTCTTTCTAAAAATAATAAAAAAAGAAGTCGCCTTCAGACGACCAAATTTGACTTAACTGTTTCAGAAACAGGGAACCATTTTTTTTTTATTTTGGCGGCCATATCTTTTTTTACAAAACGAAAACAAAACATCACAAGCCATTTTTTTCTTGTGTTACATTTTCACACTAGCCGCCTTCGACTGACTTAGAAAAAATATTTTTTAACCGTCTTTTTATTTTTTCACGGTTCAAAAATGTATTTTTTAAACGTTTCTTTTTACAGTGTCACACAGTCAGTATCATTATATCTATGTTTTAAAACTAGTATGTACATTGGATGGACGTGTGTTTTAGCTTAGTTATTGCTTATTAACAATCCCGCAATACAAAGAGTTCTACTTAATAATTTTAAAAACCACGTTATATTTAATAGAAGTGGCACTTTATGGACAGTACATTTAGATAATGTTTGGACATCGGCAATATGCATGAAATCGAATGAAATAAAAAGACTTAGTTGAAATTACCAAAACATTTTTAACAAATTTTTGCTGTTGTTATTAGAAAAGGGCATTTATTGCTTTGAAATAGAGTTGAAAATATGAAGGGGACACGATTGTTTCCGAAGTTTCCCGATGTATAAACATGATCTGGTAAAACTGTGTATAAATTTATGAGTGAATATACACTTTTTTATACAAGGACAAGCATACGGCCCACCTGATAGAAAGTGGTTACCGTAGCCTATGGACGTTTGCAACACCAGAGGTGCGCTTGCGCTGCCGACCCCGTTAAAAACCTTTTAAGTAACCTTTTGAAGAACCCAATACGATCTAAAGATCACACACATGAACCTCATCACACTTTTCATATTTCTGCGACTTAAGGGTTATATTATACCCAAAATTTTGCAAATTTTGTTTATATTATGAAAACCAAATTCATTTATTCTTATATTCTAGTATTTATTATTTTATTTAACGGGTTTCGCCTTATTAACTTTATATAGTTTTAGATGTCTATTTTATTATTAAAATTATGGTTTGGTTTATGTATAATTCGCCAAACTTGACTATTTAAAATTATTTTCATAGTCGCAAGTTTGCGTTTACACAAAGCATACTTTTTCAGGAATATATAGCCTAAATTTACTATTTTCTGATTTCTTAGTATGTATTTACCTTTGATAATGCAGTAAACCTGGCAAGGTTGTGTAAATTAGAAATATAATGGCATATTAATAAGTGACCCTCCTCAATTCTTTTAAAGTGAAATATTTAATTCATCAGCGGCCAGTGGCTCCCGCCGGGTTCGGAAATGACGCGGGTTTGAACCCGGCTCGAGCACGTGAATTCATTTCCACTCCAAATTCAATTATAAGTGATTTGGTTTTCATAATGTACTTAAAGTCCGATCAAAAGTATAAATTGTACAAAATTCATGTAGTTTCCGACATTTTTTTTTCAAACACCTTTTCATTTACTAGATCGGTATTTAACTAAATCACACGTCCGCCATTATAGCTATATAGAAACAGACAACATTATTTACAAAACTAAATTAATCTAAATAAAAGTTCTAGCGATATAATTGCTACTTCTATACAAAATACTTGTGAAGCTTTATTTTGATAAACCGTGGATAAGAACCGCATTTAACCTATGTCAAAAAGGATTTATGACCATAATTTATACGCCTAATCTTTTTTAATAAAAAATTATATTTGACGGCAACTATGTATTGAGTACCACCTGAATGATGATAATGTTTTTTACAATTATAGTATGGCGAATTTCTTGGGTTGATTGTAAAAAAAATCCTTGAAATCAAATCATATTTTAGTATAAACTAGCCGATACCAGATTCCCCCAGTGTAGTAAGCTAGTATTCCTTAATATGCGATAGATACAATTATACTATCGGAGACTTTTCTGTAGGTCTACAGAAAAGAATATACGATACTCATTTTCACCATATATTATATTGTTATATCTTTAAGGGTTTATAAAGTGTTTTAGGTATATTTTTCCGACGCCTTCAACAAATATCGTTATATTTTAGCGAATATTTACAAAAAGTTAACAAATTATATAATAAAACATTCGTCGAGAACGACTCTATTCATTGATAAAAACAGCAGCAAAATCGATGCCGCAGTTTTTGAGTTTACCGCAAACAAACAGACAGATGAGGCGGAGGACTTTGTTTTATGATATGTAATGTTATTTCTTCTAAGCTTTTAATATTAAAAGTTGTACTTCTCAACTTTTACGTATTAATTTGGAAACTTACCTCCGCATTCCCATTACTGTGGCTCCAGTAAACCAGGATCTACAGCAATGACGAACACCAGAAAGGTTACACCGAGCTTGATCTAGGTAAAGTCCCGGGAAATGTTAGTGTCTTGGAACCGCATCGAAATTAATCAGAAGATAAATTGAGGGAGTTGGAAAGACTAGACTTTTACCTATTAATCAATTATAGTCTTAAGTCAATGTCAGTCTAGCTCCAGTCATGTGATGAATCGTTTCTGAAATTTCTGTCGAGTTTGTTAAGTAATTAAAATAACATGTCATCACATTATAAAAACTTTTCTTTACTATAACACGTTATTATGTTATGTCCGAGAATCCACCATTTTTATAGACAAAACAAGAATTATGTACTAGTTTCAGAAAATAATTTACAGTAAAGTTCGCTATTATACAAATTCCCGTTTAAACTCCCTGTGGCAACGACACATCTATCAAATAGTAATGTCACATGTAAATAAAATGTAATATGAAATATATCATCTATAATTGATATCGATAAAGTTCAGTAGGTATCAGAACAACACTATGGTGGTGTCGATGGTAAAAAGTAATTGTAAATTACATCACAATCATAATCTGATAGGCAAGACAAAACATTTACATGTTTAATTTATAATCGTTTTGAGTCAAAAATTTTATATATTTGTGATCAAAAATAGAATACATTAAATTAGTAATAAAAAAAAACTAACTAATATTTTTATAACTTTGTAGCAATTTTTTTTGCTGAAGAGAGTTACACAAATTAAATTGTCAATGTTTATAAGTGAACGTGTGAAAATTATATTTAAGTACAATTGCTTCACATATTTGAGTACAAACAACAATAAGAAAGTAATTTTGTTTTAAATGAAATATTTGTTTAATTTTTTAAATATTCATTTCGACTTTTTTTTTTTTTAATCAATATATATAAAATCAATGCCACTTTTTGTTGTAATTTTATAACTAAAGAACGGGGTCACCTATCCAAACCAAATTTTTAGGTATTGTTCGGACTATTTAGTAGATGGTTTATGTGAAGTTTACACAAAATCGGTCGAGTGGTTCTTCATTTATTGGCGCTAACGAAGTTGCACAGGTCAGCTAGATAATAATATAAATGATTCTATTATTGATAACGATTGTAAAATCTTTCATTCCAAAACTACTTTTGATTTAACGAGTTGTATGTGTATTATGCCACCTTCTTTCTTCTTCATCCTAACCTATCACTGGTTGCCTATTTCTTTTTACTTGAACAGAGACTCAAATCCACGGTTTACCGAATAGGCATTTAATAACAATGTCTCTGTGTTTTTACAGCAGAGTGTTCTCATCAAACAAAACAATATTAATTAGTAATAAAGATTAATCTAACTTAATATTTCGGGAAACAGGTTGTATATACGACCAAAGGGATTTATTTAGCCTTAGGATGTGATGGATATAAAACGTACTAGAAACGTATATATTTATATATCACACCAGATTCGATAAATTATTGCATATTATTGATAGCCAAGCAATGTTAACTCCAGGCATTGAAGTATTAGAAGAATTTTTAGTTTTAAACCCCTTCGGTCCCCAAAACATTGTACTTTATATAATATAAATTAATCCTACATAATTTATTAATAAACAGTAAGAGATATATGTAACAATGTCTGCGTTCAGTTGTACACAGAACTGCTAAGGACAAATTGTTGATAACGCCCTAAAATAAATTGGTTAAACCTATATTAAAAAATATAGATTTAGGCCGTTTTTTAGTAACCATGATTTCCCCTGGACCATGAATATTAAAAAGCGACCGAAACCTCGAGTTTAAATTAGTGTAAATTGTAATAATTATAACTCGAATCGCGGAACACTGACAATATTAGCGTACAAAGATCAGTTACCTGTATCTCTTTTACTTCCATACAAAATATATATAGGTATCTCACATACATTGACGTAGCTACCACTACTGTGTGAGTGAAATGACAATATAATTAGGCGGGAGCGACAGAGACAGGTAGTAACAGATCATTGTACAATATTGTGTGTATTCCATGATTCTAGTAGACCAATAATTAATAGTTATATCGCCTGTCCATTTCAAAACTGCGATGGACTCACCACCTGTTACGTGGGACAAAAATGCATACGGTGAAATGTGTCTCGGCCTACCCCTTCGGGGATTAGGTGTGACAATATTTATGTATGTATATCGTCGGTTGATAGGTAAATTCGCTAAATAAACTTAGTAATTTATGGTATATTGACTAATGCACTGATTGACTATCCAAAACTGTGAATGGGCAAACTAGTAAGAGGCGACCTCGACGTACATACGTCAATTTAGAAGACTTTTTGGAAAAAAGGTCAGGTCAAGAGTACCCTTAACCGGCGTGTGTGTATGAAAACACTTTTGAAAGTTGAAGAAGAGAAAGTTGTATGCCAGGAACGTAGCATATAATATGGGTATCATATGTTCATATTTTAACTGTTGAAATCTCAGAAACGTGACAGTTACCGGTTCGAGCTGTTTTCTTTCTGTATTAATGATAGCTATCTTTAAAAATATAGGAAGGCGACGCTGGCCGCCATTTTGTAAAAAAAATAATTCAAAATGGCGGCCAGTATTTCTGATGTATTCCAATAATATGATCTCGTTGAGCTTACGAGTCGTTTACTAGCGCTGAAGAGTCGTGACATATACTTGAATACGATGTGAGTTTAAAGACTCAATCATTCATCGACATTTTGGTGATATTTCAGTTTTATTTAATAAAGGTTAGAAGTCCCTATGCCAACAGTGCTTTAGGCTAACACAGGATATCAATACTAATACTATAAAGGCGAAATTTTGTGAGTATGAATGTTTGTTACTTCTACACGCTAAAACGGCTAGACCAATTTGGATAAAAATTTGAACGCGAGTAGCTGATACTCTATGATTATCAGATAGGCTACCTTTTATCCCGTGAACAGGTGTACCCTGTGCGATAAGCCGCAGGTTTCCTCAATATAAAAGGCAATAGGGATGCACCGTTACGCTTAGCGACTCGATAAACTAATACAAGTGGATATTCTAGTGAAGCGACGATTTGTATAAATGGCCTAAGGGAGAACCTTATACAATTCGTGATAACATTTCAGTTTGTATATGAAGGCGAAAGGTCTTAGACTACGGTATCCGCTACAAGTATCCGCGGGGGCGATAGGGCCGTTCGGCCTCTTGTCAACGGCGCCAGGATCGTTCTTCGTCCGCTTCGTCCTCTTCTTCCTCGTCAAAGAGTAGGGGGGGTTCCTGGGATACGTTGCTTGATGGCTATTAATGGGAGAGAACATGTTAAAACTTGATCACAACTGTCTATCTATAAAGCAATTAGTAGATTGTTCTCACTCGCGCGCTATTCACAAGAGACGCTTTTTTCTATATTCTCCTAATATTATCTATCTACACGCTGTATCCCTTACGGGGTAGTCAGAGAGGACAGATTGTCAGGCTTCGCGATCCATGCATACTTCTTACGCTTCCAGCAGATTCATTAATCGCTTCATTCATGCACGTCTGGGTATCCGAGTACTTTTGATATTTCCGTATTTGAGCAATCAGCTCACGTGGTCTTCATATGTAAGTCCCGGCCTGCCCTGACTCCTTCTACCCTCTACTTTCGCAAAATATTATATTCTTCGTCAATCGTTCCTCACTCATTCCTCCTAATATTATTAACGAGAGAGTTTGTATAGATGTTGGTTGCTGGTGTTTTACATATGACTGTAGTGCGTCAATGCGTAATGCGTCTGTAATAGAACGCAATTGTCATTGATTCCTTGCTCTGTGTACGTCTGTACAAGAGTAAGCAGACCAAATTCATTTCATCCTTTTTACTCTTGCCATTTGTTGTATAAAGCTATCTTTTTTATTTCTGTGTAGCTACATCTAACTCACACATTGACAGCGAAAGCGCGTAGCCAATTTTTCTACTACAACTTAAGTACAAACGCGACTGTCATCTTTAAAACAAAGATTTATGTGCCAAAGTGAAAATATTACATAAAATTATTGTAAAATGTTACAAAAGTAGACAAAAAATATACAAAAAGGTGTTGTGTATAGAGTGATGAAATTTCATAACCAAGAAATCACCAGAAATAACTAAGCTAAGCTACCTGTCTATGTGTGTGTAATAGGCTACGTAATTTTTCGCTAACATTGGGTCTGCTTACTGTCTTATATGTCTGTGGGTCTGTGTCGTTCCACTACCTAAGAAACACATAGAAACTTACCTCCTCCTTATTGTTATCTAACTGTGTGTCTCCGTTGCTCGAGGGCTGCGACTTAGGTTCGATGGCCGGGGGATTCATTCTGGTACCAGTCGGATTGGCTACCCATGTTATCTGAAAATCAAATCGTACAATCAGAAATCTGAAAGATTGTCTGTTTGTTTATGTGCTCATCTTAGAGCCACCGTACACAGGCTTCTTTTAGTATTAGCAACCGGCGATTTTGAGAGAGTGTCGATGCTGTATCGCTGTTAGGCTAGGACGATTTAACCAATGGAAGCGTAATGTACTCAATAAAGTATGAAATCACGTTCAGCCAACTTTCGTGCGGGGGAGAAACTACACACATATTTTATTGATACACTTGCATGAAGTGTTGTCATTGTCAATAACAACAACCAATAAAAATACAACTGCAAATAGAAAAATGTAGGTATGCAATACGAATTAACACAATATTATTCGGCTAATTTGAGATGGTAACTCTTTGTATAATGTTTATAGAGATTGATAATATATTAAATATAGGCCGATTAAGTTGTTAGTATGTTTCAATAATTAATGTTTTTTGTTAAAAATAAAAAATCTTTTTACTTACGAATGAAAACAAACATTAATTGTTTGACCGCTTTAACTTTTACACCATTTCACAGCACATTGTGTTATTTTTTCTTTATAAATTATCCTCCGAACATGTACGATAGACTGAGTCCGCGGAATAGCAACTTAGCTAAAAATGCTTACGAAATGGCAAGCGGGGTATAGACTCAAACGGTAAGATAGCGCGTCCATTGGGTAAATCGTCCTAGCTTTTAGGCGAAAATTAGGCATCCGAAGAAGGCCACGTCAAGAGTACCCTTAACCGGGGAGCGTGTTTGAAAACACTAATGAAAGTAGAAGAAGCGAAAGTGGTATGTCAGGATCGTAGCAAGTGGAAAAACATTAGTCTCTGCCTACCCCGATGGGAAACAGGCGAGATAATATGTATGTATGTTGGCATCCGGTCTCCGGCGTCATAGCGAACGCTCCCATACCGTTTTGCGATTTCAAAAGTGATTGTTGCATTTGCTATTCTGGCATTTTTATGTATGGTGAGCACTTTTTGGCTTCTCAAAAGCGACTAAGGGCCTTATTACAGAACGTTTCTCAATACTCAAGAAACACTTGAGAGTAGTATTTTAAGGCGAAAACTAGCCTTAAGCGTTTCTTGAGTATTGAGAAACGTAGTACGAAATATACATAAGGAACACCCAAACTCAGAAACAAACATTTGTGAATCACACAAATATTTTTTCCAACCCGGGATTCGAACCCGGGACCTCAGTCGCGGCAGTCGCATAAGGTACCACTGCGCCACAGAGGCAGTCAAATTATATTTGTCGGTGTTAGATGCACAAAATCTAGTTCTAAGCATGATTTTAATAGTTACGTGGGCGTATGGCAAAAATAAAAGATATCAGACACAATTACTTTGGTTTAATACTGATTCACAGAAGATGAAATAAGTAACAAAACGATTACGTCTAAGTAAACACGTACAGTTCCGAGGAGACTAGTGCACACCGCGACAATTCGTAAATGAATGCCCGAATGGTCGCCGGCGTTCCACACACTACCTCTCCATGACTCCGTACAGCTCCACTAGGTGGCGCTTGTGTTCCGCAACAACTTCAGAGTCATGAACTTAATACTAACTAACTAAACTAACTATCTTCACACTGTATCCCTGACGGGGTAGTCAGAGAGGACAGATCGCCAGGCTTCGCGATCCATGCATACTTCTTTCGCTTCTTCGAGATTCATCAATCGCTTCATACACGCACGTCTGGGTATCCGAGTACTTTTGACCTTTCCGTTTTTGAGCAATCTGCTCACGTGGTCTTCATATGTAAGTCTCGGCCTACCCTGACTCCTTCTACCCTCTACTTTTGAACAATATAATCTTCGTCAATCGTTCCTCACTCATTCGTTGGACGTGTCCAAACCAACGGAGCACGCCCTTTTCCAGCTTAACGCTGACACTTTCATTCAAACCTGCCATATTGCGTATCACTTCGTTACGTATTCGGTCGGCCAAGGTAACGCCGCACAATTTTCGAAGTGATCTCATCTCCACAGCATTCAATTTACTTTCATGCATCTGCTGACATACCCAGATTTCACTACCGTAAAGCAAAGTTGGCACTAGCACTGCGTTATTAATCGCCATTCGTGCTTCTTTTACGATGCTTTGTCGCTTTACTAACTGGGACAAAGGACCGTTAACTTTGTTTCCGGCAGCTACTCGCCGTTCTACTTCCGAATCACATCTTCCATCCGCGCTAAACATACTTCCTAAATACACAATTTCATTCACTTGCTCTAGACGTTCCTGGTTTACCCTAATCTCGCATTTAGTTCATATTTTATATTTACCGATAGCGTGCGGTCGTTGTAATGCTTCCCGTTGACGGCAGCCAGTTCGGCGTGAGCGCGCGACTTGTACTGCAGAACCAATTGTGGCACAGACAGTTCCTCTTCTTTGCTAACCACCTCGCCGTATTGCTGTCAAAAATAATCTTAATAATATTGCGAATATATAAATGCGAAACTTTGGATGGATGTTTGTTACTCTTTCACGTAAAAACTACTGAATGGATTTTAATGAAACTTTACAATAATCACACCAGAGGTGCAGCACTCGCGCTGCCAAGTAAATAAAACCTAAAACCTAATACTGTAGACGCTCGGGAAAACCCAAGCAAGGACCACACAATCTAAGCGTATGCGGTATATTTATTTATCTATCACGCCTTATCCCCGAAGGGGTGGCAGAGGCATACTATACGCTCACATTTCACCGTATGCATTTTTGTTCCACGTAACAGGTTGTGAGCTCATTGCCGTGTTGAAACGGACAGGCAGTGGCAAACTGTTGAAATTTTTCAAGCCGCCTATAAGGCCTTCAACAGGGCTTAACGACTGTCATGCTAATGGCAACCGGGACCAACGGCTTAACGTGCCTTCCGAAGCACGGAAACGCTCGCAAATGTAAATGCCACAAAGTAGTCGCCCATCCATAGCGAAAGTAGCTTAACGCAGTGATCGTATACAGAACACTGAGTCCACGGGACAAGGAGCGTTTCTTTATTATTATTTTAATTTATGTTTAGTTCATTATTTCTTACACCAACGACTGACCACAATATTATTGGTTTTTTGAATATGTGTCCATCCAGGTTACAAAATTGCTTTTAGCGATAAGGCCGCCGATTGAATATATCAATATATGCAATCCTTAGCATTAATAACAGGATTAGTGTACAATATTGAATTATAATATTCTATATTGTAATAAAGAATATATGGTGAGGTGGGCCGTATGCTTGTCTGCCGGTCTGTCAGTTTCGAAGAAAAGGTTCAGCAAGGCCGACCGTCTCACTGACAGTACACATGGTATCGTCAGGGATCCGCTCCTCCTTGTCATCCAGCAAGGGTGGAAACTACACGCTCTTGTCCATGATTGACAAGTAAAAGATCAAACAAATTCATTAGTAATAGTAATTAATACTCACAGAAAAATGTGCCAATAGCGCCTCCAGTTCGTCGACTTCAAACCCAGATATCAGCAACGCCCGAGGCCTATGGTCGACCGACTGGTTCATACTCTGGTTGAACACCTTGTTCACGGTCAAATTGTGTGACCGCGGGGGTCTGGTCAAACCACCGCGGGTAAAGCGGGTAGCTGTGTTGAACCTGCCACCCCTGATAAATTTTAATATATGTAGGTAATCTATTCTAGTAGATAATAACACTACACTGATATATAAATCTGAAGAGTTGGTTTGGTTGGTTGGTTGAATGCGTTTTATGTGTTGGATGGCCACTTAATCTAAGAAAACCTATCACCACGCTACTAATACAAAAATGTCAACAAATCGGACAAATTACATATATTTTCGTAAAACTAATAAACGACAGTATTAAATTTGTGCCACGAGGTTCAAATTATGTCACGGGTGAAGCCGCTAGTGTCATGTGAACTTCAATTCAATTCAAATAATTTATTTTCCATAATTAAAACCAATCCTACTAATATTATAAACGCTAAAGTTTGTAATAATGGATGTTTGTTACTCATTCACGTAAAAACTACTGAATGGATTTTCATGAAACTTTACAATAATATAGCTTATACATCAGAATAAGACATAGGCTACTTTTTATCCCGGGAACAAGTTCCTGTAGGAAACGGGAACCGGAAAACTTCTCTACGCTGGAAAAGTCGCGGGCGTCAACTAGTAATGAATAAAATATTTCGTTACAAAAAGAATGTATGTAGGTATACATTTGACGCGTTAAGGAAAAATGATCGCAGTGAAGATTTACGATAAGCGCTCACATCGTCAGATAAATAAATAAATATCATTGGGACAACTCACACAGATGTGATTCCAAACTAAGCAGAGCTTGTACTATGGTAACCAGATAACTGATAAACATACTTATATATTTACTAAATACATACATATTATAGATAAATACACCCAGACAGAATAAACCATCGTGCTCATCACACAGTGTTACCCTGGGTGGGAATCGAACCCACGACCTCATGCGTAGCAGTCGGATACACTCCCACCGCGCCACAGAAGCAGTCTATTTATATATAGATAAATTCGACACCCTGAATGTAGCTGATAATTGTTATACGATGAAGCTGTTAACTGTTTCCATGACAACTCATAACCACATTCAAAGTAGTTTTTGAAGTAATATTCTTGACTTAGGGAGTAATGTGCTATACATTACGAAAAGTGAGATCGCACGAGGCGAAAGTTGAGAGGGAGAAATAAGTAAATGAAACGTAACACTCGCTCTTAGGCCCGTATTCCAGAACGTTTCTCAATACTCGATCGACGCTTGAGTCTAGATTTTGCCTTATAAAATCTACTCTCAAGTGTTTGTTGAGTGTTGATAAACGTTCTGGAATACGGACCTTAGAGTGTTACGTTTCGTATATTATTGTAGCGCCAAGACACCCTATCTTGGCGCTACATTGAGCACATATTATCTTTCTCTCATTGCCAGTAGATGTAGCTAAATAAATATGACTTGATCGTTTGTTCTAAAGCAAACTTGTATTTTTTTACCAACTGAGGGTTGTGGCATACGTGATAAAATATTGTTGTACTAATTAAGTATAACTTCTTGCGTCTAAACATAAGTACACAGTATTATTTACAAATGGGGAAGGCAACAAAACTTTTATGTAGAGGGCGCTATGTGTTTGTTACACTGAAAACGTTAAGTTTTATAGCAACATCAATAAGTCTGCTCCGTCTTGCGTTTTGTTTTTGCTCTAAGATTATTTTATGTGGTGGAAAAAAGCTTTACAACATGTATGTGTAAAGGCGAGTCGATGAACTAACGAAGGAATTGAAAAAAAGATAGAAAGCTACATCTAAAAATCACACTGCGATCCATTATTCAATAAATCATTAAAAACGCGTATTTCGAAAGACGATAGTACGAAGATTGACAGTTGCTTTGTAACAAACATTTGGCGCCCTCTACAATAAACTATTTGACAGTTTTCTTCAACAATGCGACAATGCGAATCAATTAATAAATAAATGTTCAGGTATCATAAAAGTCATGCTGATTTAACATCATCATTCGACCGCAATTCCCGGTAACATTTAAAACCTTTGATTCGGAGTGCATTTTCGTAGAATACTTCTGCGCTCCAAACAGAAAGGCCATTAACAGAATTCTTATCATCCTTTACGAAGTCAAATCAGACTTGATAGATCAACCCATCCTCCTGGGATTAACTGGGTGCGGTAAGATTCCGCGTAGAATATTTTATTTTTTATATATATGGAACACCAAAATGGTATCGTCCGCCTGATGGTAAGCAAAGACGACGACCCGTGATTGAGGGCCGCTATCTCAACCCACAGGGCTTTGATAGCGACCCTCAACTTGACGGCCCAAAAACATGCCTTTTCTCGCTTCTTCTCGCACCCAGGATTGTAAAAGGAGGGAAACACGATGTGCGACATAGGAAAGATCTGCGGAATATTTCCGTTTTGGGCACGATGGTGTCCACAGTGTAAGGATGACATCTCTGCCCCGCCCGTGTTGTTCCGGAACGGAAGGGGGGAGTGGGACTAGTTGGAATAGCTTATGCTTGAATATAAACTTAGCGGCTTACATTTATAATTGTTTTCAAGCGAAAGGTTTTTGTACACACTATCAATAGTAGCGTGGCAACCAGAGTCACATAACGAAGAATAATCGAACTACATCCATATTAAGATTCCCGCAGCACGTTATGAAGTTCTCACTTCGAATCCTCAATCGCGCTATGAAAGTTCTCGCGCTACGATATATATAACAGCCCAACATCAACCGTTGGGCCAACAGGTGTGTTCACCTTGCCTGGTCGGAGGATCTTCACTTTGTGTCGAAGGAACATCTCCACTCTCTCAAATTGGTATTAATTTACAAAATTTAATTTGTAAAAAGTACCGTGTTCCATATAAGTATTGTTATTTAATACCGCCTCGTTGGCGCAGTGGTAGTGTATACGACTGCTGAGGCTGAGGTCTCGGATTAGATTTCCGGATCGGAACAAAAAATTGTGTGATCCGCGAATGTTTGCTTCGGAGTTATGTATTTAGTAATTAATATGATTATTAGTTGTCTAGATCTCATTTCAAAAGCTGATATTAGCTTACTTTGGGCTAGAGGTTCCTGTGTAAAAAAAATATTAATCACCATCTGTAATCTGGTCGAAACGCCAGACAACAAGTAACCGCTTTGAAAACTTTTCGCTCCAAAACGACCAAACAATATACGCGGAGTATAAATCTATTCTCACCTAAGTTTTCTTTTGATAATACGGTAGCTTTAAAAGGAAACAAAAAATATATATTAATATTTAAATCACTGCCACAGTCACAGTTAATTTATACAAAAGCCATAAATAGCCGGTACAAGCAAGTATACATGTTCCCGGCTTTACTTACCTGTTATTCTGTAAATGTTATTTAATCTAAAAAAGTTATTTTTATTATTTTTTCTAATATACAATGTGTTAAGAAAACCTTGTCCGATCCGTGAAGGTATTGGTAGGTATCGAGATGTAATTTTTATTCGTGTAATCCTTTTCAGAATTTACCCCAAAAATTTACCCCGAATAATATTAATTAAAAATTAATATAATGTGGTAGTTTACATTGCAACACAAGGAAAGGGCTATTCGGAAATGCGAGGTCAAAAGGTCAGCTTACACCTGCCAGCGGTTTCTTTTGGTATAACATACACTCGTCGCCGCATGCCAACAAAGGTGTTGTCAGTTTTTGAAAATTTGCTATATATTAAGGAAATTGGACTAATTCTGAAACTATAACACGCATTGAAAAAAAAGATAACTGTTTCATACTTATAAATATTATGATTTAAAATTTTTTTTGGTTATGTTATTGAAGTGCCTATGTGCCCCTTTCGGGTCGGACAGGGTTTTCTTAACACATTGTATATAGGTTTGTTTTTGAGTCAGTATCCCATAAGGAATACTTGCACCACCAGCCATAGTTACAACATGACAACACCAGATGAAAGGGCCTGACTTTAGCTATGAACAAAATTTGATCATAATACCGATATTAAATTTTGTAGTAATTAAAATCTTAGTAAAAATATACCAAGCGCCTGATATACTGGTCCTTCGAGTCGGATATCAACTTGAATTGAAGCTCTGTGGTGTTGATGATAATTCTGTTTTATTATTATTATATATATATTTGTTAGTATTAAAGGCGCTTAGAATATTTTTACAAAATTTTTTTGCGTGTCGGAACTTAATGTTATATGACTATGTTAGTAGTTGTGAATTAAACTATATTTGATTTATACACCAAGCGTCTGTGTCAGTGGTCCTTCGAGCCGGATCGCTATTTGAATTGTATCTGTTGTTTGCGAATATTCTGCGTATTTGTGGAATATATTACAGACGCTTAGAATATTTTGGCAATTTTTTTTTTTTTTTTCAACAAATGTAAGTTGTCTTGTTAAGTACCTGCCAGCCGGACGTCGCATGATGTGAGTAGGAAACTGGATAGACATCTGACGCCGCAGCTCCGCAATTTTTAGCTGTAGCTCTGCCACATCTTGTCCTTCCTGTAAAATATATGTTTGAAATATTTTTTGACATTTTTACAGTATACAGTATAGTAATATTTTTTACATATAATAAAGCGCTCGTGTCCCCGCTGACTCAGTGTTCTGTAAACGATCACTACGTTAAGCAACATTTGCTAGAGGTGGTCCTTGGATGGGTGACCACTTTGTGGAATTTACATTTGCGAGCGTTTCCATGCTTCGGAAGGCACGCTAAGCCGTTAGTCCCGGTTGCAAATAAGATGGCAGTCGTTAAGACTGGTTGAATGCCTTATAAAAGGCTTAAAAATTGCAACAGCAGGTCGCCACAGCCTGCGCCTGTCCATTACAACACGTGGGACAAAAATGCAAACGGTGAAATGTGGGCGTATAGTATTGCTCTGCCTGCCCCTTCGGGGATAAAGGCGTGGCAATATGTATGTAACTATTTTAATCATAGTTTTTTTTTGTCGTAATTATGAACTCCCATGGAAATTGCGTGTGACATAATTAAAACAAAAAAAAGGAGTAAAATGTTAGGTTACACAATAGAGAAACGACCTGCATACTTTTTATTTTTTTTGCGCTTTGCACATATTCTATGTAACGAGGTTTCACTAAGACTTCTGTGGTACTTTTTGAGAAGCATTCGCCGTGGAGTACGCCGAAAAAAAAATTTTGTTGCAATCCGAATTATATTGTATTGTGGGACTTTTACTAGTGTATTTTAAGGGATAGATTCTTAAACATGAAAGCACACACTGTCGAAGCTTGTGAAATTGTATAACATAGTTGGACGCGGTTTTCTCTATCAAATCTCCATTTAAAGCACCAGTAAAGCCCTAATCGTTTACTGGAACAAAGACACACTACTAGACTTACTTGACGTCGCCAAAGGACATGATGATAAGTAATGAAAAGTGAAGACAACTAAATAAAAAAAAATGTGTGTTTACCAGAGTACACAGGTAAGAAGTGAAACTTCTTTACGACATTTTTTACAGCTATAAAATTTCTCTCATACGTCAATAAAGAAGTTTCTAAACAAAACAAAACTTGTCAGTATCTTATCAGTACTTTTACTCACCTGTTGCTTATTAAAGAGATCCAGCTCAGCATCGAGGATCTCCTTCTGCGCCTCCTCCATGGTTTTCGGTTTCTTGGCCTGCTAAACAAACGTACACAGCACTATTAAAGCAATATACAAAGCTTTTAAGCAGCTTATCGTGGACGTCCTGTTAATTGTGTAATGTCCATTGTATATTGTAATGCAAATGATTTATGCAGGTGATATTCCGTAAAGTTTTGCATAACTGTTTATAAAAGGTGAAACGTCCCAATATTATAAATTATAAATAAAATAAAAAAACCCTTATTGCTGTATACTTAATTTCTATACAATTATTGGTTATAAATCATTACTGACAATCTGTTTCCTCATTAAAAGCTTGTACTTCGACAAAGGCCTCCTCCCAAGACTTCAATCTACCTCTTTCTCTTGCAATTGTAATCCATTCTGGGCCGGAAATTTTATTTATTAAAAAAAAAAAAGAAAAAAAAATTGCAGGTCCCAATATTATATGTAGTACCATAAATAAAGCACATAGGGCTTTAGAAAGAGACAGCTGCAAGTTCAAGTTCGATAGAGCGTCATCCCTGTCGCACGAAACATAAAGGCGCAGTCCTGATGAGTTTGTTTACTTATTTAAATGTGTTATAAATGAAAAACCATTTCGGGGAATACAGTTACTTAACTACGTAATGAAAATAAGAAGGATTTTTATAGTTTCAGGAAAAAATTGGACAACTTTCAAATGTCGGTCATAGGCTTGGACTTAACAAAAATAAAGCACAAAAAAGCACAATAATAAAAAATATTATAGACTATGATTTAAAAGTTAAATGTCTATTTTTAAAGCCCAATGATTTCTTTGCTACTGATGACGTCAGTGTGAATAAATTATTTAAAATATTTCGTTAAAAGTTAAATACGAAAAATTAATCAAAAACAATAGCATTGGTTTATTAGAATGTTGCATATTTTCAAAATCTACACTAATTTTATAAAGCTGAAGAGTTTGTTTGTTTTTTGGTTGAACGCGCTAATCTTAGTAACTACTGGTCGGATTTGAAAAATATTTTTGTGTTAAATAGCCCATTTATCGAGGAAGACTATAAATCATCACGCTACTACCCTAGAGAGCGGGGCAGTAGTCATAAATATCGAAATTTTTATGCATTATTGTAGAATTTATAAATTAAATACGTGCGACGGAAGTTCGAACTATGCCACAGGCGAAGCTGTGGGGGTCATCGAGTCTAAAATAAAAAAAGGGTAAAAAAAATTGTCGACTATTATCGTTAGTCAATAAGGACGGTGCCTAACATTACATACGTAGTGTGCGACAGAATGACATCTTCGTGCTGTGTCCCTGACAGGGTAGTCAGAGAGGATAGATCGCCAGATTCATATCCAGATAATTAGAAACTAGCTGACATTTGTCACCGACGTGTATTGTACTCCTTTTTTTATACTACAACTTGGTAAACAAGCTTACGGCCCTGTCCTGGACCTGACGTTAAGTGGTTACCGTCGCCCATAGGCACTTACAATATTAAGGTTAACACTGCAAGTGCGTTGCCATCCTGGGGCCTAAGATGATATGCCTTCCATGCCCAGTAATTACACTGGATACCTTTCCCTTCTGCTTCCAATCTACTGCCACATTGAGTTTTCTCCCACATTGAGAACAAAGTAAGAAACTTTTTTTATCAATCACGCCTATATCCCCAAAGAGGTGGCAGTGGCATATTATACGCCCACATTTCACCATGTGCATTTTTGTACCACGTAAGACGATGAGTTCATAAATGAGCCCATTACCAAATGATCTGGAATTCACTCTGGAACACGTACATATTCGATATAAACGTGGATGGGATTAGTGTGTGTGCATTACTATTTAGCTAGCTTGTATACTTTTTTTACAGTATTGTGGTGGCAGACAAACATACAACCTACTTGATAGAAAGTGGTTATCATACAAGCCAACCGGCTAGCGGTAGAGGCAAAGATACCTGTCCTTTACAGCGTTGGATGTTCAGACGGAAATGACTTCCAAAATTTTTAAAATATCTACTTATTGGCAAATGGAACAGAGTGGCCGTGAGATTTCTTGCCAGATTCTTACTCACAGGCTCTACTATTTGTATTTTATTATTTTGTATTTGTAATTTACGCCAAAAATCAAAGGTCAGACAGTAGCTGTTTATAGCAGCCAAATAAGGTAAACTCCATGTTTCAAATCCAGGTTTGGAATTGGATGGATTCCAGGTCTTGAAGCAACTGGAAATATCCTAAGATGCAGAAAAAGAATGTTAGATGGTACGTACTCTAATATGTTTCCATAGGTAGATCTAAATTTACGAATAGGCTTAACTATCGCATTTATCTATTGATGGCTTCTAAATCTACAAATAAAACTATATTAGTACAAAATACACAAGTACACTACATTAAATACACAACAATAAACAACTATACAATTCTCAAAATACACAACACAAAACCACCACTATTATTTGATATTTTATACACAAAATCACAAGTAAAATGTTAACTATTTTATATTGTAAAGTATCTGAGCTAGCGACAATATTACATACAATGATTGTAATACTTTGTGATAGTAGAGTTCGTATCAAGATATGTGCAGGTTCGAAGTGTTAATAAAAAAAGACCCCCAAGGAATGGAAAGAATAAAGTCGTCGAACTGTTTTTATTAATTACAACGTATTGTAACAAAATTATATAGAGAAACCTTACAACTCATCTTTTTGCAAACTGTAATTTTTTACAAACTGTCTTTTTGAGAATTGCTTTTTTATTCTATAACTTTTCAATAACCTTGTTTTTTTTAAAAAAGTAAATGCTCCTACCCCAGAGTTTCTTATAAATGTTTCTTTCTTTTAAAAAACTCTCCTCTTGTGTCTGTATCAGAGCCAGCATAAAGATTGACACGAACTATACATGCTTGTGTAAATGATGCGTTATGCATTCGTGTTACCGTTATAAACAAATTATTGAAATCTAGTAAATGTCACGGCACTGGTGTGTCTTAATATTTTATTTTTTATTTATTTATTCATCTTACATACATCAGTAAATAAAACAAATTAATAGCAGCTGTCCCCCGCGGCTGTTGCAGCCAACTAGTGTACAATAACTTAGACTGATTTTACGACCAATAATGTTTACGAAGGACACGAACGCTTCATCGTGTCTTTATATCACTTTATATTCTCGTGGCTTCGCGGACTCACAGCTCCGTAAACAATCACTGCGTTAAGCAACTTTCACGATGTCTGGTCCTCGGATGGGTGACCACTTTGTGGCACTTACAATTGCGAGCATTTCCGTGCTTCGGAAGACCGTTAGTCCCGGTTGCCAGTAACATGACAGTCGTTAAGCCCAGTTAAAGGCCTTATGGGCGGCTTAAAAATTTTCAACAGCAGGTCGCCACAACCTTCGCCTGTCCATATTAACACGGCAATGGGCTCACCCTCTTTTACGGGGGCCAAAAAGTGCATACGGTGAAATGCGGGCTTATAGTATGCTTCTGCCTACCCCTTCGGGGATAAAGGCGTGACAATATGTCTGTATTCTGTAAAAGATCACTGCGTTACGCATCTTACGCAGCGGTCTGTCCTGATTTGGGTAGCGAGCAAGTTACTAGTATTTCCGTGTGTCAGAAGGCATTAACCGATGGTCGGAAGGTCTTATGGGAGGCTTGAAAAATTACAACAGCAGGTAGCCACAACCTGTCCCTATCCATTTCAGCATGGCAAAAAGGTTGAGAACTCTTGATGTTGCAAATAAAGATTCAAATAAAGTTCATAGGTTACTTCGACGAAATTTCGATAAAGTGAGATGTATGCTTCATTTCTTCCGCCATATATAGTAAGTATAACAAAATATCACAGTTGTTGAAATGACTAAGAAAAAATTTAACTAAAATTTGCACGCTGTATCCCTGACGGGGTAGTCAGAGAGGGCAGATCGCCAGGCTTCGCGATCCATGCATACTTCTTTCGCTTCTTCGAGATTCATCAATCGCTTTATACACGCACGTCTGGGTATCCGAGTACTTTTGACCTTTCCGTTTTTGAGCAATCTGCTCACGTGGTCTTCATATGTAAGTCTCGGCCTATCCTGACTCCTTCTACCCTCTACTTTTGAACAATATATATTCTTCGTCAATCGTTCCTCACTCATTCGTTGGGCGTGTCCAAACCAACGAAGAAAAAATTTTAATGTCTCTTTCTAATATATCTCCCGTGTTCATTGTTCTAGCCCATCAAATATACCTCAAATATATAGTTTTTTGAAGCGTTAGGGGAAAAATATCACAGTGAATTTTTACGATGCGCGCGCACACCGACACCAAAATTAGACACCATGAATTTAGATAACTGTTACATGATGAAATTAGCTAATAACTGTTTTCATGACAACTACATTCAAAGTAGTTTGGGGTTCTTTAAAAGACGTCTTCGTAGGTTTTTACAGGGTAGACAGAGCGAATGGTTGCAAACGTCTTGTGTTGCAAACGTCCATAGGCTATGGTGATCACTTTCCATCAGGTGGGCCGTATGATTGTCTGCCGCCTCAGTAGTATAAAAACGTTTTTATTCTTTTGATGCTTCCTTTTTCATTTATAACTTGTCATACTTTTTTAAATAAAGAGGTGTGGTATTTGTGATGACTGTGGCATTTGTCATCATGAAACTGGTCATTTTGGGAAGTGGACGAAATGGTAAGTAGTCAATCTGATAAATTAGTAATTACGGGAGTTTGTCGTTTTGTGGTCATTCTGGAATGTGGTCAATTTGGGAATATTTACTATCAGTCAGTTAGACTAATAGTCAGTATGTCCGTTTATTTGTATGTTTGTTAAGGTTAATTAATCTCTAAAATAGCTGGACCTACATGAAAAGGACATTTAGTGGCAGATAGCTGAAAGTGGACATTATGGTACTAAAGGGTTTTTCAGGTCAGGATTGATTCCCAGCGGTGCAAGCCAAAAATGACACCCTAGACTGCCCAAAATAATCGATGCTATCGGAATTTACGCCAAAGTCATGACTGATTGTAAGTTATACACGATGCCATAACATTCAAATATGCATATAATGAGTATAAGTTTATACAAGTGCATACTGCATGCATAACGCAACCGTTCAGCGCAGATGGTGGACGAGTCGGGGGAATGTGATGCAGTCTCAATTAGAACTTTGGATGCACATTGTGCTTGCACATACACGTCTTTATCCCCGAAAGGGAACGCAGAGGCATACTATACGCCCACGTTATGCATTTTTGTCCCATGTAACATGTGATGAATGGAGCCCATTGCTGTTATGAAATGGACAGGCGCAGATAGTGGCGCTCAGCTATTGAAAATTTTCAGGCTAAGGGCTTGCTTCAACTTGGTTAACGACTGCCATGTTACTGGCAACCAGGACCAACGACTTAACGTGACTTTCGAAGTGCGACAACTTGTAAATTTAATGCCACAAAGCAGTCACCCATCCGATAACCACCCATAGCGAAGGTTGCTTAGTGTAGTGATCGTTTAGGGTTTTTCGGGTTCAATTCCCGGATCGGAATAAATATTTGTGTGATCAATAAATGTTTGTTTCGGAGTTTGGGTGTTTCCTATGTATAGTATGTATGTATTTAAAACTATATCAGTATGTTTATCAGTCGTCTAGATCGTACGGGTAGACGTGTGTAAAAAAATGTCCGACCATATTTATTTATTTAAAGGTATAACGAGTGCCGATCCCTGCCGAGATATTGGAAAGTCGCATTAAGCCGTTAGACCCTGGTCTGGTCGTTAAGTCAAGTGGGAGGTCTTGTGAGCAACACGAAACAACCTATAGCCGATATTAATTTCTGCAACAGTGCTTATGGCCTAAATATCTCTCACCTAAGTTGGGAGCGGAAACTTTAACTCAGCTAATAAATGGGCTGATTTGATTATCTTATACTATATGTTAAGAAAACCCTGTCCGATCCTTTGATTTTATTCGTGTAATCTTTTATAGAAAATACTCCAAAAAAAATTACCCCAAAAATTTACCACGAATAAAATAATTTAAAAATTAATATAATGTGGTAGCTTACATGACAATACAGGGAAAGGGCTATTCGGAAATGCAAGGTCAAAAGGTCAGCTTAAACCTGCCGGCGGCTTCTTTTGATATCACGTACACTCTACGCCGCATGCCAACAAAGGTGTGGTCAGTTTTTGAAAATTTGCTATATTTTAAGAAAATTAGACTAATTCTGATACTAAAAACACGCATTTAAACAAATGATAACTATTTTATACTTATTATGTTGTTGAAGTGCCTGTGTGCCCCTTTCGGGTCGAACAGGGTTTTCTTAACACATTGTATAAACGTCGCCAGACTTCTAAAACGTTGTTAATACTGGGATGCACATGGTTACGAGCATATGAAGATTGAGAATTTCTTAAAGCCCCTTAATCAAATTCGTAAAAAAAGAAAAATCCCTAGTCACCGACATTTCGAAAGAGTTATCCAGTTCGGAACTGGCAGGGGGGTTTCAATTTTTTTTGCTGGCAGCAAGTCCAGGTATGTTTTCATACCTAAAACTGACTTTTGTTAGGGAGTGAAACTTCTGTGCGCAACTAATTGATTACTTCGACTTTATGCTGAAACTAGAATGTAGGCTATTCTAGTTTCAGCATAAAGTCGAAGTAACTATTACTTATTCTGTGTACATGGGTTATCGAGTGAGAGTTGCGCACTGGAAGACACAGCGGATGTATGCATCCAACTTACGTAGGTTTCACAAATTTAGGCGGCCTATTGTTTGGTTAAGATGATAATGATAAAAATGAATGTACAAATAAAATGATGAATGTCAGTTGATAAAACATGAGAGACCACATCACAGTATCGTATCACCGATTCCCCAGTAACTGCAATATATATATATATACAGCAACTTCATCCATCGTTTGCGCCGTATAGTACCTGAGCGAGATGCAGCCGGGACATCGAACGCGCTACCGTCTCGTCCTGCCACGACATTTTCATATTACAGCAACAATATTTTATACTTAAAATCAAGGACGACAGTAGAGACAATAAAAACTAAGCACATACCTAAGGCGAAATCCATTTATTACGTGAAGGCATCGGACAATCAAACTAAATCTCACAAAATCTCACTTAGAGAAGAGAGGCGGTTTCAGCAAATAACGCGTATTTCTTTGGTCGGGATAGGATCTTACGTAAGATTACGAGGTCGGAATAAATCTCACGAAATCTCACTGAAGGGAGGTGATCAAAATACTAAAATCCACACGTAATTAATGGACACCACACATACAAGTGCGCTGTGCTACCTTGCCATGTCTATTGATAAATAATATTGAGCGTCTTTGGAACTATGTATTTATTTCACGACAATCGCATTGGCGGTTAGATTCTCCCACACAACTGTAATTTTTAGGAGATATATTTAGACCAGCGCACTTGTATAAAGAATTATAGTAAAAAAAAAACACAATGGCATGACATAAAAATAGGACAACTAGTAAAACAGAAAGGAATTTCGTCTATATATTTCCATTGCCTTGTCATATTACTCTAGAAGAATAGGCCTTAGTCAACTCAGTCGCGGTTTAGTCATGGCGGGTTAGGCATCGTTTCCGGATTTAATAAGTATTATGTTCCAAAGTTTGGAGTTCAACAATAATTCAAGAGATGCCAGTATCTTTCTAGGGCATTTTTAGGTCAAATATCGCTACTTTTTAAAAGATTGAAATGTCGTTGGGTTTTTTTAAAACTTAGTATTGCTACCTATTACAATACGTATTGTTATACAAAAATAAACTCAGATACGCTTATTTTAAAGATATTGAAATAATTTCTCTAGCTTTTAGCCAAATTGCCTAAACCACCAATTCTGCATCCTACTAATATTATAAATGCGAAAGTTTGTAAGAATGGATGTTTGTTACTCTTTCACGTAAAAACTACTGAATGGATTTTAATGAAACTTTACAATAACTTAGCTTATACATCAGAATAACACAAAAATTACTTTTTATCCCGGGTACAAGTTCCTGTGGGAAACGGGAACGGGAAAACTTCCCTACGCGGGCGAAGCCGCGGGCGTCAACTAGTATAAAATATACTAGCTCGTAAACCGCAACCATTTTACTAATCTACTGAGAGTGAGATTTTACTTCCTACATCAAGTGGGTTAGTAGCCGATGCGATTAAATTGGTTCCTACGAAATCACAAGTTTTAGCAACGCTTAACATTGTGAATTTTTTCCACATTAAAATATGGTAACATATACATAATGAAATATAACAGTACATAATGAAATCCTTTTCAATATGAAATCTGATTATTTGAGAAGATGGCTGAGTGAGATTTAAGGTGGTGACGCGCCTCTCAATAGGGAATGAGAGAATTATATTTATGATATTTCGGGTCTTATTCGCGACGTATATTATTAGGTACAAAGCCTACCTTATACTTACCGACGTTTCGACCGGATTACACTACCCGTGGTCACGGGTTGACTACTATGCAAGTTTTAACCCGTCGTATTTACTTACATCAACCCGTTGCGTAATAATGTACGTCGCGAATAAGACCCGAAATATCATAAATATGAGAGAGTTAACCCAAAAATAGCGAGAAGGGATAGGCAAGTAAAAAAAAACGAAAGAGTATCTATGGCTTTCTTATTTAGATTTCTATAGAATAAGCTTGTGAATATAAAGAAAGTATGTAAAACAAACCTGCATCTGTTTCACAGTGTCATTGTAGGCCAAGAGATGCTTCCGTAGTTTCTCAATGCCTTCCTGGGCAGAGCTGATCGCTTGGAGCAATGCGGGCCGTTGAGCTTCAGTCACGTTACCTGCGGATGATGAGATATGTATAATAATAAGATAATCTCACACAACAAAACAACACATACACACACAGTGATAAAAACAAATAAAGAAATAAAAACGAAAAACTAAACTATCATAACGCTGTATTCCTGACGGGGTAGACAAGAGAGGACAGATCGCCAGGCTTTACGATTCATGCATACTTCTTTCGTTTCTTGCAGAGGTATCAATCGCTTCATACATTCACGTCTGGTTATCCGAGTACTTTTGACCTTTTTTCCGTTGTTGAGCATTCTGCTCACGTGGTCTTCATATGTAAGTCTCGGCCCACCCTGACTCCTTCTACCCTCTACTTTCGCACAATATATATTCTTCGTCAATCGTTCCTCACTCATTCGTTGGACGTGTCCAAACCAACGGAGCACGCCCTTTTCCAGCTTAACGCTGACAATTTTATTCTAACATGCCATATTGCGAAAAAAAAACATACATATATATTGTCACGCCTTTATCCCCGATGTGATAGGCAGGGGCATACCATACGCCCACATTTCACCGTACGCATTTTTGTCCCACGTAACAGGTGGTGACCCTATTGCCGTGTTGAAATAGACAGGTGCAGGTTGTGGTGGACCGGCTGTTGACATTTTTCAAGCAGTCCATTAGGCCTTCAACTGGGCTTAACGACTGCCATGTTACTGGCAACCGGGACCAACGGCTTAACATGCCTTCCGAAGCACGAAATATATTTATACGAAATATATTACAATATCAATTTCTGTATTAATTTAATTATTTAGACAGTATGAAAAGAAGAGATATAAATATCGTTGGGACAACTCACACAACGCCATCTGATTCCAAAGTAAGCAGAGCTTGTACTATGATAACCAGATAACTGATAAACATACTTGTATATTTCTAAATACATACATATTATAGATAAAAAACACCAAGACACAGAATAAACCATCGTGCTCATCACACAAATTTTATCCTGGGTGTGAATCGAACCCACGACCTCTTGCGTAGCAGTCGGATACACTCCCACCGCGCCACAGAGGCTGTCAAAAAAACCGAATGAATAGTTAGTAAAAAGATATGCTGTCGAAGTATCACCTGACTCCAACTTCTGTATGAGCAACATCTGCTGCTGCAGCTGCGTCTCCAGCAGCGCCTGCGCGCGCTTGTGTTGGTCCAGGATCATCTTGTTCTTGGCCGCGGGTTTCGGTGCTTCTTTCCTGGGCTCGCTACTGTTCTCTACTTCTTTCTCCTGTGGAACAGTAATTATATAATTGTAACGAGGCCCGTATTCCAGAACGTTTCTCAATACTCAATCGACGCTTGAGAGTAGATTTTATAAGGCAAAAACTAGGCTCAAGTGTTGAGTATTGAGAAACGTTCTGGACTACGGACCTAAATGAGAACGATTGACAAAGAATATATATTGTGCGAAAGTAGAGGGTAGAAGGAGTCAGGGTAGGCCGAGACTTACATATGAAGACCACGTGAGCAGATTGCTCAACAACGGAAAGTCAAGAGTACTCAGAAACCCACCCCGACGAGTGTGTATGAAGCGATTAATGGATCTGCAGAATGCGAAAGAAGTATGCATGAATCGCGGAGCCTGGCGATCTGTCCTCTCTGACTACCCCGTCAGGAATACAGCGTGAAGACGTCTCTCTGAATCTTTAATACCTTTTCTTATTTTTCTTACAAAGATACTCTAGCTCATTTGTAAGGTTTATGTAACGATATTTTAATTTTAATCTATAATGATTTGGAATATCCAAACAAAAATTGGGATACCTTTTTTTTTTTAACGCGTGGATTTTTTTTCTCACCGTTGTGAAAACAGAGACCGTGTGTGGGACTCCCGATGTTCTGATCTTCCCACAAAACACCTCGGCAGAAAGGAGGAACACCAGGGGGCCAAATCTGCTATTTCAATACATACATACATATTGTCATGCCTTTAGTATGGGCGTTTAATATGTAGAGGCATATTAAACGCCCACATTTCACCGTATGCATTTTCGTCCCACGTAACAGGTGGTGAGCCAATTGCCGTGTTGAAATGGACAGGCGCCGACTGTGGCTACCTGCTGTTGAATTTCTCAAGCCGCCTATAATGCCTTCAATTAGGCTTAACGACTGCCATTTAACTAGCAACCTGGACCAACGGCTTAACGTGCCTTCTCAAGCACGGAAACGCTCGCAAATATAAATTCCACAAAGTGATAACTCATTCGACGACCAACCATAGTAAAAGTTGATTAACACAGTGATCGAGCAGAAAAAAAAATTAAACTAAACTATCTTCGCGCTGTGCCCCTGACGGGGTAGTCAGAAAGGGCAGATCGCCAGGCTTCGCGATCCATGCATACTTCTTTCGCTTCTTCAAGATTCATCAATCGCTTCATACACACACGTCTGGGTATCCGAGTATTTTTGACTTTTCCGTAGAAGAAGACAGTAAATGAAATTCACCTTGTCCTGCTGCATCTTGATGTCAGCGGTCGCTTTGATGTTGTCTCTGTTGATGAGCACCTTGTTGTGAGACATGGGATGCTGGGAGTTGGATCTCTCCGTCGGTTTGCTCAGCGGCTGACCGGCAGGCGCCATGTTTTCTTGTTTATTATTCTGAAAAAAAATAACATTATTCAGTTAAAATATAAAAATATTGAAGAAGGCCAGGTGAAGACTTAATCGGCGAGCGCGTGTATGAAAACACTCATGAAAGTAGAAAAAGAAAAGTTACATTCCATAGTGTCAGCCTACCATAGTGGTAGACAGCTGTGATGATATCTATACTAATATTATAGAGTTTGATTGATTTGGTCGAGCGCACGGACCAGGTTAAATACCTGGGATCTGCTTTTCACACGTCCAGTGACATCGATTGCGATGTCAAGTCACGCATTGCTGCCGCGTGGGCCAAACGGCGGGAGATGACCGGTGTCATTTGTGACCCTAAAATGCCGATCCGGTTGAAGGGACAGGTCTACAAAACCATTATTAGACCTGTCCTTTTACATGGCAGTGAGACGTGGCCGATATTGGAGCGACACAAGCAGGAGCTGCGTGTCACGGAAATGAAGATGCTGCGGTGGATGTGTGGGGTCACGCGGATGGACCGCGTGAGAAACTCTCGCATCCGCGACAGCCTTCACGTCCGTGACATTGCAGACAAGTTGCAAGAGTGTCGCCTTCGTTGGTATGGTCACGTCTTGCGGCAACCGCCGGGCTACGTAGGTAACAAATGTCTGGCCATGTCAGCCCCGCCGGGTCCCGGTAAGAGGGGAAGACCCAAGAAGTGCTGGCTTGACGTCGTAAGGGATGACATGCGTGCCAATGGTCTCACTACAGGGGATGCCGAAGACCGTGCGAAGTGGAGGAGAAAATGTAGGAAAGCGGACCCCGGGCGTCGCGAGACGCAACTGGGACAGACGCTCGGATGATGATGATGAAGAGTTTGTTTGTTTTGTTGAACGCGCTAATCTCAGAAACTACTGGTCGGAGTTGAAAAATTATTTTTGTATTTCATAGCATATTTATCGAGGGAAGACTATAGGTTATAATCATTACGCTAATACCCAGGAGAGCGGAGCAGTAAACATTAATGTCAAGAAATCAGGAATATTGTCATACATTTTTGTAAAAGTAATAAGCGGTCAAATGGGTGCGTCGGGGGTCCCAAGTATGCCACGGACAAAGCCGCAGGGTTTAGCTAGTGTATGTATAAAAAAATTATTAAAGTTGAAGAGTTTATTTGGATGAACGCGCCCAGTAAATACTGATACAAATTGAAAAAAAATTGTCTTGGATTTCTTGAGTTTTCTTGGAGACTTGCTCATTTATTGAGGAAGACTATGGCAATATATCTTAACGCTACTACCCACGAGAGCGGAGCAGTAATCATAAACGTAACAAATCGGGAAATTTTCAATATTTTTTTTTAAATTTATAAACGATGTTATTAATAGAGTGCCACGGCAGTTCAAAGTGTATTTCTGGCGAAGTCGCGTGACTCAGTTAGTTAATTATAAACTTAAAGTTTTTAAAATGTGCAATTGTTTTATCAAGTGAAATTTCTGACAAGTGTAACCTTTGAATTGAGTTTTATTCACATTCACAGTTCATTCCATTTTATTTCTTCGGTTAAAACATAAAATAGTCAATGGTGACCACTTTCCATCAGTTGGGCCGTATGCATGTCTGACCCCCAATTAAGTGGTTTAAAAAAAAATTGCTTAAAATTCATATTTTGACGGGTCAGACGCTTTTAACAACTAGGCTATTGAGACTCACTCGAAAAGCGACGAATTAATCCACCTCTTTCCGTCTTTAGATTTACATCTACCGATACTTTACACTTATTTTTCCACTTCATCCAGGACATAGCATACTTATTGCTTTTAAAAATTTGTTTCTATTAACTAGTCCTACTATTATAAACGCAAAACTTTGTGGACTATTTCACGCAAAAAACTACTGAATGGATTTTGATGAAACTTTACAATATAATAGTTTACACATCAGAATAACACATAGGCTATTTTTTTTCCAGGAAAAAGTTCCTGTGGGAAACGGCAGCGGGAAACTGTAGCGGGAAATAATAGTAGTTTATATTAAACTTACCACTTCGGTGTTATTGTGTTGAGTATGCCAAAAGACTTTAATAAATCTATTGTTGAGCACTGCCTCGGTGCTCTTGTACGCTATATTAGCTTCCGTGGGGTTGGAGAACGTGATCAGGGCTGCCTCTGGGTCACCCTCGTAGCACACCTGGGGAAATTATATAACATAACTATCTTCACGCTGTATCCCTGACGGGGTAGTCAGAGAAGACAGATCGCCTGGCTTCGCGATCCATGGATACTTCTTTTATACTTGCACGTCTGGGTATTCAAGACCTTTCCGTTGTTGAGCAATCTGCTCACGTGGTCACCATATGTAAGTCTCGGCCTATCCTGACTCCTTCTACCCACTACTATCGGACATTTTTTTTTTCGCATTCTTTCCTCACTTATTTGTTTTTATCTATACTAACATATTAAACTGGAAAGTTTGTATGTTTGTTGGATTAAACGCGTAATTTGCGTTGGCGTTGGGCAAATGCATATTATATGCCTCACCGTTAACATTTTTGTCCTATGTAACAGGTGGTGCAACCCATTGGCATTTTCAAATGGACACAATCTAGTTGTGGCGACGTGCTGATGAAACTTTTCCAGTCAAATTAAGAACCTTAGCTATTAAACTACCATGTTACACGCGTGTGAATAGAGATGCCTCAAGTCAGTCCAAGGACCAGCCATAGATTCTCGCATTCATCATTTACAGAACACTGAGTTAGCATGGCATTAACTGTTAGAGAACTAACCTGTATATTAACAATCTTGCCAAACTTGGAGAAATGGTTGTTGAGATGAGTGATATCGTTCATCCCTCGGGGCACTTTCTTCACATCTAAGGAGCAGTTGACTGCGTTAGACGGTATTGAGGGACGGGGACCTGTAAGAAGATAATTATATACTAATATATCTATACCTACTAATATATAAAAGCTGATGAGTTTCCTTGTTTGTTTAAACACCCTAATATCAAACTACTGGTCAGATTTGAAAAATTGTGTTGGATAGCCCATTTATCAAGGAAGGCTTAGGCTATATACCATCACGCTACTACCCTGGAGAGCGGAGCAGTAATCATAAATGTCGATAAACCAGGCAAATTTTTATGCATTATTGTAGAATTTAAAAGCTACTTTTGAATCGAAGCCGCGGGGGTCACCTAGTCTGTTTATAAACTTGACCAATATTTACAAATGCTACAAATTATTATTATGTGTCAGTATAGTGGCCATTAGGAAAGAAAGAAGGGTGCAACGAGGGCCACCAAGATCTCCAGGGCCCAATCGACATCACCTGCTACTGGTGTACCGGCTGCGGATTTAAATAATATTTTTAGTTTGCGGGCAGTGGTGCTAATTCTGTTGTTGAGACCACTAAACTAAATTAGTCTAAAATTTTCTTATTTTTATTAAGCGATTGGGCGTTGTAATGTGAAAAATGTACATAGACAGTCGAATGTAAATACACGCCTACTAACTTGGTGATTGAACTGCCGATGTATATTTTTCACGTTACAACGTTTTACACGTTTTCACGTTTAAATCGGTTACTAAAATTAATAAACGTCCCACTAAAATTAGACTTTTCATTAAAATTAAATTTTAGTGAAAATATCAAAATCTATGTGTTACGTTAAATTTGTAAATCACTAAAATTCATTTTATGTGATAAAATTCAACAAAAAGTGAAAAATGTACATAGACAGTTCAATCACTAAGTTAGTCGGCATCTAATTACACGTTTTGTTAAATTTTATCACATAATAGGAATTTTACATACATACATATTGTCACGCCTTTATCCCCGAAGGGGTAGGCAGAGGCATATTAAACGCCCACACTTCACCATACGCATCTTTGTCCCACGTAACAGGTGGTGAGCCCATTGCCGTGTTGAAATGGACAGGTGCAGGCTGTGGCACCTGCTGTTGAAATTTTTTAAGCGGCCAATAAGGCCTTCAACTTTGCTTAACGACTGCCATTTTATTGACAACCGGGACCAACGGCTTAACGTGCCTTCCGAAGCACGGAACTGGGGTATCTCTAGGGCCGAATTAATTTAATAAAATGTGTCTATTTTAGATGTTAAATTTGGAATAAATTTTGAACCCGTTGCCTTTTTAGTGAGGTGGTAACAAAAAGGCTAAAAGGTCTTATGTGCTAGACACTAATTAGCTCGACCAATTAAAGTCCTGGTAGTCTCTGACTGTCGATAGGAATTTTAGTGATGTCAAATACAAATTTAGTGCTGTTTATGATATCACCAAGTTTAGTTAGACATAATAATAGAATAGCATTTGGCAATCTCTCAATAAAAATAAGAAAATTTTAGAGAAATTTAGTTTAGTGGTTTCATCAACAGAATTAGCACCAGTACGTGATATTTAATGTTTAGGTTCCAGAGTCTCTCGCCGAGAAAAAATCAAGGAGTAAATATTGTAGAACACTTTTCACACAACGCCATCTAGCCCAAACTAAGCCATAAGCTTGTGCTATAGGATCTAGACAACTGATAAACATACTTATATATTTCTAAAAACATACATATTTAATACTAGTTGACGCTCCGCGACTTCGCCCGCATAGAGTAGTTATCCCGTTCCCTTTCCCACAGGAACTTGTTCCCGGGATAAAAAGTAGCCTATGCATTATTCTGATGTATAAGCTATATTATAATTAAGTTTCATTAAAATTTATTCAGTAGTTTTTACGTGAAAGATAACAAATATACATACAAACTTTCACATTTATAATATTATTAAGATAAGAAACACCTAAACTCCGATACAAACATTTGTGGATCACACAAATATTTGTTCTGACTCGGGAATCGCAGCAGTCTCTTACACTACCACTGCGCCACCGAGGCAGTCAAAAAGTATATTGTGTGCGTAGTGAATCTAGTAACGTTTTTTTTATACCACTTAGGTGGCAGACAAGCGTACCTGATGGAAAGTGGTCACCATAGCCTATGGACGTTTGCAACACCAGAGTGCAGCACTCGCGTTGCCGACCCTTTATAAACCTTCTAAGACCCCTTTTGAAGAACCCTTTACTGTAGACGTTCGGGAAAACTCAGGCAGGGAGTTCATTCCACAATCTAAGCGTTCGCGGAATAAAGCCTCTATCGGACCTAACCGTGTGCGTGCGTTCCGGACACAAAGTGTGAGGCTGAACACCCTGTCTATGGCGAGCGGTGCGATGATAGAAAGTAGCCGTGGGCATCATATCAAACCACTCATCAGAGCACAGACCGTTGTACAGGCGATAGAACACGCATAAGGAGGCAAAGTTTCTCAAGACTTACCAAAGCGCGTGTAGTCGAAGTTTTTCTTGTGTGGAGCGGGGTGCCGAGGGACCCCCCCAGGACCGATGGCGCGGGGTCCTGAAGCTTGCAGCTCGTGCCGAGGTCTGTGCGGGAGGCTGGAAGGGAGAATGCCATGATACAATGCGCTCGAATCGAAACTCATCGAAATTTCGATTGATTATAAAAAAAAAATTATCTTTATTTTGCATAGACCATTTTAACGGCGCTTACAAAATAAATAATAAATAAATATCCAACACGCATTATCCCCGAAGGGGTGGCAGAGGCATATTGTATGCCCACTTTTTACCGTGTGGATTCCTGTACCACGTAATAGGTGGTGAGCCCATTGCCGTGTTGAAATACACAGACGCAGGTTGTGGGTACCTGCTCTTGAATTTTTTCAAGCCGACCATAAGGCCTTCAACTAGGCTTAACGACTGCCATTTTACTGGCAACCGGGACCAACGGCTTAACGTGCCTTCCGAAGCACTAAAACGCTCGCAAATGTAAATGCCACAAAGTGGTCACCCATCCGAGAACCAGCCATAGTGAAAGTTGCGTAACTCAGTGATCGTTTACAGAACACTGAGACCGCGGGGCCACGAGCGCTTCGCGCTTACAAAATGTCATACAATATTTAAAATATTAAAAAGTGACCACCGGTTCGGAACGCGGCCCACCTGAGAAGAACCGGCAAGAAACTTAGGAAGGCTTTTTTTGATGGCCTATTTACAATTTAATATTATTTCATTTTGCCAGCAGATCATTTCCAGGCGTCCCTGTCCTGCAAATAGTTTTTAACGGATTAAAAACCTTTTTCACAAAGTTTTTTTGTTATTAACTTTTTAAATTTATTTATTGGTATTTTCTTTCAGGTCACAGCTTGTTGTAAAAGCGTATAGTTACCAGGAGAAATTAAATAAATAATATAGTCACTGACACAACGCCAATTGATTCCAAACTAAGCAGAGCTTGTACTATGGTAACCAGATAACTGATAAACATACTTTTATATTTCTAAATACATACATATATTAAAACAATATTTATCTATCACGCCTTATCCCCGAGGGGTGGCATAGGCATACATATTGTATGCCCACTTTTTACCACGTGTACCTGTCAGTTAAGTGTTACGTGGAACAAAAATGCTTACGGTGAAATGTGGGCGTTTAATATGCCTCTGTCTACCCCTTTGGGGATTAAGTCGTGACAATATTTATGTATGTATGTATGTAAGTATAGATATAATGTACAGACCTAGGTATCGGTATAAGTTCTCTGGGCGGGTGTGCATGAAGGGGGTGCGGGTGTGCGTAGGGCGGGAACGAACCCCCGCCGCCGCACCAGATGTCCGGCGTCAGGGGGTTGTATTCTGCAATCAAAAATAATGGCGATTACAAGAGGCACATCACTGGGACGCCATCTTGAGGGACGCTGTCAGTAGTCATGTAGACTGTGACAGTGGCGGCTCTCGATTCTCTAGATGTAGCCAAGGCGTAAATTAAAAAATAAATAAAAATCTTTTGCTGTAGAACACAAGACTGAAGTAGAACTTCTTTATACTAGCGGCACGCTGTGATGGCCATTTGGCATATTACAATAATGCCAAAGTTATCGATTTTTATGAAATAAAATACCTTACGTAGTTACTTTTAAAAAAAATTTGAATACTATATTTAGGGTATTTTTTATGGTATTTAATGTGAAATCAGCGGCGATCTGTGTAGCTACATTGGCTGAGAGAAAGAGAGAAAGATAATGTGTACTCGAACCTCTCTCTTGCCCCTACAGTAATATAACTTATATCTCCCTCTCAACTGTCGCCTCGCCCGATCGCACTTTTCGTAAAACATTCACTAGACTTGGGGCTTACTCCCCAAGTCAAGTGTGTGTAAACAAATTGTACTACAATTAAATTCAGCTTGTTTCTGTACAGTTCTAATTTGAACTAGTAGTTCCCGAGATTAGCGCTGTCAACCAAACAAACTCTTCAGTTTTATACTATTAGTATAGATAAGTGACGTGATGTGCCTTCCAAAACACAGAAACACTCGTAAATTAAAATGCCACAAAGTGGTTACCTATCTAAGGACCAACCACCGCGAAAAATAACTTAAAAAATATGTGGTGCGCTTTACACGGCGCTGTCTAGCTCAAACTAAGCTTTAACAACACGGCAATGAGCTCACCACCTGTTACGTGGTTCAGGAGTATACACGGTGAAAGACGATTTTACGCGGGAAAATTGACAAGAGCGGAAGCTTGCTGTATATTATTTTCTAAAACTAGTGCATTTATCTTGTTTTATGGGCGGGAGTGGTGGTTTCTTGGTAATAAAAGTTGTGTTAACGTGCTGTAGTGAAAGACAATTATATATATGCAGTGAAATGGTATTTTCTATCTTGCCGCGTAAAATCAACTGAAAACTTTAGTATAACAACTACCATTATACTGGGGTGAGACTGACCTTGACTTAAGACTAGACTTGACTAAGACGTAGAGGGCTGGGACATTCTAGGTAATAAGAAAGAAGATTGATTGATTAAGATTTGGCTAAAAAGTCTTTGTAACCGGGCAATAAAATAATTACAAAAATAAAACACGGTGAAACGGTCTTTCCGAAGAACTCAGCGTGGCAGTAGCATACACTACTACTTGCCACCGAGGCAGTTTAATGCAGTGATCGTTTATAGAACACAAGAGTTGTCGTAGCTGATAATCAGGGGACCAAGTCTACTAATTCAATCGCGTCAGAAAAGAATAGAAATCGTCGCTCAATAGACAGCATACAGAAAAGAATGGCCGTTTTCGTAGTCTACTATTACAATGGAATTCTATCGGCCGGCCGATAGAATGTTATTAACACGTGTAGCACCTGTAAGTAGTTCCTAATTTACATTTTTGGTAGTCTATATTAATATTTTAATAGCTAAAAGCAGCTATTTAGTCTCTATTCTGCAGCTTGAGAAGTGTGTGATTGTGAAATATATAATGTTATATAGTAGTTTTGGACCAATCACAATAGAACCGCTGTAGAATAGAATTGGAACAGCTTTCTATTGGAAAATAGTAGATTTGGCCCCTAGTAAAATAATAATAAAAAAATTATAAAATAAAAGTAAATTAAATTGAAAAAAAAAATTAAAAATAATAAAATAATAATAAGTTTCTTAATATTTTTCTTTCACAAAGGTTACTTAAGATAAGCATTTATCACATAATTACTACTACTATAAACCCTTGTGAGAGACTGGTATCTGAACTAGGAAGATCCTGTCAGACAGATTACCAGATTTCCCACACACATAACAAAATGCAGGTAGACTCACCAGGCACTTGTGGCGGTAAGGCGAGCACTGTGGAGAGGGCAGCAGCCGCGTCTTCCAGCACCACGGGATCACTGCCATGGTCCCATTGGCATAGGTCTCCGCGCATGCAATAGCCTTTTTCTGAAATAAAAGTTCACTATACTTCGTACATGTTAAGAATGCATGTCAAAAACAACTGTTTCTTTGGTAATAAACGCCTGACTAACAAATCGATTTTGAAATTTTGATTCAAAGTGGCAATGTTTGGGATGACGTTGAGTCACTTCATTCGCGAACAAACACTTTGTTTGTTCAAGTACTCTTTCAAGCGGTTGGATCGAATTTGATGGAACTTTTCCTGGTAGATAGCCAATTAAAAAGGGAGTATCTGACTTGTTGACGCCCGCGGCCCCGCCTGCCAAAAGGATTTTTTCCAGGTATTTGTTATTCGTTATTAATATGTGTGTATTGTAATGTTTCATCAAAATCCATTTAGTAGTTTTTGCGTAGAGTAACAAACATACATTCTTACAAACTTTCGCGTTTATATATTAGTAGCCATCCTACTAATATATAAACGCGAAAGTAGAAAAGTAGAAACCATCAATATAGTTTTATTCGGGACACTTTAAACAATCTTTAAAGTAAATTTAAGCTGCAAGTGCTTACCATCAAAGTCTCGACAACGCCGTTTGTATATATCGTTGTGGTCAAGCCTTCTGTCCGTATCGCGAGGGGACGTCGAACGGTCGCGCGACCTCTCACGAGACCTGCAATAATATCACACAATATAACATATTTTTCCAGAGGCTACGATGACCACTTTCCATCAGGTGGGCCGTACGCTTGTCTGCCACCTCAGTGGTAAAAAAAAATTGGCCGTAGATAAAACATAAGGGACAAGAGACATACAGCTCTCGCTTCTTCTACTTTCATGAGTGTTTTCATACACGCTCACCGGTTAAGGGTACTCTTGACCTGGCCTTTTTCCAAAAGGTCTTCGATTTGGTTTACATACGTACGCCGAGGTCGACCCCTACCAGTTTTGGCCATTCACTCTCGCCACATATATAGCCTTTGTCAGACTACTTTCATTCATCCTCTCCACGTGTCTGAACCATCTAAGCATCCCTTTTTCTAAGTCACTACATCTTCTGTCATACCGCAATGTTCCCAGTCTGCCACATCAATTGTATAAAAAAACTAGCTATCTATCTTCACGCTGTATCACTGAAGGGGTAGTCAGAGAGGACAGATCGCCAGGCACACAATATAATAACAATAAATATCTGTAAACAATCACTGCGTTAAGCAACTTTCGCTATATATAGCGTTTCCGTACTTCGGAAGGCATGTTAAGCCGTTGGTCTCGGTTGCCAAGTTGAAGGACTTAAAAAATTTCAAAAGCAGGTCGCCACAGCTTGTGCCTGTCCATTTCAATACGGCAATGGGCTCACCGCCTGTTACGTGGGACAAAAATGTTTAATATGCCTCTGCCTACCGTTTCAGCGTGACGATATGTATGTATGTAAAATATTTTTGTACACCGTTTGTGCCATGAAATTTAGACAACTAATATACCTTGCATTTTATGGTTTTCGGGTCCTTTTCGCGTAATAAATTACATATTTCTCACAATTTTTCTTACTAACGCGAAATAAGACAACTTGGTTTAGGACGGGGATAGAACCCATGACCTTTGCCTAACCAGGGCAATGTTCTAGCCACTGAACTACCCGAACCGTACCACAACAAGTTGAAATTATTCACTATACTTTAAATGGTCATTTAACAAGTAAAAGAGTTTTGTATATCTAGGTGCAAAATTTGCGAGAGATGGAAAGTGTGACTATGACATTGAGAGAAGAGTTTTGGCTGGAAATAAAGTGAATGGAGTCATGTAGACCTTTATGAGCCGTCAGAACGTGTCTTATACCCATATCTCAGACGTTTCCTCCAACGTTCCTCGACTCAAACTCAATCGAGGTGACCTCTAGGAATATCTGAAGTAATCCTCGAAACTGTTATTCACAGTTGATACTTCTCGTTTTGAGGATCCTTGAATAAAGTCCAGTTGAATGTGCGGTGGAATAGGTTATTGTTGTAATATTGTTTATGATAATTGGTAACAACTTAATATTTATTATAATTTTTAAAACGACAGTTACTACACCTTATTATTTGGTATTGGTTTATGTTAGTTATATATTTCATATAGTGGGGCAGATAATTTTTATATAAATAGACCATACTTCAGACCCTATATCCCAGATATGGGCTCTTGACCCTGGAGCATGATCTCTGTGCCGTAGGCCTTGGACTCAGGACCACAGATTTGGATCCAGGACCAAAGCCTGAAGATTTGACTCCGGTTCCTTCAATCAGGAGTCAGGACTTTAGATCATAGACCCTGCAATCTGGACAGTTGACCCTGGAGCCTAGACTTCTGACCTAAGATCATGGAGTAGGACTCACGATTAGGACCCCAGACCCAGGATCTTGGACCCTTGGAGCCCAGACCCAGAATGTGTGACACTGGGTCCTGGACTCCTTATCTAAGATCCTGGAGCCAGAACTAAGGACCCTGGGATCTGGTACTGGGACCTTGAACCCTGGGTCCTAGGCTCTGGAGTCTGGGCTCCTGACCTAAGATCCTCAGGCCAGAACTAAGTACCCTGAACCCCATACCCAGGATATTAAACTCTGGGTCCTACGCCCTGGAGCCTAGACTTCTTAAATAAGACCTGGAGTCGGACCCTGGACCCTAAACCCAGAATATTGGATCCTGGATCCTAGTCCCTGGATTCTGGACTCCTTAACGGAGTCGGACCCTGCACCCTAAACCCAGGATCTTGGATCCTGGATCCTAGTCCCTGGATTCTGGACTCCTTAACTAAGACCCTGGAGCCAGAACTCAAGGCCCTGGTACCCCAGACCCATAGCTACTACTACTACTACACAAAATAGTTTATTTCAAACAATGTTTACAACACGAATTTCTTCCTTGAGGATGCCTCAAGGTAGCTTCGAACGTACCTTGAGTTTGACAGATATATCCTCACCTCGAATGAGGAAATCTTTTGAGTTGCGATGAGTGGAGGACATTTTATACGACTATGAATATGAATTTCCTCAATGGAGGTTGAGTGGAGTCGAGGAACGTTCGAGCAAACGTCTTAGAATATAATTAAATTAGAATATAATGTAAGAAGGCAAGAATGGCTGTACATAGGAGAGTGCTGGTCTCCACACTAATGTATGGCAGTGAAAGTTGGGTATGGCAGAAGAAAAGTAAAATTAATGCTGTAGAAATGAGAAGGCCCGCGATTATCGCACTGTTCCTTTCTTTATCCATCAACTTCAGCTATACTTCTGCCGTAAATGTCTAATAATAATGTTTATCTTCTCTGATACTATAATACAAAGATTATAAAACTGATAACAAAATTCTTATGACAAACATTACGTACAGGCCAAAAATAATAAAAAAAAAAGTTTAATTACGATACAGGTCTTGTATGGACACCTGTATCATAATATAACTTTTTAATAATAACGTTACACCTATACAACCTCCAGCTGGACCTGGAAAAAAAAGGTATCAATCATTGGTTTCAATGAACGAGTCCGCGATGCAAGCGCGCATGCGCAATCAATGTTTGCGCCTTGGCGCCAACATTTGACATTTAAAAAATAAATTTGTTGTTATATTCATCATTTTATTTGCAATATTGTTTTACGTATTATAGTATGAGAGTAGATAAAGTAGTGTATGACACTGTACATAACTTGGTCTTATAACACTCGTGTGATACTATAAAAAAACGAGCCGTAGGCAAACACACTCATGTTATAAGAACCCTTATTATGCAACAGTATCATAAACTACTATAATAATTCTTATAATACCTAACAAATGCCTACTGCGCAGTGGTCATCTCTCATGAACGTATTTTAAATTTATAATATAGTTTATAAACTAATTGCTATTCAAAATTATATCTCATATTGCAGGGCCACTAAAGTTAAACATTGTACTCACCTTTCCCTGTCTCTCGACACCCTGTCGCGGTGTTCTCTATCCCGCGACATTCTATCCCGCTCCAACTCGCGCGGTACACGCAGTCTGTCTCTTTCATGCTCGCGGTCGCGTAATACTGGTGATCTGGATCTAAGAAAAATATACTTATTGACTTTCTTATACTGGCAATGATAGGCCAAACAACAGTCTTGGTGCTGATAAAGAATGTCTAGAGCCAGTGAATTAGATTTTGTATTTAGGGAGTGTGTTTAGCGCGGACGGAAGATATGATTCGGATGTAGAACGGCAAGTAGCTGCCGGAAACAGACTTAACGGTGCTTTGTCCCAATTAGTAAAGCGACAAAGCATCGTAAAAGAAGCACGACTCGCGATTCACAACGCAGTGTTAGTGCCAACGCTGTTTTTCGGCAGCGAAACCTGAGTATGTCAGAAGATGTATGAAAGTAAGTTAAAAAAGGGCTTGGTCTATTGATTTGGACACGTCAAACGAATGAGTGAGGAACGATTGACGAAGAATATATATTGTGCGAAAGTAGAGGGTAGAAGGAGTCAGGGTGGGCCGAGACTTACATATGAAGACCACGTGAGCAGATTGCTCAACAACGGGAAGGTCAAAAGTACTTGGATACCCAGACATGCATGTATGAAACGATTAATGAATGTGCTGGAAGCTAAAGAAGTATGCGTGGATGGATAAGTCCCCTTTGAGTACCCTGTCAGGGATACAGCATGAAGATAGTTATGTAAAACCATAAACAATGGCCGATGTCAATATTTAAAATATTTTTCTTGTAATTTTAAGTTGTCACATGTAGTTTTTGATTATACATGACAGATAATAATTTATCAAGAACCATGGTGTTCGGTTTATAAACAAAATTCTTTAAACTAATATATTAGGCCGAAGAGTTTATTTGTTTGGTTGAACGCGCTAATTTCTGAAATTACTGGTCAGATTTGCAAAATTCTTTTTGTGGTGAAAAGCCCATTTATCAAGGAAGGCTGTATATCATTGCGCTACTACTACCTAGGACAACGGAGCAGTAGTCAAAAATGTCAACAAATCGGGCAAATATTTATGCATTATTGTAGAATTTATAAATGACGGGATTAAATAATTATATAATACTAGTTGACGCCCGCGGTTCCGCACGCGTGGTGAAGTTTTCCCATTCCCGTTTCCTACAGGAACTTGTTACCGGGATAAAAAGTAGCCTATGTGTTATTCTGATGTGTAAGCTATATTATTGCAAAGTTTCAACAAAATCCATTCAGTACATTTTGCGTGAAAGAGTACCATACATCCATCCATACTTAAAAACTTTCGCGTTTATAATATTAGTAGGATATTCATTCTAGTTACTATAATGTATTTTTTTTTTTGGAAGCCTATGAACGCACTGTCTGAAAATAAATATCTTTTCTTTTTACATATATTAAAAATGAAAGCATACCTCGACCGACTAGTCTGTCTGTCCAGAGCTGGGATCGGGGGACTCCTGTTCCGGTAGCGGCCGCGGGGAGACGGGGAGCGAGATGAAAGTCGCCTGGCACAAATGTTACACATTCACCGTTTGATACCAGTCAAGCATATATCCCCGAAGGGGTGGCAGAAGCATAATATACACCCATATTTAACCGGACGCATTTTTCAAAAATGAATTTATTAAAAATGCAACTGACTAGCGGCCACTGGCGCGGTACGTGTTAGTACAATTCTATCGGCCGACCGATAGAAGTCTATTGGAGTATGATTGTAATAGTAGACTACGAAAAAAAGTCAAGATTGTACCGGTGGCTTTCTATTAAGCGACGATTACGATTCTTTTCTGACGCGATTTAAATAATAGGCTTGGCAGGCCTCCACTACCTGCGCCTGTCCATTTATTTCAACACGGCAATACCAACAAGAGTATTATAACATAGAACGTTACAGTGTGGGACAAAACTACAAACGGTGAAATGTGAGCGTATAGTATGCCTCTGACTACCCCTTCGGGGATAAAGGCTGACAATATGTATAAATAAATATATAAATATTATGCATTTAAGTTGATGGTGAGAAAAAGTTAATATATTACGCGAAAAAGACCCGAATAACATAAAATGCATAGTATAAGTCGTGTGAGCTTAAAAACATTATATAAATATTGTAGGAAACTTTTTTACACAGTGCCATCTAGCCAAAACTAAGCTATAAAGTTTGTATTCTGGGGTCTAGACAACAATTTCTAATTAGACATACATATTATACAAATGTCATATTGATATTTTATTATATAATGTCATACATATTATACAAATGTCAGCCCCGCCGGGTCCCAGTAAGAGGGGAAGACCCAAGAAGTGCTGGCTTGACGTCGTAAGGGATGACATGCGTGCCAATGGTCTCACTACAGGGGATGCCTACCACCGTGCGAAGTGGAGGAGAAAATGTAGGAAAGCGGACCCTGGGCGTCGCGAGACGTAACTGAGACAGACGCTCAGATGATGATGATGATGATGATTTTTTTTTTACACAGCTCCGTCTATCCCAAAGCAAGCTTGTGTTATGGGATCTAGACGACTGATAAACATACTTATATATTTCGTACATAGGAAACACCTAAACTCCGAAACCAACATTTGTGCAACAACCAACAAACACACAAATATTTGTTCCGACCCGGGAATCGAACCCGGGACCTCAGCGCGACAGTCGCATACACTACCACTGCACCACCGAAGCAGTCACGAAGAATGACTTACCTTCGGATGTCGTTGGTATGTTCGTTGTCTCTACCGTGCCGTCTCGCTCTGGCGCGGCGTTCCCACGAGCGAGAACGTCTGCGACGACGATCATCCTTGTCACGAATCTACACAGATAAATAAAATTGAGTGTCTGTTTTGTTGTTGAATGCATATAAATATATAAATAATAAATAAAGATCGATGGGACAACTCCCGCAACGCCATCTGATTCCAAACTAAGCAGAGCTTGTACTATGGTAACCAGATAACTGATAAACATACTTATATATTTTTAAATACATACGTATTATAGATAAATAACACCCAGAGAGAATAAACCATCGTGCTCATCACACAAAATTTTATCCTGGGTGAGAATCGAACCCACGATCTCTTGCGTAGCAGTCGGATACACTCCCACCGCGCGACAGAGGCAGTCAATATGAATGTTTCCGTGCTTCGGAAGGTACGTTAAGCCCAGTTGAAGGCCTTATGGGCGGCTTGAAAAATTTCAACAGCAGGTCGCCACTGCCTGCGCCTGTCCATTTCAACACGGCAATGGGCTCACCACCTGTTACGTGGGACGAAAATGAACACGGTGAAATGTGGGCGTTTATTATGCCTCTGCCTACCCCTTCGGCGATAAAGGCGTGACAATATGTATGTATGTATGTACGCGTGCAAAGTCAGAAAGTATCACTAGTATACTAAATACTAACCAAATCTCCACGCCTGTCGCGCCTTCTTGGAGGTTGGTCCACGGGCTCATCTAACAGCTCAGACAATGGTAATACCTGTAAAATATAAAATAATAATCAACTTAACTTCATAGACTGTTAATTCGACAATGGACTCACCATCTAAGCATCGTCGAAGAAGCTCGAATGGCGATTCATAACACAGTGCTAGTGCCAACTTTGCTTTACGGTAGTGAAACCTGGGTATGTAAGCAGATGCATGAAAGTAAATTGAATTCTGTGGAGATGCGATCACTTCAAAATTTGTGCGGCGTAACTGTGGCCGACCGAATACGTAACGAAGTGATACGCAATATGGCAGGTTTGAATGAAAGTGTCAGCGTTGAGCTGGAAAAGGGCGTGCTCCGTTGGTTTGGACACGTCCAACGAATGAGTGAGGAACGATTGACGAAGAATATATATTGTTCAAAAGTAGAGGGTAGGAGTCAGGGTAGGCCGAGACTTACATATGAAGACCACGTGAGCAGATTGCTCAAAAACGGAAAGGTCAAAAGTACTCGGATACCCAGACGTGCGTGTATGAAGCGATTGATGAATCTCGAAGAAGCGAAAGAAGTATGCATGGATCGAGATAGTTAGTTATATATTTTGGCTCACCATCTGTTACGTGGGACAAAAATGCACACTGTGAAATGATGGCGGATAGTGTGCCTCTGCTACCCCTCCGGGGAAAAAAGGGTGATTGATACTTCTACGTATGATTATAACATTGAAATCTTCTGCTAAAATTAGTGCCAACATATGATAGCTTTCCCCATATTCTTCAACCAACTCTCTTTCATTCATAGCATGAAATATATACATATTTCATGTATTGGCTATGAAAGAAAGAGAGAGAAAAATGGGCGCGCGTATTGCTGTCTCTCTTACTCCTACAGTGGAAACAATATAGGTCTGCATTGCGTCTTAGATATACGAAACGTAACTGGCTATGAATGAAACAGAGAAAGATATCTTGCTTCTATAGTAATATACGATAGATCTCCCTCTCAACTTTTATTTGCCTCGCACGATCACAATTTTTGTAACGCTCTCGTTATGTATTGCACCAGTTTACTCCCCAAATTAGGCGCGCTTATTAAAATTATACTTCAAAAAAATATCTATATTATTAGTACGCGATAACTCAAAAACAAATATGAACCTGTGGACTACACTACAAGTACAAGTACATAACAGTTGACACAAACGACTTCACCCGCGCAAAGAAGTTATCCCCTTCCCGTTTCTCACAGGAATTTGATCGTAACTTATCAAACTTGTTATTCTGATGTGTAAGCTACATTATTGTAAAGTTCCATCAAAGCCATTCAGTAGTTTTTGCGTGAAAGAGTAAAAAAGTAATTTTAAACACGGCTTCTACCACATATTTTTTTGTTAAATTGTTTACACTGTTGATTGATGGCACTTGGTGGAACTTGCTACACATCTTGTACTGTTCCACTTATTTATTACTTAAACCTGACCGGTTGGAACAGTACAAGTGTTTTAGTTCGAGATGTTTTAGTGTTTGTTAAATATTGTGTGACACTTGCCACTGACCTTGACAAGAGTGTGTTCGTTGTGAGGGTGTCTGTTGAGGGGTGCAGGAGCAGCGACCCTCGCAGCGCGGTTCAGAACCACGCGAGGGGGCGCCGGGGCCCCCGCGATGGCTCCCGCCGTGGGAGACCGGCCGCGGGATTCACCCCCCGACCGGGGCCCCGATATCCCGCCCACTGACGTCGGGGCTGCTGATGTCGTGGAGGCTGAAGTCGTAGGTGCTGGGATGGTAGCCACTGAAACAAGGGGGAAATGAGCTGTGTACGATATGCGACGTTCGTGGTTGTTAGTTATAGTGATATATAGCCGACCGAATACGTAACGAAGTGATACGCAATATGGCAGTATTGAATGAGAGTGTCAGCGTTAAGCAGGAAAAGGACGTACTCCGTTGGTTTGGACACGTCCAACGAATGAGTGAGGAACGATTGACGAATAATATATATGGTGCGAAAGTAGAGGGTAGAAGGAGTCAACGTAGGCCGAGACTTACATATGAAGACCACGTCAGCAGGTTGCTCAAAAACAGAGAGGTCAAAAGTACTCGAATTCCCAGACGTGCGTGTATGAAGCGATTGATGAATCTTGAAAAAGCGAAAGAAGTATGCATGGATCGCGAAGCCTGGCGATCTGTCCTCTCTGACTACCTCAGGGATACAGCGTGAAGATAGTTTTAGTATTTTTTTAGTTATAGTAATAACGTAAAGACCGAAATAAGTTAAAAAGTTTATTACTGAATTTACACTCAATATAATGCTAAAATAATGCTAATGCTGATGGATAGTGATTTGCTACGAGTGCACGCGGTTTGCTGTCCGTAAAGGTTATTAACTACAAGTATACTGTTTGTTGCTGGATAAGCAAAACGTGTTCGATCGTACTGACTCTAACAGTGTTTACAAATGTTCCACTAAAATCCAGAAGGCCAAATCTTTTATAATACTAGTCAACGCCCACGGCTCCGCACGCGTTCCCGTTTCACACAGGAACTTGTTCCCGGTATAAAAAGTAGCCTATGTGTTATTCAGATGTGTTTAAGTTATATTATTGTAAAGTTTCATCAAAATCTATTCAGTATATTTTGCGTGACAGAGTAACAAACAACCATACTTACTAACTTTTGCGTTTATAATATTAGTAAGACTAGCGGAAAGGACAGACGTTGTCCTGCAGTATACCGACTTCAGCTCCAGTTTTTTTATTTGCAAATATAAACCATACAGGGCGCTACCCAACACACATTTAAAAAAATCGGTCCAGCCGTTTAGGAAGACTACGGTGACATACACGCGTATAGTAAAATTATATATATAAAGATACAAAACTGAAGAGTTTGTTTGTTTGGTTGAACATGCTAATCTCAGGAAACAACTAGTCCGACTTAAAAACATATTTTAGTGTTAGATAGCCCGAGGAAGGCTTAGGCTATATATCATACTACCCTGGAGAGCGGAGCAGTAACCATAAATGTCAACAAATCAGGCAAGTTCTCAAACGTTATTGTTAAAGCAATAAACGACGGGGGTTCCAAATATGCCTCGGGCGAAGCCGCGGGGTTCATTTAGTCTCCTAGTATTTGTACTAAAGCGCTCGTGGCCCAGCTAACTCAGTGTTCTGTAAACGATCACTGCGTTAAGCAACTTTCGCTATGGCTGGTTAGGAATGAGAGATTTGTAGGATTTCTATTTAAGAGCGTTTCCGTGCTTCGGAAGGCACGTTAAGCCGTTGGTCCACGTAACCAGTAACATGGCAGTCGTTGAGCCAAGTTGAAGGGCTTACGGCTTGAAAAATTTCAAACAAAAGGTTGGCACAATCTGCGTAAATTTAAAAACGGATATAGGCTCAGCACCTCCTGTTACGTGAAATAAAAATGAATGTGGTGAAATGTGAGCGTATAGTATCTCTGCCTACCCCTTCCGAGGATAAAAGCGTATATATATATAATATTTAGCTGAAAAAATGCCTGATGAAAAGCCACGACGTCTTCTAGAGAATTGAGGGCCACTCTCTGGTAGTCTACATGACTACAGGAGTATGTGCCCAGTAGACATCACTCACCATTGTTCTCAACTAGGGGCTCTGTTTCCTTGGGAGGCTCTTCAGCAGCGGGAGGTTGTGGTTCACTCTCTACTTCGTGCTTTAAATGCTCCTGCGTTTCCAGGGCCTTGAACAGCATTGCGACGAACGGTTTTGTTTCTGTAAAAGATTTTAAACAATGGTTTGGATTTATACATAACTTCTGTGCAAATTTTAAATTAAACCTCCACTGACCCGGGTGGTGCAGGAATACCATCTGCGTGAACTGAGGTATCGGGTACGAATTGCGGGTCGGGCCAAATATTTGTGTGGTTCGCAAATATTTGTTTCGGAGTTCGTATGTATGCTATGTATAGCGAACCTCTTTATTGCCTCTCATCCAGGTCATGGTATTTTAGACTAAAGTCTACATTTTGTCAACAATAGTAATAGGTATTTATGTATGGGTACACTTATCGACACACTACTTCATTGTACACGATATTTGGGATTTTTAGCGTCAAAATAAATTTACAAAGCTACACTAATTTGTATTTTTGTGTTTAATAATGATGGATTGTTAGACATAAAGACTTCAAAATTTTCATAGCGGTGTTTAGTAAAGTTCCTACAGCTTTACTGGGGCAAGGACACAGAACTAGAACTGAACTTGAAGAGTTGCCATATTCATTTTTAATATCTCTGCCTGTTCTTTGGACGAATAAAATAACAACAACAGTACTCGTATATATGTATAAGCAGTAAAGTAGGTAGTCTAGTATGCCGCAGACTTGCCTTCGCTCAGTACTACCGGCTTCCATGACGGCATGAGAACGGCGTGTGGGCTGCTCGCCGTTCTTGCGGAAGCAGGACCTACACGGTGATGTGGCGTGAGAGCTACAAGCACGACCTTCTCTAAAGTAGTGAGATAACTCTACTCTAACCCAAACTCCCCAAAGAACCTGGATAACACCCGAACATTCTGAGGCGAGTCTGTCGGGAGCCTTCGGGTTACCCAGGCTCTCCCCTATAGGCAGATAGAAGGATACTGTGTGGTTTTAGTTGATAGGAGTCCGGCATAGCATCTATAAGGATTTCCAGACGTAAAATAAAGGAGTACTGAAAAATAATGCAATTTGTACGTGATTCTGATGTTTTTTGTTTGTATAAAAGATTCCATCATAATCCGAGCGTCTGTCCCAGATGCTTCTCGCGACGCCCAGGATCCGCTTTCCTACTTTCTCTCCACCACTTCGCACGGTCGTCGGCATCCCCTGTAGTGAGACTATTGGCACGCATGTCATCCTTTACGATGCCAAGCCAGCACGTCTTGGGTCTTCCTCTCTTATTGGGACCTCGGCGGCGACCTCTTACGTGACCATACCAGCGAAGCGTTTGTATAAAAGATTGTAAAGGTGATTTTGTTACTCAATCACGCTTATGAAGCAATTTGGTATACAGATTGCACACAGATATCATCGACACATTGGCTACTTGAACAAGTTTCGGTGAGAAATGGGAACGGGAAAACATCATAACGCGGGAGGAGCTACGAGCATCATCTAAATAAATATAATAAATAAATAGATATCGTTGGGACAACTCACACAACGCCATCTGATTCCAAACTAAGCAGAGCTTGTACTATGGTAACCAGATAACTGATAAACATACTTATATATTTCTAAATACATACATATTATAGATAAAAAAAACACACAGACACAGAGTAAACCATCGTGCTCATCACACAAAGTTTGATCCTGGGTAGGAATCAAACTCACGACCTCTTGCGTAGCAGTCGAATACAATACCACCGCGCCACAGAGGCAGTCAAAATAAATAAATTCTATATCGAAAAATGAACAAGACCGCGGGGGCAGTTCGTTTAAAATAACTAATGAGTGTTGAAATCATCCCGTCGGATTTAGTTATACAAATAACTTTATTTTAAAACAACGTGGGTTTCGAAAGAAATTCATTAGTCACAGCGGAAAATAACCTCGGTGGGCCACTGGTGTTATTTACTATTAGGTAACTATTTTTATTTTAACCGCTGTTACTCAAGGGCAATTATATTACTTAAGGCTATAATGCGCCCTTCACTATTGTCGCGAAGGAATCAGATGACTTCTAAATCGAAACCAGTTTCAAAACCGCAAGTGATAGATACTTCAAAATCGCCTATGCACGTATGTATGTATTCATGGTGTCCTGAAACGACTGCCGATTCTATTATGGTTCCTGAGAAATAAAGACTCCTGAGAAATAGATTTTGGTTCAAATTACAGAATGGTTATGTATATCAGTTGTCTAGATCCCATAGTACAAGTTTATAGCTTAGTTTGGGCTAGATGGCGCTGTGTAAAAGGGGTCCTACAATATTTATTTATTTATATTATTTACTAGCGGACCCGACCGATTTTGTGCAAGCTTCACATAAACTATCTACTAAATAGTCCGAACAAAGCCTAAACATTTGGTTTGGATAGGTTAGCCCTAGTTCTTGAGTTATAAAATAACAAAGAAAAGTGGCATTGATTTTTATATAATACTAGCTGACCCGCCCGGCTTCGCCCGTGACATACTTCGAAACCTGTGGCACCCATTTAATCCCATCGTTTATTAATTTCACAATAATGTATGAACATTTTGCAAATTACTTGATTATTTCTCTGCTCTCACGGCCCAGTCGAATTTGGTTATACGAAATTTATTTCTCTGCGCATTTTTTTTATTTTGCCATATCTCCAAAGATATTCATTTCATTTGAAAGGTGTAAAGGACAAAAATAATCTTCATAAAATGCTGAAGCCAACTAACATATTAAAAATGATAAGGATTCATTATGTATTTGTATAAATAGCCTTCAAACTATGGCTTTATAATTGCTGTTTTTTTTAAGTATTAAAATGTATATAGTATGTTATCCTTAAGAGATAGACATATACGGTCGCGGACTTTTTTGTAGACCTATATTAGGTACTCAATTCCACGATACATTATATTGTTATATCTCAAAGGGTTTAGGCAGCGTTTACGTTAAAAGCTCCCAGACGGCTCATTTTTTCAGACACCGCCAACATATATCGCTATATTTAGGTAAATGTATACAAAAACTAAACAAATTATACATAAAAACCTTCTATAAGAATCACTCTATCTATTTAAAACAAACTGCATCGAAATTCGTTGCGTAGTTTTAAAGATCTAAGCATACATAGGGACAGACAGCGAAATACGACTTTATTTTATAATATGTAGTGATATGATTTATTGTATGTGTGTATATGTTATTCTCACCTTGTTGTAGAAAGACGTCAAGTTGATCAACCATGACTTCTCGCAGCTCCTCCACGGGCTTGTCCTTCTTGACCAGGGCGTAGACATATTTGGCCAGGGCAGCTGGATCGGCATCGCAACTGTAAAGAGATAACCAGGCTAAGTATAGTGCATAGTATAAAATGAAGCACCTTCCCACTGTACGCTTGTATATTAGCACGTTCAACCAAACGGACTCTTCAGCTTTATTTGACTGCCTCGGTGGCGCAGTGGTAAAGTATGCGACTGCAGCGCCTGAGGTTCCAGGTTCGATTCCCGGGTCGGAAAAAATATTTGCGTGATCCACAAAGGTTTGTTTCGGTATTTTCTATGAATAATATGTATGTATTTAGAAATATAAGTATGTTTATCAGTTAGATCCCATAAAACAAGCTTATTAGCTTACTTCAAATCTCGGATTTTAATGCGGATGTTCTTATACGATAGTGATTTAAGAGGAAGGTTTATATAAATAGTTTATTCTTTATATTTAGCTAGTCAAAATGACACTGCCCGTCTGATGGAAAGTCATGGCGACATCTAGCGAATTGAACGCTACTGTCACAATTTCCTTTCACCTCAGTCAGCTCCTCACAGGACATGGCATATTTGCCGAATACCTGTGGGAGGTGGCTGGAGGGGGAGCCGGACCCCGTGTGTCGTCACTGCTCAGGTGGCGTCGTGGACACGGCGGAGCACACACTCGCTGTGTGCCCTGCGTGGGACGGGCCGCGTATCGCCATCACGGGCACAATTGGTGTTGACTTGTCGCTGCCGGCCGTGGTGCGAGCCATGGTCGACAGCAAACAGTGCTGGGCCGCCGTCGCCTCGTTTACTAGTGAGGTGATGGCGGCCAAACCGAAAAAAAAACCAAATACGGTTTGCGTCTGTCCCGTACGCTCCCGCCCCGCCGTCGTTTCGGGGGCGACGACGTGCAGAGTACATGCGCGCCTCCGAATAGTGTCTGGCCGTGGGCGGAAAGTCGGGGTACGCCGCCCAACTGGCCACTTGGCGACGGGAACCGCCCAACTGGCCACTTGGCGACGGTCACCCTTTCCGGGTTCCAGGGGGTGCCCACTTTGCGCAAGCCAGTACCGGCCGCTCTCACCTCCTCTGCTTACAGAGAGGCGCACGAGAGCGATGGAGGTGCGGGCAAGTTCTTCAGCTCCTTAGGGAGCTCCGGGGTGGTCGCTTATCGGCCGCTCCGAGATGGACCCGTCCACTCTGGGGTGCACCTTGCCGGCTCGCAGTAATTTAACCTCAGGCCTACCCTGAGAGTCGGTTTTAAGGTCGGACGGTTTAAGACGGCCCCTCGGTGCGAGGACTAAAACTTCTCGTCGTTATAACTTCGGAAATGCTGCATGTATTGAAATGAAATAAAAACTAATGTAATGTACATGAGGTACGCTCCAATTTTAGCTGTATTTGATAGTAACATTTTGACCCATTTGTGTTCTCAATTATGCAATGTGGAGTTTGGCAGTTTTGGTATAAAGACTCAGGCGTCTTACTACCATCTCTTACATCAATATTACATAGTTTTACTTTCGGCGCCTGTTCGTGAAGCCTGGGGTTCTCTTTTATTTGGCTGTTGGCATTGTTGGGAGGATCGCCGTTCGACCTCCCATCCCGTCCGTTAGTCAGCAGATATGGTCCCCGGAGATCTCGGTGGGTTTTTTACACTCGGTGTGAATTCACCCCATGAAAGTTTAAAGTAATCCATATTAATATTATAAAGCTGAAGAGTTTGTTTGGTGGGTTGAACGCTCTAATTCGGATTAGAAAAATTATTTTTGTGTTAGCCTATAAGCTTTCTCGATAAATGGGCTACCATTTATCAAGAAAGGCTATATGCTATATACCATCATGCTACTACCCTGAAGAGCGGAGCAGTAGTCATAAATGTCGACAAATCGGGCAAATTTTTATGCATTATTGTAGAATTTATAAGCGACGGGATTAAATCAGTGCGACGGGAGTTCGAAGTATGTCACGGGCGGAACCTAGTATTAAAATAATATTGCTTTAAAAGATGGTGGTAACTCCTCAGATCGTTTTAAATTTCACATCATTCTTGAAAATTATATGTACACACAATTCTTATGTAACAACGAACAACGTGTCGTTTATCATGACACAGCCTGATAAGAAAAGAAACATATTCTGGATTATGCAATAAAATTACTTAGATAACGAACTTGTTATTACCATAATATTTTTTTTTGTATTTCTTGTATATTCCCGACTTTAATGTATTCCTCGGAAACAATGACTAAGGCAATCTTCACACCGGACATGAATTATATTGCCAAGGTCTTTAAAGGAAAGGGATCTCGATACACAAGGGCGGAAAAAAATTAGGGATCTCATCACACCTAACCTAAGACCACACGTAACCTCTCTTCGAAAGGTTTATCTACCCCTAACTGCGACAGGAGTGTGACGAAATGTCTGTATGGGTTCCGCCCTGGGGGCAGAGTCTACTTCTGGTTCTATTCTACGGCATTGACAAGCCGTAGAATAGAACCAGAATCGCTGTTTTTATCTGTCAAAATTTTAGTAGACTATCAAAAATGCAACTGAGTAGCGGCTACTGGTGCGGTATGTGTTAGTCGAATTCTATCGGCCGACCGATAGAAGTCTTTACGATTGCAATAGTAGACTACGAAAAACTGTCAAAATTGTAGCGGTGGATTTCTATTGAGCGACGATTTCGATTCTATTTCGACACGATTCAAATAGCAGACCGCTGACCGCTGGTTAAAAATCCGTTGACCCAGTATTTGAGCTGAGGACTGACAAAGAAGATGCCACTGAATTGTCTGGTTCTAAACATGAAGAAGGCTTTCATTTGCCGTGAAATCATTCAGGACATGTACCGAAACTCTGACTAGGGCTTGAAGCGTGTTGCCGATACAAATCCCTCTCTAGATAACTTTAAGGTATACCAGGTCCATTATCATCCTCCTTTTAGAATATCACTACTATGATCATATTGGTATGTTTCGGGCTATTATTGGGTCGATTGATCTGCCTTTTGATGATGAGAAAAAATGAAATGACTATGTCTCTAACTATTTTGCAACATTATGTTAAAAAATTGGGCTTGATATCATCATAGCAGAAAGCAAATAAAAAAAAACTCGCATTGTATATAAAAAAGTTATCAAAATCCTTATACTGTGTTTACAGTCGCGGCTCGTCTCGCAGCTCGTCTTGTAGCTCCCGCGAGAGTGTAAAAGCCACGAGACGAGCCGCGAGCTCGAAAATATGTACAATAATACTTTGTTTACACTCGCGGCTCGTCTAGCAGCACGTCTCGTGGCTCGCGCGAGAGTATATATGAGGTATAATAATTTTCTGAATATGGAACTAGGTCGGTTCGTTCGTAATATTGAACCTACTTGGTACATTTACAATTCATTTTTTTTAAACTTTACCGGCCATAACTGTTTTGTCATAGATAAAAATGTCGAGTGTTTTACACCAGCAACATTATACTGTGCTTGTAACTCATATTCTAATTTTAAAGACATCGTGTGTGGCTATGCGTTGGTGCACTGAGGACTGTGATATAAAGGTTGCATAGACTAAATATAGATCAGCCTATGTTAATTATATTCTACTGGTTGGTCTTTAGATTAGTTTTATTTAACTGTTTCAAGATTGTAATGGAACTATTCACATATTACAATCTAACAGTGGTTTTGATAAGCCCCAGACTCTAAGCAGTTTCCAAGTAACGACGGGAGTATTTTACAAAGCGGTTCTCGTGGTATCTGGAGCAAATTATCGTGATTTTACACCTAGTTGCCTTCCACAGTCTCCCGCTTTGGGAAGGCGACGGCGAAGAGAGGCGTTACTTCTTTTCCCAACTCTCTCAAAATACCCATATCAAAATCTAAGCAAGATGTACAATTTCAAACTTATAAGCGAAATTTAGATTTTTTCTCTTATACATAACATTTTAACATTTATGTGATGCATTAGTGAGGAAAACGAAAAAGAATAATCATAGAATTTTTGTTTTATAGCATAAATGTAACTATTTGTCTACTATGTACGTAAGAAAAGTACAAACAAATTTTATTTACATAAATTAAAAATTAACTTTTCCTATTTTTTAACATTATTACATAAATCAATATAAAGTGTCTCTCTTCTATTGTATAAAACTTGTCGGTAACGAGTTTCCATGGAACTTATGAGGTTGTTTATTTGATCTTGCGGCAACCTCTACCAATGGAATCTTAGTAACTCTTTCAAATGTTCTATTGTCGCAACCCCGTGCAAGTCCTTTAGAACACGTCTCTGGAGCATGTCCCGTATGGTCTCAATGGGATTGAGGTCTAAGACCTGCAGGCCATAGCAATACTCGAATGTTTTCCATTGCCAAGTACTCTCTGGTCCTCTTAAAAAGCCCCAAAATAGTGTCCTACTATTAATTTTAAAATACATTGGACTCAGGGAGGGTCTGGATGCGGAGTCGCAGGACAGTGTCGTGCGGCGAAAATTGGAAACTCATTATACTGTCACTAAAATAATGGCATTTACTTTGGCCAATACCAATAAGTAAATGACATTGTTTTATAGTAAAAAAAAACAGGAATAAATACACCAGTATTCAAACAAAATCAAGAAGAAAAAGACATGATTTTAGAGTGACAATGGGTTACGTAAAAAAAAGCAAAATAGAGCCGTAACTAAAAGTGGTTGACTGGTCACCATAGTCTGGTCACCTGGACATTTATTTCTTTAGGGTTCGGGAATGTGAGTTCAACACCAAAGTACACTGCTGATAATTACGTGTGTGAGTGTCAATTTCACAGCATTTTAATTTTGAGCCGTACAACAATTTTCTGTCATATATTTTATCACTAGGTGCACTTGCCGTCCCCGGTAAATCTAAATGGAATGAAGCGTTTTGCCATATTTTGAGTTCTTTTTGTCGATGTATATTTTCCTTTCGGTGATTATTCCTCCATGGAATGTCCGATTTTTGATTTTATTTTTTCTAAACCATCTATGGCTAGATGTCGTATTATGGGTCAAATTTGATCAAAAAGTGTTGAGTGGTTTGGTAGGAGTTCGAGGACAAAGCGAAAATCCGAATCAGGAAAGAATGGAGCTCCAACAACTTACCTTGTTAATTAATTCTAAACAAAGCCAAAAACCTAACATGCATAATAAAATTTGTCCACATTGCAGTCTTCAAGTGGTAGCGTTCCCAGAAGACTCGCAACATTGCCACATTTTACAGCAATGTTTAACCATTGTGTGAAAAAGAAACCAGCCTTCTGGTCACAAGTAGTGTCAATTTGACACTTTACAGTAATAGTTTATTTGCGCTTGGATCTCATTAAATTATGAAATTGCCGTTTTATTGTAATAGGTTTTTTGAATTAACATAGAATTTTCATGGTTTGAGGTTTTCGAATGAAACTTTTTTCACATGGTTGCTATGATATTCATTTTTTTTAAAATGTGAAACATTTGAATATCGACTTTCAATTGTTTTTGTTATTCAACTTAGACAAGAAAGATGGATACTGCGAAAATTCGAGTGATTTTTGAATACGAGTTCCAACGCGAAAGTAACGCGGCAGAAACAGCCCGCAATATCAATGTTGCGTTTGGTGAGAGGTCTGCTAATGAACGCACCGTGCGATTTTGGTTTAAACGCTTGCGTGATAGAAACTTCGACTTGAAGAACGAGCCACAAGGAAGACACAGGTGAATAACGATGAATTAAGAGAGATGGTGGGAGCCGATCCTAGTCTAACTACCCAGGAATTAGCGGCATGGTTTAACGTTACCGACTCATTTGCGTCAAATCAATAAAATAAAAAAATAAGAAAAATTAGTGCCACGTGATTTGATTGATCTGCAGAAAGAAACGTGTGTTGAAACTTGTGTTGCCTTATTGAACGTTACAGCAATGAAGGAATATTGGATCGAATTGTGACATGTGATGAAAAGTGGATTCTTTATGATAACCGTAAAAGAAAAATGCAATGGCTGACCCCAGGTCAAACGCCACAACAGTGTCCTAAAGCAAAACTTACTAATAAAAAGGTAATGGTAACTGTTTGGTGGTCTCAGTATGGTGTTATTCACTATAGTTTTCTCCGATCTGGTCAAGCAATAACGGCAGATGTCTATTGTGCCGAACTCCGAACAATGTTAGCAAAACTAGCAGTAAAACAGCCCCGACTCATGAATCAATCTTCACCATTATTGCTCCATGACAACGCGAGACCTAATACAGCACGAGAAACCGTTTTGACCCTTCAGGAACAGCAGTTAGAAACCATTCGTCATCCTCCGTATTCGCCAGCCAGACCTTGCTCCAACGGACTTCCATTTTTTTCGTGATTTGGACAGTTATCTACGTGACAAAAAGTTTTCTTCCCAGGAGGCAGTACAAAATGCTTTCACAGTTTGTGCAGTCTAGATCCTCAGAGTACTATCGCAAAGGCATAAATGACCTTCCTATTAGATGGCAGCAATGTATAGATAATAATGGTAACTATTTTGATTAGATAAATTTGTTATAAACTAAAAAATAAACTATTTAGATTTTTAGTAAAAAACGGCAATTTCATACTTTAACCCCTAATATTGTGGAACATTTTTTTTACACAGCACCGTCTAGCCCAAAGTAAGCTAATATAAGCTTGTGTTATGGGGCCTAGACGACTGATAAACATACTTATTTATTACTAAATACATACATATTATACATAGGAAACACCCAAACTCCGAAACAAACAATCACACAAATATTTCTTCCGACCCGGGAATCGAACCCGGGACCTCAGTCGCGGCAGTCGCATGCACTGCGCCACCGAGGCAGTCATCAGTAATATTACAATACATAGTAGACGCAATGCTTATTTGCTTAGATATAATTATGTGTTATACATACGTCATATAAATTAAGTAATAAATAACTATATATTTTATAACTTGTTTTGATATGGGACTTGAACACGTGACCTTTTCCCTGTAGCTCTGACCAACTGAACTATCAGAACTGGACCAGAATATTTTCTTCCTTTATACTGTGATATAATAAACAGCTGGACAATAAAAATTACATCAAGGGCTATAGTGCGATTGCCTAGTGGAAACTAGGATACATGAATAGGTTAAGGCAATTGTTCAGGACAGATGAAACGAGTCTGCTGCTCAAATATTTGAAATGAAAAGGAAATTAAGTACCATATATAGATGTTCTCCTCATGCTTGCAATTCTCTGTCGTGAGGTAACAAGAAAAATGTAACTACGGGCAGAGTACACAACAATAAATAGAAAATAACTTATCTAGAAGAGATTTAAAAATATATTACTCAAGTTTCTTCTTTAATTTATTGGAGACCAGCTTGTTTAATATGAAACACAATAATGACAGACTTTCAAACAACTATACTAATATATAAAGCTGAAGAGGTTGTTGGTATGATTGATCACACTAATCTCAGGAACAAATGGGCTGAATTAAAATATTATTTTAAGTCCATTTATCGAGGAAGGCTATAGGATATATATCATCACGCTACTACCCAGGAGAGTGTAGCAGTGATCATAAATGTCAACAAATCAGGCAAATTTTCATTAATTTTGATACAAGTAAAAGTAATGCAATCAGATGCATGAAACGAGGGTTCGAAATATGTCATGGGCGAAGCTGCTGCGGTCGGCTAGTCTTTAATAATTTACAAAGAATAGGTTGATAAGCACAAGCAACTTCACCTGCTAGAGGTTTGCAGGTACTATTTTGTCAGTTTTTCATGGTATACTATTACAATCGTTTTCCAATAGACTTCTATAGGTCAGTCGATAGAATCCTACTAACACATACCAGGTCAGTGGCTGCAAGTCAGTAGCATTTTTATAGTCTACTAATATTTTGACAGCTAAAATTAATGATAGTACAAGTTAGGGATGTCATTATTTTATTGTAGTGGGGTGGTGAAATACTCATTATCATTATTGCAAGCTGACAGCGTCAAGGGTTTAGGAGGTACTATATAGCACTAGAAACTACAATCAGAATGTAATAATAAAAAGGGGTCCTTTATCATACTATCTCTAATGCTTTTAATGGTTCGAAATTTGAGATACTCCCTTGAGAAATCACTGAATTGACTTTCATTGACTTTGCATCATAGTACAAAATTGAGAGTGTATTGATAATAGAAGTAAGTATTGCTTTATTGTACCCCCAAAATAATTGGGGATAGATTCAGTTTTCACTACACAGGTTACAATGGGCGGTCTTATGGCACAATGGCATTTTCTTACAGGCAACTATACTTAAGCACAGGTTATTAATTTTTGTAGTGACATCACCAAGGGTCCCAATAGTGTCATGGGGAATAACATCTTTCCCATGACACCCCTGGTGATGTCATGGGGAACCGTCTTATTCCACGTGACTCCCTGTGGTACCACGGGAATTAAATTAAGAAGATAATTAACAGTTTCACTCATTGATAAGAGGATAGCGGTCACTTCTTGGACTAACGGATTAATCCAAAGTAATACGCTGGTGAAAGTGTCAAATTTTACCACTTAAACATTTTACTAAGGTTACAAGCGTGTAATAATTTCGAGCTTGAAGTGAAGATTTTGATTCAGTAAACGAAAAAGCACTAAAAAAAGTCAGATGTAAAAGATGACAAATTGTCAAACGAATGTTGAAATGGTTGAAATTCGATACATAAATAAAATAAATAAAAAACCATTTCATGTAGCTAATAAGGACACGCTGTTACATTTAGCACATTTCAAGTTTCATCAAGATATTTCCACAATCATTTTGGTTTGGGCTTAAATATTGCATAAAATATGGCAGCGAATGTACTCACAGCGGCTCCAATATGGACGTAAGCCACGATTTGAAAACTTCAGGATTTTCTATAAGCATCTCGTTTCAGTAGATAAATATAGTGTTCACAAATGATAATCCATCCACTGTGCACAAATAATAATATTAAAAATACAGTGATAACACGTGCCTATTATAATTAATAGGAAATATTGTCCTTCACGCTTAAGTTTAGGTATATACTTGTACAATAATGTACCTACGATACGATACGATTGGCTTTGGATTGTACGTAATCGTAATGTACGAAAAACGTACGGATTCTAGTCTATGGTTTGTTGTTTGTTATTTGCCCATCTTAGGTAAGCAAAGGAAAATAGTCCCATACAACCTTGTTATTAGTATTCAGGTATTTATACATTGTTATACGATTGATTGAGAATATATATTGAACAAAACTAGAGGGTAGAAGGAGTCTGGGTAGTTTGAGACTGAGCACGTGAGCAGATGGCTGAAAAACGGAAATGTCAACGTACTTGGATATCCAGACGTGCCTATATGAAGCGATTAATGAATTCTAACTCTCTTACTACCCCGTATGGCATACAGCCTGAAGATAGTTAGTTTAGTTTTAACTCGCCTAAAATTACACAGCTCGCTTGATGGAAAGCCATGGCGACATCTAGCGATTAAAGGTCACAATCACAGCCATAATAAAATTAATACGTTATTCAAGACAATTGCCAATTAATGTGGTCCTTCAAAATTGTATGAGCATCCATCCAACTCAGAGGTATAACTTGATGTTTCTATGTATGTACTTTTTGTTTTTGTGGAACTTTCCCTGTATTTGTGCTGTAATACCTAGCTTTTGGCCATATTATGTGATTCTAGTTCAACGATATACCTATAGGGTATAAATACTTCCGGTTGACCTAGAATTGTAAATTTTAGTTAAAAGCAAGGTATTATAGCACAAGTAAAGACATAATTTCAAAACATAAAAAAGTTGAAAACTAAAATAAATTTTGGTACGTACAAGTTTTCGCAAAATACTAAATTTGTCCATATCTTTTAATCGTGTTGACACAGGACCTTGGTTTTTATACACCTAATAGGGACTTTAGAGCTCAACAAATTTCTACTTACAAGATCCACCTGTTCCTACGAAAATCGTTTTTGATACACTGACAGATAAATGGACAAGAAAGTGGTCTTTTATGGGTTCCTTTATTTATTTTTGAGGTATAGAACCCTACAAACGTTGTGGGCAAAAACTGCTTGCAGTGTCGTATTTCTTAACTCTTTGTTACAAAAATACATTAATTTTTGCTCCCACTAACAGCAATTTTCTTTATACATTATTAAAATTACAAACATGTTAACGAAATGGCAGACTGCAGTCCTGCGTTCGAACTCACGACGCCACTGATAGTGACAGCCCTGTGCGGCCTGTTAGCGGTGAGCGGAGCTTGCAGGACTCGATTCACATCCTGCACGGTGTTACAGGCCGCCATGAAGGTTGCAACAACATTCACAATCAACATAAAGCGGCGGACGGCATTGCGGTCTGCCGTGAATGGGCCCTTCAAGTAAAGTTGTAATTATAAAGCCTAGGCAGATTCATCTGCAGATGTCATCGGCAGACGCGTCCGCCGACCTGCAGAAGTTACGGAGACGGAATAGCATTAAATAGATCAAACATATTCCTTTGTTTATGGTGTAATACTTCATCCTTTTCACTCTTTTAATTTGTACAACAAATCGCTAACGTAACGCTATCTTTTTTTATTATGTGTAGCAACGTGTAACTTACACATAGACAGCGAACAACGGGTAGCCTAATTTTCTACATAATGTCAACTATTGCCACCATTTTTGAATCAGGAATTTGTTAGTGTTTTGTGCCGAAGGGAAAATATTGTATATATATATTTAAACTAGCTGACCCGCCCGGCTTCGCCCGTGACATACTTCGAACCCCGTGGCACCCATTTAATCCCGTCGTTTATTAATTTTACGATATATATGAACATTTTCCAAATTAATTGATCACATCTCCGCTCTCAATTACTTGGCACTAAACTCGACAGATCCCACATCCGTCCGCATAGGCGGTGATTTGGTCGAGCGCACGGACCAGGTTAAATACTTGGGATCTGTTTTTCACACGTCCAGTGACATCGATTGCGATGTCAAGTCACGCATTGCTGCCGCGTGGGCCAAATGGCGGGAGATGACCGGTGTCATTTGTGACCCTAAAATGCCGATCCGGTTGAAGGGACAGGTCTACAAAACCATTATTAGACCTGTCCTTTTACATGGCAGTGAGACGTGGCCGATATTGGAGCGACACAAGCAGGAGCTGCGTGTCACGGAAATGAAGATGCTGCGGTAGATGTGTGGAGTCACGCGGATGGACCGCGTGAGGAACTCTCGCATCCGCGGCAGCCTTCACGTCCGTGACATTGCAGACAAGTTGCAAGAGTGTCGCCTTCGTTGGTATGGTCACGTCTTGCGGCAACCGCCGGGCTACGTAGGTAACAAATGTCTGGCCATGTCAGCCCCGCCGGGTCCCGGTAAGAGGGGAAGACCCAAGAAGTGCTGGCTTGACGTCGTAAGGGATGACATGCGTGCCAATGGTCTCACCACAGGGGATGCCGACGACCGTGCGAAGTGGAGGAGAAAATGTAGGAAAGCGGACCCCGGGCGTCGCGAGACGCAACTGGGACAGACGCTCGGATGATGATGATCTCCGCTCTCAAGTACCTACTACGCCCGCGCCCGCCATGCCCGGTCGAATTTTTGTTACACGAAATTAATTTATTTGCGCATTTTTTGAATTTTTGTTACACGAAATTAATTTATTTGCGCATTTTTTGATATTGCCAAGATGTGGCGACAAAGACTGGAGAGTGTTGGCCTCAAAATGAATAAGTCCAAGACAGAGTATCTGTTTTGTGATTTTGGCGGTCTCTCCAGTTTTGTCGCCGTATCTGTTGACGGTAGACCGTTACCGGTATGCTCCCAGTTTAGGTACTTGGGGTCACTTATCCAGAGCAATGGGGAAATCGACCGTGACATTACACATCGGACCAATACCGGATGGATGAAATGGCGACAGGTCACGGCCACAACATGCGATCCACGATTGCCCCTCAAGCTGAAGGGCAAAATATATAAAACCATTATAAGACCTGTAGTATTATATGGATCAGAATGTTGGGCCGTTAAGAAGTTGGATGAAAGAAGAGTGGATGTAACTGAAATGAGAATGTTAAGGTGGATGTGTGGTGTGACTAGAATGGATAAAATACGAAATGAGTATATTAGAGGGAGTTTGAGAGTGGCGCCTGTGACTGAAAAAATGAGAGGAAACCGTTTGTCTTGGTATGGGCATGTGATGAGAAGGGATGAAAGACATGTCATTAAAAGAACCATGAATATGAAAGTTGATGGATGGAGAGCTAGAGGAAGGCCAAAGAAAAAATGGATGGACTGTGTAAGGAGTGATATGAATATGAAAGGAGTGAATGATCAGATGACGAATAACAGGGATGAATGGAAGAAGAAGAAAACATACTGCGCCGACCTCAAGTAAATTGGGACAAGGGCAAGAGGATGATGATGCCTAAGATATTCATTTAATTTACAAAGTGGAAAGGGATAAAATAATCTTCATAAAATGCTGAAACCAACTAACATATTAAAAATATTAAGGCTTAATAAAGGATTATTTAATAATGTTTTTGTGTAAATAGCCTTTAAATTACCGCTTTATTATTACTGTTTTTTTTAAGTATTAAAATGGATATAGTAAGTTATCCTTAAGAGATAGACATATACCGTCGCGGACTTTTTTGTACCTATATTAGATACACAATTCCACTATACATTATTTTGTTATATCTCAAAGGGTTTAGGCAGCGTTTTCGTTAAAAGCTCCCAGACGGCTAATTTTTTCTGACACCGACAACATATATATCGTTATAATTAAGTTAATGTATCAAAAAACTTAACAAACTATACATAAAAACCTTCTATAAGAATCACTCTATTTAAAACAAACTGCATCGAAATTCGTTGCGTAGTTTTAAAGATCTAAGCATACATATAGGGACAGACAGCGAAAAACGGCTTTGTTTTATAATATGTAGTGATAAAGGTTATAAAAGTATAAAAAACATGATGAAGTGTTGTGTAAAATTTTGTCACAAGAAATCACCAGGAATAACTATTTACAGGTAATTGATGTTTTAGTTACGACTACGTGTTATTTTTCTAAGATTTTTATTAAAAAATGGTGATTCTTCTAGACGAACACTTGAAAAGTTGTTAATATATGGTTCATAGCATCTGTTCCATAAACCGTTTGGTCGCTATCGTCATCTATATCTAAGATTTTTGTTAATTTTGTACTGTTACTGTATGTGAAGTACACAGGGACGAATTCAGTTCAGCAAATTGTTTGAAATGTCAATATCCAAAGTCAAGTTATCCAAATGTAGTGCCCGATTCAATTAATTATGTTAATATTGTATTAGGTTTCCTAAGGATACCATTAAACAAGATGTTTAGTTAATAAACATAAATTATGAAAGATATTAAAATGATATGATAGCTGAATGCGACCCTGGATTAAGCTACCTGTCTATATGTGTGAAATAGGCTACGCTATTTTTAGCAAATGTTTGATATGCTTACTCTTCTATATCTGTGGTTAATATATGATTTATGGTTGTAAGCACAGATATGGAAGAGGAAGTCTACATCTGTGGTTGTAAGTTAGTAAGATGGTCTAGACATTTGGCGGGAAGAGTGACAAGTGCGGACGCTTGCTTTATATTATTTTCTAAAACTAGTGCATTTATCTTGTTTTATGTGCGGGAGTGGTGGTTTCTTGGACATAAAAGTTGTGTTAACGTGCTATAGTGAAAGACAATGATATATATGCAGTGAAATGCTATTTTCTCTCTTGCCGCGAAACGTCCACTGACAACCTTAGTATAAGAATCACCATTATACTGAGGGCAAGGACCAGGACGGACAATGAGGACACGACATCGACTGGACAGGACTAATTAGAAGATAAGATTGAAGAAATATGATATAAAAAATAAGATTTGGCTAAAAGGCCTTAGAAATTATTAAAAAAAAAGATGGTCTAAGCAGTGTTGCCAACCGTACGATTTAAATCGTATATATATACCTACGATTTTTTGATCCTGGTACGATTTACGATCATGTTGTCGAAATCGTACCCAAAATATACGATCTTTTCAATGCTTAATATCTCCATAACAATACATAAATTTATATTAAATCAAATTCATTATGTCAACCCTAATAACAAAAATCTAGAATAGACCTACATTATTTTATATTTTAACTAGAGGACGCGAATTTAACATATTTACTGAAAAACAGTGCAAAAAGAAGGTGGTGGGGATTATAACAAGACTGAAATGAATTCATGTATTAGAATAGAATAGCATTTTAATTCAGACAATGTGCCTACATATATTTTACTTGAAAAAATAATTCGAAAAATATTTAAATTTCCTTGGGTTTATTTAATTTGTTAAATGCTATACTCTATACTCCTACCGACAAAGCACCAATGATGATTAAAAAGTTTTTTTTTCCATTTTCTTTGGGTCCTTTTTTTCATTAGTCGTCTCAGCAAAATACGATCTTTTCTGGTCGGTGGTACGATCCCTTCTAAAATAAAGTTGGCAACACTGGGTCTAAGTTGTAAGTAGACCTCATGATCATCATGATTAACTCTCATGACAATCTCTAAGTTGTAAGTAGACCTCATGATCATCATGATCAACTCTCATGACAATCACGCACAAACTTTTATGTCTAAAATTATGAGTAGGTACGATGACCTTTATAGACTCTACTACTAAGTTGAAGCCCGCGACGCCGCGCCCACTCATGGATGAAGTTTTCCCGTTCCCGTTTCCCACATGAACTTGTTCCCCGGATAAATAGTAGCCTATGTGTTATTCTGATGTGTAAGCTATATTTTTGTGAAGTCTCATAAAAAATCATTCAGTACTTTTTGCGTGAAATAGTAACAAACCTACATCAATACATTCTTACGCGTAAAATCAGTAGGATTTATATATGTAAATAAATATTCATCTTATGTCCAAACGAAGAGTAACAGATAATGTTGCAGTTATTATACTTAGGTATAAAAGCTATGAAGGTCATTCTGACATAAAAAAGTAGGTACCTAGGTACCTAGCCATGCTATCTTTGCACTACAAAGTCACACAAGAGGTCGAGCGCAAAATCGTCTTCTTGTAGATAATGCTTTGTAATTTTTAGGGTTACGTAGGTACCTCAAAGAAAAATGTATCGGAACCCTTCTATCTTCTATGATCACTTATTTGTCCGTCGGTCCATGTGTCACCATCGATTTTCTCAGGAACGAGTGAATCTAGAAAGTTGCAATTTATACCCGATACTGAGGTCTATATCTATACTAATATACAAAGCTGAAGAGTTTGTTTTTTGTTTGTTGAACGAAAGCTAACAACGCGGGCGAATCTGCGGGCATCAGCTAGTATCACATTTATCATTACGCTACTACCCAGGAGAGAAAGTTGTCAACAAATCGTTTTTTTTTTATACATTTTACCTAAAATTTATATACGAAGGAATTAAATGGGTGCCATGGAGTTTTAAGATGGACTAACCCTCGGAGGTCGGCTTGTAAATCAAAGAAATATATTACTTTGCTCATAAAGACCTTTTTAACTATTATCGTCCACCGCCGGACCAAATGGTAAAATGAGTCTTTCGGAAACGAACAGACTAAACCATACTATGACGTACCTATTACCAAAGACCTTACACTCTTTGCCTATTACCAACCTACCAGGGGATTTGGTGTAACCTCGTTAGGACATCCTTGAAACCCTGACCAGCCTTGGTCATCTTGTCCATAAATACCTACCTTAAAATATAATACTTATTGTACATGATATTGAAGTAAAGAAAATGAATGCGTCTCGGTCAAGTGTGGTAACAATAAAATTGATAGTGATGAGACACAGTACAATACTCGGTTTTGAAATATGATATTTAAAATGTATAGGTATTATCGATATTGCTATCCAAATCATGAAGAATGTGATGTTTTTTTATATGTCTATCTGTAGATATATACACATTTATTATTTTTATTTATTTATTTATTTGTCCCCTTCGGGGATAAGGCGTGATAGGTAAATAAATATTTATTGTCCAAGAAAACATACAAAATAACATAGTGAAGATATTGTTAAAATTAAATCAGTACAATGGACAGCCTTATTGCATAAAGTAATTACTGTCAGGCAACATAGTTGAATTGTATTTTATATATTTTCCTCAATATTTTATAAAATATTTTCTTTGGTATGTAAGTATAATCTTAATAATAATGTTGATTCATGAACACATTAAAAAAAATAGAATCCGTCAAAAAATCGGTCCAAAATCAGTTCCCTTTTATAGAACAATTTACATAAGTAATAACTTCTTTAGGCGAAGTGTTGATGATTATAATAAGCAATGTTAACAGTTAGATATAATTCAATTGCGATGTATCAAAGTACAGAAGAGAGTTAAGTGCGATTCAATCAAGAATGATGTAACCTAAAAAAAATAATAGTTGGCAAATGTAGTGCCCATGTAAGGCAGCCATATTCATGTATATGTACCTACTTGTTTAGTGTATCCCTACTGTCTGGTTATACAGGATGATCCAATTAGTGACGTCAATATTTTTTCTTAGATACCTCACTCCTGGGGTTATCCAAATAATACCCCATGTATGTTCCGCGATTTTTTGTAGTTTTCGAGGTAATTTTTTTTTTATGTTTTTTTAATGTATTCTGCCAGTGAGGTTTTAAAAATTCATATTTTTTTATGTAGTAGGTACTTTGCAGTTTTTTTTGTGACGTCTTTGTCTTGAGTGTTGCTTTGATATAAAAATAAATCAGCTTCCTGAAATTACTATAAGTTACCCAAAAAATGTTTGAAATTTAGAACTTTCGTTTTCAGTAGGATTTACTCAAACATTCAACTTCAAATTAAAAATACAAAAAGGAGTTTTCATAGCTTCGGGGAAAGTTTAAAAACTTTGCAGGGTCTTAAACTACCAAAATCATAAAAAAGTACTTTATTACCCTTTTTTTGTTGAAATCTACCTTCGAAAGCGGATAGGCTAAAAATCATCGAAATCCTATTAAAGTTATTTTCCACTTTTTATCATTCTTATGGTAAATGAAACTTAAAAATGTAATTTTAAATTAATTTTAATTGAATTCCCTGTAAAATTTCAAAACGAAAGTTTTAACTTTCAAACCTTTTTTGGGTAACTTCAAGTAATTTCAGGAAGCTGAGTTATTTTTTTTATCAAAGCAACATTCAAGACAGTCATGTCACAAAAAAACTGGATAATACCTACTTCATAAAAAGATATGATTTTTTAAAACTTCACTGGCAAAATACATTGAAAAGCACAAAAAAAATAGGCGTGAGGTATATAAAAAAAAATATTGACGTCACTAATTTGACCATCCTGTATACTTTTTGGTTTGTATAAGATTATGTATCATATTATGTAAGTTCTGGAACTCCAGGTCTATTTGAAACAATGTTTTAATCATTAAATTATGAAAAAGACTGTTTGTTTCCTAAATAAAATAAAAAATAAATAAAATAAAATTGGTAATTGCTCAGAAGTTCTCAGGGTTCCCTGCACACCCTCGCAGCCTCGCCTAAAAACTCGGGCGTTATCCCGCTTCTTTGGGGGTTACGCCAGTTACACCCCTCTTGGACCTGTTTCTGAGAAGTCCGTCTGACCAAATCATCATCTATGCGGCCATATACGGAATCTGTAGAGTTTCTGCTGGCCGATAATCTTGAGCTAAGACAATTCCCACTCACTCTCCATTGCCTCTCGCAAGCATGACGTGGCGTCACATACTCCTTTATGGGAAAAGATGTATGAATCTTTACGGGAAAAAAAATCAACGGGTACAGTCACACATTGGCGGTCAACCTCATCCATGTCCCAGGATTTTCCTCTTAATGAATAGAGTTTAGTTATTTTAGCACCAGAGACTTAATTACCTGTTTAAAACAAATAACAACATAACCCGTGACCACGGCTGGTGTAATCCGGTCGAAACGTCGGGAAGTATAAGGTAGGCTTTGTACCGAATAATATACGTCGTTAATAAGACCCAAGATATCATAAATATACTCTAACAACATTATTGAAAAAATCGTGAATTACGACAGATTACCGTTTGACGGCAGTATTTTAAACGTAGTTATGTCAAGATTAGTACCGATATTTCATAATTAAAAATGTACAAGTTATTTTTTCGAGATCCGATATTATCGGAATACAGAGTGACTACCACATCCCTAAACGTAAATACTCGTCTAAGGTCAGGGATCATCGCAGCTAAAAGTCGCTTTCTGTCGCTCGTCGCTTCACATGCAAATATAGATTAGATATTGGTACCTATACAACATTATCAGAAGGTTAAAATCAGCTGTGGTTTACTAAACATCTTGTGGGCTTTGTCATACATGTGAACGTAACACGCCGCGTGAACAAATAATAAAACCATTACCAGAATAATTAATTATGTTCGTATCGTATTATTATAAATTGTAATCAGTTTTAAATATTTAATTGCGTGTTTTCGGAGTACTTGTCGAACGTTTGACGCGAGCGGTTGTCTGTCTTGGCGGGAATTTTGAACAGTCGAGGACATGCTGTGATAGTGTAGTGATGTGACATTTTTTTTAACTTTATGTTTTTCGTTATTGCTGTTATTGTTTTCGTTTTAATATATCTTATTATTCACATATTAGGAATAGAGAAAAAAGGTGAGTTATATTGTGTATTTATTTGTACTTTAAAAAATTAAACCGTGCTTTTAAAGTGAATAATAATTGCATTACGCAGTTGGTAGGCAGAGGCATACTATATGCCCACATTTCACTGTATGCAATTTTTGTCCTACGTAACTGATGAAGAGTCCATTGCGGTGTTGAAATCGACAGGCGCAGGATTTTTTTTTTCATTTTGGCCATTCACTGTAACGCGATTGCCAACAACAAAATTTATTGATCTTCCATAAGTATTACATTTTTCTTCAAAAGTGAACATTTTCAAGTAGATAATTATGAATCTTCTTTATTCAAAAGAAGTAAATTATCCTTGTAGATAGCAGCGTATTCATGTATTCGTTCTTTCAGGCGCAGGTTGTAGTTCAATCCGCCCATAAGGCCTTCAATTTGGCTTAAATACTAATAATTAATAATAAATATCGTTGGGACAACTCATACAACGCCATCTGATTCCAAACTAAGCAGAGCTTGTACTATGGTAACCAGAAACAGATAAACATACTTATATATTTCTAAATACATACATATTATAGATAAATAACACCCAAAGAGAATAAACCATCGTGCTCATCACACAAAGTTTAATCCTGGATAGGAATGGAACCTATGTCCTCTTGCGTAGCAGTCGGATACACTCCCACCGCGCCACAGAGGCAGTCATACTGCCATATCACTGGCAACTGGGATCACAACTGAGGAGCAGCCACAGTGTAAAATGCTAAACGCAGTGATCGTTAACAGAGTACTTAGGGGCCAAAACTACTATTGACAAGCTGTAGAATAGAACCAGAATCGCTGATTTTAGCTGTCAAAATGTTAGTAGACTATCAAAAATGCAACTGACTCGCGGCCACTGGTGCGGTTAGTAGAATGCTATAGGCCGGCCGATAGAAGTCTATTGGAGTACGATTGTAATAGTAGACTACGAAAAAGTGTCAAAATTGTACCGGTGGGTTTCTGTTGAGCGATGATTTCGATTCTATTTTGACACGATTGATATAGCAGACTCGGCTCCCAGGTGTAGCAAGCGTCCATAGGCTGCGTTGACCACTCTCCGCCAGGTGTGCCGTATGCTTGTGTGCTGCCTCAGTGGAGTCAGTGGTATTTGTGTGGTGGTTCTATTGAGCGACGATTTCGATTTTATTTAGACATTATTGATATCGCAGACTGCGCACCCTGAGTTAGCAAGGCTACGAGCGATTGTACTCGTAATCTAGGCATTTGAATGAATGTTAATTACTGTATCTTTGACATCAATAGGGTTACGACAGTATACGATCATTTGCATATAATAAATAGTTTATACATTCGGCATTGTTCCTAAAGTTCAAATTCAAAAAGTGATTCGGTATAAACTACAAGCCTATGCTCCCGGCTGCACTTCCGTAAGATTTCATTACCTCTTAATCTGTTCGAAAATCTTTCCACACAATGTTACTTGATGAATGTCCACGCATCAAAACTGTCGCTTCGTAATATAAACCACTAGATAACTCCCACGGCTCCGCCCGTCAACTTCGAACTCCCGTCACACCGATTTAATTCCGTCGCTTAGTAGTTCTACAATATTGCATAAAAAATAGCCCGATTTGTCGACATTTATGATTACTGCTCCGCTCTCCAGAGTAGTAGCGTGATGATATATAGCCTATAGCCTTCCTCGATAAATGGACAATCCAACACAAAAATAATATTTCAAATATGACCAGTAGTTCCTGAGATTAGCGCGTTCAACCAAACAAACAAACATTCATGCAACAAACTCTTCAGCTTTATATATTAAAAGTATAGATAAGTAGGAATAATAACACCACTATGAAATATGTGAAATGGGCATGTAGAACTCTAATCGCCTAGAACTATACGGTGCTCTTTCAGGGCTGGCGGTGGCCACGAAACCAGGTTTAACCTCTTTAGCAAACAATTAACGATTGAAATAGCAGACTCGGCCCCCTGGTCTACAGAGCGTTTGTAACTGGGGGCCAAGTCTACTATTTTCCAATTGAAAGCCGTTGCAAGTTCTATTCTATAGCAGTTCTTTTATTGCGATTAGTCCAAAACAAGGTATGATACTAAAACTATTATATATTTCACAATCTCACTTCTCAAGATGCAGAATAGAGATGAAATAGCTGTTTTAAGCTTTCAACTACAGGCGCTACACGGGTTAATAACATTCTATTGACCGGCCGATAGAATTATATTGGAGCGCAATTAATGAAAGCTGTTTTTTTTTTGTCGGCTTACTATCGTGCGACGATTAATATTCTCTTCTGACGCGATTGAATTAGTAGACTTGGCCCTCTGCACTCCGGAACGACATTTTCCAGACTGAACTTAATATTGGATTTTGTATAACGTTAAAATTAATATGAAAATTTAGAAAACTTTAATATTTTATGCATGATATTTCATACCAAGAGGTGCAGAATGGAATCCCTGGCTATAAATTACCAATACAAGCACTGTACGAAATATACAAATTCCTTGGAATTGTATAAACTAATCAGGGAATATGCGATTTGATGGTGGTCATTTCATTAGCTTAGGATCTTTTCAAGTCATAATTTGAACGATATTTCTCTGGGTCTACGCCGTATGACCAGCCGTTAAATAGAACCAGAATCGCTGTTTTCAGCTGTCGAAATGTTAGTAGACTATCAAAAATGCAACTGACTAGCGGCCACTGTCAATAGGCTGAGGTGACCACTTTCCGTCAGGTAGGGGGCCGTATGCTTGTCATGCTTGTCGGCTGCCTCAGTGCTATTTAAAGATACTCAGTTTTATAATTTAAAATGTATATATGTCAGCTTATAATTTAAAATGTATATATGTTATATCTATGATTTTTAAATCGGTCTTGTATAGAGCTATTTGTATAATATAAAGAGGAAACCGCGACTGTCCGATCTATTAGCACACAGTTCAAACGGTTTGAATAGATTTGGCTCAAACAATTGGCCATATCCGCACTTTGCATCTACGAAAGAGAACTTCATATGTTTCTTACTAGGTGACTTCCACGGCTTTGCCCGTAACATACTTCGAACTCACGTCGCACCTATTAAATCCCGTCGTTTAGAAATTATACAATAATGTTTAAAATTTGCCCGGTTTGCACAACTTGGTTCTTGACGAGACTTAAACCTAATATTATTAAGTTACATTCATGATCGGTATAGTCTTATAATACAAATAAAAACCAGTATTGCCCCATTAAAATGGTTGCACAGAATCTTTCAATGGAAATGTAAAATCGCATTTTATTACGATACTAGGTGACCCCCCCGGCTTCGCCCGTGACATAGGTACTTCGAACTCCCGTCGCACCTATTTCATCCCGTCGCTTTTAAATTTTACAATATTGCATTAAAATTTTCCCGCTTTGTCGACATTTATGATTACTGCTCCGCTCTCCAGGGTAATACCGTAATGATATATAGATTATGGCCTGCCACGATTAATGGGCTATCCAAAACAAACATTTTTTTCCAAATGCGACCAGAATTTCCTGAGAATAGCGCGTTCAGACAAACAAACAAACTCTTCAGCTTTATATATTAAGTACTAGTTGACACCCGCGGCTCCGCACGCGGGGCGTGGTGAAGCTTTCCCGTTCCCGTTTCCCACAGGAACTGGTACCCGGAATAAAAAGTAGCCTATGTGTCTGAAGTTTCATCAAAATCCATTCAGTAGATTTTGCGTGAATGAGTAAGAAACATCCATTCTTACAAACTTTCGCGTTTATAATACTCGTATTAGTAGGATAGATTGATAGATAGATGATGAAATATTGCTCCATACGCTGGCAAATTAGCTGAGGGGATGAAGCAACTGCGTGGCCTCTTATTGGCCACAGGAGCGGGAAATATCACGCTGCAGACCATATGACCATTATTCTGGCTATGGTCAGCAACGAGAGAGCATGGAACTCCATCGCCTTGTCCTGTGAGGCGGTAATATGCCAAAAGAGTTGACCGAGAAGGAACGGGAGATAAATACTTCTCTCCCGTGGGGCAGACGTCGCACAATGAACATGAAAATGAAAAATATTTATTCATGTATTTCACAAAGTAACACTTATGAACGTCAAGATTACTGCTTCTAAATTTACATTTGTTGTCAGATTCGCAAAGCAATAGGTAGAGCCTAAGGAAGAACTTGGCAAGAAAACTCATGGCCACTCTTTTCCAACCCCCAGTAATTACGTTAGTTTGATTTACATGATTTTTAGTCTGATTATTGATATTTTTGGTGATGTTTGATCTATTATATGTATAGAATATATATAAAAAAAAAACGAAATCAATGTTGTGTTTAAAATCATATCAAAATGAGAGCGATTCTAGTTGCCAGTTCTAAGGGCAGCCTACTCTTTAAGAAGAAAAAAGTAGAAGATAACACAGGGTGCCGGAGATACTAGAACGATCTCCGTCCCCCATAAGCATGAGCCTGGGGACGGTACTGCGAGCTGTCGTCTTTACAGAAGCAGGCTCAACGTTCTGGTATGACGTTTTTTCGCATCTATAGTATTTTCCTCCTCCATACAGTGGAGTGGAGTAGTCGTGAGATTTCTTACCAGATTCTTACTCATTGTCTGCCTTTTACTTTGCAAATCTAGCAGTAAATCTATACTAATATTATAAAGCTGAACAGTTGTTTGTTTTTTTGTTTGGTTGAACGCGCTAATCTCAGGAACTACTGGTCGGATTTTTTTTTTTTTCTCATACATGCATGTAAATACTGTCATTATTTAGAAAAAAGAATCTCTTTGATTGAATCTCTTTTATCATTCTTCTCAGCGGACGCTTACTGTAAGTATGGTATTTTCTAAAATAAGTGCATTTTTCTTGTTTTATGTGTGAGAGTGTTGGATTTTGGGACATAAAAGTTGTATCAACGTGCTATGAATTATAAATAAATATTCTGGGATGCTTTTTCACACAGCACAATCTAGCCCAAACAAACCTATAAGCTTGTGCTAGACAACTGATAAAGAAACTTAAATATTTCTAAATACGTATACATATATTTTACATAGAAAACACCCAAACGCCGAAACAAACAATTATGGATCATACAAAATTTGTTCTGACTCCAGGAATCGAATGTTAGAGCAAAGTGCGGCAGTCGCATATACTTTTCTTTTCGACTTTCTATCTTACTGCGTATAATTCACTTAAGGGAAATCAAAAATATTTTCTTTAAGTAGGTAATTGCCCATTATGGCGAACGTATGGCTTTTAATATTATTTAAATTAAATATATAATTTAAAAAGTATGTTTAATTTCCCTGCTTTTTTTTGGGAATATGTATATGCCTCGGCCGGAATGGCAATTGCCTGTCTCGTATTACAGGCTTAACGACTGCCATTTTACTGGCAACCGGGACCAACAGCTTAACGAGCCTTCCGAAGCTCGGATCGCTCGCAAATGTAAATTCCACATATTTGTCAACCATCCAAGGACCACCTATAGCGAATGTTGCTTAACGCAGTGATCGCTTAAAGAAAACCGAGTCAGCGGGGCCACGAGACCATCATCATCATCATCATCCGAGCGTCTGTCCCAGTTGCGTCTCGCGACGCCCGGGGTCCGCTTTCCTACATTTTCTCCTCCATTTCGCACGGTCGTCGGCATCCCCTGTAGTGAGACCATTGGCACGCATGTCATCCCTTACGACGTCAAGCCAGCACTACTTGGGTCTTCCCCTCTTACCGGGACCCGGCGGGGCTGATATGGCCAGACATTTGTTACCTACGTAGCCCGGCGGTTGCCGCAAGACGTGACCATACCAACGAAGGCGACACTCTTGCAACTTGTCTGCAGCGGGGTCACGAGACAATGTTCTTGTAATTTTTAAATTCGCAAGGTGTACAACGCATGAGTGAGGAACGATTGACAAAGAATATATATTGTGCGAAAGTATGAGGGTGGAAGGAGTCAGGGTAGGCCGAGACTTACATATCAAACTAAAGTACTCGGATACCCAGACGTGCGTGTTTGAAGCGATAGATGAATGTGCTGGAAGCAAAAGAAGTATGCATGGGTCGCGAAGCCTGGCGATCCGTCCTCTGACTACCCCGTCAGGGATACAGCGTGAGATAGTTAGTTGGTATTGGTTGTACGACACTAATCCGCCATTTATATATTTTTGCATCGCTTTTAATATCCAAGAGCAAAATACATAAATAAACAATTTACATAAATTTATGTTTAGCTACTGTGCCAAGAGAGTTGTCTAATACATATTTGACTAGTTTATCCTATTAATATTATAAACGCTAATGTTTGAAAGAATGGATGTTTGTTACTATTTCAAGCAAAATCTACTGAATAACTGCCTCTGTGGCGCGCTGGGAGTGTACTCGACTGCTACGCAAGAGGTCGAGGGTTCGATTCCCACCCAGGATAAATCTTTGTGATGAGCACGATGGTTTTTTTTTGTCTGGTTGTTATTAACCTAAAATATGTATGCATTTAGTAATATTCAAGTATGATTATCAGTTATCTGGTTACCATATTACAAGCTCTGCTTAGTTTGGAATCAGATGGCGTTGTGTGAGTTGTCCCAACGATATTTATTATTATTATTACCGAATGAGTTTTGATGAAACTACAATAATTTGAATAACACATAGGCTACTTTTTATCCCGGGAAAAAGTTCCTGTAAGAAACGGGAACGGGAAAACTTCGATTAATAAATAAACTGAATAACACCACACGTAAATCACAAGGATTGAAATCAATAATCGTTATCTGTATAGTTTATTGATCTTACATCATTGATCAGTTTTTTATTAGACTTGTCACAAGCACACGTGGTTGTTATGTAACCGGTTCTAAATACAACAACATCGTATCGTCATGGTCACAGATCTATACTAATACTAGCTGACCTGACCGGCTCCGTCCGTGACATACTTCCAACCCGGTGGCACCCGTCCCGTTGGTCCCCGTCGCTTATTACTTTCCAAAAATGTATGAATGTACAATATGTATCTTAAAAATATGTATATCTTATAATTTCCAAAAATGTATTATGTTTGGCGAGTTAAAAGTGTTAAGTTAACCAAAGTTATGTAATATAATAGTAAAAAAACAAAAAAAAAAAACGCGCGAGCCCCTGGACCGATTTGAAAATTATTGTTGTATTGAATAGCCCATTTATTGAGGAAGGTTCTAAACTATAATTATCACGTCGCTACACAGGAGAGCGGAGCAGTAATCATAAATGTCGACAAATCGGCCAAATTTAAATGTATTACTGTAGAATTTATAAGCAACGGGATTAAAATAGATTCGACGGGTGTTCGAAGTATGTTACGGGCGAAGTCGGGGGGGGGGGGGGGGGATCATTAATAAATGGCAATGGCTCAGTATATTAATCAAAAACATAGCTTTTGTGTACACAATGTAGAAAATATTTACATAGAATTTTGAGACAGTGACGATATTTTCCTTTTGCCCATTTAGTTTTAGGCTCGATTCCCGGGTTGGAACAAATATTTGTGTTATCCACAAATGTTTGTTTCGGAGACCTATGTACAGTAGGTATGTTATTAGAAATATATAAGTCTAGCTTACATTATGCAGCCAACTTTTAAAACCAAGCTTTTCAGCCAAAAGGTTTAGCCATAATATGTAATTGTAATTGAGTACAAATGTTCTAGAAGCGAAAGTTTGTATGTTTGTCGCTGAAGCGGCAGGACCAATTTGGATAAAATTTTGTTTGGGGGTAGATGACACCCAGGATTAACACATAGGTCACTTATGTGACCCGCCTGTCAGGTTGAAGGAAAGCAGGTGACTGGCATATAGAACCATCATTAGGCTTGTCCTTTTACATAGCTGGCAAGAGCATAGGCAGCAGTAGTAGTTACGTGGCACAGAAATGAAAATGCTGCCGGGGGTGTGTGGAGTCGAATTCCGATGGATTCAAGTGCGAGAATTTTACTTTTCCGCGGCAGCCTTCACGTCCGTGACATTACAGATATGATGACGCTCGTTGGTCATATCTTGCGGCATCATATCATATCTGGGAAACAAGCTGTTATTCTCTACTCCGTGGGTACAAAACAGTATCTGGCCATGCCGTTCCCACTGTCTTTGTAAAAGGGGAAGACCCAAGAAATGCTGACTTGATGTCATAAGAGTATGAGTGCAATGGCCTCACTACAGAGGGTGCCAACGACCGTGTGGAGCGGAGGAGAAGATGTAGGAAAGCAGACCCTGGGCGTCTTCAGTAGCTACTGGGACAGACGCTCAGATGATTATTTTGACTTTTTACCAAGAGCTCCTTAAAACAAGCTTAATACAATTCTGAAACAATATTGGTACACATTAACAAAAATAGTACACACATTTTTAAATAGTTTAAAAGAATTATGAAATTATTAAGACAATAAATAATTAATACCTATTAATAATTATTATTATTATTATAATGTTTCTTCTTGTCACGCGTATCATTTTTTTTTTATTATTATTTATTATTATTATTTGTAATTATATATTTATAACATATCCGTTTTAACTCCACTGGTACCGGAAAAATGCTATTGATGTCCGACCGTCCGTCCATTCAGTCTACAGGTAGCATTTTTCATCGGATTTGCATGCAAATTGGCATGGACAATCGTTGTAGCCAACAACTTTTAGCATTCACCTCCATTTCACATTTCACCACCGATTTAAAGACCCCCCTGGTCTTTCAATCGGTGGTGAAATGGAGGCAGGGGAGGAAAAATGGTCCCGTAGTGGTTGGCAAGAGCGCTCAAAACGAGAAAAAGAAACCTAAAAATAAAATAAAAAAATGAAAAAAAATTACTCCGATGTCTAACACAGAACCACTAGTAAATAATTAACAAAGAAGTATGCATGGATCGCGGTAGTCAGAGAGGACAAATCGCCAGGCTTCGCGATCCATGCATACTTCTTTCGCTTCTTCAAGATTCATCAATCGCTTCATACACGCACGTCTGGGTATCCGAGTACTTTTGACCTTTCCGTTTTTGGGCTACGAGTATCTGCTCACGTGGTCTTCATATGTAAGTCTCGGCCTACCCTGACTCCTACCTGCTAATTTCGCACAATATATCTTCTTCGTCAATCGTTCCTCACTCATTCGTTGGACGTGTCCAAACCAACGGAGCACGCCCTTTTCCAGCTTAACGCTGACACTTTCATTCAAACCTGCCATATTATATTACTAGCTGTCCCGCCCAGCTTCGCCCGTGACATACTTCAAACCCCGTGGCACCCATTTATTAATATCACATTCACAATAATGTATGAACATTTTCCAAATTCATTGATTACTTCTCCGCTCTCCAGTACCTACCTACCTATACGCCCGCACGGCCCGGTCGAATTATGGTTACACGAAATTAATTTCTTTGCGCTTTATTTTGAATTTGCGATAACTCGTAAGATATTCATTTAATTTGCAAGGTGTAAAAAAGGGACAAAATAATCTTCATGAAATGCTGAAGCCAACTAACGTAGTAAAAATGATAAGAATTAATAGCATATTTGTGTAAATAGCCTTCAAATTACCGCTTTATAATTGATGTTTTTTTAAAGTGTTAAAATGGATATAGTATGTTATTCTTATGAGATAGACATATATCGTCGCGGACTTTTTTGAACATTAGATTCACAATAGCACCATACATTATTTTGTTATATCTCAAAGGGTTTGGGCAGCGTTTTTGTTGAAAGCTCCCTGATGGCTTATTTTTTCCGACATTCCCAACAAATACCGTTATAATTTGGTCAATGTATACAAAAACTTAACAAATTATACATAAAAACCTTCTATAAGAATCACTCCAACTATTAAAAAAAACCGCATCGTAATTTGTTTCGTAGTTTTAGATCTAAGCATACATAGGGACAGACAGCGAAAAGCGATTTTGTTTTATAATATGTTGATGATGATGATGAATAAGGGCAGGTACCAAAATTGTTTTTGTGTCAAACAATCTAAAAATAGTTGTTTGTGTCGGATAGTATTACTTTTATTAACAACTAGTTGACGCCCGCGGCTCCGCGCGCGTGGTGTAGTTTACCCTTTCCCGTTTCCCACGGGAACTCGCTCCCGGGATAACAAGTAGCCTATGTTATTTAGATGTGTAAGCTGTATTATTGTAAAGTGAAAGAGTAACAAACATCCATACTTACAAACTTTCGCGTTTATGATATTAGTAGGACTAGGTGACTCCTACGGCTTCGCTCGTGTCGTAGGTACTACGAACTCCCGTCGCAACTATTTAATGCCGTCGCTTATAAATTCTACAATAATGTCTAAAAATACGTCCGTTTGTTGACATTTATGATTACTGCTCCGCTCTCCTGGGTAGTAGCGTGATGCTAATATATTAGCCTACCTCGAAAAATGGGCTATCCAACACAAAAATAATTTCTCAAATCCAACCAGTAATCCTGAGATTAGCGCGTTCAACCAAACAAACTAATAAACAAACTCTTCAGCTTTATATGTTAAGAAAAGATTTATATTATAAACATATATTGCGTAATCATTTAGGGCCCAATGGAGACCAGCTACTTTTAGCATCCTCGACCTGCGATTTAGTCGCGGTTTAGAAGCAAAACACTTTGAGACAGACTGAAACCCAGCCGATGATGCTAAAAGCACAGAATAACTAGGTCGATGCAGTTGCTAAGCATAATAGCTAAGCAGATATTCACTAGCACCATATTTTAGAGCGGAAAATCAGAGAAAAGTATGGAAAAAAGTTAAAAAAAACAAATCAGCGTAAAGGACGGATTTATGAACGATCTTAATCTTAATAATATTTATAAATGCGAAAGTTTGTATGGATGTTTGTTACTCTTTCACGTAAAAACTACTGAATAGATTTTAATGAAACTTTACAATAATATGGCTTCTACATCAGAATAACACATAGGCTATCAACTTTTTTTCCCGGGAACAAGTTCCTGTGGGAAACGGGTACGGGAAAACTTCTCTACGCGGCAGTGGCGTAACTATAACATCTGAGGCCCGTGGCAAATCTTTGGATGAGGCCCTCTCAGTTAAAAACGTCATATTGAAATTTAATTTTAATGAGCCACAAGTAGTTACCGAACACTATTAATAATGAGATGAACGATAATTGCGTTAAGCAACTTTTTCTGTGGCTGGTCATTAGATGGGTGACCGCTTTGTTGTATTTATATTTACAAACGTTTCTATGCTTCGGAAGGCACTTTAATTCGTTGATCCGAGTTGCCAGTAACAATGCAGTCGTTAAGTTAAGGTAAACCTTATCGGCGGTTTGAAAATTTTCATCAGCAGATCACCCCACAACCTGTACGAGTCCTGTCATGGTCTCATCACACCGTTACAAACAACACTGTTATGTGGGACAGAAACGGTTTCGGTGAAATGTATGCATAACATTTTCAATTGACAGAATAGTCAGGTGACGAAATCTGTATTGTAGAGTTTCTTAAATAGGTTTTTATTCTTGTTTCGAAAATGATCGTTTAATGTTCAATTCGTGTAATGTTACGTCCACACGCTTACCAAGCCGCTTGTTACAAGCCTTTTGATAAGTGCTGGCCAGCCGACCATCAGACATCCACTGGCACGCGATAGTTGGTTCATGGTCGTCAAGCATGGTAGTCGTTGAAGTAATTACGGCGGTAGCGCCTAAAAAGCATCCGTAGTACAATTCTAAAAAAATAAAGATTTATTTCGTTCGTCCACTCAGCCATTTTCAAACAAAATGTAAATATTGTGGGCGATTGGCAAGCGTGTAGACGTAGATTGAAAAACATTGATGTAGTACATACTTCAGGAAGCACGACATAAAATTATTCCTAATTATTAATCTGTTACACCTTCATCGCCCTGTGCATTTTTTCCTACGTAGCATCCATCACCGCCCGTATGGAAATGGACAATCGTATGTTGTTGCGACCTACTGTTGAAATTTTTTAAGCCGCCAGTTAGGCCTTCAACTTGGCTTAACGACTGCCATATTACTGGCAACCGGGACCAACGGCTTAACGTGCCTTCCGAAGCACGGAAACACTCGTAAATGGAATTGCCACAAAACGGTCACAAATCCGAAGACCAATCATAGCAAAAGTTGCTTAATGCAGTGATCGTTTACAGAATACTGAGCTTCAATTATTAATTGAGCTAGTACTCTAATTTACGGAGACTTTCTATTTCATCTCTGAAAATGGACTAAAAACTGAGACATTCCCGATTGCCATTTTTCCAGCAAGATGTGTGTCTAGAATTTGTTGGTATAAACCTAAGTATATACCAACAAATTCTAGACCTTTTTTAATAGATCGTGTCATTTAAAATTTGCAAAGTGAATTGTTGCAAAACATTTCAATCATTGGAATGAAAAGTGATTTCAGTTGATTAGTAATTATGTCCAATGCTCGATTAGTATTATTTTCACTTTTAACCGTTCCGAATCTGAAGACCCTCTTCTTCGCAAAGCTCGTCAAAATGCCGTTTTACCTACCTCTGACAAAATTTAGAGTATAGGTATGTACCATTTGTCTACTACACTATATGCTTTTTTTTTTTATATTTATTAAAATTATTTTTACATTTAATTTTAAATAATAAAAAACTTAATTTTACAAATTATTGCTATATGCTTACATTTTTAAATTCACAAATTGATGTCAATACCTTTCTTACACAGAATACTTGCCCCGGGGGCCCCGGCAGCGCCATAAAAGTACTTTCTTGGTTAATACTTAATAAAATGTATAAGGGAATTCCCCGATAGTCATCGCCACTTGTACCACCAATGTACCGAGACAAAAAATGGAGCAACTAATGGATACGTTCAGAAATTGATCAACATTGTTGGTTTATATGTGCTGAAATCTTAGGGCCGTATTCCAAAACGTTCTCAATACTCAATCAACGCTTGGGAGTAGATTTTATATAAGGCAAAAACGAGTCTCAAGCGTTGATTGAGTATTGAGAAACGTTCTGGTATACGGACCTTAATGATTACTTTGAATTTGTATGTTATGGTCCACTGCTTGATTTTGGGTACTGACGTTGAAAAAAATATAATTATTAAATAAAATTTGGTAAAAATGTTAGACTATTTCTGAAGTCTCATTCGCTTGGGCCGGGGGCCCGTGGCATTTTGCCAGCCCTGCCACCCTTTAGTTACGCCACTGCTACGCGGGCGAAGCCGCGGGCGTCAACTAGTGTTTTATAATTCCATTAGAAAACATATTTTTTAAATGCACGTGCTTTTTGGTTTTATTGAAAATTCCATTAACCTTATGTTTTCTAGTAATAACTATTAATTTAGATAATTTAAAAATTCAGGATCCGTCACCAATTAGATTTTAACCTGTAATTTCGATAGTGCATAAATTACGAAAGAACTTGAAGAGTTATGGCGTCACATACATTACGCCATTATTGTAGCTAATCCTTTGGAGCTCCGTTCCATTTTATAGTACTTACCAACGTGCTTAAAATGGCTAGTTTGCGTTGTCCATAAAATAATAATTAAAAAAAAAAGCCTTCCTAAATTTCTTGCCGGTTCTTCTCAAGTGGGCCGCGTTACGAACCGGTGGTCGCTTTAAATATTTTAAATAGTGTATGACATTTTGTAAGCGCCGTTAAAATGGTCTATGCAAAATAAATAAATAGATATTTTTATTTTTATTTAGTACACAGGTAAGAAGTGAAACTTCCTAACGACATTTTTTTACAGTTATAAAATTTCTAGAAATAAATAGAAGCGCTCGTGGCCCTGCGGACTCAGTGTTTTGTAAACGATCACTGCGTTAAGCAACTTTCGCTATGGCTGTTCCTCGGATGGGTGACTACGTTGTGGCATTTACATTTGCGAGCGTTTCCGTGCTTCGGAAGGCAGGTTAAGCCGTTGGTCTCGGTTGCCGGTAAAATGGCTTGAAAAATTTCAACAGCAGGTCGCCACAACCTGCGTCTGTCTATTTCAACACGGCAATTGGCTCACCACCTATTACGTGGACAGGAATACACATGGTGAAAAGTGGGCATACAATAAGTATGCCTCTGCCACCCCTTCGGGGATAAGGCGTAACTGATAAATAAAATAAAACTTCTCTCATACGTCGTTAAAGAAGTTTCACTTATGATATTGAAGTTTCACTTCAAAACAACATGGCAAGTAACCGAAAAACGTGACGATTTTTTTACTATAAAATTCCTGTCAACGTCGATAAAGACGTTTCACTTCAACAATGCAACCAGACTGTATTGATATATTTGTATCGGTCGTCGATACTGAAAGTAGAGAATTTAAACTTACTCTTTATTTTTATATTTCTTGAATCCAATCACGCCTTATCCCCGAAGGGCTGGCAGAGGCATATTAAACATTTCACCGTATGCATTTCTGTCCCACGTTACAGCTGGTGAGCTTATTGCCGTGTTGAAGTAGACATAATCAAATTGTGGCTACTTGCTGTTAAAATTTACAAGGCCTTTAACTAGACTTAAGGACTTCAAAACATGGAAACGCATGTAAATGAAAATACCACAAAGCGGTCACCCATCCGTGACCAACCAAAGCTAAAGCTGCTTAATGCAGTGATCGTTTATAGAACACGTCACAGTCGTCAACAGTCAGCGGGCTACGGAGCGTTTCAAACAATTAATAACTAGGAATACGCAAATATGAAGTAGATAGTAGTTATAAATATTTTAGAAGGCAAATGTAGTAAACAAAATGTAGATGACAAAAATAAACATCATACGCATAGGAATATGAAATATATATAAATATTTTATATAAAACTAGCTGACCTGCCGACATACTCCCAACCCCGTGGCACCCATTTAATCCCGTCGCTTATTACTTTTCCAAAAATGTATGAAAGTTTTCCCGATTGATTGACATTTATGATTACTGCTCCGCTCTCCTGTGTAGTGGCGTGATGATATTGTTACGTTCGTAGGGTGGGTACTAATAGGAGTTGCACTAATACCACAAATTATAAAACTAACACTTTAATTACTCTAAATAAAAACAATAAACCACATTTAATAATCGCCACTAAACACACTAAACTCAAATTCTTCGCTTAGATAATCGCACTGTAACAGTATCGCACTATTTAGCTTTGATCACTTCGATTCGCACTGTTCGCTTCCTCAAAGGAGACTGTCCTGTAGCCGCGAGCTCGGCCCTTTATATACGCCTAGTAATGTTCTGGAATATTCGGGAGAATTCGTTTGGTACCTACAATCGGGTACATCTCTAGAATGTTACACACGATACTAGTTGCTCCTTCGGTATGTGCCGGAAGGTTCTCGACCTATTGCTGTCCCTTCTGGTGCTATTTCTATCACATAGTTCTAGAATGTTCTTAGTGTAGCTATCTCTTTTTAATAGTGCTATCCCTGTCTAATAGCTCTGGAATATTCTGAACGTAGCTCTCTCTTTCTGATACTGCTATCCTTGTCACTCTTTCATGAAATTACGCTATATACTGAAGTGGGCTTCAAAGGCCCATAAGGGGTCCTGAAAATGCCTGAAAAAGGGTTTTCAGGTTATGATGGCTTGTGATAGGGGGTGGCCTGAAACGAACTGAAAACATGTTTCAGGCGCCTGAAAACATCGGCAACTGGGGTGAAATTTGGATAATTTGGTATGTGATAGAGCTTCCTCGGAAACGGCCTGAAACCGCTTTTCAACCTGCTGAAAACGTTCCCAAGGCCCAGAAAATGACGTTTAAAGTTGTTCACTAGTCCGCCGGCGTAACACTACCCCCTCCTAAGACATGCTCGTCCCGAGCACCGTTGTCTCCATGATATCTGGCAAGTCGGTCAACGTGAACTATCTTGCAGGGACTACGAGGACTCCGCTGTATTCGATACGTGACGTCATTGATTCTAGTAACCACTCTATACGGTCCTTCCCAGTTAGGGGATAGCTTTGGGGACTTCCCTTTCCGCCGCAAAGGATTATGTAACCACACCAATGAGCCTTCATCAAACCCAACTTGGTTTGATCTCCGATCATATCGAGTTTTCATCCTTTCACTAGCTTGAAGCCCGTGTTCACGAACAAGTTTGTGAACATCGTCGATCCGATCCCGCAACTCGCTCGCGTACTCGGTGATAGATCTAGGTGAGTCTGGAGGACGCCCAATTAAAAGATCTGCAGGTAGACGAAGTTCTCTCCCAAAATTCACGTAACAGCTGTGTAACAGGGTAACAGCTGTGCTTTCATGAGTTGCGGACCTATACAATATCAAAAAGAGCGGAATGTGTCGGTCCCAATCTTTCTGGTGACTCTCGACAACTTTGGCCAAGTGTCTTTCCAGTGTCTGGTTAAATCTTTCGACCATTCCATGCGATTGTGGGTGATATGCCGTCGTTCTCGTTTTATGCAAACCCATTATCCGGCAAGTTTCTTGAAAGACCATAGACTCAAAGTTCCTGCCCTGGTCGCTATGAATTTCAAGTGGCACTCCAAACCGACAGAATACCTCAATTACTAATTTTTCCGCTATGGTGGGCGCTTCCTGGTTGGGAATAGCAAATACCTAAGGCCATTTGGTGAAGTAATCCATCACCACCAAAATGTACTTATTCCCGGAGTCTGATGTTGGAAACGGGCCCGCAACATCCAAAGCAATTCTTTCCCAAGGTACTCCAACGTTGTATAACTTCAGTGCTCCTCTACTGCGGGTATGTGGACCCTTGACTGATGAACAGCTAGTACACTTTTTACACCAGTCATCAACGTCTTCACGGCAGTGAATCCAGTAAAACCACTGGCGAATTTTCATTAGCGTCCTTTTCATTTCAAGATGTCCGCCGGAAGTTCCGTCATGAAAACTCTTCAAAACATCTATCACTCTTATCTTTGGAACAACAACCTGCAGGTGAGCATCTTTCCCATTCGCAGACTCCCATTTCCTGCACAGTACGCCATTATGCATGACCAAGCTATCCCATTGTGCCCAGTAGCTCTTTGTTACTGTGCTCATCGGGGCTACTTCACACCATCTCGGTTTGGGTATTCCTGCGTTAATCCAATTGACAATGGGTTGGATATCTAGGTCCTCTTGCTGCGCTTGTTTCATGACTTCATCGCTCCACTCTTCACTTACGGTGTCGGTCCTTAACATTCTCACACATTCCTTGTCTTCTTGCCTTAGGCAATGTTTGCAGTCGTCAGGACAAGGTCTTCGAGAGAGAGCGTCTGCATTTCCATGTGACTTCCCGCTACGGTGTTCGATGACGAAGTCATACTCCTGCAGCTGTTCGATCCACCGTGCCACCTGTCCTTCGGGGTTCTTAAACTCCAACAACCACTTCAAGGCAGCATGGTCCGTTCTGATACGGAATTTCCGCCCGAACAGATATTTACTGAAGTGCTGCAACGTCTTGACAACTGCCAGTAATTCTCTTCGAGTGACGCAATAATTTCTTTCTGGTTTTAATAGCGACTTACTAAAGTATGCGATCACGACTTCCTGATCTCCCTTCTTTTGTGACAAGACTCCACCTATACCAGTATTGCTGGCATCCGTGTCCACAACAAAATCAAGTTCCGGGACTGGATAACCCAAAATGGGTGTTTCACAAAGCCTTCTTTTAAGATCTTCGAACGCTGTAGTACACTGTTCATTCCAATCGAATTTTCTTTTTTCTTCCGTTAGCTGATGCAAGGGCTTTGCTATATCAGAGAAATTCTTCACAAATCGTCTGTAGTATGAGCAAAGTCCTAAAAAGGCGCGTACTGCAGTCTTGTCCCTCGGTATAGGCCAGTCCTTAACGGCACTTATTTTCTCATGGTCTGTCTGTATACCGTTCTCCGAGATCACGTGACCTAGATAATTCACTTTGCGTTTGAATAGCGAGCATTTTTTCGGACTCAATTTAAGATTTGCATCTCGTAGCTTAGATAAGACCTGCTCCAGTTTTCTGAGGTGGTCGTCAAAGTCTCTTCCAACGATAATGATGTCATCCAAATAGACCAAGCAAGTGTCGCCAAGTAGACCAGCAAGTATTTGTTCCATTAGTCTCTCGAATGTGGCCGGTGCATTACATAAACCAAACGGCATCACATTAAACTGCCAGAATCCCTTTCCAGTCGAAAAGGCCGTTTTCTCCTTATCTTTATCCTTGATTTCCACTTGCCAATACCCACTTTTTAAATCCAAAGTAGAAAACCACTTCATTCCATTTAAAGTGTCCAAAGTATCGTCAATTCGTGGCAAAGGGTAACTGTCCTTCTTGGTCACATCATTAAGTCGACGATAATCAACGCAGAAGAGTTCCGTCCTTCTTCTTAACTAATACTACGGGAGAACACCATGGGCTAGTTGATGGCTCAATAACGCCACTGCTTCTCATCTCTTCGACCATATCGTCCACATCTTTCTCCCGAGCTATTGGAACTCGCCGAGGTCGCTGTCGGATGGGCATTATTTCACCAGTATTGATTTCATGCTGTACTACTCTAGTTCTGCCAATATCACTGTCATGTGTAGAAAAGACATCTTTGTATCTCAGTAGTAACTTGTGTGCCTTAGAAAGTTCTTCCAGGGTGAGCTCGTTCTTGGAATCGTCCAGTAATCTCTCGACATCCACTGACGGTACAGCACCATCAGGTTTCTCGATTTCGTCCGCTCCTTGACAGCTCCGTATCCAAGAGATCTCCTCACACGACCCAATAAGAGTTCCTTTCCCGAGGACACATTTAGTACTGCTTGGATTTAGAACCCTTACGAATGCGGTAGGTGATGTCGTTACCATCGTACGAGCGACGATCCAAGGTCTTCCGTAGTTAATCTTCTCTACCAACACACAACGGTGGGCCCCGCGCTCTGGGTGATATGGCAAACTTACCGGAACCAGCCCTTGAGACTTCGGTTGGAGAATAGTTCTTCGTGCACAGTACACATTCCCATTAATTCCACCTTCCATAGGCACCTCGTCGGATCCGAATTTCAGAACTCCAACTTTCAAGTCGATCTTGCAGCCGTATCCTCTCATGAAATCTAGGCCAACGATGCAGTCGTCCACGATGTCAGCTACGATGACTTTATGCCGGTAGTTCTTTTCACCAATTCCGAACACTACCTCCCGCTCACCTTGAATGGGAATATGTTGGCCGGTAGCTGTTAGCAGCTGGAGTTGCTTAGGTCGGACTAGATGATCTCTGGGCAGGTACTTCAGTAGCCGAGAACTGATCACTGTCCGAGAAGCTCCGGTGTCAATGGTAAGGTGACATGGTATTCCACCAATGTCTCCTGTAACAACCAGACTATTCCCGTCGTTCGCCTGTGAGATCATAACTGGGACATTTCGACCACCAGCCAGCACTCGTCCCGTAGTCCTGGCTTTTATTCGTTTCCCTGCTGCGGCGCAGGGGCTGAGCCTGACGTCCTTGTCATCGGGGCTGGGTCGCGAACTTCTCTCTTCTTCTTGGGGCAACCGAACTGTATGTGCCCTCGTTCGCCACAATTGTAGCATCGTGGTCCAAACTCACGGCGAGGTGCAATTGGCTCCTTAGTAGATACTTCCCGCACCCTGTAAGGCCTCGACGAATCCTGCCGTACAGCCCAGTTTTCTAGCCTGTTCGTCCTGTTTTCTAGCCTGCTCGTCCTGTTTTCGGGCCAGCTCCTTTAATAGGACTAGCATGCTGCTCAAGTCCACTTCTTGCTTGGGTGTGGTCCGCGGCTCTGATGTTCCAGCAACAGGCGTAGATTCTCTACTGGCTCCCATTTGGCTTCGGGTTTGAACCCCCCTGGGCTCGGTTTCACGTGGCATAATCGGCATTTCCTATCCCACTTCTGACACCAAATGTTACATTCGTAGGGTGGGTACTAATAGGAGTTGCACTAATACCACAAATTATAAAACTAACAATTTAATTACTCTAAATAAAAACAATAAACCACATTTAATAATCGCCACTAAACACACTAAACTCAAATTCTTCGCTTAGATAATCGCACTGTAACAGTATCGCACTATTTAGCTTTGATCACTTCGATTCGCACTGTTCGCTTCCTCAAAGGAGACTGTCCTGTAGCCGCGAGCTCGGCTCTTTATATACGCCTAGTAATGTTCTGGAATATTCGGAAGAATTCGTTCGGTACCTACAATCGGGTACATCTCTAGAATGTTACACACGATACTAGTTGCTCCTTCGGTATGTGCCGGAAGGTTCTCGACCTAATGCTGTCCCTTCTGGTGCTATTTCTATCACATAGTTCTAGAATGTTCTTAGTGTAGCTATCTCTTTTTAATAGTGCTATCCCTGTCTAATAGCTCTGGAATATTCTGAACGTAGCTCTCTCTTTCTGATACTGCTATCCTTGTCACTCTTTCATGAAATTACGCTATATACTGAAGTGGGCTTCAAAAGCCCGAAAAATGCCTGAAAAAGGGTTTTCAGGTTATGATGGCATGTGATAGGGGGTGGCCTGAAACTAACTGAAAACATGTTTCAGGCGCCTGAAAACATCGGCAATTGGGGTGAAATTTGGATAATTTGGTATGTGATAGAGCTTCCTCGGAAACGGCCTGAAACCGCTTTTCAACCTGCTGAAAACGTTCCCAAGGCCCAGAAAATGACGTTTAAAGTTGTTCACTAGTCCGCCGGCGTAACAATATATAGCTTAGAACCTTCCTCAATAAATGGGCCAATACAAAATTATTTTTTCAAGTCGGTCCAGCCGTTCACGCGTGATGGCGTGGCCAAGGGAAATAGGGATTCATTTTTATATATATGTTTAGATTTTTACGGGCCTACCTGATGGAAAGTGATCACCGTAGCCTATGGACGTTTGCAACTTAACTTTAAACAATTTTGTACACAGGAAAATCATCAACAGTCTACAGCAGTCCACTGCTAGGCCTCTCCCAATCCACGCCACAATACACGGTCCTTCACCTTCCGCATTCAGTCTCTCCCTGCGACCTTTTCCAGGTCGTCGATCCAGTTTACAGGGAGTCGTCCTACCATACATTTGCCGAACTCGTTTACTCGTTCCACTCCAGAACTAGTTTACTCCATCGGCTATCGGTTCTTCTACAGATGTCGGATAACCTCATTTCGGAGCTTATCCTTCAAAGATACTCCAAGCATAGCACGCCTCATAGATCGTGGTGCAACTTTGAGGCCATGGACTAGTCCCACAGTAAGGGCCATATTCCAGAACGTTTATCAATACTCAAGAAACACTTGAGAGTAGATTTTATAAGGCAAAATCTAGTCTCAAGCGTTGATTGAGTATTTAATCCCGTCTATGTAATGTAAGAAACGTTCTGGAATACGGACCTAAGTGTCCACGTCTCGACACTGTAGCACCGTAGGTCATAACCGGTAGAACGCACGGTAATTTAGGCTTTGTTTGACTTTTAAAATCTTTTCTTCTGGTGTCTTCCCTTATCTGGCTTTCCTCTTTCCTTGTCTGAGGAGATATGGTTAGGGATTGAAAACCCTTTCTTGGTTAATAAATGAGTGCGCAGAGACTTTTGGACATAAAGATCCTTCATTATTTTCCATTTCTAAGTCATAAGTAGTGATTATCTTCACGCTGTATCCCTAACGGGGTAGTCAGAAAGGACAGATCGCCAGGCTTCGCGATCCATGCATACTTCTATAGCTTCATCAAGATTGATCAATCGCTTCATACACGCACGTCTGTGTGTCCGAGTACTTTTGACTTTTCCGTTTTTGAGCAATCTGTTGCAGGTGATTAGTAACCCTATACGTCAAAATATTTTTGAAGTGAAAACTTCTTTAGCGGCGTTGAGCACTTTTTCTGTAATGGGTATAAAATCTTAAACTCGCGTCAGGACACGTGACCTGATCGAAAAAGCGTAAGATTTTTTTATCATCATCATCTTTACGTCGATCCCGGTCAATTTTTGAAGGAAAAACTTCTTTTAGCGCGGTACGCATATTTTTAGATGAGATAAAATCTCTGGACTCGCGACCATAATCATCATCATCATCTAACGTTGATTCCGGTCATCTACAGGTCTTATTAATTAATGCTGTGTAATCAATTAGGACTCTTTCAGTGTAGAATTATTTTTTATCATCATCATCTTTACGTCGATCCCGGTCAATTTTTGAAGGAAAAACTTCTTTTAGCGCGGTACGCATATTTTTAGATGAGATAAAATCTCTGGACTCGCGACCATAATCATCATCATCATCAAACGTTGATTCCGGTCATCTACAGGTCTTATTAAATAATGCTGTGTAATCAATTAGGACTCTTTCAGTGTAGAATTATTTTTTATCATCATCATCTTTACGTCGATCCCGGTCAATTTTTGAAGGAAAAACTTCTTTTAGCGCGGTACGCATATTTTTAGATGAGATAAAATCTCTGGACTCGCTACCATAATCATCATCATCATCTAACGTTGATTCCGGTCATCTACAGGTCTTATTAAATAATGCTGTGTAATCAATTAGGACTCTTTCAGTGTAGATTTATTTTTCATCATCATCATCTTTACGTCGATCCCGGTCAATTTTTGAAGGAAAAACTTCTTTTAGCGCGGTACGCAATTTTTTAGATGAGATAAATTTGGACTCGCTACTCCCCGTTACGATACGCAGCTATAGTGTGTGCATATATGCATGTACCAACGCGACTAGATAAATAAATTATTAATAAATTGAGTTTTCACTTCTGTCGGCACTCCCAGAGTGGTTAGGTTAGGTTTTTTTATTTTTAACACATTTAAAAAAAAGGAAATATATCAATGGTATTGTTTTTTTTTACTGGTTCTTTCACTGTGTTACGTCAAAATAATCTGTGGTTACAAATAAAAAACTACAATCGATTTAAAGACCGTCTCTTTTTTGGAAATCTATTGATAATATCATCGATTTGCGTAGTTTTGATATCATACTTATTATGTTATTTGGTCGCGGTCATTAATTTACTATCGAACGTCCTATTTCACCTTCACAAGGCACGCTTGAAACATGAAATGTGACATAATTTGACACTGCCTCGACATTTGATCCGCGATAACCGTTTTACAGATAACGGTTTTTTCAACACTATTCCTTCTGGTGCATCACTATACTCTATACTCACCAACTATAACTATATAATAAACATAAACTATTTTTTTTGGTAATCAGTCATTACCAAAAAAATTCGTCGAGCTAAAATGATCTATTTTCTTACCTTTAGGGTAGCTATTTCCTTATAAGCGGTAGCTAGCTAAAAACGGTCCTGGCGAGAGAGCTCCGAAAGGTGCTGTGTCCTTGTCTAACGCGCTGCCAGCTCAAATAACCATAGGATTTGGTAGAAATGGTAGAAAATTTTATATATTTCTGTTTTTATGATTTAGTAAAATTAATTATTCATAAACTTTGAAACTTATCTAAATATTTCTACAGTTCCTATAATTATTAATAATACCTTTATAGTATTAAAAAAATACACATTAATACTTAGTAAGATCCGCCTGGACCCGCCATCTTGCTTAAAGTGTAGGATCACCATAAATTTTATTGATCAAATATTTTTACAATCTCATAATTGTAGGTAGGTAGATACTTACGTATCGATTGTTTTAAATTGGAGATGTACCATTATAAGGTCATTGGATGCTCGTGCTTCGATTTGCGATTGTGTAAATTTATATGGTAAATTCATGTTGTGTGACAGGGTGCAAAAATGAGTCTTATAACGGTAGCGTAGATTTTTGAAACGAACTTGTTTAAAGCGGCTTACGCATGGTGTTATTTAGTAGAAATCGTCGTAATAATGAAATGACATAAGCCATGTGTGTACCTACGCGTGTGTGTATCGAACCTACAAATGAGCACATGAGCAAGTGAGTGCGCAGTCGGGTGCGCAACTTTCTCTCTCTGTGTATCTTTGTCTCAATACACGTATTTTCTTTTTGCAATATAATTAATTTTTATTTAACATATACTTCGTTTCTGACGGCGGTTCCCGACTGTATATATTATTTTTATATTATATATATTGTTTTTAATATTTTTGTTCTAAATGGTCATTGTCACTTATTTAGAAACGGACAGCACCACTGCCGAGAGTCATCTCAAGCGGACCGATTACTTCGCAGTAGTGCACAGTCCAGTTATAAGTATAAGGTCTTTGATACTCACACATTTTGGTGTTGCTATGTGGAGTTTGCGCTAGAATTTCTCTAATGGCGGACGCTTGCTGTATTTTATTTTAACTGTAATGACAGTTGTGTCAACGTGTTATAGTGAAAGAATAACGCTACGTATATCGTAAATATAAGCAACGGGATTAAATAGGTGCGACGGGAGTTCAATGATCATGACCCCCACGGCCATGGGGGTCATCTAGTAATGTATAAATGAGCGCGTTCAACCAAACATACTTTTCTCTGCAGTATGGATTAAACTTATAATATACTCGCTACTATATTTACTTACACACACACATTTTTTTTTGTCTTACGAGCCATATATATTTATAAATAAAATAAATAAATATCCATCACGCCTTATCCCCGAAGGGGTGGCAGAGGCATATTATACTCGTATGCCCACTTTTCACCGTGTGGATTTCTGTCCCACGTAATAGGTGGTGAGCCCATTGCCGTGTTGAAATAGACCGACGCAGGTTGTGGCTACCTGCTGTTGATTTTTTTCAAGCCGCCCATAAGGCCTTCAACCCGGCTTAACGACTGTCATTTTACTGGCAACCGGGACCAACGGCTTAACGTGCCTTCCGAAGCACGGAAACGCTCGCAAATGTAAATGCCACAAAGTGGTCACCCATCCGAGGACCAGCCATATTGAAAGTTGCGTAACTCAGTGATCGTTTACAGAAAACTGAGACCGCGGGGCCACGAGCGCTTCTAACTAATAAATTATATATTTATTATATAACTTCTAAATACATTATATATTTATGTTTACAATTGATAAATAAGTAAGTGACTATTTACAAATTGTAATTCACACTACCTGTGCAATGTACGATATGAATATTTAAAAGCTCAACAAGATCTCCCTTGGTGCGGAATGATGAAATTCCATTTAGGACCTATTGCATTCTTAAGGTTAAACTGCTTGTTATAGCAGAATTATATTATACTAGGTGACCCCCGCGGCGTCACCCGTGACATATTTTGAATCTCCGTAGCACCCATTTAATCCCGTCGTTTATGACTTTTAGAATAATGTATAAAAATTTGACGGAATTGTTGGTATTTATTATTACTGCTCTGCTCTCCAGTATAGTAGCGTGACGATATATAACCTATAGCCTTTCTCGATAAATGGGCTATTCACCTTAATTTTTTTTTTTATTCGGATCAATAGTTCCTGAGATTATCGCGTTCAACCAACCAATCAAAAAACCTTTTAAGCTTTATATATTAGTACCTATAGAAGTATTGATTAACCTTATAATATACTTGCTTTTATATTTAATAGCAGGCTAATTTACTGAAGTTTTACTTCTGCTCTATGTGAATTTGCACACGCACTTTTTTTTTGTTTTACTATCTATATATTTATATTTGCAACTTATAAATAAGTAAGTGACTATTTATAAAATACAATACACATCTACCTGTGCAGTGTATGTTATGAATATTTAAAAGCTCAATAAGATGGTGTGGAATGTTATCGATTTATATTATGAAATTCCATTTGAGACCCGCATCGCATTATTAAGGTTAAACTGCTTGGTATCTATGCCATTTCATTCGGCATGATGAGAACGCGGTAGCGTCACTAATAAGCACTGAAAAGACAGTAGGTACTCGTATATAGTCCTACTTTATACTTCGTATCAAATGAGAATGAACTTGACATTTATTAAATATCTGGGGGCCGAGTCTACTCTTTACAAGCCGTAGAATAGAACCAGAATCGCTGTATTTCGCTGTCAAAATGTTAGTAGACTATCAAAAATGCAACTGACTAGCGGCCAATGGCGCGGTACTTGTTAGTAGAATTCTATCGGCCGACCGATAGAAGTCTATTGGAGTACGATTGTAATAGGAGACTAGGAAAATCTGTCAACATTGTACCGGTGGCTTTCTATTGAGCGACTATTTCGACACGATTGAAATAGCAGACTCGGCCACCAGCCCTTGAATCACTAGTCGCCCCGATGACTCAGTGTTCTGTAAACGATCACTGCCTCAAGCAACTTTCGCAGTGGTCACGGATGAGTGACCACTTTGTAAAATTTACATTTGCTAGCTTTTCCGAGCTTTGGAAGGTACGTTAAGCTGTTGTCCCAGTTGCCAGTAACATGGCTTTCGTTTAGCCAAGTTGAAGGCCTTATAAATAAATAAATAAAATATAAATATTGTGGGACACTTTTTACACAGCGCCATCTAACCCAAAGTAAGCTAATATTAGCTTGTGTTATGGGATCTAGATAACTTATAAACATACTTATATATTTCTAAATACAAACATATTATAGATAAATAACATCCAGACACAGAATAAACCATTGTGCTCATCACACAAAGAATCCTTATGCCCGGGCGGCTTGAAAACTTTTAACAGGAGGTAGCCACAATCTACGTCTGTATATTTCAAACGTCGGACAGGAATACACACGGTGGGAAGTGGGCGTATAATATGCCTCTGCCACCCCTTCGGGGATAAAGGGTGATGTCCCTCGCACTCTGTCTAATAGAGACGACAAGGGTACTCTACATTTTATTTCATTTATCAATATATTTATCACAGAACATATATTTCTCGCTCGTCGTGAATATGCCAAAATGTTCCCAAATCGTCGACTGCCTGATGACATATAAATGTAAGAATATCTTGGAAAGGACTAACTTTAGGACGGTAGGTCTTTCAATAAAATCGGTTGAAATTTTCCCATACTATCACCCCTTAACAGCTCCATTACTAATTTCCTATCACAGTATTAGGAAACCAAAAGGATTTTTTTGTCCATTTTGTTCTATAACGTTAAGCAGTAAAACAGTCTGGATGAACATGCCCATTTTGTTCTATCACAGTGGAGCAGTAGAACAGTCTGGATTAAATTTGTCCATTTAATTCTAACGTAGTGAGCGGTAGAACAATCTGGATTTTTTTTGTCCATTTTGTTCTATCGTAGAACTAACAGTAGAACTAGACGAATTAACTCATATATAAAACTACTAGACGCCTGTCAGAAAAGTTATAGATAATATTTGCTTTTGATGAAAAAGCAGGCGTCGAAAAGCAATCGTTCATTTTATTATATCAACTTTTTCAATTAAAGCGCTCGTGGCCTCGCTGACTCAGTGTTCTGTAAACGATCACTGCGTTAAGCAACATTCGCTATCGGTGGTCCTTGGATGGGTGACCACTTTGTGGAATTTACATTTGCGAGCGTTTCCGTGCTTTGGAAGGCACGTTAAGCCGTTGTTGTCGGTTGTTAGTAAAAAGGTAGTCGCCTTCGTCCGAATAGAACATCGAATAAAATAATTTCCTTTCCTTAAATCTTTACCATAGTTTATGATTTTTTTTAACTACATAGGAGCAACTGCCGTCTGGCTTTTCAACCTCATTACCTCGTCTGCGTACTTAGTTGCCTAATTCTTGGTCGGCAGGTGCACCGCTAACAGGTGAACTAGCTTGGCGCGCCGGATATGATATCTTGATGGAGCGCCTTATACCCAATGTGCTTTTATTTCTTTATAAGTTGACGCCCGCGGCTCCGCACTTTTGGTGAAGTTTTCCCGTTCCCCTTTCCAACAGGAACTTGTTCCCGGGATAAAAAGTAGCCTATTTGTTATTCTGATGTGTAAGCTAAATTATTGTAAAGTTTCATCAAAATCCATTCAGTAGATTTTGCGTAAAAGAATAACAAACATTCATTCTTACAAACTTTCGCGTTTATAATATTAGTAGGACTTTATTCCACTTTCCATCCACTACTTAAAGAGAGCCTCCGCAGACTAGCTTCTTTTGGTATCCGCAACCGGCGCCTTAGTAGCTTTTTAGAAGCCAGATGCAGAGACCAAGCGCTTTCCCTCGCTCACTTAAAAATGCCAGAAGTGGCAACAGAATCACTTTTCAAATAGCGAAACAGTATCCGAGCGGTTGCCAAGTTAGTTGTCTTTGCCCATCTAGGGCAGGCAAAGGAAACTTAGTCCAATTACAGTCATTGTCTTTAGTGTTTATAATTTCTTATTATTGTCGAGTCACACTGTCGATGTCGACCTGCGTTTGGGGGCCGTCCTATCCACTAAACCCCGCGGTGTTCCGCCTTCTTTCCAACCATGTCGCAGGATAGATATTCACGGCGCGCGGCCCGGGAATGCCCTAACATGAATCTCTTTTCAGGGGGCTAGATGTGCTGTCCCCAACAATCTCCGGGAGGAGATTAGCCTGTGCCCGCTTCGAGTCGTTCTCAACGTCCCTCTGAGTACAGAGGGAGATAAGTGAAGGGTGGCTCTTTAATAACAAAATAACGTTTTCCGGGTCAACTAGTATAGATATAAACTACTAACTAAATAACAATCTTCACGCTATATCCCTGACGGGGTAGTCACAGCGGACAGATCGCCAGGCTTCGCGATCCATGCATAATTCTTTCGCTTCTTGCAGATTCATTAATCGCTTCATGCATGCACGTCTGGGTATACTTTAGACTTTTCAGTTTTTGAGTAATTTGCTAACGTGGTCCTCTTATGTAAGATATAAATAAATGTTTATATTGGCTTCAGATTCAAAGATGGCCGACAATCAAGAGCAGGCTCGATGCTCATCTAGTGAAAGTGACAATTTTGAGAAGATTGAACCTGAAGAAACTGGTGGGGAGGAACAAGTAAGTGCTTTTATCTACATCTTTATACAAGAGGGGGGTGAAAGGAATGGTCTACAGGAAACTAGTGCGATCTATCTTTTAAATCAATGTAAGTTCAATACTATCCAAGGATGGCGAAACTTGGCGATCTGGACTCCCCGACTATTTCGTCAGGGATACGGCTTGAAGATAGTTAGTTAGTAACTACTGTAGAAACAATTTTGAAAAGCAATTAATATGCTATCTATTTCTAAATTAAAATTTTCCAAATTTTTTCTAATGTTTACACAGTTGTCATCTCAAATCGAATGTAGATGCAATTCTATACATTCGTGCTAAGTGCCGGTGTGCTGGTCTGCCCGTCGATGGCGCCTTATGTCGCCTTAAGACGTAAAGAGGTGGATTAATTCGTCAGTTTTGAGAAGTTACAATTATATTGGAATAAAATTGCCTTAAGAGGCAAAGCCCAAAACAATTACTAGCGTAGCGTATCTTATCTTATCTTGTTCTTCTTAGCCTAAAACAGCCTTACCTGCAAGTGATGCACATGCTGATTAACGAACAAGATCATAGCTATGATAAAGAAACCTCGGAACTAAACCCTGTACCAGCCCATCTGGCCAGCGTAGCACAGTAAGGGTAATTACCCTCCGAAAAATAAATTGGGAGAAGCCTTTCGAACAGTAGTGGCCTGTCTAATTATACTTAGGCTTGTGGTGACCAGCCTCACATAAGATACAGAAGCAGGCCCTTGTCGGTAGCGTGGAGTAAGAGCTTCATGCACGTTCTTGAACCCCTCAAGGAAGTGGTATAAAACACATCCGCTAAAAAAGCGAGATAACACTTAAACCCCACAAGGATAACATACGAACACCCCATGAACGAGCTTGCGGACGCGAACAACGTCTGTCGAGAGCCCTGGGGCTATCCTTCGGAGGGCTCACCCGGGACAGCCAGCCATAGACAGATGGAAGGGATATTTGTGGTTTTCCTGTCGGTAGGAGTCCGAATTCCACATGAAAAAAAAGCCTCACATAAGATGCTAAGAAGTCAGCATCACGATATGAAAGTTCTCGCACTGAAAAATTATATATATATATATATAAACAACCCAACATCAACTAACAGGTGTGATCACCTTGCCTGGTCGGAGGATCTTCCTTGGTGTTGGAGAAACTTTTCCATTCGTTTCTTCACAAGCTGATTCGATTTATTGATCGAAATAATCTACCTATAAAATAATCGAGTGGGCTTTAGACAACACGACTGAATATAAACTTTTTAGAACCTATCTACTGGCTATGAGAGAATTGAGGAAGAAAATGTATGTAACTAAGAGAGTTACGAGCATATCTACATTTTCTTCTTGCATGCAGTAAGATACAAAACGTTACTCTACCTCTCTTTTATCGCTATCTCAGGCTCTCAACTTTCTTTTGCCACGACAACACTTTTCGTAACGATCTCGTCATGTATTCACTAGCTTACTTCCCAAGTCCAGCGTGCGTAAAGGATTTTTTATTTCTGTCTAGTCTAAATCAAGATCTTTTTTCTAGGAGCCCAATGCCAGCTTCACAGTCGGAGAAGAATCAGAACAAGAACCTACTGACGAAGGTCCAGCCCACGAAGGTGGGGATTCTTTTCCAAACGCCCCCCCTCCAAACATAAGAAGAGTTCTCACAATAGCACAGCAGCTTGCTCTAGCGGAAAAACGAAGTAAACTTCGGTGAGTCGTTTACCTTTAAAATGCTAGATGGCGGTGTTACAAGATTTTTGACCTTGTTCTATTTGAGCATATTTGGAAACTGGACGGACATGTGGGGTGGGTTCGCAAACAGCGATAGGTAACAATAAATGGGTTATTCACCATCTCGACACGGGAGGCTGGCCCCACTTGTGATTAGTTGGTGAAACTCCAAAAAATAATATTTATTGTTTCGTCATCTGGACACGCCAGGATTTTTACGCGTTGGACACGCGTAAAAATCCTGTAATAGTGTAACTTAAATTAAATACTTTAATATTTACTGTTTTCGTCAACTGGACACACGTTCATATTTTACCCGAAATAATGACAAAGTACAGTCACGTAGATTAATTTCGAGTCGTAATCTCGGTATGTGTCAGTTATAGAAAAATTTCAAGAAATTAATAATATATTTTATAATAATATGCTATGATTTAATTTTTATTATTATTAGTGACATACCTTAAAAAATACAACAATATATTTTAATGAGTTCCATTGTACTTCTGAATTCTGAAATGATTTTTCTATAAATGTGTGTGCACTCTATGTGATGATTTTAGTTATTAGGTATATTTAGATTACAATTATGTATATCTTTATTCGTTATTTCTGTGGAACTCTAAGCGATAGTTTAAATTACACAATTACTAGGTGCAGACCTCGGTTTTGCCCGTGTCATTATTTGAACACCTATTACACCCGACATCTCTATCTCATGCCATTTATTATCAAATAATAATTTTTAGAATTATATTTACCAAAAAAAAAACGAAAAACATGGGACAAAAATGCATACGGTGAAATGTGGGCGTTCAATATGCTCTGCCTAGCCCTTCGGAGATAAAGGCGTGACAATATGTATTTACATTCACAAAATCGAAAAATGTTTGTTGAAATTCAAGCAGAGACAAATTACGAACACAAGTCCCGCATGGTACTCGTATCAAAATTTCAACAACGCTTTAGATCTAAAATAGCGCAAATTAAAACAGATGTCCCACAAGGGTCTATACTAGGTCCAATACTCTTCTTAATTTTTGTTACAGTTTAATAAATTATGTTACTCAAATTTCAAGTGAAGATATACAACTGGTAATGTTCGCCAACGACACTAACGCAGTTGTATCCACAAATTCACTCGACACGCTTCAACTGAAAGTTAATAATGCTCTTGGTATATTTTCTGGGTGGTGTTTCGCAAATAGTCTTCTCAGAAGCAGACATACATAGAAATTTGATATTATTATTATTTTTTTAAATAAAGAAAATCCATTGACACACAAGAAGAGTTATAGGTAAAATTTTGCGAAACCGCTAAACACGTTTACCTGTAACCAGATATAGGTATACATACTTCCATGTTTCTAACTATGAAAATTACGAAGTTTGATATGACTGCTTATCACTTATTAATACATTTTTTTAGTAAGTATAAATAAAATAAATAAATATCCATCACGCCTTATCCCCGAAGGGGTGGCAGAGGCATATTATATGCCCACTTTTCACCGTGTGGACGCCTGTCCCACGTAATAGGTGGTGAGCCCATTGCTGTGTTTAAATAGATAGACGCAGGTTGTGGCGACCTGCTGTTGAAGGTTTTCAAGCTGCCCTAAGGCCTTCAACCAGGCTTAACGACAGTCATTTTACTGGCAACTGGGACCAACGGTTTTAACGTGCCTTCCGAAGCACGGAAACGCTCGCAAATATAAATGCCACAAAGTGGTCACCCATCCAAGGACCAGCCATAGTAAAAGTTGCGTAACTCAGTGATCGTTTACAGAACACTGAGACTGCGATGCTGCGAGCGCTTCAAAAATGGTTGAGCGGGCGAGATAAATAAATTCAAAATGGACTGTATTTGCGGGGAAAGACAAAAATGATATTTACACGCGGTTGTCGACGGAAAAAGTAATGGAAAAACAGGAATGGGCACACTACCTTGTTGCTTGCTGCGAGATGCTGAGGTGGAGGCTGCCGGGGGCGTCCCTGGACTTGAATTCCTGGTTTCCTTGCACGAAAACGCTATTTATCCATAGAAAATACAATTATTGCGATAAATGGTGCGGGCGCGCGCGCGTGGTGTAGGACAGACTGCCAGCCTTCAATCGTGGTCGCTGCCCGTGAGTCTAGCGGCGCGAGCGTAGGTACTTGCGCGCGTAATACAGCTGTCTCGCTCCTCCTTTATGCGAGACAAGGTAGGTGCGAAAGAGAAATGGTTTTTAGTAAGTTCCTTATTTTAAGGGCATATTTTTATAAAAATCTAGTTTCTAGGTGTAAGGGTTTCTTCTGGGCGTATAAAAATAAGTGATTCACCTCACAATTTTATCAATATATTAGGTTTACCTCCCAGCTTTGCCCGTGGCTTACTTTAAACTCCCCTACTTTAAACCCGGTTTTTAATAAATATAAAATATAAATATTGTGGGACACTTTTCACACAGCGCCATCTAGCCCAAAGTAAGCTAATATTAGCTTGTGTTATGGGATCTAGATAACTGATAAACATACTTATATATTTCTAAATACATACTATAGATAAATAACACCCAGACACAGAAAGGTAATCAATTAATCTTAAGCAGGTATACAAAATATGATATGAAAGTTTAGAAAATGAAGGATTTCCTATATAAACTTACAACCTTTATTTCATCCCCGTAAAACCTCGATACATCTGTACATATATTTGTAACCTGAAATAAACACTTCATGCCCCTAATAAGGTTTTACACATTTTCATACAAACTTTGCTCCCCTAATTTACACACTTAAAAAATTTCAACAACTTTAAAAATTCAGATTTTTATTTGTTTATAAAGAGCAGGTATACAAATTTTGATGTTAGTTTCTTGGAAAATGAAGAATTTCATTGGCATAAGAACCCCTATTATACCTTCTTATAGGTAAAATATCCCAAACCACGAAGCACGAATAAATTTATTCGTAAACAGAAACACGAGCACATAATTTAATATTTCCAACTTTGATAATTTCGAACTTCTATACAACTGCTTATTCCTTATTTTACCCCCTTTAGTGAGTGCCTACTTTATAAATATAGCTTACTCTATAAATTTTAACAAGGGCTTCGGCTGGAAAAATAAATCAAAAATAAATAAAATTTTATCAATCAATAAAATAGATCTAATATTGAAATCAATCACCAATCAAATTTTAACAAGTCACTTAATAATAATTTAAATTCGAATTTTATTAATAATCCTTTGACATTTAACAATAATTACAATTCTATTTTTATTAACCCTACAACACCATCAGACATTGAAAGAATAATTTTTAACCTTAAGAACACAAATAGTACCGGCTACGATGGTATTACAACGCGAGTAGTAAAACATGTCAAAACAATTATATCCCCAGTACTATCTTACATATATAACTTATGCATAATGGATGGTCTATTTCCTTCAAAACTTAAAATAACTATTATTAAACCGCTATTTAAACAACATGACCGCTGTGATATGACATGTTATCGACCAATAGCCTTAATACCCGTGTTCTCAAAGATTCTGGAAAAAATATTATATGAAGCTCTTTATAACTATTTGGAAAAATATAATATATTAACTGAATCGCAAACCGGTTTTAGAAAAAAAATATCAATTAATAGGGCTATCTATACATTCTTAAGCAGAGTTATGATCAATTTAGATAGAAATACACCTGTTTGTGCCCTCTTCATGGACATTAGTAAGGCTTTCGATTGCATAGATCATAAAATACTAAAGAACAAGCTTTACGCAAATGGAGTTAGAGGAAATGCACTAGAAATAATTCTGTCATTTTTGAGTAACAGAAATCAAGCAACTTCTATTAGCAAAATATGCCAGGTTAAAAGAAAAGAAACAGTATACACATCTGATTATAAGCGGGTTGAATTTGGTGAGCCTCAGGGCAGCGTGCTCGGTCCCTTGTTATTCTTGGTGTATATAAACGACTTCCCTAGAGCAACTGCGGCACCGATGATTCTGTTTGCGGATGATAGTACCGTGGTATTTTCAAATAATAATCCTGACATGCTTAATAATAGCATTAGTAATACATTATGTGAACTAATAAACTGGCTGAAGCACAATAACCTTGCATTGAACTTCAGAAAAACTAATGTCATGGTGTTCAGAAACAGAGTTAAGCCACCGGTAGATCTGGTTATCGAATATGAAGGCCAAAAAATAAAATACGTTGACGTTTCAAAGTTCTTAGGTTTAACTGTTGACTGCAGCTTGAACTGGAAACTGCATGTAGAAGATGTGTGCTCTAAACTTAATAAGACTTCGTATATGTTGTACATGCTGACAAGGGTAGTTAATATCTCTACTGTTTTGATAGCATACCACTCTTATGCAGAATCTATTTTACGCTACGGTTTGATGTTTTGGGGAAACTCCACAGACTGGGAAATGGTGTTTAAGGCTCAAAAACAGTGCATTAGATCCATGTGCAAAATTAAAAGAACAGACAGCTGTAGACCGTATTTTATACATTTAAAACTATTAACCCTTCCAAGTTTGTATATCCTTGAAGCAGCAACCTTTGTAAAGCAGAACATGCAGTTATTTGATCATCTTTGTAGCACTAGACATCAGCACAAAATAAAGACCGTGCCTACTCTTTTGAATAAAAGCATTTTACGTATGACATCCCGAATTTATAATAGACTGCCAGCTGAATTGTGTCGCATTCAAAATCTGAGTGAGTTTAAATTAAAGTTAAAAAACCTACTTATTGGAAAAGCTTATTATAGTGTACAGGGTTATTTAGATGATAACTGTATTATGCAGTTACCATGAAATTATTCGATGTTGTTGAAATGTATTTATTTTTTTATTTTGTATTTAATTTAGTATCCTTAATTATAATTATTTAATTATCAATTGACATTTGTCATCATCATCCGAGCGTCTGTCCCAGTTGCGTCTCGCGACGCCCGGGGTCCGCTTTCCTACATTTTCTCCTCCACTTCGCACGGTCTTCAGCATCCCCTGTAGTGAGACCATTGGCACGCATGTCATCCCTTACGACGTCAAGCCAGCACTTCTTGGGTCTTCCCCTCTTACCGGGACCCGGCGGGGCTGACATGGCCAGACATTTGTTACCTACGTAGCCCGGCGGTTGCCGCAAGACGTGACCATACCAACGAAGGCGACGTGAAGGCTGCCGCGGATGCGAGAGTTTCTCACGCGGTCCACCCGCGTGACCCCACACATCCACCGCAGCATCTTCATTTCCGTGACACGCAGCTCCTTCTTGTGTCGCTCCAATATCGGCCACGTCTCACTGCCATGTAAAAGGACAGTTCTAATAATGGTTTTGTAGACCTGTCCCTTCAACCGGATAGGCATTTTAGGGTCACAAATGACACCGGTCATCTCCCGCCATTTGGCCCACGCGGCAGCAATGCGTGACTTGACATCGCAATCGATGTCACTGGACGTGTGAAAAACAGATCCCAGGTATTTAACCTGGTCCGTGCGCTCGACCAAATCACCGCCTATGCGGACGGATGTGGGATCTGTCGAGTTTAGTGCCAAGTACTCGGTCTTCGCCACATTTAGTTTCAGACCGCCGTTCTCAAGCGTCTCCTTCCATGCCTTTACACGTCGCACCAATCTGCCCCTGTCCGCGTCTGCCAGCGCAATATCGTCAGCATACATGAGCAACCATGGAGGCTGCTCATGGTGCTGTCCGACAATTCGTCTAATATTACACTGAACAGAAGCGGACTAAGGACCGAACCCTGGTGTACCCCGACGGTGATGGGGAAGGGTTTCGTGTCGCCAACAGCAGTCCGAACCATTGAATCGGAGTCACAGTACATGTCCCGGATAGCGTCAATATAGACCTCTGGAACCCCTTTGGACCGCAGTGCCCACCAGATCATCGCACGAGGAACACAGTCGAAGGCCTTCTGCATGTTTAGAAACAAACAGTGCAGAGGCGTGTTCTTCGACCTGTATTTCTCTGCGACAACCCTCAGGGCAAAAACAGGGTCCGTGGTCCCATAACCAGGGCGAAACCCATATTGGCACCCCGAGAGAGTGCACTCCTGCCGGATCCGAGAGTCTATAATCCTCTCGCAGATCTTCATGGTGTGGGACATCACCTTAATACCGCGGTAGCTCCCGCACTCCTGCACTGACCCCTTACCTTTGCAGACTGGAGTAATAATACTCAGTCTCCATTGGTTTGGGATCTGCCCGCTGAGGAGTATGCGGTTAAAAAGGTTTACTAAGATGCCCACACCGCAAGGACCCATTGCCTTCCAGGTTCGATGGGGACTCCATCGGGTCCGACAGCTTTCCGATTCTTCATGCGGCGAAGCGCAGTCAGGACTTCTCCAGGCGTTACCGGTGGCACTAGTCCCTGATTCAGAGGGAGGTCCGGAGGCTGCACCTCTTTGTGCTGTTTATTAAGCAGCTCGTGGAAGTACGAGCGCCATCTCTCTTTTACCGCGAGGTTTTCGCTTAACAGGTTGCCCTCAAGGTCTTTTACACAGCGACACTTGGATATATCCTGTGCCGCTTTGAACCTGGAGCGCGCCAGCTTATAGATGAGCTTCTGCCCCTCAGACGATTCCAGTTTATCATACAGATGTTGTAAGTGGTCCCGTCTGGCTCTGGCAACAGCTCTCTTTGTGGCGCGCTTGGCAGCCCTGTACGCGTCGCGGTCTTCAGGAGATCCGGTCGCTTGCCACTTTTTAAAGAGGGCTTTCTTCTCCCTAGTCTCCCTCTGGACTGCGTCGTTCCACCACCAAGTGTCCTTGTCACATTTGCGTCCACCCTTAGACTCACCGAGCACCACCTTCGCCGCTCCAAGGATGGCCGCCTGAACTTTGTCCCAGCATTCTTGAACTGGTTCGCCTTCAGTGTCGGTGCACTTGTCACCGACAGCTGAGACGAACTCCTGGGACCTAGTTTCATCAAGCAGCCACCATCTGATGCGGCGCTGGCACCGCTCGATGCGTTTGCCTTTGGGCTTCACGCAGAGGTCCATGACAAGGAGACGGTGTTGTGCAGTAAGACTCTCACCGGGTATGACCTTGCAGTTGGCCACCTTGACGATGCTGTGTCGCCTAGTGAGTAGGAAATCGATCTGAGTTGTACGCCTCCCACTCTTGTAGGTGATGAGATGATCGGATTTATTTTTGAAATACGTGTTCACAATGGCCAGATCGGCAGCCGCACACGTTCTGAGGATAGTTTCTCCTTCAGCGTTGCGGGTGCCGTATCCAAAACCACCATGAACACGCTCAAACTCCTCACACCTCTCACCCACATGACCGTTTAGGTCGCCGCCCAAAACGATTCCCTGTGACAACGGAATGCTCCGAAGCACTCCCTCGAGTTGACCCCAAAACGACATCTTATCGGCGTCGCTACAACCGGCCTGTGGCGCGTAGGCACTTATCAGGTGGGTAATAATCCCATCGATAAGCACCCTCACGATCATAAGCCGGTCGCTACAGCGTTTCACCTCCAAGATGCCACTCTGCAGCCCCTCGGAGAGCACAACGGCCACCCCGTTCTCCCCACCAGGCGCACCCGTGTAATACAGCTTGTAGCCGTTCTGCAAGGGCCGGGCTCTGTTGCCCTTCCACCGAGTCTCCTGCAGGAACGCCACTTCCACCCTCCGCCTGGAGAGTACTTCGGCCAACTCTACCGCACGCCCAGTCAGCGTGCCAATGTTCCAAGATGCGAAGCGGATTCGGGTTGGGGCATCAATTGACATGTGTATTTTGTATTAAGTTTTCGTAATTGAAATTGTTCTGCATTTTTATTTTATTTTATATTGTTTTATGTCGACGTAATAATTAGTGCTTAGAAAACACTTTAAATTATTTAATTAATTTTGCATGCCGTAAGGTAGAATGTGGCTGTACTTAATTTTATATCCAATGTAATATCACAACAAACTGTTAACCCATATTCGCAAATAAATGATTGAATTGATTTGATTTGAGTTGAATTGGATGTTGCTTGTAAATAATGAGTAACCCAGTAATTTTGTTAATAAACACAACCTTTTTTACTTTCTTGTCAATTAATTTGAAATCAGAAAAAGATGTGCGTAATTTCATGTTTCTAATTTTGAAAACGAAATATTTTTCATGAACTCACCTCATTTATGAAATCAATGAATGATTTTAGGTATGGCCAGTTGACGAAAACATTAAAGTATTTAATTTAAGTTTCACTATGTGGACACGCGTAAAAATCCTGGCATGTCCAGATGACGAAACAATAAATATTATTTTTTGAAGTTTCACCAACTGATCACACGTGTGTCCAGCCTCCCGTGTCGAGATGGTGAATAACCCCAATAAATACAGAAATTAAAGATCAAAAACAGGTGAAATCCGTGTCAGTCGGAGTTTTATTATCAACATGAAACCTATAAAAAAATTACTTTGTGATTTTTGTGTGCCGTAGTAGGTTTATATTTATGTAGGTACCGGTCTAAATAAACTATAATGTAATGGGCTCATTGTAATGGCTAATTGTAATTTGTAATTGGCAATTTTTTTTTTAATTCGAATTTATGCATTTACATAAAAAATCCTTCGCCATATACACTTTAAGTGTGTCAAATTTCACGTTTATCCAATCGCGTAGTAGTCTTAAAAAGGTGCAGGGTACCAAGTTTTTGCTTTTCAAAATTAAGGCTACAAGAAGGTTTGAGCCGCTGCGCTAGCGCAGCGTAGTACAATAGCGTCATTGGTGCTAATTCTGTTGTTGAAACCACTAAACTAAATTTCTCTAAAATTTTCTTATTAAGCTATTGTATAGTTTTTATCGCGGGCTTTGAGTGGGCTTTAATCAAGAAATTCCGTAAGGAAAAAAACCTAAGACGAAGGTCGAGACGAGGTCACACGAAGTTCACCGAGCACGGCCGAGCGTTGGCTTAACGTGTATGTACATATATTATATGGTACGATTGTACGAAGCTCGCACGGTTTGAGACGTGATGATAGTGTGAGTGTGAGTGTGAGGGTGAGGGTGAGGGTGATAGTGAGGGGGAGGGGGAAGGTGAGGGTGAGGGTGAGGGTTAGGGTGAGGGTGAGGGTGAGGGTGAGGGTGAGGGTGAGGGTGAGGGTGAGGGTGAGGGTGAGGGTGAGGGTGAGGGTGAGGTGAGGCTGAGGTGAGGGTGTTTATTTTTTGGGAATTTTTTTTTTTAGTGTAACTCGAAATAATACCAAAGAAAAACAAAGGTATGCTGTGCAATAGCTTTACCGTGGCAGTCTCAGAGTGCCACACGTCTTTTTTTTATTAAGAGATTGCCAAATGCTATTCTGTTATTAAGTCGAAGTTAAGTTTGTGATACCATAAATAGCACTTAATTTGTATATCGCTAAAATTCATTTTATGTGATAAAATTGAACAAGATCTGAAAAATATACATAGACAGTCGAATGTAAATACATGCCGACTAACTTGGTAATTGAACTGCCTATGTACATTTTTCACGTTACATCGGATTACACGTTTCAAACGGTTACCTACTAAAATTAATAAACGTCCCACTAAAATTAGACTTTTCACTAAAATTAGGTGTCAAAAATATAAAAAAAAAATAAAAATATATAAAATTTTAGAGAAATTTAGTTTAGTGGTCTCAACAACAGAATTAGCACCATTGGCTACATTTTACCGAAACTAACACGGCAAACAGTTTTAATTTCGGTAAAATGGGCAAAGCTGAAACTCACACAATGGAGAGAATTTTCTCGAAAACGCGGCGTTCTAGAGAAAATTCTCTTTAATTTATTTATTCCTGGAATAAATAAATATAATGTAAGGCGTCTCTGGTAGAGCGCGAGTGACATTGATTCCTTGCTATGTGGCAGTAAGCATTCAGTGTTACAAAGTTGAGCTTTTTTTTTTCAAAGTTTTGGATTGGTTAGGCTTTATTCTAAGTTGCATTCCGAGTTCGGTCTCCGGAGTTACTTCTCCTTATAAAAATATTTTAAAAATAGAAAACACGACAAACAACTCAAGTTTGTTGTATCGGAGATCCCCTTAATTTTTTTTAAGTGAATGTACAACTGTTTGTTTTGTGAATATTTGAAGCGTCTATCTAATATTAAGTAAAAACAGGAAAGAAATAACGATTGTTGTATGGGAGGCCCCTTAAATTTTCGCTATGCGGGGCTACGGCTGGGGTCAGCTTTTCTACATTTTCCCTCCACTTTGCACAATCTTCGATATCCAGTGAAGTGAGCCTATTGGCATACATATAGCATCCTCTACGACTTCAAGCCACTACTTTTTGGGTTTTCGCCTTATAACGGGACTCGAAATAGAATAGAAGACGGGGAATCTGTTACTCATACCCGATTTGTGTTGAGTCCAGTGTTCTCACAACTCGCTTGCATATAAAATTGCTGGACGAAGTGTTAGGGCTTTTTGAATAAATTATAGCATTATACCTAAATTAATAAATATCTTCCTAATTCTGTGCACCAATGAACTGCCTATAGAAGCAAATCCATAGCACCATGTCCATTTTAGGTTGTCTGGAAGAAATCGCGCTTTGCGATAAGAGCCCGATTGTAACCCTATAGTTAAGGTTATCTAGTAGAAAAAAATAGTGATTACCTATTGTAAGTTTAAGGTGTACAAAAAAGAGTATTGTATTGAATACCTCGTCAAGCTCGTAATAGCACTCGCCCCCATGAACACTATCATGTATGAGAGCGCTGGTAGTAGCATTCGACAATCGATTATGTTAGTGGCGTTGCTTGCTACCTGAGTGGCGTAGAGTTCGGTCGGCGTGAAATATACCTCACATTGCAGCCCTTGCTGTCCCTAGGCCGCAGCTTATACAGTACAATAATAAGTTTAATTCCTGAATGGAATATTCACGGTCTTAATGTGCCAATAGATTACAGGAATGCTAATAGGGATTGGATTGGAAAATTTTAAACCATATTTTTTTATTTTACATGTTGGAAATGTAGAACATTCTAAGAAACTAATTTGAATACTTTAGTTTAATTCACCGTATTTATATTTCCATCAAATGTAGTCTATCCGGCAAACTTTGTTTTGCCAGGGCACCCCCGCCCCCCTTCTTATCACTTATGGGTAGGAAAAATCGGTCAAGCCGATTGGAAGGAGTACAACAAACACTGTGATAGAAAATTTTAATTTAAAATTTCAAATAGTTAATTCATAATAAAGTCATTAAATGGTATGAACATTATTATGTTCATACATAATAATGTATGAACTATCCTATCCTATATTATAATTTTATTTTGTACTAGGCAAAGGTGTTACTGTTGTAATGACATAGATGGCGTCATTTAGGTAGTTCAAATTTTGCCTGACAAACTAATAATCCTTTAATATTTTCCAATTGCAAATAAAAAGTAGTTATTACTAGATCTATACCTCGAAATGGTGTTTGGTTAATAACAACTTATTTTATAAAAGTAAACAATGTTGTGGAACACTTTTCACACAGCGCCATCTAGCCCAAAGTAAGCTAATACAAGCTTGTGGTACGGGCTCTAGACAACTTTCTAAATACATACATATTATCTAGATATACATATTCTAAAGATCTTTTTGCTTATCAATGCTATGTTGTCCCTGGGCACCAAACATTGTTATGCAAATGATAGTACATTACATGGGAGATACATGTCACCCGGCAGCAAAGCGGACGGATGTTGAGGCTATGAGGGGACAAGTTGTGGTGGAACTTGAACGGAGTCTGGACCGCATCTCTCGGTGGGGTTCCGATAATCTGGGTGAATTCAATACCAGGAAAACGCAGGCGTGTTATCCCCTTTCTTTCAGAACACAACATTACCTCTGCAAAGTTACCTCAGCATTCTGTGGTTGGACGTTCGTCGATGGCTTAACAATAAAAAATACATCGAGGGGTGCATCAGCTTGGCCTCTCGGAAGCTCGGATTCCTTAACAGGGTGCGGCGGTTTTTACGCCGGAATAGATATGCTTATATGTGTCGGATTCGTCCGTGCGTGGAATACTGCTCACATCTTTGGGATGGCTTCGCCAAATACCTGCTTGAAGCTCTCGACGCGTTACAGCGTCGTTCCATCCGCATCATAGATTGTATAGAGGTCACTGGCAGTCTTGAACCGTTAGAGATGCGCAGAACGGTCGCCAGCTTAGCTGCATTTTACCGCATCTACCACGGTGAGTGTTCTGAAGAACTCTTCCAATTAGTCCCACCCTCCCCCTTCCGTTCCCGAACAACACGGGCGGGGCAAAGATGTCATCCTTACACTGTGGACATTATCTTGCCCAGAACGCAAAGATTCCGTAGGTCTTTCATATGTCGCACCATAAAAACATGGGATTCTCTGCCGGCGCACGTGTTTCCCTCCTCTTACAATCCTGGGTCCTTTAAAAGAAGCGTGAAAAGGCATATTTCTGGGCCGTCAAAATGAGGGTAGCTATCGTAGGCCTGTGGGTTGAGATATGATATACTTTATAGAATCATAGGTCGTTGATAAAATAAATAAAAACAAAAATATAGGAAACACCCAAACTCTGAAACACACATTTGTTGATAACACAAATATTTGTTTCAACCCGGGACTCGAACCCGGGACCTCAGTGCGGCAGTCTCATACACTACCACTGCGCTACGGAGGCAGACACTGTTGATTACGAAAGATTTTGATTGGAACAAATTTTCATACGGCTTGCATCAGTGGATTCAATGGTTCCAGAGGAACTTTCTGGCGTCTGATTGTCGTGAGATTTCTAGATCATTGTCAATTAATTGAAAGAAATTTACTAAAGTAATGACACCACAATATTCCTGAATAAACAAAACTAAGTAATCAAGATGCTAGTTTAAACGTTTTATTATGTAATCGGCCACGGACAGCCAACAGCCATTGCTGACGTAACTTGATTTCGCGCCCAAAGAAACCTTCAGTGAGTTCTCGACTGTGTTGTCGGCTGACGTTCGCATCGCACATCACTACTTTGTGCATTCGGTATACAAACATCGCGGATTTTTTTTTTGTTTACAGTTTTTTGTTGTGTTTACGGTTTTTGTGTGGTGGTGTTTGTGAGGTGTTTTATTACGGAAGAAAAAATACCTTCTTACTTGTGTCGTTTCGTTGGATTTTTTCTAAGTTTTCGGTAAAACTAGTTACTCCTCGCTTTTTTCAAAAATTTTAAAATTGCCTGTAAGAACGCAACTGCTGTTATGAATTATAATGCATTGGGATAATTATTTAATACAGCAATAGTAAGTGCTTTTGTTAAAATATTTCAAGTCCGTTTTTTTTAAACTAATCAGTTAAGTTTATGCTGAACTCAATCTATTATAATTCTAACGCGTTATTAAAGCAACATTTACCTATTTGACTACATTTCGTAACAAATTTTTTTTTTTCGCCCTTGTACAACACTAGGCGACCCCTAATAGGTATCGCCCGTGACTAACTTCGAACTCCGTACAATAATGTATGAAAATTTTCTCGATTTGTCGACATTAATTATTACTGCTCCGCTCTCCAGGGTAGTGGCGTGATGATATATAGCCTATAGCCTTCCTCGATAAATGGGATATCCAACATAAAAATATTTATTAAATCCGACCAGAACTTTCTGAGATTAGCGTGTTCAATCAAACAAACATACAAACAAACACAGTCTTCAGCTTTATTTATTAGTATAGATTAGCTAATGCCCACAGCTTCGCCCGCGTGGTGAAGTTTTCATATTCAACATTTCGTACAGAACCCTAAACTTTTTGAAAATCCAATATAGATTATGTTAATCACGTGAAAGAGTTTTTAAAATCGGCCTTGTAGTTTTAGAGCCTACACATTACAAACAAATTTACAAATCTTTCCTATTTATAATATATTAGTGTAGATTTATATATCTTTGGGTGCTCCATGTGCTCCTCCTAATCCAATTCAGAATGACAATGCTGAATTGTAATCTTGAATTGTATTTTTTTAATGGGCATAGATTTAGGTCTAAAAAGTAAAAGTCGCGTTCGTATTTCAAATAAAAGCGCGCGATCATTCATTAGAAAATGAGACTTTACGCGGAAACATTGACAAGTGCGGACGGAATATTATTTTTCTAAAATTTTACAACGTGCTATAGTAAAAAACGATAATATATATGTAGTGAAATGCTATTTTCCATCTTTCCGCGTAAAATCCACTGAAAACCTCGGTATAAGAACCACCATTATACTGAGGGCAAGGACCAGGACCTAGGACTGTGGACTCGACATCGACAAAGTGACCAGACATGACAATTAAATAATAAGAAAATATAGACACTAAAGACAAGGCTGTATGGACTAAGTTTCCTTTGCCTGCCCAAGATAGGCGAAGACAACTAACAACAACATTCATCAGAAAACAAACTATTGTAAATAGATATCGACCTCATTGACCATATGCGCACAATCGTTTGCACACAATTCGACTTAATGTCTATAAACTTACGCGATTTATCTTATTTTTTATCTTGTAGTATACTAGGTGATCCCCATGACTTCGCCTGTGACATACGACTAACTCCCGTCGTACCTATTTAATCCGTCGTTTATAAATTTTACAAATGTTTATACATTTGTAGAATTCGCCCGATTTGTCGACATTTATGATTACTGCAACGCATTTCAGGGTAGTAACGTGATGATATGCCTATAGCCAATAGCTTTCTCGATAAATTGGCTATCCAAAATAAAAATAATTTAAATCCAACCAGTAGTTCCTGAGATTTGCGCGTTTAACCAAACAAATAAACATGCAAACAAACAAACTCTTCAGCTTTATATATTAGTATAGATTTCCAGTGTTTCTAAACTCTTTGCATTATTGTACTTAGAATTTATAAGCGACGGTATTAAATTGGTGCGACGGGAGTTCGAAGTATGTCACGGACTAAGCCGTGGGGGTCACCAAGTTGTCTAATAACGATGGAAACTTTGAATCCCAAAACGCAAGGAATATTAAAACAATAGCCCAATAGAGAATGTCGTGTAGGTTTATTATCGTACAACGAACCAAACTGGTCGACATTAGATTGCAATGGATTGACCATATCTGTCGAACAAGTTGACTGCCTCTGTGGCGCGGTGGGAGTGAATCCGACTGCTACGCAAGGGTTCGATTCCCACTCAGGATAGAACTTTGTGTGATGAGCACGATGGTTTAATTTGGTGTGGGTGTTATTTCTCTATAATATGTATGTATTTATAATATATAAGTATGTTCATCAGTCGTTTAGATCCCATACCACAAGCTCATATTAGCTTACTTTGGGCTAGACGGCGTTGTGAACAAAAAAATGTCCCATAATAATTATTTATTAAAAAAAATATAAAAAAAACGATGAACGTCGGAGTAGTCTAATTCTGGAATAGAAACCGCAACTCTTCCCTTAGCGAAATGGATGAACTTCGAAATGGTCCTAAAAATAAAAATCAGACTAGGGCGAGTCGAACTCGTGCGCCGAGGGTTCTGTACCTACCCATTATACCGCCATAATAAAATTAGTACCTTATTTGAGGTAGGTGCCAATTGAACTAGACATCCCATTATGACCGGCCATACAACTCAGAGGTCTATGTTAATTGGTTTTTGTTTGTTATGTATGTTCTTCCAGGTCAACAAGAACTACCACTTAGGTTTTCTATCCAAAACCTCTAGGGTACTTTCGGTTGACTTTGAATTATTCTTTGGTTATAAGTAAGATCTTACAGAACAAATAAAGGAAAAATCTGAAAAAAAAAACAGGTAAATTTCGGTACTCTCAAGTTTTCGCGAATACCTAAATTTGCTCATATTTTTTTATCGTATTGACTTCAGAATCTTGGTTTTAATAAATAGTAATAATAGGGACCTAATAGGGACCATAGACTTCAGTATTAAGTATAAATTTTATCTTGCTAGGACCATCCGTTCCTGAGAAAATTGATGGTCACACACGGACAGACGGACAAGAAAGTGATCTTATAAGGGTCCCTTTTTTCTTTTGAGGTACGAAATACTAAAAATTAGAAAATGGTTGCGTCAGGTAAAGTACCGCGTATTTAGGAGAGTCTTACAACTAGCAGTGACAGATTTGATTGGTTAACTGCCACAGAATATATATTTATGGTACTGTGGAGGAACGGGTGGAGTTGTTCCTCCGACACAAAGGGAGGATCCTCCGACCAGGCAAGGTGATCACGCCTGGCGGGCCGCGGCCCAACGGTTGATGTTGGGCTGTTGTATATATCATTCTTCAGCGTGAGAACTCTCATAGCGCGATGTAGGATTCTTAGAATCGATGTGGTTCGATAGCTTTACGCTAGGTGGCGCTGGTCGCCACATCACTCCCCTCCGAGACCGGAGGTCGATTGTGAGTATGAGTCTGGTGTCTTCGTCTGTTGTGAATCGCGCCAGTGCCAGATTGTGTAGCCCCAGTGAGTCGGAACTGTATGCCGCTGATCCCAGTGAGTCGGAATCGTATGCCGCTGAATCCAGTGAGTCGGAATCGAATGCTGCTAGTCCCAGTGAGTCGGGGCTGAGTGCAGTGCTGCGGTGCGCGGTGAGGTAACCCCAGTGTGTCGGGGTGGTTGCTGCGTAGTGGCTGTCTGCTGCGTAGACGGGAGAGATGTGCTCTTCTTACATTGACCGTAGTTGCAGTGTGCTGTGCCTAGACGCTGGTGTGGCCGAGGAGGTAACCAGGCTGGAGCGGTCGCTTCTAGCTAGTGGTATCCCTGATGAGGCCGGAGATGCTGGCTGGCTGAGACTAATTACCGTTATACTGGAGTGCTGTGATGGTGGCGTATATGCTGCTGATCTGCTCCGTGACGGCTGCTTCCAATCACGTCGGGGTTGCCACTGTGGAGGGACGGGTGGAGCTGTTCCTCCGACACAAAGGGAGTATCCTCCGACCAGGCAAGGTGATCACGCCTGGCGGGCCGTGGCCCAACGGTTGATGTTGGGCTGTTGTATATATCATTCTTCAGCGTGAGAACTCTCATAGCGCGATGTAGGATTCTTAGAATCGATGTGGTTCGATAGCTTTACGCTAGGTGGCGCTGGTCGCCACAGTACCTACTGTATTACTTAGGGTTAAAGGCATGACTAGTACTTAAGTGCTATTGTCTTCTGTATAGCAGACAATATCATTTCACGTTGTAGTTTCTTCGACATAAAAGTTGTGTAAACGTGCTATAGTAAAAGACAGTGATGTATAGCAGTGAAATGCTATTTTACATCTTGCCGCGCTAATTCCACTGATAGCCCCAATAACACTAGTACCACGTCAATGAGGCAAGGACACAGGACCTAGAACTGGACTTGACATTGACAAAGGACTGGACAGGACTAAATTAAAACATGATAAACAGATTGAAGAAATAGGAAGTAAATAAGATTTTGCTAAAAGGTCTTAGTAACCAGGCTATAAAATAATTCCATAAAAATATAATTTTAAGATGGCTGACTATAAGTGGCCACCAAGATCTTTGGGATCCCAGAACCTCACCTGTTAGTGTTGCACCTGCGGCCTAACGGACGAGGCATCGATGCACGCCCTTTTCGATTTAGGATATTAGATGGCATTTGCTCCTAATAATGCCTAAGAGCTACTCCTAGCAACCAAATACCCTAGAAGAACTCAGGTAACCTGAGTCAGGTTCCAAAACCTAGTAAGACTTGTTTTTTTTTATGAATTATTTTATGGCCTGGTTACAAAGACCTTTTAGCCAAATCTTATTTTTTATGCCATAATTCTCAATCTTATCTTCTAATTAGTCCTGTCCAGTCTTTGTCGATGTCGTGTCCTCGGTCCAGGTCCTGGTCCTTGCCCTCAGTATAATGGTGATTCATATACTGAGGTTTTCAGTGGACTTTTCGCGCCCAGCGAGAAAATAGCATATCACTGCATATATATCATTGTCTCTCACTATAGCACGTTAACACAACTTTTATGTCCAAGAAACCACCACTCCCACACATAAAATACGATAAATGCACTAGTTTTAGGAAATAATATACAGCAAGCGTCCGCACTTGTCTCTCTTCCCGCCAAAACACCGTAAGATTTGAAAGCAACTGGAAAAACACAGATAAAAAAGATCATTTCAAGATGGCGTTATGGATCTCGATCTCTAGCATTATAATGTTATTTGCTAATTAACTAGATTGTGTAATATAAATATAAATGTGTTTCTGATGACAGTAAGACGCACAGCGACCTTAATTGCCCTCAAGATGTATATGACGTATGTTATAAATAGATTGCATGTAATTGCACATATTTGTACTTAGAAGTATATAATGTTATTTGCCAGACAAAAACATGGGTCGTGTTATTACATTATAGCGATATTACATTTTTTCTGTTTATACTCGTAGAAGCTTTGGCTTTTGAGCCATTAGCTTTAGAAAATATTACAGTCACAAAAACAATATACAATGTACAAAGAACATATTAAGCTTAAACCTAAATAAAACTTATTCAGTATAATATTTTTTAAAGACAGAACTAAGCTAAAACTAGAACCAACATTAAATTATAGGAACGAGAATAGGATATCCTTCTAATTTTTTTAATGTGGGTGTCAGTTTGGTTTTGTGCGAAATGTCGAAAGAAAAAAGCAATTTGATTTTTTTGTTATTGTGAATTCAAGTCTTCTATACCCTAAAGTTTAGTAAAGTCATAAAAAACCCGCCCGACTGTCCGTCTATACCTACGCATAAGAGCCATCGGTTTGGTGCACACGATTCAGGATACCATGAATACGTGGCGATTTTGAAGTTTCAACCATTTTCGATTTTAAAACTGGTTTTGGTTTAAAAGTCGATAGTGAAGAGCGCCTAACTTGTTTTTTCTTATTTTCCCAGCTTGAGCAATACCAAAGTCAAGTAATTTGAATAAATGTAATTAAACTTAACTGCAGCCATCTATGGAGATTTGCAAGTAAACAAAACCAGCTGCGTTCAATTGAGCTATAAAATTGCACAATATTTGTGCATATTGTTGTAACTTTTATGCTAATGACGAATAAACAATAGTTTGACAAAATATACAACGGAGGAGAGCGGTGTCCGCGCCTTTTTGTGCCCGTTCCAGCTTCAATTCTGTCGTTATAGAAAAAGTATAGACATTTTTTTTAAGTAAAACTGCTTTACGCACGCTTGACTTGATGAGTAAGCTGGAGAATGCGTGAAGAGAGCGTTACGAAAAGGGTGATCGGACGATGCAAACGGAAGTTGAGAGGGAGATAAAAGTTAGTAAAGATAGAAATAGAGATAGTTACGTTTATAATACTGTAGAGGCAAGAGGGAGAGGTGTGAGCATTTTATTTTTTTCTTTTTCTCATAACCAGTAGATGGAGCTAAAAAGTAAGTACTTTTTATTTTTATGTATTTTCTGCAATGAAGTTGACAGATAATTTATAACACAACTTATATTTAAACATACTCGAGGCCACTAAGCACATCTTGGACTAATCCGCAAAGTCACAATCAGGAAAAAAAACACATTTTGCTGTTTTATTTTGACACTAATAACTTTTTTTTTTTAATAATTAATGGCCTGGTTTCTAAGACCTTTTAGCCAAATCTTATTTTTTATATCATATTTCTTCAATCTTATCTTCTAATCCTGTCCAGTCGATGTCGTGTCCTCAGGCTACGTCCTGGTCCTTGCCCTCAGTATAATGGTGATTCTTATACTAAGGTTGTCAGTGGACGTTTCGCGGCAAGAGAGAAAATAGCATTTCACTGCATATATATCATTGTCTTTCACTATAGCACGTTAACACAACTTTTATGTCCAAGAAACCACCACTCCCGCACATAAAACAAGATAAATGCACTAGTTTTAGAAAATAATATAAAGCAAGCGTCCGCACTTGTCACTCTTCCCGCCAAATGTCTTTTATGTATTTTTCACAATGAAGTTCACAGATAATTTATAACACAACTTATATTTAAACATACTCGAGGCCACTAAGCACATCTTGGACTAATCCGCAAAGTCACAATCAGGAAAAAAAACACATTTTGCTGTTTTATTTTGACACTAATGACGATTTGATATAGGGTGCGTTCCACTTAACGCCCATAACGCCGACGAACGCGACCGCTGAAATTGCCGTTCCACAAATGTAAAAGGCCGCGAGCGTTGTGGGCAAAATTTATAACTGGAACGCACATCTTAAGTGCTGTAAGCCCACTCGGACCCACTAATATTTTGTGGGCAAAATGGGCGTCATGCGGTGCTGAACAGTGACGTCATGTGTGACGTCAAGCGATCGCTCGCAACGACCACGAGCCTTGGGTGGAACGATACAGAGAGTGTTACGATCGTTGCGGATGTTAAGTGGAACTTAGCAATAATGTTTTGCTACATTGACATAAACATCATTTGATGATGTTGAACATCTAAGTAAAGTAATCATGATTCACTCTTATGATTGTTTGACATACATACATAAGGTCACGCCTTTATTCCGAAAGGGTATTCAGAGGCATAATATATAACTTACATTTAATCTTGTTGTATTTTGTCCCACACAGTGAGGCAAGACCAACGCAGGTTGCAACTTGAGTATAAGGTTTCATCGCTCGCATTTCATCCGTTGTAAACTACTTACTTACTTATCCAAATCCCGAAAGGGTGCCAGAGGCATATTATACGCCCACATTTCAGCCACGTAACAGGTGGTGAGCCCAAGGCCGTCTTGAAATAGACAGGTGTAGGTTGTGGCGACCGCGTCATGCTATTGAATTTTTTTTAAACCTCCCTTTCCATTCCTTCAAATCGACTTTCTTGATTGCCATGCTACTCTCAACTCTCCTTATAACTATCTGCCAGTGAAAGTTCCGTTAAATTGGTCCACTAATTTCAAGATAAACAAATAATTTATAAATAAATATTGTTGGGAGAACTCACACAACGCCATATGATTCCACACTAAGCAGAGCTTGTACTATGGTAACCAGATAACTGATAAACAACTTATATATTTCTAAATATATACATATTATAGATAAATAACACCCAGACACAGTATAAACCATCGTGCTCATCACACAAAGTTTTACCCTGGATGGGAATCGAACACACGACCTCTTGCGTACCAGTCGGATGCACTCCCACCGCGCCACAGAGGCAGTCAGATATTAGCCGCAACAAGCGGACACAGAAGAACATAGTAAAATTTGAAAAATTCATTTTTTGTATGTAAGAACCGTATGTTACTTTCATATGCATTTAATAAATAGCTGTTTATTTAGAATTACAAGCGAGACTATAATTTTATTTATCTGTAGCGATATTCCTTTATGGCAAAATAAATTCCCAAACTTTATAATTACTTGGAAAATACTAAATTTATAAAGTAAATTAAAAGAAAACTTTGTGAAAAAAGTTAATACGCTGTTAAAGATTATTTGCAGGTCAGGGACGCCTGGAAATGATCTGCTGGCATAGTAAAATAGTATTTAACTGTAACTTGGCCATCAAAAAAAAAAACTTCCTAAGTTTCTTGCCGGTTCTTCTTAAAGTGACCACCGCTACGGTGGTCACTTTAAAAATATTAAATTGATATGTAGTTCTAGTGTATGACATTTTTTAAGCGCCGTTTAAATGGTATTTTTTTTATTTTTGAAGCACTCGTAGCCTTCTAACTCAGTGTTCTGTAAACGAACACTGCGTTAAGCAACTTTCGCTATGGGTGGTCACGGATGGGTGACTACTTTCTGTCATTTTTATTTGCGAGCGTTTCCGTGCTTCGGAAGGCACGTTAAGCCGTTGGTCTCTATTAACATGTGTTGTTAAGCCAGGTGTAAGGTTTAATGGGCTGCTTCAAAATTTCAACAGCATATCTCCACAACCTGCGCGTGTCCATTTCAGCACGGGAATGGGCTAACCACCTGTTACATCTTAATCTTAATAATATTATAAATGCGAAAGTTTGCATGGATGTTTGTTACTCTTTCACGTAAAATCTACTGAATAGATTTTAATGAAACTTTGCAATAATATAGCTTATACATCAGAATAACACATAGGCTACTTTTTATCTCGGGAACAAGTTACTGTGGGAAATGGGAACGGTAATCTTCTCTACGCTGTCGAAGCCGTGGGCGTCAACTAGTGTATGATATGCCTCTTGCACTCCTTTCGGGATAAAGGCGTGATTATATCTAGGCTGTTTATGTATCTACTGAGGGTATGTGCAAGGATTTTACGTTTTGTTTCTATCGATACGCACCTAAAACGTAAACATTGTGTATTGAGGATTACCTTATATATTATCAAAAATAACCACGGGTTTTACAATAATGATAATGATTGTTATGTACCTACAAACTTATCAATAGATAACTATTGGATAAGCCTTCTTGTATGAAGATAATGGCACGAGTCACCACAATTGCTCGTATTGTGGTAAACACCATTATCTTATGCGAGTTCTCCTTGCCCTTCTTATTATACCACTGAGCTGCCAGACAAGCATACGGTCCACCTGGTGGAAAGTGGTCACAGTAGCCTATTATGGACATTTGCTACACCAGAGGTGCAGTACTCGCGCTGCCGACCCTGTGAAAACCTTCTAAAACGCCTTTTGAAGAACCCCATACTGTAGACGTCCGAGAAAACAGAAACAGGTTGTTCATTCCACAAGCTAAGCTTACGCGGAAGTACTTAACGCTGAAAATCCCCGGTCTCGGGCTGAAAATCCCGGGTCTGCGCAAATACATTTTTAAAATCGGCGGGTCTGCACAAATATTTTTAAAATCGGCGGGTCTGCACAAATATTTTTAAATTCGGCTCAGTCATTTCTGAGCCTATTCATTACAAGCAAACTTACAAATCTTTCCTTTTTAAAATATTATATAGACTGCCTCTGTCGCGCGGTGGGACTGTATCCGACTGCTACGCAAGAATTCGTGGGTTCGATTCCCATCAAGGATAAAACGTTGTGTGATGAGCACGATGGTTTATTCTGTGTCTGGGTGTTATTTATCTAAAATATGTAATGTAATTATTTAGAAATATATAAGTATGTTTATCGGTTATTTGGTTACCATAGTACAAGCTCTGCTTAGTGTGGAATCAGATGGCGTTGTGTGAGTTGTCCTAACGATATTTTTATTTATTATTATTTGCTGTGCATAGAGGAATGCTTGTCCCTACACTAACATATGGCAGTGAAAGTTGGGTATGGCAGAAGAAGCATAGAAATAAAATTAATGCAGTAGAAATGAGGAGTCTGCGAAGTATAGCTGGAGTGAAATTGATAGATAAAGAAAGGAATAGCGTGAGAAGAACATTGCAGTATGACAGAAGACGTAGTGACTAAGATAGAAAAAGGGATGCTTAGATGGTTTGGACACGTGGAGAGGATGGATGAAAATAGACTGACGAAGAAAATTTATGCGGCGAGAGTAAATGGGCAAACTGGCAAGGGTCGACCTCGACGTACATATGCCAATCAAATTGAAGATCTTTTGACAAAAGGCCAGGTCAAGAGTACCCTTAATCGGCGAGCGTGTATAAAAACAATTATGAAAGTTGAAGCAGCGAAAGTTGTATGCCAGGATCGTAGCAAGTGGAAAACCATAGTCTCTGCCTACCCCGATGGGAGACAGGCGTGTGATATGTAGTTATGTATTATTTATATTAGTATACATAGAAGTGTTTATTGGTTGTCTTGATCCCATAGCAGTGTAAAAACTTGAAAAGTGTTCCACAACTCACTACCATTAATTCCTTGTTAAATCCCTACACCTGATACCATTCCCCCAACCTCCTCCCTCTCCCCCCTTACCACTGATTAAGAGTTTATCTTTTATATTGGATTATATTTTGGGATTAATCGACTTTAAGCATCATTATCGATGATAACAGTTACAATTGCGCGATAAGTAATCGGAACATATCTACCTGACCATAATATTTACAAAAACAATTTGAGAATTCAACATTTTGGTAAGTATTAAAAGTTTCACATTTTGAGAATTCAACATTTTGGTACAGAATAAAAAACCAAAATTTTGAGAATACTACATTTTGATACTTTTTTGTGTTGGGACTAATCACTGTAAACCAGGATCTACAGCAATGACCAAAACACCAGAAAAGTTACACCGAGCTCGATCTCGGTGAAGTCCCAGAAGTTAGAATGTCTTGGATCTCGCAACGAAATTAATCAGAAGATAAATTGAGGAAGTTGGAAAAAGAACATAACGGTACTTATTAAAAGTTCAACAATTTCCGCCTTAAATTTATGTAACGGTAGGTTCATAATGCTAAACGCTTTTTTGGGTTTTTTTTTATACCTGAAATAAATGAATTGAATTTATAAAGTAATTTTATTACATGGGCGTACGCCAATTCCTGCAAAAGAGTCGTGAACCTTTTGTAAACGATGATGCGTTCCAATTAATTTATGCTTATTCGATATATGATATAGTATTTATCGAATGTATGTCACTGGGTCTATTGTATAAATGTATGTTCTGTTTAACTAATATGATATTTGCAAATATATACTGTGATGCAACCGTTAAAATGCCATATTTTTAAATTTCTCTCTTACAGACACTCTAGCACTCAATTTATATACCTTGCACGTATTGCTCTCTTCTGGAGTACAAAAATTACCTGTATATCAACTGCTTTGCCCCGCAGCAAAATGCCGTAAGACATGACACTATGAAAATAACTAAAGTATACTAGCCTGGCAGTTTCTACATCAGTGAGCTGCCTGACTTTACTAACGGCAAAGGCTGATGAGCTGAGTTTACCTGCAAGACATAAAGTGATCCCCAAAAATATAATTGATTCTTTGAGATTAAGGGTATCACCGTTCAATGTTATATTTGTACAGATATTCCTGACATTAGGCATGCTGAATCTAGCGTTTAGTAGCAAATTATTGTACGTAAACCAATCTACAACTTGGGCAAGTAAACTATTTACACCGTTAAAATTACTAAGCGTGCGATCAACTTTAAAAATATGTGACATATCAGCATTATTACTAAATAAACGGTTTTACTCACGTGTAAATTTCGGGATAGCCCGACTTAGTTTCGGACCTAACGGAAGTCCTTTTTCAAGAGGAACGTCAAGTTACGTCGGAAGCTCTTCAATCTGACGAACGGACAGTAAAGAAAAATAAAAGTTCTGTTTTTTTCCTTATGAGGTACGAAACTCTAAAAAGAAGCATTAGTCATGGAAATATCAACAAAATAAAAAAAATAAACCTTCCAGAAGTATCTATAATAGCTGGAAAAGCTAATATTTATTGTAAATAAACATCAAGGCACAATCTTAACCTTCGTGTATCATATGTGTGAAATACATGATTTGTGTGCTAATAAGTACTAAAGCAGAACCCATTATGGTTTCAATTTGAATTTGAAACCATAATGGTTAACTGATTTTACACTTTTATTTATTTTCATTTTTAACTGTACCTTGCGGCATCACTCCGTGTGAAACTTCGAAATCCTGGCACCGATACCATGCAACCCCGTAATTATTAGTTTTGTAATATAACATAAATAAACATAACATACTTTCACGCCTTTATCCCCGAAGGGGTAGGCAGAGGCGTACTATAAGCCCACGTTTCACCGTATGCTTTTTGCTTTTTTGTCCCACGTAACAGGTGGTAAGCCCATTGCCGTGTTGAAATGGACAGGTGCAGGTTGTGGTGACCTGCTGTTGAAATTTTTCAAGCCGCCCATAAGGCATATTCAACTTGGCTTAACGACTGCCATGTTATTGGCAACCGAGACCAACGGCTTAACGTGCCTTCCGAGGCACGGAAACGCTCGCAAATATAAATGCCACAAAGTGGTCACCCATCCGAGGACCAGCCATAGTGAAAGTTGCTTAACGCGGTGATCATGTATAGAACACTACGTCCGCAGGGCCACGAGCGCTTCAATAATTATAATAATTTGTCAGATTTGTTTACATTTATAATCACTGCTCAGCTCTACTGGGTAGTCATAGACATATTGTCACGCCTTTATCGAGGGGTAGGCAGAGGCATACTATAAGCCCACATTCACCTGGGTAGTGATAATATTATAATCTAAAGCCTTCCTCTATAAATGGATTATCCAACGCTAACATATTTTTTCAATTCGAACCATTAGTTCCTGAGATCTACAAACTATTGAGCTTTAAATATTAGTATATATAGTAAAACAGTAAAATTTGAATAGTAAATATTATGCAAGCATAAATAACAATAACACTTTGAAGATTTTTAATAAGAAGTGAAACATTTTAATTAGGATTTTACCACGTTTTCGAGTATGTAACAATGTAGTTTTCTTTTTTTGTTTAATTAGTCGATTATTGTCGATTGGTGAGGTCAATTCATTAATTTCCCTAAACTTGTTGACTTGGGGTAGTTGGTCTACTACCAACCCACCCTAATGTGACAAGTATTCTCCATCTTTCAATATAATCCTACCCTTTTCGATCCCGAATTACGCGTGCCGGGGCTATTCGGCACTTTCATACCAGTGTAGAAAAAAATCCCCAGAACTGAGCGATGCAAAAGATAGTTGAACCATCTAAACTTAGAACGCTCTGCCAGCGCATGTGTTTGCTCCTCTTAGGGCCGTATTTCAGAACATTTATCAATACTCAAGAAACACTTGAGAGTAGATTTTATAAGGTAAAATCTAGTCTCAAGCGTTGATTGAGTATTGAGAAACGTTCTGGAATATGGACCTTACAACCTAGATTCTTTAAGCGGAGCGTGATCATTGCCTTGTCATTTCGACTGCGAAAGTTACCTACAATTTTTTTAAATATATGGCATGTCAAAATTGCGTCGCCCGCCTTATGGTAAGCAAAGACGACGACCAGTGATTGAGGGCCGCTATCTCAACCCGCAGGGCTCCGATAGCGACCCTCTTTTTGACAGCCCTGAAATTAGCCTTTTTACGCTTTTTTTAAAGCACTTAGGATTGTAAGAGGAGAGAAACACGTGCGCCGGCAGAGTGTATCATGCTTTTATGGTGCGATATAAGAAAGATCTATGGAATCTTTCCTTACTGGGCAAGATGATGTCCACAGTGTAAGGATAAGGCCCCGCCAACTTCCTTTTTTTTCTCTTTCATTTGCCTGCTCAACTCGCAAGATATCGATAGCTTTCTATCCTCAGACAGAAAGGATAGATTACCAGGCTTCGCGATCCATGCATACTTCTTTCGCTTCTTGTACACTGATTGTGACAATATGATTTAAGTATGTATAATTATTTGAAAAAAAATCGAGTGTATAAATACACTATTAAAGTATAACTTCTTTAGCTCCATCTCCATCCGCATCAACAACCTACTCGAGAAAAAAATGAATGGACTGTGTAACGAGTGATATGAATATGAAAGGAGAGAATGATCAGATGACGGAAAACAGGGATGAATGGAAGAAGATGACATACTGCGCCGACCACTTCGCGACAGAAGAGACTTTGCCTCCTTATTCGTGTTCTATCGCCTGCACAACCGTCTGTGCTCTAAGGAGTTGCTTGATATGATGCCCACGGCTACCTTCTATCATCGCAACGCTCGCCATAGACAGAGTGTTCACCCGCACACTTTGCGTCCGGAGCGCACGCACACGGTTAGATCCGATAGAGGCTTTATTCCGAAGATTGTGTAATGAACTACCGGCCTGGGTTTTCCCGAGCGTCTACAGTATGGGGTTCTTCAAAAGGGGTCTTAAAAGGTTTATGAAGGGTCGGCAGCGCGAGTGCTGCACCTCTGCTGCTGCAAACGTCCATAGGTTACGGTGACCACTTTCCATTAGGTGGGCCGTATGCTTGTCTGCCACCTCAGTGGTAAAAAAGAAAGAAAGGGCAAAAGTATCTTGATGGAGCTGCAAACTGTGACTGTCTATTTCAACACAGCAATGGGCTCACCACCTGTTACGTGGGTCAGGAATATACACGGTGAAAAGTGGGCGTATTATATGCCTCTGCCACCCATTCAGGGATAATTTGTGATTGATAAACAAAGCATTACAATACGTATTAACGATATATTAACCTTTCTGCCTGTTAAATACACTGATAGATTAAGTAATGTGTCAGGTTTCTTATTGTGAAGGTCGCGTACACTATTTGAAGTTGTAATGATGTTTAGGGTTGTCACTAAATCTGTATAGAAAGAAAGAAGAAAGAAAAACATATTATTCTGCGTGTAAACATGCATAATACATAAAATGGCATATTTTAGGAATTTACATAAAAAGAGGAAAAATAAAAAAAACTTAACTTAAATGCCTATATACGCTTCACCCACGCAGAACAGGGGACACTTTTCAGACTTTTGCTGACGCGCGGGCAGCATGTTACTGCTGACACGTTTCTAATTATAATAATATAATTAGAAACGTCTCCCTCTGTTTGTAATTATAATAATAATAAATAAATAAAATAAATAAATATCCATCACGCCTTATCCCCGAAGGGGTGGCAGAGGCATATTATATGCCCACTTTTCACCGTGTGGATTCCTGTCCCACGTAATAGGTGGTGAGCCCATTGCCGTGTTGAAATAGACAGACGCAAGTTGTGGCTACCTGCTGCTGAAGTTTTCAAGCCGCCCATAAGGCCTTCAACCAGGCTTAACGACTGCCATTTTACTGGCAACCAGGACCAACGGCTTAACGTGCCTTCCGAAGCACGGAAACGCTCGCAAATGTAAATGCCACAAAGTGGTCACCCATCCGAGGACCAGCCATAGTGAAAGTTGCGTAACTCAGTGATCGTTTACAGAACACTGAGACCGCTAGGCCACGAGCGCTTTTAATAAATGTACAACTGAAATGCCTATATACGCCTAATGTTTTACTTTACTGATACAGAAAGCAGTTCTTCTCGACACGGCACGTATTGTGAGGAAATTCCTTTCTCTGGAGCCATAACCACCGGTAGCTTGGTCCATGTACCCGATACCGGTGGGCCAGTATTTTTTATATTTTTAAATGTTTTTTTTTATAGATATATTTAAAAATGTAATTGATATGTTGTACAAATAAATAAAAATAATAATAAATAAAACCCCCGAGTACAGTCGTTATCTTTTATAGGATTAACGCAACCCTATGAGGGCATAGTAGATTCGCTTTTTGAGTTATCCACTTTCTGATACCAACAAAAAATGTATCAGTGAGTTATTGAAAGGCTCACATCCGCAGGGCAGCTTGTGGCGAGCTGAATGTGCGTGGCTACACATCGGTCCCGATTCCTCAGAGTTTTGTTGCCCTTCTGCACCGGTTAGGATTTAATGGCCTAACGGGAGAGCAGTGAGAGTGCTACTCCCGGGAGTGCAGCAAATCTCAACTCTGGCTTGCCTTAATTGGCTGGTCAGAGGGAGGGAGCCAGAGCTATATGCTCGGGGGTGGAAGCGTCATTTTCAAGGGCATAACTACGGGTAAACCCGCTCCGGGTCTGACCCGCGATGGCGAAACCGACGCCGCACCGCTCGACACCCCTAACCGCTCATAACGGTGTTGCCCTCTGTCGCCTTACAGGCTTATCATGTCTATGGCGATTGTATAGGGGGCCCATCTAGTGAGTTGGCAAGTCACCGTCTGCCAATATTTTGATGATATAATATCAAAATGGCAGACGCAGTTTTTATCCGTAGTTCAAATCGTTTCGTCGCATTTCGTCCACCACACGAAAACATGACTATTTCGCATTTGGTCCTATTCGCATTTAGTCCACTTAGCGTTTGGTCCACTTAGTATTTGGTCCATTTCGCATTTGGTCCACTTCGCATTTGGTCCACTTCGCATTTGGTACACTTTGCAGTTGATTCACTACGCAATTCATCAACTTCTAAAATATACTCATTTACATAAATATTATATAAATATCCATCACGCCTTATCCCCGAAGGGGTGGCAGAGGCATATTATATGCCCGCTTTTCACCGTGTGGATTCCTGTCCCACGTAATAGGTGGTGAGCCCATTGCCGTGTTGAAATAGACAGACGCAGGTTGTGGCTACCTGCTGTTGAAATTTTTCAAGCCGCCCATAAGGCATTCAACTAGGCTTAACGACTGCCATTTTACTGGCTACCGGGACTAACGGCTTAACGTGCCTTCCGAAGCACGGAAACGCTCGCAAATGTAAATGCCACAAAGTGGTCACCCATCCGAGGACCAGCCATAGTAAAAGTTGTATAACTCAGTGATCGTTAACAGAACACTGAGACCGCGGGGCCACTAGCGCTACATAAATATTGACATGCAATTATCCCCGAGAATGTAAGCAGAGGCATACTACATGCCTACAAATCATCGTGTGCATTTTGTTCCACGTAGCCCAGGTGGTGATAGCGACGTAATGACTAGGGCCAGCCGTGAGCATAGCGAGACAAGAGAGCAAAGCAGGAGTAAGATATGATATGATAGGGCAAGAAAAGACTTTATTAACCATACAATTAAAGTCGGTAACAAAGAGTAAAATGGCTATAATATTCAATGTTACGACTGTCACTTATAAAAAAAAATATTTAAGTACCCTCAAAATATTCTTATTGACTTACTCGAAACAACGTTTTGTTGTACTGTTGCTTTGCTTATATTTATAAATATATACCATCTACTGTGGCGACGTAATCCATGGCGAAGAAATAAGTTAATAGACGGATAGGATTTATATATACGGTTAGACTATATATTAGGCTTATCCGTAATCATTTATAAGCTACTAGGTGACCCGCCCGGCTTCGCCCGTGACATACTTCGAACCCCGTGGCACCCATTTAATCCCGTCTTATATTTATTTCACGATAATGTATGAACATTTTCCAATTTACTTGATTACTTCTCCGCTCTCAAGTGCCTACTACGCCCGCGCCCGCACGGCCCGGTCAAATTTTTGTTACACGTAATTAATTTCTTTGCGCATTTTTTTGATATTGCCATATCGCCTAAGATATTCATTTAATTTGCAAAGTGTAAAGCAACGTTTCCCAAAGTGGGCGATAACGCCCCCTTGTGGGCGCTGCAGGCCTAAAGGGGGGCGGTAAGAGACAGAAGAAGATAAAAAATGGGGGCGTTGTGTAGGCTTCGGGGGGCGATTTGTAATTTCATCTAGCTAGGAGGACCTTTAGGGCCGTATTCCAGAACGTTTCTCAATACTCAATTGACGCTTGAGGCTAGTGTTTACCTTATAAATACTACTCTCGAGTGTTTCTTGAGTATTGATAAACGTTTTAGAATACGGCCCTTAGACACCGACAGAGCTCTCGACTCTCGGCTACAACTTGTGAACATCAATTAATATTAATTAAGAGATTACTCAAACTCGGTTCGATATTTATCTCCGCGTAGTTCATGTATCTGTCCTGTTTTATTCAATAAATAGAAGAAAAATCGTGTCAATCGGTCGCTCCGTTTCGAAATGAAAGGAGACACAAACAAACAAATAAAAAGGCAATAGAAACATTTTCGCATTTTAATAGTTATTAGTATTCCTAGATAGGTAATTTTCGTAGATAATAGACCGCGGGCAATCATGTTTTAACAAGTTTTTATTAAATAACCCGATTTGTGCATTCCTGTATCAATCGGCTGATTCATAGAATACTTGTTCTTACTTGTTGAGTACAATTAAGCGTCGATGACCGCGAGCAATCATGTTTTAACAAGTTTTTGTTAAATAACCCGATTTGTGCATTCCTGTATCAATCGGCTGATTCATAGAATACTTGTTCTTACTTGTTGAGTACAATTGAGCGTCGAATGAGATAAACGAGTTAATGCATGTTTGTCTTATTCCTGTCGGTGCGTGCTGCTTATGCAATCCTATATAAACAACGGAATATTTATTTTATTTTCATTTGCGGTTGTACAAAACAATGTCGGAAGTAAAAAGAAGAGACGGCAATACTCTGTGGAATATATTAAATTCGGATTCATTGAAAATCCCACAAACCCATCGTCGCCTCAGTGCCTTCTATGTCTAAAAACATTTTCGAATGAAGCAATGAAGACTTCAAGACTGCAAGATCATTTGAATAAAATGCATCCAGATAAGAAAGTCAAGAATGTAGCATATTTTCAAGACCTAGAGATGAAGCATAATACTCAGCCAAGTGTAGCAAAACTATTTTCGGCAGCTGCTAAGCAAGATGACGACGGACTTCGAGCTTCGTACAATATCTCTTTGTTAATTGCTCAAAAAGGCAAACCACACAACATCGGAGAAGAGTTAATTTTGCCAGCAATAAAGGATAACTACTGTGCTTCATAAACAGGCCGCAGATATTATCCGAAAAATTCCTTTGAGTAATAATTCTGTGCAAAGACGAATTGATGAAATGGCTGAAAACAATGAAGGATCATTGTGCAATCATCTGAAGACTAGTCAATTCTCAATTCAGCTCGATGAGTCCACTTTACCTACTAATGAAGCATTGTTGCTGTCTTACGTGAGGTTTATTAAGCATGAGAAAATATGTGAAGAACTATTGTTTGCTACAAATTTAGAGACCGTTACGAAAGGCGAAACCATATTCAATACATTGGAAAAGTTTTGTGATGAGAAAGAGATTCCCTTGAAAAATATTATATCAGTTGCTACAGATGGCGCTCCGGCAATGACAGGGTGCCATAAAGGCTTCATAGCGTACTTAAAAAATAAAATTCTTGCTGTACATTGCGTTATTCATAGACAACATTTGGTTGCTAGAAACTTAAGTGAACGACTATTTCAATCACTGCAATATGTCATAAAAGCAGTCAATAAAATCCGTACCTGCTCTTTAAATGATAGATTATTTCATCAGCTTTGTGTTACTAATGACGAAGATTCCAACCGTTTATTGCTTCATACTGAGGTTCGTTGCCTATCAAGAGGCAATTGTCTGACTCGATTTTACAACCTGTTTGACTCTGTGATAGAGTTCTTGGAAACTAAAGATACAGAATTGCGCAACTAGCTCATTACATCAAAAAATCATGACAGACCTGTATAAATTGTTCAACGACATGAATCTCCAACTGCAAGGCGATGAACTAAATTTAATTAAAACAAATAATGTAGTTGCTGCTTTCGCAGCCAAACTGCTTCTACACAAAAAGAATATGGGCACACGTGAGTTTCACAATTTTCCGAATTTATCAGTATCCTGCAGTAACGACGACTTGTTTGCCTACTGCCAACATTTGGAAAACCTTTACATTGACTTCACCGAACGATACCAGGACATTTTGAACTTGGAAATACCAGGCTGGGTGTTTGATCCGTTTTCAAATGTCAACACAGCAATCTCACCTCAGCTGGAAGAAGAACTTATAGAATTGACAACAAACGAGGAAATAAAAATCAAGTTCAAAAATGGCTATCAAGAATTTTGGCTACAAAAACCGATCCCGCAATTGTACCCTAGATTGTGGTCAATCGTTCAACGGTTCTTGACAGCATTCCCATCGTCATATTTGTGTGAACGTGTATTTAGTGCTGTGGCAACGCTGCTTACTAAAAAGAGAAATCGTTTGCATGTTACCGAATGTGGCGACTTGCGGCTGTTCTTGAGTAAATTGGAACATGATATCAACAAACTTATTAAACAGCATCAGATTCATCCTTCACATTAGTTTTTATATAAGAATCGATTGTTTGTTTTATTTTGAATATAAGATACTCTGTCTGAATACTATAAAGTTGCGTTTCAATAATCATTCTTATTGGCAGGTGTAGCCCGTAAGAGTTAACTTGAGACCTGAGCGTCGTTATGTATTACTTAGTGTGCTCAGGTCTCAAGTTAACTCTTGCGGATTATAGTAAAAGTCTATTTTAGAATGAATGTCTAAACTCCGCTAATATAGCTCACAACAATTAATTTATTTAATTTGGAGTTATAGTGATTTTTAAGTAGGTGAAAAAATTTGGGCGCTAAAAATTTATTTAGTTTCAAAGTGGGCAGTACACAAAATAAGTTTGGGAACCTCTGTAAAGGGACAAAATAATCTTCATAAAATGCTGAAACCAACTAACATATTAAAAATGATAAGTATTAATATGTACTTGTGTAAATAGCCTTTAAATTACCGCTTTATTATTGCTGTTTTTTTAAAGTATTAAAATGGATATAGTACGGTATCCTTAAGAGATAGACATATACCGTCGCGGACTTTTTTGTAGACCTATATTAGATACATAATTCCACAATACATTATTTTGTTATATCTCAAAGGGTTTAGGCAGCGTTTTCGTTAAAAGCTCCCAGACGGCTCATTTTTTCCGACACCGCCAAAATATATCGTTATAATTAAGTTAATGTAAACAAAAACTTAACAAAATATACATAAAAACTTTCTATAAGAATCACTCTATCTATTTAAAAATACTACATTGAAATTCGTTGCGTAGTTTTAAAGATCTAAGCATACATAGGGACAGACAGCGAAAAACGACTTTGTTTTATAATATGTAGTGATGTTGAAATGGTGGTTAACATTCTTTAATTATATCTTACTCGAACGTACTCGGTATCTAAAGTTGACCAAATGCGAAGTGGACGATTCGCGAATTCGACATTTTGAGAAGAGGACGTTTTGCGAAGTGGACTATTTACGAATATGACATTTCGCAATATGGACAAAGTGGACCAATTACGAAGTGGACGTAATGCGACGAAACGAGTTCAAATCACCCAGTACATTTAACCTCCAACTCAATAGCCCAGAAGTAGTTAGCATATTGTACAATAGTTTAACTCCCATTGGTGATGGTCCATTACCGTTCTTCTACATAAGGCGGACTGCGGCGGCCTTCTACATAAGGCGGTGTGGACTATCTGCAGCGGAGGTCTCATTTCCTATTAGATTAAAATTATCAAAAGACCTCTGCGTGTTGGACCAGTGTGTCCCCATGTAAGCCTACCAAAAGACAGGTTATCTTCGTAAGAAAAAAAAAAGAAAATACCCGTGGCAGTGAGAAACATAATAATATCTTTATTTGCTAGAACTATGTTACAAAAATGGTACAGAATAAATCTTAATGGTTAAGTACATCAAGTTCTGCCTAAGCTGAGCATGCAAACATTTATTACGCGAATTTATTTCAGTACGTTCTCACATTAAATAGTATATTTATTTTAGTATTTATTATAATAGTACAACCACATCATACATATTAACACATCAACAATAAAAAAAGAATGAATGGTATCTACATCTGATATGGATGACAATTAATGTATAGATAGCATTCATCATAAAAAATAAATTTATATTGTAGTTTTATGTAGAGCGATAATAAGAAATAAGTTCTTACAAAAAATAACTCTAGGTAAATTAAGAACTAATGTTAAATACTAATGTTAATATTAATTTTATTTTTATTATTAGACTGTACGTATAAAAAGGACAAGGAACTCAATCTTATACTAAACATTTTGTATAGTGTACTTTAGAATTTGTTGAATAATAGGTTAAATATGCCAATGTCTGGATCGCGAGTATGGCTTGTAGTGGTTTATGTGATAAAATTGAACAAAACGTGAAAAATGTACATAGACGGTCGAATGTAAATACATGCCGACTAACTTGATGATTGAACTGCCTATGTACATTTTTCACGTTACAGCGTTTTAAAATTTGTCACGTTTCAAACGATTACTAAAATTAATAAACGACCCACTAAAATTAGTCTTTTCACTAAAATTAGACGTGAAATGAATTTTAGTGATGTCAGATACAAATTTAACGTCACACAAAATTTAGACGTTTTCGCTAAAATTAGTCGTCACCTGTTTAGGTGACGTTTAATTTTAGTGCACTAAAAGTAGTACAAAAGACTAATTTTAGTGGGACGTTTATTAATTTTAGTAACCGTTTGAAAAGTGAAAAATGTACATAGGCAGTTCAAACACCAAGTTAGTCGGTATGTATTTACATTCGACTGTCAATATACATTTTTCACGACTTGTTCAATTTAATCACATAAAATGAATTTTAGTGACATCAGATACCAATTAAGTGCTGTTTATGATATCACCAACTTTAGTTCGACTTAATAACAGAATACGACTAAAAACAAAAATTTGAAAATTTTAGAGAAATTTAGTTTAGTGATCTCAACAACAGAATTAGCACCACTGTATTGGATTATTAAGTAATCTGTGGAGAAAACAAAGATCAGAAATACGTCGGCGGTTAGAGAGACTGATCATCCTAAACTTGGATAAGCGTCGGTTATAGGGGCTCCTATGAGAAAAACCGCTGCATGAGTGCAAAGCAGTATTTCTTGTTAAAGTTCGTTGTATACTTTCAATTCTTTGCGACTGGATAGCGTAAAAAGGTGAACATACTGTACTTGCGTATTCAAGATTGCTGCGGACGAGAGTATTGTAGAGAAGTAGTTTGGTGTCCAGTTTTTTTAACCCCACTGAGTTTCTTCTTAGGAAACCAAGCATTTGGGCAGCTTTTGTGACAATGTTGCCTATATGCGTTGCAAAAGTTAGCTTGGAATCGAGAGTAACACCCAGATCTCGTAACTCTTTGACTTCTGATAAATAGGCACCACCAATCTCCACTCACCACCAATCAGTATAGAAAGCAATTACATTATTAACGGCATCATATATTATTAATATTTCTTATTGTGGTTGAGAAAATCTGTTACAGAATGGAATCTGTTTTCGAGAAGCTATTCCTTTAATCCCTCAACAAACCGCCTGTACATTAATTTTTTTGGGTATGCAATTATAAACATAGACACACATCACTACGAGTAAACAAATAATAATTTTTATATAATTCAGTTCTCGGTATCCTCGACAATGGATTTGGATTCTGGATTCCTCGAATTTCGTGGGAAAATGTCTATTGCTTTATTAAATAAATTCTCATTTAATCTAACTAACTTAGCACATTCAAGTATATACATACAAGGCAAAGTCAACAAATTGAGTTTTTCAAATAAAAGCTTGCAGGATATCCAAGGGGCCTATGGGACTGACTAATTTTTTTTGACAATGTACTTTGTCGATGTCAGTCGAGTAACCCCACAGGATAATTCCATAGCCAAGAACTGATGCCACATATCCTTCATATGACCTACAGAAACTATCTATTCTTTTGAGCGAAATCTCAACTTGTAATATAGGTACCAATCTCTACCAATGTTCGTTATATCACGTGACATAAGAATAGCAAGTGTCATCTCACTACATTTTTCTAGTTATCAATAGCGCTTACTATTGTAGAATGTAATATGGCTGACCCCACAGTATGTTTAGTTGCTATTCTTCTTAGCTTCGCCATTACATATACAAACCTATTGATTCTGTTACACACATTGTTGACGTGAGCCTTCCAATTGATATGTTTATCTAAAATTATACCCAAGAATTTCGTATGTTCAACTTCCTCAATCTCAATGTCATTGTGACTAATTTTAAGTTTTTTGCTTTTTCGTCCATATGTACTGAATTGTATAAATTTGGTTTTCATGCGATTAACTTTCAGATTATTGTCGTCTAACTATTGGATAATATCTGTAACTGATTTATTAATGTCCATGTTATATTGATTAATGTCCAAGTCGTTTTGATTAATGTCTATTTTATTTTTTATTTTATTTATTTAACAATTTATGTATACAAATTATAATATAAAATTGAAAATAGCAGGAAAATTGTACAACGGTACTGCTTATTTCTTAAAGAAATCTCTTCCAGCAGACCGGCGAGAGGAGAGAATCAAGAAATCATTGAAAGGGTAAAAATGTGTAAGAAAGTTTTAAGGAATGAGAGTACATACACACACAATAAAAATATATGATATAATATACACATACATATAATAAATACACTTATAAATATATAAACACATAAATATAAAAACACATAAATATATAAACATATAACTACATATTTAAAAAAAGAATTAATAAATATCGAAAACTTTATCGAAAGATCAGGATAGCGAGGAAAGATAGTGTTCACGGACTCTATTTTTGAAAGAAGAGATAGTACGACTTTCTCTGATGACTGGCGGCAAGGAATTCCATAATCTGACTGCATGAACAGTGAAGGAATAAGAATAGAAGTCAGTTTTGTGACAGGGAATTTGAGGTTGGAGCGGAGGTGAGACCTGCAAGGAGCATCAGGAGATTTATATTCATTTATCTCATTATTATTTTTGATAATGTCATCGTCATGTTTACAAATGTCCTGTTTATCTTTATTAATGTCAAAATCATGTATGTGAATGTCAATTGGTTTCGATGTGGCGATTAATGAAATGTCACCCGCTGATAACGTACATGGTACGTGCCATCTGGAAGGTCATTTATGTAAAGTAGAAACAATAGAGGGCCTAGCACACTACCTTGTGGAATTCCAGACAAATAAGTTTTTTAATTAAAAGAATGGATTTTTTTTTAATTTCTTCTTTTTTTTTAAAGCACAAATTTGAACACAATGTTTCCTATTCTAAGTATGACTTGATCCAAGTCAACGCATTACTACGAATTCCATAACGCTCTATGTGTACTTTATGAGCAATTAGCAATCACTAAATGCATATGAAAGTATACTCGAAGTACTTCCTAAAATTTTTTTTTATGTAAGTATCGAATGTTCTTTCATATGCATTTAGTGGGTAATAGTGCTCCTGAGTAGTAGCGTGATGACCTAGCCTTTCTCGATAAATGGGCTATCTAACACAAAATGATTTTTTCAATTCGGCTTAGTGGTTCCTGGGAATAGCACTTCAACCATACCAACATACAAACTCTTCAGCTTTATGTTATTATTGTTTATACTGTTGATTGATGGCACTTGGTGGAACTTGCTACACATTTTCAGAAAATTATGTTGTTATTAGTATTAGTATAGATTAGTAGCGAAAGAAGTATGCATGGATCGCGAAACCTAGCGATCTGTGCTCTTTGACTACCCCGTCAAGTATACAGTGTTAAGATAGTTAGTTACTTATTTGATAGAGATTTTTTTTTCAGTCTAGTACCCTGCTATATTTAACAATATCGTGATTGTTACGACAAATCAAAAACGTCTGCTTCATCCATTATTGCTTAGTGGCAACCCTAGTTTTTCTTCAAAATGACGCAACTAAAACATTTATTGATACTCAGTTTATAAGTGTTTGAGGAGCCGTTAATAGTAGGTACGTAACCAATAAAAATGTGTACTTTTTGAGCAATGTAGAAGTCAAGCGTAGAACTTATTGTCCTGATGGTTAGGAAGGAATTACGAATGGTCTTCGCTTTACTTAACATAACTGAAAAACTAACTAAATATCTTTACGTTGTATCGCTGATGGGGTAGTCTGAGAGGACAGATCGACAGGATTCACGATCTATGCATACTTCTTTCGGTCATGCATTACGTTACTTAATATATATGGGGCTGCAAATTCCAATAAAAACTAAATTTAAGTTTAAAATCTTTCTAGTTATATTTTCATAATTTGAATCCTACGATTAAAAAAAAACAATCTGTCCCCTCTAACTACCCCGTCACAGATACAGCCTGAAGATACGCTTTATTCATGTTTTTATGTACAAATTTTAATTTTCTATTTCAAAAATCTCCATGTCATAATAGCAAAATTTTGTATATTCCCAGTTACTTTCAAATCCTATCTGGATTTGAAGATCAGTTACGATTTGAATTTTTATATTCGACATCGTTGGGAGCGACTGCCGTCTGACCTCCTAATCTCGTAAGGTAGGCTGCGTCTGCCTAGTCCATTGGACAGCAGATGTACCGCTAGCCGGCGGGCTTTAATCCTGGTCCTTTCAGCCGGATTCCACAACCCAAGGAATATAACGCGGTGGTCAATTCAGACTGAGCATCATTGGTTAAACGTTTATAAAACTTACTATATTCACGCTGTATCTCTGACGGGGTAGTCAGAAGGACTGATCGCTAGGCTTCATGATCCTTGCATACTTCTTTCGCTTCTTGCAGATTCATTAGTCGCTTATTTAAAATGCACGTCTGGGTATCCGAGTCCTATTGACTTTTCCGTTTTTGAGCAATCTGCTCACGTGGTCTTCAACATTTGTTAATAACCTTTTAAAGTAACTGTTTATCGCTTAATAATTATCTTACGATTTATAAGCATTAGTAAGTGTGATTGCTTTTAAGTGGTACGAACTTAAACATCGCCTATGCACGTGTTCTTGGTGTCCAGAACCTAAAGCCGCAAACTGTTTGTTTTTCTTTTATGGTTCCTGAGAAATATATGGGCGCAGAAGGACGGACGGACAGACTTTTACGTATAACACTTTTCTAAACTAGAAGTCTAAAAAGAGCTCTAATGGGAACTAATTGAGGATAGAATGATACTGCGAGTAATAACACCGGAACATAACAAAGTGATAACCATCTAATCTATACTAAAATTATAAAGCTGAAGAGTTTGTTTGTTCGTTTGATTGAACGCGCTAATCTCAGGAACAACAGGTCGGATTTGAAAAATTATTTATTGTGTTCGATCGCCCATTTATGGAGGACGTTACTTGTGACCACAAAGCGTGAACCGAGCGAGCGAAGCGAGCGTGCCGCGGTAGTGGTCGGTGATGCGCCACAACTAATTAGCACGTTTTAATCTAGTTACGTACTTCTTCTTGTATTTTATTTATATATTCTATATATATATAAATGTTGTTAGGTTTGTTATGCCCTTTTTAATTTATGCAACCTAATACGGACCCGATAATATATACCTGTCAGTCACGTCTCTATCACCGTGAGTAGTAGAGGCCACCTGTAATGTGTATAGTATGGCTCTACCTATATTTGTGTGCATTTTTGTCCCACGTAACAGGTGATGAGTCCATTATTGTATTGAAATAACCACGTAACAGGCACATATTGGGGCTGTTGAATTTTATTCAAACCAAGGCTAAGGCTAATTCAAACTAAGGCATTAAACTGGGCATTAGACTGCCATTTTACTGGCAACCGCGACCAACGGCGTAACGTGCCCTTCAAAGTACAAAAACGCTCGTAAATGGAACACTGAGTTAGAAGGGCTAGGAGCGAAACTAAAAGTCAATTCAATATATCTCTTAAAGTTTAACCAATAGACCCCACTATTAACATAGCTCTTTCAATATTTACTTTATTTTTTTAAATCAGAATCTTCACACAGCGTCAGACAACATTGTAAGTGGTACCTACTCTAGAGTGTCACCTTCGCCTACGTCTTAATTACGATGTGGCCAATATCATACATACATACATATCGTCACACCTGTCTCCCATCGGGGAAGGCAGAGACTATGGCTTTTCACTACGATCCTGGCATACAACTTTCGCTTCTTTCACTTTCATAAGTATTTTCATACACATGTAATGCTTAAATGCTTAGTCAATATCAGTGATTTTGAATATTAAAATCTCTCAGATTGACTTTGGATCTTTTCCTCTCGCTAGCGTCCTAAAAGAGACGAAAGTAAAAATAATAATAATAAGAAATAATGAGGATCGGCAGCGCGAGTGTTGTACCTCTGGTGATGCAAACGTCCATAGTTGCTACGTTGACCACTTTCCATCAGGGGCTCTATGGCAGTCTGTTACGAAATATAAAAAATAAATAATATAACTGTAAAAAATACCGCGTGCCATGTACTATCAAACTGTAACATCAAACTGTATGCCAAAAACGTATGAATGAATGAATGTTTGACTGCCTCTGTGACGCGGTGGGAGTGTATCCGACTGCTACGCAAGAGGTCGTGGGTTCGATTCACATCCAGGATAAAACTTTGTGTGATGAACACGATGGTATATTTTGTGTCTGGGTGTTATTTATCTATAATGTATGCATTTAGAAAAATATAAGTATGTTTATCAGTTACCTGGTTACCAAGCTCTGCTTAGTTTGGAATCAGATGGCGTTGTGTGAGTTGCCCCAACGATATTTATTATTTATTTAATGAATGAAACTTTATTAGCAAGAACATGGGTACATTAATTTGTTAGTAGGTACATGATGGTTGTTTCACTTTATTCTATATTCAACTTAAGAACGTACACGCGACAATCAGTTGTCTGCCATTCGTCTTTAGTAATATGTGTAATCGTATGAAGAAAGGATGAAAGTAGCGGTTTATTATAATCTGTTCTAGCTTTACTTACCAAAATTCGTACATAACCATTGTTTAAAGTGTTCACCCTAAGTTCCAAAATTGAGTACTTGAAAACAATCACGTTCAGGTAAAGCTATATTGTCTGTACTTACTAATCAAATACATACCTAATTAATTAAATAATCTATACAAATATTTTAAAGCTGAAGAGTTAGTTTGTTTGTTTGGTTGAACACGCTAATCTCAGTAACTCCTGGTCTGAATTGATTATTTATTTTTGTGTTGAACAGTCCATTTATCAAGGATGGCTTTAGGCTAAATATTAACACGCTACTACGCAGTACAGTGGAGCAGTAATTATAAATGTCGAACAAATTTGCATACATTTTTCTAAAAGTAAAAGCGACGGGTTAAAATGGATGTAACGGTGGTTCAAAATATGTCACGAGCGAAGCCGCGAGGTCAGCTAGTTTAAAATGTTTTAAAGTTAATTAAACAAAAAATAAGCATCCAACATGCACTTTGCCCTTTGCCATTGACGTTACGGCACATTACGTACTTTGTACAATTCATGAACTAAAACTATTATGTATAATGATTCGGTTATCAAGGATTTCTTGCGCGCAATTGTTAATTTATATTCCAACCAACGAAACGAAACAATAGTATTTTACTAATATAATTATCTTCTCCAAACTGTAGGCAGTTCAAGTGTTATTGGAATATTAAGAAGTATTAACGTTAACAGTGCTATTAAAAAAAAAAATTAAAAAGTAATGGAACGTACTGGTGTATGAATTTCCCCAACATATTTGGGATCGAGCTGTTTAGACTATTTTGCATAATGTTGAAACGAAGAACCTCAAAACGTTTCGTCCTTGGAGAAGAGAATGCTGAGCAGCAGTCGTTCGATGATGAAGAACCGACAGAAGTAATACCGAACTTGTCGCAGAAGTTTCAAATGACGCTGCAAGCTGACCCAGTAGAAGAGAATCAAAGAATAGAAGAGTTAATTCGGCCTGTGGACTCTAGGCTGTTGAGAGTTTCTAAAACATTGCAGTAAGTACCGACATATTGACCTTGACTTTACGAGTTTTTCAAAGGTTATTAAACTTATTAGCAACAGTAACTAACTAACTATCTTCACGCTGTCTCCGACGGGGTAGTCAGAGAGGACAGATCGACCGGCATACATACTTCTTTCAACACAAGTAGGTAGAAGGATAATAAATCCGATGTAATTTTCGAACGTCTCATTGTCAGTGTTAATGACATCAATTTTCTTTCATCTTAGTGTACGGTCAGCAACGAAAGTATCTTATCATAGCAGAATATTGTCTATGAATTTGAATACAGGATTCAGTATATCATAATCTGACTATTTTAAATAGTACTGTTCTTAAAACAATTTGAAATAATACTAAGTTTTAAACTATCGCGTCTCATTCTAACTAACTTATCTTCTACTGTATATCTATTAATAGTCAGAGAGGACAGATCGCCAGGTTTCGCGATCCATGCATACCTCTTCTTTCGCTTCCTGCAGATTCATTAATCGCTTAATACATGCAACGTCTGGTTATCCGAGTACTTCTGACCTTTCCGTTATTGAAAAATCTGCTCACATGGTCTTCATTATGTTAGTCTCGGTCTACCCTAACTCCTTCTACCCCCTACTTACGCGTTACATACTATACCTTTTGTTACCTGACGTTTCGATCCGATTGCACCGGCCGTGCCTCACAGGCTGACTGGCTGGGCTGTAGAAGGATATATACATAAGTACATACATACTGTCACGCCTTTCTCCCTGTAGGCAGAGGCATACTATACCCCCATATTTCACCGTTTGCATTTTTGTCCCACGTAACAGGTGGTGAGCCCATAGCCGTGTTGAAATGGACAGGCGCTGGCTGTGGCGACCTGCTTAACGATTTAACGTCTGTCATTTTTCTGGCAATCAAGCTAAATTAGCTAAATTAGCATCAATCTCGATTGCCGAAGTTTTATGCTTCTATTAAGTATTGATACCATTAATAATACCATCCTCGGCCGTGCTTAGTCAAAATTTACTTCAATTAAATAGAAAATGTGTTCTGTAATTTTATTTCAGTCAATGAATTTCAACAAACAAAATAAACTTTCAGTACTTTTATATTGGTAGTATGATAGTCCATAGATAAAATGAGTGCCTTAATGTTGGTTATCGCAATTTCAGTTAAATTCATCTTTCTACGTATTACAAATATACTACATACACATACATACATATTGTCACGCCATTATCCCCGAAGGGGTAGGCAGAGGCATATTAAACGCCCACATTTCACCGTATACATTTTTGTAAAAGGTGACAGGTGGTGAGCCCATTGCCGTGTTGACAGGACAGGCGAAGGCTGTGGCGACTTGCTGTTGAAATTTGTTAAGTCGCCCATAAGGCCTTCAACTTGGCTTAACGACTGCCATTCCACTGGCAACCGGGACCAACGGCTTAACGTGCCTTCCGAAGCACGGAACTAGGGTGGGTCTAAAGGGCCGAATAAATTAAATAAAACAAAATGTGTCTATTTTAGATGTTAAATTTGGAAGAAATTTTGAACCAGTTTCCTTTTTTAGTGAAGTGGTAACAAAAAGGCTAAAAGATCTTATGTGCCACTAATGTGACACTAATTGGCACGAGCAATTAAAGTCCTCGTAGTCTTGGACTGATTTACAAATATACTATATAATTTTAAAAATAGATTTTTAGTATCGTAAACCAACCAACGACTTAACGTGCATTCCGAAGCACGGAAGACATCTAGGCCGTTGTAGAAGGGTAAGAAGAAGGTTGTTGTTGTTCGAAGTATGTTGCTGGCGAAGTCGAACGGCTCAGCTAGTTTACACACTAAAGTAATACTTCAATAAGTAAGAAAGGAGATTAAAATAAAACCTAGAATATAGTTTTAGTTAACGATACCACCTCGACCCTGAGTTACTCAAGCTAATTGCACATTTTTGCATTTACCTTTCCCCCAAATTATCATAATGTGTCTCATCTATACACATAAATATAAATTAGAGTGCCTGCTTGTAGAAAAAAAATCCAAATTAACAGCTTTTTAATAATATTATAAAATATAATTAATTATTTATTTTATATTATAATTCCAAATTAACAGCTTCCCACTAAATGCATACGAATAAACAGTACTTGCATAAAAAAAAAACAGTTTTCGTTTTTTCTCTGTCTGTCTGGCTAATATCTAAAAAGGCTTGCAAGCGTTATGACGACGGTAACCACTTTCAATCTGTGGATCGTTACTTTTTTTGACGTATGGTATTCCATTTACGCCATATTCGAACCTTGAACCACACGGTCCCTGCCTGACCTCTTGCGCCCAATGTATTGCCAAGCGCCGTCTACCATCAACATGGTAATAAAATAAAAAAAATTAGTACATTTTTAGCATAAGTTTGATCTGTAGCGTTATGCAGAAATGTCTTGGTAATATTTGAGGCGACTCCTATGCTTCGCGAATTTAGTCATTTAGAAGCGACTTAATACGCGAAGTATAGAAGTGACTTCTAAACCCTAAAGTTTAGAAAAGTCTTAGAAAACGGTTTAGTCTATCCGTTCGTCCGTCTGTACGCATCTATTTCTCCGCAACCATAAGATATAGAGACAAAAGGTTTGTGGCATTCGATTCAGGACACCTTTAATACGTGCATAGGCGATGTTGAAGTTTCTACCACTTGCGGTTTTGAAACTTGTTTCGGTTTAGAAGCCGTCTGATAGCGAAGATCGCGTTACTTGCTATATAATGCGACCATCATAAGAAACATTGTCTAAGACCATAATATGTACCCTATTTAAAGCAAATAAAGAATTTGAATTTGAATTTTAAGATTCATATAATAATTTATAAAAAAAAAAAATATGCATCGATGCTCGACTGAATGGAATTATTTATGTGTATGTACAATTTTTTTTATTTTTAGTGTGTCAAGAGCAAAGGCGTTAGATTACTCACTTTGGTCAAGAGTCAATTGTAGGCTAAAGAATTGTACAGTTTAATTTATTAATATTTTGAAGCTAAGCTGATGACGAATAATAATTTTTATATTTTTTTTTCGGTTACAATATCTTTATGTAATCTATTCTAATTGTTATTGATCTCAAACAAAAACCCTGTCGACGAGGTCAGACTTTATTAACAAAATTATCGTATGTCAATCTATACTAATATTAAAAAGCTAAAGAGTTTGTTTGTTTGGTTGAACGCGCTAATCTCAGGAACTACTGGTCGGATTTGAAAAATTCTTTTTGTGTTGGATAGCCCATTTATCGAGTAAGGCTATATATAATTACGCTACTACACTGGGAAGCAGAGCAGTAGTCATAAATGTCGACAAATTGGGCAAATTTTTATGCAGCGCTAGAGAATTTATAAGAGAGGGGATTAAATAGGTGCGACGGGAGGTCGAAATATTTCACGGGCGAAATTGTGGGGGGTCATCTAGTTTAAAATATTATTGTATTGTTTTCCTTGTAGGCATTATTAAGTTTACTAATATTCTGTTTATTTCTAGAATTTTGTACATTCGTGCGTTACGAATTTGTTTGAAGTTAAAAAATAACAGTCAAGTGCGAGTCAAACTCGTGCGCCGAGAGTTCCGTACCTACCCTGTTATACCGTCAATAATTTAGTACCTTATTGAGGAAAAGGCCAAATAAGCTGGATCTCAAAATTGTATGAGCACCCATAAAACTCAGAGACTTTGTTAATTGATGTTTACTATGTATTTATGAGGACATTCCGTAATTGAAATGAAAACTTATTTTTTGCGCGCTACGAATATTTTTAGATCAGATAAAATCTCTGGACTCGCGACACTGTTACGAGACGCAGCTATAGTGTGTGCATATTATGCTTGTACATATCACAGACCCCGAACGCGTATAATATTTTTTTTTATAATAAATTGATAGATTCAATACCTTGCTACTAAATAATATAATCATCATCATCATCTAACGTTGATCCCGGTCAATTTTTGAAGTGAAAAGTAAACAAACAATCACCGTGATAAATATACACACAACAAGTGATAAATAAACAATGAACGGGAACAACCATATAGATTTTCGACCCAAAACACTATAAAGGTTCCTTTTTTACCATTTTACGGTACGGAACCCTAAAATGTTACATACCTTGTTGTTTGTGGCGGAATAATATGTTGACGAAGGTTTTTTTTTTGGCGTGGTTGAAAGTAATTACGCCATTCCTATGTTGCGAGGAGCGTGTGAGGACTAGAAGACAAATGTCACCCACTAAACCACGACGGCTAATATTCCTACTCGCCTCAACCGAGTCGCAAGATAGGCCTGGGGCCGAGTCTGCTATTTCCATCGTGTCGAAATAGAATAGAAATCGTCGCTCAATAGGAAGCCACCGGTACAATTTTTACAGTTTTTCGTAGTCTGCTATTACAATCGTACTCCATTATACTTCTATCGGTCGGCCGATAGAATTCTACTAACACGTACTGCGCCAGTGGCCGCTAGTTAGTTGCATTTTTGATAGTCTACTAATAATTTTGACAGCTACAAACAGCGATTCTGGTTCTATTCTACGGCTTGTCAATAGTAGACTCGGCCCCCAGACGTTAAGGTGTTGCAACTCTGCAAATGGGAAACCCCGAATAGACCAAGTAACACACAAGCAAGCATGGGCCTACCCAGGAGCTTTAGGGGCCACTCAGATTTTTTATAAAGTTACCTGTTTTTAACACCCGACACAACCCCCGTGTCTGTCTGTGGCATCGTAGCTCCCAAACGGACGGACCGATTTCAATGCGGCTTTTTTCATTTGAAAGCCCGTTTCTTGGTGGTAGTTCTTAGCTAGTTTTGGTTAATATTGGTCCAGCTATGTAAGAGTATCAGCTTTTTTTCATAATGTGGCAAGGCATTTTTGGCGTATGATTACTCTGTTAAGTGCTTAACGCGTGCCAGTATAATCGTTAAATGACAATTAATTAAGAACTTTGACCTAATGCTGCCATGAAAATGATCTCCAGAGAACCCCTCTCTACTAAGGGTTGTTCCTTAAAATACAAGTATATTTTGAAATTAATTTTTTTGAATTTTGAAATTTCTTTTTATTTTATAATTCATATTTTTTTAATTGGCAAAGTTCAAATCTATATGTATAGATAAATATAATTGAAATGTCTGTTTGTAATTCCAGTGCTTAACGCGTGCCAGTATAATCGTTAAATGACAATTAATTGAGAACTTTGACCTAATGCTGCAATAAAAATTATCTCCAGAGAACCCCTCTCTACTAAGGGTAGTTCCTTAAAATACAAGTATATTTTGATATTAATTTTTTTGAATTTTGAAATTTCTTTTATTTTATAATTCATATTTTTTTAATTGGCAAAGTTCAAATCTATATGTATAGATAAATATAATTGAAATGTCTGTTTGTAATTCCATTGTAATTCCAAATTAACAGATTTTCACTACAGAAAAAGATGTCTTTATTTTGCATAGACCATTTTATACGGCGCTTGAAAAATGTCTTACACTAGTATTAAAGATGAATTTAATATTTTGAGAGTGACCACCGGTTCGGAACGCGGCCCACCTGTGAAGAACCGGCTAGAAACTTAGGAATGCTTTTTTGATGGCCTATTTACAATTCAACATTATTCCACTTTGCCAGCAGATAATTTCCAGGCGTCCTTGTCCTGCAAATAGTCTTTAACAGCGTAATAACCTTTTTCACAAAACTATTATTTAATTAACAGAAGAAGAAATTTGAAGGTCGAGAGCTTTGCGTCTTATTCCATAGTGATGTAATTTTCTGCACAGCGTTTCATGCTGAACGCAATCAAAAGCTTTGGATAGATCGCAGAATACACCTCATCCATCTTGCATATCTTCAGATTTTGAAAAATCAAATACGTTATTTACATAACAAAAAACAATTTTTTTAATGTTTCTCTGTATGTATGTTCCGGCTAATCTCTATAATATGTAGAAGATGTAACTTAGGCTACTTTTATCCAGTTCTTTAGTTTAAACCGTTGTGCGTCTACTAGTAAATAAGAAATATATATAAATTAAAACAGGTATTTTTATATAATTTCTTAAAAACTTATGTTTAGTACGCTGGATGACCCGCTGTTTTTACAGAAGCAGGTCCAAGACGGCTGCTAGAGTTTAAAATTTCAAGCTCGGTTCACCGCCCCAAAAAGCAGGATCCAAACTAAACTCCAAAGAAGCTGGATAACGCCAAAACTATTTAGAGAGGCCGCGATGGTAACCAAAGTCTACCGGGAACCCAGGGCGGTATTGCGCGGAGTTACTGGGGGCTGATAGGTAGATATCGTGAGTTTTTTAGTAGTTTCAAATCCGGCTTAACGCTGCTAACAAACAGTTAAAAGGGGCGTCCCTCACGATTTTTAAAAGATGTATAGGGTATTGCACATGGCATAGTTATTTTTGTACTATTATCGACAAAATTAGGAGACGAAACCAAAGCCAGAGGGGGCAGCTAACTGGGGTACGCCCATGCAAGCAAGATAATTAGACAATTTTACAGTTTAAAGATGTTTGTAAAACTTGAGAAAAGCCAAATGCTAAATTACATTGAGATGGAATCCTTAAAATTCTTAACGCTTAATAAGTTCTGCATTTCTGTCCTTCCCTTCTTTAGGCTTAATAACCAACCCCCGTAAATGATTTTTATACAGAAGTTATTATAAAGCGTTCCAAGTGGCTTAAATTACGTTGGTCCCGGTTGCCAGTAACATGGCAGTCGTTAAGCCAGTTGAAGGCCTTATGGGCGGCTTGAAAAATTTCAACAGCAGGTCGCCACAACCTTCACCTGTCTATTACAACACGGCAATGGGCTCACTACCTGTTACGTGGGACAAAAATGCAAAGCAAAGGTGAAACGTGGGCGTATAGTACGCCTTTAGCTACTAGTGACAGTATGTTATATTAAGTGGCTTTTATCTAAGAAACTTCCCCATCGGCAGTATTTATCTGGATAACCATCCTACTAATATTGTAAACGCGAAAGTTCAAATTAAGAATGGATGTTTGTTACTCTTTCACGCAAAATCTACTGATTGGATTTTAATAAAACTTTACAATAATATAGCTTACACATCAGAAAACACATAGGCTACTTTTTATCCCGGGAGCAAGTTCCTGTGGGAAACTGGAACGGGAAAACTTCACCACGCTTGCGGAGCCGCGGGCGTCAACTAGTAATCTATATTGCAATTATGAAAGCATTACTAAGGTAATAACGTTTGAAGCGGTTGGGTTAATATTATATTAAGCTATAAGCTTATTATCTTGCTAATATAAAGTGTCATCTACTGAATGAAATTGAATTTTTTGAAAATTTATAAATAGAATTCTACAACTTAATACTGAATTATATCTTTACAACTTAATATCTTTAAACTGGATAAGATTTTATGTTTAACTAATTATTCAGCTTTTGAAAAGACAATACTTACCATTTGTGTCTTTATAAATCTTTTTTTAATATAAATTTAATTTGAATAAGTTACTTTGAAACTTCCATGAGTTTCAAAGTAACTTATTCAAATTAAAGATCACATTTGTATTTTAATAGCGCCCATTTTTTTTTTCGTGTGGAATCTCTCATGGATGCTATGCCGGTCTCCTACCGACTAAAACCACACGTTACCCTTCTATCTGATCTTAATACCAGCTTAATTAAAATAGTATTGCACTAAGTATTATTTTATCATTGTTTGCATTACGGCTCGAAAGTCGTGGAAAAAAAAATGTAGGAGTACCAGTTACCTATACATACATACATAATTACATACATACATATTATCACGCCTGTCTCTTATCGGGGTAGGCAGAGACTATGGCTTTTCACTTGCTACGATCTTGACATACAACTTTCGCTTCTTCTACTTTCATGAGTGTTATCATACACGCTCGCCGGTTAAGGGTTACTCTTGAACTGGCCTTTTTCCAATATATCTTCGATTTGATTGACGTACGTACGCCGAGGTCGACCCCTACCAGTTTGCCCATTCACTCTCGCCACATAAATCTGCTTCGTTAGTCTATTCTACACTACATCTTCTGTCATAACTCAATGTACCTACCCTTATCGCGCTGTTTCTTTCTTTATCCATCAACTTCACTCCAGCTATAGTTACCTAAGTATATCGAAATAAAATTGTCAAAGGAATATTTGAATATCATCAGTATTAATAATCCAAATGTTTCTTGTCATCAAAGGCCGGTTCCAAGCAGCATGCGTGATTGCCGTGCGAGAGAAGATTGCCGAAGAGAATTCCGTCCGGGTTATGTTAAAATTCAAAAGGCATTGAACTCACGTAAGAAGATTGTACGTCTGATAGAAGATGTACTTACGATATAGAACAAGAACAATGTACTGAACAAATAATAAATATAATATTTCGAGAAATTAATCTAAACACTGTAATTTACATGAATTATATGAGCCACCATTCCTCATCAGTAGGTAGTTAGGTAGGTAAAAGTTAGGTAGGTACTATATATCTATAGTATTTAATAAAGCTGTTTTTTTGTTTTGTTAGGTCAAAAACTACTGGTTCAAATTGAAAAAATATTTATATGTTGCATAGCCCATTTATAGAGGCTATATATCATCACGCTACTACCTTGGAGAGCGGAGCAGTCATCATAAATATAGATCGGTTAAATTTTCACTCATTATTGTAAAATTATAAACGACGAGATTAAATGTACACACATTTAATCTCGTCATTTATAATTTCGAAGTATGTTACGAAGACGGGAGTTCGAAGTATGTCACGGGCACAGCCGCGGGGGTCATCTAGTTTTGGATATGTAGGGATGGGAGATTGGATATCTAAAAAATTAAGTCTATTTTCTAAAATTCAGTTCTGAAATAATTATATTGCTAACAGAAGGTATTACAGAACAAGAAATTATCTAAATATAGGTATATTATTGTGATAAGATGTTTTATTAGCGACTCCCGGCTAGAGTTTATGTAGACTGAAAATAAATCCTACATTTGAAATTTGTAGTATCAAATGCGTTTTTATTGTTTATTCATTCTCGGGGTCTGTCCTAAGGTTCCCAACAGACTTTGGCTAGCGGGTTCGCCTAAGAGTTCGGGTGTTATCCCTCTTCTTTGATTGGTTTGGGTTATCACGCATAGTGGGGCGTGAATTTGCCACGTCACGCCACCGTTTTGGGCAATATACGTAACCGTATGGACTTTGAACAGCCCACCCGTCATCCACATACCCCGTTCATAGTGGCTGATGGTCTTGAGCAAAACCACCATCGCTTCTTTCTCGCGTAGGACCTGCTCGCAGGAAACGCGATGGCATCTTACTTTATTTGGAGACCCATGAGTCGCACCACAGATGTCCAATAAAATAATGTCTACGTTAAAATTCGCCACGATGAGTACTCCATAGTTACTTACCGAAGCACCTGTGCCTGGTAAACATTTGTGACATTTAGTAAGAGAGATTACCATGGCTCCATGACATAAACCTGACTGCCTGACTGTGTTCCTCACATATTTTGCTGCCGTCGCACCTTCCATGTATTCTGAGCTTCAATTTTTATCGAGTTGGTCTGTGGCCTCACGCAGTGCCACTTAAATATTTTCGCCACGGAGAGGACACGGCAAAGAGGCATGCTGCCTGACAAAGGTCGTGCGATACTCTCTTATCAACTCAAAGTGGCACTGTGACTGTTATTCTAGAGTTATAAGAGTAGGTATATAGTTGCACTTGTATAATCGATCGATAATAAATCTTAATATTTTTTGCAGCTGACTTTTTTTTTATTTTCATTATCGTGTTGAGGTATTCATATTCATAGCCCTGTATTAACATGAGATTGTTAAGGCTGCAATTTCCAATTTCATTAATGGCAACTACGAGTCATTTAATGTGTTATCATCTATCTCGCTTACACTTCATAGAAAAGTTCATCAGAGCGATAGAGAATACATGATCGTATGATCCATCCGTGACATCCGTCATACGAGTTTTATTGCGAATTCTAATGTCAAGTCAAGTCAATCAAAATAAGAAAACAATACCTCGACTTCTAAATATACGAGATGCAGAAATGTTGAATTACTATCACAGAAGAAGTAATTTTATTGTCAACGGTATTTGTAACAGCAAAAGTGTTTTCAGTGTCATTTTTGATTTATAAAATGTACCAAAGGATGAATGGACTATATTCCGACGCGCCATACAGGTTAGAAGAAAAATCGTTTCTGTATGCGTATTGTTTTGACAATTTATTGTAAATACATTAATTTATATCGCGTAACCTTCGTATTATGTGCAATAAATGCCGGTTTTGATATTCAACCAGTTGAAATGCCAGTTTAGTGTCCAAAGTCGATATGTATGCCACGAATCCTGATTTCACTTAAGTTTCTTTTTCGAAAATTATACTTATTTCTTTAAATTTTAACATACTTTGATACTATTATACTTAATAATATTTTAAGAATACAATCAGTAAATTTTGTATATTTATTGTGTTCCTTAAAAATTTATATTGACATAAACATACTTAGATATTTTTTCTCAAGGTTTTAAACTTTCTATTTAAATGTAAATTTTAATTAATTAAAAAACTACATTAATATTTTATTTTATTTCGTATATTACTTATTTAGAAGCCTTACTGTTCTGCATGTAAATAATAGCATGATAATAGCCTTCCTTGATAAATGGATTCCAAAACTAAAATAATTTTACAATTTGAATAATAAAATTAAAATAATACTTCTTCTATATATTAATATTAAAATATTGTGCGAACCGATGCTTGTGAAATTTGACATATTTAAAATTTATATATAGAAGAAGTGCATCATAGCAATTTTTTTATTCATAATGTATTAGTACACACTTATATAAAAATAAATTATGGTTAAATTTCAACCTAAAGGCTTCTTCTAGTAAATGTTAACTTCTGATTTTTAATTAATATTAGTTCGATATAATTTATATAAAATAAAAAAAATATGAAAGTTATGAAAGAAAAAAGAAATCTTGGCAGACTCCAGAAGCAATGCAGTTATAACATAATCCAAATTGTACTAAGTATTTGATTAGAAAAGGGCAAGACAGATTAGAATGGAAACAGCAGAGCCAACAATGCGTAAATAATACTCAGACGGGATCCGTACCCAAACTATATATGTTTACAACATAACGTACATTACATACACATAAAGTAGCTTAAATTTAAATGTCATCATGGTCTTTGAAAAAAATTATCATGGAAATTAAAAGACTTAATAATTTATTATCATGTAGTGTAGGCTACAATTTCCCTCAAAATTAGAAAGAAACGGCAACACAGCCTCAGTAAGGGCAGCAACAGTAAGCTGGATCATTAGCATGATTAGGAGAGGAACTAATAGATTTTATTAATATGTCTCCCTGGTTTATGGGTATTTTTGTTTTTCTTACAAAGATACTCGATATTTTGTAAGGCTTACACAAGGAGATACTGGTGGCTCATATGAAATTGTATTTTATGAAGATAAAAGATAAATATATCATATAAGTCTTAATAAACTTTTGCCCTCAAATTACTCCAATTGTCATGGATATAGTAGGATTTCGGTACATTGATGTCACTCTTGTTTTTTCCAAATATGTATAATCTGAACTGTGGATATGCAAGCATATGGTTGGGATAGTCATATAACATATTAAAATCCGGTTTAGATTGTTACTTCCCAAACTTCACAGAAAACTTTCAAATGCTTTATTGGTGTAGGACTTTGACCTAACCCGAACATCTAAATAAATGTCAACAACTCATAAATGTAGTCAATTCATATTATTTTTAATTTAAAAAATATAATAACAAGAATATTCAAATTACTTAACTTTGGCAAAATCCTAAATCCGAGAAGTCCAAAAAGAAAAACATATTCTTATCACTTTCTGTACAATGACTTCCTGCAAAAGACCAAGTTTATGTGGGCTTTCAAGTCCTTTAAAGGATGAGACTACCCACTACACCACCATGGTGTTCCATATCACCTCTACCAAGCTGCATTTGAGTTACGAGATTGTCAGTGGGCCATATTGTACTAACTAACCTTGTTGTATTACAATGTTATATTCACACATAGATGCAACACTTTTTAAACTTGTTTCAAAATAAAATGATATTTTTTTACACATATACTGTTTTTTACATAAATGAAAATGATAATAATCTGGCCTCCTTTTTGGAGCAATATTATAAATCAAGGAACCATAATGATATTTTATATTAATTAGATAATGTATCACAAATTTTCTGTAGGGTAGAAACAGATAATATTTTTTATACCTACCGTTAAAATGAAACAATTATTTTCGTCCCACCGACAAATATTATTTAGACTTACCCTCATTAGTAAAGTTTAATTTTGTTTATAGGAAAATAGTTGTAAAATAATGTAGTGTTATAAAATATGAAACAGTTGTGAATACAGGTTTATTGTATAATGTTTAAAATGGACATCATCGTCAGTGATAAGTATATCTTTTTAGCTAGTAATAAAACATTAAAAAAACTGTATGAAAATGTAATGTTTTTGAATAATCAATTCAAACCGTGTTTTAACTAATGAATACCATCACTTTCCAGTAATTTTTATATATTTTCAATTTAATTTATCTCATTGTGTTAAACTTAAAAAGTAATCTATGCTTATAAAATTACTTGTGATAATGTATGGATACTCAACACACACTTCTGTGATTTGGCTCAAGTATGGCACAATGATAGAACAATAGTAAAGGAGGATCAGGTGAATAGAAAACCTCTAGAAGCTTTTTTTTTTTACTCGAACCAGCATCTTCTGGTTCAACGCACCAGATGCGTTTACCAACTACACCACCATGAAAAAAGAAAAAAAAACCACTATTATAACTTCAAAATTGTTTCTAATAAAAATAAAGGTTTAAACTGCCATAATTACTTCCAAATGTTTCTCAAATCCACTGTTCTTGTATTGTTACTTAAATAATTCCTTCATTAATAATTGATTTACCTTTTATTTAACTTATATTTGGTACCATTTTAGGACTGTCTTCACTAAGCTTTGTAATTGCTTGAGTTTTTGTGAAAAAGCAATTTACTTTGGAATTTCTACAATTAAGTTCTTTTTTTCCAGGCCATCTATGTCCCAAGGTACTGTAATACACAGCCAACGATTTCAAGAAAAAGACTTCACTGTTGCCACCCCTGAGGAATTCGTGAGAAGGTTTCAAGGCACCAAACCTATCAATAAAGTAAGTTCTTTTTTTACTATAAAGTTAACAATCGAAATGAAGCGTAAATGAGTGCCTTGATTTTTATAAGGTAACGTTGTCCTGACAGTTATACAAAATAATCTGGGTAAAAAGCCAAAGGCAGACTTGTCTCAGTTACATTTAAGGTCTACAGTCCATGGTCTCACTTGTATGGAATCAGATTTGATTTGGTTTGCCGTTTCTCCCAATTTTTCCCTTTAAAGTTTTGTTTTCCCAAATAAATATGCCTGTAAATGATCCCAATGACACAGCATGACTGTAGAGACCAACCAGAGACATTTGAATGTCTTCTTCAAAGAATGTTACGAAAAGTACAGGAAACTGATCAAATTTACCAGAAGAATATGAGGCTAGTCATAGAAATAAAACAGGGCCTTGTCCCTAGATTAAGCGCCAGGCCAGTGTCAGGTGTGAAATAGACCCCAGGAATCCAGATGCGCTCTAGGTATCAGAGATCTACTTCACTAGATATTAGAAGAGGAGACAGCTTCCAACTGTTAACTGAGTGAAGATAGGAGATTAAGGGGATCAGGAAGAACTAAAAACGGGGGTGTAAGGGGCCCATCAAGATTTCCGGGGCCCAAGCAACATCACCTGCTAGCGGTGCACCTGGTGATTGGGAGTCCAGACGCCAGAGCACTAAAAATGCCGAAAATCAAAAGCCAATCCATAGCTGATCGTAGTAGCCAAATAAAAATGAATCCTTGGCTCAAAATTCAGGTAGGATTGTAAGATAAAGACAGGGAAGATGTGAAGGTGGATCTGATACATTTTTGCCGGGAAATAAGGGGATTTTACGGGCGTTGTACAAATACTGGTATACCCAAATCCTTCCTGTTAGATGGAAGCTAGAAAAATACGTAAAGCAAAAAAATATCGAGTGTGCTTTAGACAACGCGACTAAAAATCTTCTTCAGATCCTATCTACTGGCTATGAGATAAAGAGAGAAAGAAAATGTATGCTCGAACCTCCCTTGCCACTCCGGTAATACATACATACATACATATCATCACGCCTGTCTCCCATCGGGGTAGGCAGAGACTATGGCTTTCCACTTGCTACGATTCTGGCATACAACTTTCGCTTCGTCAACTTTCATAATTGTTTTCAAACACGCTCGCCGATTAAGGGTACTCTTGACCTGGCCTTTTGTCAAAAGATCTTCAATTTGATCGGTATATGTACGTCGACCCCTTACCAGTTTGCCCATTTACTCTCACCGCATAAATTTTCTTCGTCAGTCTATTTTCATCCATCCTCTCCACGTGTCCGAACCATCTAAGCATCCCTTTTTCTATCTTAGTCGTCTTCTGTCATACCGCAATGTGCCTTTATCACTCCGGTAATATATTAAACGTAACTTTCTCTCTCTTTTATACTCAATTTTTTTTAAATCTTCGTCTTGTGATTAACTCGTAAGCCCTTAGTAGATTAGTTAAGGCAGGTTTTTGTCAGGCAAGAGTTGTTCCTCCAGTGAGGAACCCTTCTCTTATTGAATTTGGATATGTTATTAAACAAAATCCCAAATATAGTGCCTTTTTACTCTTCTGGCATTTATTGGCTCGCATAGTGCCAATGCTAGAGTGCTAGTGTTAGCTTTTATGCGATTTTTGTATAATTTAGCACTGTGTTCGATTTCCTCCTATATTGGTCTCATTTCGGTGTAGTCGTGCAATTCTTTGGTTCTAATGAAAAGTGGTGCATTAGATATACCTAGTTTATTGATTATAGTTTCTATCTTTACTAACATTATATCTTCCGCTCAACTTTCTTTAGCTTCGCCTGATCAAACTTATCCTACGCATTTACCAGTTACTCCCCAAGCGTGCGTAAAGAACTTCATATTCATATCAACTAAATTCAGTGGCACATTTATCTTTGGGTCTTATGATGATGATGATGTGTGGTTTGTATTGCAGGTACTGATAGCAAACAACGGCATCGGGGCAGTAAAATGCATGCGATCTATCAGAAGATGGTCTTACGAGATGTTCAAGAACGAACGCGCCGTGCGGTTCGTCGTTATGGTAAGAGAAGTTTCTTACTGGGGTGTAAAGGGCCCCACTACGTTTCGGGAAAGTTCTGGTAGCTCTGTTGGCTTAGAGCATTGCCCTGGTTAAGCACAGTCACGGGTTCAGCGTTCAATTCCCGTCCCGAAACAAGTTTTTTACTCTTTCATAAAAAATATAAATATTTGTGTGTTGAAATTTACAGGTGCACACTGTGGCGACCTGCTGTTGAAATTTTTTAAGCCGCCCATAAGGCCTTCAACCAGGCTTAACGACTGCCACTTTACTGGCAACCGGGACCAACGGTTTAACATGCCTTCCGAAGTACGGAAACGCTCGCAAATGTAAATTCCACAAAGTGGTCACTCATCTGAGGACCACCTATAGCAATGTTGCTTAACGCAGTGATCGTTTACAGAACACCGAGTCAGCGCGGCCACGAGCGCTTCTATATATGTATGAAATATGATAAAGTAGTGTTATAATAATAAACAAACATTTGTCTGTTGCAGGTGACCCCAGAAGATCTAAAAGCAAACGCCGAGTACATAAAGATGGCGGACCATTACGTGCCTGTGCCGGGTGGCTCGAACAATAATAATTACGCCAATGTAGAACTGATAGTCGACATTGCAGTCAGGACACAAGTTCAGGTACGTAAGACTTTTGGGACTAATCCCACCCGTATTCCCATGAGACCAGGATTTATAGATAGGACCAAAAGTTCAGAAAAGTTACACCTACACACATAAGAGAAGTTAAGAGTGTTTGAATTGAACCCATATCGAAGTTAACCAGAAGAAATGAGAACGAAAGGAACTCCCATTCCCTTTGCAAAGCGGGAGACCTAGAAGGCTACAAGGTCCTATAAAACGATTCCAGTTAAATAAGGCAGATAACGTCTAAAAGCACTTAAATTCACTTCAAATGCCATGAGATCCACATAGTAAAGACTCCATAGAGAGGCTAAGGTCATCTGTGTAACGTCGGTGGTTGTGAAATAACTAACTATCTTCACGCTATATCCTGACGGGCAGTCAGAGAGGACAGATCGCCACGCTTCGCGATCCATGCAAACTTCTTTCGCTTCCTGCAGATTCATTAATCGCTTCATACATGCACGTCTGGGTATCCGAGTTCTTTTGATTTTTCCGCTGTAAACAATCACTACGTTCAGCGATACGGTTACTCATGAGATGTGTGACCATTTGTGGCATTTGGAGGCACGTGAATTCTTTATTCCCGTCTGCCAGCAACGCTATAGTCATTAAATCAAGTAGAAGGCCTTACGGGCAACTTGAAAAAGTTCAACAGCTGTTATACACAACCTGCAACTGTTCTTTTCAAGGTGATCATAAACCTACCATCTATTACATGGGATAAATTAGTAATGGTGAAATTTGGAAGTATAGAATGTCTCTGCCTACCTTTTTCGGGGTTACTATGGATGAATTTTTAAAGCAATTATTATGCTAAAGGACAGTGACCTAATCTGGCCAGAGCGCGAAAAGCAGTTTTGGAAAGTTATAAAACTTGTAATAATTTTTATTAATCATACAATAAATATTAATGACAATTTGGTTGTAGCCACTTATCTGATAATCAAAACGAATTAAAAAAATATTTATCTTGGCTTACAAACGGATATGATTTTGATTGTCACCCTTGTGTTGCATAAAATAAAAGTAATGACAAGAGGGAGAAATAAGTCGAAACTCCTTAGATATTAGTCACTACTATTTCATTTAATAACTGAAACTGTGCTAAATGCTTTGTGTAATTATTTTATTGTTTATTTAAAATACTTCTATACTTTTAAAATACTAAATATGTTTCAATAAATGCATAATTTTATAAAAGATAAAACGTATTGGGTATTCTAGTTTTCATCTTCTAGCAACACTGATTAAACCTGTCATCGAAGTCGAACGACATTACGTCGATGACAGCAATGTCTGATTGGCCAATTTCATTTATAATTTCCTTATACTTGGTGACAAAAAATAATGCTTTTATTTTTTATTTTCTATATAATATTAATGTAGTTTTTTAAAGGCTAAGTTATGCTAAATAAAACAACCAGGGTCAAAATATGGTTAACATATAAGAAATAATGGTACATATTTATTGTTGAAATGTGCACAGATAGAACTAGCAACATTTTGGCATGATTCCTTTTAGCCGTCAAGTGCAGATTATTAAGAGGTAAAATACAAAGCAAACAAAATATGTTTTTTTGCTTATATATGCCATATAAGCAAAAAAAACAAATTGCACGCCTCATAAGCGAAGCGTTGATGTGGGTACTACTGTCACTTCGCGCAAAACATCTGATTTTTCAAACTTAAAATGTCTCTATTTATCATATATTGCACTTGTAAAATAATATATACACACACATATCAAGAAAAAACACTATTTTTAACACTCATGATATTTTTGATGACATTTTTGTTATTTAAACTAGTTAAAAACTGTTTAAGAAAGTTCCGTCTTGGACGTCCGTGTGTCTGTATGTGCGGATTATTTTTTTGTTATCACGATAACGACCGAAATACTTTACTAATCGAGTCTTTTTTTTTCTCTTACGCTTCAGTATAATTAGGAATAGAACCCTTTCAATTTTCACGGTCTGATTCGATGTGGTTTAATTGTTATTAAATAAACAAAAACAAAATATCGATTGTTATTCATAATCTTAGTATATCTATATTACGTATTGAACAATATTTGATACCGACTGTCGATATTTTTTACATCTTTCTTATATATTTAATTAAATAATTTTTTGTTATCTTTATTAGTATTTTTTTTTTATAATATAATATAAGCGCGAGAGGCGTGCACTTTAGAATTTTCCATTTTTTTTTTGTTTATATATGAAAGTAACATTGGCAACCTAGACACCATAAAACATTATTATTGTTACAGCATTTTCGGCCAATCACCTATTGGTTGTTTGCTTATATCATGTTTGTGATGTGGTACTTAAATTGGGCAAGGTATGGTGAAAATATTACTCCTCCAGCTCAATCGTAGACATTGTTTTAGTAACATATGAAGATGATAATGATCACATTTGAAAATTAAATTGAGAATAAAACCTGCTATTTCATTTTTATTAATTTTTTAACTACCTGGCTACAAAAAAATCTTATCTTATGGGTTTCTACATAGTCTCAGCTATGTAATAGCAGTATTTTTAAGGCGCTACAAAATTTTCCACATCGAGACCAAAACCCCATAGAGAGTGGTCACTGTCCTTTTAAATAAAGTGGAAAAAGACAATTCCATTCGCAATCTTAAATGACAATTAAAATATGGTGAAGAATTTCAATTTGATTCAATACTGTTTGGGTAGTTCAGGTGGCTAGAACATTGCCCTGGTTATGCAAAGGTCACGGGTTCATTACCCGTCTCGAATTTAATTGTCTTTTTTCACTTTATTTAAAAAATATGAGAAAGGTGTTACTATATTATGTATGTATGTAGCAGATTTGTTAAAAAGCAGCCAAGTATAATCCGCCGCCTCTAACACCACCATACACACATACATACATATTGTCACGCCTTTATCCCCGAAGGGGTAGGCAGAGGCATACGAAAAGCCCACATTTCATTTCTAACACTACCAATACATATAATTTTTTTCTTCAGGCTGTTTGGGCAGGTTGGGGTCACGCGTCTGAAAACCCTAAGCTGCCGGAACTACTGCACCGAGCAGGTGTGGTGTTCATTGGGCCCCCGGAGAAAGCGATGTGGGCTCTCGGAGACAAGATCGCCTCGTCTATAGTGGCGCAGACCGCCGATATACCCACCTTACCCTGGAGTGGAAGCGGTGAGTGAATATCCTCCTAATATAATAAACGCGAAAGTTTGTAAGTATGGATGTTTGTTACTCTTTCACGCAAAATCTACTGAGTAGATTTTCATGAAACTACAATAATATAGCTTGCACATCAGAATAACACATAGGCTACTTTATATCTCGGGAACAAGTTCCTGTGGGAAACGGGAACGGAAAAACTTCACCACACGTGCGGAGCCGCGGGCGTAAACTAGTATATAAAAGATTTTTTATGTATATAAAAGGGAAAGAGCGTATTCCATTGTCATCACTCGCGGCTTCGCCCGTGGCGTACTTCTAACCCTGTGACACTCATTTAATCCCGTAGTTTATTAATTTTGCAATACCTACTGTATGACAATTTACCGCTCTCCTGGGTAGTAGCGTGATGTTGCTGCTAATAGCCTTTTTTGATAAATGCGTCCAACACAAAAATATTTTTTCAGTAATTCCTGAGATTAGCGTGTTTGATCAAACAAACATTCAAACAAACTACTTAGCTTTATATATGAGTAAAGATTACGAGACGTATTCTCGTACAACATACAACCATTTAATTTTTTTCGGAACCTTCCAACAGAACTGAAAGCCGAATACAACAGTAAGAAAATCAAGATATCTTCGGAACTGTTCTCCAAGGGTTGTGTGACGTCACCAGAACAAGGTCTGCAGGCCTCTCACAAGATTGGTTTCCCCGTCATGATCAAAGCTTCGGAAGGTGGTGGCGGTAAGGGCATCCGAAAGGTCGAGAACCCTGATGATTTTCATAACATGTTCAGACAGGTGTGTTGAATACCCCATTTTAGATGCTTTTTTTTATTGTAACTTATTTTGAAAAAAGGATGTGTTTAGGGTTTAAGGCTATACATATAAATTGTCACGCCTTTATCCCCGAAGGGGTAGGCAGAGGCTTACTATACGCCCACATTTTACCATAGGCATTTTTGTCTCACGTAACAATAGTGAGCCCATTGCCGTGTTGAAAATGACAAGCGCAGACTGGCGACCTGCTGTTGATATTTTCAAGTCGACCATAAGCAGGCTTAACGACTGTCATGTTACTGGCAACCGGGACCAACGGCTTAACGTGCCTTCTGAAGCAGGGAAACGCTCGCAAATGTAAATAAGGCGATACTATGCTCAGCTTAATGACACGCATTGTATTTCAGGTACAAGCCGAAGTGCCTGGGTCACCAATTTTTGTGATGAAACTGGCCAAGTCCGCCCGCCATTTAGAAGTACAGTTATTGGCTGATCAGTACGGTAAGCAAAATATCATTGTCAATTCAAGTGTAAAACGTTATTTTTCATCATAGCCAACTGATAATAACAATCGAAATCATGGATAGCAGCGTAAGGTCCGGTGTTATTAATATTCTAGCTCTAAATCCAGGGGGCAGAATCTACTATTGACAAGCCGTAGAATAGAACCAGAATCGCTGTTTTTCGCTGTCAAAATGTTAGTAGATTATCAAAAACGCAACTAACTAGCGGCCACTGGCGCGGTACGTGTTAGTAGAATTATATCGGCCGACCGATAGCCTACGAAAAAATTTCAAAATTGTACCGGAGGCTTTCTATTGAGTGACGATTTCAACACGATTGAAATAGCAGTCTCGACCCCCAGGTCGAGTTTGAAAGTAACTGGAAAGATGCTCAGACGAGTTATTTACAGTCTAAGGTAGATGTAGAATTCAATAATGTTACGTTTTTAGTAAAAAGATGAAAGTTTCTCATAAAGATATATGCAGGGCTGATTTTCAGATAACGCACCTTCTGTGACGTCACGCAATTTCAAGTAAAACTTATCTTCTTACGTTCACTTAATTTGGTGAATAAGCTCTTGAATGCGTTACGAAAAGCGTGATCGGGCGAGCCGAAAGTAAGTTGAGAGGTTCGGCAGCGCGAGTGCCAGACCTCTGGTATTGCAAACGTCTATAGGCTACGGTCACCACTTACCATCAGGTGGGTAGTATGCTTGTCTGCCACCTCAGTTATATAAAAAAAGAACAAAAAGGATAGGGAGATATAAGTTAGTGAACAAAAAAAACATTTTTTCATTATGTTACTGTTGGGGTCAGACAGAGAGGCACATATTTTGTTTCTCTCTTTCTTTCATAGCCAGAACATAGAGCTAGCATGCTTCTGTTATTTATTTATCTATCACGCCTTATCCCGGGGTGGCAGATGCATATAATATGCTCACTTTACACCATGTATTCCTGTCCGACGTTATAGGTGCTGAGCCCATTGCCGTGTTGAAATAGACAGACGCAGGTTGTGGGTACCTGCTGTTGAAATTTTTCAAGCCGCCCATAAGGCCTTCAACTGGGCTTAACGACTGCCATGTTATTGGCAACCGGGACCAACGGCTTAACGTGCCTTCCGAAGCAAGTAAACGCTCGCAAATGTAAATGCCACAAAGTGGTCACGCATCCGAGGACCAACCATAGTGTAAGTTGCTTAACTCTGTGATGGTTTACAGAACACTGAGTCCGCGGGGCCACAAGGGCTTCGCGATTTTTTTATATCCATTTATAACTACGGCCTGTACCAATTTCTATTTAAATGTCAAAATTGTTTTCCCGCGTATAGGCAATGCGATATCCCTATTCGGGCGCGACTGCTCCATCCAACGTCGCCACCAGAAGATCATAGAGGAAGCACCAGCAGCCATAGCGAAACCTGAAGTCTTCATCGAGATGGAGAAGGTGAGACTATTTTTTTGAAACTGTGGATCCGTATTCTGTAGAAAGAAGACGGAGGGCATAACAAAAAAGCTGAAGTCCTACACTGCTCGTTTAGAAGAGCATCCCAATAAGCTTGCTCATGATCTGATGAAGCTCCCTAGGACCTCCTATAATTGCAGAACAAAATACTGCATAACTACTTATACTCGTATTAGCTAATATTAGCTTACTTTGGGCTAGTTGGGCGTACTCCGTGCATGTCAATAGACAATTTCCTAACCACTTGCTAAATGCCCATACAGGGCAGATTGCAAGAACGAAGAACCATTTCTTTGTACACCGCTGCCTATCCCAAATGAAGCTTACAACACGAGAGTCTTAAGTTCTTACCCTTGAGAGCTGGTTAAGGTGACGCGGAACACTGCAGTGAGTTAGTGGCTAGTGTGCTGTTAAGAGCTGCAGCCATTTTGAATTCCCCACTTTTTATACATACATACATACATACCGCCACGCCTGTCTCCCATCGAGGTAGGCATAGGCTATGGCTTTCCACTTGCTACGATCCTGGCATACAACTTTCGATTCGTCCACTTTCAAAAGTGATGAAAACACATACGCCTTACTTACACACACGCCGATTAAGGGTAATCTTGACCCGACCTTCAACAAATAAAACTAAGGTTGCACTAGTCGCGAGCAAAAACCACTTGGTGGGTGAGGAAAAATTAGTGCTATCTCAGTCGACATGGTGTGAGAACGTGGTAGTGCCAGTATTAAACAGTAAAATGATAGTCCGTAGTACTAAATGAGATGCAAGATGTCATTTAGTTTAAAACATGCGTTGCAAATTTTATTATAGACTTTCGGCTTTTGGTAGATTATATATAATTATGTAGTACCCCGTCAGCGATTTAGGCTGAAGATAGTGTAGTAATAACAAAAATAAATAAATAAACTATGTCTGTATGGAAGTATTTTTGAATGTTTCTTACTCTATTTACGGTGTATTTATGCTCGAAGATTCGTGAAAAATTGCAGTATAATATGAAATTTTTGTGACTCCTAACTTTTGAACTATTTTAATTATTGTGATTTTGGAAGTATACAAACATAGTCATTAACGTGAATAACTCATAATATACATATATGTCTTATTTTGGTTATACAACCTTAACTTTTTGCGTTCTCGTTCAATGAATTTTGTATGTAAGAATGACTGACTAGTTTCCCCTTACTAGAATAGGCTTGACTTAAGTGATGAATGTAAACACACATAACACATAGAAACACTCAACTCCGAAATAAACATTTGTAGATCACAAAAATATTTGATCGAATCCTGAGGCTTCAACAGTAGTATTCTCTTTACACTGTGCCACCGAGGTGTAGAGGCTTACTTACCGAACGCAGTCGAGGGAGGAGCTCCACCATTTTGTGACGTAATTAACCACTTTTTTTTTTCCTTACAGTCTGCGGTCCGCCTAGCCAAAATGGTTGGCTACGTCAGTGCTGGCACCGTAGAATACCTGTACGACCCCTTGACTGGACAATATTACTTCCTCGAGCTGAACCCTCGTCTCCAAGTGGAACACCCTTGCACTGAGATGGTGGCTGATGTGAATCTACCCGCTGCACAGTTACAAGTAAGTTTCTTGAGTAGACCACTAGACAGACCAATATACGAATAGACCAGGAAGCCGAGTCTGCTATTTCAATCGTGTCGAAATAGAATGGTAATCGTCGCTCAATAGAAAGCCACCGGTACAATTTTGACAGTTTTTCGTAGGCAAATTACAATCGTACTCCAATAGACTTATATCGGTCGGCCGATAGAATTCTACTAACACGTACCGGGCCAGTGGTCGCTAGTCAGTTACATTTTTGATTGTCTACGCACTTGCAATGTTAACCTTAATATTGCAAGTGTCTATAGGCGACGGTAACCACTTAACACCAGGTGGGCCGTAAGCTTGATTGCCATGTCGTAGAATAAAAAAAAAACAAAACATTTTGACAGCTATAATCAGCGATTCTGGGTCTATTCTACGGCTTGTCAATAGTTGCCTCGGGCGTAAGGACCTGTTAAGGTTTTAATCGTACTTGATTGTTGAGCATGTCTCGACACAAATATGTTCCCACATGCCACATTTTCTGTTTTTACGATTTCTATGGTCATCACCATCACTAGCTGTATTAAGTCAAATACACTACGTCGGCAATGATACGCGCGCTGTATTCCGATTTATTGCCTTCCTATACCACAGGTACATAAGGTTGGTACAGTGGGTAGTTTCGAGATTTCCTTTTTTTTACCATGAGCTCGTCTGCTAGCAGGTGCACCACGTGCAAGTGAATCTGGTTTGAACCCCGGAGTAGGATTTTTCAGGGACCCATTGCAACCAACAAGTTATTTAATACATTATTTTCATACAGGTCGCAATGGGTCTTCCCCTATATAATATCAAGGACATTCGCCTGCTGTACGGGGAGTCCCCGTGGGGCATGACGCAGATAGAGTTGGACGAGCCCAAGCAGAGACCGTCGCCGTGGGGACACGTCATCGCGGCCAGGATCACCTCGGAGAACCCTGATGAAGGTATTATTGCGCTTGCTGTAGATATTTTACGAAATATTTCAAATTAATGACAAAAGATGTAGTGACTAAGGTCCGTATTCCAGAACGTTTCTCAATACTCAATCAACGCTTGAGGCTAGTTTTTGTCTTATAAATACTACTCTCAAGCGTTGATTGAGTGTTGAGAAACGTTCCGGAATACGGCCCTAAGATAGAAAAAGGGATGCTTAGATGGTTCGGAGACGTGAAATGGATGGATGAAAACAGACTGACGAAGCAGATTTATGTGGCGAGAGTGAATGGGCAAACTGGTAGGGGTCGACCTCGGCGTACGTGTGTTAATCAAATCGAAGAAGTAGAAGACGCAAAAGGTAAAAAAAGGTATGTCAGGATCGTAGCAAGTGGAAAGTCATAGTATCTGCCTACCCCGATGGGAAACAGGCGTGATAATATATATGCATGTAATTTATTGATGACAACCAGGACCAATTTCTACCTATACCGCGGTGCTAGAGTAAGCTACCGCCATTGTTAATGTCCCGGGTTTGATTTTCGGGTTGGAACAAATGTTTGTGTGATGTGGATTTGTGTATTAACTAGCTGACCCGCGCGACTTCGCCCGTCACGCCTTTATCCCCGTCGCACCCATTTCATCCAGTCGGTTATCAGGTACTTTTACAATAATGTATGAAAATTTGCCCAATTTGTTGACACTTATAATTACTGATCCTCTCTCCAGGTTAGTAGCGTGATGATATAAAGCCTTCTATATACTATACCAAGCTATAAGATTTCGCAAAACATAAATGAAAGTAGGGTAGGTGCCAGAACACACACACTACTTTGACTGCCTCTGTGGTGCGGTGGGAGTGCATCCGACTGCTACGCAAGAGGTCGTGGGTTCGATTCGCACCCAGGATAAAACTTTGTGCGATGAGCACGATGGTTTATTCTGTGACTGGGTGTTATTTATCTAAAATATGTATGTATTTAGAAATATATAAGTATGTTTATGAGTTATCTAGATCCCATAACACAAGCTAATATTAGCTTACTTTGGGCTAGATGGCGCTGTGTGAAAAGTGTCCCACAATATTTAAGAAAAAAAAAATACCTTTCTGTAGTGAGTCGATCACGCACTGAGCGATTAGCGAATGGCGACGAATACGCATGCGCGCTCCACTGATCTCCCGCCATAATCACTGACCTCCATACATATGGGAGGCGATTTGATTTTCGCTATTTCGGCGCTGACAGCAGCAGTGGGTGCGAAAGGAACTAATAATAGAGATCATAATAGATTCATATTAATAATAAATATTATAACTTTTTTATTAAATCATTTATTTAAACATGGTCACATATACAGTAGTAATCATACATCTGTAATTTTTTATTCGAAGAGCCTAACCGTACCTGGTGCAAAAGTGCCCATCACACTGGTGGCATTACCTCTTTGAATAATAATTTCATTTTAAAAATAATAATAATAAATATCAACTATATTCATACGACACAACAGACGGCTTATTCACATTAAACCTTAAAAAACACTTATCAACACGCAGACAATCAAAACCATACAGCGGCCATTTGCAGGTTACGTCAGATTTAGTTCTTTTCCCACGCATTGGGGCGCTTTGAATAGGCACAATAAAAAGCTGTAATTCTAGAGGTTATGGTCAGTCCAGCTTACTTGTATGTATTTAGGTCAGTGGCCATAATGCATGAACGCGTTATTTCAGAACAAATTTGATTACAATAAAATGATTATAGTGCGTTAATTTTAATAGATAGATATGTGCTGTCGCGGACTTTTTTAGAACTTTTAAAGGGAAACAATAATATCATACATAATTTTTGCGTATCATTAATCGTTTTGGCGGCTTTCGTAACGCAAGCCTTCAAATTCAATATTTTTTCCCAGATTTTATCACATTATTTATTGATGTGCACCGCACCTATTGGTCGTAGCGTGATGATATAAAGCCTATTTCTTCCTCGACAAATGGGCTATCCAACACAAAAAAAAATCTAATCCGACCAGTAGTTCCTGAGATTAGCGCGTTCAACCAAACAAACTCTTTAGCTTTATATACTAGGTAGCCGCAGTCGCAAAGGTGTAATCTATGCTAGCAGCATAAATTTGAGCGAAGCGTTAAATCAAACTAAGTATTTTCTCATAGACATCATGATTTTTGCGGATAACTATTTTATTAGATCGAATTTTGAAATTCGAGCTTCGTCACGACCTGCATAATTTGAATAGATTTCCGTAGCAGAAAAAAATACGAAAACGTATAAGAAATGGCGAAGGTCTGCCCGGTATTACAAACGCCATTGAAGTCGCTCCATGGGTACTTCGCTTCGCTCAATTAAATGTAGCTTGTATTTTTTAATGACTGCCTTTAGGCTTCAAGCCATCATCAGGAACAGTGCAGGAGCTGAACTTCCGTTCATCCAAGAACGTGTGGGGCTACTTCAGCGTGGCTGCCTCGGGAGGTCTGCACGAGTTCGCCGACTCGCAGTTCGGACACTGCTTCTCCTGGGGCGAGACCAGGGAGCAGGCCAGAGAGTGAGTATCATTGGTACACATGATTCCCGCTACAGTAATTAGCTAATTAGAGTTTACATTGTCCTAACTAGTTTTTGTAATTATTTATGGTCTGGTTACTAAAACCTTTTGACCAAATCTTAATTATGTCATACTAGTTGACGCCCGCGGCTTCGCCCGCGCAGAGTAGTTTTACCGTTCCCGTTTCCCACAGGAACTTATTCCCGGGATTAAAAGTAGCGTATGTGTTATTGTGATGTGTAAGCTATATATTGTACAGTTTCATCAAAATCTATTCTGTAGTTTTTACATGAAAGAGTAACAAACATCCACACAAACTTTCGCATTTATAATATTATTAAATAAAATAAATAAATATTGTTGGGACAACTTGCACATCGCCACCTGATTCCAAACTAAGTAGACCACCTGTTACGTGGGACAATAATGCAAATGGTGAAATGTGGGCGTATAGTATGCCTCTGCCTACCCCTTCGGGGATAAAGGCGTGACAATATGTATGTATGTATTGCTATCCGTGGCTCCGCCCGACTGGTGAAGTTTTCTCGTAACCGATTCCCACAGGAACTTATTTCCGGGATGAAAACTAGCCTATATCCTATTTTGATGCTAGTTAGCTAGTTTTATTAAATCATAATTTCATCATAGTTTTAATGTGAAAGAGTAATAAAATCACACATCCATTTAAAGTTTTGCATTTTTAATATTAGTGGAACTATACTGAACTATATTATGCTATTCACTGCCTCGGTGGCGCGGTGGTTGTGTATGCGACTGCTGCGCATTCGATTCCCAGGTCGGAACAAATATTTGTGTGATCAACAAATGTTTGTTTCGGAGTTTGGGTGTTTCGTATATATAATATGTATGTGTTTAGAAATATCTAAGTATGAATATCAGTTGTCTAGATCCCATAACACGAGCTTATATTAGCTTACTTCTAGACACACTATGTAAAAAAAAAATGTCCCACAATACTGAACTTATACTATATTAATATGAATTTCGGGTCTTATTCGCAACGTATATAATGTTAGCGTATTTAATAATCGGGCGGTATTTATTCGCCTTGCAACACCAATTTGATATACCTTTTTATTTAGTTTGTTCTGGCAACACAAAAATTGCCAGAAGCGGCTTGATCGGCTTTTACATTTTATGCTCTCTCTGTTGCGAGCTGCCGACGTGGAAGGTTGTACTAGAGGCTATGTATATAATATCAGTGTGAACTTATAATTAAAGCAATATAAATACAAAATGTGAGTGTATCCATATTTCAATTATTAGATACAAAGCCAAATTTGTCCTGCTGTTCTTCTTGCCAGTGCAAGTCCCGCTGTATTGGCTCTCAGTACACAGGCTCCCTTTACTTATCTAAACATCTATCTTAATATCTTAGTAATATTATAAATGCGAAAGTTTACAATAATATACATCAGAACACATAGGCAACTTTTTATCCCGGCAACAAGTTCCTGTGGGAAACTTCTCTAAGCGGGTGAAGCCGCGGGCGTCAACCAGTTAACAATAAAAGTTTGGTGTATCGCACTCTAGAAACCTGGTGATAGCGCTGAAGGAGCTGAGCATCCGAGGCGACTTCCGCACCACGGTGGAGTACCTCATCACCCTGCTGGAGACGCCGGCCTTCCAGGAGAACAACATCGATACCAGCTGGCTTGACGCGCTCATCGCTGAAAGGGTATGACTCTCTCTAATATTTCACAAAATACCTTGGGGCCCGAGTCTGCTATTTCAATCGTATCGAAATCGTCGCTCAATAGAAAGCCACCGGTACAATATTGTCAGTTTTTCGTAGTACTATTACAATTGTACTCCAATAGACTTCTATCGGTCGGCCGATAGAATTCTACTAACACGTACCACGCCAGTGGCCGCTAGTCAGTTGCATTTTGGATAGTCTACTAACATTTTGACAGCTATAAACAGCGATTCAGGTTCTATTCTACGGCTTGTCAATACTAGACTGTACCCCCTGTAAGCCGAGCCTACCATTTTAGAATAAAAAGACGTGCTATTTCTATTCTATATCGATTCCATTGCGACTGGTCCAAAACTAGGTAGTCTGCTAAATCTATACTTCTATACTATACTAATATATAAAGCTGAAGAGTTTGTTTGTTTGGGTGAACGCGCTAATCTCAGATGGCAAAAGCAGAGTCTCCAGTCTGTCGAACCTTGTGGATGCTCAATGCCATCTTATTATTCAACCCTGAATGTGATGTGTTTGCTGATAAATGGAACGATTTGGTCGATGTGTGAATATTTTTTTTGTGATAATGAATACACAACATTATCTTCTATACCTACTTAGTTGTGAATATGTCTAGTCTTAGTTAATTATTGTAATTGGTGTAAATAAAGCTGAAGAGTTTGCTTGTTTGGTTGAACGCGATAATCTCAGGAACTACGGGTCGAATTCGAAAAAATATTTTTGGGTTTAGATAGCCCCTTTTATCGAGGAATGCTATAGGCTATATATCATCACTAAAACACATAAATGTCGACAAATCGGGTAAATTTTTATGCATTATTGTAGAATTAATAAGCGACGGGATTAAATAGGTGCGACTGAAGTTCGAACAGGATCGAACCCGAAACCCTATTAAATTGACTGATGTGATTGTTTTATTATCTACGATAACGTATTATTGTACAGGTACAATCGGAAAAGCCGGACATAATGCTAGGCGTGATGAGCGGTTCCATTCTCATAGCAGACAGCATCATTACAACCAACTTCCAGGAGTTCAAGAGTGGATTGGAAAAGTAAGTTCCTACTTTGGCTATATTGGCAATAAGTTATAAGTAGAAACAGAAAATTTGATTCGAGACAGGGATTGAACCTGTGACCTTTGCCTAACCAGGGCAATGTTCTAGCCACCTGAACTACCCGAACCGTATCGAATCAAGTTGAAATTCTCCACCATATTTATATTGTCATTTTAAGAGTATGACCAGAGCCATCTATCGAACTAATGAACAACTCGATACCAATGAACAGTGTTACAACTATTTTTAAACATTGATGCAATGTACTCCACTCAGTATATTGATAATTTTTTTTAAAGCATATATTTGCTAAATTTCTCATAATTTTTTTTTAAATTTAGTATGTATGTATTATGTATTTATTTTTTTTAATTTTATTTATTTATTTATTTTATTTTTTTATTTTATTTATTTTCGCGAAGCCTGGCGATCTGTCCTCTCTGACTACCCCGTCAGGGATACAGCGTGAAGATAGTTAAGTTTTTTTTTTTTTTAAGAAATTTAGCAAAAAATTTATCAAGTTATAAGTATATTAGTTTTATTGCCAGGTTCTTCCTCTACCTATTGCTTTTCGAATCTGGCAGAAAATGTAAATGTCGAAGCAATAATCTTAACGTTCAAGTGTTACTTTGTGACCTACATGAATAAAGATATTTTCATTTCATTAATTTATATATATTTATCTATCAATCACGCCTTATCCCCGATGGGGTGACAGAGGCGCCTACGCCTACTTTCACCGTGTTTTCCTGTCCTACGTAATAGGTGGTGGTGTACCCATTACCGTGAAAGTTTTCAAGCCGCCCGTAAGACCTTCAACTTGACTTAACGAGTGTCCATGTTACTGACAACCGGGACCAACGGCTTAACGTGCCTTCCGAAGCATGGAAACGCACGCAAATGTAAATGCCACAAATTGGTCATCCATTCGTGACTAGTCATATCGAAAGTTGCTTAACGCAGTGATCGTTTACGAGTGTTTTCATTAATGTAGTGACTGCCTCGGTGGTGCAGTGGTAGTGTATGCGATTGACGAGCCTGAGGTCTCGGGTCCGATACCAGTGTCGCAAAAAAAAAATTGTGTGATCCACAAATGTTTTTTTCGGAGTTTGGGTGTTTACTATGTACAAAATTTAGAAATATTTTAGTATGTTTATCAGTTGTCTAGATCCCATAACACAAGCTTATATTAGCTTACTTTGGGCTAGACGCGCTGTGTAAAAAAAATCTCCCACAATATTTATAATTATTATTATTGTATTTGCCATCCAACAGGGGTCAGATCCAAGGGTCGGGTCAGCTGTCCAACTGCGTGGAGGTGGAGCTGATCCACTCGGGGTCCAAGTACCGGGTATCGGCCACCAAGTCCGGACCTACTTCCTACTTCCTGGCCATGAACGGCAGTTTCAAAGAGATAGAAGTTCATCACCTCACAGACGGAGGTAAGTTTTAACACACTAATTTATATGGACCGTCTCCGAAGAAGTTTAGTATTTGATTCTCGGGTCGATAAAAGTATTTGTGTTATTCGCAAAGGTTTGTTTCGGAATTTGACTCTTCTATGTATTTATAAGTATATAAGAAAAAAAAAGGAATCAAGGACAGTATTCCAGAACGTTTCTCAATACTCAAGAGACGCTTGAGGCAATTTTTGGCCTTATAAATACTATTCTCAAGTGTCTTGAGTATTGAGCAACGTTCTGAAATACGGCCCTAAGTTCTGCTGTGGCGCATGTTCCCGTGGGAATATAATCGTGACCGATTGAAATCGTAAAACAGTTTTTCTTATAACGCTTATTCCACTTTTTGAGCATGTAGAACTTACTATTTCTTAAATCGCTAACAACTTCAACCCCCTATTTTACCCCTTTAGTGGTGAATTTTTGAATTATGGGGTTTGTTTTTTTTTTAATATCAAGTTTTTAGGTGTAAGTATTTCGACTGGGTGTTGATAGATTACTGAGTCACCCGGTATTCGGTAATATTATCATTTTATTTTAATTCATCGAAATTGGTGCAGCCTATATCCTGCAAAAAAGCACTTTCAGAGCATGAGAAGTGAAAAGCCGAGTTTATAAATCGTCCACAAAACCATTTTGTCCTCGACATAACTATCAGTTAACTAAAAGTTTTCGATAAAAATGGTTCATTTTGTGCACTTGTTGTAAAATCCAGTATAATATGGATATAAGCACAATTATATTTCAAATTTATAATAGTGTATTTTTTAGTTTTCTACATCCCATTACACAAGCTTATATAAGCTTAATTTAGGCTGGAAGCAACCGTGAATAACGTATACATTATATTGTGGGACACTTTATCTATAGATCTAGCCCAAAGTAAGCTAATAATAGCTTGTGTTATGGGATCTAGATAACTGATAAACATACTTATATATTTCTAAAAACATACATATTATACATAGAAAACACACATAACTCCGAAACTTACATTTGTGGATCACACAAATATTTGTTCCGACCCGGGAGTCGAACCCGGGACCTCTTACGTAGCATTCGGATACACTCCCACTGCGCCACAGAGGCAGTCAACGTTAGTATAATAGTATAAGATAGTATACGTTTTTTAGGGAACTAGAAAAGAAAACCTTATTAGATCACTTTCTTGTCCGTCTGTCTGTGTGTCACCATAGATTTTTTTACACAAAACCAGTATTCTTCTATAAGCATATATTTTTTCTAGGTACTCTTCTATCAGTCGACGGCGCCTCCTATACCACATACCTAAAAGACGAAGTGGATAAATACCGCATCGTGATCGGAAATCAAACGGTGGTATTCGACAAAGAGAAGGATCCATCGAAGCTGCGAGCGCCATCTGCCGGGAAGTTAATCAACACGCTGGTGGAAGATGGCGGGCATGTTGATAAGGGACAACCTTACGCAGAGATTGAGGTCAGTGTACGCTAAAGGCTTATATATTACTAGGTATACCCCACGGCTTCGCCCGTGTCTTACTTCGAACTCCCGTCGCACCTATTTAATCCAGTCGCTTATAAATTCTACAATAATGTATAAAAATGACGCCCGATTGGTCGTCGCCGATATTTATAATTATTGCTTCTCTCTCCATAGTAGCGTGATGATATATAGCCTATAGCGTTCCTCGATAAATGGGCTAACTAACACAAAATGAATTTATCAAATCGTAAGGCCTTAAGGTGACGTAAGTGCCGGTCGGACGGTCGATGGCACCTTACGTCGCCTTAAGACGTAAAGAGGTGGATTAATTCGCCAGTTTCGAGTACGTCTCGGTGGTGTAGTTGGTAAAAACGCTGAATAGTCGCGGATAGGTGATCGTTTTGTGCCATTTAAATTTACGAGCGTTTCCGTGCTCCGGAAGGAACTTAAGCCGTTGGTCCCGGTTGCCATTAAAAGCCCAGTTAAAGGTGACTTGAAATATTTCATCAGTAGGTCGCCACAAATTGCGCTTATCCATTTCAACACAGCAATGCGCTCACTACCTACGTAGAACAAAGATACATACGGTGAAATATGGGCGTATTATATACCTCTGCCACCCCTTCGGGGATAAAGACGTGAGAGAGAGAGAGAGAGAGAGGGAAAGAAGAAGAGAAAAGATTTTCTGCGTTTGATGAGGCAATACTATCTGCGTGGGGTGTTGAAAAAGTTTTTCTTTTGTAGGTGATGAAAATGGTGATGACCCTGTCGGCTCCGGAGTCAGGAAAAATAACTTGGATACTGAGACCTGGCGCTGTACTGGATATGGGTTCTCTTATTGGTACACTGGGTGAGTCCGTCACATTTTTATTAATTTATTTTTTTACAGCTACCATTACAGAGAAAAAATCCCCAAAGCGATACTGTAGTAACCTTCTATCTAGTACATACGTCCCATCACAAATATTCTACTAATATCATAAACGGGAAAGTTTGTAAAATGAATGTTTGTTACTCTTTCACGCAAAATCTACCTGTCCTCTCTGACTACCTCGTCAGGGATACAGCGTGAAGATAGTTATATGTCTGTATATCTCGCTGTTTTTTTTGTTTGATTGTTACCACGATAATCGCTGAGATAGGAAGGCGCCCGAAAGGGACTAGGCATCATGAAAAATCTATGCAAAAAAATCATCTCAAAATATGGTGCTAAGCTCAAAACTCGAAGACAGCTGGACCAATTCGAGGTTTAAATGGAGAGAAAAATTAGAAAAATGCATAAAAAATGGTAACGGGAAAATTTCACTACGCGGGCGGAGCCGCGGGTGTCAACTAGTATCCAATAAAAGTCAAAGGATAGTAGAATCCAGTCTCCAAATCTAGGTAGACGGCGAGATGACTGATGTGTCTAGCAATGACGTTAAAATCTGCTTCTTTAAAAGTGATCAGGGGGCCGAGTCTACTATTGACAAGCCGTAGGATAGAACCAGAATCGCTGTTTTTAGCTGTCAAAATGTTAGTAGACTATCAAAAATGCAACTGACTAGCGGCCACTGGCGCGGTACGTGTTAGTAGTAGACTTCTATCGGCCGACCGATAGAAGTCTATTTGAGTACGATTGTAATATGGCGACTGCCTCGGTGGCGCAGTGTTAGTGTATGCGACTGCCGCGCCTGAGGCCCAGGTTCGATTCCCGGGTGAGAAAAAAAATGTGTGTGATCTTCAAATGTTTGTTTCGGAGTTTGGGTGTTTCCTAATTGTATAATATGTATGTATTTAGAAATATATAACTATGTTTATCAGTTATCTAGGTCCCATTGCACAAGCTTAAAGGTTAGTTTTGGCTAGATGGCGCTGTGTGAAAAGTGTCACACAATATTAATTTATTTATTTTTAATATCCTATTCCAGAGCTGGACGACCCATCCCTGGTGATGACGGCGCAGCCTTACAAGGGCCAGTTCCCTCTGGAGGAGAATACCACCTTCTCTGAGAAGCTCAACCATATTCACAACAAGTTCAGGGCTATTTTGGAAAACACACTCGCAGGTATCTTTTTTTGGTTCTTCACAACTTGATATTCAATGGGGGCCCCCTGTGCACTTTAAAGGGGTTGATTTTATTAATATAATATAGTTTATGATGATAACGATACGCTTGTAGCCCCGCTGGGTAGTGTTCTGTAAACGATCTTTAGGTTAAGAATCTTACTATACGGTCAGTTCTGTGATGGGTGACTGTTTGTAGCGTTTTACATTTACGAACGCATTACAATTTTCGAAGTGATCGCATCTCCACAGCATTGCTATGGAGTTTCACTACCGAAAAACATTATTGGCACTAGCACTGCGTTGTGAAACGCGAGACGTGTTTTTTGCTTCTATATCTCTTAAGTTTGATTAAAATAGCCACCGTGTTTCTTTTTTATTATACAAAGAGATTATTTTAATGTTTTTCAACTGTAAAATATATTTAATAATAATATTTGAAACAGGTTACTGCCTACCCGAGCCGTACAACACGCCTCGGTTACGGGAGGTCGTTGAAAAATTCATGCAGAGTCTGCGGGACCCATCTTTACCGTTGCTCGAGTTGCAAGAGGTAAGTGAGTGAAATGATGGAATAGTAGATTATGGTACAAGTGTGTAAAGTTAGTGATTACCACTGAGTCGTAATCAACAATACACACGTGTATCATACGACATTTTTCAATACACTTATAAATAATATAATACTAAATAAAACAGATATTTTTTCTTGGAGATTTCAAGTAGAAAACTTTCTATAACGTTAATGGCTTCACATCTTATATCGGTCGGTGTAGGTACTACATAAATCGTTTTCTTCATAACTAGTACTTGTAGACATTTTAATTAATATATAACTTTAATTTCTTTTATTTTAATTTTATATGTATTGATGAATCTTGAAGAAGCGAAGTATGCATGGATCGCGAAGCCTGGCGATCTGTCCTCTCTGACTACCCCTTCAGGGATACAGCGTGACAGTCTTTTTTTTAATTTCAACAGGGTAATCGAATTGTGAAACATTTTGGGAATAATTTTGCTGTTATATAATTATTTAGTTTTTTTTTATATGCTCGCGTACTGACCACAGAGTATATAATGAGGTTTCCTTTTTTTTTGTTAAAAGTTATATTTGAGTGAAAGTTTTGATTATTATACACGTACAAGATGAAATTTTCTATTTAAATACGAAGTTGCATGAAATAAGCAAGCATATTAATTTATTTGCTCTATTGCACGCGATCTTTTTAAGAATAATCAACTAGTGCAATAAAAAAATACAATTATCCCACTAGTGTTAACATAACAATCAAAAATCCACAGTTTGATAATAGGTACCATTAAGTGCCTAAGCCGGTAAGATTATTATATATATAGTAAGTGTATTGAAAAAGTATATAAGTATACAAGGCCGCCCTATAATTAGATAATTTCTAGATATTTTTTGACATATTTATTATATTGTGGGACACAATTTTCACACAGCGCCATCTAGTCCAAAGTAAGCTAATATAAGCTTGTTGGATGCCATACCACAAGCTTGTACATGTATGTATTTACTTGTACATGTATGAATTTATTTATACATGTATGTATTTAGAAATATATACATATATCAGTTATATCTGCGCTACTCTTAATTGACTATTAAAATATGGTGGAGAATTTCACACAGTACACAGGTAAGAAATAAAATGGGCTCCCCACCTGTTACCTGGGACAAAAATGCATACGGTGAATTGTGTAAAATTTCTCTCATATGTCAATAAAAAAAAACACTTATGATAAAAAGGTTTCACTTCAAAACAACATGGCGCGTAACCGAAAAACGTAGCGATATTTTTTCACAGATTATAAAATTTCTCTGAACGATGATAAAGAAGTTACACTTCAAAAAAAAGATGAATTTAGAAAAGATAGAAATCTATACTTTGTCTCCCAGGTGTTGTCGTCGACGTCAGGCCGCATCCCCATCGCGGTGGAGAAGAAAGTCCGCAAGCTGATGGCGCTGTACGAGCGGAACATCACCAGCGTGTTGGCGCAGTTCCCCAGCCAACAAATCGCCAGCGTCATTGACCAGTCAGTACCTCCACCATATATAACTTATCTTTTATTTATTTTTAAATACAAATTGTTATAGCTAGCCAATACAACGGTTATTAAAAAAAACCTTTACAGATTTGTCCGGACTACCACATTCAATCGACACTGTTATTCCATTATATAAAACATTTTTCCACTCTAAAAATTACTAAATCTACTAATCATTATACATTGATAAACTAAATTACAACATTTTATGTGGGTAATAAACTTGGTATTGAAGGCGAATGTGTAGTATTAAACTATGATTTTAAATTTTAAATAGATTTGTATTACAATTAACTATAATAATAACTATTAAAATAAAAATAATAATAATAATACATTTATAAGTATATATGTGTGCTAAATAATTTAAAAGATAATTAAATAATGCTTATATAATCATAATTAATTTAGTTAATTAATTATATTTCATAATAATTTATTTTTCCACCATTTCATAAAATTAGGTATAATAGAACATGATAAAGGGCACATTTGCTTCTTTAAATGCGCATAACTATATAACAATAACGCACGAACCACTTAACTTATTTATTGAACTTGTACTTCTTTTGACACGTTAGGAGAAAATGATGAGAGTAAATTTTTACCATATGCCCGCTGACCGTCATGAAAAACCGACGCCATGAAGTTAGCTGATTAGTGTTTCCATGACAACTTATAAACACCCTGAAGTTAGCTGATTAGTGTTTCATGACAACTTATAAACACCCTGAAGTTAGTTGATAACTGTATCCATGATAGCTTATAAACACCCTGAAGTTAGCTGATAAGTTTATCTATAATATGTATGTATTTAGAAATATATAAGTATGTTTATCAGTTATCTAGATCCCATAACACAAGCTAATATTAGCTTACTTTGGGCTAGATGGCGCTGTGTGAAAAGTGTCCCATAATATTTATTATTATTAAGTGTTTCCATGACAACTTATAAACACCCTGAAGTTAGCTGATAAGTGTTTCCATGACAACTTATAAACAGCCTGAAGTTAGTTGATAACTGTATCCATGACAACTTATAAACACCCTGAAATTAGTTGATAACTGTATCCATGACAACTTATAAACACCCTGAAGTTAGTTGATAACTGTATCCATGACAACTTATAAACAACCTTGAAGTTAGCTGATTAGTGTTTCATGACAACTTATAAACACCCTGAAGTTAGTTGATAACTGTATCCATGATAGCTTATAAACACCCTGAAGTTAGCTGATAAGTGTTTCCATGACAACTTATAAACGCCCTGAAGTTAGCTGATAAGTGTTTTCATGACAACTTATAAACACCCTGAAGTTAGTTGATATCTGTATCCATGACAACTTTTAAACACCCTGAAGTTAGCTAATAAGTGTTTCAATGACAGTACAAACACCCTGAAGTTGCTGAAAAGTGTTTCCATGACAACTTATAACTATATTTAAAGTAGTTTTCATTCTTTTGATGTTTTTTTTTCTTACTAATTTATCATTCCTGTTACAAACATAGAATTGTGGTATATGAGATGAAATCTTATTAGTCTAAAGCAGTATAACATCCAACGCGTGTACTTAAGTACATACACACTTCTTTTTATTTTTAATTTCAATACATACACCATTCTTACATCTTTTTTTTGTTACAGCCATGCAGCTTCTCTAGCCAAGAGGGCAGACAGAGACGTGTTCTTTATGAGCACGCAAGCGTTAGTTGTGCTTGTCCAACGATATAGGTAAGAATAAATATCTATATAAATAAAAGAAAGTCGTGTTAGTTACACTATTTATAACTCAACAACGGCTGTACCGATTTGGCTGAAAATTGGTGGGGAGGTAGCTTAGAGCCAGGAGACGGACATAGGCTACTTTTATCCCGGGAAATATTTCCAGTGGGAAACGGGAACAGGAGAACTTCTCTACGGAGGCGAATTACGACGATATTAGATGGTGCCACGAAGTTCGAAGTATGTCACGAACGAAACCGGGCGGGACAGCTAGTAAATAAATAAACCAAAAATTTTAGGTGTGTAAATTACATTCGCACTCGTAGCCCTGCTGACGCAGTGTTCTGTAAACGATCACTGCCTTAAGCAAATTTCGCTATGGCTGGTCCTCAGATGGGTGACCGTTTTTTGGCGTTTACATTTTCGATCTTTCAGTACTTCCGAAGGCACGTTAACCGTTGGTCCCGGTTGCCAGTAAAATGGCAATCGTTAAGCCAAGTTGAAGGTTAAGTAGTTAAGCCTTTTGGGCGGCTTGAAAAATTTTAATAACAGGTCCATTTTCAACACGGATATGGGCTATACCACCTATACCACCTATTACATGGGGCAATAATGTTGTTGGGGATAGTCGTGATTGTCATAAAACATTTTCACACAACGCCTCCTTTTTTAGACCGAATTAAGCAAATTTACGCTTTTATCCTCGAAGGGGGGAGAAAGTGGAAGAGGCAAGAGTAATTTCTTTTCCTTCTTTTTTTCTTATGAAGATACCCGGACTATTGAGACATACTAGTCCAACATACAGAGGCCCTTTAAGAATTTTAATCTAACAGGAAATGGGACCTCCGCTGCGGATAGTTCACGCCCGCCTTATGTAGAACGGTAATGGACCATCTCCAATGGGAACTATGAAGTGAGCTATTGGGTTGGGGGCTAAATGGATTGGGTGACTTAAGCTATTGATGAAAATTGTCGGCTATTTGAATATATTATTATCAACGATTTTTTAAGTGAGAGCTTCTTTTGGCACACAGATTTTTCTGTAGATAGTAAGTTAGACTGATCCGTCACGCTCTGACGTGAAAGGCTCGATCGGGTGAACTCGGGAACGCCGAGTGTACCCGAGCGAGAAAGAGACAGTCAGCTGCTCTTCGCTGTTGTGTCGCTGTGTTTACTATATTCAATACATACTTAGTTATTGATTGAGATTGCCAATGAAGTATACATTTGCGGTCTTAAGCACGCACTATTAATTTTTTATTACTACTGACGATTTAATTTTATTATTACAGAAACGGTATCCGCGGACGTATGAAGGCAGCTGTTCATGACTTATTGAAACAGTACTATCAAGTGGAGAGTCATTTCCAGCTAGGTAAGTTAGTTTAGCTTTAGATTTCTAACCTCTAAAGATTAGATTTTTTTTTAAAACGATCTTTCTGGGTATGTCAGCAGATGCATGAAAGTAAGTTGAATGCTGTCAGGTTTCTCGATTCATGTATACTTCCTTCGCTTCCTGCAGATTCATTAATCTTTTATACAAGCACGTCTAGGTATCCGAGTACTTTAGACATTTCCGTTTTTGAGCAGTCTGCTCACGTGGTCTACATATGTAAGTCTCGGCCTACCCTGGCTCCTTCTACCCTCTACTTTCGCATAATATTATATTCATATTCAATCGTTCCTCATTTATTCGTTAGACGTGTCTTTTTCATTTAGAACTACATGTTTATTTTTTCTTTTCTTGAGCAGTTCGCTTCGTGATTCCTCACTGAGAATTTGTAGAGAAGGTTACCCTTGACTGTTGTGCGGTAGATTTGACGAATGGATGGCGTGTGGTGGATTTATTCTAAGCATTCCACCCTTTTATTATCGTTCTAAGCTGGATTTCCACCATGTTACGACTGATTACCGATTATTATTTTACTGGGTTCGATTCCCGGGTCGGAACATATATTTGTGTGATCAGCAAATGTTTGTTTCACAGTTTGGGTGTTTCCTATGTATGTATTTAGAAATATGTATATCAGTTGTCAAGATCCCATAGTACAAGCTTATAGCTTAGTTTGGGCTAGATGGCGCTGTGTAAAAAGTGTCCAACAACATTTATTTATTTGTTACTTATCTCAAAAGGCATACGGTTCGATCACAACAATAATTGTGTCTATATTTGTGTAGGTTCGTATGACAAGTGCGTGGTGAGCTTACGGGAGCGTTACAAGGATGATATGCAAGCCGTCACCAATATTATCTTCTCGCATAACCAAGTGGCGAAGAAAAATTTGTTGGTAAGTTTCATTTATGTATGAAAGAAGACTATTAAAAGATAATAGATTTGTTAACTCAAGCGCTCGTGGCCCCGCGGTCTCAGTGTTCTGTAAACGATCACTGAGTTACGCAACTTTCACTATGGCTGGTCCTCGGATGGGTGACCACTTTGTGGCATTTATATTTTCGAGCGTTTCCGTGCTTCGGACGGCACGTTAAGCCGTTGGTCCCGGTTGCCAGTAACATGGCAGTCGTTAAGTCAAGTTAAAGGCCTTATGGGCGGCTTACAAACTTTCAACAGCAGGTAGCCACAACCTGCGTCTGTCTAATTCAGCACAGCAATGGGGTCACCACCTGTTACATGGTACAGGAATACACATGTTGAAAAGTGGGCATATAATATGCCTCTGCCACCCCTTCGGGGATAAGGCGTGATAGATGAATAGATTTGTTAAATAAGCGTTGAAATGAATCATTGAAACGATGCAGCTCGGCTCCAGAGTTTTAGCGGGAAGGTAGTTAGTAGAGTAATTTAAATTGATATAAATTGATATTCCATTATTCCTTTCCTTTCTAACAAGTTACCTTTGATTATGTATTAAAGCGCGACAACTAAACATAGAGTTAGCACTAATCATTTACCAACACTGTATTCACTTGATTTTTGCAAATAAATGATTGATTGATCGATGTCAAAGTCCACTGCAAGTCGCGTTATTTAGAAATATCAATGTGTTGTTTTGTACATACATACATACATATTGTCACGCCTTTATCCCCGAAGGGAATATACGCCCACATTTCACCGTATGCATTTTGTCCCACGTAACGGGTGGTGAGCCCATTGCCGTGTTGAAATAATAAATAATAATAAATATTGTTGGGAAAACTCACACAACGCCATCTGATTCCAAACTAAGCAGAGCTTGTACTATGGTAACCAGATAACAGATAAACATACTTATATATTTCTAAATACTTACATATTAAAGAGAAATAACACCCAGACACAGAATAAACCATCGTGTTCATCACACAAAGTGGGAATCGAACCCACAAATGGACAGGAGCAGACGGTGGCGACCTGCTGTTGATAATTTTTTAACCCAATAAGGCCTTTAACCAGACTTAACGATTGCCATTTTACTGGCAACCGGAACCAACGGCTTAACGTTCCTTCCGAAGCACGGAAACGCTCGCAAATGAAAATTCCACAAAGTGGTCACCCATCCAAGGACCACCTATAGCGAATGTTGTTTAACGCAGTGATCGTTTACAGAACACTGAGTCAGCGGCGCCACGAGCGCTTCATTCATTGTTGTTTGGTACTACTGTTGTTTGGTACTACTGTTGTTTGGTACTACTGTTGTTTGGTACTACTGTTGTTTGGTACTACTGTAAAATCGGATCAGTAATTATAAATGTCAACAAATAGGTAAAATTCTGACTATATTTCTATGACTGTGTTCAATAGCTTGAATTAAAAAAAAAACTAAACTATCTTCACGCTGTATCCCTGACGGGGTAGTGAGAGTGGACAGATCGCCAGGCTTCACAATCCATGCATACTTCATCCGCTTCTTCAAGATTTATCAATCGCTTCATACACGCACGTCTGGGTATCAGAGTACTTTTGACTTTTTCGTGTTTGAGCAATCTGCTCACGTGGTCTTCATATGTAAGTCTCGGCCTACCCGTCTCGGTCTGACTCCTTCTACCCTCTACTTTCGCACAATATATATTCTTCGTCAATCGCTAGTCAAAGTTTGAGTCTTTTAAGTCATATAATATTGTTTTGTCGTAAACAGGTGACATTACTAATCGACCATCTGTGGTCGAACGAGCCGGGACTGACAGACGAGTTGGCGACCACGCTCAACGAGCTGACGTCACTGCACAGGGCTGAACATAGCCGAGTGGCTTTGAGGGCTAGGCAGGTGAGATTGTTACTGTACTCATGGTATGATTACTTAGAACATTGAACAGTGAATGTTATGCATTTCATGTTATTCGGCTCATGCAATATAGCCGAAATGTCGAGAGGTGAGAAAAAGTTAATATATTACGCGAAAAAGACCCGAATAACATACAATTCATAGTATAATAAGCCGTGTGAGTTTAAAAACAGTGAATGTTAGTTTTTGAAGTGAAAACTTATTATAGCGCGGTACGCATATTTTAGATGAGACAAAATCTCTGGACTCGCGACACCGTTACCGAGACGTTATAAAAAGTTTTGTAGTATTATATTGATAATTTTGAACCCTTCGTTGAATAGTTATCAACCTTCGATAGCTCAGTTGGTACAGCGGTGGACTGTGGATGGTTATAAATTGGGATCCATAGGTCGCTGGTTTTAATCCGGCTCGAAGTAACTCTTTTTGTAATTCTTTTCGGATTTCTTTTTGTCTTCTTAAAGTAATTGGGTTTCAAAATAGTAATTTTTTCATCATCATTAACTTCGATCCCGGCCAATTTTCGAAGTGAAACCGCGAACGCGTCTAGATGAATTAATTATTAATAAATTTAGTTTTCACTTCTGTCAGGACTCCCGGAGTGCAACCTGTATTTTTTATTACAGCGCCATCTAGGGACTAGTTAAATGCTAGCATGAGCACCAAATTTCCGATAGATGGCGTTGCATCGGACCTGTAGTCTAAACTGACCCAAAAATATGAAAACCTAACTAGCGTTATTTAATTTTGTTTTATGAACATATACAATATGTTAAGAATACCCTGTCCGATCCGTGAAGGTATTGGTAGGTATTGAGAATATTGTATGAATCAATCACTTAATGATATTATTCGTGTAAACCTATTTAGAAATTACCCCAAAAATTATCCCAAGAAATTTACCCTAAAAATTAACCCTGAGTAAAATAAGTTAAAAATTAATATAATGTGGTAGTTTACATGGCAACACAGGGAAAGGGCTATTGGAAAATGCAAGTTCAAAAGGTCAGCTTACACCTGCCGGCGGTTTCTTTTGATATCACATACACTCGTCGACGCATGCCAACAAAGGTGTTGTCAGTTTTAGAAAATTTGCTATATTTTAAGAAAATTGTACTAATTCTGATACTAAAAACACGCATTTAAAAATATGATTACTATTTTATACTTATAAATAATTTGTTTTTTTTTGTTATGTTATTGAAGTGTCTATGTGCCCCTTTCGGGTCGGACAGGGTTTTCTTAACACCGATTATGTTAAATATATGGTTAATTTAATAATAACTTGGAGTGTAGCAGTTATGAATATGTAAATGTGATGTGATGAAATCTAATTGATTCATGTTACATGTGAATATAATCTGTTCATAGAATTGTTATTTTTGAATATTTCACAAAAATCGATTTGGTTAACTAAACACTAGATGGCGGTAAATACAATGACTCAAAAAGCCATCGGTTTCTTGCTTTTTTTGACGTTACACTAAATGACGCTATCGAGATATTCCATCCATTAAGGATTTTGAATGAACTTATTACATAGGGTTTTCATCATTAGGGTAGGTAGGTATGGGTAGGGTTTTGCAGGTTCGGCAGTGTGAATATAGCGCCTCTGGTGTTGCAAACGTCCATAGGCTACGGTGACCGCTTTGATATTTTGCAACGGGTTCGATTCCTGAGTCGCAACAAATATTTGTGTGATTTGCAATCGGAGAGTTTGGGGTGTTTCGTGTGAATAATATGTATGTATTTAGACATACAACAATGCATACGGGTTGCACAAAAAGGCGTGACATTATGTATGTATGTATTTAGACACATAAATAAATATCGTTGGGACCACTCACACAACGCCATCTAATTCTGAACTTGTACTATGGTAACCAGATAACTGATAAACATACTTATATATTTCTAAATACGTACATATTATATATAAATAACACCCAGACAAAGAATAAACCATCATGCTCATCACACAAAGTTTTATCCTGGGTGGGAATCGAACGCACGACCTCTTGCGTAGCAGTCGGATACACTCCCACCGCGCCACATAGGCAAGTTTGTTTATCAGTTATCTAGATCACATACCACAAGCTTAGTTTAATTAGAACTAAAAGGTCTGAGAATGTCCCGAAAAAAAATTTTTTTTTTCAGGTCTTGATAGCCGCCCACCAGCCAGCATACGAGCTCCGCCACAACCAGATGGAGTCCATCTTCCTCTCCGCCGTGGACATGTACGGACACGACTTCCACCCGGAGAACCTTCAGAAACTGATCCTCTCCGAGACCAGCATCTTCGACATACTCCACGATTTCTTCTACCACACCAACGCTGCTGTATGTACTGTTTATTTACCACAACTCGTGAAGCTCTCGTAGCTTAGTTCAATGTTAAGCATCTATTGTTATGGTCAGTTTTTGAGATGGGTGACCGTTAGTGGCATTTATATTTACTGAAGCCGTTGGTCCCAGCAAAGGTAAAGCTGATGACGATGTCAAGCCCTCAGTCCTAGGTCCTGTGTCCTGGCCTTAGTAAAGCAGTTTTTTTGAAATTTTTCAACAGCAGGTAACAAGATTCCATTCGCTAACGATCACTGCGCTAAGCTACTTATGATACGGTAAGTCCTGAGATGGGATTTCGTTTGTGGTATTTCTGTTTACAAGCGTTTCCGTGCTTCAGAAGGCACGCGAATCCTTATTGGCTATTTGAACATTTTCTACAGCATGTCGCCATAACCTGGCCCCTGTTCGTTTCATCGCAGCACCTATTATATGGGATAAATATACAAATAGTTAAATGTGGGCGTATAGTTGTTGTTTTTCTTTCGCCCATCTTGGGCAGGCAAATGAAACTCAGTCCATACAGCCTTGTCTTTTGTAAAGAAATATTCGTAATTTTTAGTTTTAGTCATGTCCAGTCCTTTGACGATGTCAAGCCCTCAGTCCTAGGTCCTGTGTCCTGGCCTTAGTAAAGCAGTGGACCCTTTACAAGGGCTTTCTATGGAGATTTGGTACTAACTTTTTTTCACACATGCACATTTTTGAACACTTCATGTATCGTAATCACCATTATTAAATTCAAAATCACGATTTATTCTCTAGTTTTGGAAAATAATATACTACAACCGTACGTCATTGTCCATGTTCCATAAGTGAAATTTTTTACATTATCGTTTTGCAAAATTTGCAGGCTGTAGTACAAACACACACACACTCACTCACTCACTCTCTTAAGCCTTTGCCGCTTAAACGAGACAGCAGGAGCATGCACACATTTTAGCCGCGCGATAAAAAGAGAGAAGAATATTACTTCCTCTCCTACGCCGCATCGGCGATCTACTCTCCTTCCGTATTTCGAATAGTCGATCACGTGTCCTGACGCGAGTTTAACGTTTTATTATTACTTTTATTATCCATCCCAAAAACTGCCCAACACCGGTAAAGACGTTTCCACGTTAAAAAATGTCTTACAGTATTTGTTATGATTTATTTATTATTATTATTTGCAGGTGTGCAACGCAGCACTAGAAGTATACGTTCGGCGCGCGTACACTTCCTACGATATCACTTGTCTTCAACACCTGGCTCTGTCCGGGGAGCTGGGGGTGGTACATTTCCAGTTTGTCCTGCCCACTGGACATCCCAATAGGTGAGTAGTCTCAATGCTTGTGCAGTAATTAGCGGGCCTGAAACCGAATTCTGTCTTTCCTTCTCTCTCTCTCACTCGCTTTCCCTTTCTCTCGCTTTCCAGAGGGAGAAATTAAGGAAGTGAGAGAGAAGAGTTCTCTCTCACTTTCTCGCTTTCCAGAGGGAGAAATTAAGGAAGTGAGAGAGAAGAGTTCTCTCACACTTTCTCCATCTATCTCTCTCCCTCTCTTTTTCTTACTCTTTTTTTTTGTCATCGCTCTCCCTCTTCTCTCTCGCTTTATCTCTTGCCCCCCCTCTCTCTTTTTCTCTCTGTCTCACTATTTCTCTTCATCTTCCTAACCATACCTGGATTTAGAGCTGGCGTTCACTTTCATTTGATCACTAGAAGTAGCTATTGTGTGTTTTGTATTTTTCGGATTTACATTACTTGTGGTGTAAAGAACGACACCAAGATCTCTAGGACCTAATCAACTTCTCGGTTTCTTCTATCGTTGTACCTGCGGATTAACTGATGAGGAATAGAACTAGGCGTCCTTAGGGGGTTGGGAGGAAAAACGGCTGTCGGTTCTAACAATGCCGACGAATAAAATCCAATTACAGTGCTCCCAGGCTTGGAACTAAACCAGAATTCTGAAGATCTTAAACTTAATAGCAGTTATCATTTGGCTTTTAATGTTCAACGTTGTAGGAAGCGACTGCCGTCTGACCTTCCAACCTCTTAGCGTCGTTGCCTCCTCCATTATTCAGCAAGTGATGTCGGTTGGGCCCCTAAGATCTTGGTCGGCCTCTTACACCTATGAAGAATGAAAGAAGAGCATACCACATTAATATGTTTTTATTATATGTATGTATTTAGAAATATATAAGTATGTTTATCAGTTATCTGGTTACCATAGTACAAGCTCTGCTTAGTTTGGAATCAGATGGCGTTGTGTGAGTTGTCCCAACGATATTTATATATACATAATATATATATATATATATGGATTTTACTATCTAAAGATAAATATAATTTAAATTCAATTCAATTCAAATTTTCATTTTAAATTCAATTTTAAATTCAATTCAAATTTCCTTTCGAATTCAATTCAAACCCAATTCAATTAAACGTAACTATCTTCACGCCGTGTCCCTGACAGGGTAGCCACATTACCATTATATATTTCATATCAGAATTCCGATCAGCCAATCAGAGATCGAGCTGTCCGCTGCTGAAGACCAGGAGGGTACTCCGGCGGAGTTGAGCTCGGCCGCCAAGAGGAAGTGTCACCACCGGACCGGAGCCCTGGCCGCCTTCGACTCCTTCGACCAGTTCGTGCAGTACTCCGACGAGCTCTTGGACCTGGTCCACGACTTCGCAAGCACAGCTACTGTTAGGAGAGAAGTGAGTATTCTTATAAGGTGAAGGAAATTGTGTCTTTTAAACTTGTCCCAATTTACTTGGGGTCGGCGCAGTATATCTTTCTCTTCCATTCATCCCTGTTATTCGACATGACCATTCACTCCTTTCACATTACTCCTTATAATCCCGTACATCCAATTTTTCTTCGGCCTTCCTCTAGCTCTCCATCCATCAACTTTCATATTCATAGTTCTTTTGGTGACATGACTTTCATCCCTTCTCATCACATGCCCAAGACAGACGGTACCATCTCATTTTTTCAGTCACAGGCGCCACTCTCTAACTCCCTCTAAAATACTAATTTCGTATTTTATCCATACATTCTGATCCATATCCATATAATACCACAGGTTACTAATATTTTTTTATACCACTGCGGTGACAGACAAGCATACGGTACACCTGATGGAAAGTGGTCACCATAGCCTATGAACGTTTGCAACACCAGAGGTCCGATCCTTTTTTGAAGAACCCCATACTACAACACCAGAGGTCCGATCCTTTTTTGAAGAACCCCATATTATAGAAGTTCTAATGAATTATTCAGCAATCACGTACAAATTTTATAAACGTGAAAGTTTGTATGAATGTTTTCACGCAAAAATGAATAGATTTTGATGAAATTTTCCAGTAAAATAGCTTACACATCAGAATAACACATAAGCTACTTTTTAACATGGGTTAAACAGTTTTTGTAGGTAACAAGTTTTCTGTTGAACAGTCTATTTATCAAGAAAGCCTAAAAACTTTTCGCGAAGCCGTGGGCGTCAACTAGTATGAAATAAAAGTGAAATTAGGAAACAAATTTTTTTTCAAAAATTTCGAAAGAAATGTTTATAAATTAAAAAAAAATTATTGATCCTTTTTTTTATAATGTTAGCTACCTAGTCCTAGCAGGTTGCTGGTGTTTTACAAATGACCCTGTGTATATTAGTACTAGATGACAGCTTCGCCCGTGGAATATTTCGACCTCCCGTCGCACCTATTTGATTCCGTCGCTTTAAAATTCTACAATGATGTATTAAAATTTACCCGATTTGTCGATATTTATGACTACTACTCTGCTCGCCAGTGTAGTAGCGTAATGATATATAGCCTATGGCCTTCCTCGATAAATGAGCTATCTAACACAAAAATATTTTTTTAAATCCTACCAGTAGTTTCTGAGATTAGCGCGTTCAACCGAACAAACAAACAAACAAACTCTTCAGCTTTATAATATTAGTATAGATAGGTGAAATCAATTTCCTTGTTCGGTACAGGACCTGGCAGCTCTTCAGGAAGGCAGCGAGAGCCGAGACAGCACCAGTATCAACGTGGGCCTCGACTATAAACCTGTCGACACCGAAGATGTGGTAAGTGTTCATTGATACATACGTAAAAAAAAATAGTGTGCTTAGACCATGCGACTGAAGAATTTTTTTTTTAGTTCCATGTATGTATTGGCTATGAGAGAAAGAGAGGAAGGAAATGTGTGCTGGCCTCTCTTTATCTTGCCCCTACAGTAATATACTATTATGTATCTATCTATCACGCCTTATGCCCGAAGGAGCGGCAGAGGCATATTATATGTCGAATTCTTACCATGTGTATTCCTGTCCCACGCAATATGTGGTGAGCCCATTGCCGTGTTGAAATAAACAAATGCAGTTGTGGCTACCTGCTGTTGAATGTTTTCAGGCTGCCCTTCAACTTGACTTAACGACTGCCATGTTACTGGCAACCGGGACCAACGGCTTAACGTGCCTTCTCAAGCACGGACACGCTCGTAAATGTAGATGCCATAAAGTGGTCACCCATCCGAGGACCCACCCATAGTGAAAGTTGCTTAACGCAGTGATCGTCGTATCGATCGTAATATGCTTCTGCCACCCCTTCGGGAATAAGGCGTGATAGATAAATATAAGTGTGTAAGTTTGCTTTTCATTGTATTAGTGTTACTGATAGTAGATTAATCAAATAAATAAATAAAAAATTAAGAGTGTGCTTAAGACCGCACGGCAGCTGACTGTATCTTTCTCGCTCGTACACTCGGCGTTCCCAAATTCAACCGATCGTGCCTTTCACCTCAAAGGGTGACGGATCAGTGTGCCTTACTGCCTACGGAAAAATGTGTGAGCGGTGCGCCAAAAGAAGTTTTCACATCAATAAACAGAAAGATGGGTTGTGTTACAGCCACTGGAACCGATCCACATCCTGATGATCGGCGTGAGGGATAGCGGTGAAAGCGACGACAGCGCCGTATCGCGTCGTTTTGGCAACTTCTGTCGTCTGCATCGTCACGAGCTGCACCTCAAGCGGATACGGAGGATCACCTTCATGCTGCTCATCAAGTTAGTGCTCCACTAGGGACACGGTATCGAACAGAAAGTATCGATACTCTTAAGTAGTATCGATAAAAAAGTATCGTACTCAGTACCTCTATTAGTGACACAGTATCGAACAGAAAGTATCGATACTCATGAGTAGTATCGATAAAAAAGTATCGTACTCAGTATCTCTATATCTCTGCCGCCGAATATCAGAGACACTGACTCTTTGATGTAATTAAAAAACAAAGTCTGTGAATACTATTATTTGACTGCCTCGGTGGCGCAGTGGTAGTGTATGCGACTGCCGCGAGTGAGGTCCCGGGTTCGATTCCCTGGGTCGGATCAAATATTTGTGTGATCCACAAATGTTTGTTTCGGAGTTTGGGTGTTTCCTATGTAAAATATGTATGTATTTAGAAATATAAAGGTAAGTTTATCAGTCGTCTAAATCCCATAACACAAGCTTATATTAGCTTACTTCGGGCTAGACGGCGGTGTGTAAAAAGGATAAAAATATGTCTCACTACCTTCCTTCCTCTCATAACTTCTAATGTCTTTATTTTTCATATAGTAATGTATGTGTATTTTACTGCTACGATTTACAATTATTTACACGTAGGTATTTTGTATGTATATAATATGTATTTGTTTGTATATAAGTATTAGTTTGTAAAGTATGTATAAACACTAGATTCTACCTAGTTCTCTTATACACTTCTACCTTTTTCAATTAAATCAATTCTTACTCTCCTCTCGCGGGCTGCTGGAAGAGATTTCTTTTAGAAATAAGCAGTGCCATTGTACTATTTTTTTCCTTTTTAGGTTTTATTGTAATGTGCATGTGTGTGCATAAACTGTTAATTAAATAAAAAGTAAAAGTAAAGTATCGATACTTCAAAGTATCGAGTACTTTTCGTAAGTCAGAATTAAAAATGGTAAAAAAAATCTTCAGTAGATAAAATGTAAATAAACAAATGGTATGGTATCATAACTCGACACAGAGCTGTGCCACTCGCTCGTGCCCTAATTGAGACAAAACTAAATGTTCAAATAAATAATAATAAATAAATATCCATCACGCCTTCTCCCCGAAGGGGTGGCAGAGGCATATTATATGCCCACTTTTCAACATGTGTATTCCTGTCCCACGTAACAGGTGGTGAGCCCATTGCTGTGCTGAATTAGACAGACGCAGGTTGTGGCTACCTACTGTTGAAAGTTTGTAAGCCGCCCATAAGGCCTTTAACTCGACTTAACGACTGCCATGTTACTGGCAACCGGGACCAACGGCTTAACGTGCCTTCCGAAGCACGGAAACGCACGCAAATGTAAATGCCACAAAGTGGTCACCCATCCGAGGACCAGCCATAGTGAAAGTTATGTAACTCAGTGATCTTTTACAGAACACTTAGACTGCGGGGCCACGAGCGCTTAATTTATGTTCAAGAACCCGCGAACCTCAAACTTTTATCTATACTAATATTATAAAGCTGAAGAGTTTGATTGTTTGTTTGGTTGAACGCGCTAATCTCAGGAACTACTGGTCGGATATAAAAAAATATTTTTGTGTTAGATAGCCCATTTATCGAGAAAGGCTATAGGCTATATATCATTACGCTACTACACTGGGGAGCAGAGCAGTATTGATAAGTGTCGACAAATCGTGCAAATTTTTATGCATCATTGTAGAATTTATAAGCGACGGGATTAAATAGGTGCGACGGGAGGTCGAAATATTCCACGCGCGAAGCTGTGGGGGTCATCTAGTAATTTTATAAAAGCTGAAGGTATCTCTGAGCATATCTCCAAAATAATAGTAGGTGAGGTAGCGTTAATTTTCACAAGGAATTAGATACCGGCTGATATTCATACCACTAATAGTTCTTTACCAATACATAACAGATTTGACCCTCAGTCAGTCTGGTAGTAGTGAAACCAAAAGTTATAAAATGACAATTATGCTAGACCTTCAAATTGTAAAAGCGCCCATACAACTGAAAGGTCTATGTTAATTGGTAAATACTGTAATATATCTGAAGTAAACCCGTTTCGTGTGCCTCAGACGTCAGTTTCCGAAGTTCTTCACGTATCGAGCCCGAAACGACTTCAAGGAAGACACTATCTACCGCCACCTGGAACCGGCTTCTGCCTTCCAGCTGGAGCTTTACCGCATGAGAAGCTACGAGCTGGAAGCGCTCCCAACCAGTAACCAGAAGATGCACCTCTACCTCGGGAAAGCCAAGGTATGTACTGAGATTTTGCGCGGAATCTTGATATTTGGTGGCCGCTTGCTGTATATTATTTTCTAAAACTAGTGTATTTATGCGCGGGAGTGGTGTTTCTTAGACATAAAAGTTGTGTTAACGTGCTGTAGTGAAAGACAATGATATATATGCAGTGAAATGCTATTTTACAACTTGTCACCGAAATTTCACTGAAAGCCTCAATAACTCTACCACGTTATTGGGGCAAGGACACAGGACCTATGACTGGACTTGACATCGACAAAGAACTGGACAGGTCTAAATTAGAAGATAAGATTGAAGAAATATGATATAAAAAATAAGATTTGGCTAAAAGGTACAAAAAAATAACAAGGTATGTACTTGATGAAAGTGAACGAAAGGGTAATTTATAAAAAGGACATTTTGTGAAAGATACATTTTGCGTTAGGACATTTTGCGAAAAAGAAAATTATATAACGTACATTTTGTGAAAAGGACATATCGCACCGCTCGCCATAGACAGGGTGTTTACCCTCACGCTTTGCGTCCGGAGCGCACGCACACGATTAGATCCGATAGAGGCTTTATTCCGCGAACGCTTAGATTGTGGAATGAACTCCCTGCCTGGATTTTCCCGAACGTCTCCAGTAGGGGGTTCTTCAAAAGGGGTCTTAGAAGGTTTTTAAGGGGTCGGCAGCGCAAGTGCTGCACCTCTGTCCATAGGCTACGGAGACCACTTTCCATCATTCACATCATTGTTTGCCTCAAAAATATCGCAAGGGACTGTTTTTCCGATTTCTATGGTTTGCCTAGATGGAAGGGTAGTTGTGGTATGCTTGTTTGCCACCTTACTTAGGTATAAAAAAAAAGTTGCTGTTGGAACATTTTGCGATAAGGACATTTTGGGATATAAGATTTGTCTTATGAGAGAATGAAACCCACGACCTCCGGTTTCGTAGTCTGACAGTCCAAACCGAAAGCCAGTCAATTTTGTCTAATGTTCAAATCCTAAATATCCCATGGAATCTCCACGTACAGGATATATTTTTATCTGCAGGTGAAGAAGGGTCAAGAGGTGACCGACTACAGGTTCTTCATCCGCTCCATCATCAGGCACCAGGATCTCATCACTAAAGAGGCTAGCTTCGAATACTTGCAGAATGAAGGTGAAAGGTAACTGATAAGACAATTGTCTTCTTATATTTCGCCTAAATTAGGTCGCCTACCTGATAGAAATTCATTGCTACATCTAGGAAATTGAGTTTTAGAGTGTAACTCTATGCTTAAACTTATTGAGAGTAGTCCTCAAGTTAGCGGCCTAACTCTATTGACAGTGTCCCTAAAGTTGGCGGCCCAACACTATTGACCAGTGTCCCTCTAATTAGCGGCCCAACTTTATTGACCAGTGTCCCTCAAGTTAGCGGACCAACACTATTGACAGTGTCCCTCAAGTTGACTGCCCAACACTATTGACCAGTGTCTCTCAAGTAAGCGTCCCAACACTATTGACATTGTCCCTCCAGTTGGCGGCCCAACACTATTGACGTGTCCCTCAAATTGATTTGATTCACAATCTGTGCTTCAGAGTTCGGGTGTTTCTTTATAATATGTATGTATTTTAAGGATTGCTTACTGTCATACCAATCCTATGGTGGAGTATCACACAGGCTCGTACACGCACTTAATGGCAGACTCCCAACACGTCTACTCTCGCCTATAGCTCTCGTATTATATATTTGACGTGGTGCGAACGAGACAGTGACAGTGCTTGTCTGTGGCGAGTAATTGTGAGCGAGCTTGTAGGTCGCATACACTACACTTACCTTACATATACAATGTGTTTCAGAAATGTGTAGTCATATTTGACCTTCGGTACACATGTCTGATAACTTGAGCATATGCTCGGCCACTATTGCGAAATGTCAAAAAAGTCATGGGCTCGGTAATTTCATTCAAATTTGAGAAAACCCTTATTTTTTCGATAGTGTATTAAAATAAGTACGTCGCAACACTACCTATAATCACCTACTTTCAAGGACGTTCAATGAACTGCGCTCAGCTGTAAGAATTATGTATGCCTGGTCAATTTACGTACCTGGATCCAATTTAGACACAGCGGTGCCATAACTTTTCGTTGGCGGCCTTGAGTTTCTGAACTTACCTAGCAGCGTGGTAGGTACATTAGGTAAGGATTATTATCACTTCACATAACTACGATAAAGGTCATAATATTCACTGACATCAATACACTTTACAGACACAAATAATGCATAAAATATTACACTCTTAATTGCAATGTATTCTTTTTACGAGTTCAAAGAAAGTGACCAATTAGGTACAAGGTTACAAGCACGAAATTACACTAATAACTTGATGTTCACTTCATTAAACTAAACTCAATAACACTATAAGTGCGATACGTTCACCCTGCTGCTTAGTTGCCCCACGAAATGAATCGGTATGGTAGGTAGAACCGATTCAGATTCACCATCTTGCGAAAACATTCCAGAGATGGAAGCCGCCGCCGGCCGGTGACCCTCTTGTGTTTCGTCAACAAATCTTTCCCCATACAGCCAACGAGTCAGCGGCATCCATAAAAAACATAATTTTGTAATATTAGTGAATATTACGAAATGATGTTTTGTATGGATGCCGCTGACTCGTGTTACGCCGATTACTAAAAAACACCATAATCACAACAAGCTACACTGAGTTACTATGAGGAAATGAATTTTAGAAGTGACAGTGTTGCCATTTTTCAAAGCCTATATACATCATACCTCATCTAATAAAATTTATTTTGAAAACAATTGACAATAAAATTAACGCAGTTGAACGTGATAGTAAGAATATTTAAAAAAAATACACATTTGTCATTTGGAAACTAACAAAAAATCCAAAACAAATCACCACTAATGAATACACCATACTTAAAGCATAAAATACGTGAAAATAACCTATTGAAACTTTTCTGGATACGATTAAAGTTAGATAATTTATTTACTTAAATCTATTATTGTTAAAGTATTAAACGAAAACTTTCAATCAATCCCGATATTTCAAATCAAATACGCGGGTTGTACCGCAGACATAAGCCAGTACATTGTAGCTAAGTATCTTCTCGATCACGTCAGCTTTCAAATATCGAAAGCCGCATCCAAATCCATCAATCCGTTTGGATATTATGATGCTACAGACAAACCCAAACAACCAGTGGTGAAAGTTATTTTCACTGATCAAGCATCAAAATACAGTTCCCGTTTATTAGGTAAAATTTAGTAAATGGTATACCTTATACTTAAACATTCGCGCCAACTCCTTTGTCGGCGCCCGCGCCAGCCGCCTCTGTGCCGCGCCGCCCTTAGCCTACTCTAGACTCTAGACCTCTTCATGTACCAGGGGTAAACTTCATTTTTACGCTTAAATTAAGTTGGTTCCGTACAGAAATTTTAAAACATCGTCAAAGTACTGTACATTTTTTTGTTGCAATATTTGCCAGATACGTGTATCTTTATCTATTTCTCCGTCTTAGTGTATTCCCAGTTGCTTCCAAATCGTAAATCGATTTGGAGTCTAGGGTTCACTTTTATTTGGCTGCAAGAAGCAGCTATCGTTTAGCCTTTTGTTTTTGGCATTATGGGAGCGACCCCCATCTGACCCGACCCCGTAAATGGAGGTGCGTCGTTGCCACATCCATTATCATGTGCACACACACATCCATTTGCATTAAGAGCTTGGGCCCAGTAGATTTTGATGGGGCCCCTTACACCTTTAGGTTTATCTTTATCATTTATTAACTATTTTTCATACATTCCGCACAAGTACATTCGATCAAAAATCAAACGCCGCCGCATAACCTATGACATGCCGTAAAACCATTCAAATTAAATGACATAAGCCGTTTCAAAATCGGTGAGACCATTTAGGCAACAGGAAGTCACAATGGAACGTACTTAAATTAAACATCAGATTTAAGCGTAGTTTACATCAGTAAATAGATTTTATTCCAATATTTCCGGTCGAAATGTCGGGCAGTATACGGTAGGCTTTGTACCTAATAATATACGCGCGAATAAGACCCGAAATATCATAAAAATGTGACAATAGCGAAAGTTAAAAAACATTAATTTGTGAAACATTTTCTTGAATTAAATTATCAGAATCAAAAGTAATAAATGGAATCAAATCATTTTCATGACTTAGGTAAGTTGGTAACCTCTCTATCTGATACGGTTGCAACAACAATGTCTTCGTGATTGCCTTTTACACTTTATTACCCGTAGTACTCTAATAAAACACTAGAAGGTATCAAGAATCAAACACCTGTGCAAAGCCACACAGTAACGAACGAAGAAGTCCAAAACGTAAGCTTTTTAAACAACCGAAAAATAAACGCTAGAATGCAAATAATATTTACGGAACAAAATGCTACACTACTAGGTTTACATAATACTGTAGAAAGTGTTTGGTTAGTTTTTACTAAAACTTGCTTTACGCTACCCTAAAATTTAAAGATTGTAATAATATTTGGAAACGCCCACATTATACACACATATTCGAAAGAATAAGGTGAACTGTCCAATTATTAGTGACCTCATAATAATCACAGTCCATTTTTTTACTTTTTTTTTTTCTTTTTAATGTCTTCGCGGTTGCATCGAAACCCTGCTTTTCGGACTTACTGAACTCGATTTGGTTTTTAGGCATTTACACCATGCCGATTATAACCGTATTTTTTTCTGTTAGTGGTAATTTTGCAGTAAAATTTGAGAAATTAATAAGGTAAAAGTTGAATAGTAATCACGGTATTGTTCACCGGTGAGATTTTTGAGTTAACTTTGATTCTCTTAAAGTCAGCTACCTATTTCCTTGTTCACGTTCCATTAATTCAAAAATTAATATTATGACCTCAGAATTGAACGATTCACCCTATTGCTTCTTTGTGTGGGTGAATAATGGGCGTTTCCTAATATAATTTTAGGGTACCGTAAAGCACGGTTTAGAACACGGTTTGAACACTTAGATAAATACCTTCTACAGTATTATGTAATCCTAGTCTGCCCTTGATTTTTGTGTATTCCCAGTTGCTTAAAAATCCTAAATGGATTTTTAATGGCATTGTTGGGAGCGACTGCCGTCTGACTCCCCAACCCCTTCAGGGCAATTGCGTCGTTGCCTCGTTCATTGTTCAGCAGGTGTGCTACTAGCAGGTGAGGTCACTTGGGTCCCGGAGGCCTATCGCGAAGTTTTCGGTAATTTTTCTTGTACATGCATTTAGAAATGTTTCGAAATGTAAGTTAACCTAACTTGGAAAACGATTTGTTTCCTATTATTTCTTCTACCAAGTAGATTCAGTGGAAGGGTAATGCTTCTTTGTGTTCATGTATGTTTGTATCCGTTGCATTGTAACTTCATGTCCGCTAAACTGTTTCACCGATTTTGAAATGGGTGGTGTCATTCTATTCAAATGCTTTCACCGTGTGTCATAGGCTATGCGGCGTCCTTACGATAATCGGAATAATTTTTAATGAATTCACTTATGCACCTACAATTTAAAGTGGAATAAATGTATGATTTGAGGAAGACATAACACGAAATAAATCATTTATTATCCACATATCTAGCAAATATTGCAGCAAAAAGTAGGTATGTTTTGAAATATCTGTACGCAACCAGTTCATTTAAGCGTTAAAATTAAGGTAATATTCGTTAATTTTGAGCCTGGTACATGAGTAGGTTGACAATATGTTTATAAAGCGTTCAAGACAATCTCGCAATTTACATTGATACCAAATAAATTTTAAAATGCTGTCTCTGTACTTAAGTGATACTTATTGTGTATCTTATCTTATTTTTTGTAATTGTAAGTAGACTTCGCCTTACTTTGTAACATAACTTTACAATCTGAGCTGTGTGTAGCGTTGAGCAGAGCGAAAACCAGACAAAGCCGATTGATTTCAATATTTTGGTGAACCTACCCATGTTTATTGTTCGTGTTGGGTATGAACATAAATACGATATCGATATTTTGCACGGTCGATGAAAGAAAAAAATCATTTCACACGACACGATAAGTCGATGGGAATCAAAACCCCTAGCCGTGCGTTACTGATATGATTCTCAACGCCACCTTTGCATACGACTACACATTTCTGTAACACATTGTATAGAGTTCCTAGGTGGAAAGGTTACGACTGGGTGATGATAGATGAGTGAGTCACCCGATAATTGAATTATTATAGATATATTGATACTGATATATAGGCGAATAATGTGCCTTTGCAACCCCTTAGGGGATAATAACGGTGATTTATTAATTAGTAGTAAAATTGTAAAACTTTTATGTAGATAAAGTAAAAGATTTCTAAAATATATTCAATCTTTTACTTTGCATTTTACAACTTGACAATCAATCGTCCCGTATTCGCAGAGTGCTCCTGGAAGCCATGGACGAGCTGGAGGTGGCTTTCTCCCACCCACTGGCCAAGAGGACCGACTGTAACCACATATTCCTGAACTTCGGACCTACGGTCATCATGGACCCAGCTAAGGTAACGCCTATTGCAACTATTATTGAGATTTATATTATTTAAAGTTGAAAATGTTTTCAGTCACGAACCAGCATCTTCTGGCTCAACGCACCAGACGCGTTTACCAACTACACCACCGTGACCTGCTCGAAACTCACGAATTAATCCACCTCTTTACATCTTAAGGCGAATTTTTCCACTTTCAAATTTTAATTTAGAATAAGTTAGCATACTAGTTGCTTTTCAAATTGTTTCTAATATTATTGAAATCATCGGTATAGATATTTGTTACACATACGTACATACATGTGATTACGTATGTCTCCCATCGGGGTAGGCAGAGACTAGGGCTTTCCACTTGCTACGATTCTGATATACAACTTACGCTTCTACTTAATGAATGTTTTTATACACGTTCACCGGTTAAGGGTACTCTTGAACTGGCGTTTTTTTCAAAAGGTCTTCGATTTGATTGACATACGTACGCCGAGGTCGACCCTTACCAGTAAATGACTGCCTCTGTGGCGCAGTGGTAGTGTATGCGACTACCGCGACTGAGGTCGCGGGTTCGATTGTTTGTTTCGGAGTTTGGGTGTTTCCTATGTATAATATGTATGTATTTAGAAATATATAAGTATGTCTATCAGTCGTCTAGATCCCATAACACAAGCTTATATTAGCTTACTTTGGGCTAGAAGGCGCTGTGTAAAAAAAAAGTAATATCCCCCAATATTTTTTTTTTTTTTTTTATTAATATTGTATTACCAGTAAATTATTTTATTGTATTTGTTACACAATCACGCTCTAACGTTTTTATTCTGTGTCTGGGTGTTATTTATATATAATATGTATGTATTTAGAAACATATAAGTATGTTTATCAGTTATCTGGTTACCATAGTACAAGCTCTGCTTAATTTGGAATCAGATATCGTTGTATATGTTGTCCCAACGATATTTATTTATTTTATTTATATAATGTTGCAGATTGAAGAATCAGTTCTAGGCATGGTGATGAGGTACGGCCCTCGTCTCTGGAAGCTGCGCGTCTTGCAGGCGGAAATTAGATTCACTCTACGTATGGGTGAGCTGTTTTACAAGCTTATCTGTTTGTGCTTGTGTTTGTTTGTCACTAATTTATGTTTATTCGCTAGTTGAAAGCTAGCAGACTGGTTTTGGCTGATACTATTAATTAATATGAGCTACCTTTGTTGCTGAGTTGGGTAGATAAAATTGAATACGAAATGATACGCAATATAGCAGGTTTGTTTTTGTCAGCGTTAAGCTGGAAAAGGACGTGCTCCGTTGGTTTAACACGTCCAACGAATGAGTGAGGAACGAATGACGAAGAATAATTATATTGTGCGAAAGTTGAGGGTAGAAGGAGTCAGGATAGGCCGAGACTTACATTTGAAGACCACGTGAGCAGATTGTTCAACAACGGAAAAGTCAAAGTACTCGGATACCCAGACGTGCATGTATGAAGCGATTAATGAATCTGCAGGAAGCGAAAGAAGTATGCATGGATCGCGAAAACTGGCGATTTGTCCTCTCCGGCTACTCGCCTGGAATAAGAACAGTATGAAGATATTAGTTAGTTATATTACTGGCAACGGATATCAACGCCTTCTGTGGCACGAACTTTCTTTTAAATAGAAAACAAAATTTTCAAAAAATCTGTCATAGTTTTCATTGGTTTCGCTTCTATTATTTATCTACCCAACTCAGTACCATATGTCATACATTCGGTTTCTTAAAAAAAAAAACGCAATTACGAGTAGGCTACTAAACCCACCCGCATTCCCATTACTGTGACTCCTGTAAACCAGGATCTACAGCAATGATCTACACCACAAAAGTTACACCGAGCTCGATTTCAGTGAAATCCCAGGAGAAGTTAGTGTTTTGGGACCCGCTTCTAAATTAATCAAAAGTGAATTTGAGGGAGTTAGAAAAAGAACGTAACGCCTCTTTCCTCCTTTGCTAAGCTGGAGACCTGGAGAAATATTTGATATATATATATTTATTATGTGTAGGTAATTAATATTTAAAAAAATACTTGTACATGAAGGTTCGCTGTAAACGATCACTGCGTTCAGCAACTTTCATTATATCTGGTCACGGATAAGTGACCACTTTGTGGCTTTTACATTTGTGAGCGTTTCCGTACTTCGGAAAGGACGTTAAGCCGTTGGTACCGGTTGCCAGTAACATGACTGTCGTTCAGCCAAGTTGAAGGCCTTTTAAGTGGCATGAAAATGTTGAAAATTTTCAATAGCAGGAAGCCGCAACCTGCGTGTCTTTTTCAAACACGCCAATGGGTTCACCACTTCTCCTTAACTTAAATGTTCTAAGCTCAACACGGCAATGGGCTCACCACCTGTTACGTGACACAAAAGTGTATACAGTGAAATGTGGGCGTATATTCCCTTCGGAGATAAAGGCGTGACAATATGTCATGTCTATAACGATTAAATTGACGGAGTATTGTAAGTTAAATAACCCAAATAATATCCCAGGGTAGGGTCTTGAATGCAAAATGCTTGTAATATGTCTCTGCTGATCCTGCTTGAAATCATGCATCACACATCTTGGTATTCATGTTAGCATGTAGTAAAACTTACTAGAGACCTCCATTATACAAGTAGGTATGCTATACTGCTTCAGTCGCGATTGTTTCAAATCGACTTATTTACGATTATACTAAAAAAGAATATGTGTGTGTACTAGAGCACACAAGTAAGAAGTGAAACTTCTTTAGAACACTTTTTTTTACAAATATGAAATTTCTCTCAAACGTCGATAAAAAAGTTACACTTATGATGAAAAAGTTTCACTTCAAAACAACGTGGCGCGAAACCGAAAAACGTGACGATTTTTTTACACCTATAAATTTTCTCTCTAGGTCGATAATGATGTTTCATTACAATAAAATAAAAAAAATATTACTTTAATCTTTTTGAGAATTCCAGGTGATAGCTATTACCTGATCTACCCTAAAAACTAATGAATTTAAACCCTCTGTCAGTTATACATAGATACATACATATTGTCACGCCTTTATCCCCAAAGGGGTAGGCAGAGGCATATTAAACGCCCACGTTTCACCGTATGCATTTTTGTCCCACGTAACAGATGGTGGGCCCATTGCCGTGTTGAAATGGACAGGCGCAGGCTGTATCGACCTGCTGTTGAAATTTTTTAAGCCGCCCATAAAGCCTTCAACTTGGCTTAACGACTGCCATTGGCAACAGGGACCAACGGCTTAACGTGCCTTCCGAAATTATATTAAGAGCTATTCGTTCTGTAAGAGTTTATTACAGTTGTAACGTATGACACTGAGTATGCTTTTACATGTATGTAAAAGCATACTCAGTGTTATGGTCACTGCCTTAGCATCTTTTTCTATGGCTGGTCTTCGTATCGTCGTATTGTTCGTTTTGTGGCATTTACATTAACGATCGTTTCCGTGCTTCGGAAGGCACGTTAAGCCGTTGGGCCCGGTTGCCAGTAACATGGCACTCGTTAAACCAAGTTGATGGCCTTATGTGCGGCTTGAAAATTTTCAACACCACATCGCCACAAACTGCGATTTCATTTCAACACGGCAATGAATTTCATTGCAACACGAAAGTTTTATCCCCCAACGTGGCAAAATTACACGGTGAAATGTGGGCGTATAAAATGCCTCTGCAAACCATAAGGGCATGACTGATGGTGTTAATATAAATTGCAAATGCCGGTCATACAATTGACAATGCATGTCGGAGCATTTTCGCCCCCACTCACTCACACACAAATAATAAACAACAGACTGATGTATACAAATGGTACCGCATGGAACTAACTAGCTAACACAGATGGCAACAAATCGCTGTCCAAGTATGCGGGGCTGTAAACGAATGCGCCGCTCCCATTAGTCAATTTTAATCACGCACTCGACTCACATTGGTTGATAAACAACCTCTCAACCTGGAACGCGGAAAAATAATACATGCTTCATGATTCATAAATAATGTGTGGGACACTTTTCACATAGCGCTATTTAGTCCAAACAAAGCTAATATAATTAAGGGATCTAGACAACTGATAAACATACTTATATATTTCTAAACATACATCTTAATAATATTATAAATGCGAAGTTAGTGTGGATGTTTGTTACTCTTTCACTTCAAAACTACTGACTGGATTTTAATGAAACTACAACAATATAGCTTATACATCAGAATAACACATAGGCTACTTTTTATCCCGGGAACAAGTTCCTGTGGGAAACGGGAACGGAAAACTTCTCTACGCGGGCGAAGTCGCGGGCGTCAACTAGTGTGTATATATAATAAATCAATAATATAAACACCGGTTTAAAAAAATAAGGATCTGAGATTTCATCAATTGCCGCACACGGAAGAAGGTAAGGTTCATTTCACGTCGAATCGATGTTTTTTTTTTAATGAGAAAGCGTTTACGAAATGTCTATATGTAGCCACCGAGGCAGTGATGACCGATTTAAGGAAAATGGTGGCAACTTTTGCTCTTTTCACACTTCCATGCGTTCCTATTTGTTTGGCAGTACACTGCTTTTTGTAGTAAAGTTAGCTGCATTCAGTAATATTTGTAAAAAGCAATGTATTTCATTAATAAAACGTGAGCTATAAAACCTAAAACAATTGACTAAGTGTCTCATCTCGGTTTTAGGTTACTTTAGGTTAATTTTAATTAAATTTCTATTATTATATAATGGAGGTCGGTAAGTCTTCTGTGTAGCTTGCTTGTTCTGTTGCCTTTCTCCTGTCTCCTGTCTCCGGCTTTAAATTTATTATATTAAACAATTATCCTGTTGTTGTGAACTTTATTTTAAACAACTTCATGACAATTTTTACATCTTTTCTTACTCGCTGTACACGCTGGTAATAATATATTATAATAAAAGAAGCGCTCGTGGCGGTCTCAGTGTTCTGTAAACGATCACTGAGTTACGCAACTTTCACTATGGCTGGTCCTTGGATGGGTGACCACTTTGTGGCAATTATATTTGCGAGCGTTTCCGTGCTTCGGAAGGCACGTTAAGCCGTTGGTCCTGGTTGCCAGTAAAATGGCAGTCGTTAAGCCTGGTTGAAGGCCTTATGGGCGGCTTGAAAACCTTTAACAGCAGGTCGCCACAACCTGCGTCTATTTCAACACGGCAATGGGCTCACCACCTATTACGTGGGACAGGAATCCACACGATGAAAAGTGGGCATATAATATGCCTCTGCCACCCCTTCGGGGATAAAGCGTGATGGATATTTATAATATAATATGCAAATATATAATTAAAAACTGGAAAATTACGAATCGACAGACTAGTCCATCGACAGTTCCGTACATATTTTTTGATTACATTATGTTATAAAGAACCAGCTGTGTCCCCCGGCTAATTTTCAGCGCAGCAAGTCGTTACCTAACTGCTTAACGTCAAAGTTAATTATAAAAAATGTACAAGTGTCCGAAAAATTGCATATTTTCAAATATTTTATATTATTATAGTGAATATTTTCAAGTCCCTATTGAAAAATGTGACCTCTAGATATCTGAATTAGAATTGAGTATTGAATATGAAATAGATATTAAATTGAATTGTATGGATTAGAATAGAATATGAAAAAAAAACACTCATATTTTAAACATACACAACAGTTAATTTTACTTTGCTCCATCGATCAATTGTTATCGTTACGAGTACGTTGGTAGGGACAAGATTATTATGAATTTATAAGTACTGTTGTTGATGCCTGCGCCTCCGCCCGCGTAATGTAGCTTTCCCGTTTCCCATCTTTGCTATTTATCCAATGGTTCTCTCCATAAAAACCTTCCTTAGAGTGCAAGGAATAAATTTAAAAAAAAATACTCAAATTGGTCTAGACATCTTCGAGTTTTGCGCTTAGCAACATATTTTGAAATTATTTTTAATCATATAGATATACATGTTTAAAATAAAAACTATTTGAAATTCAGTTCACAACACCAGAATATTATGTTTTATACAAAAAAAGTATTGAAATATAGTAAAACATTGATCCGTTTTTTATTAGGGCTGCCTCAGACAGGCGCGGCGCGGCGCACAAGTCTCGCTGCCTCCCAGCAAGGCAAGTTATCGACCTCGGTGCCATGTTGTTTACACCCTTATACTTATAATACAGTGTCTCTGTTTTTGTAGGTCCCGGAGTTCCCACTAAGAATGTGAGGTTATGTCTCTCAAACGGGTCCGGGTATTCGCTGGACGTTTACACTTACGAGGAGGTGTCTGATCCGAGGACCGGTGTGGTGAGTATCCATCGCAGAACATCGCGCTAATAATACATTATATACGTATTTCTATTAATTCTTAAATGCCGTTTACAATATAGTAAAGAATTTTAAACTATTGTCAGTGTGGTTTATAGCTCAGTGGACAGAGTTTTGCCTATACAAATCTTAATAACTGGAGATTTGCCATGCGGGAACATTCGTGTCGCCGCGAAGTGCACAAATTTCTCAAGATTAATTGCAGAATAATCTTTTAATTTGCAGAACGAAGTATGGAATTATAATACGGAATTTTCATGTAAAAACTGAATTTTATTTATTTGGAACAGATAACAGTTTTATAAAGTACAAAGTAACGTTGATATCCGCAAGATTATAAACCGTGACGCGGATATCAACTCCCTCACTCGAACAGTAAGAATTAAATTTAAAATTTAAAAATTTAAAGCGTTCACAAGCCTTGGGTAAAACTTATAGTACGCGAATCTAGAACTAGTGAAGGTTTAAATCGTATTTGATACGTACTTGATCGTTGTGCATGTCGCGACGAAACACGATTGTTCTCAAGGTAATTCTCCAGGGGGCATAGTCTACTATTGACAAGCCGTAGAATAGGACCAGAATCGCTGTTTTTAGCTGTCAAAATGTTAGTAGACTATCAAAAATGCAACTAACTAGTAGTAGTAAGTGTTAGTAAAATTCTATCGGCCGACCGATAAAAGTCTATTGAAGTATGATTGCAATAGTAGACGACGAAACGCTGTCAAAATTGTACCGTTGGCTTTCTATTGAGCGACGATTTCGACACGATTGAAATAGCAGACTCAGACTATTTTTAGGGTTTAACCCATTTGAAGTTTTGAATCAAGCACACATTACATTTTCACTGTAAATAAAAAAACATTTCATGTGGAATGAAATTAACGAGCTCGAGCGGGATTTAAACCCGCTTCCTTTCCCAAATCGGGGAAAATAAATAAAGAAATCCAAGATAATGAAATATTCTAACATATACGTCTTGGAGCGACGTAGGAGCCATCTACAGGCACTTAACAATACTGTACGAATGTATAGAATTGCATCTATAAACATTCAATATATAATGTAGCCGGTGGTAGTTCAGCGATCGGATTCCAAAAAGACACGGGTCGACTCCAACTCGAATTCGTGACATTTATTCCATATTAAATTATAGCACACTCAGTATACTAATTGATCTTCAATCAACTTGTGTAAAAACTGCTCTAAAAAAAGGCTAAGAGTGTGTGCTTAAGACCGCATGGCAGAAGTGAAAACTTCATTGGCAATCGCAATCAATTACTACGTATGAATACAATATACTAAACACAGCGACACAACAGCGAAGAGCAGCTGACTGTCTCTTTCTCGCTCGGGTACACTCTGCGTTCCCGAGTTCACCCAGTCGAGCCGCACACCTCAGAGAGTGACATATCAGCCTAACTTATAATCTACGGAAAAATCTGTGTGTTTTCACTTCAAAAACTTTAGTAATTGAATTGATGATTTTTTTTTAGATAATGTTCCAGTCGTATGGACCCAGGCAAGGGCCGATGCACGGACTGCCTATCTCCACGCCTTACGTCACTAAAGATTATTTACAGCAAAAACGATTCTTGGTAAGTTTCATTTTTTTTTTTACTGCCTCTGTGGCGCGATGGGAGTGTATCCGACTGCTACGCCAGAGGTCGTGGGTTCGATTCCCACCCACAACTTTGTGTGATGAGCACGATAGTTTATTCTTTGTCTGGGTGTTATTTATCTATAATATGTATATATTTAGAAATATATAAGTATGTTTATAAGTTATCTGGTTACATTTAAAAGCACAAAAATTCACCCCTTTTGCCACGAGATCCTCAGAAATTACTTCAGATGTTACTTGTAAACTGCTTTGCATATTATATCGCTCGTATCGCCAAATGCTACACTCCCAGAGTATGTGATGAGCAGTTCCATCATTTTTGGAATCTGCTGTTGAATACGGGGAATTCAAAACAGAACGGTGATTCGACCATCTCAACTCTCAACCCACTCTTAAAGTTACCAAGTCCAAGTTTCATGGTGGATTGTTGTCTACAGGCCACGTCGCAGGGCACCACCTATGTCTACGACATGCCTGACATGTTCAGGCAGATGGTCGAGAGGAGATGGAGGGAGTGCATCGAAGAAGGCACCGTTGATGGTAAGTCTTTTCCATCAATTAATCAAATCAGTCAAGGAGTTTAATGTTAAAGTTTTTAACATCATAAAAAGAATTACCATCTCAATTAGCCGGATAATATTGTGAGGACTTATTGTCACGCCTTTATCCTCGAAGGGGTAGGCAGACACACATACTATACGCCCACATTTCACCGAATGTATTTTTGTCCCACGTAACAGGTGGTGAGGCCATTGCCGTGTTTATTAGACTGTAAAATTGTTCCGACAGGTCCACCTCCGGACAACGTGATGTCTTCGGTCGAGCTAGTGGTGGAACCGGATGGTGAAAGACAAGTAATGGAAGTGACCAGGCTGCCGGGACAAAACACCGTGAGTATGGCTCAAAATCATTAGTGCAAATTCGGTGGATTTGTTGACATTTATGATTACTGCTCTGCTCTCCAGGGTAGTAGCGTGATGATATATAGCCTATAGCGTTCCTCGGTAAATGTGCTATCCAACACAATAAGAATTTTTCAATTGGGACTAGCAGTTCCTGAAATTATCGCGTTCGACAAACAAACAAGCAAACATATAAATAAATAAACTCGAAAAAAATAAAAAGTCAGTTAAAAAGTTTGTAAGTAAAGATGTTTTCTGTGTACTCTTTCACGCAAAATCTACTGAATGGATTTTGATGACATTTTACAATAATAAAGCTTACACATCATAATAACACATAGGCTACTTTTTATCCCGGGAACAAGTTCCTTTGAGAAACGGAAACGAGAAAACTTCACCACGCGTGCGAGGCTGCGGGCGTCAACTAGTATTAAAATATTTTGACATTTGTACAGGTGGGTATGGTAGCGTGGCGTTTGACCCTGTTCACACCGGAGTGTCCCGATGGCCGAGACATCATCCTCATTGCCAACGACCTGACCTTCTACATGGGGTCTTTCGGCCCTCAGGAAGACTGGGTCTTTTACAAGGCCTCGCAGTATGCTAGGAAGCTGAAGATTCCCAGGGTAAGTATAATATCTGACTGCCTCTATGGCGCGGTGGGAGTGCGTCCGACTGCTACGCAAGAGATCGTGGGTTCGATTCCTACCCAGGATAAAACTTTGTGTGATGAGCACGATGGTTTATTCTGTGTCTGGGTGTTATTTATCTATCAGTTATCTGCTTACCACAGTACAAGCTCTGCTTAGTGTGCAATCAGATGGCGTTGTGTGAGTTCTCCCAACAATATTTATTTATTTATCTACGAAAGTTACTGTTTAAGCTGTGGAAGAACGGGCATAGTTAATACGAATAGAAACTTGACAAGTGCGAACACTTGCTGTACATTATTTTCTAAAACTAGTGCATTTATGTGCGGGAGTGGTGGTTTCTTGGACATAAAAGTTGTGATAACGTGCTGTAGTGAAAGACAAAAATATATATTATATGCAGTGAAATGCTATTTTCTATCTTGCCGCGTAAAATCCACTGAAAACCTCAGTATAACAACTACCATTATTCTGGGGTGAGACTGACCTTGACTTAAGACTAGACTTGACTAAGACGTAGAGGACTGGGACATTATAGATAAAAGAAAGAAGATTGAAGAAGTAACCGGCCATAAGTACTTACTTCGATACCCAGACGTGCATGCAGAAAGCGAAAGAAGTATTATACAATGTGTTAAGAAAACCCTGTCCGATCCGTGAAGGTATTGGTAGTTATCGAGAACTGATCTTATTCGTGTAATCCCTTTTATAATTTACCCCAATAAATGACCCCAAAAAAATACCCCAAAAAATTTACTCCGAATAAAATAACTTAAAAATTAATATAATGTGGTTACATGGCATAGCTTACATGGCAACACAAGGTTATTCGGAAATACAACGTCAAAAGGTCAGCTTACATCTGCCGGCGGTTTCTTTTGATATCACATACACTCGTCGCCCCATGCCAACAATTAACTATATTTTAAGGAAATTGGACTAAAACTTATACTAAAAACACGCATTTTAAAAAATGATAACTAAGGACAGTGACCACTCGCTGAGTTTTGGCCTCGACGCGGACAATTTTGTAGCGCCTTAAAAATACTGCTATTACATAACGCATGTGAAGTTAGCCCCCCAATGTTCAGATAAAAAATAAAATGAGTTCTAGTCCACAGAGTTCCGAAGTTCTTTATACTTGGAGATAGTTTTCTATTGTTTACACAGCTCAAAAACTGTTTCAAAAATGATGAGGGGCCAACTTGCAAATTTGAATTTTTTGCGGACTTGTGCACAGTAAAGTATTAATCCGATCGAAAAGTTTTATTAGGATAATGTTTAGAACTCTTTGGGGGGACACTAGAACTCTTGGCAGAAATTGAAATTTTCAAAATATTTCTCATTATTATTTACTCAAAAACCGTTTTTGAGCTGTGTAAACAATAGAACTATCTCCAAAAAGTAAAAAGAACTTCGGAACTCTGTGGGGGGCGACTAGAACTCTTTTTTTTTTATTTGAACATTGGGGGGCTAACTTCACACATACTATTATTACATAGCTGAGACTATGTAGCAACCCACTAAATAGATTATATTGTAGCCAGGTAGTTTAAAAAAAAAATAAAAAAAAAAACTGCAGGTTTTATTCTCAATTTAATTTTCAAATGTGATCATTATCATCTTCATATGTTAGTAAAACAATGTTTAGGATTGAGCTGGAGGAGTAATATTTTCACCATACCTTACCCAACTGAAGTACCACATCACAAACATGATAGTAGCAAATAACCAATAAGTGTTTGGCCGACAATGCTGTAACAATAATAATGTTTTATGGTGTCTAGGTTACCAATGTTATTTTCATATATAAACAAAATATGTTTTGCTTATATGGCATATATAAGCAAAAAAATATATTTTGTTTGCTATATTTTTACCTCTTAATAAGCGACCATTGATAACAACCTACTTGAAATTAAAAAAGCTTAAAGAATTACATGCGGCACTTTCATCAGATCAAGAGTTAGGACGACTTCTGTGTGTAATTTCATTACCACAAAAGATTCAACAAACAAAAAAATGCCATTGTCTTTATTACAGGACCCAAAAAGCCATGGTGGTCGTGAGAAGTTGAATTAGTTATTATAATACAAAACACTCTATAAAGACAAACGCGAACTAGGTATATAATTATATAGTTTAAATATAATTTTAATAAGACACTGTGTTTATTTGTTTACAATATATTCAAGGTCGTTCGACTTCGATGACAGGTTTGATCAGTGTTGCTAGAAGATAAAAACTAGAATACCCAATACGGTTTATCTGTTATAAAAATATGCATTTATTTAAACATATTTAGTATTTTAAAAAACAATAATATAATTACACAAAACATTAAGCACAGTTACAGTTATTAAATGAAATAGTAGTGACTAATAAATAAGGAGTTTCGACTTTTAATTCTCCCTTCTCTTCATCATCATCCGAGCGTCTGTCCCAGTTGCGTCTCGCGACGCCCGGGGTCCGCTTTCCTACATTTTCTCCTCCACTTCGCACGGTCTTCGGCATCCCCTGTAGTGAGACCATTGGCACGCATGTCATCCCTTACGACGTCAAGCCAGCACTTCTTGGGTCTTCCCCTCTTACCGGGACCCGGCGGGGCTGACATGGCCAGACATTTGTTACCTACGTAGCCCGGCGGTTGCCGCAAGACGTGACCATACCAACGAAGGCGACACTCTTGCAACTTGTCTGCAATGTCACGGACGTGAAGGCTGCCGCGGATGCGAGAGTTTCTCACGCGGTCCATCCGCGTGACCCCACACATCCACCGCAGCATCTTCATTTCCGTGACACTCAGCTCCTGCTTGTGTCGCTCCAATATCGGCCACGTCTCACTGCCATGTAAAAGGACAGGTCTAATAATGGTTTTGTAGACCTGTCCCTTCAACCGGATCGGCATTTTAGGGTCACAAATGACACCGGTCATCTCCCGCCATTTGGCCCACGCGGCAGCAATGCGTGACTTGACATCGCAATCGATATCACTGGACGTGTGAAAAATAGATCCCAGGTATTTAACCTGGTCCGTGCGCTCAACCAAATCAAATTATTAATTCTCCCTTCTCTTGCCATTGCTTTAATTTTATGCAACACAAGGGTGACAATCAAAGCTATATCCGTTTGTAAGCAAAAACAAATATTTTTTTAATTCGTTTTGAATATCAGATAAGTGGATACAACCAAATTGTCATTAATATTTATTGTATAAATAAAAATTATTACAAGTTTTATAACTTTCCAAAGCTGCTGTCCGCGCTCAGGCCAGATTCGGTCACTATCCTTTACACTTGTAAATAATATATTAAATTGTTTTTTGGTTATGTTATTGAAGTGCCTATGTGCCCCTTTCGGGTCGGACAGGGTTTTCTTAACACATTGTATAGTATTATATGTTTTGTCGCGTCGTCACGCAGCTGTACATGAGCGTGAACTCGGGCGCGCGCATCGGCGTGGCGGAGGAGGTAAAGGCGGAGTTCAGCGTGGCGTGGCTGGACGCCGAGCGGCCCGAGCGCGGCTTCAAGTACCTATTCCTCACGCCCGACGCCTACACGCGCCTGCTGCCGCACTCTTCAGTCAAGGCGCAGCTCATCGAAGAGGACGGCGAGTCGCGCTACAGGATCACCGACATCATTGGTCAGTGCACCCACTAACCCACTTTTTACAGCTTTCAAATACATTTCAACAGCAGGTAGCCACAACCTGCGTCTGTCTATTTCAACACGGCAATGGGCTCACCACCTATTACGTGGGACAGGTAAAATCCACACGGTGAAAAGTGGGCATATTATATGCCTCTGCCACCCCTTCGGGGATAAGGCGTGATGGATATTTATTTTTTATTTATTTTATTTCAAATACATCTATTATTATGTACATGAAAATTGCCGTCATACATATAAAATTATTGCCCCAATACCTACATAATAATTGTTGCCGTACCTACACAATAATTGCTTCAGTAGGTACCTACATAATAATTACCTCCATACCTCCTTTATAATTGTCTCAATACCTACATAATAATTTCTTTAATATTTACATAATAATTGTCTCCGTACCTACACAAGAATTGCCTTAATACCTACATATTAATTGGCTCAATACCTACATAATAATTGCCTCAATAGCCACTAATAATTGCTTCAATAATTGTCTGCGTATCTACACAATAATTGCTTGAATACCTACATAATAATTGCCTCAACACCTACATAATCTCGAGTAATGTGTGCAGGTAAAGAAGACGGTCTCGGCGTGGAATGCTTACGAGACGCGGGTCTAATCGCCGGCGAGACCGCTCAGGCGTACGAGGATGTGGTCACCATATCCATCGTGACCTGCCGCGCCATCGGGATCGGTTCCTACGTCGTTCGGTAAGTGATACGACACGTGTACACATACTCCGGTTTCGATCGAATTATGGGGGATAAAGGCCAAGTCTCATTAATCTCAGTTTGATAATCCATGTTTAGCTTCCTTTGTGCCGAGTTTAAGGGGTTAATTGATGTTCAAATGTAGGCAGAGAGCGACCATTGCCCTTATACTCGTCATAAGAGATTGCTAACCATGCGACTAGCCATTTAATTTATTAACAACTTATATTATAAAAAACAAATAAATAGTTTAAAATCTTTTATATTGAAAAAGTAAATGGAAAAATTCTTAGCAAGTCCTTTCATTGAATACCCATATTGTAGGGAAACGGAAAAAGCTTTTTCTGTAGCTCTTAATATTATATTTATAGAGACGTCTTTTTATTTTTTGAGTTATTCTTAGCAAGCCCTTTTTTGATACCCATATTTTAGCAGGGCATTGGGTGAAAAGGGCCCCATCAAGATCTCCAGGGCTCAAGTGACCATACTAGCGGTGCACCTGCTGAGGGGATCCGTATTGGGTTGCATAAATTTTAGAAGTATAACTTAAAACTGCAAAACGTTTTTTTGGCATAATCTTCGTTTCGCATAACGTTCAAACAGAATAAATCATTAGGCATACTTTATTTTCCCATAACTTTTTTATAATAATGATATACCCGCATAAAATGTTTTCGCATATTTTTTTTTTTACAATAACTATTACTAATCATAACATTTATTGGCATATCACTCACTCTCGCATAAAGATTACAAGCCATACATGTAGAATACCATAATGTTAACGAGTACATATTTTTATTTTTATATCTAAGCTTGAACTGTCTAAGATTGAAATGCCCACTGATTAAAAATGTCGATAGTCACTATACTGAAGTTCAAAATTTCAACACTTATATATAAAATATATAAATAAAATACAAAAAGAAAGTAGGTAGATTAAAACGAGCGATTCTATTCTGGCGCATCGCCGGCCGCTGCCCCGGCCCGCTGGCTTCGCTCGCTCGGCTCGCGTTTTGTGATCACAAGTGACCTAACACTCCTCCTCGCTTCGCTCGTCGTCGTACCTATTTACGACTTTGCTCAAGACTAGTCTAAAAAAATAACACTTAAAATATCGTTTTATATGTTACAGCTTAAAAACTTGGCTATGAGTGAGATAATTATTTACAATGGTGACTTATCATTTCTTAAATATTAAAATAAAAATAAATATCCATCACGCCTTATTCCCGAAGGGGTGGCAGAGGCATATTTTATGCCTACTTTTCACCGTGTGGATTCCTGTCCCACGTAATAGGTGGTGAGCCCATTGCCGTGTTGAAAATAGACAGACGCAGGTTGTGGCTACCTGCTGTTGAAATTTTTAAGCCGCCCATAAGGCCTTCAACCAGGCTTAACGACTGCCATTTTACTGGCAACCGGGACCAACGGCTTAACGTGCCTTCCGAAGCACGGAAACGCTCGCAAATGTAAATGCCACAAAGTGGTCACCCATCCGACTTTCGACGAATTTCTTAAATATTCTTAGTCAAATTATTATTTATTTATGATTTAAACGGTTATCCATACCTCCATTATGAGTTTTGTATTTTATGATAAATTATCTTTAGTCGTATAACAATTATAACCCTTTACATTTATGCTGATTAAAATTATGATAAAAAATTAGAGTAAGTTAATGTTATGCCAATAAAATCATTATGCGTTTATAACACTCTGTTTATCATAATTTATGCGAGGACATTTTATGCTGAAACGTTATGTCAAACTTCATTATGCTGAAAAAAATTATGCGATCGAAAGGGCACCCCTGCTGAGGCACCCTTATATATAAGTGCTGAATAATAAAGTCCAAACTACCAGGACTTTATTTGGTCGTGGTAATGAGTGTCTAGTACATAAGACCTTTTAACCTTTTTGTTACCACCTCACTAAAAAGGCAACGGGTTCAAAATTTCTTCCAAATTTAACATCTAAAATAGACATTTTATTAAATTTATTCGACCCTTTAGACCCACCCCAGTGCAGTGCTTCTGAAGGCACGTTAAGACGTTGATCCCGGTTGCCAATAAAATGGCAGTCGTTAAGCCAAGTTGAAGGCCAAATGGGCTTCTTAAAAATTTCAACAGCAGGTAGCAACAACCGCGTTTGTCTATTTCAACACGGATTGCCGTGAAGTAATTAGTAATAGGTGGTGAGCCTATTGGGGCTCACCACCTATTACGTGGGACAGGAATACACATGGTGAAAAGTTGTCATATAATATATATGCCTCTGCCACCCCTTCGGGGATAAGGCGTGATAGATAAATAATAATATAATAATGAAGTAACTTCCAGGCTAGGCCATCGCGTAATTCAAGTAGAGTCATCGTACATAATCCTGACGGGACACGCGGCGCTGAACAAGGTCCTGGGCCGCGCTGTGTACGCCAGCAACAACCAGCTGGGCGGCGTCAACGTGATGCACCACAACGGGGTGTCCCACGCCGTGGCGCCCACGGACCTGGAGGCCGTGCGCACTGCTCTGCGTTGGCTCTCCTTCGTGCCCAAGGTGCGTCACACACGCACACACGCACGAACACACGCACACACGCACACACACACACACACAATCTCAAAATCTAACTTATAAGTTAACGCAAACAGAAGCTATTGTCGTTTATGACGCAAAACACTTGTTTTTCGATTTTCGAAATTCTCAAGAGTGCACAGCTACTTTTTTTTAAAATACAATTTACCTACAAATTTGTACCGAACTCTCGGTGAGCGAGGTCGACTCGCTCTTGTCGTGCTTTTTAAAGAAGTATTTGTGATGTTCCCAGGACAAACTGAGTACGGTGCCAATAATGCGGTGCTCTGATCCCGTCGACCGCAAAGTGGAGTGGTACCCCCCGAAGGCCGCCCACGACCCGCGCCTCCTGCTGACGGGAGAGGGCGCCAGGCCCGGCTTCTTCGACGCGGGCAGCTTCGATGAGATTATGCAGCCGTGGGCCCAGACTGTCATCACCGGTGAGTGCAATGAAGACAGGAACTTGCTTAAACAGACACTTGATACATTTAAACTTGTACCAGGAATGGTTACCAGCACAAGAAATTTGTAGTGGGGGTGGGGGGGAATAACTGTCGGAACCCTAACCATTAAAGAAACTAAAATTATTTCCCCTTCCCTTTTTGTTCATTTTAGCGTATTCCTGAATGCTTACAAATCCTTTACAAACCCAAGTACGGTGTGGAAGCAAATTTCCCAATCAATTAGACAAATTGTCCCAGTCTCAAATGAGGCTCATGAATAACACAATTAAATGAATTGTTTCGGTACATTAGGATATCAACAAAACGCCATTTAGCTCTAATGGATCTGACAAACGTTTTTACTTTAAATGCCAAATAAATCTACATAAAAAATACAAGAAAAACGGCGTTTTTGCGTTTTTTATATTTCAAAAAATGGCTGAAATGTTTAAGATCAAAGTGCGTGGGTGCGCGTGTGGGTGCATACGTCACAACCCTGCTCATTCAACAGTCGCGCTCTCGTTCGCACCCGAGTTCCGCCTTGTCGCAGTTTGTATGTCATGTATTGTAGTGAAATAAAAACTAATATCCATGAGCTACGCTCCGATTTTAGCTGTATTTGACAGTAGACTAGTATAGTAGTAGACTGTATCAGACAATATTAAAACTCGTGTTCTCCATTAAATTAATACAAACTTGTGCAAAAAGATATAAACAACAGACATACTTAAAATTGGAACCTTAAGATTGAAAATATTGTGATTGTACGTGAGTCGGTTGGTCGATCTCAGGTCGCGCGCGTCTGGGCGGCATCCCCGTGGGCGTGGTGGCCGTGGAGACGCGCACCGTGGAGGTGACGCAGCCCGCCGACCCCGCCAACCTGGACTCTGAGGCGAAGACGCTGCAGCAGGCTGGACAGGTAACACTTTTACCTTACCTAAATATACAGTTGTCCACGAGCCGGATGTCACTTTTTTCATTTTCATGGTCCCTTGAGCCGGATGCAACTTTTTCGTTTTCATGGTCCCTTGAGCCGGATGCAACTTTTTCATTTTCATGGTACCTTGAGCCGGATGCATCTTTACCATTTTCATGGTCCCTTGAGCCGGATGTTACTTCATTCATTCATTTTCAACAGGCCCTGGTCATTAAAAAAGTCACGTTTTTCGGTTACGCGCCATGTTGATTTGAAGTGAAACTTCTTTATCTTTATCGATGTATAGGAGAAATTTTATAGCTGTAAAAAGAAATGTCGTAAAGAAGTTTCACTTTTTACCCGTGTACACTGGTACACACATATTTTTTCATTGTCATGGTTCCTTGAGCCGAATATCCCTCTAACAGAAACATATATATGGTGCACCGCAGTCAATGAGATATGCTTACCTTACAGAAATATTTGTTTCCAAGAGGTGGATCAGTTTTTTATAGCAAAACATTTTCATGGTCTCTTTAGCCGGATAACTCTCTTACAGAAACAAATTGTCTCCCGAGCTGGATTATTTTTACAAAAAAGAGCCGGAAAGAGCGCAGATAGCTCTTTTGCAGGAACAAATTTTTGGTCCTTTGAGCCGGATCATTGTTACAAAATTATTTATTGATTTACGAACCGGATCTCTTTTTTACTATTTTTTTAATCTGCTGAAAGCTAAAAAGTGCATAGATTGCGAAGCTTGGCGATTAGTTCTTAGAATACAGCGTGTAGATAGATAGAAAACATTTTAGCTTAATTTATGATATTTACATGGTGCGTCCTAAAATTAACTCTTTCAAACTTTGTGTGGTTACTTTGCATCGGAAATCACTATCGAAAACTACACAAAAAGACTTAAGAATAATAAATAAATTAATAACGTTCCAACTCGTGCATGAAAGAGAAAAGTCAACATTTGTTAGCAATCTTTTAAGATAATATTCCTTGTGTATTGGTTTAACAATAGAAGCGTAGCATTAAAGGAAATTTGCAAGAAAATCTTTAAAACGAAATTTCGATTTAAGTTTTTTTGTACGATGTTTATTCTTTTATTTTTTGTTAATCCTTTATCTGATACTCGCAAATTTTGAAGACTTCCATTTCAAACGCTTTATATAAGTACATATTTATAAACATATTTGGTACTCGCAGGTTTGGTTCCCTGACTCCGCATACAAGACATCCCAAGCTATAAACGACTTTTCACGCGAGGGCCTACCCATCATAATCTTCGCCAATTGGCGCGGGTTCAGTGGGGGACAGAAAGGTAAGTGACCATTCTCACTCAAACGTATTTTGCTACTTGAATAAAAGATTTTAAAATTATTTAAAATCATTTTTTGTTCTTTGATTTAGAGAGTAAGAAGATTTTCCAGGTAAAATCGGAGCTTTTATTTCTCCCCGTGCATATAATCGTTTAAAAAATCAAGTTATTACTTTCTTTACCCACTTGCAAATCTCTCAATCGACAAGGGGCCCGCTGTAATTTCAATAGGAATAAATGGGGCTACACGGATGTAGGAGACACCCAATGCAGATGCGGTACAAATCCACAATCCAGTATGGTATGCCTAGAGTGCCCTTACACACATGCACATTCTAAGACCTTTGAGCCGCTACAGGGGACGCCATTAAAGTGGCTGATTATAGATCTGGAGTTATATAATTACACAATTTGTTTGTTACCACCACCACGACGAACAAGAAGATTACTTAAGGTTGGACTTTCTGAAGTTGCAGTTCTGGGAGGGTTGGGACATATGTCTATGGGCTAGAAAATAGAGTATTTGAATGGGACATGTGTGGTTTGTCGTAGACATGTACGAGCAAATCCTGAAGTTTGGCGCGGAGATCGTTCGCGCGCTGAGGGGCGCCACTGCGCCCGTACTGGTGTACATCCCTCCGGGGGCCGAGCTGCGCGGGGGCGCGTGGGCCGTGGTGGACCCCAGCGTCAACAGTCTGCGCATGGAGATGTACGCCGACCCGGAGGCTAGGTACGGACCATACACACACACGGCACACACACACACACACACACACACACACACACACACACACACACATAATATATACATAGAGAGAGAGCATAATGACTGCCGCTGCCGCGCTAAAGTATCGAATCGGAACAAATACATGTGTGATAAAATAACAACAAATGCTTGTTTCGGAGTTTGAGTGTTTCCTACGTATAAATGTAAGTATATTGAAATATATAAGTGTGTTTATCAGTTGTCTACATCTCACACCACACACACCACACAGCTTAAATTTATTTATTTTGGGCTAGGTGGCACTGTATAAAAAAAGAATGTCCAACATTTATGTACAATAATTATAAATAATAGCTTTTAATCATCCTCCTCTTGCCCTTGTCCCAATTTACTTGATGTGGGCGGAGTATGTCTAAATTCCATACTACAAAATGTTTTGGCTTGGTTTTTATGGTCGGCCGCCAGCCTGACACCAACCCTCCTTGGGAATGCTATCGTTTGGTGGTTTGCCCGCCACCACACGGGTGCCTCTCCAAGCCTTTCAGTACTCCGAACCTTTACAAGGGGCAGGTTGCTTTTTCACAGGGGGGACCTTCTTTGGTATTAGTAGTCCTTGTCTATACAATGCGTTGACGTCAGCCAATAGCTATGCAATACGGCATATCCCTGTCGTGTATAATATAATACCATATAATAGCTCTTAATGCAGACACTTTTGATTAGAGACACTAATCTCCAATAAAAAGTGTTATTACAGCGCTAGTAACATTGATTCATTGTCGTATGTTTACAGAGGAGGTGTTCTGGAAGCGGAAGGCACAGTGGAAGTGAAATTCAAGCAGCGGGATATATTAAAGACCATGTACCGGCTTGATCCTCAACTACTCAGAATCAGCGCCAGGATCAACGGTAAACAATAGCTTGTCACTTGTCCCCTCTGCTAGTTGCTTAGTAACTCGATAGATGGCTCTGGTCTTACTCTTAAAAGGCGTTAATACAATTTAGTGAAGAATTTCAGCTTGCTTCGGTACGGTTTTGTGGCTTAGTGGTCTAACAAGATTTTATCACATATTGAAGAAAATTTTAAAGCCATTTTATTGGCAACCGGGACCAACGGCTTAACGTACCTTACGCAGCACAGAAAAGCTCGTAAATAGAAATGCCATAAAGCCAGCCATAGCTAAATTTGCTTAACGCAATGATCGTTTACAGAACACTGAGTTAGCGGAGCCACGAGCGATCCAAAAAAAGAAAACTTTCACAAAAAAAAAATGTGTGTGTTCCAGAGTACACATATATTTTTTCTACTATTTACAACTTCACATGGATAAAGAAATTTAATTTCAAAACAACATGGCGCGTACCCGAAAAACGTGACGATTTTTTTTTATAATTGTATTTTTTTTCTCATACGTCGATAAACAAGTGTCCCTTCATTAAATACTATTCTGATTGTTTGTTTGTAGAATTGAAAGAACAAATCAATGATATATCGAAGAGTTTTGACCGCAGAGGTTCTATAGACGATAGCTTGATCAGGACAGATGTTGGCAGGAAAGGTAAGAAACTAAACTGATATTTTTTAAATGTAACTCCTAAGTGGACTTCGGGTTCCATGGGCTTCGAATGCAACCAGAAATTGACGATAATGATGATAGTCATCATCATCATACATCTATACTTTACTAATATATAAAGCTGAAGAGTTTGTTTGGTTGAAGGCGCTAATCTCAGGAACTACTGGACCGAATTGAAAAGACATTCTTGTGTTATATAGTCTATTTATTCAGGAAGGGTATAGGGTATATATCATCACCCTACTATTCAGGAGAGCAGAGTAGTAATCATTAATTTAATGTCAACAAGTCGGGAAAATTTTTCATAAATTTTTGTAAAGTAATAAGCGACGGGAACGAGCGAAGAACCCCCGTCGCGCCAATTTAGGGGGTTTGAAGTATGATACGGGCAAAGCCGCGCGGGTCAACTATTAAGTATAAAATAAATATTGAATTTTTTTACATAGCACCTTTTACCCAAAGGAAGCCAATATAAGCTTTTGGTATAGGATCTAGACAACTGAATAAACATACTTAAATATATTTGAAAATACATACTCTTATGTATAATAATATATAGGAAACACCCAAACTCCGAAACAAACATTTGCGGATCACTCAAATATTTGTTCCGACCCGGGATTCGAACCCGGAACCTCAGCGTGATTTATTGTATTCTATGTAATATATGTATTTATTTAAAGATATAAATGGACTCACCACCTATTACGTGGGACAGGAATACATATGGTAAAGAGTGGGCATATAATATGCCTCTGCCACCCCTTCGGGGATAAGGCGTGATAGATAAATAATGAATAATAATAAAATTGTTTATCGCCTGGCTAGATTTCATACCACAAGCTAAAATTAGCTTAGTTTGAACTAGATAGCACTGTGTAAAAAATATCTACCCTCTATTAGTTATATTTTTATCCCACGTAACAGGTGGTGAGCCTATAGCCGTGTTGAAACAGACTGAAGCAAGTTGTTACTTTTTGTTGATTGATTTTGATTTTGAATGAATGTTACTTGGAACCAAGACCAACTTAACGTGCCTTTAGTGGTGCTGGAAATGCCACGAACGGTCACCCATCTACATTAAGTTGCTCAATGCTTCAGCTCATGCTAGTAGTATAAATTTGTAATAATTTGTTTTCAGCGGAGGCTCGCGTGCGTGAACTAGAAACGGATTTATTAGCTGCAGAGAAAACTGCCAAAGAACGTGAAAAGGAACTTAGCCCAATATATCACGAGGTTTGTAACTTGGTGAATGTGCCGCGTGTTTGGTGTGTGTGAAAAATTAAGACTTTTTTTAAGTGAAAACCTTTCGCGACACCGTTACCGAGACGCTATAAAAAGTTTTGAAGTATTAGATTGATAATTTTGAACTCTGTTATCAACCTTCGATAGCTCGGTTAGTAGAGCGGTGGACTGTAAATGGTTATAAATTGGAATCCATAGGTCGGTGGTTCAAATCCGGCTCGAAGTAACTCTTTTTGTAATTCTTTTCGGATTTCTGTCTTTTTTTTTTAAAGTAATTGTGTTTCAATATAGTAATTTTTATATCATCATCATCATTAACGTCAATCCCGGTCCATTTTTGAAGTGAAAACCGCAAACGCGTCTAGATAAATAAATAATTAATAAATTTAATTTTCTGTCTGCACTCTCGGAGTGCAACCCGTATTTTATATCTGAATCTCGGTATTGAAAGATTTAAATGGATTTTTCGGGTGTGCTGATTAATTTTATCTAATCGCAATACTCGAAGTATGTTTTACGCGTAGCCGTGGGACACAGCTAGTGTTTTTTTTTATTTGTTTTATTATTTATTTTGCAGATTGCAGTCCAATTCGCAGAACTTCATGACACAGCAGAAAGGATGTTAGAAAAAGGCTGCATATTTGTAAGTAGACATTTTAACTTGGAAGTTTTCCTTTGGAAGCGACGGGGACTTATTACCTTTCTGCCTCGGTGGCACAGTGGTAGTGTATGCGACTGCCGCGACTGAGGTCCAGTGTTCAATTCCCGGGTCGGATAAAATATTTGTGTGATCCACAAATGTTTGTTTCGGAGTTTGGATGTTTACTATGTATAATATGTATGTATTTAGAAATATATAAGTATGTTTATCAGTTGTCTAGATCCCATAACACAAGCTTATATTAGCTTACTTAGGGCTAGACGGCGGTGTGTATAGAAAAAGATGTCACACAATATTTCCGAGACTACCAGGACTTTAATTGGTCGTGCTAATTAGTGTTTAGCACATAACACCTTTTAGCCTTTTTGTTACCACCTCACTAAAAAGGCAACAAGTTCAAAATGTCTTCTAAATTTAACATCTAAAATAGACACATTTTATTTTATTTATTCGGCCCTTTAAGACCCACCCCAGTTCCGTGCTTCGGATGGCACGTTAAGTCATTGGTCCCGGTTGCCAATAAAATTGCAGTCATTAAGCTAAGTTGAATGCCTAATGGGCGGCTTATAGAATGTCAACAGCAGGTCACCACAGCCTGCGCCTTTCCATTTCAACACGGCAATGGGCTCACCACCTGTTACGTGGGACAAAAATCCATACGGTGAAATGTGGGCATTTAATATGCCTCTGCCTACCCCTTTGGGGATAAAGGCGTGACAATATGTAATATTTATTTATATCCTTTGCCTCCGGAGGCAGTAACACTATATTTTATATACTGTTCGGGACTTCACGCGAAACAATTTTGTACTTACATTCACCGACGACCAGTCCAGCCGCGACCACGGGCGCTGCAACGCGCTCGAAACCTCGGTGAATGTAAGTACAAAATTGTTTCGCGTGAAGTCCCGAATAGTATATAAAATATGAGTATAAACCGCGAAAGTTTAAAAATAACAATAACACTATAATTTGTGTATCAGGATATTATCCCGTGGAGGTCAGCGCGTAAGCAGCTGTACTGGCGACTGCGGAGACTGCTGCGTCAGAACGAGCAGGTGCGGCGCGTCCAGGGGGCCGCGCGGCCCGCCGGCGCCATGGACGAGGGCGCCGCTGCTGCCACGCTACGGCGCTGGTTCACCGAGGACCGCGGGGAGACGCAGGTCAGGGGCTAGGGTCAGAGGTCAGAGGTCACGGGGTCTTGTTAAAGATCTGTAAACGATCACTGCGTTACGCGTGTTTCGATATGGCAAGTCCTCGGATGGATGGCCACTTGTGGACCACGGAAAACATTCGGGTGGTCAGTAGTTAGCCAAGTTGAAGGCGGCTCTGACATGGGACAAAAATGCATAGGGTGAAATGTGGGCGTATAGTATGCTTCTGCCTACCCTTTCGGGGATTAAGGTGTTAGAATATGTATGTATGATGTATAGCCTACAGCCTTTCTCGATAAATATTTCAATTCGATTCAGTAGTTCTTCAGATTAGCGCGTGAAAGTAGTGTTAGTTACACTATTTATAAGTCAACAACGGCTGTACCGATTTGGCTGAAAATTGGTGGAGAGGTTAGCTTAGAGCCAGGAGACGGACATAGGCTACTTTTTATCTCGGGTACAAGTTCATGTGGGAAACGGGAACGGGAAAACTTCTCTACGCGGGCGTAGCCGCGGGCGTCAACTACTACTAGTTTAGATTATTTTTTTTTATGTTTTAAAATGTGTTTGTCCGTGTCTCCAGTCTCACCAGTGGGAACACGATAACGAGGCCGTCTGCCATTGGCTGGAGAGTCAAGCCGGAGACGACACTTCTGTGCTGGAGAAGAATCTGCGCGCCATACACAACGACGCACTACTGCAAGCCGTCAACAACCTAGTGCTGGTAACTACTTACACTACTCTCTATCTCCCTCCCTCCCTCCCTCTATCTATCTCCCTCCCTCCCTCCCTCTATCTATCTCCCTCCCTCCCTCCCTCTATCTCCCTCCCTCCCTCCCTCTATCTCCCTCCCTCCCTCCCTCTATCTCCCTCCCTCCCTCCCTCTATCTCCCTCCCTCCCTCCCTCTATCTCTCTCCCTCCCTCCCTCTATCTCTCTCCCTCCCTCCCTCTATCTCTCTCCCTCCCTCTATCTCTTTCTATCTCGCGTCTCTTTTAGCGAAAGCTAAAAGATACGTGACATACTTCGAACAACCGTTTCACCTTATTTATTTAACTCCCAATTGTACACCATTAAGGGCATAATTTTGTAAGTTTTAGCAATACTTACATGTTTATTCATTCTGACGGGGTAGTCAGAGAGCACAGATCGCCAGGCTTCGCGATCCATGCATACTTCTTTCGCTTCCTGCAGATTCATTAACAGCTTCATACACGCACGTCTGGGTATCGGAGTATTTTAGACTTTTCTGTTTTTGAGCAATCTGCTCACTTGTCTTCATATGTAAGTTTCGACCAATATTTGTTACAGGAGTTAACGCCATCGCAACGCTCCGAGTTTATAAGAAAACTGTCCGCGTTGGAAATGGAACAATAATCGTGCTGTGCAATAATAGATGGAACAAATTATATAAGGTTTATATTTATTTGGGATTGGAAGATATGATTGTTTGTCTATCCGTGGGATTTAACTGGAAACACTGGATATACCGATTTCTGGACGTAATAAAATATATATTATAAATATATATTAGGATTAAAGCCATGGATAGACTTGTGAGCTTTCACGTTCACATTTAAATTAATTTGTAAAGCATGCTTTCAGATATTCTTCAACAGAATCTTAATAAGGTGATTAAATCATTAAATGATCATTTACAGTGAAAACTAAGTTAACTACATTAAAAATGTTATGAAAATTAGAAATATGGAAGATTTTTACTGCCTCCGTGGCTTAGTGGCAGTGTATCCTATATATAATATGTATGTATATGAGAAATTTATAAGTATGTTTATCAGTAGTCTAGATCCCACAGTACAAGCTTATAGTTTAGTTTGGGATAGATGGCGCTGTGTGAAAAGTGTCCTACAATATTTATTTATTTATTCCCAAAAGAAATACCACGCTGTTTTATATATATTTTTTATTTTTTTAGGTCAGGGATACACATGGTGAAAAGTGTGCATACAAATATGTATGCCTATGCCATCCCTTCGGGGATAAGGGGTGATAGATAAAAAATATTTTTTTAAACCTAGGCTCAAATATTGACAAGATAACTAACTTAGTTTTGACTGTAGGTTATCATAATTATAATAATATATCCAGCCTATAATTTGTTCACCTTAAGAATGCAGTGCCTCATCGTTATCATCCTAATGGAGAACACAAAAGGGTCAAAATATTACTGTCAGATACAGCTAAAATTGGAGCGTAGCTCATGCACATTACATTAGTGTTTATTTCACTTCAATACATGCAGTATTTCCGAAGTTCTAACGACGAGAAGCTGTAGCCTCTTTTTGAATTCCCGACATAAGGCGCGCTCATTATGACGTCACAACATCGCACAGACTGCGACAAGGCGCGGCGCGGCGTTCGGGTGCGAGCGAAAGCGCGACTGTTGAATGAGCAAGGTTGTGACGTATGCACCCACCCGCGTTATCCCACTTTGATCGTAAATATTTCAGCCATTTTATGAAATATTAAAAAAGTAAAAACACTGTTTTTCTCGTATTATTATGTAGATTTATTTAGCATTTAAAACAAAAATCGTTTGTCAGACCCATTATGCTCCAATCTCCAATCAAGTTAGCCCAAAGTTAGAAAGTCAATTTACAGTGACTTGTCAAAGGCAGTTTTTCGATCGAAACGGGTATATTAAGATTTAAATATGAATGGAAACTCTGCATTCTTAACGCGAACGAGCTACGTAGTTGTATGATAGAATGTCGGAATGCGTGATCTTAACCTATAGTTTCTTAGTCAGACTTTCTGCTTTCAATCACGTTTGCCATTTAAAATAAGAAATTTTTTGTCTTAAATCTTTTTGCTATATTTTACTCTGTTTTACAATTACTCTTTCACTATTTTCTAATGTATTTGCTAACCAGACCCTCACTATACTGATAGATATAAAAATCTTACCAAATTTTACATAATGTATACATATTTTAAATAATGTACATTATATTCAACGTATGTATATTGAAAATTTACTGTTTGGCTTTGAAACTATAAGTAACACATGACAATTTTAAAATATACTCTTTTTATTGAATGAAATAATTCTACAGCTCAATTTAGTTTCTAAATAAAGAGCTTCGTCGCAGAATGTGTCTTTCACAAAATGTGTACAGATACATACACAATAGAAATTCTAGCGACTAACGAACTAACTAACTTTTTGCCAAAGGGACGTTTTGAGCAAGGGACATTCGGCGATAGGGACATTTTGCAAAAGGGACATTTTGCGAAAGGGGCGTTTTGCGAGAAAGAGACATAATGCAAAAGGTACGTTTTGCGAAAGGAACATTCTGTGACGAAGCCCACTAAAGTTGTATAGATTTAGGTCCGTCCTATTCATTTGTTATTATTTGCGTAGCTTGTTGTAGAATAAGGTGTTGATTCATCTAATGTATACAAAAAAAAACATTAAAGTTATGTATGCATTACAAAAAAAAACCACTTAAAATTATGTTAATCTTTGTATACACTATTTTAAACTGTCTCAAAGCAAATTATGTTATTTACTTTATTTTTTATTTTTAAAGGGATTTCATTATAAAATATATATTCATGTAGAATATACATTGATTTATTGTATATATACCAAGTGTATACAATATTTGACCTGTACAAGGTACAAAATTGTACTGGAACATTCCGTTTTGTATTTAATTGTATTTTTTTATACTTTTATAAAAGTACCTTAACCCTTCTTGGTATGCCTACGTTAGTAATTAAAAGGGGTGGTTTTCACTTGAGGCTTAAATAATACTGTATATTTTTTCTATTTTGTCTTACATCACTTTTTCCCTTTATCTTAAGTGTTCCTTTTCTTTTTCGGCATTGTCGAAAAAGATAAAGAAACAAGACTCAAAACAGGGGGGTAAGATTCCCTTAAAGTTTACAAGACATTTTGCTTCTTATTCTGTACGCTTCTATCTTTTAAAAATACGCAGCCGATTCTGATGCATTTTTATATTTCTGCTCCCTTGACTACTTGTCTTCGACTGACCTTGTCCTATAATTGAAGATATTAATTTATTTATTTATCAAGGTCTTCTCACAGTTCGTGTCTACAAAAATCTAGTAATAATAAATAGTAGCCTTAGCCTTACACACTAGCTAATTAAGGGATATCCAAAAATTTTCAATTTTTTTTTCAAATAGTTAAAGAATACCGATCTTATTCATAATGAGTTAGGAGAGGTTAAATAAGCCGTTATTAGATCATTTCTAAAAAGTCTTATTCATAATCGTTCAAAAGCACTAAAACGCTATATAAATGTCTGATAAACCTATCCGATTTTGTAGAATTTTTACCCTTCTATCAACATATTTTATTAAAAAAAATGGCCGACCACAATCAGCTGTAGAAATTTTTTCGGTTACTAAGTAAGGCGTAAGTTACGATTTCTATAGAATTCAGATTACAATATCACTCGGGGTATCGCTTAAGTTAAAATTTCATCAAAATTGATCTAGATAAACGTTATGATACAACTTAAAGCACGTTTATTTTCTCTTCAACTTAAATCTGGTTAATTTTATCTTCTTATGTTATTTTTACCAAAGATTTTTAGTAAGGGCTACTCTTAGACTTTTTTTTTTGGTATTATATTTGACCAAAGATATACTAACACTTCTCTTTTTAAAAAACTATTGTAACTTTCCAAAAAGCGTTAAGGTACTAGTGGGATTATGGAACTCTATTCATTAAATCAAATTGAGAAAATAATATATAGTGGGCGATACTGTGCTATTATAATTCTTTAGAAAATTTAATTTTTGAAGTGAAAAATTTCTTTAAGCGCGGTAAGCATATTTTTAGATGGGATAAAATCTCGGGACTCGTGACACCGTTACGAGACGCAACTATAGTGTGTGCATATATGCATGTACATATAGCATACCGCGGACGCGTCTAGATAAGTTAAATATTAATAAATTTAGTTTTCACTTTGTCGGCACTCCCTGTGTGCCAACCGAAATTTTTTTTTTTAATTTTACGTTCTACATCTTTTTTAGCAAAGTTCCTCTTGTTTTAGCCAAGTTGGACCTATACATGGTGACTTTCAATTGTATACAGAAACAAATATCTTACTGCCTGGGCAAAATGGATCGCAAAGCTCCTAAATAAACGACGACGGGGTAGTCAGAGAAGACAGATCGCTAATCTGTCCTCTGACTACCCCGTCAAGGGATACAAGCGTGAAGATAGATAGACAGGCTGACGCCAATTGCGTTTAAGAAATAATAAAAGAAAAATTATTTAAAAAAAATGTTTCTACGAACTTCTAATTAAAATGTAATTGCCATTGATTACTAAATTAAAATTACTGCCTCGACAGCGTATGTGGCAATGTATAAGACTCATGTTGAGTTCCCAGGTTCAATTCCTGGGTCGTTACATATATTTAAGTAATCCGCAAATGTTTATTGAGGATTTTGAGTAGTCCTCTGTATATATTAAGAAATATATAAGTATGTTTGTCTGTTGTCTAGATCCCATACCACAAGCTTATATTAGCTTATTTTGGGCTTGATGACGCTGTGTAAAAATGTCCAATAAAAAAAGGTTATGTATAAATTAAAAGTCATCATATATTGTCTCGCAAAACATATATTTGTCTCAATATATGAATCTCTCGCTTGCCATGTTATGATTTCAATGCAGTTGCGTAGCCCAATGGTAGCCTACAAAGCAAAGAATGTTGTTTACTCCCTCTCCCTCGCGCCGTAAATGAGACAAAAACAATATTAACGGGCATGCCAGTATACGTCTGTAGGCAAAAGTCATTTACCTGCCATTCTCCAGTATGAGTAAAGGCCCTTACATGTTTTGTTGTATGAAATATAGTGGTTTTATTTAACTGGGACAGTATGGGGAAATCTAAAACCATAGAAGATACAGGGAAACTGCCTTAGGAACCATTTAATCTAATTCTTGTGATAAAAAAATTGACATAGTATTTTTTTTGGTCAAGCTTGGGTTACCCATAGAAACGAGTCATTTAAAAAAAAAATTATGCGTATCGACTCCGTTTCATATAGGGAATATTTCATTGTTTTGAAAGAAAAAGTCAAATTTAATAAAATGTCAAATCTCATACAACATGTTAGTTCAAAGTTCCCATCTACTGCATCACAGTTGATACTTACACGTACAAAAAGCGTTTCATATTCAAAAATGCGATTTTATTTGCACTGTATACTCACGCTTGACCAAAAAAATTAGTAAGTCAAATAAAAAAAAAAATGTATTATTGGTTCCTATGGCAGTTTCCCTGTATCTTCAATGGTTTTGGATATCCCCATAGTGTCCCAGTTAATAAAACACACTGTGTATAGACTAAGGCGTCTGTAGTAGATCGCAAATGACATTAATTCTTTGTCTTGTGGGTAATTCTGTAAAACCATCAAGTTACGGGTTATCATTTTTTCCTTTGTTTCAATACACAAAGGTCTATTAAAAATACCCTCAAAGAAATCTATTCTGTTTCTACAAGATTTAAGAGTATTAGAGGTGAAAATCGCTTACACTTTTTATTCTTCAAATAATGAGGGTAGGTAAATGTTTAAATACAAAAGTTGATAAGTAATTTTCACCTTAATGCTATTTGAAATAGAGTTCCAAATTATTTTGTATTAGTTGCAATACTGCTATTATGATACTGTGTAAACTAAAGGTCAAAGGTCAGTCGTGAAGGTGTCCTCTGCCGTTTTGGATATACCATTCAAAAATCCATGAGCTTTTTTTTGAACCAGATTTTATTAAAGTTCAAACCCTAAAGACCAAAGAAATAAGATATGGGAATATTTTAGATATTTACTTAAGCATATCTAAAACGGGGTCCATGAGTCAAATATTATAAATGTGAAAGTTTCTAATAACGTATGGATGTAGGTTTGTTACTCTCTTCACGCAAACACTACTGAATAGATTTTGATGAATCTGTAATATAGTTTACACATCAGAATAACACAAAGGCTACTTTTTATCCCGGGACCAAGTTCCTGTGGGAAACGGGAACAGGAAACTTGTCTACGCGGGCTAAGCCGCGTGCATCAACATTGCAAACAGTTATCAAACGAGAAAAAAATCTAATTTTGTAGCTTGTTACGAATATTCAGTTACGAATGTGGATGAAAGGCGTTGTTGGTAGCGACTGCCGTCTGACCTCCTAACCCTAGTAAGGACGGCTGCATCATTACCTCGTCAGTTAGTCAGCTGGTGCACCACCAGTCGCTAGGGCCCCGGAGATATTAGTGGTTTAAAGGTATTTGACGAATATATTTTTTTATATTCTAGTAACCCGCCCTTCGCTATCGTAGCAAAGGAATCGGACAACTTCTAAACCGAAACCAGTTTCAAAACAGCAAGTGGTAGTAACTTCAACATCGCCTATGCACGTATTCATGGTGTCCTGAATCGAATGCCGCAAACCATTTGTCTCTCTCTTATAGTTACGGAGAAATAGATGCGTACCTAAGACACTGAGCCCTTTTTTAAAACTTTAGGGTTAAAAAGTATAATTGTTAAGTAAAAATCTATTATTGCATAAAAATAACTTCATTTTCATCGTGCAGTCAGTTAATGTGAGGTACTTCTTCAGACTGACCCTTGATATAGATTGCGTTTATTTGTTTTATTCCGTTAACACGTTGCTTTATTTTTTTTTTTTAATTTATGAGAAATCTAGCAAATAATTGCTTTAAAAAAAAAAATTATCAGCACGTTGCATTATGTTTATCGCTAAGGGTTATGTTACTGAATGGGACCAATGTTTAAATAAATGGTGTGATTCTTGGTTATTTGTGTGTTTTATTATAATTAATAATTAAATTGTGCGAAAGTAAGAGGTAGAAGGAGTCAGGGCTGAGGAAAAGTCAAAAAGTACTCCAATACATAGGGCATAATGTATGAAGCGATTAATACATAGAAGTCTATTGGAGTACGATTGTAATAGGAGACAATGAAAACTGTCAAAATTGTACAGTTGGCTTTCTATTGAGCGACGATTACCATTCTATTCAGACACGATTGGAATAGCAGACTCGGTACCCTGGATGTACACTCCTTTCGCTTGCCTTATAAATAATTAAGTAGAACATGATGAAAGTAGCCCATGTCCTATTGATAATATATGTCCTATCTACATCAATATTATAAAGCTTAAGAGTTTGTAGGAACTACTGGTTCGAATTGAAATATTCTCATGTTAGCCCATATATAGAGGAAGGCTATATATCATCGCGCTATTACCCAGGTGAGCGGAGCAGTATTAATAAATGCAATCAAATCTGGAAAATATTTGTAGATATTTGTGAAATTTTTAAACGACTGGATTAAATAAGTGGCCACTGGGATCAAGTATATCACAGGTAAAGCCAGTGGTCAGCTAGTGGATGGTATTATAAAGAGGAGATTTGTAGGCATGTTTGTAATAAATAGACTCAGAAACTACTTTTTGAAATTTTAATAATTCTTTCACCATTACAAAGCTACATTCTTCGAGAGTAACAGACTATATTGGATTTTCAAAAAGTTTAGGGTTCTGTAGGAAATCTCGAATAGGAAAACTTCACCACGCGGGCGAAGCTACGGGCATCAACTAGTTGATAATAGAGGTAAGTCAATGTAAGTACATCAGAATAGGACATATGCTACTTTTATCTCAGGAATAAATAGCTGTGAAAACTGGATCAGGTGAACCTCACCACACAGGCGAAGCCGCTAGCATTAACTTGTTAAATAATAATGTACGTTTTTTGGGACATAGGAATGAAGTGCTCGTAGCCCCGCTAAACCAGTTTTCTTTAAACGGTCCTGCGTTAAGCATCTTGCGTAGCTGGTCCTCAGATGGGTGACACTTGCAAGCGATTCCGAAAGGCACGTTAAGCCATTGGTCCCGGTTGCTAGTTAAATAGCATGTATGTAAAAACTAAGGGACAGTGCTTGTATTTCGCATAATTAAAATTACAAAGCCATATAAGACTGGCTGGACCAGTGCCCGGTTTATCAAAACTTAAGTCTACAAGTAATTTGTATATTGTATTACAAGCAATAGTACATTGTGCAAATATCATAGGGGATAAAGAGTAGAAGCGTGCACGTCGCCATCCCTGCCAGCTACGGCTGCAATTCTACTTCAACACGCGCATCGCAAGGGCGTGCCCCCGAGGCGACGCGCACCAGTTCGTCCCCGCTGGTGCAAAAGTGTGTGCCAGAGCGACGTAGGGGACCGCCACCCTACACGCGCGGCCCGACACGGCGGGAAGTGGAGGACGGAGTGCAGGATAGCTGCGTGGAATGTTAGAGGAGGAATGGCAGATAAGATGAATGAGTTGATGGATGTTATGAAAGAGAGAAAGTTAGTTATTGTGTGCTTGACAGAGACCAAGCGCAAGGGCAGCGAAGTCTTGGAGCTCCCGAGTGGGGTGCTCGCGCTTTGGTCTGGAGTACCGGAGAGCGAGCATGGCAGTTGGGGGGGTTGGAATTTTGTTTTCCTCACGATTGGCATCCGGTATGTATGAGTACAAACTGGTAGGTGCTAGAATCCTCTGGATCAGTCTAAAACTTGGTTTGACGAAGATTTTCCTGGTAGCTTCTTACGCGCCAGTAAATGACATCCAGAATTTCCAAGGAGATCCAGACAGAGTCCTGCTGGTATCTCACGAAGGTCATCTAGAGATCTGAGAGTAGGAGATAATCTATTTGCAAAGTATAAACCTACCGGTCTTTATTAATTGCCTACAATATGACAGACAAGAGAAAAACGTAAGAGAGTTTTACCTAAAATAAAACTTACCTAATATTATAAGAATTATATTATTTTATCTGTGCTAATATTTGAGTGAATATTAAGACTGAATACTGAATATAATGACTGCCTCTGTGGCGCGGTGGGAATGTATCCGACTACTACGCAAGAGGTCCGGGGTTCGATTCCCGGGTCGGAACAAATATTTGTGTGATCCACAAATGTGTGTTTCGGAGTTTGGGTGTTTCCTATGTATAATATGTATGTATTTAGAAATATATAAGTATGTTTATCAGTTATCTAGATCCCATAACACAAGCTAATATTAGCTTACTTTGGGCTAGAAGGCGCAGAGTGAAAAGTGTCCCACAATATTATATATTTTTTCTGAAATATCCGGAATTTATTTTGAGTCAAGCACCTGTCTTTTTACCTTATAGTTCATATATATATTGATGGTAATTTGCCTCCAACTGTTACGTTTTTCATCACCCATGCTTCAGATTTTAGATCCTGGATTTGGAGAATGTATACTGATCTGGTGATGAGATCTAGAATCTGGTAGGGTATAGGGATTGATGACAGATCCTCTGTTAAAACTGTCTTCAGCGGAGCGATTAGGATGCACTGTCCGTTCGCTAGGTTTTTGGAACGAAGTTCCATATCGCGCGTTGTGAAAGGAAAAAATTCTTACGAAAAGTTGTCACGACACTAAAATTCTTACGAAAAGTTGTCACGACACTAAAATTCTTACGAAAAGTTGTCACGACACTTTTTGCTATTTGCCTTTTTTATTTTATATTTTTATTAATTATTTGTCATTAACATCATCTTTTTACATCTGTTGTTAGTTACATATTATATTATCTATAAAAAAAAAAGTGTTTTTTGTGGAACAGCAGTCTTGGATTAGATTCGGTGCAGGAAATAGCTATGCCGGTATGTTTTGCCACAGATAAGCAACTACGTTGTGTAAGTATGCTTCTTGGTCCCACATGTCTATGAGAAGAGGAAAGAAGTACCTCTACACGACATGTGCTGTTATTAATGCAAGTAAGGCTATACGTGGTGTGCACCACATTTGAAAAAGAGTATAGCTGCTGTTGTTAAATGCTATTCTGGGCAAGCTTTCTGGTGAAAATAGTGCATCTATTTGTGCTTTGAAAAAACTGCGCGACTAGGTAAATGTTTAGTCTATCCAAGAATTTATCTATATACAAGTAATTCTATACAAGTAATTTTTGTACTCCAGAAGAGAGCTATACGTGCAATATATAAATTGAGTGCTAGAGTGTCTTAGAGAGAAATTTAAAGAAATTGGCATTTTAACGGTTGCATCACAGTATATATTTGCAAATATCATGTTAGTTAAACAGAACATACATTTATACAATAGACACAGTGACATACATTCGATAAATACTAGAAATAAGCATAAATTAATTGGAACGCATCATCGTTTACAAAAGGTTCACGACTCTTTTGCAGGAATTGGTGTACGCCTATATAATAAAATTCCTTTAGACATTATGAACCTGCCGTTACATAAATTTAAGGCGGAAATTAAGACGCACATTTTGAAAAGGGCTTAGTACACAATGATTATTTGAATGATAAAAATAAATGGAAATGAGTTGCTTGCTCTTCGCTCGAGCTATTTAGGATTCGAATGAATCTTGTGTTATATCACAGATAAAATAATATAATTCTTATACAGATGCACGAATTGGAACAAAAAATGGTCACGGCCTTAACTTTCCAAGCAGGCAGGCAGTACGGGAGTTTGTATATAGATGGCGACAATGTTTTGGCAAACTATTCTTATTATTTACTACACTACACTAGATGTCACTATAAACATAAATACTCTGCCGTATGCCTTTTCTAGCTAATTGAGGTTATCAATATTCTGTACGGGCATGATAAAGGTCATGTTATAACAAATAAGGGTTTTACTTATTTGGATATTTTATCTAGGTACTAATATTATAAAACTAGAGTTAGTTCATTCAGTGTTTTTTAGTTACGTAGGTACTTGTAAGTGACCATTTGTAATTTCCATGCACGGAGATCGTTTGTAGAGGACATTGGAAGGTGGCCATAGGAACTTCTAAAATAGACATGATAAACCCATTCCAGGGTTCATGAATGTTCAGGGGCCAGGATCCAAGTTCGAGGACGTAGAGCCCATATTCCCGACCCGGGGTCTGGGATCCTGAATTCCGGCTTCTGTGTCTTAGATCGAGAGTCCAAGGTCAGCTACTCCAGATCCTCTAGAGTCAAGGGTTGGGTTCTCCACCGAGGGTGTGCAGTAGAGGCTCTAGAGACCTCACAGTACAGGGGGTAGGATCCAAGGTTAATGGCCTAGGGTTCATGATCCTGTTCCCGAGATCCGGGGTCCAGGGTCCTGAGTCAAGATTCCAGGGTCTTAGATCCGAAGTCCAGGCTTCTGGGCTAGAATCTGAGTTTGTGGGCTTAGACCCGGTAGGGCCCCGAGACCTTAGATCCTGAGGTCAAGGTCAACTGTCTAGAGTCAATGGATGTCTATAGCCCCTAGCTCCGGGGTAGCTAAGTCTATGGTCGAGATCTCGGGGTTTAGGTTGTAAGATATACCTATTGTCTACAGTGCAGGCTACAGAGACCGAAACCAGGGGTCAAATAAACCCTTAAGTTCTATAATTTAGGTAGATAATCTATTGTATTCGGCCTCCGAACGTGAAATTTATAATTAATGAAAGCAAAATAAAAGAAAGTACCTAGATAGATTATGATTATCTTGATGTTACTAAAATTATAAATGTGAAAGTTTGTATGGATGTTTGTTACTCTTTCACGTAAAAATAACTGAACGGATTTTAATGAAACTTTACAATGTGGCTTATACATCAGAATAACACATAGGCTACTTTTTATCCCAGGAACAAGTGTCTGTGGGAAACGGGAACGGGAAAACTTCTCTACGCGGGCGAAGCCGCGGACGTCAACTAGTTTATTATAAATATTATAAGATATAAATATTATAAAGTGGAAAGATTTGATGTATGTTTGTTACTCTTTCACGTAAAAAGTACTGAATGGATTTACAACATATAGGCTACTTTTTAAAGTGGGAACAAGTTCCCATCACGCGAGCGGAGCCGCCGCCGTCAACTAGTTTTTTTTTTATTTTTAACTTTTCAAAGCGCAATGTGTCATCGTATTATACGATGCAGCGCTAATATTTTGACGTAAGAGTAGTGCCGGCGCGGCGGTCATACCACTTTGAACCTTATTGGCAGGTTGACAGAGACCCACAGTTATTACGCGCTTCTATTTTGAACTTTATTTAAAGTAAAATATCGTTTACTTTGGCGGATCGGATCACTGGATTTGTTTTGATTACAATTTAGATGCCACATCGCGTTTTGATATAAAATAAAACTATTTAATTTCTGCAATCAAAAAAAAAATGTGGGCCAGAGAGGCAGTGATAGTCAGTTTTTTTTAATGAAACTTAAGTTAATCTAGTACGTTATAAACACTATATTTAGTAAATTTCTATAAAACCAAAAAAACAGTATTACTTTTTCGGTGTTTTGTATTCATAATTGTTAATATTTATTTTAAAATGCAAAAACAAAAATCAAAACAATGAGGATTCGATCTTGGGACTCTATACTTGGGAAAAATACTAAAACAAACAATACATCTACTTCTCGTCATTAACCACCAGACCACACATGATTACAAAAAGCAATGAATTTATCTATTACTTGATTATTGCGGAGCAATCCTCGTCGTCGATATCACAATATTTTTACAAATAAGTTTATTATTCTAGCGTGCATCGCTGTGACGTGCGCGACCGAAAGAGATAGAATGCTCTTTTTTTTTACAGGTACTATTGGCATAGAGAGACGAATGTTAGTGGAGAACTGTTCAACTTATTACGTCGGCATCTATTATTTTAGATGAACAGTATCGAGAACCAATTATTCACGCAATCTACATTAATTGTATTATTAACTAGTTTAGTATGTTAATATCACAGATTATAATATGGTTTTTATTTTAGAAATCAATTACCGGACTTTACACAGCTAAATAACATTTTTATTTTTTGTAATCTTGAAATTGATACCATTACTGCCATCTAGGGATAATTTAATGTTATTAAAAATATTTTGTTCGCATTGGTACCCCCTGGTTATATTATCTACTTGTCTTGAATCTGCATATATATGTTGTATTTTTTTTTACATTATTTTTATTTACATTCTCCAGTATAAATAATGGTATGGCAACTAAAGGTATGGCTGCGTTTAGTCCCGGTAATAACTAATATACATAACTATACGTAATTTAACTTTGTTATTGTGTGAGCACTATGTAGACTTATTTGTAATTTTGAAATTGACATGATAGTTGCTGTGTAGTTTTTGGGTATGTCCTGCTCGCCTAAGTGTCCTGGCAGTGGTGGCCTAATTCGTAAATAGAGCGATGGCTGATATATGAGTCATACCCGTGAACGGGTGCCGTCTGTTGGGACTGGTCAGCTCATAGCTGTTATAGCAATTGTTACAAATAATATTATTTAATTTTAAGGCAAACTAAGTTTAGTCGACTGTTCTCACATAAATTCAAAGGAACTATGTAAATGTAATTTTAATGAACACAACATTTATTTTGTTATCATTTTTTTGTATAAAATCTTTACTGTATAATTGGTCAAATATCATGTTAATCAAACTGTCAAATGGCGGTTAGAAAAGAGTGGCCATGAGTTTTATTGCCAGGTTCTTCCTCTGGCTCTACCTATTGCTTTGCGAATCTGGCAGTAAATGTAAATGTAGAAGCAGTAATCTTGACGTTCATAAGTGTTACTTTGTGACCTACATGAATAAAGATTTTTGATTTTGATTTTATGAATAATTCTGTTTGCTTAAGAAAACTGACTCAGTGCCTCTTTTTTTGTTGAAATAGAAAATAACAGTAATTGACGATTTTGATGTTGATGTGTCAGTCTATGTTGGTAGTGTCGAATAGCCGCGTAGCAAACGTGTCTATCTTCTTGGCATGTCATAACCCTTGTTGAACATTTCAAGCTGCCGTGACGTTGTGGTCACCGAGTTGGGCTCACTAATCCATATCGGAAGCATTTATGGTTAGAAAGTTGGTTACTGGGGTCATGTGCATTGGCTGTGAATCTCCGTTAGCTCCATACCACCATCTCATCTGACTGGACTTGTACCCGAACTTGAATTTTGTGGTATGGGTAGTTTTGCAGCAGGTGAAGTATTGCAGCGTTTGACAACTAAACCAGCTTCTGCGAGTATCGAGGAGATGGTGGTATGGACACCATCTCTGAGTGGACTTCGCTCTCGGTGTCCCTTTTGCTAGGGAAGTATACTGCGGTGTAAAGCGACCCGGTACTTACAGGGAGGAATTTTCGTTTCATAAAATTATTAAGGGTGACGTATAAATGTATACATATAGCCATTTCAATGTAAATTAATGAAATCAGCTTGCCTTTACTATAATTCATTCATTATTTTACTAATGAAAATAATAATCTTATCAAATAGGGTATTTTTGGTTAAGTGAACTAAATTACTTATAAAATTTGGTAATTAATTAGTCAATTCGAAAAAAATTGACTCAAATCTTTTCAGATTGTCATATGGGTTCAATTCGACCAAACTGGGGGTAGAAAAATAATTCCTTTGCATCCGTAAATTTAATTGAATACCAATCATTAGAATTTAAGTTTTCTAGGTAGATTGATTTTTTCAAATAAGTATAATTTGCTTTAGGGGTACACAAAGTCTTTTATAAACAGATAATCTTCAGAAGAAAAATTTAGCTTAATGTTATTGTCAGGTTTTTCTAAACTAACATCAAATGATATAATAGCTGCTGTTAGCAGCCAACTTTGAAAATCAAATAGCACTATGCGTGAAAACGAGTAAAATGCGATTTGTTGTGAATTAAAATAGAAATGTGCAAAGCTCACAGTTTTATCCTTTGTCTTGCTTAAACTGAATCTCGACACATCAATGAATCACTGTAATCACTACGCTGCGATGGAGAACGGTCACGTATTCACGAACTAGAATCTTCTTTATTATGCACAGACTCTAAATTCGAAATATTTTCGTTCTCCATTTTATCGGAGAGAAATAGTTATTAGCGAATATAAGCTTCTAGGAACACTTTTTTTTGCATTTTATTACGAAATATACTTCTGACTTGCCGGCTCGAAAGACGACGATATAATGACAAACCAACACAGGTGCACGCGCGATCTGGACGCAAAACAGCAATATAGGTGGCGCCACCGTTGGAAAGTAAGCGGAACCGACTGATTTAAGGTAAAAAGATGGGTGCTTGACTCAAAATGGATTCCCGATATTGATACGAAACAAATAATAAAAACTTTATTTTAAAATGTGCTACAATTCGACTACAGGATAGCTATACGAGATCAGTTCAAAACGAATACCGAATTATCAATCACGCCTTATCTCCGAAGGGGTGGCAGAGGTATATTATACGCCCACTTTTCACCGTGTGTATTCCTGTCCCACGTAATAGCTGGTGAGCCCATTGCCGTGTTGAAACTTTTCAACCCGCCCATAAGGCCCTCAACTTGGCTTAACGACTGCCATGTTACTGGCAACCGAGACCACCTGGCCTAACGTGCCTCTTGAAGCATGGAAACGCTCGTTTATGTAATTCCACAAAGCGCTCAACCATCCGTAACCCGCCATAGCGAAAGGTGCTTAACGCAGTGATCGTTTACAGAACACTGAGTCAGCAGGGCCACGAGCGCTTTAAAGGTTTTTTTTTGACGTCAAATACCTCACGATGAAACGTAGTTTCTATAAAATACGTTTATGGAAATAGGCACACAAAAACACAGTATGTATTGTTAAAAATATATTTATATATCACATTAAGTACATCACTATCATAGCGCAGTGTTGTGACACTATTAAACGTTTTTTTTAACGAAGACAGTACTTACTACAACGAATAAAAATAATACTTATTTATAAAAATTAATAATTTTAAAACCGAATGTAGGCCATGAATTTAGAGGTAAGGACGAAGAATCGGACAATTGCAATCACACAGTAAACAAAAGTGTGTCAAATTGCCGCTAAATTAAATCGCATACAGTAAGTAGTAGATAACCAATTTATTTTATACTAGTTTACGACCGCGTCTCCGCACGTGTGGTGAAGTTTTCTTGTTACCGGTTCCCACAGGATTTGTTATTGATGTGTTATTCTGTTGTGTAAGCTATATTATTGTAAAGTTTCAACAAAATCCATTAAGTAACTTTTGCGTGAAAGTAACAAACCTACATCCATACATTCTTAAAAACTTTCGCGTTTATAATTTGAGTAGATCACGCGCACATACGAAATCCACCATTTTGATGTTTCAATCAGGATAAGTTCTGTTTACATGGATACCTTTTTAGATACAGTTAAATTTTACGTTAGCAATAGACCACTCACAAACTTAAGAAATTCGGTCATAATATTATTTATTTCTATAAATATAATAAAAAAAACTACATGCTACATATACCTATACTATTTTACATAATGTAAATTAAACTACAATTGACATAATTGCATACAATGTTTACACAAAGTGTTAATAAACTTTTTATCTACTCTGATACTATAATACAAAGATTATAAAACTGATAACAAAATTCTTATGACAAACATTACGTACAGGCCAAAAATAATAAAAAAAAAGTTTAATTACGATACAGGTCTTGTGTTATCATAATATAATATATATATAAATAATATATAAAAAAAAAGGTTTTAATCAATGGTTTCAATGAACGAAACCTTTTTTTTTAGTAGAGGTTCTACCTCCTTGGTCCAGCTGAAGGTTGTATAGGTGTATCGTTATGATTAAAAAGTTATATTATGATACAGGTGTCCATACAAGACCTGTATCGTAATTAAACTTTTTTTTTATTATTTTTTATTAAAGAGGTATAATACATCATTGGGGCATGATAGCATTATTTATTAATGGCCGGTTTCAATATTTTATCTTGAAGATAGATTGCTACCACAGATAAACAGTTGATTTTTTTACTTTTGTGACAGATAGTTCAATGTCGTAGGTAAATATTTCTATCTATCTATGGTTATTGGAACCGAAATTTTCGTCGATAGGTACCGATGGTAACTATTTTGACATTGTTTTACACAATAGTTAAAGATAGATAGGTTATTGAGACCGGCCGTAAGATCAACTTTAATTTGTAAGTCGAGTATCGTACGGTCACAGACAGAGAAAGTAATGTTCTTCGCTCGCTCTCACGATTCAATAGAGACGAAAGTAATAATAAAACCGCGTGCCAAGTTTATGTCAAACTGTATGCTAAAGTCGCATACGTGTATCAGTTGTTTGACATTTGTCTGTAGTGATTACTGCAATCGCATAAGAACAGGTTCCGCTCCCTGACAAGCTTCGTTGTATGAAATATAATGGGTCTGACAAACGTTTTTTACTTTATATGCCAAATAAATCTACAAAATAACAGTGTTATTCCTTTTTTATATTTAAAAAAATAATGAAATATTTACTATCAAAGTGCTCATTCAACGGTCAAAGCGGTCTCGCTCGCACCCGAACGCCGCGCCGCGCCTTGTCGCAGTCTGTGCGAGGCTGTGACGTCATAATGAGCACGCCTAATCTCGGACATTCAATAAAGGACTAAATCTTCTCGTCGTTATAACTACGGAAATACTGCATGTATTGAAGTGAAATAAAAACTAATGTAATGTACATGAAATACGCCCCAATTTTAGCTGTATTTGACAGCAATATTTTTTACCCTTATGTGTTCTCCATTATCGAGTAAAGCGTCTCTACTAGAAAGCGCGCGAGTGACATTGATTTCTTGATATGTGGTTGGAATTGTTTAGGGATGTATGCACAAAATTATGTGTCAATAATATTGTTTTAAAAGTATAGTAATAATCAAAATCTTTATTTAAATTTGCTATTAACATAGAATTCGAGTGGGCTAATATTCTATTAAATAGCGACTGAGGGCCGATGGGGCTGAGAAGTTCAGGAATAGGAAATCGCAGCGTGATTAGATCTTCTGTGTAATGTATGACCACAGAAAAGGAGATAGTCTGCTGGAAGAGGCCATCTTTGAGAGAAATCTGAGATGATTGCAATGAAGATGACTTTTCTATTTGCTTTTTACAAAATCTTAATTAAAATTCGGCTCATACTAAATAAATAATAAATATAAGTAGGGTAAATTGAATTTATATTATGTAGGGACACACTACGCATGAGTTTTGTATACCGAGGCGCTAGCATTCATTATGCGCAGCAGTCGTCTCCACATGACATTTTGTGACACGTGACATTTTATACAACATACTTTCTAAGTTACTCATATATTTTTCGGACTCAAAAGCTAATATTTTCATTTCGAAAATTATTTTGCTTTCTAGTAAAAATAAAGGACATGCAAAAACAAACACACTTTCGCATTTATATAAGTACATATTATCGTAAATATTTTTAAATTTTCTTAAATGGAAGTTATTTTTATAAGGCCACCGTCTAAAGTATTGCAGGAGCTATAGCTTATAATCCTAAAACTTTTGTTATTATTTACGAAAATACTAATTTTAAAATTGTAAAAAATAACAGAGTTTATAAAGCTTTACGGGTTTAAGTCCTTATTAGCAGTTGTTCAATATACAAACCAAATATTGTCCACAAAAGCCATTAGGCGTAACAAATATAGAATTTATTTTTATATTTTTGTATGTATTTCAGTATGTATGTAGTTATTTTATATATATGTCTTATATGACCTCTAACATGTAATATACATCTTGTAAAAGCAAGATATCGTATCTGTATATGGTTAGATGTATTTTATGAATTTAGTTATAGTAATATCTAATTTTATATCTTCTTAAGTACTGGTATAATTTACTATAACAACACAATATCAGATTAGATCCACTCAACAGAGCCAATCAAAACGCGGTCACAATCCGCATGACCTTGGCAGTGCCAATCAAATAGCGATCACAAGCTACGTGACCTTGGCAGTGCCAATCAAAACTCGGTCACAAGCTATGTAATCTTGGCAGTGCCAATCAAAACGCGGTCACAATCCGCTTGACCTTGGTAGTGCCAATCAAAACGCTGTCACAATCCGCATGACCTTGGTAGTGCCAATCAAAGCGCGGTCACAATCCGCATGACCTTGGTAGTGCCAATCAAATCGCGATCACAATCTACGTGACCTTGGCAGTGCCAATCAAAACGCGGTCATAAGCTATGTGATCTTGGCAGTGCCAATCAAAACGCGGTCACAATCCGCGTGACCTTGGCAGTGCCATTCAAAACGCTGTCACAATCCGCGTGACCTTGGCAGTGCCAATCAAAACGCGGTCACAATTCACGTGACCTTGGCAAAGCCAATAAGTTTCACGCCTTTTATCAAAATGTTTTTGTGCGTAAATTTTAAATCGAAATAATTTTATTTCGCTGCATAGAATATACCTACGTATGGTAAATTGTATATACATATTGGTAAATTATCAGTTGCAAATAATTGACAACACTGTTATTATTTTATAAGTACACTTTAAGTTACACATTTCAGTACCATAATGGCTTAAGTAGCAGGAACTTTTATAAGATAAGGCGATTTTGAAACCTATGGTGCTATACAGAGGATCGTACTTTCTTTAACAAACAAAGCTGAAACACTCTTTTCAAAGTACGAAAGGGATTAAATATGCAGACCGGTTAACTGACATTCATTTTCATATTTTTTGTCCTTTTCAAGATTTATCTTCAACATCGCACACAAACTGGATGACAAAACATGAGTATGACAAAAAACCTCAGAAATAATTTTCATAAGTATTTATGCATAATTGCTTTACTAATGAGGTCTCGGTAGCCTAGTTGGTTAAGCGTCTCACCCGGCAAATGAGAAGACGCTGGTTCAAGTCCAGCTCATAATGGAAAAAAAATTACACGTTTAAAATTTATAATAAATAATCTTTCCATTAAATAAAATTGCTTGCGCTGTTTGTACGATTAAATCTTTTAAAGTACTTAACATATTTTAATATAGTTTTAAGCAGTAGATAGAGCGATTCAAAAAGAAAATTTATATGTATAATACATGTATATTAGTATCTTCATTACACCTGTGAGAAGTCGGGCCATATCACTAGTTGTGGATTAACAAATTTTGATAACACAATGAGATCCGCGGTCTACATATTAAATTTCTTTGCGTACCACTTATTTTTGGACCATTTTACAGAATAATTTTTCTAATGGGCCAAACATAGATAGTGGGAAAGAGAACTGTCAAATAGTTCATTATAGAGGGCTCCAAATGTTTGTTACAAAGCAACTGTCAATCTTCTATCTATTTTTAAAGAATGGGTCGCTGCGTGGGTTTTAAATGTGGCTTACTTTTACTGTTTTACAATTCCTCCTTTAATTCAACGATTCGCCAGGTAAAATACATGTTGTACAGCTTTTTCCAGTATAAAAAGCAAAATTAGAGCAAAAACAAAACGCAACACGAACAGATTAAAAAATTTTGCAATTAAACTTAACGTTTTCTGTGTAACAAACACACAGCGCCCTCTACCTTTTAAATATTTTTAAATGATTTGCATTTTCTTCGCCATTAATATTAGCTAATTACATTTTAGGTTAAAATATCGCTCACAAGCAACTTATTCACTAAAAATGTTTTGTCTCTGTCGCACTCCTTAAGTAAACCTTTCTGTCTCTATCGCACACCACCCAATCCCGTAAAGTGCGTTGTTACTTCCTGTTTTCTCGCTTAGGCCCTGGAGATCTCCACTGGGCCCCAAAAATTTAAATGCTTATTAAAGGTTATGGCAACATATGTTAGAACTGTCACTATATAAGCAATTATTCTATCATAAATGACTATATTACTGTAATATATACTCGTATATATATGGCAGTCGTTCGGAATGTGTAGTAACGAGTTTGATTCACGAGTTCTTCTTTGCTTCTAACATTTTCTTATAACTCTGAAAAATTAAATAACATTAATACTTGAAAATCTTTTTTTTATTCTATACTAATATATAAAGAGTTTGTTTGTTTGGTTGAACGCGCTAATCTCAAAAACTACTGGTTCGAATTGAATTTTTTTTGGGTTTGATAGTCCATTAATAGAGGAAGACTATAGGCTATATTTCATCATGCTACTACCCAGGAGAGCGGGACAGTAATCACAAATGTCAACAAATCAGGTCAATTCCCATACATTATTGCGAAATTTGTAAACGACGAGATTAAATAGGTGCGACGGGAAATCCAAATATGTCATGAGCGTAGCTGTGGAGGTCAGTTAGTTTTATAATATAGAGATACTATTTACGATTTTCAAAATTATTAAGAAGGCCTTTCTTATCAAAACATGGCCGTACCAGAGGAATTTCCGCTGCTACAAAAGATATTGATTTGATTAAATTGATGACCAAGAAAGTTTAAGCATGTGAGATATTTGTAAAGCAATCCGACTTTTCAGGTGCTCGCTCCGAAGCTGGAGACCGCTTTTTTCCAGCATATTTGGACGAAACTGCCGGCTGACATTTAAATCTAAAATATCCTGTTATAATTTACGTATCGACATGTTTTAAATACATTTAAAAAGTTTTGTACATACCTCTTCCGCCATTTTGTATAACATCGCGGCAGATTCCCTGCCGGTCTGCTCGACAAGCGATTTGAATATACCCCCACTTTCTATATCAGATAACTCCGATCTGAAAAGAGTAACCAAATATAACTACAAAGTATATATAAATATAATATAAATATAAATATTTCAACAGCAGGTAGCCACAAACTGTGTCTGTCTATTTCAACACGGCAATGGGCTCACCACCTATTACGTGGGACAGGAATCTACACGGTGAAAAGTGGGCATATAATATGCCTCTGCCACCCCTTCGGGGATAAGGCGTGATGGATATTTATTTATTTATTTTATTTAACTACAGAGGTAGGTAGATGTTCTACGGGGCATGAGAGACGTTCTATGAAGTTATAAGTAACGTCATTCGGTGGTATGAGAAACGTCCTATGGAGGTAATATTCAGGTCCTACGGAGGTACGAGTGACGTCCTACGGAGGTACGAGTGATGTCCCACAGAGGTACGAGTGACGTCCTACAGAGGTACGAGTGATGTCCCACAGGTACGAGTGACGTCCTACGGAGGTATGAGTGACGTCCCACAGAGGTACGAGTGACGTCCTACGGAGGTAATATTCAGGTCCTACAGAGATACGAGTGACGTTCCACAGAGGTACGAGTGACGTCCTACAGAGGTACGAGTGACGTCCCACAGAGGTACGAGTGATGTCCTACAGAGGTACGAGTGACGTCCCACAGAGGTACGAGTGATGTCCTACTGAGGTACGAGTGATGTCCCACAGAGGTACGAGTGATGTCCTACAGAGGTACGAGTGATGTCCTACAGAGGTACGAGTGATGTCCTACGGAGGTACGAGTGACGTCCTACGGAGGTACGAGTGACGTCCCACAGAGGTACGAGTGACGTCTTACAGAGGTACGAGTGATGTCCTACAGAGGTACGTGTGACGTCCTACGGAGGTACGAGTGACGTCCCACAGAGGTACGAGTGACGACCTACAGAGGTACGAATGATGTCCTACAGAGGTACGAGTGATGTCCTACGGAGGTACGAGTGACGTCCTACGGAGGTACGAGTGATGTCCCACAGAGGTACGAGTGATGTCCTACGGAGGTAATATTCAGGTCCTACAGAGGTACGAATGATGTCCTACAGAGGTACGAGTGATGTCCTACGGAGGTACGAGTGACGTCCTATGGAGGTACGAGTGACGTCCCACAGAGGTACGAGTGACGACCTACAGAGGTACGAGTGACGTCCCACAGAGGTACGAGTGACGTCCCACAGAGGTACGAGTGACGTCCTACGGAGGTAATATTCAGGTCCTACAGAGGTACGAGTGACGTCCTACAGAGGTACGAGTGACGTTCTACAGAGGTATGAGTGACGTCCTACAGAGGTACGAGTGACGTCCTACGGTAGTACGAGTGACGTTCTTCTGAGGCATATTAGTGACGTCCAGGGAGGTATAGTGGCGTGCAATAAAGGTATGACTGACGTCTTACAGGGGAATGGGTGATGGCCTACAATGGCAGAGATGACGTCCTACGGAGGTATAGAGATACGAGTGACGTTCGACGAGGGTATGAGTGACGTTCCCTTAAATTATATATGCCAATGAGTTCTAGTTAAAGAGTAAAGTACATACCTATTCGAGTAGGTACGTATTCTGTCCTTGGAGAGTATGTAGGTCTCGTTCGGATCCAACTGTTCGGAGCTCGGTTGGTACGTGAAGTTCTCTGGTATCGCCAGTGGAGCCTGGAAAGATCGAAGAATATGCTATAGTGTGTTTAATTTGGGACCTACTATATTTAATGGAGCCCAAGTTAGTCTCACTACACACCACGCAAAATAAAACCCTGTACAGTCGAGTTCATTAATATATTTGCTCTACTGCGTCTCCATGCTTTGCTAGTTTCTATATCATTTGACAGAGAAACGGTATTTCAAGAAATATAACTCTGATCAACTATATCTATTTAAAATTTTAAATAACCTCGTAGATTCTTCTCACATCTTAGAAAGAATATCATTGAGAGTACCTAGGACTGGCTCTCGCTTACAAAATTTATTTTCAGTTTCTTTATACCGAACGATTTACACAACTAATAACTTCTCAGACGCAGTGTTGATGATTACAATAACGAATGCAATCACTTGGACATATTTAACAATAGTCTTTTTATATAAAGAAAAGAGTTACGAGCTATGTTTTAAGTTAAATCTTTTCTATTGTTTTCTTTTTGTTTGCTTTTGTATCTAATTTTCTAAATACTTACTAGTTAGCTCGTGGCCCCGCGGACTCAGTGTTCTGTAAACGATCACTGAGTTACGCAACCTTCACTATGGCTGGTCCTCGGATGGGTGACCACTTTGTGGCATTTACATTTGCAAGCGTTTCCGTACTTCGGAAGGCACGTTAAGCCGTTGGTCCCGGTTGCCAGTAAAATGGCAGTCGTTAAGCCTGGTTGAAGGCCTTATGGGCGGCTTGAAAAATTTCAACAGCAGGTAGCCACAACCTGCGTCTGTCTATTTCAACACAGCAATGGGCTCACCACCTATTACGTGGGACAGGAATCCACACAGTGAAAAGTGGGCGTATAATATGCCTCTGCCACCCCTTCGGGGATAAGGCGTGATGGATATTATCTATATATTTTTTTTACTAGTTATATGCAGTACACTGGTAATTATACCATTGTTAACACAATATTTTATGGAACTTTAAGTCTAAGAGAACATCTTATTAGTTAAGTTATATCAGTGTATGACTGTTTGTTTCCTAAATAAAATACAAAATAAAAATAATATAGGGCATCATGATAATTACCTGACTCTTGGATAACAGGGAGAGTCTCTTCGGCTGACTATCTTTAGTTTGAGACGGGGTTGAGGTCAGCAATTCAAAAGGATGCCCAGATTCAGCTACTCGACCCCTGAATTACGATAAAATGTTGCATATCTTTCATTTTGATCTTCTTTCTTCTCATCAACGTTTAGAAAAGTCTTACAAAACGGCCCAGTCAGTCCGTCCGTCTGTACGCATCTATTTCTCAGGAACTGACTCAGTCGCGCAATGGTGGTGTATGCAACTGCCGTGACTGAGGTTCAGGGTTCGATTCCCAGGTCGGAAAAGAATATTTGTATAATCCGCAAATGTTTGTTTCGGAGTTTGGGTGTTTCCTATGTATAATATTTATGTATTTAGGAATATATTAGTATGTTTATCAGTCGTCTAGATCCCATAAAACAAGCTTATAGCAGCTTACATTGGGATAGACGGCGCTGTGTACAAAAAAACTATAAGAGAGAGACAAACGGTTTGCGGCATTCGATTCAGCACACCATGAATACGTGCATAGGCGATGTTGAAATGGTGTGTGTGGTGGCAGTCAAGCATACGGCCCACCTGATGGAAAGTGGTCCCGTAGCCTATGGACGTTTGCAACACCAGAGGTGCAGCACTCACGTTGCCGACCCTTTATAAACCTTCTAAGACCCCTTTTGTAGAACCCCATACTGTAGACGTTCGGGAAAACCCAGGCAGGGAGTTTATTCCACAACCTAAGCGTACGCGAAATAAAGCCTCTATCGGATCGAACCGTATGCCCACGCTCCGGACGCGGTGTGTGAAGGGTGAACACCCTGTCTATAGAGAGCGGTGCGATGATAGAAGGTAAAAACAAAAAAAAAGAAGGTAAAAAGGTTTTGTAACTGGTTTCGATTTATAAGTTGTCTGATTCCTTGGCTACGAATGTGACGGCGCGTTTAAAGTCTAACCTTATAAATTTTATCCGAGTGTGCACATGATGTATTCAGCTGGACAATTTGGCACAGTTAGGCTTATCAGCCTCCCAAGATAGAATGATTATTAGATTATAAGCGTACCTACTTTTTTTCACAGGGTTCGGATGTTCCACTTCTTTGGAGGGGTTTGGGTGTTATCCCACTTCTTTGGTGGGGTTTTGGTGTTATCTCACTTCTTTGGAGGGGTTTGGGTGTTATCATACTTCTTTGGAGGGGTTTGGGTGTTATCATACTTCTTTGGTGGGGTTTTGGTGTTATCTCACTTCTTTGGAGGGGTTTGGGTGTTATCATACTTCTTTGGTGGGGTTTTGGTGTTATCTCACTTCTTTGGAGGGGTTTGGGTGTTATCATACTTCTTTGGTGGGTGCATCGTGTGTTTTTCCACTTCTTTGGTGGGGTTTGGGTGTTATTCCTCTTCTTCGGTGGGGTTTGGGTGTTATACCACTTCTTAGGTGGGAGAGATGACTCACTTGTCCATGACGATGACCCTGTCGTAGTCCATGACGGTGTTGAGTCTGTGCGCGATGGTGAGCACTGTGGAGTGCTCGAACTTGCTGCGTATCGTGCGCTGGATATGCTTGTCCGTCCTGTACATAAAATATTAAGTTGTGCTCTCGTAATACATACATACATATTGTCACGGCATAATAAACGCCCACATTTCACCGTGCATGCATTTTTGTCCCACGTAACAGGTGGTGAGCCCATTGCCGTGTTGGGGCCTGTGGCTACCTGCTGTTGAAATTTTTCAAGCCGGCCATAAGGCCTTCAACCAGGCTTAACAACTGCCATTTTACTGGGAACCGGGACCAACGGCTTAACGTGCCACGAAGCACGGAAACGCTCGCAAATGTGAATTCCACAAAGTGGTCACCCATCCAATGACCAGCTATAGCGAATGTTGCTTAACGCAGTGATCGTTTACAGAACACTGAGACCGTGGTACCACGAGCGCTTCATTCATTAAGTTTAAATCTCTTATTAATCAAGGAAAGTTGCTCGCTCCCTACCGCTCGCAACTAATAGAAACGAAAGTTTATAAAATTAAATGAATAGAATTATTATATATAATACAATATACATATGCCACCCATCCAACAATAAAAAAAATGATTTAAGAGTTAAATCGTGATTGAGTAACAACCATACAAACATCTTCACAGACTTCCACATTTATAGTATTAGTAACTAACTATCTGCACGCTATATCCCTGACAGGTTAGTCGTCAGAGAGTACAGTTCGCCAGGCTTCGCGAACTATGCATACTTCTTTCGCTTCTTGCAGATTTTTCAATCGCTTCATAAATGCACGTCTGGGTATCCGAGTACTTTTGACTTTTCCGTTGTTGAGCAATCTGCTCACGTGGTCTTCATATGTAAGTCTCAGCCTACCCTGACTCCTCCTACCCTCTATAATATTAGTAGGTAGGTAGTATCACTTACTCAGTATCCACATTAGCCGTTGCCTCGTCCAGGATGAGAACCCGGCACTTGGCGAGCGCGGCCCGAGCGAGACACACGAGCTGTCTCTGTCCCACTGAGAGGTTACCTCCCCCGTCTCCGACCTTCGTGTTCAAACCCGCTGGGAGGTTGCTAACCATTTCACGTAGCTCTACCTGAAAAAAAAAACACTTCAGTTGTATTAATTGTATTCATTCTAGTGGCTATATCTAGTAGCACAGTGTTTTTTATGTCTGCATCATTCCACTCGCTTTCGCTTTTCATTTGAGTAATGGGGTCGCGCTGTTTGATTTGACCAATGGACACGTGCTGTTTGATTTGACCAATGGGATCGCGCAGTTTGATTTGGCCAATTAGAGCGCGTTGAACTATTTGAACAATGAGAGCTTTTTAAGTTAAAGTTTGATTTGAGCAATGTGAACGTGCTGTTTTATTTGACCAATTGGAGTGAGCTGTTTTATTTGACCAATTTATGCGCATTGTGATATTTGAACAATGAGAGTGCGCTGTTTTATTTAACCGATGGGAATGTGTTGTTTTATTTGAACAATTGGAGCGCTCTGTTTTATTTGACCAATTGATGCGTATTGTGATATTTGAACAATGAGAGCGCGCTGTTTTATTTGATCAATCGGTGCGCATTGTGATATTTGAACAATGACAGCGCTCTGTTTGATTTGACCGATGAGAATGTGTTGTTTTATTTGACAAATTGGAGCACGCTGTTTGATTTGAGTAATGAAAGCGCATTTTACTATTAGAAATGAGTTTGATTTCATCTTTCCGTTTTATTTGACCAATAGTAGTTTTGTGCAAGCTTTTCAGTACGCAGGCGCAAAGACAGGAAATACTGTTTACTTCTTGTCTCTTTTTATTTATTACCTTTGTTTTATTTAATTATAACAGGTGGACTTAATTTTAGTGTATATTTGTATTGTCTCGTTCTCTTACAGGTTAAATCCTATTTAAATATATTTGTTGCTTTTTTAGCATATATTTTTTTTTGTGTATCGTTAAAAATATCCTTACAACCATAGCCACAGCAGAACCTACCCATTGGCCGACCGATCCAGATAAGCTTCCAGATGTGCTAGACTTTTTCTTGATGAGGGGTCTCTCACGACTCTTTTATCAAATCGATTGTTCCCTCGATGGGTCTTCAAATCACATCCCGGTCATCCTGACTGTAAGTACGAATGCCTTGGACAACCAAAATAAGCCAAAATTGTATAATAATCGGACTGACTGGAACCTGTTTCGTGAGATAGTCAACCACTCGCTACAAGTACGTATTTCTTTAAAATCCGAGGACGACATCGATAATGCAGCCATGACCTTCATAAAAACAGTTCAAAAGACTTGTTGGAAAAGTTACCCACAAGTGTGCAATAAAAACATTAGGCATAATTATGTACCACAAGAAATTAGAAAAATTATTCTAGAAAAGAGAAGGCTTCGCAGAGTGCTATTGGGGCATACCAGTAGACACCATGAGAACAAACGAATTTTCAATAATTATGCCAGGAGCTTAAAAAAGGCATTAAAGAATTCTGAAAATGCTACAGTGGAGGCAAATTTATTATCGCTAACTGCTACTAAAGGCACCGACTACTCACTTTGGAAGGCATGTAAAAATAAGACCCAGCCAAAAAATCCAAAGCGGGCCTATACGACTGGATGGAAACGCATGGGCTAGATCAAAACAAGAAAAAGCAAATGTATTTGCCGCACACCTTGCTAAAGTTTTCGTTCCCAATGAAACAAACTCAGATACAAATGAATTAGATATAGACGAAATACTTCTGCAAGATTTCCAGCTTGATCCATCCCACAAAGTTGTAACACCTAACGAGGTACTAAAGGTCATCAGACAAATAGAAAATGGAAAGGCGCCGGGCTATGACCTGATTGATAAGAAGGTCTTAACAGAGTTGCCCCGAAAGGCAATAGTTACCTGTCTACCTTATTCAACTGTATCTTAAGGGTTGGGCATTTCCCTGCGCTCTTGAAAGTCTTTTTTTTGAAATTTCAAATGATAACGATACTAAAGAAGTTTTACCTAAAAATACTGAACTTCTTTATCTCCATCTACTGCAGTATGAGAGACAGAGAGAAAGAACATGTGTGCTGACTCTTTCTACAGTAATATACGAAATTTAACTTTCTCTCTTTATATCTTTACTAACTACTCCCTCTCAACTTCCGTTCGCATCATCCAACCACACTTATTGTAACGCTTTCGTAACGCATTCACCAACTTACTCCCTTCAAGCGTGTGTAAAGAAGATTCTCTTTAAAAACAATATGTGTACCTGGTCGAGCGCTCGATAGATGTCTGCGTCGGAGTAGATACCCTCAGGGTCCAGGTTGTCCCTAAGGGCGGCAGCGAAGAGTGCAGGTCTCTGCGGCAAGGCGCACAGGCGAGACCTCCAGGCCCTCAGGCCCGCTGTCTCTGCCGTCACTCCATCCACCTTCACGCTACCAGACACTTTGGCTAGCCTGCAGGATAAATAAATAAAAAATAATAAATATCCATCACGCCTTATCCCCGAAGGGGTGGCAGAGGCATATTATATGCCCACTTTTCACCGTGTGGATTCCTGTCCCACGTAATAGGTGGTGAGGCCATTGCCGTTTTGAAAATGAACAGGCGCAGGTTGTGGCGACCTGCTATTGAAATTATTAAGCCGCCTTTAAGGCCTTCAATTTGGCTTAACGACTGCCATGTTACTGGAAACCGGGACCAACGGCTTAACGTACCTTCCGAGGCACGGAAATGCTTGCAAATTTAAATGCCACAAAGTGGTCACCCATCCGAGGACCACCCATAGTGAAAGTTGCTTAACGCAGTGATCGTTTACAGAACACTGAGTCCGCGGGGCCATGAGCGCTTTGTAATTCTAATGTAATGCGATTTTATAAAATGTGATTATTTAGTATTTGTGATGCGATTTTAATTTCCGTTAATTCCCAATATTACCTGAACAGAGCACTGAGTAGCGAACTCTTTCCAGCTCCGGTTCTCCCCACCACTGCTACCTTCTCAGCTGCTTTAATGGAGAAGTTTACACCCCTGATTGCAAAGGCAGGCTCGCCTGAAGACCCTGGAGGCTTCTCGTACTCCAATGATACCTCGTCGAATACTATTTCGCCTGGAATTTGAAAAATAAATTTAATAAATATTTTAGTCGACGAATATGTAACAAAGTGATACGCAATATGGCTGGTTTGAATGAAAGTGTCAGTGTTAAGTTGGAAAAGGGCATACTTCGTTGGGCATACACGTCCAATGTTCGAGTGAGTAACGATTTATGAAGAATATTTGATGTGCGAAAGTAGAAATTAGAAGGAGTCAGGGTAGAAGAATCACAGATCATCAGCTTTCGCGATACATGCATACTTCTTTCACTTCCTGCAGATTTATTAATCACTTCATACACGCACGTCTGGGTATCCGAGTACTTTTGACTTTTCCGTTGTTGAGCAATCCTCTCACGTGGTCTTCATATGTAAGTCTCGGTCTACCCTGACTCCTTTCGCACAATATATTCTTCTTCAATCGTTTCTCACTTATTCAATGTCGTTGGACGTGTCAAAACCAATGAAGCACGCCCCTTTTTCCAGCTTAATGCTGATACTTATGTACATAGGTGCGCGTATATACAGAGTGTGCCGTAAATAATGGATAGCTCGTTATAAATTTTTGTCAGATGTAACATAATTTACTGCTCACCCTTAACAGGCCACTTCTCGAAATCCAATCCTGGATTATTTTTCCTCAGTGCCTCCTTATCCGTGTCAACTGGTTGCTCGGCCGGCAGGTTTTGGTATTCCAATATTCGTTCCACCTATAAATGCAAAATTTGTCACATAATTTTGGTACAATTTTAATGCTCCATCTGCCATCGATTCTTCTACAGATGTGACCAGCCCATTGCCACTTTAATACTCTGCGAGCTATGTCGACCACTCTGGTTCCCTGACGAATAAAATTATCTTTCTATAGACATATATAATAGAATACAACATAATATAAATACTAGTTGACGCCCGCGGCTTCGCCCGCGTAGAGAAGTTTTCCCGTTTCCGTTTCCCACAGGAACTTGTTACCGGGATAAGAAGTGGCCTATGTGTTATTCTGATGTATAAGCTATATTATTGTAAAGTTTCATTAAAATCTATTCAGTAGTTTTTACGTGAAAGAGTAACAAACATCCATACAAACTTTCGCATTTATAATATTTAAGAAAGGTTAAGATTTATTGTATAGACATAGGTTTTCAGATAAATTTTCTGATAAAATCTATGACTTTGGTTCTCTGAATAATAAAATGAAAAGATTTTATCAGTCAGAGAACCATAGTGGTCGACATATCTCGCAGAGTATTAAAGTGACTGGTCACATATGTGGAAGAATCACCCAATAATGCTTGTAATTGATCTATATATCTGAACTATGCCTTGTAATGTAAGACGAGAATGTTGCATATGTATACTGTTGGTTTGTCTATGAACAAATAAATAAATAAGAACCGACGGCAGATGGAGCAAACGAGTTCTGGAGTGGAGACCGCGACTCGCCTAATTTTAAGTAGGACAATCCTTGGACTGGTGAAGTTGGAGAGGTCAAGTTTAGCAGTGGACAGCCATAGGCTGATGATTGATTGGCCGGGATCTTCGGGGCCCTTCTGCAACTGGTGTACTTGCTGTCGTATGTGCGAAGTCACTAAGAAGAACAAAGGACTAAGAAAGAGAGAGATAGGAAGAGGGTTAGACTCAGTGCAAAAGCCTACAAGTAATGCTTACCGATGTCATTTGATTCTCGACTTCAGCCGTCTGGCGCATACCGTACTGACACATGCCGACCAGTCCAATCACTTGTGTGATAGCGAGCCCCACGTTACCTCCTAAACTGTCTGGAAATTAATATAATACTTTTATCGTTAAGTCTATTTTTATATTTAAACTAGGTTCATAAAAAATATATGACAAGACATCCTTTATTTCATAAATTTTTCGATTTTTTTTATCTAACTAACTAACTTTGCTTTACGGTAGCGAAACCTGGGTTTGTCAGCAGACGCATGAAAGTAAATTGAATGCTGAGGAGATGTGATCACTTCGAAAATTTTGCGGCGTTACTTTGGCCGACCGAATACGTAACGAAGTGATACGCAATATGGCAGGTTTGCAGGAAAGTGTCAGCGTTAAGCTGGAAAAGGGAGTGCTCCGTTGGTTTGGACACGTCCAACGAATGAGTGAGGATTGGCGAAGAATATATATTGTGCGAAAGTAGAGGGTAGAAGAAGTCAGGGTAGGCCGAGACTTACATATGAAGATCACGTGAGCAGATTGCTCAAAAACTGAAAGGTCAAAAGTACTCGGATACCCAGACGTGCATGTATGGAGCGATTGATGAATCTTGAAGAAGCGAAAGAAGTATGCATGGATCGCGAAGCCTGGCGATCTGTCCTCTCTGACTACCCCGTCAGGGATACAGCGTGAAGATAGTCAGTTAGTTATGTACTTAAGTCCATCATTTTTTTTTAATTTGAATCATGCTTAGTTCGTTAATGTTCAGAATACAGCTATAAATAATAATATTGTGGCACACTTTTCACACAGCGCTATCTAGCTCAAACTAAGCCTTAAGCTAGTGCAATAGGATCTAGACAACTGATAAACATACTTATATCTGATTACAAACATATTATATTATATAAACAGGAAATACCCAAACTCCCAAACTCCAAAACAAACATTTATGGATCACACAAATATTTATGCCGATTTGGGAATCAAACCCGAGACCTCAGCGCGGCGGTCGCTTACACAAGCACTTACGTCACCGAGCTAGTCAATATTTAGTGTATGTGAAGGCACAAAAGATATTAGCATTCAATTTGAAAGTCTGCTTTGACAAATCACTGTGTTCTTACAAGTTATGTCTCATAACCAATCATGGTCACCCATTTTTTATGAGATTTTTCCAGACCATCGGTTATGAGACAACGGTGAGTCACTGCATTTCCCGTGCTCCGGAAGGCACGTTAAGCCGTTGGTCCCGGTTGCCATGCCAACATGACAGTCGTTAAGCCAAGTTGAAAGCCTCTGACCGGCAGCAGGTCATTATAAACTGCGCTTGTCCATTTCAACACGGCTATGGGTTCACCACTTGTTACGTGGGACAGAAAATGCACACAGTGAAATGTGGGCGTAAATATGCCGCTGTCACCTCTTCGGGGATAAAGGCGTGACTAATGAAGCGATGAGTCACTACATTCATAACACGAACCAACTATATTAATGTTTACTCACCTTCGCTCGTAAAAAAGAAGAAACTAAACGTCACACAAGCCAGATACGTGCAGCAGATCATGTCCATCCAGAATCCAAACGCTCTATTGGTGCTGAGGACCAGGGTCCAGGACGAGGAGTGGAGATCTTGGAGCTTGTCGAATTCCCGGGCCAAGACTCGCTGTTGGACCCGCGTGGACCTGATGGTGGTCAGCCCGGAGACTGTGGCCGATAGGTGGTTCAGGGATTGGCTGCGAGCTGAAAGATAGAATTTGAATAGTTTCGACATAAATATTAGTATATTTATTTATATATCACGCCTTATCCCCGAAGGGGTGGCAGAGGCATATTATATGCCCACTTTTCCCCTGTATTCCTGTCCCACGTAATAGGTGGTAAGCCCATTGCCGTGTTGAAATAGACAGACGCAGGTTGTGGCGACCTGCTGTTGAAATCTTTCAAGTCGCCCATAAGGCCTTCAACTTGACTTTACGACTGCCATGTTACTGGCAACCGGGAACAATGGCTTAACGTGCCTTTCGAAGCACGAAAACGCTCGCAAATGTAAATGCCACAAAGTGGTCACCATTCCGAGGACCAGCCATAGTGAAAGTTCCGTAACGCAGTGATCGTTTACAGAACACTGAGGCCGCGGGGCCACGAGCGCTTCTATAATATTAGTCTATGTTGTACGTATATACACAATATGATTTTAACTCATGAATTGCACACTAGTCGAATCGTCGATAAATTATCTGTGTAGTACAGTCATAAAAACTATATGAGTTAATGTGAAAAATAAAAGTAAATTCAGTGTGGTCATTTTACCGCCCTTTTTATTTTTTTTGTGATTAATTCTTTTTGCTTTTATGTGTTTTATTGCTATTTACACAATCATAAAATACTCAAAAAAAAAAATAAAAAGGAAATTACTCAGACACCCAGACGTGGGTGTGTAAAGCGATTGATGAATCTGCAAGAAGCGAAAGAAGTATGCGTGGATCGTGAAGCCTGGCGATCTATCCTCTCTAACTACCCCGTCAGGGATACAGCGTGAAGATAGTTAATAAGTTACTAGTGTCATATATCATTGCAATCGTCATAATTTTAGGATGATGATATGAATTTGTAAAAAAAATATACAGTATTTTAAATTTGTTTATCTACTCTGATACTATAATACAAAGATTATAAAACTGATAACAAAATTCTTATGACAAACATTACGTACAGGCCAAAAATAATAAAAAAAAGTTTAATTACGATACAGGTCTTGTATGGACACATCATAATATAACTTTTTAATCATAACGATACACCTATACAACCTCCAGCTGGACCAAGGAGGTAGAACCTCTACTTAAAAAAAAAAGGTTTCAATCATTGGTTTCAATGAACGAGTCCGCGACGCAAGCGCGCATGCGCAATCAATGTTTGCGCCTTGGCGCCACAATAGACATTTAAAAAATAAATTGGTTGTTATTTTCATCATTTTATTTGCAATATTGTTTTACGTATTATAGTATGAGAGTAGATAAAGTAGTGTATGACACTGTACATAACTTGATCTTATAACACTCGTGTGAAACTATAAAAAAACTCGCCTTCGGCTCGTTTTTTTAAAACACACTCATGTTATAAGAACCCTTATTATGCAACAGTATCATAAACTACTATTTCATGTAAACAGCATTTTTTAATACATACGCGCCTTAAAAGCTTTCACTTTGTTTATTTTATACCACTGAGGTGGAGTCTTGCATACTTCCCACCTGATGAAAAGTGGTCACCGTAGCCTATGGACCTTTTGCAACACCAGAGGTGCAGCACTCGCTCTGCCGAAAAGACCAAATATACTTACCAATAGCCTCGATCCTCTTCAGCTCCCTCGAGGTACTGAGGAACAGTGCCCTCAGCATGAACAGCAGAACGGTGACCACTCCGGTAGGCAGCAGGAGCCACCAGTTCACCAGACATACCACTACTAATATGGCGATCACTTCCAAGAAGAACTGAAACAATAGGTTACTTATTGAAAGTACATTACACTCTTCTCACCAACCCTACGTGGCTTTAAAGCGCCTAGGGTTCAATGGATTTTTTTTTTGAAGTGAAAACTTCTTTTAGCGTGGTATGCATATTTTGAGATGAGATAAAATCTCTGGACTCGCGATTCCGTTACGAGACGCAGTTATAGTGTGCATATATGCATGTTAATACTTGCATGCAATTATTAATAAATTTAGTTTTCACTCCCGTACTGCAATCCGTAATTTTTTTTGAAGCAATTACTATATTTACTTTCACACATATTTTTATTTAAGTGAAGAAAGACAACTTGTATCAGGACGGGGATTGAACCCGTAAACCAAGCAACCAAAACTGGATTTTCGTTGGAAACGACTCCGTCTTACATACTAATCCCCTAAGGGTGCTTACGTAGTTGTTTCGTTCTAAACCAAGTAGTCTTATGACGGGAATCGTGCGTAGTTGACATACTCAAAGAAATGCGATGGACTCCCTCTGTGGCGCGGTGGCAGTGTATCCGACTGCTACGCAAGAGGTCGTGGGTTCAATTCCCACCCAGGATAAAACTTTGTGTGATGAGCACGATGGTTTATTCATGTCTGGGTGTTATTTATCTATAATATGTATATATAAGTATGTTTATCAGTTATCTGTTTACCATAGTACAAGTTACGCTTAGTTTGGCGTCAGATGGCGTTGTGTGAGTTGTCCCGTTTAGTGACTAGTATCGGGACATTCTCGAGCGACGACGAAGCTTCTATGACGTCTGCCGCAAATGCGGCCTACTGCTAATAAGCCGACGCTGAATGGGGAAAGGGCCAGGGACAATTTGTAATGAGTCAAGAAACTGCGCGCCGGAAAAGTACACGCAAGTACGGCGCGCATCTTCCATAGGTAAATAACTATCTTTACGCTATATCCCTGACGGGGTAGGTAAAGAGGACAGATCGCTAGGCTTCGTGATCCATGTATACTTCTTTCGCTTCTTGCAGTTTCATCAATCTCTTCATACATACAAGTCTAGGTATCCGAGTACTTTTGACTTTTCCGTTGTTGAGCAATCTGCTCACGTGGTCTTCATATGTAAGTCTCGGCCTATCCTGACTCCTTCTACCCTCTACTTTCGCCTTATATTAGATATTAATATATCTTCTTCGTCAATTCTTCCTCATTCATTCGTTGGACATGTCCAAACCAACGAATGAGTGAGGAACGAATATTATATCAATCTCCTATACGTTTCAGTCTTAAAAGCCGCGAGGCTGGAAAGACCAGGAGTTGCTTGCAGGGTGTCATTATTACTATACTAGCGGCACGCTATGGTGGCCGTTTTGACATATAATACAATAGTGATGATATTTTACTTTTACATAACTAGCGCTCGTGGCCCCGCCGTCTCAGTGTTCTGTAAACGATCACTGAGTTACGCAACTTTCACTATGGCTGGTCCTCGGATGGGTGACCACTTTGCGGCATTTACATTTGCGAGCGTTTCCGTGCTTCGGAAGGCACGTTAAGCCGTTGGTCCCGGTTGCCAGTAAAATGGCAGTCGTTAAGCCTGGTTGAAGGCCTAATGGGCGGCTTGAAAAATTTCAACAGCAGGTAGCCACAACCTGCGTCTGTCCATTTCAACACGGCAATGGGCTCACCACCTATTACGTGGGACAGGAATCCACACGGTGAAAAGTGGGCATATAATATGCCTCTGCCACCCCTTCGGGGATAAGGCGTGATGGATATTTATTTATTTACATAAGTACATAGTTTTCCACCGTAGTATAAATACCATCCAATGTGGTCGACTATTCACATATTTCTACAAATAAAATGTATTTAAAATTAATACGAAACTTCATAAAAGGACAAACGTCAAAACGGCCATCATAGCGTGCCGCTAGTATAAATATCACCACTCCATGGCTTTTCGTCCAGCGGCTGACGTCATTTTGACGAGTTACATGAAATAAAGTCAAAAGTTGGTCATATAATAGCTATTGTCAAAACTCACTCCTAGACAATCCACTAAAGCAACAGGCAATAAAGTGTCGACTTGTCCCATATCCTTGGAAAACCTGTTGAGGATCCGACCCGAAGGGTTGTGATGGAAGAACCACATCGGAGCACTGGTCACGCCTCTGTGGAGGAAAGTAAACACCATATGTTTTGTATGAACTTATTACTATAGAATTTGTTCAAATATCATGTACATAGAAGCGCTCGTGGCCCGCGGGCTCAGTGTTCTGTAAACGATCATTGAGTTACGCAACTTTCACTCTGGCTAGTCCTCGGATGGGTGACCAGTTTGTGGCATTTACATTTACAGGCGTTTCCGTGCTTCGACAGGCACGCTAAGCCATTGGTCCCGGTTGCCAGTAAAATGGCAGTCGTTTACTCTGGTTGAAGGCCATATGGGCGGTTTGAAAAATTTCAACAGCAGGTCGCCACAGCCTGTGCCTGTCCATTTCAACACGGCAATGGGCTCACCACCTGTTACGTGGGACAAAAATGCATACGGTGGGTGAAATGTGTACGTATTTAGAATGCCTCTGCCTACCCCTTCGAGGATAAAGGCATGAGAATATGTATGTATGTATGTATCATGTACATAAAACTAATATAATTACTGGCGGTTAGAAAAAAAAATTGATTCTTCCTCAGGCTCTTCCCATTTTTTGCAAAACTGGCAGTAGGTACGGTGGCGCAGTGGTAGTGTATACGACTGCCGCGACTGCGATACCGGGTTCGATTCCCGGGTCAGAAATAATATTAGTGAGATCCACAAATGTTTGTTTCGGAGTTTGGGTGTTTCCTATGTATAATATGTTTGTATTTAGAAATATATAAGTAAGTTTATCAGTCGTCTAGATCCCATGACACAAGCTTTAATTAGCTTACTTGGGGCTAGAGGGCACTGTGTACAAAAACGTTCGACAATATTTATTTATTTAAATGTAGAAGCAATAATCTTGACGTTTATAAATTATAAGCGATGTAGTGCATCCTGTATGTTTACGGTAATTAGTGTAGATGAATTCTATGCGTCGTGATGAGGAAAGCAAGGGCCTCCTTTTTGGAACGATTACATGTATCTGACAATGAAATATTGAAGGCTATATATGAAGCTAACTACTTCTTCGTATATCGACTGCCTCTGTGGCGCGGTGGGAGTGTATCCGACTGCTACGCAAGAGGTCGTGGGTTCGATCCACCCAGGATAAAACTCTGTATGATGAGCACGATGGATTATTCTGTGTCTGGGTGTTTTTATCTATATTATGTATGTATTTAGAAATATATAAGTATGTTAATCCGGTTACCATAATACAAGCTTTGCTTAGTTTGGAATCAGATGGCATTGTGTGAGTTATCCCAACAATATTTATTTATTTATTTTAAATATGAAAAAAATAATAAAATAAATATCCATCACGCCTTATCCCCGAAGGGGTGGCAGAGGCATATAATATGCCCACTTTTCACCGTGTGGATATTATAAATATGGCCGTCAATATATCAGCTAAGTTAATGTATTCATTATAATTAAATTAATTTAAATAAATAAATATCCATCACGCCTTATGTGGCAGAGGCATATTATATGCCCACTTTTCACCGTGTGGATTTCTGTCCCACGTAATAGGTGGTGAGCCCATTGCCGTGTTGAAATAGACAGACGCAGGATGTGGCTACCTGCTGTTGAAATTTTTCAAGCCGCCCATAAGGCATTCAACCAGGCTTAACGACTGCCATGTTACTGGCAACCGGGACCAACGGCTTAACGTGCCTTCCGAAGCACGGAAACGCTCGCAAATGTAAATGCCACAAAGTGGTCACCCATCCGAGGACCAGCCATAGTGAAAGTTGCGTAACTCAGTGATCGTTTACAGAACAATGAGACCGCGGGGCCACCAGCGCTTCAATTCAAAGCGCTAAATTAATTTAATTTTTGATTAAATGTGTTTAATTTTAATTCAGTGTATTTTGATTGGAATGTATGAAACTTTAATGGGTCCTATGGCCTGAAATGAAAAAATAAATTATTATTTTAAGTGTGTGACTGGCGTCTGACCTACCATCGCCATAACCAAACCTGTGTCGTTGCCTCATCCGTTAGTAAGCTGGTGCACCACTTGCTGGCTGGCACCAACATTTTTTTTTTCAGCTAACTTTAGGGTATTTTTAAGTTGTTATGGAAACACTTATCAGCTAACTCCAGGGTGTTTATGAGTTGTCATGTAAACACTTATCAGCTAACTTTAGAGTGTTTTTAAGTTGTCATGGAAACGTTTATCAGCTAACTTCAGGGTGTTTGTAAGTTGTCATGGAAACACTTATCAGCTAACTTCAGGGTGTTTTTAAGTTGTCATGGAAACACTTATTAGCTAACTTCAGAGTGTTTATAAGTTGTCATGGAAACATTTATCAGCTAACTTCAGGGTGTTTATAAGTTGTCATGGAAACACTTATCAGCTAACTTCATGGCGTCGGGTTTTCTGAGCGCGCATCGCAAAAATTTACTCTCATAATTTTTCCCTAACGAGCCAAAAACCGTCAAAAGAATCTATTTAGCATATGTTTTTTTTTATACCAGTGAGGTGGCAGACAAGCATACGGCCCACCTGATGGAAAGTGGTCACCGTAGCCTATGGACGTTTGCAACACCACAGGTGCAGCACTATACTAATATGTCAGTGTTACCTAAACATATGATCATGCAGCGCCACGGAAGCGTTGATGCAGGTGTTGTAGAACACCACCAGCTTGTTCCAGGTGAACACGATGCACACGGCGATCAGAGCTCCGTACATGTACAGGCACTGCTCCCGGGTCAGGTGGAAGTGGTTGGTGGGCAGCTGCTGGAAGTCTACCGCTGGAAAGCAAATTAATATCTTGAAGACCATGTTATTTTATTTTATTATTATTTATCTATCACGCCTTATCCCCGAAGGGGTGGCAGAGGCATATATATTATATGCCCACTTTTCACCATGTGTATTCCTGTCCCACGTAATAGGTGGTGAGCCCATTGCCGTGTTAAAATAGACAGACGCAGGTTGTTGCTACCTGCTGTTGAAATTTTTAAGCCGCCCATAAGGCCTTCAACCTGGCTTAACGACTGCCCATTTATTGGCAACCGGGACCAACGGCTTAACGTGCCTTCCGAAGCACGGAACTGGGGTGGGTCTAAAGGGCCGAATGAATTTAATAAGATGTGTCTATTTTAGATGTTAAATTTGTAAGAAATTTTGAACCTGTTGCCTTTTTAGTGAGGTGGTAACAAAAAGGCTAAAAGGTCTTATGTGCTAGACACACATTAGCACGACCAATTAAAGTCCTGGTAGTCTCGGACTCGTGCCTTATGTTGTACCATGTGAGCAGATTGCTCAAAAACGGAAACGGAACGAAAAGTCAAAAGTACTCGGATACTCAGACGTGCGTGTATGAAGCGATTGATGAATCTTCAAGCGTTCTGGCGATCTGTCCTCTCTGACTACCCCGGGGATACAGCGTGAAGATAGTTTGTTAAAAAACTAATAACTAACTATCTTCAGGCCGTATCCCTGACGGGGTAGTCAGAGAGGACAGATCGCTAGGCTTCGCGATCCATGCAAACTTCTTTCGCGTCCTGCAAATTCATTAATCGAATCACGATTAATGAATTTGCACTTAATCTTAGTCCATTGAATTGTTACATTTTTTAGGCCTTACCTTAACGCAACCCCAAATGTAACTTTTCAATGGACTATCTGGGTATCCGAATACTTTTGACTTTATAAGGGAAATTAATTAATTTGAACCAGCGCCATCTGGTTTAACGCACCAGTCGCGTAACCAATTACACTATCAAGACCTACTCAAAACTGTCGAATTAATCCATCTCTTTCCGTCTTAAGGCGACGACGTAAGGCGCCAACTACCGGCGCTCAATTAGCATAAAAAAAAACAATGTATTCAAATTAGATTTATAATGTAATATGAATCACCTTTTATCACTGAAGGAGTGGCAGAGGCATATTATACACCCACATTTCACTGTGTGCACTTTTGTCTATCTATTTGTATACGACTATCTACGTATGTATACAGGTCGCGCGGCGAATGATGAGCTCTGACAAAAATTAGTGGGGATAGTTTGCGCATGTATAATCGCGCACAATATATTTACACAAAGAATCAAGTTTAATACGACTCTGCTTTGAACCATTAAACATTTTTTTTATAACTTAGTTTGGTGGGTACGTAACGTAAGTAGGTTTATATTATTTACAACAAGTGAGTTCAAAGTGTTTTGCGTTAAAATATTAAACCATGATAGGTATTTCATTTATTTTTCAGTGATCGTATTAAAAAAAAACATTTTTATTGCAATATTTTAATGTAGAAATATGTATAAAATGTGTGTGACACTGACAATACTTATTTAAAGTAAAAGAAATGGAAGAAGTCTCTGCTTACACCGGTGAATGATAGGCGTGATGTTAATTTTTTTTGTATTAAACAAATAAAATTGCCGAAAATTTATAACTAGACTAACTATCTTCACAATGTATCCCTGACGGAGTAGTCAGAGCGGACAGATTGTCAGGCTTCGTGATCCATGCATACTGATTTCGCTTTTTTAAGATTCATCAACCGCTTCATACACGCACGTCTGGGTAATCGTCTACTTTAAGACTTTTCCGTTTTTGAGCAATCTGCTCACGTGATCTTCATATGCAAATCTCGACCTACCTTGATTCCTTCTACCCTCTACTTTCGCACAATATATATTCTTCGTCAATCGTTACCCACTCCTTTGTTGGACGTGTCCAAACCAACGAAGCACGCCCTTTTAAGCTTAACGCTGACACTTTCATTCTAACCTGCCATATTGCGTATCACTTCGTTACGTATTCGGTCGGCCAAAGTTACGCCGCACTATTTTCGAAGTGATCGCATCTCCACAGCATGTAATTTACTTTCATGCATCTGCTGACATACCCAGGTTTCGCTACCGTAAAGCAACGTTGGCACTATCACTGCGTTATATAATTATAATTGGTATAAATATTTAATCAAACAATTTACATAATAAACCATTTTTCTTTCTTGTCTAGATTGGACAGACAATTTTATCGGGGCATCAAAACCTCAATACGCTATTAAAAGATTTGTCAAAAAGAGTAGAATATTTTATGTGCGTGACAGTACCGAGACTAATGACAACACGTGCCGACGTATCGCGGAGTAGTGTGCAGCTATGCCCTAGTGTGCGTGTAGGATTTCGACCACTCCTGCGTCCACGCTCCTACACTCCCGCCCTTCACCCCCTGTCACCCCGCCAATTAGACCTAATTTATGAGTTCTGCGCATTCCCCTTCCACTTTCTTACAGAGCTCATCATTCGCCGCGCGACCTATACCACTTTGAAATTAATATCCAACCTGGTGGCGTTGTTCCAGGTGTCGCGGTGACATTCTTCTGGGCGTTAACTGCAGCACTATTGGCTTCTTCTAAGTTGACCCTGAAAGAGAAAGAAATATAAATAACGGCTTATCTTTCATATCTGACTGTCTCAGTGGCGCAGTGGTAGTAGAATCAAATATTTGTGGATCACACAAATATTTTTTGCCGGCGATTCGAACCCTACCACTGCGCCACCGATGCAGTTTTTAATTTAGAAATATATAAATACTAAGTATTATAATACTTATACGTATTTATTAATACTATTTTTTTATACGACTGAGGAGGCAGACAGGTGTACGGCCCACCTGATGGAAAGCGGTCACCGTAGCGTATGGATGTTTGCAACACCAGAGGTGCAACACTCGCGCTGCTGATAGATATTATAGATAAATAACACCCAGACACAGAATAAAACATCGTGCTCATCACACAAACTTTTATATTGAGTGGGAATCGAGCCCACGACCTCTTGCGTAGCAGTCGGATACACTCCCACCCCATTTTCAAAATGAACCATTAGTTCATGAGATTAGCGCGTTCATAGTACAGATTATTCACTCACCATTCTTTGAGCCATATGTCCGTAGAGGAGTAGAAGATTTGAGCCAACAAGAAGAGAACTATTAGCAGAGCCATAGACAGAGTGCTGCCTCCGCTTCTGATGTACGCCACATATACGCTGTTGTCCACTGAACCTTTCTTCTGGCTTTCACCTAGAAAATTAAGAATATATATACATACATATCATCACGCCTGTCTCCCATCGGGGTAGGCAGAGACTATGGCTTTCCACTTGCTACGACCCTGACATACAACTTTAGCTTCTTCTACTTTCATGAGTGTTTTCATACACGCTCGCCGGTTAAGGGTACTCTTGACCTAGCTGGCATTTTTCCAGAAGGTCTTAGGAGGATTAACACATAGGCTACATTTTAAATAGCATTAAGCTCTATTCAATTAAAAATAACCAAAAGCAGGTAGCCACAGCTTTCGTTGGTCCATTTCAACACGGCAATGAGCTCACCCACCACCTATTACGGGGGACTAAATAATAATTATTTATTTATTTGAAGCGCTCGTGGCCCCGCGGTCTCAGTGTTCGGTAAACGATCACTGAGGTACGCAACTTTCACTATGGCTGGTCGTCGGATGGGTGACCACTTTGTGGCATTTACATTTGCGAGCGTTTCCGTGCTTCGGAAGGCACGTTAAGCCGTTGATCCCGGTTGCCAGTAAAATGGCAGTCGTTAAGCCTGGTTGAAGGCCATATAGGCGGCTTAAAAAATTTCAACAGCAGGTAGCCACAAACTGCGTCTGTCTATTTCAACACGGCAATGGGCTCACCACCTATTACGTGGGACAGGAATCCACACGGTGAAAAGTGGGCATATAATATGCCTCTGCCACTCCTTCGGGGATAAGGCGTGATGGATATTTATTTATTTATTTATTTCTCAGAATGTGGTACATCTGGTTCTCAATTGTGATAATATAGTTCCACACATTCTGCCTTGTCTCAGCGTAGAAATCCTAATCTAAATTTAAATAAATTGCATTGCTGTCATTTCTACCATTCAAATATTGTTTTTGATACATAATTGTCAGTTTAATGATAATTCTAAATAATTTCATTCCATATTATTGTAATATTTCAAATATAAATTAAAACTCGAAATTACTACGAAAAAAAAATTAACACGGTGAAATGTGTGCGTCAAATATGCCACTTTCCTTCGGGAATAAAGGCATGATTGATAGACATTCACGCTGTATCCTTGAAGGGGTAGTCAGAGAGGGCAGATCGCCATGATTTGTGACCTATTCATACTTCTTAATTTTACTGCAGATTTATTGATTGTTTCATACATACACGTCTGGGTATCCTTAGTACTTTTACCTTTCCATATACTGTTACTGCTACATACGACATTAAGGCTACGTTATATCATGAAAAAAGATCCTTACAAATAGGATACAGAAAAAACTACAACGTTGTGGCGCCGCTGCGGGCTTTAGCTAGTTTGAGATTAAAATAAACAATTATAATAATAAATCTCGTTGGGACAACTCACACAAAGCCATCTGATTCCAAACGAAGCAGAGCTTGTACTATGGTAACCAGATAACTGATAAACATACTTATATATTTCTAAATACATACATATTATAGATAAATAACACCCAGACACAGAATAAACCATCGTGTTCATCACACAAAGTTTTATCCCTGGTGGGAATATAACTCTTGCGTAGCAGTCGGATACACTCCCACCGCGCCACAGAGGCAGTCAAAATTTACAAATAACCTCTTCCAAGTCAAACAACTTTTGTGTTCCAATACTATCTACTTTTGGCACATTATTGCAAATTTTAACAATAAACTGAACTATCTTCACGCTTTATCCCTGACGGGATAGTCAGAGAGGGCAGATCGCCAGGTTTCGCGATCCATGCATACTTCTTTCGCTTCTTCAAGATTCATCAATCGCTTCATACACGCACGTCTGGGTATCCGAGTACTTTTGACTTTTCCGTTTTTGAGCAATCTGCTCACGTGGTCTTCATATGTAAGTCTCGGCCTACCCTGACTCCTTCTGCCTTCTACTTTCGCACAATATATATTCTTCGTCAATCGTCCCTCACTCATTCGTTGGACGTGTCCATACCAACGGAGCACGCCCTTTTCCAGCTTAACGCTGACACTTTCATTCAAACCTGCCATATTGCGTATCACTTCGTTACGTATTCGGTCGGCTAAAGTTACGCCGCACAATTTTCGAAGTGATCGCATCTCCACAGCATTCAATTTACTTTCATGCATCTGCTGACATACCCATGTTTCGCTACTGTAAAGCAACGTTCGCAATAGCACTGCGTTTTGAATCGCCAGTCGTGCTTCTTTTATGAAGCTTTAAATTTAAAAAGACATTATTACAAATTTTAACAACTAAAATAATTACAAACTTTTACGTATAATGTTAGTAAGACTAGGAACACGCAGTAAAATGGTCAACAATTTCAAGCTTTTTGAAAAAATCCTTAATAAACAATTTAGAATCCAAAAATACGATTTTCCACGCACAGTTATAGACTTACCAAAAAAAATATATCGACCTACCTTCATATTTTGGGTCTGTATTTTCTAAATCCAGGTTGAATGAGAGTTGCGACGCTTCGGACATAGATCTCTGGGACCTCAGCTTGCTGTAGCTATGTTCCTGTGTAAGAATATCTATATAAAATGAACTATTAGACGTTGGGAAGATCAACTGGGAAGACCAGTTGGAAACATTTATTATTGAGAGTTTGACGACAAAAGTTTAGTAAATCTATTCTGCAAGAATATTCTAAATTTAAATTGGTAATTACCTAATCTTTCGGGGATAAAGGCGGGACAAAATGTATGTATGTATGTATGTAAATTGGTAGGTAAGTCGTAATATCTTTCCCTACAAACTTTAGCAGCCTTTCTTTCCCCTTGGAGGTGGAATTTCGCAAAATCCAGTCTTGGAGAGCCCCTAAAGTATTAAGAAAATCTCATAAGAATCTCTCAAGTTTGAGCTTTGTAGCTATGGTGGTTTCACAGAAATTCTATAACTGATGCAGAACTCTATTGCTACTTATACTTGTTCTGTTCTTACTTCTTTACATTCTTCTCTCGCTGGTATGCTGATAGGTTTTTTTTATAGAAATAACTAACTAACTAACTATCTTCACGCTGTATCCCTGACGGGGTAGTCAGAGAGAACAGATCGCCAGGCTTCGTGATCCATGCATACTTCTTTCGCTTCTTCAAGATATATTTTATAGAAATAAGCAGTACCATTGTACCTATATATATCTACGGTTACTATATATTTCTAGTGTATACATATACAAATCTATACATATAAATGAAGTGTCTATTTGTAATTCCAAATTAACAACAGCTTTTCACTAAATACATATGAAAGTATATACGGTACTAACAAAAAATATCATTAGTCTGTTTGTTCTAGCTAATCTCTAAAACGGCTGGACCAATTTTAACGGGACTGTCACTAGCAGATAGTTTATGCCAGTATTACCACGGCAACGGGCACTATGCTAGTGAAACAGTTCGATAGTACAATTATTAGACAAGTTTTAACTAACACTTCGCTTGCCGGCTTCCATTTTTTCAGATACCGTCATAACGTTGTAAACCTTAAAACAATATATGTGAAGTATTAGTAGGCAATCTACTACTAACGGGTTATTATTAGGTCCAAGTACACAGCAAGGAATCAATGTCACTCGGGCGCTATCTATAAGAGACGCCTTGCTCTCTATCTTAATAATATTATAAATGCGAACGTTTGTATGCATGTTAGTTACTCTTTCACGTAAAAACTACTGAATGGATTTTAATGAAACTTTACAATAATATAGCTTATACATCAGAATAACACATAGGATACTTTTTATCCCGGGGACAAGTTCCTGTGGGAAATGGGAACGGAAAACGAGCGAGCGAAGCCGCGGGCGTCCAATAGTATTTCATACAACCAAGCGTGACAGGGGGCGGCACCCTTTTATCATACGATTATACTAATAGTAGGTCGCATCGCATACGTCACCTTACAGGTCACGTATGCGATTATCGCATACTGTTTGATGTACACGGCATACGGTATTATTATTACTTTCGTCTCTAATAGGCGCGAGCGAGAGGAAGCGAGCAACATTCCTTATCCTACAAACTAACCACATCTAATACCTATTCAAATGCTCTGCGTCAGATACAGAGTGTAGGGGTCTCCAGAGTGATCTCCCTAGCAGATAGGGTTATCTGCTAGGGGTGCGCCTGCCGAGTAATGATCGAGGCAACGACGCGGAAACCTTTACAGGGTTTGGAACAATGTTGCAAAGTCTTACCAAATCTACATGACCCGAGGCTACAAACCCAGGAGGGGTTCGGAAGTAACGCAAAGACGAAGAATTAATTGGTGCTCAATCTGAGTCTTCAAAGGAATCGGTTTAGTAGAACTAATCAAAATACACGTCGCAATATTTAAAGCATAGGAACATATGGGGCCAACACGTATCCCTTTCATGCCACTTCTCCTCTATGTATGGGGCCCTATAAGGAAAACCTTTTAGGTAAAATAACATATCAACAACCATAATTCATGTTAACTGCATTTTTTTTTGTAAATATTTTTACAGCGATAGGCGTCACAACCCAATGTCGTCCTCATTTCGGTGGTCTTAACGAATCCTCGTCAATTCTTCAAAACACCACCAACTCCGAACTTATCGAAAATTCTTAACTTTATAAACAGTAGAATGAGACTCACCACACTCTCTTGATTCTCGTAGGCAGTCTTCTGCTTCTGTTTTTCTTCTTCTACCTTCTCCCCCATCTCTATCAACTTCTCGAATTCGTCTACTCTGTTCTTCAGCTCGTGGTAAGTACCCTGTGCTACCATCTGGTGAAGGTATTTTTAAACGTAAAAATGACACTACCTCAATATTGTATGATAATTATGGACAAGCGGCAATTTGTATCTTACTAATATTATTAAATATTAAAATTTATATAGATGGACGTTTGTTACTCTTCTTTATATAAAATACAATGGAAACTTTTTCGCTGTCTGTTCGCTTAGATATTTTAAACTACTTAATGGATTTTAATGTAGTTTCCAGCAATAGACCGAGCGATTCGAGAGGAAGGGTTATATGTATGCTCACGTGCGAAGTCGGGCCGTGTCGCTAGTCCACTCAAAAACTACTGAATGGATTTAAAAAAAATACAGTAATATAGCTTATTCATCAAAATAAAACATATGCTATATTTTATTCCCGAAAAATGTTCCTGTGGTAGGAGGGGACGGGAAAGTTTTATGTACCAATAATCCTAGGTTATTTTATGTACCAACAATCACAAATATCAACAAATTAGGTAAATATATATTTTTTTGTTAAATGATTAAAGCAATGGGTAAATAATCGAATCAGGCGTCACATGGTTGTAGGTTAGGTTGCCTGTAAGAGATTGCTCTTAAGCGATAAGGCCGCCCTTTGTACATTTATGAAACTGTAATCTCTTTATGTTAGTGTTTTATATTTGTGTGCAATAAAGTTTATTATATTTTATTCTATTCTATGATGGAAATCCGTTGTAAAACTATAATTCTTTTATTTTATTATTTATTTTACAATATTTCCTTTATTTCTATATTTATTTAAATGTCGTATCATGTCGACACGTGTCTACACACGAGGCATTATAAAGACATCATGACAGAAAAAAAAAATCAGTCTGCGGAATATTGTAAAATAAACATTATTAACAAAAATAATTAGTTTACAAATAAATGGATGCCACGGAGATTTGAGTTTAATAAATATCGTTGAGACAACTCGCACAACGCCATCTGATATAAACTAAGCAGAGAACTTGTACTATGGTAACCAGATAACTGATAAACATACTTTAATATTTCTAAATACATACATATTATAGATATATAACACCCAGACACAGAATAAACCATCGTGCTCATCACACAAAGTTTTATCTTGGATGGGAATCGAACCCACGACCTCTTGCGCAGCAGTAGGATACACTCCCTTCGCGCCACAGAGGCAGTCAAGAGTATGTCACGGGCGAAGCCGCGGTGCTCAGCTTGGTTATTATAAGAAGGGGGGGTCGATAAATCTTACCTTTCCTCCGCGCATAACGCACACGTTATGAGCATGTTTAGCGTATTGCACATGATGGGTCACCAGAACTGTCGCTTTGTCGCGGAGGAAATTGCGAATACACTCTTCGTAGATAGCTTGAGCTACCTGTGTAAAAATAACATAACTATATAAAATATATATACATGTACAAAAGACTAACGTCGAGATATCCATATTAATTAACTAAAATTACCAGGGACAGTGCGATGCGATGCGCTTCGAAAATTGTGCGAAAGTAGAAGGAAAGTAGAAGGTAGGCTGAGACTTCATACTCTTACATTGCTCAACAACGGAAAGGTCAAAAGTACTCGGATACCCAGACGTGCGTGTATGAAGCGAGTAATAAATCTGCAGAATGCAAAATAAGTATGTATGGATCGCCAAGCCCGGCGATCTGTTCTCTTTGACTACCTCGTTAGGGATAGAGCGTGAATATAGATGTTTTTTATTTACCTTAGCATCAACAGCTGCTAGAGGGTCGTCAAGTAAATATACATCCGCACTTTGGTACACACAACGCGCCAATGATATGCGCGCGCGTTGACCGCCTGATAGAGACGCCCCTGCGAATATAATGAGTTCAATTTATAAAAACTAATTGATGCCCGCGGCTCCGCTCACAAGTTATCTCGCTCCCGTATCCTACAGGCACTTATTAATCCCGGGATAGTAAAAGTAGCCTACGTCGTTTCTCAGGCTTTAGACTATCTGTGTGCCAATTTTTAATAAAATCGGATGAGTAGTTTAGGCGTGAGAGCGCAACAGACAAAGTTACTTTCACATTAGTAGTAGGGATTGATATTTGACACAAGTTGGGATACAAAGAGTTTAAGTCCCGCCTGTTTCTTTGTCCTCAACTGTGTTTTTAATGCTCCGTAGTAAAAGAGAATGATTGGGATCACTGAATCTACATACATATACATTGTCAAGCCTTTGTCGCCGAGGGGCTAGGCAGAGGCATACTATACGCCGTGATTTCACCGTATACGCTCGTGGCCCCACCGAAACATTGTTCTGTAAACGATCACTGCGTTATTTTAACACGCCATTGCCGTGTTAAAATAACGCAGTGATCGTTTTATCACCTTCGCTTATCACCTATTGCGTGGGACAGGCATACACACGGTGAAAAGTGGGTGTATAATATGTCACTGCTACCACTTCAGGCATAAGCCGTGATTGAAAAACAAGGCAAAGAACATAGACGACTCCTACTACTACTAGACTTAACGCGGAAAGAAAAAGGTTAAAGTTTAAAATTACGATGATACTTTCTAACCTACCTCTTTCCCCAACTACAGTCTTATCACCGTGCGGCAATATCTCCAAGTCAGTTTTCAGTTGACAGCATTTGATGACTTGTTTGTACCTGCGGAGGTCCATGTCTTGACCGAACAAAATATTTTGGCGGACCTAGAAAAATAATACATGACACTTTTTTGTCTTCCAAAGGGACAGGCATTGCAACCTGCATCAGATCAGACTTGCTTTGCCTCCCTACCTGGGATTTCCCGAACGTCAACAGCATGGGGTTCTTCAAAATATTTTTACAAGGTCAGTAAATTATTAAGAAGCGATTAATGAATCTACAGGAAGCGAAAGAAGTATGCATGGATCGCGAGACCTGGCGATCTGTCCTCTCTGACTACCCCGTCAGGGATACAACGTGAAGATAGTTAGTTAGTTATTAGAAAATTATTAAAATATTTGAAGTATATCTACGGGGCTATATAACACTATTTATGTAAAAAGAATATTAACAACCCTAATTCGTTAACCGCAGAATATATCTTTTGTGAGAAATAGTTTTACATCGGCAGGCGTCAAAACTCGGCGTCCTCCTCATTTCGGCGGTCTCAACGAATCTCAAGTTAATGCTTTAAAACAACACCAACTTCAAACTTACCGAAGCTTCAAACAGCCAAGGCTCCTGAGCAGCGTACGCGATCGTCGCGTTCGTATGTAAGTAGCCACTAGTGGGAGTCAGTTCTCGAAGCATTGCCTGAAGTAACGTGGACTTGCCCGAACCCACTGTACCCACGATTGTCGTCAGTGACTCTGGTTTTACCTGAGAACAGAGACATTTCATTCATTCATTTAGGTTCTAGACAGATGGTCTGCATTATTACTTAAAATACTTCATTTCTTAGTGACAATATTCATAGTATATGTCATACTAGAGGAAGCCCGCGTCTATGCCTGTTTGGTGGATTTTATCTGTACTTACCTGTTTCTCACAGGAACCTGTTCTCAGGGTGCTAGCCACCTCCATACTAATGTGTGTATTAGTAACAAACTCACTTAACATATATAATATAACAAACACACTTATTACGTATTTAGAAATATATAAATATGTTTATCAGTTATCTAGACCCCAGAGCCCAAGCATAAACATTAGTTTGGGCTAGATAGCGCTGTGAAAGTTTCACTCAATTTTTATTTAATTTTTTATTTATAACAGGAAGGTTTACTTACAACTAAATTAATGGCTACAAGCGCCGGTATCTTTCCATCCACTTTTTCGTCGTCTACATTTCGCCAAAACGCCGTGTAATCTTTCATTTCAATCAGCACTAGTGGTTTCATATGTTCCAAGTTCGTTTCAGACTTGATGTAGGCTTGCTGACTGAAAATTAAATTTTTATTATAAAATAGAACCAATTATTCCATCCATTAAGTGGCAGATAAGCATAGGGTTCACATTATCGAAAGTGGTTACAGTAGGCTATAGATAATGATAATGGTCGTGGATTCGATTGCCACCCAGGATAAAACTTTGTGTGATGAGCACGTTGCTTTATTCTGTGTCTAGGTGTCATTTATCTATAATATGTATGTATTTAGAAATATATATGTATGTTTATCAGTTATCTGGTTACCATAGTACAAGCTCTGCTTAGCTTGGAATAAGATGGCGTTGTGTGAGTTCTTCCAACGATATATTATTATTATTATAATGGCAACACCACTGGTGTTACACTCGCGCTGCCGACCCCATAAGGTATTCAACTTGGTTTAACAACTGTCATATCAATAGCTACCGGGACGGCAACGGCTGAATATGCCTTCCGGCACGGAAATCTTAAAAAATCTAAAAAAAGGGAATGCCACAAACGGTCACCCATCTTAAAATCGACCATAGCGTAAGAATATTTAGCACGAAGAAATGGCGTCACCCGCTTCATGGAAAGCAGAGAAGACGATCCGTGATTGAGGCAGTGGTCCGACCGCCGCGATGTATGAGAAACGAGTAGAACTAGATATAAACGATCAGCGGGAATCGAGTGTGTAGTTTCGATAGTTTTCTATAAGCGAGTGTGCAAGTGCAACGAGCGATTACTCGCACCACTCGCCCGCGGTCGATTGGTATCCATACGTCTACTTGCAATGCAAAGAAATGATAAAGCGAGCGAGCATCGCTGAAGAAGTATCGCTGAGCGAGTTTTATTTTTGAAAGCTCGTCGCTAAGCGACATAACTAGTATAGCGAACCGTCGCCGGCAGTGTGAACAGTCAGAGAGCAACTCTTAATATGTGCATCTCTTTCGTTTACACGGAATGTACATTTATTGTGCGTTTCTTGAGAGAGAAAATCGCCGATAGCCAGTCGTTTTCTCGCCGGCGGTCAGACCACTGCCTGAGTGCCGCTATCGTGGTCAGCAGGGCTCCCATGAAGGCACTTAGGTTGACCGCCTAAAAATATGGTTTTTACAAATGGCCGAACTGCAGCCTATCGATAAAATATATAATTTTATTTCTTTTTTAATATCAGAGTGTTGTAGACGTCCACAGGCTACGTTTGATCAAGTATACCATATGTCGAAATGCTACCTTAGTAGTATAAAAATAGAATATACAGGATGAATTTTTCAAGTGGGCTTTCAGGGCCAAATCCTAAGCTATAAGGAATATCGAAAAATGCTGAAATTAGAACTCTGAACATATTGTAGTGAAGATATGCATGCCGTACTGTCGGTGTGTATTGAAAAATAATGACTAATTGAATCAGGCGTTACATGGCGGAAATCCATTTTAAAAAACTATAATTATTTTGTTTTTAAATGTTATTTTTGCAATATTCCGCTTTTTTAGAATGTCGTACGATGTCGACACGTGTTTCGCCTACACACGAGGCATTATCAAGACTGTTAGGCAGCAAAAGTACTTATGCGTTCACCTCAACCTTTTGTAGTTCGAACGCAATCAAACGATAGCGCGATGTAGACTTCTAGTTGATTGCGTTCGAACTACAAAAGGTTGAGGTGAACGCATAAGTACTTTTATAATTATAGTTTTTTGAAAAATAATGATCATCCCTTTGATTATCGCTTTAACCAAGGTAGAACAAGAAATATTTTATTAAAATTTTACATTATTACACTAGCCGTGGCGACCACGGCTGGTGTAATCCGGTCGAAACGGCGGGAAGTATAAGGTAGGCTTTGTATCTAATAAAATACGTCGCGAATAAGACCCGAAATATCATAAATATGAGTGAAAATCGCGATGGTTTAAAAATATTAAAATTTAACATTTTCCATTAGTTTCCCGTATATTACTATATTACGTACATTACCCTCGTATCCCGATATTACGTACTTCCCAGAAACAGATTCTTATTAACAGCACAGCTGCACAGCACAGAACAGCACTCCGAATGGTGTAATAATACAGGCTGTGTTTTTTTTAAATCATTGGGTTTCGATTCCTGGCTAGGATTATTTATTTTTAAAAAATCTCTAATGTTACAGTTTTTATTTTCATCAAAATCGGACTCACGACGCTTTTGAGCATTATTCGATATTCCCCTGTATAATAGATACTTAAACAAAATGAAAATGTTTAAAGCCAATAATGTTAAATGTTTTAATTTTTAATTTAATGTTTAATGTGTGTTTCACTTTTTGTGGAACTCAGAGTCAGTGTTTAAAGCCCTTTTTGCCGATTTTATGCCCAGCATTGCCTTACCAGCAGATGCCTATTTTTAAGACCTTTTTGCGAGTTTATTGCGATTACATTCGCCAGTCAGCATGAACACCTATAATCGTGGTAACATTAATCTTCTATATATATAAAAATGAATCCCTATTTCCCTTGTTCACGCCATCACGCGTGAACGACTGGACCGATAGGAAAAAATCTTTTTGTATTGGATAGCCCATTTATTGAGGTGGTTTATTAGCTATATCATCACGCCACTACACAGGAGAGCGGAGCAGTAACCATAAATGTCAACAAATCGGGGAATCTTTTATACATTTTTGGAAAAGTAATAAGCGACTGGATTAAATTGGTGCCACGGGGTTAGAAGTATGTCACGGACGAAGCCGGGCAAGTCAGCAACAATAAAAAATCACTTACCCATTACCAATTTTCTCAAAAACACTATTCTTCTGTCGACTAATCTCTTCTATCGTGACCAGATCCACTCCATCCTGGTTATCAACCTCCGGCAATAACAGAAACTCTTGCATCCTTTTCACACTCACGTAAGCCTCTAACGTGAAGGTTATCGCCAGAGGGAGAAAGTCGACTAGGGAGTACTTTAAGATTTCGTAGTAGGAGAATATGACGAAGACCTTAGCTGCCGTCAGTTCGTTGTCAAGAGAGATATAAGACACGATGCTGAGCAATATGGCCACCTTTGTGTTCAATTTGACACAGGATATCATCACGGCTCGAAGCCAGGACATTTTTTTTATAACGTTCATTTCTTTTCTGAAATAAAATTACGGACATTTTGAAATAAACACACTTATAGACAACTAGTTGAAGCTCGCGGCTACCCAGCGTAACGAAGCTTTCCCGTTCCCGTTTCCCACAGGAACTTGTTCCTGGGACATAAAGTAGCCCATGTCCTTTTTCGGGCTCTCGAATTTCATTTAAATTGGCCAGTAGTTTTTGGCGTTAAAGCGCGACAGACAGTTACTTTCGCATTTATGATATTAGTAAGGATGACATTGGACTCGTCCCAGCGTCTTCTGGTTTAACACACCAGACGCGATTACCAACTATACCGCCGAGACCTATTCAAAACTGACGAATTAATCAACCTTTTTACGTCTTTAGCCGTTGGTCCCGGTTGCCAGTAACATGGCAGTCGGCCAGTTAAATGCCTAATGGGCGGCTTGAAAAATTTCAACAGCAGGTCGCCACAAACCTGCACCTGTCAATTTCAACACGGCAATGGGCTCACCTGTTACGTGGGACAAAAAGCAAAGCATACAGTGAAACGTGGGCGTATAGTACGCCTCTGCCTACCCCTTCGGGGATAAAGGCGTGAAAGTATGTTATGTTATGACGTCTTAAGGCGACGTAAGGCGCCATCTACCGGCACTTAGCAAAGTTGCACGGTACGAAGGTATAGAATTGCATCTATAATCATTCGATTTGTGATGACACCTGCCTAAACATTAGAAACAATTATAATATAGAGCGCAAAAATTTCCACTTCGATTGAATAAACAACTTACTTTCTAGCCTTTTCAATGATTTTGGCGAACGCAAACTCCCATGCGTACATTTTGATCGCCTCAATACTCTGAATAACTTCGTTCATCAAACGTATGCGGTTGTCTGTCCGTACGGCTGTTTTTCTACGGAGCTTGCCTGTGATTTTACCGAGATATCCTGAAAAACAAAATGTTTGGTAAACTCCAGTTATGCCACCCAAAGATTGATTGATAAACAAGTAATTGATTGAGTAACAATAACTACCACATTAACTGACACAACGCCATCTGATTCTAAACTAAGCAGAGCTTGTGCCATGGTAATCAGATAACTGATAAACATATTTCTAATAATAATTATAGATAAATAACACCCAGACACAGAATAACCCTATTCAATAAAAACTAAAAAACACCACTTGTACTCATAAATTTTTAATAAAGTGGAAAAAGACAATTCGATTCGAGACAGGGATTGAACCTGTGACCTTTGCCTAACCAGGGCAATGTAGGTAGTTCAGGTGGCTAGAACATTGCCCTGGTTAGGCAAAGGTCACAGGTTCAATCCCTGTCTCGAATCGAATTGTCTTTTTCCACTTTATTAAAAATTTATGAGGAATTTAGCAAATAATTGCTTTAAAAATTTATCAACCACTTGTACTGTTCCACAATATTGTTGTGGAACAGTACAAGTGGTGTTATTTAGTATGTGTAGCAAGTTCCACCAAGCGCCATCAATTAACAGTATAAATAACAGAATAAACCATTGTGCTCATCACACAAAGTTTTATCCTGGGTGGGAATCGAACCCACGACCTCTTGCGTAGCAGTCGGATACACCCCCACCGCGCCGAGTCGAGAAACTTCAAAATGCCCTGAATCGAATGTCGCAAACCGTCTGTCTCTATCTCGTATGGTTCCTGAGAAATAGATGCGTACAGACGGACGGACGGAGGCGTTTTATAAGACTTTTCTAAACTTAAGGATATAGAAGTCTAAAAATTGACTACATATTATTGCCCAAGACAGCAGAAACAGTATTTCTGGATGTTTAACATCTGTCCTGACTGATTATATAAGTGTGAATTGACGGCAATAGCCTTGGCCCCTATTAAGTGGGACCAACAGCGCGACTGACAAAGTGTGGGTGTGTAATTTACCTCTACCTACAACACCAGTACGCTTGTCTGCCACCTCAGATGTATAAAAAACAAATCACCGAAAAAGAAATGTTGCTCGCGCTCTTATAGAAATAAGACATAGACATATTGTTACGCCTTTATCCCCTTTTGTCCCACGTAACAGGTGCAGAGCCCATTGCTGTGTTGAAATGGACAGGCGTAGACTGTGGCGACCTGCTGCTGAAACTTTTCAAGGCATAAGGCCTTCAACTGGGCTTAACGACTGCCATTTTACTGGCAACCGGGACCAACATGCATTCAGAAGCACGGAAACGCTCGCAAATATAAATGCCACAAAGTGATCACGTGATCAGTCATAGCGAAAATTGCTTAATGCAGTAATCATTTACAATATTATATTACCCAAAAGCTAAATCTAAATAACCCTTACCTTGCAGGGGTATAAACGTAAGTAAGAAAGCTACTCCAACGAGGGTAGCGACCCCTATCTGCCGGTACATTAGGTACACGATCAGGGTGCTTTCAAATGGGGTCCGTATTAAGTCCATCATGAAAAGGCTGGCCATGTCGAATCGCTGTGCGTCCGTGGTCAGCAGGTTGACCACGTGGCCTGCTAGACCTTCAGACGCTTTGCCGCCAGCGGTCAGATCTAGGCGGAGTAGCTGGAAAATGAAAAATATCGTTTTTTAAGGGAAAAAAGTATTAAAGTTGTTTAGTAACTTGATAGATGGCCCTGGTCATCCTCTTAAATGACGATTAAAATATGAAAGAATTTCAACTTGTTTCGTTACGGTTCAGCGTTCGGGTAGTTCAGTGGCTAGAACATTGCTACTGGTTAGGCAAAGGTCCGGGTTCAATCCCTGTGTCGAACCAAGTTGTCTTTTTTCACTTTAATAAAAATATAATATAATATAATAAAAATAGCGTTATGATATATAGCGTATAGCCTTCCTAGATAAACGGGTTATGCAAGACAGCAAGAACTTTTCAATTTGGAGTAGTAGTTCTTGAGATTTGCGCGTCCAACCAAACAAACAAACTATTCAGCTTTATACATTAAAGGTATTGTAATGATGCGTGGCCAAGCCGCGCCATCATATGACTAACGCCATCTATCGGACTGATGCGGCATTAAAGTTACTCCCGTATAAGCGTGGAGTGGAGGTTTTGAGGCCTATAGAGGATAAGCAGTTGACAGGAAGTTTCGGGAACAACCTAGATTTGTCAATTGCCCTACTTTGTACTACAACAATAGTCAGTCTCGAAAAAATAAAATTATAAAATAAAGTAATTGCAGATTAAATACAAGTTGCTCAAGTACTTTCCTAAAACAATATAAATTTATAAAATATTTGTAAAAATATTGGACCCGGAATATCCCGGTAAGTTTCTAATTATAATCAATCATCTTTACTAACTTTTGTCTGCTACAGGAAGGAGTGTATAAATCGTAATTCTATCTATAGTGTTCATACCTATCTCCATTTCAGCTTTGTATTACCACCATTAATAGCTATTTTTATTATTGGTAAAACTATTACAGTTGTTAATTTTCAGCTATAGCTGTAAGTGGGTAGGAATACGTATAAAACTATAATTTTCACAAGTGTGCCAACCAAACCTTATTAAATTCAATTCTATGTACCTACCACCTACAACCTATATGTAAGACTTCCCGCCTCTCCAGCCAACCTGGGCCTGAGGAGAGGCTGGAAGCCTTTTAGGTTTCTGGCTGAGGTTCTTACCCCAGGCTTCTGTCTTCCAGGGTCCTTTGTTACGGTTGAATCTTTACGGTTCCACCACTATACCTACTACCTGTTGGGCCAGCGCTGCTCCGAGGCTCCTTCTGGTCGCGCCTAGACCTGGAGTGGAAGTCGTCGCCCAGCTGGAGAACCCTACTACGATATCGAGAGGAACAACATCCGACCCGTGGAAGATCACCTGGCCCTCCCTCAGATAAGTCCAGATTCCGCGGCCTCTTGCGGCAGAGTTCACCTTACGGTTGCCTATCTAGATTCAACACCCGCGACCCTGACTACTTTTGGCCTTATCGGGAAATATATTTTATTAATTCTAACTACCTACTACTTTTATTTATCTCCCGTAGGGTCCTGTAGAACCAAAAGGTTTACAGTATAGATTAGCGACAAATAAATGAATTATGTATACAGGCTGGTTCTCAATAGTGTTACCTAACATTTTTAGCAAATTCAACATCGTACACAAACTGAATGACCAAATTGCTCTGCATTCACGCCTTTATCCTCGAAGGGGTGGCAGAGGCATATTATACGCCCCACATTTCACAGGGTGCATTTTTGTCCAATGTAACAGATGGTGAACCATGATGTCGTATTGAAAATGGACACACGCTGATGTTGAAAATTTTCAAGCCAACTTGACTTAAACTTGGTTTAACGACTGCCATGTTACTGGCAACCGGAACCAACGGCTTAATTTGCCTTTCTAAGCACGGAAAATTAATGACCAAATAATTTAGTTACAATAATTTAGTTGGTAAATAAATAAATGACAAAAAAATATGGGCAAAATTATGTAACACAATAGAGAACCGGCCTGCATACTTAATTATTTTTTCTTACTGTACCTATTTCAAAAGCGTTTTTATGCTACGAAGGTGGCAGACAATCATACTCTGAATTAACGCTCTGTTCTGTTGCAGTGTTGAAATGGGCAGGCGCAAGTTGTGGCTACCTGCTGTTAAATATTTTCAACCCGCCCATAAGGCCTTCAATTTGGCTTAACGACTGCCACATTACTAGCAACCGGAATCAGAAGCTAAACATGCCTTCCAAAACACGGAAACGATCATAAATAGAAAAAGTTAAAAAGCACTCACCCATCTTAGAACCAGCCAATAGCAAGATGCTTAACGCAGTGATCATTAACAGTACACTGAGCTAGCAGAACTGAGAGAGGTGGTATGTTAATATTATTGAAAATATACAAGTATGATTAGTTTTACCTTTCTGTATATAAGTGAACAGCATGACACTCTTATTTTCATCGCCATATCTAATAACCAAAGCAGTATAGGGTGGATGAAAGCTGCACTTAATGCCATACATCTGAAACAGACAATCAATCGAAATTTTGGGACTAATCTCATCCGCATTACCAATACTGTGACTCTTGTGAACTAGGATCTACAGCAATGACCAAGACCAGAAAAGTTACACCGAGTTCAATCTCGGTGAAGTCCCGGGAGAAGTTAGAATGTCTTGGACCTCGCAACGAAATTAATCAGAAGATAATTTCTTTCTTCCGCGTATGCTTAGATTGGACAATGAATTCCCTGCCCTGGGTTTTCCCGAACGTCTACAGTATTGGGATCTTCAAACGGGGTATGAGAAAGATTTTACAGGGCTGGCAGCGCGAGTGCAGCACCCTTGGTTGTCTGTCAATTTAGTGTATACATACACATTGTCACGCCTTTATCCCCGAAGGGGTAGGCAGAGGCATACTATACGCCCACGTTTCACCGTATGTAATTTAGTGTATAAAACAATAAATAACTGTAAGGGATGAACTTTTCTATGCTTCTAACCTTGTTTGTTGGATAAATTTTTAAAGCAATTATTTGCTAAATTTCTCATAAATTCCATAAATTTCCACTTTATTAAAAACTTGTTTGTTGGAGTTAGAGCCCTCATTTGCTAGAGTGAGAAAGAGAGAGCGGAAATATCTGCTCTCTTGCTCACTCTATAGTAGTAGGCTGTAGTAGTCTTTGTCTCACTCGGGTACCCAGACGTAATGTATGAAACGAATAATGAATCTGCAGGAAGCGATAGACGTATGGATGGATCGCAAAGTCTGGCGAATTGTCCTCTCAAGACTACGCCGCCCGTCAGGAAGAGACGATAGTAAGTTAGCATTTGACTACCTAGTTGGCGTGAGTGGTAGTGTATGCGAGTGCCACAGCTAAGGTCCCGGGTCGTAAAAAATATTTGTACGATCCACAAATATTTCTTTCGGATTTTGAGTGTTTCCTATGTATAAATGTTTATGTATTTAGAAATATATAACTATGTTTATCAGTTGTCTAGATCCCAAAGCACAAGCTTAAAGCTTATTTAGAGCTAGATGGTGCTGGGTAACAAGTGTCCTACAATATTTACTCCCACCGCGCCACAGAGACGGTCTCTGTGGCGCGGTGGGAGTGCATCCAACTGCTACGCAAGAGGTCGTGGGTTCGATTCCCACCCAGGATAAAACATTGAGTGATGAGCACGATGGTTTATTCTGTGTCTGGGTGTTATTTATCTATAATATGTATGTATTTAGAAATATATAAGTATGTTTATCAGTTGTCTAGATCCCAAAGCACAAGCTTAAAGCTTAGTTGGAGCTAGATGGCGCTGGGTATAATGTGTCCCACAATATTTATTTATTTATTTATATAAATGTATATAAAATGAATAAATAAATATCCATCACGCCTTTTCCCCGAAGGGGTGGCAGAGGCATATTATATGCCCACTTTTCACCGTGTGGATTCCTGTCCCACGTAATAGGTGGTGAGCCCATTGCCGTGTTGAAATGGACAGACGCAGGTTGTGGCTACCTGCTGTTGAAATTTTTCAAGCCGTCCATAAGGCCTTTAACCAGGCTTAACGACTGCCATTTTACTGGCAACCGGGACCAACGGCTTAACGTGCCTTCCGAAGCACGGAAACGCTCGCAAATGTAAATGCCACAAAGTGGTCACCCATCCGAGGACCAGCCATAGTGAAAGTTGCGTAACTCAGTGATCGTTTACAGAACACAGAGACCGCGGGGCCACGAGCGCTTCAATTAAAATTGTATATTTACCCGACCACTCCAAGTGCGTATAAATACGCATGTTGTGTCGTTACCCCTCCATGGGAAGGTGAGAAGTAGTGTATTAATCCTTCAAGGCACATCGGTATTGATAATCTGAAAGTTTAACATGTTAGTAAAAAAAAATGATTCGCAGAGGGCCTCCTCCCACTATCTTCTTTTAGTATCCGCAACCAGCGACTTATAGCTATATAGACTAGCTTTGTGGAAGCTAGATGTGGCGACCGAGTGCGACACTGTCTCAAAGTCGCCGGTTGCGGATACTAAAAGATGCCAGTCTGCGGTTGCTCAAAGTGGTGAAGGTAGACCCCCTACGGGTCCATGGGACACCCGAAGGGGGACTACATTGACGTGAAAATATGGTTAACAGTTGTAAGAGTCCACGAAAATTTACGTGGTTTAAACTCACTATCAATAAAAAAAAATGTCTAAATGGTTTACATCAAAGAGCAAGTAATAAATATCACCCGCACTTTACTTGAGACGACTTTTATATAATATATTTCACTAGGTGACTCCGCGGCTTCGCCCGTAACATACTTCGGAATCCCGTCGCACCCATTAATTTTTACAAAAATGTATGAAACCTTCTCGATAAATGGGCTTTCCGAAACAAAAACAATTTTTCAAATCGTACCGGTCATTCCTGAGATAAGCGCGATCAACCAAAAAAAAAAAACAAATTTCATATATTAGTATTGAAGTATAGATTAATAAAGATATAAATAGATAATAGATTTACCTTTCTCAAGCGAGAGTGCAACTAACTATAAAAAAAAATGATATAATAGTCTGGCAACACTCAGCTAGTATGACGAAAAAGAGTATTGTGCGGGAAGGCCCAAGGCTTCCACTGAAGGCCTCATTTACGCTACTACCACGTTAATGGCGTAAGTCTGACTTTGACTTAAGACCATACTTGATTAAAACGTGGAAGGAACGAGTAAGGGGACATTTTATATAATAAGATTGGAGAAATACGAAATAAATCTGATTTGGCTAAAATGTCTTAGTAATCAGGCCATAAAATAATTACAAAATAAAAACAACAATTTAAAAAATCTGTTCAAGTTCCAAACAAAGATCGATTTCACCTCAAGTCAGACTAAACAGAACGAGAGAAATTTTTATGCTTGTTTTTATACAACATATCATTTTGGGTTGTTGTAACCTCGATGTCTGGTATTGGAAAATGGACTCGCTTACCTTAGGCCGGCATCCACTATGGCAAATATGAAGTTTCCTATGATAAATCTCAGACCGTATACTTGAATTATTGCTAGAAGTAGTGACGGTTTCTTGGCTTTATCTAGAAAAAAAACACGTGTGTAACTAACTATAGAAAAATTAATAGTACAGATATACAATGTGTTAACATAACACTGTCCGACCCGAAAGGGGCACATAGGCACTTCTATTTAAGTCTGAATTATTTATATTTTTTTTAAATGCGTGTTTTTTTAATCATAATTAGTGCAATTTCCTCAAAATATACCAATTTTTTAAAAACTGACAGCACCTTTGGTGGCATGCGGCGACGAGTTTATGTGATATCAAAAGAAACCGCAGGCAGATGTAAGCTGACCTTTAGATCTTGCATTTTCGAATAGCCCTTTCCCTGTGTTGTTATGTAAGCTACAACATTATTATATTAATTTTTAACTTATTTTACTCGGGGTAAATGTTCTGGGTACATTTATTGAGGTAATTTTTCGGCGTAATTTTTTGGGGTAATTTCTAAAAAGGATTACACGAATAAAATCACATTTCGTTCATTATCTACCAATACCTTTACGGATCGGACAGGGTTTTCTTAACATATTGTATAAGGCTCACACAGTGCACGCTCAAGAAGCTTTTGCACAAAGTTTAATTTACAATTGACAGTGCTGACCGTGTACCTCTTTTACATATATATTTTGAACAAATAATGTGGGATACATTTCACACAGCGCTATCTAACCCAAACTAAGCTTTAAACTTTTGGTGTGGGATCTAGACATCTGATAAACATACATATATATTCTAAATACATACATATTATACATAAGAAACACCGAAACAAACATTTGTGAATGACACAAATATGTCTCGACCTGAGAATCGAACCCGGGACTTCAGCGCGGCAATCGCATACACTACCACTGCGCCACCGAGGCAGTAAAATATTACGGTATACTTTTCACATAGCGCTATCTAGCCCAAACTAAACTTTAAGCTTGTGGTGTGGTATCTAGACAACTGATAAAAATACTTATACTCGTATATTCTAAATACATACATATTATACATAGGAAACACCGAAACAAACATTTGAGGATGACACAATTATATGTCCCGACCAGGGAATCGAACCCAGGACTATCTTTTAGTAAGAAATATCTTAGTCATATATCAACCTAGAAATTGCCTTTCATTTTATCGTGTAGTTTTTATATATGTACTTTGAAAACGCTAGGATGTCTGGTCATGACAAAACAACCACAAAGAGTGACCAGGGACTCATTACAGCTCAGAAATTTAAAGTAACCTCAAGCAGGAATCGGATCCGCGACTACTCACTTGCAGCACTTGTGATAATAATTGCTTTAAAATTTTTTTTTAACTAATTGACACCCTCGACTTCGCCCGCGTAGAGAAGTTTACCCGTTCCCATTTCCCACAGGCACTTGCTCCCGGGATAAAAAGTAGCCTATGTGTTATTCTGAGGTATAAGCTATATTATTGTAAAGTTTCATCAAAATCCATTCAGAACGTTTTACGTGAAAAAGTAAAAGTTTTGGGTCGGCAGCGCGAGTGCTGCACCTCTGATGTTGCAAACGTCCATAGGCTACGGTGACCACTTTCCATCAGGTGGGCCGTATGCTTGTCTGCCACCTCAGTGGTATAAAAAAAAGACAAACATCCATACTTACAAACTTTCGCGTTTATGATATTAGTAGGATAGGATGTCGTTTAAGATGTAAATGTATTAAAAAGGTACCTTGTTTTTCAAATTGCTTTTTCCATTCAGCACCCAATTGGTCTCCTCTTGGAGCAGCTCGGTGTCCAGGTGTACACCTGCAAAGATTTAGCAGTTAACAGCTGTCTGTTCAGCGTCATTTAGGACATTTTTTCTCTTTTTTTAGTTATTTTCCTAGTTATTTGAGACTGGTCAAATATTGCCGAAGATTTGCGACTTTACTGGCATGAAATATCAATATCGATACCGATATGTAGATGTAAAATTTTTTTTGAAATCGGTTCAGCTGTTCTGGAGATTATTGGAAGATATAAGCTAGAAGCGCTCGTGGCCCCGCTGACTCAGTGTTCTGTAAACGATCACTTCGTTTAGCAACATTCACTATAGCTCGTCCTTGGATGGGTCACCACTTTGTGGCATTTACATGTCATGTACAAACTAGACAGACTGAAAGTAAATGTTTAGAACTAACATAAGCGTTAATTAGGCACAACAATTTTGTTTAATAGTATAGACAGATATCTGAGCGGTATACTAACCTATATACATCTGATATACTGAGTTGTCCCTTTCTTCCTTTAATGAATATAGGGCGTGTGTACCTGTAATCAAAGCAACATAGTTATGTATGTAACTTAATTATAATGTCATTAAACACATATATATGTAAATTAAGGTCCGTAGCGTAGCTGTAAAATGTGTAAATGAAACGTGATGCAGAGATAGTGATGACAAAAAACCCTCGTACATAAATGCATCTACCTCGTATTTTGCTCTGAACAACCTTATGGTTGACTGGTAGCATGTAAATGATACAATAAGGAAATAAAGTCCGTTAACGAGTCATTAGCTAAAAATACTGCCCTACATTTCAGTATGCAAATCACATTGTTTTCTCCAAAATGAAAGCGTTTAGTTGTCATCCGAGGCATAATGTATTTTTTTTTAATATTTAGCTGGTAGAATGAAGCGCTCGTGGCCTCTCGGTCTCAGTGTTCTGTAAACGATCACTGAGTTACGCAACTTTCACTATGGCTGGTCCTCGGATGGGTGACCACTTTGTGGCATTTACATTTGCGAGCGTTTCCGTGCTTCGGAAGGCACGTTAAGCCGTTGGTCCCGGTAGCCAGTAAAATGGCAGTCGTTAAGCCTGGTTGAAGGCCTTATGGGCGGCTTGAAAATTTCAACAGCAGGTAGCCACAACCTGCGTCTGTCTATTTCAACACGGCAATGGGCTCACCACCTATTACGTGGGACAGGACTCCACACGGTGAAAAGTGGGCATATAATATGCCTCTGCCACCCCTTCGAGGATAAGGCGTGATGGATTTTTTTTTTATTTTTTAGCTGGTAGAATATTTAAGCACTTTATCAGACATTTTTTTTAAATCGTGAGGAATGAGTTTATGCACCGTCATACCCGCTCCCGCCGCAGCATGCTGTGTGGGACTCCCGGCCCGAAAGTGAGGGACCGTCCTACCCGCTAAACCAATGATTGACGAAGAATATCTATTGTAAGTAGGAGTCAGGGTAGACCGAGACTAACATACGAAGACCACGTGAGCAGATTGCTCAAAAACGGAAAGGTCAAAGTACTCGGATACACGAACGTATATGTATGAAACGATTAATGAATCTCCAGGAAGCGAAAGAAGTATGGATGAATCGCGACGCCTGGTGAACTGTCCTCTCTGATCACTCTGTTAGGGATACAAAATATTTGAAACGGTATTTCGACTACTTGTATTCATTCTTATTTGTTTATTCAGGTTCATAAAATTTAACGAGTTCATTTTGAAACGCCTCTTATACTTACCAAAAACATAGCTTCGAAATAATATTAGCTTTTTCCTTTGGATTCTGTTTCCGTTCGATGTCAAAATAGCCGGGATCCATCTTGTGCGCTTATACTTTATAATACTATTTATAATTGTTCTAACACCTTCTGTTCTTGTCTTCTTAAGTACGTTAGACTAGTTCAGCACCATGTTTTGAGTACCTGTAACAAAATATAACGATATTAGACTTGATAAGTAACCGAGTGACATCTCTCTCTCTTTTCATCTTTGTATTCCCAGTGCTTATAACCATTGGGGTAGATTTATAAATGGCTGCTAAGAGCAGTTATCGTTTAACTTTTGTATTCGGCATCTTCCGGACAACAAACAAAACATAAAGTAACAATATGGCTACAATAGTTTGACTACAACAAAACATAACTTATTCAAATACCTCGTATAATACACCCACACACGCACACATACACACAGCCACGCAAACACGCACGCATACGCACACGCAAAACCACACAACCACGTTCACGCAAACACATACACAGACAGACACATACGCAGACACGCACGCACACGCACACCACCACGCAAACACACACACACACACACACACACACACACATACACCCAATAGTTCTACGGAATAGTTCTACGATAGTACTAGTGAGACATTCTCATTAGTTCTATTCATCACTTTGCTATAAGAGAACTAGTGTAATTGAAAAGCGTAGAACTACTGGGAATGATCCTCAAAATCTTACGTACTTACTAAATATGTTGGACTATATATAACACTAGCTCAGCCCCGCGTCTTCGCCCGTGACTTACTTCGAAACCATTTAATCCCGTCGTTTATTAATTTCGTTCGTGACTACCAGGACTTTCATTGGTCTTGTTAATTAGTGTCTAGCACATAAGACCTTTTAGCCTTTTTGTTACCACCTCAATAAAAAGGCAACGGGTTCAAAATTTCTTCCAAATTTAACATCTAAAAAATTGACACATTATTAAAATTAATTCGGCGCTTTAGACCCACCCCAGTTCCGTGCTTCGGAAGGCAATTTAAGCCGTTGGTCCCGGTTGCCAGTGGAATGGCAGGTATGGGCGGCTTAAAAAATTTCAACAGCAGGTCGCCACAGCCTGCGCCTGTCCATTATACTCCTGCGGGGATAAAGGCGTGACAATATGTATGTATGTATGTTTATTAATTTTATAAAAATGAAATGTATGAAAATATGCCGGATTTGTTTATATACTGCTATTTGTCTTATTTAAGAACTGACAAGACTTCACACAACTAATAATAAATAAGAACTCCTGAAGGTGCGAAGAGTGCGGTTCAAGAACTTGTGTTTTGTTAAACTGTTTAAGGTGACTTTGTTCATCACTACATATTATAAAACAAAGTCGTTTTCGCTATCTGTCCCTATGTATGCTTAAATCTTTAAACCAACGCAACGAATTACGATGCGGTTTTTTTAATAGGTACAATGATTCCTAAGGAAGGATTTTATGTATAATTTGTTAAGTTTTTGTATACATTAACTAAATTATAACGATATTTGTTGGGGATGTCGGAAAAAAATAAGTCGTCTGAGAGTTTAACCGAAAACGCTGCCTAAACCCTTTGATATATAACAAAATAATGTATGGTGCAATTGTGTATCTAATGTAGGTCTACAAAAAAGTTCGCGTCGATATATGTCTATTTCTTAAGAATAACATGCTAAATCCATTTTAATACTTCGAAAAACCAGTAATAATAAAGCGGTTATTTGAAGGCTATGTACACAAATATGCTATTAAATTAATACTTATAATTTTTACTCCGTTAGTTGGCTTCAGCATTTCATAAAGATTATTTTGTCACTTTATACCTTGCAAATTAAATTAATATCTTAAGAGTTATAGCGAAATCAAAATAATGCGCTAATAAATTAATTTCGTGTTACCATAATTCGACCGGGCCGTTCGGGCGTACTGGAGAGCGGAGAAGTAATCAACTATTTTGGAAAATAGGATTGTGGATGGATTAAATGGGTGCCACGGGGTTCGAAGTATGTCACGGGCGAAGCCGGGCGGGTCAGCTAGTACATCATAAATCACTATGCATTTTATGTATTCCGATTTACGTACTGAAATAGTGAGCTTTCGAATATGTTTGTCGGTAGACGCTTACAAAAGTCTGTACTTTATAGGGTTCCGTACCCCAAAGGAAAATAAAACGGAACCCTTTTAAGATCACTTTCTTGTCTGTCTGTCGGTCTGGCCATCTGTCTGTCCGTGTGTCACCATCGATTTTCTCAGGAACGGGAGAACCTAGAAGTTGCAATCTATACCAAACTAGCTGACCCGCCCGGCTTCGCCCGTGACATACTTCGAATCCCGTGGCACCCATTTAATCCATCCACAATCCTATTTTCCAAAATAGTTGATCACTTCTCCGCTCTCCAGTACGCCCGAACGGCCCGGTCGAATTACCTGTACACACAATTACACCGTTATTTTGTTATATCTGAAAGAGTTTAAGCAGCGTTTTCGTTGAAAGCTCCGAGACGGCTTATTTTTTTCGACATTCCAACAAATACCGTTAAAATTTAGTCAATGTATACAATAACTTAACAAATTATACATAAAACTTTCCTTATGAATCACACTAACTATTAAAAAAAACCGTATCGTAATTCATTGCGTAGTTTTAAATATCTATACATACATACGAAAGACAGCGAACAGCGACTTAGTTTTATAATATATAGTGATATTGAGATCTATAATCCCTATCAAGTGTATTAAAATCAAGATCCTGAGTCAAAAAAGATATGGGTAATTTTGGATTTTTACGAAATCTTGTAAGTATATACGGTCAGCTCCAGGGAAATCTGGAGCTGATCCATATGTACAAATGTCATGTAGTTTACATTGACATTTCTTTGGAGCTGACTGTACCAAAATTTATCTTAACTTTTCATTTTTTTCGATTTTTTCCTGTATTGTGCTATAAAAGCTTAGGTCTTATAGCAAGGGTTTATTGACTAGGTCAACTGGAAGTACCCTATAGATTTTGGGTGGAAAACCTATACGGTAGTTCCCGTTGACCTAGAATCATTCCTGTTACAAAGAGTTGTGGTATATGTGATGAAATCTTATTAGACTGAAGCAGTATAACTTCTAACGCGTGTACATCAGTACACACACACACTTTTTTTATTTAGGCAAAGCTTTGCCGTGTCTTTGGTTTAGTATAGTTTGACCACGACCGCTGTACCGCTCGCTGCGTACAAAATTGTAGGCAGTGAGCGGTAGACATGGAAGGTGCGACTTGAGCATCCAAGGTGGGGAAACGCCACAATCGTCAGACCGTTCATGGATGAGTGGCTGGAGAGGAGCCATGGCAACCTCTCCTACCGGTTGTCACAGATACTTACCAGGCACGGGTGCTTCGGTAAGTATCTGTGGCGTATGCACCGGGAGACCACAGCCACACATTGGTGGAGTGCTCAGCATGGGTGCAGCAGCGTGCAGCAGCGCCAAGACCTCGTGGCTCTTATCTTCACCCAAGACTACCGGCCTCCATGTCCGAGGATGCCTCATGCCTGAGGACGGCGGGTGGGCTGCTCGCCGTTCTTACAGGAGCGCAGGCCCAAGATGTCGGCAAAACGTGAAAATTTCACGCACGCCTCATGCCCCAAAAAGCGGGATAGTACCCGAACCCACCCCCAAAGAAGCGGGATAACACCCGAACCCTATGTGAGGCCGCGGTAGCAGCCAAAGTCTGTCGGCTTTGGCTGCCATAGAGCCATCTTTCCGAGGAGTTACCCGGGGCGTCCGGCAATAGACAGTTAGGCGGGGACTGTGTGGTTTTAGCCGGTTCGAGTCCGGCATGACATCCGAGGGGAATTACACATGTTAAAAAAAAAGGCGGCGAGCGGTACAGCGGTCGTGGTCAAACTATACCTCCTTTATAGCAAACATTGTATAACCCAAGCACTTCACTAATTATTACGCCATTTACTATTTCAATGACCGCTTTAAAATCTATCGACAGACAGCTGTTATCTACAATCTAATCTATACATTAGATACAAACACTCGTCAGCCTAAGTCTATTTTCAATCAAACGATTAAATCAGTCTATCATACATACATATTGTCACGCCTTTATCCCCGAAGGGTAAGCTGAAGGAAAAAGCTTATTACTCTGTTGAAGATTTTGTTTGTTTGTTCGGTTGAACACGCTAATCTCAGAAACTACAGGTCGGATTTGAAAAATTGTTTTTGTGTTAGATAGCCCATTTATCGAGGAAGGCTATAGGCTATATATCATTATCCTACTACACTCGGGAGCAGAGCAGTAGTCATAAATGTCGACAAATCGGGCAAATTTGTATGCATCATTGTAGAATTTATAAGCGACGGGAGGTCGAAATATTCCACGGGCGAAGCAGTGGGGTCATCTAGTAATATTATAAACGCGAAAGTTTGAGAATGGATGTTTGTTACTCTTACACGCAAAATCTACTGAATGGATTTTGATAAAACTTTACAATAATATACCTTATACATCAGAATAACACATGGCCACTTATCCCAGGAACAAGTTCCTATGGGAAACGGGAACGGAAAAACTTCACCACGCGTGCGAAGCCGCGGGCGTCAACTAGTATGTATAATGAACGCGAAAGTTTGTAAGAATGGTTGTTTGTTCCTCTTTCACGCAAAATCTGCAGAATGGATTTTGATGAAACTTTACAATAATATACCTTACACATCAAAATAACACTTAGGCTACTTTTTATCACAGGAACAAGTACCTGTGGGAAACACGAACGGAAAAATTTCACCACGCGTGCGGAGCCGCGGGCGATAACTAGTACATACATATTGGTCCCGAAGGGGCATGCCTACAGCCCAAATTTCACCGTATGCATTTTTATCCCACGTAACAGGTAGTGAGCCCATTGCCGTGTTGAAATGTATTAGTGCAGGTTGTGGCTACTTGCTGTTCAAATTTTTCCAGCCTTAACGACTACCATGTTACTGGCAACCGGGACCATCGGCTTAACGTGCACGGCACGGAAATACTCGTAAATGTAAATGCCACAAAGCTTCACCCATCGGAGGAACTGCCATAATGAAAGTTACTTAACGCAGAGATCGTTTTCAGAACACTGACTCAGCGGGGCTATAGCCGCCGTGAAATGAGGAATACACACGGTGAGTATGTATGTATATACTAGCTGACTACCGCGGCTTCGCTCGTGACTTATTTTGAATCCAAGTCGCATTCATTTACTCCCGTCGTTTATTATGATTACAAAAATTTATGAAATTTTGTCCGATTTGTTTGTGTTTGTGACATTTATGATTACTGCTCCGCTCTGCAGGGTAGTAGCGTGATGTTATATAGCCTATAGCCTTCCTCGATAAATGGTCTAAATCCAAATGAAAAATTTTTTTTCGATTCAATTGTCCCTGAAATTAGCGCGTTCCACCAAACAAACAAACAAACTCTTTAGTTTTATATAATAGTATAGATAAGTACTTTTATAGAAAAGTATAGAAGTAAAGATTAAAAACAAATATAGCCCACATACCTAGAACCCGTAATATGCTGTGATGCTTGCCTTTTCTACAGGATGTACAGAATGTACACCTAGCTGCCAGTTCCAGTTTGTAAAGGAACTCACGTTCGGAAGGTATTAATCAAATTAAATGATGAAATTAAAATTGACCTTCGTATAAAACAATGTTTCGTTTCGACCGCTTTTACAAAACCTGGGGCCCTATTCTCGACCATACGATTTGACAGCGTAGACGGAAATTTGCTGGTGATAAGTAATTTGTTTCATATTTAGAAGCGCTCGTGGCCCCGCTGACTCGGGTCCGTATTCCAGAACGTTTCTCAATACCCAATCAACGCTTGAGACTAGATTTTGCCTTATAAAATCTACTCTCAAGTGTTTCTTGAGTATTGATAGTTCTAGAATAGAACGTACTAGAATAAAAAGTTCTAGAATACGGCCCTCGGTGTTCTGTAAACGATCACTATAGGTCAACACTCGCTATAAGTCGTCCTTGAATGGGTTTCCGTGCTTCGGAAGTCACGTCAAGCCGTTGGGCCCGGCTGCCTGTAAAAAGGCAGTCGTTAAGCCTAATTGAAGGCCTTATATGGGCAACTTGAAAAATTTCAACAGCAGGTCGCCACAGCCTGCGCCTGTTCATTTAAACACGGCAATGGGCTCACCACCTAAATTTATAAACCTTTTCACCAGTAAATTTTCGTTTACGCTTTCAAGGCGCATGATCGATAATCGGCGCCCAGACCGGTTTCGCATTACGGCATTTTTGCAAAGGAACTCATAAAGTATGTGCTAACCTTTGAGAATGCCGTAAGTCGAAACCGGTCAGTTTTAAAGTAAATGAACAGAACAGTACAAGTGTTTTCATTCCTTTGTTTTAAATTCCACCGAGTGCCATCAATCAACTGCATTAACAGACGTATTCATCCTCATACTTTGCTAACATCTAAACTACTTGTTGAAGCGTTCGCGGTCCAGCGGACTCGTTGTTCTTTAAACGATCACTGCGTTAAGCAACTTTCGCTTATTGGGGTGACTCTGTGCCGGTGACGACGCGACCGGAGGCTTATCTGCCTCCATTAGCTAGTATAAGGAATGTTGGTACGGCGGTCAGGGAGACCCGGTGAAACGGTTGTCCACTAGCTGCCCGCAGGCTGTACGGGACCCGAACCTGGCGATCACCTAATCTCCGCCCCAGGAGGCTGAACCTGCAGCCTGTGAAAAGTCCCTGATGCTGTGGTCGTGCCAGACAAGGAGACCGGAGTGGACCCGACCGTTGCATTAGGGGGGACCGGGGGCCCTTCCGCCCGCCAAGCCGTACCAGCCAGCCGCATTTCCTGTGCCTGCATTTGGAGAGTTGGAGCTTCGTTTTGTCTCCTACGTCACCGGCACACAGAAATAAAATAAAATTTTCCACAGCGGCATCGTCGTCCACAATACATGTGGACTTTTGCAACATTAGAGGAATGCACACCAATATCAACGCAGTCCACCACCACCTCCAGACTGCGCAGCCGACTATTTTTTTTTAATAAATATATATATTGTTGGGACAACTCGCACAACGCCATCTGATTCCACACTAAGCAGAGCTTGTACTATGGTAACCAGATAACTGATAAGCATACTTATCACTACATATTATAAAACAAAGTCGCTTTTCGCTGTCTGTCCCTATGTATGCTTAGATCTTTAAAACTACGAAACAAATTACGATGCGGTTTTTTTTAATAGTTAGTGTGATTCATATAGAAGGTTTTTATGTAAAATTTGTTAAGTTTTTGTATACATTGACCAAACTATAACGATATTTGTTGGGGATGTCAGAAAAAATAAGCCGTCTGGGAGCTTTCAACAAAAACGCTGCCAACAAAATAATGTATGGTGCAATTGTGTATCTAATGTAGGTCTACAAAAAAGTCCGCGACGATATATGTCTATCTTATAAGATTAACATACTATATCCATTTTAATACTTTAAAAAACCATCAATTATAAAGCGGTTTTTGGAAGCCTATTTACACAAATATACTATTAATCCTTATCATTTTAACTACGTTAGTTGGCTTGAATGAAATGAATATCTTGCGAGTTATCGTAGATTCAAAATAAAGCGCAAAGAAATTAATTTCGTGTAACCATAATTCGACCGGCCGGGCGGCCCGTGCGTAGGTAGGTACTGGAGAGCGGTGAAGTAATCAATGAATTTGGAAAATGTACATACATTACTGTAAAATTAATAAACAACGAGATTAAATGGATGCCACGGGGTTCGAAGTATGTCACGCGCGAAGCCGGGCGGGACAGCTAATATATTTATAAATACATACATACTATAGATAAATAACACCCAGACACAGAATAAACCATCGTGCTCATCACACAAAGTTTTATCCTGGGTGGGAATCGAACCCACGACCTCTTGCGTAGCAGTCGGATGCACTCCCACTGCGCCACAGAGGCAGTCGAATCCGTACTTCATTCATTTTTTTTTACGGAGGCGAAGATATCATGCCCGGACGATACATTTTACTTAATGTGCCCTGGCTACAAGCTGGAGTACAACTTCTGGCGACAAACCGGGGTATGTATGTATGTCCGGAATGATAACTGATGTCGCCGTCTTGAGAGCCCTGAAGACAGGGACCTGTCTACGTTATGGGTACGTGTGGATCACGGGGGCCACGCCCAGACCTATGCGTGCATTTACAGGTCCCACAGCGGTGACGCGGACACAGTTCGCCTCTTTGAACACCTGCAGCAAATGACTGACAAAGTTATTAAGCAGTATCCCCCCGCAGAGATGGTGTGATTGGTTGGGTTCTCTGCGGACTGACTATACGGGGAGAGCTGCTCACGAGTTTGCACTTACCTATGGATTCTCCCAACTAGTAAATTTTCACATTAGGATACCAGGCAGGGAGAACGAGCAGGGTGCATTGCTGGACCTCCTGCTGACTACGCGTCCCGACGGATATATCATCTCAGTGGATGTGCCAGTTCGGGCGCGAGTGCCTCTCGCTAGGCCTGAACCACCGAGGCCCATGAAGTGGCGGCATGTATGGTACTTCAAGTCAGCAGACTGGGATGGACTGCGAGATTTCTTTGCGTCTTACCTGTGGAGGCGGCTTTGCTTCACTTCAGGCGATGAGGACTCCTGCGCTGCAGCAGTTGCTGAGGGGATCTTGGCAAGAATGGAGTATTATATTCCTCACTGCTGGATTCCCGCAGGGGCCAAGAAGCGACCGTTATTCGGCTTTGGAGAGAAGCTAGACTGCTGAAGGACTCTGCCTACAGAGCTTGGACTACGGCTCGTGCTAATAATGATATTAACATCTCTGAAGTGAAACGTAAGCTAAATGCCGCCTCGAGGGCCAGCAAAGGAGCGATTGCCAGGGCTAAATTCGATTTCATCGTCAGAATTAGTGAACGACTAGCAGGCAACTCTTCTGGGAGTCGTGAATTCTGGTCACTTGCCAAAGCTACCGAGGGAAACTTTTATCAGTCTGGTTTACCACCCCTACTTAACCCTAACGGTAGTTTGGCTCAAAGTGCCAAGAAGAAATCCGACCTTCTGGGTTCTCTCTTTGCCTGTAACTCGACTAAGGATGACGGGGGCGCCTCGCCGCCTGGCATTCCGTTGTGTGGAACTTCCATGCCGGAAATTAAATTCACACAGCGGGAGGTCCGTCGAGAGCTTCACTCCCTCGGGGTTCATAAGTCGAGTGGGCCAGAAGGTATACTGTGCCTAAGAAGGGTGATAGGACTGATCCGTCCAATTATAAGCCGATAGCCGTAACCTCCCTTCTATCTAAGGTGCTGGAGCGTGTAATCAATACACAGCTCCTGAGGTACTTAGAAGAACACGACTTGCTCAGCGACCGGCAGTACGGTTTCCGTCACGGTCGCTCAACTGGCGATCTTCTTGGTTTCAATGTTGTAGTGAGTGTAGTAACATGACTACACAATGAAGCTCGCTCAATACATTGTTCAAGAAGTAGGTAGATTTAATTTTATTTAATATTAGTGGAAAGCGTAATAGAAATATAAAAATAATAATAAATCTGTTAAATAAATAAACAATAAATAGTATGTTATCTTCTGAGGTGGTGGGATGTAACTTGTTCCCGTACCTTAATATACTTAAATGAAATTAAATTGATGTTTTTGCTTGCTTAGATAATTTAAAATTAGTTAGCTATTTCTGCAGAATGTACGGCACTCCGCACATACCTTTCGTAGGTTTTTGGTTTGCTATTGTTATATTTTGTATTTTGTGTAAATCTATACTAATATTATAAAGCTGAAGAGTTTGTTTGTTTATTTGTTTGTTTGGTTGAACGCGCTAATCTCAGGAAGTACTAGTCGGATTTGAAAAATTATTTTTGTGTTAGATAGCTCATTTATCGAGGAAGGCTATAGGCTATATATCATTACGGTACTACACTGGGAAGCAGAGCAGTAGTCATAAATGTCGACAAATCGGGCAAATTTTTGTGCATCATTGTAGAATTTATAAGCGACGGGATTAAATAGGTGCGACGGGAGGTCGAAATATTCCACGGGCCAAGCTGTGGGGGTCATCTAGTTATAAATAAAAAAAGAAATGAAAAAGTTATAGCACAGTCGAAGTTAAACTGTGAAGGCCAATGCTACGGTCATTTGCGGAAACGTTATCTATGGCATTGAGTAACGTTTGTCAGTAAAAGTCTCCCTAATATATCCGGAGTGATAGGTCACGCACAATCGCAGCACGACATGTTTTTCTTACATTTCTGTCATATTATATGATATCTATACTTCTTTACCTACCTACAAAATATATCAAACTGAAAAGTTTGTTTGTTTAGTTAAAACTGTCAAAATTGAACCAGCGGCTTTCTATTGAGCGACGATTTCGATTCTATTTCGCAGCAGTCTGGGCCCCCTGACACCGTGCCGCCTCGTCCGTTAGTCAGCTTGTGCACCGCTAGTAGATGAGTTCGCTTTTGCGCCAGATGTTGGTGAAACTCATACACCCAGGCGAAAGTAACAAACATACACACTCACATACTTAGATGTCAATTCAAATAAAATAAATAAATATTGTGGGACACATTTTACACAGCGCCATCTAGCCCAATGTAAGCTAATATAAGCGTGTGTTATGGGATTTAGACAACTGATATACATAGTTATATATTTCTAAATACATACATATTACACACGGCAATGGGCTCACCACCTGTTACGTGGGACTAAAATGCATACGGTGAAATGTGGACGTATAGTATGCCTCTGCCTACCCCTTCGGGGATAAAGGCAATATGTATGTATGTATGGTATACATAGGAAACACCCGAATTCCGAAACCATAATTTGTGGATGACACAAATATTTGTTTCGACCCGGGAATCGAACCTGGAACCTCAGCGCGGCACTCGCCACTGCGCCACTACACAGTCAAATGTGTGTCACTAGTGATCTTACTACAAAACACAAGTACATAATAACCGATATCAATTTAATCTACATAATTATAATGATATGTATTATCTGTAATATTAATTGCTAATGAATAACAGTAATTCTATTTTGTAGTATCAATTAAGGCCACGAAACACTGGCTACTTTAATCATATAAGCGACCGATTGTCGCTCAAGAGACAAAAGTTATAATAATACCGCGTGCAAAGTTTACGTTTAGTGGTATATATAACACCCACAACCCCCAAATAAGCGAGATAAACTCGAACCCCCCAAAGAGGCGCGATAACACCCGAACCCCCCCTGAACGAGCCTGCGGTAGCGGACAAAGTCAGGAGCCCTGGGGCTATCCTTCCGAGGGCTCACCCGTGACTCCTGGCTATAGACAGATGAAGGGAAACGAGTGGTTTTAGTCAGTAGGAGTCCGGCATAGCATCCATGAGCATAGCACACGAAAAAAGAAAACAAAAATGTATCCGAAAATCGCAGTCATCGTCAGTTGCTTACTATTTGTGTGTAGTAATAGAGAAAAGGGAGTATGAGTAAAGTAGTGACGCGCCCTGATGCGCTTGGTTGTAAAAAATTTATACAACCTACCGCTAAATGTAGCTAGACTGCGTTGGCCCTAAGACAAATAAAAATGTGACACAGTTAATAAAACTGTGTCACACTTCGTCCGTACTTCATTACTGTCCGCGTTACAACGTATTTCAAAGTAGTAATTAAACGAGGACCGACGAAGGACGATTATATCTTGAACGATGTATACGTATTATTTCTTACAAAGAAGAGATCATTTAAGATTTGACAACAAATAGATCAGGTCATTGACACGCAAAAGATTATTATGCTTTCATGTTTGATTGGCCCGTTGGGCAAAATGACCTTTTAAAGAAAGCAAGAAAACAAGAAACGTTTAATTGATACAAATTACAATCATGAAATTACAAATAATTTACTAAAACTATTTTAGATATTAACGTATCAATAGGGCCACAGCTCAGCATTTGGTTAGTGTGCACAAGTACACACTAGGCGCTGGTTTTCAGCTGCCGCCCAGAGATGTGGCATATGTTAACTTAAATTTTAATAATTTTATACGTAAGCGAAAAACAAACAAATAATTATAATAACCAAAAAATAGTGAAAAATCATCACATTTCTATAATTCTAATTAGATACATATCAAAGATATAAATAACATACATAAATAAAAATAAAACAGATATAGGATTTGACATAAAATACATACATAAAAGGTTGGAAGAGAATACTATAAAGGCACTATCTAAATAAATCTGTTGGAACATTTTTCCCTCTATATAGCACACAAGGTTACTCTCATGTTTTCAAATTCCTTTGATGCAGTAATAAAAATATTATTAATTTTCTTTTAAAAGTGAAAACACTACCACTATTTTTTAATGGAGGTGGGTGTTATTCAACACTTAGATGCTGAGTAACAGAAACTTCCTCTAAACGCAGCAGTCCTATGATGAGGGATCGATAACAACTGGGAACAATTTCATCGGCCAGATGTCCACCTCAGTTTAGTAAAGAGATAGTGCGGTTTCTTCGATTGAATGATTCCAAATAAATTCCATATGTAATTTTCTGCGCGCTTCCATCTTGAGTATGCTACGTCGATTAAGAAAAGGTGTCACATGAGACCTTTTAGGCATCGTAAAACAAAACCTAGCGCATGCATTTTGTAGTCTCTGAACTAGACGCTTAGTTCGAGATAAGAGCCGTGGACCGTACACTGCATCTGCATAATTTAGTCTGGACAAAATTATGCTTTCAAAATTCACCTTCTCTGCTGGGCCCAGAGATTGTGGACCAGATTCTAACCCCGCATGTCATACTTACGTAAGTATAAGTTTTATCTTTATATTTAACTTTTTTGTCGGATAAAAATGCTTATATTATGGTGAAATGTGGACGTATCATAAAAATGGTTGTAACACTGTTCATTGGCATCGAGTTGTTCATTAGATCGATAGATGGCTCTGGTCATACTCTTAAAATGACGATTAAAATATGGTGGAGAGTTTCAACTTGGTTCGATACGGTTCGGGTAGTTCAGGTGGCTAGAACATTGCCCAGGTTAGGCAAAGGTCACGGGTTCAATTCCCGTCTCGAATCGAATTGCCTTTTTACACTTTATTAAAAAAATAGTCAACTCGATAGTTGTACGACAAAAAAGTCAAGCTGTATCGTATCTACTTTTGATTAAAAAGTTGGACAACTATCATAAAACGCTTAATTTGTATTGCATTGTATTGATGTGCACATACCTTGGACTACACAGTCGATCGGCGACATAAAAATTGTATATGCGCTAGCCCTAAGATACAAATCAATACTTGAGTGTGATTCATCCGAGATCGCACTTGAGAGTAAATTTGAGATCAGTTTATTAATACGGGCATTGGACATTATAAGCTCTTACAGAAGAAAACTTTCAGGCAGTTATAAGTAAACGTTACGTTAGCCTAAAATTGAGTAAAGAATAAGGTTTAAATTTCACTTTGGAATTCTGCCAGAAATAAGTAACTTTTTATAATTAATAAGTCTGCATTGTCATGTGCCATTGTTAGCTTAAAAATTTATAGAGGCTTCCTCGTTAAAGAGGCTATATAAAACAAAAAGAATTTTCAAATCCGGCCAGTAGTTCCTGAAATTAGCGCGTTCAACCAAACAAACCAACAAATAAACTCTTCAGACTTATAATATTAGTATAGATAATGCTGCAATTGTTTTATCAATCGGCGGTTTATTCACGCAACAGTCATGATTGTGATAGTAAAATATGAATCAGCCACATCTGTTTAGATAAACACTAACCAATTGCCCTTGGGACTAAGGGCAGTTGGTCAGTTACAGACTAGGTTTTCACACTAGAGATGAAACGGATATTCAGCAACGAACCCGTATCCGGTAGTACGTTTTATCCGGCCTTTATTTTAACGTGTGGAAATCCCCTCGGATGTCATGCCGGACTCGAACCGGCTATAAACACACGGCCCCTGCCTCACTGTCTATTGCCGGACGCCCCGGGTAACTCAATGGAAAGATGTCCCAGTAAATTTATAAACTCGTCGAAACCGGATAACGAACAATCATTCGATAGCTGTGGTAGTATTGGGCGTAGACATTCTCTCGCTGGAAACTATGGTGCAAGCCATGGTCTCCGGCGGGAGCAAGTGGGACGCCGCTGCGTCTTTCTGCGAGCAGGTCATGCTCGCGAAAGAGGCGGCGGAGACGGTACGGGAGAGGACTCTCCCGCCCGAGTTCCGCAGTCTGCGGCGACAACGCCGCAGACTTATCTTCGCCCAAGACTACCGGCCTCCATGACCGGGGGCCTGAGGACGGCGGGTGGGCTGCTCGTCGTCCTTACAGAAGCAGGCCCAAGACGTAGGCATGACATGAAAATGTCACGCACGCCTCATGCCCCAAGAAGCGGGATAGTACCCGAACCAACCCCCCAAAGAAGCGGGATAACACCCGAACCCCAGGTGAGGCCGCGGTGGTAGCCAAAGTCTGCCGGGAGCTCTGGGACATCTTTCCGAGGAGTTACCCGGGGCGTCCGGCAATAGACAGCTAGGCGGGGACTGTGTGGTTTTAGCCGGTTCGAGTCCGGCATGACATCCGAGGGGATTTCCACACGTTAAAAAAAAAAAAAAAAAAAAGCTGTGGTAGTATTTTATTTGAAGTGAAAACTTTTGTTAATGCGGTACCCATATCTTTAGATGACATAAAATCTCTGGACTCGCGACACCATTACCGAGACGCAGCTATAGTGTGTGCATTTATAAACAGTTTTGAAGCATTAGATTGATAATTTCGAACTCAATTATCAACCTGTTCAGTTGGTAGGGCGGTGGACTGTAGATAGTTATAAATTAGAATACATAGGTCGCTGGTTCAAATCCGGAGTGCAACCCGTAATTTTTTTATTCTTGGGCAAGCTTACTGACTAATTACAGTTTTTGACAGCTGTCTGTAAACGATCACTGCATTAAGCGACTTTCGCTATAGCTGGTCCTTGGATGGATGACCACTTTGTGGCATTAACATTTGCGAGTGTTTCCGTGCTTCGGAAGGCACGTTAAGCCGTTGGTCCCAGTTGCCAGTAAAATAGCAGTCGTTAAGCCCAGTTGAAAGCGTTATCTTGGATAATTTCAACAGCAGGTTGCCTGCGCCTGTACATTTCAACACGACAATGAGGTTGTCCCGGTTACGTGGGAAAAAAGTGCATACGGTGAAATGTGGGCGTATAGTATGCCTCTGCCTACCCTTCGGGGATAAAAGCGTGACAATAGGTATGTATGTACAAAATGTAATACTATTACTATTTACAAGATTTACATATAATACTTTGAATAAAAACACTTGTACTTTTCCACAAACTTTACAATTTACCCTGTACTGACCGGTTTCACATTACGGCATTTTCAAACGTTGCCTAATCCTACTATGTAATATTATAATCCTTGAAAAGGTCTTGAAGTGGTAAATTGCAAAATCTACTGAATGTATTTTGCAATGAAAAGGGCGTGCTCCGTTGGTTTGGACACGTCCAACGAATAAAATAAAAAATAAAAATATTGTGGGACACTTTTCACACAGCGCCATCTAGTCCAAAGTAAGCTAATATTAGCTTGTGTTATGGGATCTAGATAACTGATAAACATACTTATATATTTCTAAATACATACATATTATAGATAAATAACATCCAGACACAGAATAAGCCATCGTGCTCATCACACAAAGTTTTATCCTGGGTGGGAATCGAACCCACGACCTCTTGCGTAGCAGTCGGATGCACTCCCACCGCGCCACAGAGGCAGTCATGAATGAGTGAGGAACGATTGACGAAGAATATATATTGTGCGAAAGTAGAGGGTAGAAGAAGTCAGGGTAGGCCGAGACTTACATATGAAGACAACGTGAGCAGATTGCTCAAAAACGGAAAGGTCAAAAGTACTCGGATACCCAGACGTGCGTGTAGGAAGCGATTGATGAATCTTGAAGAAGCGAAAGAAGTATGCATGGATCACGAAGCCTGGCGATCTGTCCTCTTTGACTACCCCGTCAGGGATACAGCGTGAAGATAGTTAGTTAGTTAGTTATTTTGCAATAATATAGCTTACACAACAGAATAAAAAATAGGCTACTTTTTATCTCCGTAACAAGATCCTGTGGAAAACGGGAACGGGAAAATTTTACCATGCGTGCGGACCTGCGGGCGTCAACTACTATAATATACTTTAATGTCATGGGGTGTAATGGACCTTATCAAACACACCAAAGATTAAAAAAATATATATTTAAAAAAAATATAATTGATATTGGTACAGTCTAATAAAAAAGTGGTTTACCAATTTTGACAAAACTTCCTGTGACATCTAATTATCAAAAGGTTTCTAAAGGAGCTGTAGACTGTGATAATTAAAACCTGACAGATGGCATGACGTAAATATAATACAAGATAAAAGAGCAATGTTCACTCATAATATTATTGCAAAGGGCAATTGACCTTAGTGTAGAGAGACGTTCAAGTTAACTTCAACCAGTCGGCTGTACTAATTAACGAAACTAATTATCCTCACGTTGTATCTCTGACGGGGTAGTCAGAGAGGACAGACCTCCAAGATTCGCGATCAATGCACACTTTTTTCGCTTCCTGTAGATTGATTAATCTCTTCATACATGCACGTCTGGTCTGGGTATCCGATAACTTTTAACCTTTCCGTTTTTGAGCAATCTGCTCACTATGTAAGTCTGGGTGGTATAATATCTGTTACTTATATTTATTTCTATAAAAGAAATCTATTACACAATCTGATAATAAGCTTATCAAGACCCTTTAAAACTGGTTTGCTCAATGGATTTCATATCTACCAAGATTATATTATCTTTGTAAATTTGTCAATACATATAATACTAGCTGATGTCCGCAGCTTCGCCCAAGTGGTGAAGGTTTCCCGTGCCCGGTCCATAGCAAGTATTTATACAGACATAGATTAGGATTTATGTCTGTGTTTTCTGTAAATCTATAAACAAGTAACGAGCCCTTCACTATCGTAGCGAACGAATCAGACGACTTCTAAACCGAAACCTGTTTTAAAACCACAAGTGGTAGAAACTTTAAAATTGCCTATGCACGTATTCATGGTGTCATGAATCGAATGCCGCAAACCATTTGTCTCTATTTGTTAGGGTTCCTGAGAAATAGATGCGTACAAACTGAGCTGTTTTATAAGACTTTTCTAAACTTTAGGGTTTAAAAGTCAATTGGAAATAATATCGTTCTAAGTTTTTTGTTATATCTTGTAGATCATTTTCTATGACAGCTCTCAGTCCTCAGTTTCTTTCGATCCGATTTAATCAATCAAGCTCAAAGGAGCGGCTGTTGATAGACTATCAAAAATTCAACTACCACTGGCGCGGTACGTGTTAGTAAAATTCTATCGGCTGACTGATAGAATTTTATTGGAGTACGATTGTAATAGTAGGGTACGAAAAGCTGCCAAATTGTACCGGTCGCTATTCATTAAGCGACGATTTCGATTCTATTCGATTTCATTTCGAAATTTGTTAACACAGTGATCGTATGCAGAATACTGAGTAAGCGCCAGTAAACGGAGCCACGAGCGCTGTTTCGCTTACATGGATAGCTGGGTTCGATGACTCGCGAAATAAACCGGTACGTATATAGGTATGATACCTACCAAATGGTCGCAGTCGATGACATTATCTTAATGTGTTTGACTCTTTAGTAGGTTATAGATTGAATTTATATATACCATCTACGATGTGCCCCCGTTATCTGATATATATAGAAATTTACTAGGCTCATTACAATGCGTTCGAAATGTCGATATCTATTATATATATTATGAAGCTGAAGAGTTTGTTTGTTTGGTTGATCGCGCTAATCGCAGGAACTACTGGTAAGATTAGAAAAAAATATTTATATATTTGCCCATTTATCGAGGAAGGCGTATGTCACGGGCGAATCCGCGGGGGTGAGCTAGTAAATATATAAAGCTGAAGAATTTGTTTGTATGTTAGGTTGGTTGAACGCGCTAATCTCTGTAACTAGTGGTTCTAATTAAAAAACACTTTTTGTATTAGACATATTATAAGTTAAAAAACTAAATAACTATCTTCACGCTTTATCCCTGACGGGATAGTCAGAGAGGACAGATCGCCAGGCTTCGCGATCCATACATAATTCTTTCGCTTTTTCAAGAATTATCAATCTGGGTCACGTCTGGGTATCCGGGTACTTTTAACCTTTTCGTTTTTGAGCAATCTGCTTACGTGGTCTTCATATCTCGTAGTAAAAAAAAATACATAGTCTCTGCCTACCCTGACTCCTTCTACCCCCTACTTTCGCACAATATATATTCTTCGTCAATCGTTCAATATAATAAGTCAAAATAAAATAAAAAAATAAATATCCATCACGCCTTATCCCCGAAGGGGTGACAGAGGCATATTATATGCCCACTTTTCACCGTGTGGATTCCTGTCCCACGTAATAGGTGGTGAGCCCATTGCCGTGTTAATAAGTATAATAAGTTAATAAAATAATAGTGGTAGGTACATTGTTTTTACACCGCGCTAGTCAGCTAATATGAACCTGATAAACATATCTACTTATATTTTTAAATACATACATATCATACATAGGAAACACCTAAACTCCGAAACAAACATTTTCCGGATCACACAAATATTCGAAATCCTGGAATCGAACCCGGGACCTCAGCATGGCAGTCGCATACACTACCACTGCGCCATCGAGGCAGTCAAAAAGAAAATTTATTTAATAAAGTTAATGAAATCAATAATAAATAAAAAAGAGTTGTACGATGGTAACAAGTAGACGCCCGCGGCTCCGCACGCGTGGTGAAGTTATCCTGTTCCCGCTTCCAACAGGAACTTGTTCCCGGGATAAAAAGTAGCCTGTGTTATTCTGATGTGTAAGCTATATTATTGTAAAGTTTTATCAAAATCCATTGTACGATTCGTTCCTTACTTTATTTTCAACTAGTTGGCGCCACGGATCCGCAGTCCGCACGCGTGGATAAGTTTTCCCGTTCCCGTTTTCCACAGGAACTTGTTCCCGGCATAAAAAGTAGACTATGTGTTATTATGATGTGTAAGCTATATTATTGTAAAGTTTCATTAAAATGCATTCAGTTCAGGTTTTGCGTGAAAGTGTAACTAACATCCATTTTTTTTGAACGAGTGGAAAATTCCCTCGGATGTCATGCCGGACTCGAACCGGCTAAAACCACACGGTCCCTACCTAACTGTCTATTGCCAGACGCCCCGGAAAGATGTTCCAGAAACTAACATCCATACTTATAAACTTTCGCGTTTATAATATTAGTCGAGCGTCATGACTAGTGTAGTTTGTATTGCGCCATAATTACAAGGCTTGTATAATATTGCACTATCTGTTGCCAGTATTATGGCAGTCGTTAAGGATAGGTTACACAGTGCGAGCTGGCATGCGAGCTGACCGAGTCAGTTACTGACCGCATCATACGAGTTACTGTCATATGCGAGTAAGACAGTTGCTCGCGTCCGATTTACTTCAAATTTCCACTCGTACGCCGCTCGGTCGTCAACTTAAGCCCAGTTGAAAACTCTATGGGTGGGCTTGAAAAATTTCAACAGCATGTCACCACAACCTGCGCTTATCCATATCAACACGGCAACGGGCTCACCAGTTAACCACCTGGGAGCCGAGTCTGCTATTTCAACCGTGTCGAAATCGCCGCTCAACAGAAAGCCACCGATACAATTGTGACAGTTTTTCATAGTCTACTATTACAATCGTACTCCAATAGACATCTATCATTTGGCCGATAGAATTCTACTAACACGTACCGCGCCAGTGGCCGCTAGTCATTTTTGATAGTCTACTAACATTTTGACAGCTAAAAAGAGCGATTCTGGTTCTATTCTACGGCTTGTCAATAGTAGACTCGGCCCCCTGTTACGTCCGACTAAAATACATACGATGAAATGTGGACAATTGCCTCTGCGTACCCCGTCGAGGATAAAGGCGTAACTATATGTATAGCACCATACATTCATATTCTTAACAAAACGTCAGGTTTTGTTTAGATATTTTTTTTGTCTATTATACTTTGTTTCTTTAAATATCTTTATAATTCTCACATTTATATTTAAACAATGACTACTTAACTAGCGGGAGAACACTGAATCGTCGTTTAGTAACTACTAGCTAGCTCTCGCGGCATTGCCCGTGACATATTTCGAACCCGTCATAGACAGAGCAGGTTGTGGCGACCTGCTGTTGAAATTTTTCAAGCCGCCCATAAGGTCTGCAACTTGACTTAACGACTGCCATGTTACTGGCAACCAGGACCAACGGCTTAACGTGCCTCGCTCATAGCGAAAGTTGCTTAACGCAGTGATCGTTTACAGAACACTGAGTCTCTGGGACCACGAGCGCTTCAATGTAATATTAGTAGGATTCTGAATAAACGCGCAGAGAATAAAGCCCTTTGTTCAGATACAGTTTAAACACACAAGTTGAACAAACTTTGTTTAAAGAAAACTGACAAGCGCGTGATTCCGTACTGTAAATAATACAGTAACGAATGCTGTTCAAATACTCATCTATACCTACTAATATATAAAGATGAAGAGTTTGTTTGATTGAACGAGCTAATCTCAGTAACTACTATTCCGAATTGAATATTTTTTTTTGTGTTAGATAGCCTATAATTAAATACCTGGGATCTGTATTTCACACGATCAGTGAAATCGATTGCGATGTCAAGTCACACATTGCTGCCGCGTGGCTTGATCGGTACCATTTTGAGTGCCTTTACATGGCAGTGAGACGTGGCTAATAATGGAGCGACACAAGCAGGAGCTGCGTGTCACGGATATGAAGATGCTGCGGTTGAAGTGTGGAGTCAAGTGGATGGACCGCGTAAGGAACTCTCGCATCCGCGGCAGCCTTCACCTCCGTGAGGTAGCAGATAAGTTGCAAGAGTTGCCTTCAATGGTATGGTCATGTCTTGCGGCAAGCGCTGGGCTACGTAGGAAACAAATATCTGGCAATCTCAGCCCCGCCGGGTAAGAGGGGAAGACCCAAGAAGTGCTGACACGACGTCGTAAGGGATGACATGCGTGCCAATGGTCTCACTACAGGAGATGCTGACGACCGTGCGAAGAGGAGGAGAAAAAGTAGGAAGGAGAACCCCGGGCGTCGTGAGACGCAACTGGGACAGACGCTCGGATGATGATGGAAACGGCAGTATCGGTTATAACATTAGCTTTGATTTTTTTACAGTTTCAAGGGACTGTAGAACTGAGTATACGGCTTGAATTTCAACTCGATACTTTTACGCATTCTCGAGATTAAGAGTCTTGACAGACAGATGGACGTGAGGTAGGACAACAAAGTGATCCAATAGGAGTCCCGTTTTATTCTTCAGATACGGAACTCTAAAAGTCTGATACTGTATTTGAAAACAGTCCACATATATGCTGTCTCTGTTTTGAGCTTATAAGTCTACACGTGTGAAGCGATGAGAAAACCAGAGTTGTTGATGAAAACAATAGCAGTGTTATGGAAACACTACATAGAAGTGGAAATATTGGAAATATTTACGGTAAAGTGATACAGGTTTGATTTTTTTACTACAAACATACACTATTACAGACAATACCAGTTGTTGTACTTTGCAAGTTGATTGTACTGGCGGCTTACTATCAGGGGACTGAGTCTACTATTCCCTTTCGCGTCAGAACAGAATCAAAATCGTAGCTCAATGGAAGAAGCCGACTATATTTTACAGTTTTTGTAGTTCACTATTACAATCGCACTCCAATAGAATTCTATCGACCGGCCAGTAAAATTCTACCAACACTTGACGCGCGCCAGTGGCCGCTCGTAAGTTGCATTATTGGTAGTTTGGTAGTCTAGTAAATAAATATTTTGACAGCGATCCTAGTTCTAGGCTGCGGCTTATGAAATGCGATTGTGATATATTTGGACCAACCGCAATGGAATCGATGTAGAATAGAAATAGAACGGCTTTTATTGTAAGATAGTAGACTCGACCTCCAGCTCCTAAAGTAATATTATTTTCAATCTTACTTGAACTTTCATAGTTCGAATTGGACTGTGTTGTCGTCAATCAGAATATACTGAATCCTCACTTTAAGTGTTTTCTCAGGTATTTTAGTAATTTTAAGGGGTCTCAAAACATCTAGACAATGGCAGAAGGTAGCACGACCTCTTTAGCCCATTGCTTAGTCAGCAGAGTGGGTAGTCTGTAAGTGATGGCTTTTTTTTTACGTGTGGAAATCCCCTCGGATGTCATGCCGGACTCGAACCGGCTCTAAAACACACAGTCCCCGCCTAACTGTCTATTGCCGGACGCCCCGGGTAACTCCTCGGAAAGATGTCCCAGAGCTCCCGGCAGACATTGGCTACCACCGCGGCCTCACCTCTGTAAGTGACGACCTAGTAAAAAAAAAAAACGTTTCTTCCAAACCTTACCTGGATTTGAGGCCTGGGTTTCACTTTAATTTTGCTACTATGAGCAGCTATTATTTGGGTTTTAATTTTCGGTTAATTCTTATTATTGGCGTACACAAATCATAAAAAAAAAAGGAGAAATGGCATTCTGGAACATTCGTGTGTCGGGGCGACATGCTCAACAATATGTATGTATCAAGTACGACATGCATCTCGTATGTATAAGACCTACGGAATCTTTTAGCTCTGGGCAAGATGGTGTCCACAGTGTAAGGATGACATCTCTGCCCCGCCCGTATTGTTCGGGACCAGAAGGGGGAGGGTGGGACTAGTTGGAAGAGTTCTTCAGAACACTTACCGTGGTAGATGCGGTAAAATGCAGCGAAGCTAGCGCCCGTTCTGCGCATCTCTAACGGTTCAAGACTGCCAGTGACCTCTGGACAATCTAGAATGCGGATGGCACGTCACGCTGGCATCCCAGAGATGTGAGCAGTAATCAACGCCATGACGAATGTGACACTTATATAATAAACATCTCTGTTCCGGCGTAAAAAACCGCCTCACCCTGTTAAGGATTCCGAGCTTGAGAGTAAATAACACTGCTTAACGAGATGGCATTGGCCCTAGGTCATGAGTAGTAGATAGAACAAGGAATCAATGTCACCCGCGCGGTCATGTATTTCATACATAAAACAAAGCGTTTCCCTTTTTACAGGATATTAATTACAAGGTGAATGGCACGCATTTGCAACTGATAGGTCACGTATACTTGTCTAGCATACAGTATGACGTACACACGGTATTATTATTATTAAATTAGTCTCTATAAGGTGCGAGCGAGAGGGAGCAAGCAACATTCCTTGCTGTGTAGTAGACTGTTTACTAATCACTACGAAAGGTCGAGAAGGGATTAAAGTTCAAAAATATATTTTCAAAGGTGAGCAAAGTATGACCTAGGGGCCAAGTCTGCTATTTCAATCGTGTTGAAATAGAATCGAAATGGTTGCCACAGGTACAATTTTGATACCTTTTCGTAGTCTACTATTACAGTGGTACTCCTAACACGTACTTCGCCAGTGGCCGCTAGAGTTGCATTTTTGATAGTCTACTAACATGTTGACAGCTAAAAACAGCGATTCTGGTTCTATTTTACTGCTTGTCAATAGTAGATCCGTACCCGTGAATACATTCGTAAGCGTCTAAAGGGCATTCGATTAATTATGCGGCGAGGGGTACACTCACGTAAACGAGAGAGAGGTTTCGGCTAGTCAGCAAAAAATAGTGAAAAGTGTATTAAAACTAGTGGTTCTGTGAACCGTAAACTTAATTTAAAAAAAAACTTCAAGATTTCTTTTTTCGTTTTGAGCTATCTTGCCAACCACTACGGGATTATTTTCCCTCCCCTGCCTCTATTTCCCCCACGATCGAAAAAACCCCTCGCGGTGTGTTCTTGACCACCGGAGAAGGACTGTCGCCAGCTAGACAATCGTTGCATTCTATGAACCGAATAACAACAACGCACGGACAGAATCTTGCGTGAGATTAGGAGACAGGGGTTTAGAAAAATAAAATGACATATCTTTTAATGGAAATGGCCAATCGAAATTAATTGAATTTTATTAACTATCTTCACGCTGTATCCCTGACGGGGTAGTCAGAGAGGACAGATCGCCAGGCATCGTGATCCATGCATGCTTCTTTCGCTTCCTGTAGATTCATTAATCGCTTCATACATGCACGTTTGGGTATCCGAGTACTTTTGGCTCTTCCGTTCTTGAGCAATCCGCTCACGTGGTCTTCATATGTAAGTCTCGGTCTACCTTGACCCCTTCTGCACTCTACTTTCGCACAATATATATTCTTCGTCAATCGTTCCTCACTCATTCGTTGAACGTGTCCAAACCAACGGAGCACGCCCTTTTCCAGCTTAACGCAGACACTTTCACTCAAACCTGCCATATTACGTATCCCTTCGTTGCGTTTTCGGTCGGCCAAGTTACGCCGCACAATTTTCGAAGTGATCGCATCTCTACAGCATTCAGCTTACTTTTATGCATCTTCTGACATACCCAGGTTTCGCTGCCGTAAAGCAACGTTGGCACTAACACTGCGTTATGAATCGCGAGTCGTGCTTCTTTTACGATGCTTTGTCGCTTTACTAATTGCGTTACAAACAAAGCACCGTTAACTTTGTTTCCGGCAGTTACTCGCCGTTCTACATCCGCATCACATCTTCCATTCGCGCTAAATATACTCCCTAAATACACAATTTCATTCACTTGCTCTAGACATTTCTGATTTACCCAAATCTCGCACTTAGTTCTTACGTCTTCTCGTTCAAATACCAGAACCTTAGCTTTTGAGACCCTTTCTTTCACACTCCTCTTTCATATTAGTGTCTAATGCCTAAAGGTCGGCTTCTGATGAGGCAATGAGCACCGCATCATCAGCGTACAACAGAAAATTTACTGTTAAGTCACCCAAATTCACACCCATAGCACAATCTTTCAACTTTTGCAGGCAACTGTCCAGATACACTATGAACAGCCAGGCAGACATGGCACAACCCTGTTTGACGCCTGTACAGACGTCGAAAAGAGGTGTCACATCCCCCCCTACTCGCACGCAAGCCTTACCTAGTCTAGTCCCTATATAGCGACTGTATTGCCCGCAGTAGCGAGCCGTCCACACCATATCCGGGCAGCAAGTCCCACAGAGTTTCTCTCACAACGTTATCAAATGCTTTCTCTAGATCCACAAAAGCGCAGAAAACCTTCTGGCTAACAGCCAGAAACTTCTCTGCGATCATGCGGAGAGGAAACACTTGATCCGTGCAACCTCTTCCACGTCGGAATCCGCATTGAGCCTCCCACATATACCTTTCAGACTTTTCTTGCATTCTTGCCGTTATAATCTTTGCATACACCTTACTAGCTAAGCTAACCAAGCTGATCGCTCAGTAGCTGGAACAGTTTAGGCGAGAGCCTTTCCCTTTGTAGATAGGTACTACAACTGCTATTCGCCAGTCATCTGGGACCTCACCCGTCCGCCAGCATAAGTTGCATAGCAGACAAAGAGTGTCCCAGACGCGCGACCCACCGTACTTGATCATCTCAGCAGTAACTCTGTCTTTTCCCGCAGCCTTACCACATTTCATACTTCTTATCGCTTGTTCAATCTCTTTCATACTAATGACTTCAATGACACCAGGATCCGGAGCGTCACAGTGAGCTCCACTTCCCGATGCGGCATCTCTGTCCTTACTTGCATACATCCTTCCATAATATTCACTCCATCTCTGCAGGACGGCAGTTTGTTTTGTTAGGACATCGTTGTCAACACTAAGCACTTTATTCATACTGCAGCTTCCAGCTTTTGATGCTATAAGTCGGCTCAGGTTCAGGACACTCGGCACGATGACGCCAACCCGCGAGCAGACCCCTAATCCTAGTTATGACTAGGTAGTGGTCTGATCCCAGCTCAGCGCCACGATAAGCCCTTGTGTCCATCACCTGTTTACGGAGCTGACTATCCATTAGGAATATTTCTATCATGCTTCTCTTAGACTTACATCTCCTCGTATACATATGAATCTGTTTGTGGTTGAACATTGTGTTCGCCACAATCAAATCCTTTTCCTTACAAAATGCCAGCTTGCCGGCGTCATTCACCCTTTTGTCCCCATACTTCCCGAGTACCGACTCAAATCCATCGCGAGCGGTACCCACCCATCCATTTAAGTCTCCACACACTATAAGTCTTTCACTTCCTTCTACCACATTAAGAGCTTTTCTCATACTCGCCCAGAAGTCCTCTAGCTCAATCGCGCTCGACGAAGACACTGGTGCGTAAGCAGCCACCAGGAAAACTTTCGTCAAGCCGAGCTTTAAACGGATCCAGAGGACTCTTGGACCAACCAATTTATACTCATACATACCGGAGACCAATCGCGAGGACAACAAAATCCCAACCCCCCGACTGCCATGCTCGCTCTCTGGTACTCCAGACCATAGCGCGAGCATCCCACCCGGGAGCTCCAAGACCTCGCTGCCCTTGCGCTTGGTCTCTGTCAAGCACACAGCATCTAATTTTCTCTCTTTCATAACATCCATCAACTCATTCATATTCTCTTCCGTTCCTCTCCTTACATTCCACACAGCTACCCTGCACTCCATTCTCCACTTCCCGCCGTGTCGGGCCGGGCCGCGCGTGTAGGGTGGCGGTCCTCTACTCCGCTCTGGCACACACTTTTGCACCAGCGGGGACTAACTGGTGCGCGTCGCCTCGGGGGCACGCCCTAACATTAATCGTCCTCGTAGCACTCGTGTCGGAGTAGAATTGCAGCGTTGGCTGGCAGGGATTGCGACGAGCACGCTTCTACTCTTCATCCCCCATTGAAATTTTTTATCTGAGTGAATTAATAAATTTTGCTTTTAAAACTACTTCGTACTTATTGGTTGAATACTTTGATATATATTTCATGTTTTTACTACTAATATAACCTAATTGTATGTACCTATTGCATGCCTATGTTACTGGCGAAATATGTTTAATTATATAGTAACATCCTCTATACCATATTTCTTGCAAATAAATAAAAAAATGGCAAATTGGAAAATACCCAAAAACGCCTCACTTAATTATTGGACGTTCCCTAAGCGTTCTATTCCATTTATACCATCACATTTAAATGAGGCCTTGACGCACGGTAATAACTTGAGGTTAAAGCTTGGAAAGATTGTAGCTTATTTTATAATTCTCTCAAGGTTTTGACAATATGCATACCTATGGCGAATGACGTGGGAACAATTACAAAATAATGATTTTCATTGTTATAGTGATTTCATTTAGTCGTTACACAATAATTTATTTAGCTTGTAGTGTCGTTATTGTTATCGCCATTTAACTCTGAGTGAGTAAGCAGAAACCTCACGAATATTTTATGTACTTTATTACAGTAACGCGGCAATGGGCTCTATGGCAATATTTTTATTTATTTTTATTTATTTCCATAGGAAAACCAACAGCAATATTTCAGCCTATAAACTAAGCAATAAGTGACAGAATGCCAATAATAGGTTTTCACGATTAAATTTATAGAATATAAAACTAATAAGTCACTTGCGTTATTCAAGCACAACACATCTAAATACATAAAATGACATAAATTAACATGTTTGTGAGAGTTACCATCTACAACAATATCAATGAGAACAAATAGTTAGACTTATGAAGAGAAATTTTTTTTAATAAGTAGTTTACGAACTAAGCTACTACTAGCGATATATGGATCAAACGACAGTTCCTTATTTAACTTATTAAAATCTTTACTCACTCGCACAATTCAAGAGTTCCTCCTATAATTAACAGAGGCTTTTGGGACTGAAATAGGAGGATTAAACCGAGTTGACCTAGTCGGAACATTAAATTTTAGTTTACTTAGCAGTGCAGAGCAATCCAAATCATTCCCTATTATTTTTGAAAGAAAACTACTGTCTGCAAGTCTTCGGCGATAGGATAGAGGCTGTAAGTGGAACCTTTTACAAAGACTTACATAATTTTCAGAGCGATACGGTATGCGAAGACGAAAACATAGAAATTTTATAAAACGTTTCTGTATACTCTCGATTATATTGATACATTTATCATAACATGGATTCCATATTTGTAAAGCATATTCCAGATGACTTCTTACATAAGTGCAATACAGAATTTTTAAAGTTTTAGCTCGTTTGAAGCCAGTGGAAACCCTCATAACAAATCCCATAGCCCTTGAGGCCTTGGCAACGATGTGCTCAATATGACCAGCAAACGAAAGCTTAGAGTCATGAAGAACACCTAAGTCACGCACTACATCCAATCTCCAAGGCTCAATACCTTTGATCACATACGAGGTTGGAAGAATTTCTTTTTTCCTGGTATAGGAGACTACTGAGCATTTTTGTGGGTTTAGATCAAATGTATTACGCATACAATAATCCTCAAATCGCACTAAGTCATCCTGCAAGGCTTTAATGTCATCCAATGATGAAATTTTAGAAAAAAAATTCAATTATCAGCAAATATGTTTATTAGAATAAATAATAACGTAAAGGTATTGTTCCTGTCCAAAATAATCTATGAGATCCAATTCCGTAGTACAAAATAATCGATGTTCGATATCTAGAAGTAACATTTAGACTTTACTTCATTAAAATCGAGCCACCCTATCAAAAGGAGTCAGTGCAGACCGAGACTTACATAAGAAGGCCCCGTGAGCAAGCGGCCGAGTCTACTATTTTCGAATAGAAAGCCGTTCTAGTTATATTCTATAGCGGCCCTAATGGGATTAGTCCAAAACTAGGTAGTGTACTAAAACTACTTAATATATATTTATATATATATATATATATTTATATTGTGGGACACTTTTTTTTTTCACACACCGCCATCTAGCCCAAAGTAAGCTAATATTAGCTTGTGTTATGGTATCTAGATAACTGATAAACATACTTATTTATTTCTAAATACATACATATTATAGATAAATAACACCCAGACACAGAATAAACCATCGTGCTCATCACACAAAGTTTTATCCTGGGTGGGAATCGAACCCACGACCTCTTGCGTAGCAGTCGGATGCACTCCCACCGCGCCACAGAGGCAGTCGCGATCACATTTTTCAAGCCGCAGAAAATATTCAAAATAGCTGTTTTAAGCTATCAACATATTAATATAGACTACCAAAACTGGAATTTGATGGAATGGAAAATGGAATAGGTACCAAATTAGGAGCTTACAGGCGCTTCAAGTGTTAATAACATTCTATCGGTCGGTTTATAGAATTATATTGGAGCGCAATTGTAATAGTAGACTACGAAAACTACCATTTTTTTCTGGCGGCTCTCTGTTGAGCGACGATTTCAATTTTTTTAACGCAATTTAATTATTAGACTTGGCCTCCAGATTGCTCGGAAACGGAAAGGTCGAAGGTCGAAGGTCAAAAGAAACAATCTTTTTGCAGGAAGAGAATTATGCACGCATGGATCGCGAAACCTGGCGATCTGTGCTCTCTGACTACCCCGTCAGCGAAACAGTGCGAATATAGTTAAGTTAAATTATAAAGAACTTGTTAATTATTTCAAGTAAATGTATTATTCATACATCAATTTATAGGTAGGTAAAGTATATGCAAAGTTGAATAAATTGTGTGCCTTTGCCAAGAAAATCTGCACGAAAACTTGTTTACCTACATTTAATCCTTACTTTAGTTAAACGCTCATAGCCCCGCTAAATCAGTGTTCTGCAAACGATCACTGCGTTAAGCAACTTTAGCTATAGCTGGTCCTTGGATGGGTGAACACTTTATCTCAGTTAAGCCGTTGGTCCTGTTTGCCAGTAAAATGGCAGTCGTTAAGCCTAGTTGAAGGCTTTATGGGTGGCTTGAAAAATTTCAACAGCAAGTCGCCACAGCCTTTTATAGAGCAATGTATCATGGCGCCACTACCCAGGAGAGCGGAGCAGTAATCATAAATGTCAACAATTTGGGAAAATGTTCCATACATTTTTGTTAAAATAATAAAACGAAGGGATAATGGGTGCGACGGGGGTCAAAGTCATTCTTGGGAGAAGCCATGGGGGTCAACTAGTGCAAAATAAAGCTCCGATGTTGGCGAAGCCATGAACACAGACGTACTGTACTTCACGACACGATTTTGAATAGTTTCATTTTATTGTAGAGTATCAGAAGTAGTTTAAGTATTGGGGCATTTTTTATTCCGGGGTATTTTTTATGGCCCAAAGTAATATAAGCTTGTGTTATGGGATCTAGATAACTGATAAACGTATATTTCTAAATACATACATCCTAATAATATTATAAACGCGAAAGTTTGTAAGAATGGATGTATGTTACTCTTTCACGCAAAATCTACAGAATGGATTTTGATGAAACTTTAGAATAATATAGCTTACACATCGAAATAACACATAGGCTACTATTTATCCGGAAAACAAGTTCTTGTGGGAAATGAGAACGGAAATCATCACCACGCGTGCGGAGCCGCGAGCGCCATCTAGTATTATATATAGAAAACACCCAAACTCCGAAACAAACATTTGTGGACCACTGAAATATTAATTCAGACCCAGGAATCGAACCCAGGAAATCAGGCGCGGCATCACTGCGCCACCGAGGCAGTTATAATAGTCGAGTAGTATCATGAAATTAAATTTATCATGCATAAAACTTGTTTCGTAATGTAAATTCGGCTTAAATGGTAACAAGATATTTTCTTTACTAACAGCAAATATGCAAATAAATACCTAATGCATATTTATGTGTGTAAAGAGTACTTAGCGCTCGTTTCAATGCTTATGTACACATTAAACCAGGCGGTATAAACAACCTCGTATCTTTATTAATATACTAGATGACACCCACAGCTTCGCCCGTGGTATATTTCGACCTCCCGTCGCTTATAAATTCTACAATGATGCATAAAAATTTGCACGATTTGTTGACATTTATGGCTACTGCTCCGCTCTCTAGGGTAGTAGCGTGATGATATATAGCCTATAGCCTTCCTCAATAAATGGGCTATCTAACACAAAAATAATTTTTCAAATCCGACCAGAAGTTCCTGAAATTCGCGCGTTCAACCAAACAAACAAACTCTTAAGCTTTATATTAACTAACTAACTAACTAACTATCTTCACGCTGTATCCCTGACGGGGTAGTCAGAGAGGACAGATCGCCAGGCTTCGCGATCCATGCATACTTCTTTCGCTTCTTCGAGATTCATCAATCGCTTCATACACGCACGTCTGGGTATCCGAGTACTTTTGACCTTTCCGTTTTTGAGCAATCTGCTCACGTGGTCTTCATATGTAAGTCTCGGCCTTCCCTGACTCCTTCTACCCTCTACTTTATATTATTAGTATAGATATACACAATTAGACCATACATTATTTTGTTATATCTAAAAAGCTTTTTTTCTGACATTTTATGAAAATTTACCCGATTTGTTGACATTTACGAATATGCCATGGGTCATCTAGTTATTTATATAGGTCTGCAGAAAAACTACACCACGCGGGCGTAGCTGTGGGCGTCAGCTAGTATACCCTATTAATTTTGATTTCCTTGAGAGTGCAAAACATACGTTTTTTTGCGGCATATAGAACCGTACCTTTTTTAAGTTATTTTAAAAGTGTGATTTATTCCAGTAGGAATAATGACGTCGGGTATCGCGAGAAGCAACTGGGACATATTGCGTCCGGAGCAAACGCACACGGTTAGGTCCGAAAGAGGCTTTATTCCGCGTACGCTTAGGTTGTGGAATGAGCCCCCTGCCTGGGTTTTCCCGAATGTCTACAGTATGGGGTTCTTCAAAAGGGGTCTTAGAAGGTTTATAAAGGAATGAGCTCCCTGCCTGGGTTTTCCCGAATGTCTACAGTATGGGGTTCTTCAAAAGGGGTCTTAGAAGGTTTATAAAGGGTCGGCAGCGCGAGTGCTGCATCTCTGGTGTTGCAAACGTTCTTGAGGGAATTTCACAACAGGAAACAAATTAAACACGCGTGAGGAAAATTTCTATAACTATAGATTTTTCAAACCTCTTGTCGTGCACAACCGTAATAAAAGCTATTAATACTGCCTGCTCATTGTTGCGGTATTTATTTATTTTACCTAATACATCCTAATAATATTATAAAAGTGAAACTTTGTAATAACATATATATGTTCGGTTACTCCTTTACGTAAAAACTACTGAATGGATTTTGATGAAACTTTACAATAATACAGCTTGCACATCAGAATAACTACTAGGCTTCTTTTTATCCTGGGAATTGGGATCAAGTTCCTGTGGGAAACGGAAGCGGGAAAAGTTCTCTACGCAAGCGAAGCCGCGGGCGTCAAATAGTATAATATAAATATATTTTCATCTTTTAGTTGAACTAATATATTATTACTAGCTGTGCCGCCTGGCCTTGCCAGTGACATACTTCCACGTGTTCCATTACTAATACATGTTTTTTTATATTCAATTAGAATTACATTTACTTTTATATTATATTATTACATTTACTCTCCCATATAAACTTAGACCCACTTTACCTCTTTATAGGTAAAATTAGGCAAAACCGCGAAACACGTACCCATTTATTTGTAACCAATAACAATTGTACGTAATTTTATGTTTCTGACTTTGCAAATGACTAAGTTTCATACAAAAGTTATAAGAATGAGTCACCCGCTAATTTTATCAATGAAAGGCAACCCCTATTTTACCCATTTAAATGTAAAATCTTGCAAAACCGCGATACACGTGTCCATTTATTTATAGTCAGAAATATGTATACTTAATTTCATGTCTCTAACTATGAAAATTATGAACTTTCATACAAATGTTGGTCCCTTATTTTATTCCTTAAGGGTAAAATGCTTTATTAGTAGTAACCTTTTAAATAAGGGCTTCTATATAAGGGCATAAAATTTTTAGGGGAGCTACTCCCCTAAAAATTTCAAGTCTCTACGGGTAAGGGTTTCGGCTGGGTTGTTAGATGAGTGAGTCACACGTAATTTTATTAATATAGATACTTCGGTTAACTTCGGTATGTAAATGAGAATAATCAGTGATATGTATTTTGTACACGTTATTTGCAAGGCTGCAATTCTACTCCAACACGAGTGCCACAGAGGCGAACCAAGTTAGGGCGTGCCGCCGAGGCGACGCGCACCAGTTCGTCCCCGCTGGTGCGAAAAGTGTGTGCCAGAGCGGCGTAGGGGACCGCCACCCTACACGCGCGGCCCGACTCGGCGGGAAGTGGAGGACGGAGTGCAGGGTAGCTGCGTGGAATGTTAGGGGAGGAATGGCAGATAAGATGAATGAGTTGATGGATGTAATGAAAGAGAAAAAATTTGATGCTGTGTGCTTGACAGAGACCAAGCGCAAGGGCGGCGAAGTCTTGGAGCTCCCGGGTGGGATGCTCGCGCTATGGTCTGGGATTTTGTTGTCCTCGCGATTGGTCTCCGGTATGTATGATTCTAAATTGGTTGGTCCTAGAGTCCTCTGGATCCGTTTAAAGCTTGGCTTGACGAAAGTTTTCCTGGTGGCTGCTTACGCACCAGTGTCTTCGTCGAGCGCGATTGAGCTAGAGGACTTCTGGGAGAGTATGAGAGAAGCTCTTAATGTGATAGAAGGAAGTGAAAGACTTTTAGCGTGTGGAAACTTAAATGGATTGGTGGGTACCGCTCGCGATGGATTTGAGTCTGTACTCGGGAAGTATGGGGACAAAAGGGTGAATGACGCCGGCAAGCTTATACTGGCATTTTGTAAGGAAAAGGATTTATTTGTGGCGAACACAATGTTCAACCACAAACAAATTCATATGTATACGAGGAGATGTAAGTCAAAGAGAAGCATGATAGATCTATTCCTAATGTAAACAGGTGATGGACACAAGGGCTTACCGTGGCGCTGAGCTGGGATCAGACCACTACCTAGTCATAACTAGGATTAGGGGTCTGCTCGCGGGTTGGCGTCATCGTGCCAAGTGTCCTGAACCTGAGCCGACGTATAGCATCAAAAGCTGGAAGCTGCAGGATGCATACATTAGGGATAAATATAAAGAAAGGGTGACCGAAAAGCTTGGCGACGTCAATGTTAGTAGTGAGAGTGCGGAATGTGTATGGCAGAACCTTAGAGATAGTATGGTAAATGCCACTGTGGAAGTGTGTGGAGAGACAAAAAGAGGCAGTAGTAATAAGCGCGATGCATGGTGGAATGATTAAGTGAAGGAAGCCGTACGAATGAAGAAGAAAGCATGGTTGGACTACTTAGCCTCGCGGAATGATTTGAATATGAAAGAGGGATTCAAACTGCAAAAGGTTAACACTAAGGCACTGATAGAGGAAGCTCGTGAAAGGTGCAGAATGAAAGCGGATTAAAGGTTGTCGTCCAATTTCCGAGATAATGCCAAGCTCTTCTGGAAAGAAGTAGGCAAGACTCGGAGTTGTTTGACAATCTGCAGTATGAATAAAGTGCTTAGTGTTGACAACGATGTTCTAACAAAACAAACTGACGTCCTGCAGAGATGGAGTGAATATTATGGAAGGATGTATGCAAGTAAGGACAGAGATGCCGCATCGGGAAGTGGAGCTCACTGTGACGCTCCGGATCCTGGTGTCATTGAAGTCATTAGTATGAAAGAGATTGAACAAGCGATAAGAAGTATGAAATGTAGTAAGGCTGCGGGAAAAGACAGAGTTACTGCTGAGATGATGAGATGATCAAGTACGGTGGGTCGCGCGTCTGGGACACTCTTTGTCTGCTATGCAACTTGTGCTGGCGGACGGGTGAGGTCCCATATGACTGGCGAATAGCAGTTGTAGTACCTATCTATAAAGGGAAAGGCTCTCGCCTAAACTGCTCCAGTTACAGAGAGATCAGCTTGGTCAGCTTAGCTAGTAAGGTGTATGCAAAGATTATAACGGCAAGAATGCAAGAAAAGTCTGAAAGGTATTTGTGGGAGGCTCAATGCGGATTCCGACGTGGAAGAGGTTGCATGGATCAAGTGTTTTCTCTCCGCACGATCGCGGAGAAGTTTCTGGCTGTTAGCCAGAAGGTTTTCTGCGCTTTTGTGGATCTAGAGAAAGCATTTGATAATGTTGTGAGAGAAACTCTGTGGGACTTGCTGCCCGGATATGGTGTGGACGGCTCGCTGCTGCGGGCAATACAGTCGCTATACAGGGACTGTAAGGCTTGCGTGCGAGTAGGGGGGGATGTGACGCCTCTTTTTGACGTCTGTACAAACAGGGTCAAACAGGGTTGTGTCATGTCTGTTTATGAAGCGATTAATGAATCTACAGGAAGCGAAAGAAGTATGCATGGATCGCGATGCCTGGCGATCTGTCCTCTCTGACTACCCCGTCAGGGATACAGCGTGAAGATAGTTAAGTTTTAGTTTTAAGTTATTTGTAGAATTTACAAATAAGATAATTGTTATTATTATGCAGCCTAATTTAACACTTGTTTTCTAAACAAAAAAACCGGTCACCCGCGAGTCGAACTCGTGGGCCGAGGGGTCCGGTCCTACCCATTATAATAAAATGAGTACCGTATTTGAGATTATACATATACTGAAGTACACTCAATATCCGTAACTAGAAAAAAAATGCATGCATATTTTGAGTTACATTTATCTAAATGGGGTTTAGACAAATTTTAAAACTCCGCAATGAGGTTATCTAACACAGAGCCTTTCTTAAATATAACCTACAGAGCTATATATCTAGCTCGCTGAGTAAATACTAGCTCGCAAAACAAATACGTTTAAGCTGCAATACGCTGAAGGCTTAAATTATTGAGGTTGGACAAATTACAGCCGGTACTTAACGTAGGGCCAGTTCTTGAGCTCTTTAGGGACCTCTGAGGGGCGTCCCATTTAAACCCTACCGAGTAGAGCCCCAAACCGGATCGCAGTTTAGGCGAGATGCTAAGTGGGTAGTGATATTAATAAAGAAATAAATAAAAAAAATAAAAAATATAGTTGGGACAACTCACACAATACATCTGATTCCAAACTAAGCAGAGCTTGTACTATGGTAACCAGATAACTGATAAACATACTTATATGTTTCTAAATACATACATATTATAGACAGACTAAACCATCGTGCTCATCACACAAAGTTTTATCCTGGATGGGAATTGAACCCACGAACTCTTGCGTAGCAGTCGAATACACTCCCACCGCGCCACAGAGGCAGTCTTTTCTTCCCTTTTTATAGCTGGTAGTTCCACACGAAGTGTCTCTACGATTTTTTCTACAAATAAAAAAAATCTTTATCAATTTTAGTAACAATTTGAAAAGCAATTAGTATGCTAACTATATTCTTAATTTAAAGTAGTATTTTTTTATCTCATTCATTTCACCTGCATTGCCATTACTGTGACTCCTATAAGCCAGGATCTACAGCAATGACCACGATCAGAAAAGTAAAGGGAGCTCAGTCAGAAAAGTTAAGCTCAGAATAGCTCGGTCTCGGTGAAATCCCAGGAGAAGGTTATGCCTTGAGCTGGCTTTATCGATTTGTAAAAATCGCTACTGTTAGCAACAGGATTTGTCGGAAATTAGATTGTAAATAACCGCCATTCAGCAATCGGAATTTCCACACAGTATGAAAACCAAAATGTCGAGATACCATTACCCACAAAAACATCATTCAACACACTATCAATGAGTGTTTTCCTCGTCTATTATTTACATAAGATATTAGATATTATACATTTTGATTGCAGGGTTATTATACTCGTACCTACCGTAGAGTTTAAAATCAATTAATTTTTTTCTTTGCCAGCTATTGATATCATTGATCGGAAGGCAAACTGAAGCGGCGAGCGATTTGCATGCAACTTGGCATGAACAATCCTTGATGTAGCCAACAACTTTTAGCGAAAGGGTTTTTCGATCGGGGGGGGGGGGGATTGGCAGGGAAGGGGAAAGTGCATTTTTATCCTTTTTCCTCAATTTACTCCGAAGTCTACGGTTCACAGAACCGCTAGTTTACAGATCAAAGAATTACGAAGGATTGTTAAACATCGCTCACGGTGCAGTGGCAGTCGCCATTTTTAGCTCATTTTGCTGCGTATCGAGAATGCCGTTTAGTTTAGTATAACTTTTGAGTAGGAGATGATGGAACTTTCTTTCTTTTAAATTTGAAAAATATTACCCATTAAGACTTACACGTGACACAGTCACATACCATTTTTTGCTTCCGTCCACTTGGTTCCGATTACTTACGTCTGCCTAACCCGTTAAATGGTTAAATTTATTCTGTCTCTTAATAACCTTACGTTAAATCTAAAAGTGTGTTTGTCTGTCCGTAGCAAGAAAGCAAAGGATCGACATTGTTTTGGTACAATTGAAAGTTTTATAGTAGTTATGGTCTATGGAGAGGGCTGTAATTTTTTTCATTATTATTCACGGATCTCCATTTCTTAATTTTTTTGAAGTTTTAGTGTTTACTATGTATAATAAGTATTTAGAAATATTTACATAGGTTTATCCGTTATCTAGATTCCATAGCACAAGCTTTAATTAGCTTAATTTGAGCTAGACGACGTTTTACAGCAGTGGTAGTCCCGGTAGAGGCCTGGGTTCGATTCCCGGGTCGGATAAAATATTTGTTTGACCCACAAATGTTTGTTTCGGACTTTGGGTGTTTCCTATGTATAATATGTATGCTGCCAGTATCTTCGGAACCTTGCCTAAAGGGACCTCTTTTAATAATATATTTTAGTTATGTATCATATTTTATATTTAATGTTAATATTAAGTTAAGTTAAGTTGATATTTATTAATTTTATTATTAATGAAATACGTTTTTATAAATGTACCTATATGCTTAGTATATGTATGTCTTTAGAAATATATAAGTATGTTTATCAGTCGTCTAGAACCCATAACACAAGCTTATATTTGCTTACTTTGGGCTAGACGGAGCTGTGTAAAAAGAAAATATCACACAAGATTTATTTATGTGTGAATGTCATAATAATTATTTTTAAATCTATAGCCGTCGGAAAGCGTAATAACCAAAATTTCACGATTGTGTTGCGAGAGACAACCCTTGAACGAGCATTATGTAAACATTAATTTTACGTCATTGTCTCTTCAAAATTATCTAACGTAGATAATAGTTTATTAGGACAGACATACATGGATATAGATAGTGACATTAATATTATTTTATGCTAGGTATTTTGAATTTAAGATATCAAATCGTACGAATGTATATCATACTAGTTGACGCCCGCGGCTTCGCACGCGTAGAGAAGTTTTCCCGTTCCCGTTTCCCACAGGAACTTATACCCGGGATAAAAAGCAGCCTATGTGATATTCTGATGTATTAGCGATATTATTGTAAAGTTCCATTATAATCTATTCAGTAGTTTTTACGTGAAAGAGTAACAAACATCCACGGAAACTTTCATCTTCTTCGCCCCTCGATAGTGAAGAGCGCATTACTTGTTATACACATACATACATATTGTCACGCCTTTATCCCCGAAGGGGTAGGCAGAGGCATATTAAACGCCCACGTTTTACCGTATGCATTTTTGTCCCACGTAACAGGTGGTGAGCCGTGTTGAAATGGTCAGGCGCTTGTTATATATAGAGCATTACAAGCAAAACCGACATGCGAGATGATAGAAATCAAGATTCAGATTCCGTAGAACAAAATAGTAATTTTATTTGATCTTGAATGTAAAGAAGCGCTCGTGGCTCCGCGGACTCAGTGTTCTGTAAACGATCACTGCGTTACGCAATTCTTACTATGGATGGTCCTTGGATGAGTGACATTTACTTTGTGGCATTTAGATTTGCGATCTTCGGAAGGCACGTTAAGCCGTTGGTCCCGTTCAGTCATATGGCAGTCGTTAAGCCCAGCTGACGGTTTTATGGGCGGCTTCAAGAATTTTTCAACAGCAGGCAGCCACAACCTGCGTCTGTCTATTTCAACACGGCAATGGGCTCACCACCTATTACGTGGGACAGGAATACACATGGTGAAAAGTGGGCCTACCTACAACATGTTTGCCTCTGCCACCCCTTCGGGGATAAGACGTAATAGATAAATCTGTATATATAAAAGAAAGTCGTGTTAGTTACACTATTTATAACTCAACAACGGCTTAACCGATTTGGCTGAAAATTGGTGGGGAGGTAGCTTAGAGCCAGGAGACGGACATAGGCTTTTTATACGGGGAACAAGTTACTGTGGGAAACGGGTACGAGAAAACTTCTCTACGCGGGCAAAGCCGCGGGCGTCAACTAGTAAATAATAAAAATCAAATATCCTACATCACTTTAGGAATATTTGTTCAAAATTTCATAGGTTTTAGATGTGCGCTAATCGATCAGTCAGTCAGTACATATCTGCTTTTAGAATTCTAACTAAACCCCCTAAAGTATAAAAAAGACTTAAAAACACCGTTCAGTCTGTCTGTTCGTCCTTCCTTATGTAGGCATCTATTTGTAAAAAAAAAAATATCCATCACGCCTTAAAATATTCCCGAAGGGGTGGCAGAGGCATATTATATGCCCACTTTTCACCGTGTGGATTCCTGTCCCACGTAATAGGTGGTGAGCCCATTGCCGTGTTGAAATAGACAGACGCAGGTTGTGGCTACCTGCTGTTGAAATTTTCAAGCCGCCCATATTTGTCAGTAACCATAAAAGCTAGAGACATAAGGCTTACGGCATTCGATTCAGGAACAAAATAGTAATTTTATTTGACCTTGAATGTAAATAATAATGTGTAACCAAGCAAGTGTAGTAAGGCCGTTGTCCACGTGGCTTTCTTCAATACATTTTCCTTATAGGTATTTACCACAGTTTTCCGTAGTTTAATGTATGTGATTCATATATTACATGGAAGTCCTTATTAATACATCTTGGGCAGTCATTACCACATCACTAACAAAGCAAGACGAGTTTTGGTCAATCCCCATTTGACCAGACGCGGTCAAATGGGGATTGACCAAAACTTTATACCCTTATATTTTATGACCTCCACGGCTTCGCCCGTGACATATGTACTTCGAACGCCCGTCGCACCTAATTAATAAGATAACATAACATACTTTCACGCCTTTATCCCCGAAGGGGTAGGCAGAGGCGTAATATACGCCCTCGTTTCACCGTATGCTTTGCTTTTTTGTCCCACGTAACAGGTGGAGAGCCCATTGCCGTGTTGAAATGGACAGATGCAGGTTGCGGCGACCTGCTGTTGAAATTTTTCAAGCCGCCCATAAGGCATTCAACTGGCTTAACGACTGCCATGTTACTGGCAACCGGGACCAACGGCTTAACGTGCCTTCCGAAGCACGGAAACGCTCGCAAGTATAAATGCCACAAAGTGGTCACCCATCCGAGGACCAGTCATAGTGAAAGTTGCTTAACGCAGTGATCGTTTACAGAACATTACGCCCGCGGGGCCAAAATTGTACCAAAATGTATAAACAATGATCGATTTGTCGACATTTATGATTACTGCTCCGCTCTCCAGGGTGATGATATACATATAAGCCTTCCTCGATAAATGAGCTATCCAACACAAAAAGATTTTTTTAAATCCGACCAGTAGTTCCTGGGATTAGCGCGTTTAACCAAACAAACAAACTCTTCAGTTTTATAGTATAGATTTTACATTCCGATTTTTTTAAATTCAAAAAAAATAATTTGAATAACAACTTGTGTTATATTCATTGTATTACTTTTAAAATAGTTGCTAGTTGCTAGGTAGGGATTGGAAGCAATGAACGCTGTAAGATGGGTAATGTGGAGGAACGTGTGAAGATGTTCCTCCGACACTAAGGGAAGATTCACCCACCAACGACAGATGTTGGACTTTTGTATATGTATACTTTCTTCAACGCGAGAACTCTGACAGCGCGATGTAGGATTCTTAGAGTCGATTTATTTCGATAGTTCTTCGCTATGTGGCGCTAGTCGCCACAGGTAACAAAAAGTATTGTTTTTTTTTTCCTTGATGTGGAAACTTGGCTAGTGACGCCGAATTTAGAAGATCTAAATAAATGGGCCTCTAAATAACTGAGTGTGCTCAACAGAGCGAGGTAATGAGTACCTATATCAGCGGTCTCCCCGACGAACCTCGACCATCTAGTAACCCTATGTGGCATCCCGAACGAAATATGCGCAGATGAGCTTTAAGGATTATAATTAGAGTAAAGGATGCCCCCCACTCCACCTACGCTATCAATTCTAACTTTTTCGTTACCGTTTGCCACAGCAACCGGACCTATGTTTTACTTCAGGGTATAAGCCACCTCCGTTCCAAAGTTTATACCAAATTGGTCCAGTCGATTGAGCGTGTACAAGCACAACCCTCACAAACTTTCGCCTGCGTAGTTAGGTTCCCCGATTCGTTTCCCACAAGAACCAGTTCCCGGGATAAAAAGTAGCCTATGTGTAAAGCCAGGGTGTACAGCTATCTCAATGCTATTTTTTATGCAAATTGCCGTCGAGCTTGTAGAAGAAACAAATAAAATCACATACTTTCACCTTTATAAGACTGATACTAAGTGGTTTCCCTTCAACAGTGCCCCGCGATAATTTCATTTGTATGATTGATGGTTTTGACCGGGCCGCACCGGTCATGGTCATAAATAACTTATGTGGTCACAGTCCGGCAGTCAGCTTGTGGTCTTAAAATAACAGCAGTAATCACCGTAAAAATAACTATACTCATAGTTCGGAACGAGATCATTTAAATGTCAGTTATGTATTAAAAACATAACGACCGTTTGGCACAAAATGTTTTAATATAAATATATTTATGTACGGTCACTGACGAAGGTCACTTAGCTTAGTACAACATTATCTACAAATCTGAAATCTGTTTATCACGATTATGTGCTATTTTTTTCTCCATAAAAAGCAAAAACAGGAGCTCATATAGGACATATGAGAATTAGACGTGAAATGCCACCTAGGCATACGTCTTTCCAGAACGTTTCTTAATACTCAGGAAACACTTGAGAGTAGTATTTATAAGGCAAAAACTAACCTCAAGCATTTCTTGAGTGTTGAGAAACGTTCTGGAATACGGCCCTAAGATGCATCGTCGTGACTGCAATCGAGCAGAACAGGGGCACTAAGGTGTTTGCGCAATAGTTTGGAAGACTACGTCTAACGCAACTTAAATGCGCGATGGCAAAATTGTGACCTGAAGGTTCAAGATTCTCAAGGAAATCTAGATTATTGTTTTTTATAGAGACCTCTGTGAACCCTAACGACGATAACCACAGAACCCCACTAACGCGCCACTAGACTAAGGACATCCCGGATGTCGAATAGGCTGAAGTCAGGCGGAGGTCAAGGCGGTCGAGCAACTTTGAGGAGAGGAGAACGGATTTACGACCGAGCTTCTAAAAGGGGTGGGACTCTGGTCTATGTGGAGAAGAAGTGCACAAGGTATTTTATTTTTAAATTTGGTCGATATTTTACCAATAGAATAGAATAGAAATAAACTTCATTGTACACCAATTATTATTATTTACAGGTATATGGAATACAATATTCTAGTATAATTATATAAAAAACTAGTGAACAAGCAAAGACATGCACGACTTTAACTCCCGATTCGGATACTCAACACTCGTTTCGCTCTTTCGATCAATAAATATGTTCTGGCTAAGCAAGATGGGTTAACGAACCCATGTTGGGTTTGTATTCTGAACATTCAACAACAAATAACCAACATGAGAGATTTAGGGACTGGACACAAAGAAAAGACGCAGGGCGAGGATGTGGTGCAGATAAGGCACAGTCAGGGCGCCGTCGCAACTTTTAAAACACATAATGCCTAGGAACGGATGTGACGCCGGCCGTCGCGAGAGATGGTGCTATTATGGCTGTCTGTGTGTGAGAACGACGCGAGAGATCCACAGCAATGCCGGCACTAAGTCCGCTCGTCTTCTTGTCCTTCCCTCGCCCGCTCGCGTCGTTTCGCGTCTGCACCGTATCCTTTCTGTGCATTACAATAGCACACAGACGCGAAACCATCGGGATTTTTCCATATGCTTTGCGTTGCGACGTTTCTAAACATATTGTATGAAACAGAGGCGAAAAGACATGTGCTTGCGTCTCGACTGTGTCCTACAGCAGGGGGCTGAGTCTGCTATTTCAATCGTGTCGAAATCGTCGCTCAATATAAAGCCACCGGTACAATTTTGACAGTAGTCGTAGTCTACTATTACAATCGTACTTCAATAGACTTCTATCTGTCGGCCGATAGAATTCTACTAAGACGTACCGCGCCAGTGGCCGCTAGTCAGTTGCATTTTTGATAATCTACTAACATTTTGACAGCTAAAGACAGCGATTCTGGTTCTATTCTACGGCTTGTCAATAGTTGACTCGGCCCCCTGTTCTGTGTGTCCATCGGCTTAGAGAGATGCGAAGGAGCAGTTAAATAAGGTATGTACTTAAAAGATCAACTGGCTGATTGATCTTAATGTAGCAATTAAAGTGTATGATACACACAGTTGGATTAAATTGATTGATCCTAAGTGAGTATACTTTGCTCGGATAGTTTTTTACCATGTTTTTGGAGCTAAGTTCCATAACGCGGCTAACAAAGTACCTAAATGTTGTGGAGCAGTTCAAGTGGTGTCATTTTAATGTGTAGCAAATTTCACCAAGTGCCATCAATCAACAGTTTAATTCATTATTCTATGGTATAATGTGATGGGTTCGAAAATCCTACTAATATTATAAACGCGAAAGTTTGTAAGCGAGTACTCGTATATTTTTCAGTTGTAACTCATCAACAACTTCCTATTCCTATTTCATTTAGTTCTTTCTTGTTAGAAAGGGGATACGTCAAAAGTTGTTTCATAAGACTATAGATGCCTACGCGCTACGCGCCACCCTCTTTAACTAATATCTCTTTCTTTGTCTGTTTCTCTTATGTGGCGCTAACGAAGTTGTGCGGGTCAGCTAGTAAATCTATACTAATATTATAAAGCTGAAGAGTTTGTTTGTTTGTTTGGTTGAACGCGCTAATCTCAGGGACTACAGGTTCGATTTGCAAAATTATCTTTGTGTTGAATAGTCCATTTATCGAGGAAGGCTATAGGCTATATAGCATCACGCTACGACCGATAAGTGCGGAACAGCAATGATAATTGTGGCAAAATCGGGGACAAAATATTCCTTTTGATAGCTTCCGTTGCGAACGCTGTGTAAACGATTAAAGTTACACAAAAACTATGTATTACATAATTATTTCCCTTTAAAATATCTTATCTTTTAAGGTTAACTTATTATAATCATTTTATTGTGAAATAACTTGATCTTAAAATGACAAGCGAAAGGTATATTCAACAAATCGGGCAAATATATACATTTTGTAAAAGTAATAAACGACGGGATTGAATGGGCGCGACGGGAATAAAGGCGTGACTGATAAACTGCCGGGAGTTTGAAATTTGTCACGGGCGAAGCCGCGCGGGTCAGCTAGTAATAAATATAATATAAAATAACATATAATAAATGAAGCGCTCGCGGCCCCGCGGTCTCAGTGTTCTGTAAACGATCACTGAGTTACGCCACTTTCACTATGGCTGGTCCTTGGATGGGTGACCACTTTGTGGCATTTATATTTGCGAGCGTTTCCGTGCTTCGGAAGGCACGTTAAACCGTTGGTCCCGGTTGCCAGTAAAATGGCAGTCGTTAAGCCTGGTCGAAGGCCTTATGGGCGGCTTGAAAACCTTCAACAGCAGGTCGCCACAACCTGCGTCTGTCTATTTAAACACGGCAATGGGCTCACCACCTATTACGTGGTACAGGAATCCACACGGTGAAAAGTGGGCATATAATATGCCTCTGCCACCCCTTCGGGGATAAGGCGTGATGGATATTTATTTATTTTTATTTTATTATAATACATTGGGGCGAAGCTCGGGACATTAGGTAGTTTTAGGTATGTGGTTGCTGATAATACTTTGTTATGCGGTTTGCGGTCGCGGTAAATACCTTTTACCGAGTACGACTCCATAAATTGCTAAGCAGAACAGGCTGGTTGTGATAAGTCATTGTGTCATGTTGTAACACATCTATACTAATGCTGTAGCTGAAAAATTTGTTTGGTTGAAAAACACTAAACTCAGGAACAGCTGAGCCAAATTGGAAAAAAAAAATTCTACCACGCCTTATCCCCGAAGGGGTGGCAGACGCATATTATATGCCCACTTTTCACCATGCGTATTCCTGTCCCACGTAATAGGTGGTGAGCTAGGTATTTGGTGGTATGTTGGGTCTTTATAGAGGAAGGCTATATAACATCACGCTACTACCCTGGAGATCGGAGCAGTAGTCATTAATGTCAACAAATCGGGCAATTTTCATACATTATTGTAAAAGTAATAAACGACGGGATTAAATAGGTGCGACGCGGCCGCCGCAGGTGTCTGCTAGTTATAAAATATTTTTAATTTACGTGCTTCGGAAGTCAAATTATACATAGGAAACACCCAAACTCCGAAACAAACATTTGTGGATCACACAAACAGTTTTTCCGACCCGGGAATCGAACCCGGGACCTCAGTCGAGGCAGTCGCATACACTACCATGGCGCCACCGAGGCAGTCAAAATACAGGCGAAAATGAATATTGGTAAAACTCGTATAATAACCCGTTCAGCACTTTTTAAATTTATCGCAAACAGACTAACAGACTCGGCGGAAGAATTTGTTTTTCGAGTAAAATATGTCACAATGGCAATGATAAGAAAATAGGACAAAATGTGAATATGACAAACAGCTTTTTATATAAGGATAATATGTAAATAGTGTAGCTGCAGTGATAACAGGTCATAAAGTTTATTGTGTTGGTACTTAAACGTTGTACCAACTCATAAAATGTTAATTTATTATTACATACCAACCTAAGAGAATTTATCTAATTTACAAAAATTATAACTTTCGAATAATTTGTTAACTGCCTCTGTGGCGCGGTGGGAGTGCATCCGACTGCTACGCAAGAGGTCGTGGGTTCGATTCCCACCCAGGATAAAACTTTGTGTGATGAGCACGATGGTTTATTCTGTGTCTAGGTGTTATTTATCTATAATATGTATGTATTTAGAAATATATAAGTATGTTTGTCAGTTATCTAGATCCCATAACACAAGCTAATATTAGCTTACTTTGGGCTAGATGGCGCTGTGTGAAAAGTGTCCCACAATTTTATTATTATTATATTATAATTTCATTAATTATTGTAAATCCCAGAGAGCAAAGAATCAATGTCACTTGCTTTCTACTATAGAGTATTAGAGTAAGGCTTACTCTAGTACACATAATATAGGTATAAAGCTGAAAATTTGATTTGAGAATAATTAATATATAAAGCTGAAATTGTTTGTTTGTTAAGTTGAACTTCCTAATCCCTGGAACAACTGGGTCGAAATGAAATATTCTTTTTGTGTTTCCCAATTATCGAGGAAGGCTATAGTGTATATATCATCACATTACTACCCTGGAGAGCGGAACAGTAAACATAAATGTCACAAAATCGGTCAATTTTGAAACATTATTGTAGCATTTACAAATAGGTGCGACGGGAGTTCGAAGTATCTTACGGGCGAAGCCGCGGGCGTTAACTAGTACTCTATAAATGTGAAGAATTTGTTTGTTTGGTTGACCAATTATTGACCAATTAGTCCAAATTAAGCTGTTTAAGATGATAATCATATAAATTGACTACCATAATCTATACATATAATAATGTTGCCCTTCTGCACCGGTTAGGATTTAATGGCCTAACGGGAGAGCAGTGAGAGTGCTTCTCCCGGGAGTGCAGCAAATCTCAACTCTGGCTTGCCTTAATTGGCCGGTCTGAGGGAGGGAGCCAGAGCTATATGCTCGGGGTGGAAGTGTCATTTTCAAGGGCATAACTACGGAGAAGCCCGCTCCGGGCCTGTCCCGCGAAGGTGAAACCGGCGCCGCACCGCTCGACACCCCAAGCCGCTCACACCGGTGTTGCCCTCTGTCGCCTTACAGGCTTATCATGCCTATGGTGATGGTATAGGGGGCCCATCTAGTGAGTTGGCGAGTCACCGTCTGCCAATAGTTTAATAATAATATATTAAAAAGGCAGACGCCGTTTTCATCAATAGCTTAAATCACCCAATCCATTTAACACCTAACCCAATAGCCCATTTCATAGTTAGCACATTTCACAATAGTTTAACTCCCATTGGAGGTGATCCATTACCGTTCTTCTACATAAGGCGGGCGTGGACTATCTGCAGTGAGGGTCCCATTCCCTATTAGATTAAAATTCTCAAAGGGCCTCTGCGTGTTGGACCTATGTCTCCATGTAAACCTACCAAAAGCCCGGGTATCTTCAAGAAAAAAAAAAAGAAGATACCCGAGAAAAGAAGAGACATAATAATAATAAACGTTTAATTCAGGCAATTAAATCCCATATTTTCATTACATTGTAGATCGTCATAAAATATAATATAATCAAAAATTAACAAACTTTAATTGTAATTATATTTTTAAAATGTATCATTATAATTAATTCAATGCATAATTGTAATCAATAACTTAACTTATTTCATAATACAAAAAACATAAAAATTCGGGGACTGAGTAGTCTCATCAATTTAATACATTGTCCTTTATTTCCTACCTATGTAGGTATTGTCAGCCAATATTTAATATGGCAGATATCGTTTTCATAAACATTTTTGAATACCGTGTGAATTAGGTAATTCTTGGAGGAGTACAGACGTCTATGAAATGAGGTTTTTAGTCCCTTTAACAGCTCCATCATATTTTTAATTTTGTATTCCTCAAACATGCCAGACGCGCTACACCGCCAAGGCAGACCGAGCATTACTCTGAGAGCGTTGCTATATTGTACACTGAGGGTGCTCTAGGAACCCTTCGTGTAGTTGCTCCATAGCTGACTGGTGTAGAACGCCTGGCAGTACGCCTGAAAGAGGGTCAACTTTGTCTTATACGAGCAGCGCGCAAACCGCCTCGCTAGCATGTTACTGCGCGTTGAGAGGGCACGTCTCTGTCGTTCTTTATCATCGTTATCGTCAAGGGTACTGTTGACAAAGTGTCCTAGATATTTAGCAACTACAGTTAAGGAGCTATTACAAAGACTGAATTTGGTACCTTTTCCGGACCCCGTCCAGATTTAAAAATCATCACTACCGTCTTTTTTACATTGTACGTAAGGCCATGTGTGTGAGCATATTTTTCACAAATATTTATCATTTTACAAAGCCCCGCTGGAGAGGGGCTCAGCAGCACGCACCATGTCGTCAGCATAGCTGAGGTTATTGTCGCATATATCACCGACGTGGCACCCGACTCTCGTGCTACTGAGCTCCTCCATCAGCTCGTTAACGTAAAGATTAAACAGTACCGGCGAGGTCAACCCGCCCTGTCTAACACCACATTCAAGTCTATACAATTCAGAGAGTGCTTCACCCCATCTTACTTGATATAATATATAAAAATCTAATATATAAAAATCTATATATATATAAATGAATCTCTATTTCCTTGGTCACGCTTAGAACGGCTGCACCGATTTGAAAAATTATTTTTGTTTTGGATAGCTCATTTATTGAGGAAGGTTATAAGCTATATATCATCACGCCACTACACAGGAGAGCGGAGCAGGATCCGGAGAAATTGGGAAAACTTTCATAAATTTTTGGAAAAGTAATAAGCGACGGGATTAAATGGGTGCAACGGGGTTGGAAGTATGTCACGGACGAAGCCGGGCAGGTCAGCTAGTACTGAATATTCTTCAACCTTATCCCACTCCCTTCTTTTTGATTTCGAAGAACACGTGCCAGAATGAGTCGCCGTTCTCATACAGTGGAGAAAGAGATTGTTGAACGATAAAAAAATATGGAATGCTCTGACAGCGGGCATGTTTCCATCCTATATGAATTTAAACTGTCATGGTCATAAAAATTACTAAAATATTGATTGTCGTGATATTTACCACATCTACTTACAAACGCGAGTATTCGATATTTCAATATATCTATCCTAATATTATAAAGCTGAAGAGTTTGTTTGTTTGTTTGGTTAAACGCGCTAATCTCAGGAACTACTGGCCGAATTTGTAAAATTTATTTTGTGTTAAATACCCTATTTATCGAGGATGACTATAGGCTATATATCATTACGCTACTACACTGGGGAGCAGAGCAGTAGTCATAAATGTCGATAAATCGGGCATTTTTTTATGCATACTCTCAAAATGACGTTTAAAATATAGTGGAGAATTTCAACTTGATTCGATACGGTTCGGGTAGTTCAGGTGGCTAGAACATTGCCCTGGTTAGGCAAAGGTCACGGGTTCAACTCGAATCGGATTGTCTTCTTCTACTTTATAAAAAAATTATTGTAGAATTTATAATTTATATTTGCGAGCGTTTCCGTGCTTCGGAAGGCACGTTAAGCCGTTGGTCCCGGTTGCCAGTAACATGGCAGTCGTTAAGCCAGTTGAATGCCTTATGGGCGGCTTGATAAATTTCAACAGCAGGTCGCCACAACCTGCAACTGTCCATTTCAACACGTGTTACAAAAAAGTCAACAGTTACGTGGGACAAAAAAGCAAAGCATACGGTGAACGGTGGGCGTATAGTACGCCTCTGCCTACCTCTTCGGGGATAAAGGCGTGAATGTATGTTGTTTATGTTAGAATTTGTAAGCGACGGGATTAAATAGGTGCGACGGGAGGTCGATATATTCCACGGGCGAAGCTATGGGGGTCATCTAGTATTATAATATAATTATCCGAAATATCGGATACTCGCGTATGAAAGTAGACATGGTAAATATCACGACAATCAATATTTTAGTAATATTTCCATTCTCTTTGTTCTTAAAGCGGAGGGTAAAGGGAATTAAAGTGTAAAAATAGAAATTGGAAAAATCTAAATTAATCTCCTCCGACGTTAATGTTTATATTTGCTGTAACATGATGGTAATTATTTTCTTAAATGGTATTAAAGTATTTTTTTTTTAATTTTATTCCACAGCAAGGAATGTTGCTAGCTCCCTCTCGCTCGCACCTAGAGACGAAAGTAATAATAATCACATACGCGACCAATTTGTGCAATAGTATGCGAAAAGAGAGCCCCCTCTGGACATGCTTGGTTGAATAAATAATAGCGTTGGGACAACTCACACAACGCCATCTGATTCCATCGAGCAGAGTTTGTACTATGGTAACCAGATAACTGATAAACATACTTATATATTTAGTCCGAGACTACCAGGACTTTAATTGGTCGTGCTAATTAGTGTCTAGCACATAAGACCTTTTAGCCTTTTTGTTACCACCTCGCTAAAAAGGCAACGGGTTCAAAATTTATTCCAAATTTAACATCTAAAATAGACACATTTTATTTTATTAAATTTATTCGACCCTTTAGACCCACCCCAGTTCCGTGCTTCGGAAGGCACGTTAAGCCATTGGTCCCGGTTGCCAATAAAACGGCAGTCGTTAAGCCAAGATGAAGGCCTTACTACTTGGGCGGCTTAAAAAATTTCAACAGCAGGGCGACCTGCTGTTGAAATTTTTTAAGCCGCCTGTCCATTTCAACACGGCAATGGGCTCACCACCTGTTACGTGGGACAAAAATGCATACGGTGAAATGTGAGCGTTTAATATGCCTCTGCCTACCCCTTCGGGGATAAAGGCGTGACAATATGTATGTATGTATATTTCTAAATACATACATATTATAGATAAATAACACCAAGACACAGAATAAACCATCAGGCTCATCACACAAAGTTTTATCCTGGGTGGGAATCGAACCCACAACCTCTTGCGTAGCAGTCGGATACACTCCCACCACGCCACAGAGGAAGTCAATGTATGTCGGTTGTATTAAATATATAGATTACGGCCTCTCTAGTACAGTTCAAGTGACATTGATTCTTCTGTGATGTATATGGAGATCAGAGTTCCTGTTACAATTTAGTTATTCCATTTAGGAATGAATATTTGACCGTAGACTCAGACAGATGTTCAATTGTTCATTTAAGACCAATTACCAATGGGAATTTCCATGGAGCGTAGTGGAACTCGGCAGTGTGCATTGGAAAATTCTACGCAATCTGATACCCTTCAATTTGTCTGTCGGTATTGTTCGATTAAATCAATACTACTATTGCATAGCTGAAGAAAGTTATTTGGTTTAATGAGCTGATCTCAGGAACTACCCATTAGCTAAATTTACAGACAAAATATTGGAAGTTAAAAAAGATTTTTTATTTAGCATCAATGTGTTCTATTTAAATCATAACACTGAAGCTGCCAACGGAAAGCTATGCCTAAAAACGATGGGTCACTTTCACAGTTGGCAAGACTAGTGAGAGTGACACGTGTGAAGATTTTAAGTTTTTATGGTATGACAGAGAATAGATTTTTTTAACATTAAACCCAAGCTTGTGTCCGGTCAGAATCATATCTTTATTTTTATATACTACTGAGATGGCTAAAACACACGGGGCTCTTAATAAAAGTGGTTAACATCGATTATGGATGTTTGCACCATGAGGAGGCAGGACAAATCAGCCTTACAAATTACAAGGTATTCATATGGCAGTTACACAGTTTGGATGAATGCTAATGTTAATTTAAATTTTCCAACTTTATCACAGTTCCAAAAATAACAATAATCTTCCTTAATAAATTTTACTCTACGGACTATTTTATCAGTTTTCATAATAGAATTATTTCTCATCTGATTCAACTGTTTGGCAGTTTGTTGGATGAGGCAATGTTGCAGGCACCCTGATGAGTTTATGATGTTCGACAGCCCCCAACAATATCAAACAATAGCTGCTCCTAGTCGCCTAATAAAAGTAGACAATAGTCTGCAAAATTCAGGCAGGTATGGCACCAACTGGCTTTACACTAAGATGGCAAAGATAGATTCAATATATAAAAAAATCAATGCCACTTTTCGTTGTCATTTTATAACTCAAGAACGGGCTCACCTATCCAAACCAAATGTTTAGGCTTTGTTCGGACTATTTAGTAGATGGTTTATGTGAAGTTTGCACAAAATCGGTCGAGCAGTTTTTCATTTATCACATTTTTGGTGGTGCGAACGAAGTTGTGCGGGTCTGCTAGTTTTTTATAAATGCCTCACCCAGCACTCAGGCCAGAGTCAATGCATCAGCAAATTAGGTTTTGTAAATATTTTAATTATAGGTTCTTCTTTGTACTGTAACTGTTCTATTCAATTTTTATTAATGGTCCTCTATGGTCTAGGTCCGGTACCTATACCGGCAATTTTCCTACTGTCTGATTAATTTTAATTCTGCAATTAAAGTGAAATAAAGTGTAATACAAAGTTACACTGACAAATTAATGATGCATGAAACTCCATGATTTATTATCTATCTATTCCTATTTGCAAAACATTTACAAAAATCAAAAATAACGTTATAAATTATTAGCTGCATCATTGACGAAAATATATGAAATATTCTTAGTTTGTTTGAAAATACCTTCAATTTGGTCCCATTTAAATTTCATGACGTATGACGATTGGATTGATGGGATGAAATTATTAAAAATATACAATTGCAAATAGGCTATACAACTGTATTTAATTTTAAAATAAAATAATGTTATTTTTAAAGGTACTCACCAATTTTTTATGATTGACATAATCAGCTGTTTGGAACAGCTGATGAAATGTATCCTATCACAACACAAATTTCACACATACAATAACAGTGAAAATGTATATAGGCTGATCTTGCCAAACACTTTTAATTTATACCGATTACAAAGGCACAAACGGTAAAAAAATATTCACGACTGTCATACAATACGTCACAAGCCGCCGACGACAACACTACTACACTAGTAAAATATAAAATGAAATGAAAGCTGCATGCATACACAGATCATTTCATTACAGCACACATCGTAGCACACAACATGCACACACAGCAGCACTCTCTTTTGTCTTTGGTGTGCTGTTCATTCGCTGACCTCCTCTGACCTCAATAGACTGACTTCTTTCTGTCATTATTTTTACCACCTAGTTTTATTACTTAATTTTCGTGTATAAATTTCGTAGTTTTTATAACTTATTTACTGTTGTTTTAATTAGTTTTTATCTAATAACTAACTAACTATCTTCGCGCTATATCCCTGATGGGACTACCCCGTCAGGGATACAGAGTGAAGATAGTTAGAAAGGTATAAAAAGGACAGATCGCCAGGCTTCACGATCCATGTTTACTTCTTTCGCTTCTTGCAGATTCATCAATCGATTTATACATGCACGTCTCTGTATCCAAGTACTTTTGACTTTTCCGTTTTTGAGCAATCTGCTCACGTGGTCTTCATATGTATGTAAGGATACACTATAAAGCACCAAGCAGACATGACACAACCCTGTTTAACGCCTGTACAGACGTCGAAAAGAGGTGACACATCACCCCATCGACGCTTAGTAGATTTTATAAAGCAAAAACTAGCCTCAAGCGTTGATTGAGTATTGAGAAACTTTCTGGAATACGGAAATACAACGGCAACAAAGAACTGTCAATATGCAAAGGGCAGTAAAGCTCCTGAGTGGGATGCTCGTACTGTGGTACCAGAGAGCGAGAAAGGCAGTCGAGGGTTTGGGGTTTGTTGTCCTCGAAATTGTCTACGGTATGTACGAATATAAACTGGTAGGCTGTAGAATCAGTTTGAAGCTCGGTTTGGCGAAGATTTTCCTGATGGCTGCTTTTGGACCTAGATATGATCTAGTGACCTTCTGGAAGAGTATGAGTGAAGGTCTAAATATGGTAGAAAGAAATTTAAGAATTTTATGGTCCACTACCTAGTCATAACTAGGATTACGAGTCTGTTCGCGGGTTATCGTCATTGTATTACTTAGCCTCACAAAATGATTTCAATATGAAAGAAATATACAAGCTGCAAAAAGTAAACACGAAGGCACTGATAGAGGAAGCTCGAAAAAGGTGCAGAATGAAAGCGGCTTAAAGGTTGTCGGCCGATTTCCGGGATATTATCAAGCTCATCTGGAAAGAGGTAGGCAGGACTCGGAGTTGTTCGGCCTCTGCAGTATGAACAAATTTGTTAGTGTTGACCACAGATATAGAAGAGTAAGCAGATCAAACGTTTGCGAAAAATAGCGTAGCCTATTTCACACATATAGACAGGTAGCTTAATCCAGGGTCGCATTTGCCTATCATTTAATAAATAACCGTGTTGATAGGTTGTTAGTAATGAAATGAGTAGGCAATAAAGGAGTTTCAAATCGAACCAACAAGATGCTTTTTGACACATTATGACATAGATTTCGGAAACCGATTTTGAACAGCAATTTAATAAATAAATATTGAGGGACACTTGTGCTATGAAATCTCGACAACTGATAAACATACTTATTTATTTATAAATACATACATATTATACATAAGAACAACCAAACTCCAAAATAAATATTTGTGGATCACACAACTATTTGTTCTGACCCGGGTATCGATCCCGGGACCTCAGCGCAGCAATCGCATACACCACCACTTACGCCACCATGATAGACGATAATCGATGCAGTAGACCATTTGTAAAACTCCAGCAAAATGTCAAGACCAGGTAGCTAATAGCATAATCAATGACGTAAAAGCTTAATCTTTTAATTTTAGGGTAGATACCTACTGCTTGAATTATAATACTATGCACCTCGTGAAAATCACAACAGGCGATGGGGGTGGGCTGGTGCTAGCTCCTTTGATCTTGACCTTTCCAACAGCATTAATGCGCACACGTACTTTGTCCATTGAGACATGCTATACTTGACGAAGAAGAGACCTAGGACTCCTTTGAAGCAAACCCATGGGGCAGCTCGACAGTATAATGCTGACAGAACCTGCTCCACAACAAATTGACAAAAATAAAAAACACGTCGGTGATTAGGACCTTAGCTATCTACTCCTGGCTATTTCCTGGTGTATAAGACATACGTAGTATTTGTGAGTGATGGGATGCCAAATAATCCTGCAGTTGTCGTTGATAACGATCGCAAAAATATGACACCTGAATGCCCATATTTCTTATTATCTTCGTCAGGAAAAATACTGTCCTACAGTATCTAAAGAAAAGAATTAAAATAAAAAACAGTAATTTAAAAAGATATTTCTTTTTAATCAATACAATGATTATTTTACAGTTATTAATTAATTGTTGTAAACATTTGCTGGACACCGGGCATATTTTGAATGATAACAACAGTTTTGAAATTTTACATTTATGTGAAAAGGGTCTAAAAATGTCCGTATTAGAGCAGTAAGAAATTATAAAACGGGACGGGTGTACTTTGCTGAACGAACAAACAGACTTCCACACTTCGGTTTTGCTTAGTTTATTCAAAAATAGTATCGTTTGGTTGCGTTCGAACTACAAAAGGTTGAGGTGAAAGCGTAAGTACTTTTGCTGTCAAACAGTCTTGATAATGCCTCGTGTGTAGGCGAAACACGTGTCGACATCGTACGACATTCTAAAAAAGCGGAATATTGCAAAAATAACATTTAAAATCAAAATAACTATAGTTTTTTATTAATTAATTCTTACGAGCTCAAAAATATTTACTAAAATATGAACTTAGTAAAATAAACCTGGCTCCTTCATCACTATCTTTATTTTCTTACTAAGAAACTCTGTCTTTTGCCATATCGTAAAACAGAGCTCACGTAATCATGGTAGGCCAGCAAGGTAGTTTCGAGTGATGAATAGGGACATACTGGTTAATACACAGAGAGCCTTGAGAATTTTTGACCCTTGGGACTTATCTAATAGGAAATGGGACCCTCATTCGAACATATAGCTGTAGTTTGGAGAGGGAAGACTAACCGGTCAACAAAGGCAAGCCTGTTGTGAGATTGGCTGCACTCCTGAGATATAGACCCACGATTTGTACAACAACACCGAAAGCACCTTCACCAAACAGAAATACTGTCTTATAGGGTCTAAGATAAGATTATCTTAGACCTAAGATAAGAACCATTATTGTACAAAGTTATTTATTTTTAATTATTACAATAACCTTTTATTTTACAATTTTTAACAGTTATTTATTGATTATATTATTGTAAACCTAAAACAAGATTTCCATAACATTTAGATACACTGAGTATTGAAATATAACATTTTGTGGCCTCTGTGCTAAATTCGTCCCTGATTACTTGAAATAGCATTACAGTACAAAGTGTAACTAAATTGAAAAAAACTTAGCTGTACATGACGACAGCAACCAAACGATTTATGGAACAGATACTATGAACAGTTAGCAATAACCTTTTCAAGTGTTCACCAAGAAATTTCATCATTTTGGATACAAATCTTAGTATAGTATAGAAAAGTTATTCCTGGCGATTTCTTGTTCACCACTCTATGTTTTGTTTGAATAATTGGACTGTTTTCATATTTTTTTACTACTTTTGTTACATTTTACAATAATTTTATGTAATATTTTCACTTCGATACATAAATCTTTGATTCAAAGATGACAGCGACGGTTGACATTAGTAGAAAAATTGGCTACACGCTGGTTGCTGTCAAAGTGTGAGTTCGATGTAGCTCACACAGAAATAATAAAGATAGCTTTATACAACAAATGGAAAGAGTGAAAAGAATAAAGTATAACACCATAAACAAAGGAATATGTTTGATCTGCTTACTCTTCCATATCTGTGGTGTTGTCAACGACGTCCTAACCGCCAAAACTGACGTCCTCCTGATATCATGAAACATGTATCAAAGTAAAGACCGAGATTTCACATCGGGGAGTGGAACTCAATCTGACGCTCCAAACCCCGGTGTCATTAGCATGAGTGAGATGGAACAGGCGATAGATACAATGAATTATGGTAAGGCTGAAGTGATCATCTATGGTGGATCGCGACTATGTCAGCCATGGGCGTACCCAGGTTCTGGGCCAGGGGGGGGGGGGGGGCAAATCCGTTTTTTCTAAGAGCATTAAGCGCTCGTAGCCTCGCTAACTCAGTGTTCTGTAAATGATCACTGCGTTAAGCTACTGTCGCTATGGCTGGTTACGGATAGGTGACCGCTTTGTGGTATTTCCATTTACTAGCATTTCCGTGCTTCTGAAGGTACGTTAAGCCGTTGGTCCCGGTTGCCAGTAACATGTTGAAAATTAGCAAAGCTGAAATTGAACTGAATTGAAGCTGAAGTTCAACAGCAGGTAGTCATAACCGGCGTCTGTCTATTTCAACACCGCCAACAAACACACACACCGTCATACAAACATCACACACTACATCTTTGGGGATTATATCATAGCTAAAAGTTAGGATACGAGTATGTATGGGATTACCACACGTAAAAAATGCTATTTTAAAAGTAACTTCTGAGGGTTTTCGGCAGAACGATTTAGGACGTGTTCGTGGCAGAATAACATATAGTGCTAACAATTTTTTATGTAGACGACCATGACTCATTCAAATCGGCCTATGGCAGTCCACTGCTGGACGTAGACGGTAGGCCCTAATCACACCACAACACACGCTCCTGCGCCTTTTGCATATATCTTATACGACCGTAATCTATCTTTTTAAGAAACATCTAGAAGTTAATTTTTTTACTTTTATTGACAAAAGTAGAGGACCTGAACCGACATCATGTTCGGGTACGCACATGATGTCAGCTGTGCAAATTGAGCTGTCGAAGAGGTAAGAAGAGAAGAGCAGTTGTAGTATCTTTTTATAAAGGGTAATTCTCTCGCCTAAACTATTGGGTGTATGGGGCCCCACCAAGATCTTCGGGGCCCAAGTCAACCTCCCGTGCTAGTGCGTGCACCTGCTGATTAACGGACGAGGCTCTGGCGCTGGCTTTCCCCTCTGGGGTTGGGAAGTCTGAGGGCGTCGCTCCCATAAAAGCCACCCGCCAAAACATAATGGTAAAGTATAATAGGAAAGCTGCTAGGGATAGGGTGCCGCCGCAAAACGGCGCGCAGGAGCCCCGCCCGACTCCTGTGGCAAGTGGGCTAAGGCTGCCGTGTGTCGGGCCAGCACGGCTAAAGAAGTTAGCCCCAACCCGAATCCGCTTCGCATCTTGGAACATTGGCACGCTGACTGGGCGTGCGGTAGAGTTGGCCGAACTACTCTCCAGGCGGAGGGTGGACGTGGCGTTCCTGCAGGAGACTCGGTGGAAGGGCAACAGGGCCCGGCCTTTGCAGAAAGGCTACAAGCTGTACTACACGGGTGCGCCTGGTGGAGAGAACGGGGCGGCCGTGGTGCTCTCCGAAGGGCTGCAGAGCGGCATCTTGGAGGTGAAACGCTATAGCGACCGGCTTATGATCGTGAGGGTGCTTATCGATGGGATTATTACCCACCTGATAAGTGCCTACGCGCCACAGGCTGGTTGTGGCGACGCCGATAAGATGTCGTTTTGGGGCCAACTCGAGGGAGTGCTTCGGAGCATTCCGTTGTCACAGGGAATCGTTTTGGGCGGCGACCTAAACGGTCATGTGGGTGAGAGGTGTGAGGAGTTTGAGCGTGTTCATGGTGGTTTTGGATACGGCACCCGCAACGCTGAAGGAGAAACTATCCTCAGAACGTGTGCGGCTGCCGATCTGGCCATTGTGTATTGTGTGTGTATTTCAAAAAGAAATCCGAACATCTCATCACCTACAAGAGCGGGAGGCGTACAACTCAGATCGATTTCCTACTCACTAGGCGACACAGCATCGGCAAGGTGGCCAACTGCAAGGTCATACCCGGTGAGAGTCTAACTGCACAACACCGTCTCCTTGTCATGGACCTCTGCGTGAAGCCCAAAGGCAAACGCATCCAGCGGTGCCAGCGCCACATCTGATGGTGGTTGCTTGATGAAACTAGGGCCCAGGAGTTCGTCTCAGCTGTCGGTGACAAGCGCACCGACACTGAAGGCGAACCAGTTCAAGATTACTGGGACAAAGTTCAGGCGGCCATCCTTGGAGCGGCGAAGGTGGTGCTCGGTGAGTCTAAGGGTGGACGCAAATGTGACAAGGAAACTTGGTGGTGGAACTACGCAGTCCTGAGGGAGACCAGGGAGAAGAAAGCCCTCTTTAAAAAGTGGCAAGCGACCGAATCTTCCGAAGACCGCGACGCGTACAGGGCTGCCAAGCGCGCCACAAAGAGAGCTGTAGCCAGAGCCAGACAAGACCACTTACAACCTTTGTATGATAAGCTGGAATCGTCTGAGGGGCAGAAGCTCATCTATAAGCTGGCGCACTCCAGGGTCAAAGCGGCACAGGATATATCCAAGTGTCGCTGTGTAAAAGACCCTGAGGGCACCCTGTTAAGCGAAGACCTCGCGGTAAAGGAGAGATGGCGCTCGTACTTCCACGAGCTACTTAATAAACAGCATAAAGAGGTGCAGCCTCCGGACCTCCCTCCAAATCAGGGACTAGTGCCACCGGTAACGCCTGGAGAAGTCCTGACTGCGCTTCGCCGCATGAAGAATCGGAAAGCTGTCGGACCCGATGGAGTCCCCATCGAAGCCTGGAAGGCGATGGGTGCTCGCGGTGTGGGCATCTTAGTAAACCTTTTTAACCGCATACTCCTCAGCGGGCAGATCCCAAACCAATGGAGACTGAGTATTATTACTCCAGTCTTCGAAGGTAAGGGGTCAGTGCAGGAGTGCGGGAGCTACCGCGGTATAAAGGTGATGTCCCACACCATGAAGATCTTCGAGAGGATTATAGACTCTCGGATCCGGCAGAAGTGTACTCTCTCGGAGTGTCAATATGGGTTTCGCCCTGGTCATGGAACCACGGACCCTGTTTTTGCCCTGAGGGTTGTCGCAGAGAAATACAGGTCGAAGAACACGCCTCTGCACTGTTTGTTTCTAGACATGCAGAAGGCCTTCGACTGTGTTCCTCGTGGGATGATCTGGTGGGCACTGCGGTCCAAAGGGGTTCCAGAGGTCTATATTGACACTATCCGGGACATGTACTGTGACTCCGATTCAATGGTTCGGACTGCTGTTGGCGACACGAAACCCTTCATGTGTGGAGTCACGCGGATGGACCGCGTGAGGAACTCTCGCATCCGCAGCAGCCTTCACGTCCGTGACATTGCAGACAAGTTGCAAGAGTGTCGCCTTCGTTGGTATGGTCACGTCTGGCCATGTCAGCCCCGCCGGGTCCCGGTAAGAGGGGAAGACCCAAGAAGTGCTGGCTTGACGTCGTAAGGGATGACATGCGTGCCAATGGTCTCACTACAGGGGATGCCGATGACCGTACGAAGTGGAGGAGAACATGTAGGAAAGCGGACCCCGGGTGTCTATAGTGAAAGACAATGATATATATGCAGTGAAATGCTATTTCTATCTTGTCGCGAAACGTCCACTGACAACCTTAGTATAAGAATCACTATTATACTGAGGGCAAGGACCAGGACGTAACCTGAGGACACGTCATCGACTGGACAGGACTAATTAGAAGATAAGATTGAAGAAATATTATATAAAAAATAAGATTTGGCTAAAAGGTCTTAGGAACCAGGCCATTAAATAATTATTAAAAAAAAAAAAGATTTGTACAACATTGACATTGACTAAATTGTCCTAATGTCATTTTTGACATTGAATAATGTCAAATAAAATAGAATACGTGGAAAACAGGAAAACAAAAAAAAAAAACATACCACAAGAACAAAAAAAAAACTGGAAAACTGTGGAAAATATTTAAAACTGTCAGATAGGTTTGACACTCAATATGACCGATTTCACCCTAAATCACCTGCATCCTAACACACACGAAATTCTGGCGGGACGAAAAGAACTTGCTTCACGGTAAGATCAACTGTAGGAAGAAAGAGAATGAAGTTATGCCTATAAATTACTCTGTTGTCCTGACGGCTATCACAAACTGTATCATATAAAATTACAACATGAACGACACACACGGATAGAAATAATATAGTATAACCGAGCGGACTCCTATCACCCAACTGCTAGGCTCTCATCATTTCTAAGATCGCTAATTAACTGTACTCTGAATCTCCACGATTCGTTCCGAACTTTGACACGGACTCTGGTTGCTTAATGCTGACAAAATCCAAAGATATTGGAAGAGAGATGTTTTACCGATTTTTATGGAGAAATCGATTTGAAGCGCCTTCAGCTAACACCGTGGCAATAACTACTGTATTTGAAATTAAGATTAGGGTAAAGGGGCAGGCGCTTACACAGTCACGTCACGTCACAGTACGTATGTACCGGTATGTACACTGCTTCGTCGGTACACTGAGAGTGATGCAATTGAAGTACACACTTAGTACAATTATATAAAATTTGTACACCTGTCAATTATGTGGCTCGGAGGATCCGTTTAGCTAGTAATATAAACATATCGTAAAAAGTCTGTATTGTATTATGTACCTATACGGACGTATACATTTGGACAATAGTTTTTGTCTCCGTCTCTCACTGGTCTGAAAAACCTTGAAGATATGGACGTATCTAGTTTTAACTTTTTCCACAGCCGGATCTACACGTGCATTTACAGGTCGACACACACACAATTCGTCACTTTGAGCCCTTGTAAATATCGATTGACAAGGTAATGAAATTAGCAGTATCAATGTGCAGAAATATTAAATCTAGGATTTTATTGCGACCGCATTAATTGGTTGATAGCGCACTGACTTTTATTAAGCACTGACTTTGCAGGCGGTGCTCAAGAAGATGCCCTGACTTATAGAAGAAAAGGAAAGTGTTTATTTAATAAAATACATTTTACAGAATAAATTATCTTATAAAATATATATAAAAAAAGGGGTCACCCGCGGCTCCGAAACGTGGTTAAGTTTTTCTGTACCCTTTTCTCGCAGGAACCTGTAGGTACGTAGTACGTATTCTAATCTACGAGTATGCATGCCAATTAAAAACTAGGCATGTGTTAATCCCTAAGATAAAGATATTCTTTATCTTAGGTTAACCCGGTGTGTTGACCTCCACAATAATTTGAAAATTTCCAAAAAGAATACATTGCCTATACAAACTTTGCAAGCCCTTTATGTGTAGAATTTTCAAAAATCCTTTCTTAACGCATATGCATACTTTTGTCACTTAAAGAATATTTGTACAAAACTTCATGGTTCTAGACCCAACGGTTTCAGCTGTGCATTGACTGATCAGTCAGTCAGGTTCTACTTTTATATAGATAGTATGGGTTAGAGTGTATTTCGTGAAACAAAGATCTATAATCTTAAACCTAGATTATAGATCTTTGTTTCACGAAAGACACTTTTCACATAGGTGATAACATTATTACATAACAAAAAGGTATATTACTGTCTCTCATCACTAGACAAACATAAGTTTAAATATATTAGGTATATTCTAGGTAGTACGTACTACCTAAATTCATTTGTGTAAACATTTAAGTATGGAGTTAGGTGGAATTACATATTTTACTCAACTCCATTGAGTAGGTATATTGTATCAGGTCTGGTGTATCAAGAAGAGTCTTTGAACACCGTTCTCCCAACTGGCTCAATCTTCCACGAGAGTACCAGACATACGAATGAGCAAGTACATTACAGCAGCTCCAACTGAATACGCTTCGGAACGGATTGAAACTTTACAAGTCCAATCCAGCACAGCAGAGCAAACATAGCAACTGGCTGAGGAGGAGTGGGACTATGTACTATGTACTGTGGGGTAATGTACAAATGTACTTTGTGGACACGCCGTAAATATGTGCTCGAATCTGGGAGATTCCCGCGAGCTATCGGTATGTGGGGGAGACTCTCCAACTAAACTTTTAAACGATCCAATAAGTGTTTGTTTAGTGCTTAGTAGCTTAGTTAGGTTCGCTCTAAAAATTTCTGGACATCTAATTGGTCTTTATGTACTGATCTAGGGAGGAAAATGTTCATTAAGATAGTTCTTTCTTCTCCGATAGATAAACTCCTAGCCCCATTTTAACAAAGAATGAGATTTTGTCCAAATACAACGGCAACATTTGAATCTTCATAAAAATATTAAAAATACTATAACTGTAACCATTTTTTTTAGTGGTATTATTTGCATCAACGCCAACCTTACAGAAATTTCACGGTCATTCGCAAAGTTACGTTGGTATTACTGCCAGTGTTAATGTCCGCAAGTCACGAGTGTGTAGTGTGGTGATAGCGCTTTCAACAGCATTAATAATTAAAATTATAAATACGTGTCGGTGTTAATTACTGGTAAGTGTTTATGTATTATTAACTATTTTTAATACATTTTATCTTAAAACTGTTTTACCTCTTGATATGTGTAAAAAGAGTAAAAATAAGTTGATTTGTGCGCCGGCAGTGCGGTCGCGCGAAATCGTGAGATTTTTGCAAACAGGTTTTACTTAGTTGCTTTTGTTTTTTATTTAAACTTTTATTTCAGCCTAAGACCATTTATTTTAGCCGCATTGTCACTAGGCTAGGTTTATTATTAATATTTGTTAAACTTATGTTTTCATATAAATGTTATATAGACTTATGTAGGTATATAAATAATGTTGCTTCGGTAATTTATTCTAATATTTTTTTCTGACTAAAATAGGAATTGTAATTAGTTCTACGTCGATGAGAATTATTCTTTTTGGTGTATTTTTTTTGTTTGTAAGTACCTACCCTAAATAAACTAAACATATTGCATCCAAGAGGGTAGGCAGTACAAACGATTTGTTTATAACTTCAATCGGCTTAAGTCCCTATTAACCTATGCCGATTCCATTCCATTTGGATTTAAAAAATAAAGATATAATGTTCAAATGCAAATAAATTCAAATACTTTTGTAAGGCCGCCACCATAGCCAAAGTTCTACGCTTATTATTTTTATGATACCAATGATACCTATTTAAATAAGGGGAATGAATACCCACTAGACCATTAAATTAATTTCTTAATCTCTTTAATCTTTGTTTTTAAACGCATCATAAAAAACATGGTTTTAATTCAAACTGTTTTGAAACTACTTTCTTTAATCATGGCAACCCGGTTTCTACGAGAAAGTGAAAAAAAAAGGTAGCCATTTTGCAGTCCATGCATCCAGTGTATCAGTGTATTACCGTGCCAAGTCAAGGCTGTCAACTGATGCTGAATAATAAAAACTAAACAATGACATCATCCTGCTGAATTCCAATTTGATGACAAGTGACAACCCATATAACTAGTCCCTTGTCTTATTTGCGTTCAATGGCCTCCCACCAAATAAATTAGATTTAAAATTTTAGCCCAAATTAAGCTTATACAAGCTTGTGCTCTATTATAATTACCTAGTCAGGTCATAAGTATTGTCACACAGTAAAAACTTTTTTTTTAGAATGCTGGCCACAAAAAAGTTTAATGAATTCGAATTTCGAATTGTTCATGAAAATAAAAATGTATACTTTTTAGAATTTTACTCATTTTTAAATATGGAGTGACGCTTATAGAAGACCGTGTTGCAGTTATTGCGTTGCATCGTTGCGGTTACGCGCCAATTAAAATTTTTGACATACTGAAAAATTTGAATATAACCAAAAGATTCGTTTATCGTACCATCAAACGATACAATGAAGACTCTAGTGTAGATGACAGGTCAAGAAGTGGTCGCCCTCGGTTAGGACTCCAGCAGTTATAAAAGCTGTGAAGGCGCGAATTCAAAGGAATCCCAAACGTAAGCAGAAACTTCAGATGCATCAGAAGCCCTTCAGATGGGGTTAAGCAAAACCACGGTGAAAAGGGTGTTAAATGAAGACTTAGGGCTTCGGTCATATCGAAGAAAAACAGGACATCGTTTAAATGCTCGTCTAATGGACCTGAGACTGAAGAGATGCCGCGCTTTGTTGAAGCGGTACGCGGGAAAAAAATATCGGGAAATTCTTTTTTCGGATGAAATATTTTTACCGTAGAAGAGAGCTACAACAAACAAAATGATAAGGTGTACGCACACAGTAGTGAAGAAGCGAGCAACCGTATTCCGTGTGTCCAACGAGGTCATTCTCCACCCTCGCTCATGGTATGGTTGGGAGTTTCTTATTGGGGCTTAACAGAGGTACATTTTTGTGAGAAAGGTGTAAAAACGAATGCAGTTGTGTATCAAAATACAGTCCTGACGAACCTTGTGGAACCTGTTTCTCATACCATGTTCAATAACAGGCACTGGGTATTCCAACAAGATTTGGCGCCAGCTCATAGAGCGAAGAGCACACAAGACTGGCTGGCGGCGCGTGAAATCGACTTCATCCGGCACGAAGACTGGCCCTCCTCCAGTCCAGATTTGAGTCCGTTAGATTACAAGATATGGCAACACTTGGAGGAAAAGGCGTGCTCAAAGCCTCATCCCAATTTAGAGTCACTCAAGACATCCTTGATTAAGGCAGCCGCCGATATTGACATGGACCTCGTTCGTGCTGCGATAGACGACTGGCCAGATTGAAGGCCTGTATTCAAAATCACGGAGGTCATTTTGAATAAACTTTATTGTCATAAGAATCTATGTTTTGTTAAGTTCATTTTGATATATAAATGGTTACATAATGACTAAACTTGTTTCAATTATTTTGTATTAAACATGTGACAGAATTTATGATCTGATAAGGTATATTATCTGGACAAACATTGTATACTAGCAGATCCCCGTGGCATCGCCCATGACATACCTAATTCGAACCCTAATTCGTACCGATTTAATCCCGTCGCCTGTTATAATTTTACATTTTATGAAAATAGGTCCTATTTGTTGCAATTTATGATTACTTCTCCAGTTTCCTGGGTAGGTAGGCATTTGAAGTGTCTTTGATATTAAACACAACACGAGTTTTTCATTTCGAACCAGTAATTCCCGAGAATAGCGCGTTCAACCAAACAAACAAACATTTGCGACAAAAATATTTGTTCCCACTTTATATTCAAACCCGAAGGTACTCAAAGTACGTGTTTAATGCTGCTATACCACTGAATGCTTTGCGGACAAAATAGCGAGCTGTAGTAATTAGGCAGTATACCGATTTAATGAGCGCCTAGAATTTCTGAGACGTACGAAAGTTCCAAGACTCGGTAGCAAGAAAATACAAATTCGTACGGAAACCTCGGCTAGCAAGTCCAACTGACACTCGTTTAGCGGGGCGAGTCTGCTATTTCAATCGTGTCGGAATGGAATTGAAATCGTCGCTCAATAGATAGCCAAAGGCACAATTTTGAAAGTATTTTTCACTCCAAAAGTCTTCTATCGGTCGACTGATAGAATACTACTGATGCGCTAGTGGCCGCTAGTCAGTTGAATTTTTGATAGTCTACTAAAATTTTGTTCTCATACGTCGATAAAGAAGTTTCACTTCAAAAAAACGTGGCGCGTAACCAAAAACTTAACGATTTTTTTACAGCCATTAAATTTTTCTCACCGTCGATTAAGAAGTTTCACTTAAAAAAAAAATTCGTACATATAAATATAGCCAAAGTTCTAAACTGCAGCGCGATTTACGTAAGAATTAAAAAAAAAAACGAAACAGATGTATGATGACGCATGCGATGGTTGGTGCAATATACTTAAAATGTGACGTCATCTTAACTTACATTGAATAATATCAAAATATGAGTGTCTTACTGTTACGCAAACCTCTACTATTTTTATTTTGGGGGGATATTGGGTCAGACGCTTTGGGACAGGGTTTTGTTCCACGTTTTCTTTCTCTATGGGATGACCTCATCTGTTTTTCGGTTGTGTCTGAAACTTATATAATATATACTAGATGACGCCCCCGGCTTATTTCGAACTCCCGTCGCACCTAATTAATCCCATCGCGAAAATTTGCCCGATTTGTCTACATTTATTACTACTGCTCCGATCTCCAGGATAGTTGCGTGATGATATATAGCCTATCTTTCAAGTTGGATCAAACTGCACACGGTGTGCAAATTATATTAAAATCGGTTAAGTAGTTTAAGAGTCCATCGCGGACAAACAACGTGACACGTAATTTATATATACATTAAGATATATAGTGTATGATATAGTATGATATGGATATAGTATGAAATGGGTGTCAGAGGTACATAATACTGCATCCATAAAGTCCTAGAACGACTCATTCACTCTCAACTAAATTCTCATCTCAATAACCACAGCCTTTTAAATCCGCTCCAATCAGACTTTAGGTCAGGTTACAGTACGACCAGCGCATTGATCAAAGTCACTGATGATATACGTCTAGGCATGGAAAATGAAAATCTCACGGTGCTCACGTTGCTGGATTTCAGCAACGCTTTTAACACTGTGAATTTCCAAATCCTGCTTGGTATATTACGCTCTATTAACATATCTCCACCAGTAATGGATTGTTTCATAGTTACCTTTTTGGACGCCGACAGCGAGTTCGCGTTGAAGATTCCTTTTCCACATGGTGTGGTACTTCTGTCGGTGTTCTACAGGGTGGCGTGCTTTCTCCCGTTCACAATTTTTATAAATTCTATATCTAACCATTTATTTTTATCCTACTACCTTTATGCTTACACATCAAAATAACACATAGGCTACTTTTTATCCCGGGAACAAGTTTCCGTGGGAAACGGTAACGGGAAAACTTCACCACGCGTGCGGAGCCGCAGGTGTCTACTAGAATTAGTATAGATTAATTGAAAAACCGTCGTCAATGACACACCTCTACTATGTACGTATACACATTACTTTGTACTTTCTTAATTACTCATGTTCGTCTTTTGAGAAATATTCCTTTGATCTTTGTTCAATTTCTGTTTGTGTATGATATGATGCGATTAACAATGACCTATATCAGTGCAAGCGTTCAACATGTAATTTCAAATTCTATCAAACTCTGGGAGTATAACATTTGATGAAACGAACTATATAATACTAGGTGACCCCCATGACTTCGCTCGTGGCATACTTCGAACTCCCGTCGCACCTATTTAATCCCGTCGATTATAAATTCTACCAAAATGTATAAAAAATTGCCCGATTTGTCGACATTTATGATTTCTGCTCCACTCTCCAGGGTAGTAGCGTGATTATATAGTATAACCTATAAGCCTTTCTCGATAAATGCTTTTTTTTTGTTTAGTTGAACGCGCTAATCTCAGGAACTACTGATCAGATTTGTAAAATTCTTTGTTGATTCTATACTCGTATAACATCACGCTACTACCCAGAAAGCTGAGCATTATAATCGTAAATATCAACAAATCGGGCATTTTTTCATACATTTTTGTAGTAGTCATAAGCGACGGGGATTCAAAGAATGTCACGGGCAAAGCCGCGGGGGTCAGCTGGTCGCTTCATACATGCACCACTGGGTACCCCAATACTTTTGACCATTCCGTTTTTCAGCAATCTTCTTACGTGGTCTTTGTTTGTTTAGTGTAGTCATTTAGCGTAGTTATTTCTGAGAGGCCATATCTAAAGATACTCTTTTATCTCATATATTTTATCTCATATCAGTCGAAGATATAGTTACCAACATACTTGACATGCCCAAAACAGCTGCGGGGCGGAGTGACGTAAGAATTTCACGCACACCTCATGCCTCAAGAATCAGGATTACATTCGAACCAACCCCTAAAAAAGTAGGATGTCACACAGACCCTTAGGAGACGCTGCGGTGATAGTCAAAGGGTGCCGTAAGTCCTAGGAACATCCCAGACCCATTAGAAAAATCCTATTCCCACCAGAAATATTACACCGAGTTTGATTGAACTCGGTGAAGTCTCAGGATAAGTTAGTGTATTGAAGATAGACCATTCTGTAAACTATCCGTGCATTAAGCATCCTTCAATACGATCTTGAGATGGGTGAACATTTGTAGCATTTCCATTTACGAGCAGCAGTCGTTAAGCCAACTTGAAAGACTGGACTTGTAAATTTTCAACAGCGAATCGCCACAATCTGCACCTTTCCACCAACCTATTTATTATGTGGCACAAAATACAAATGGTGAACTGAAAAGTATATCTCTGCTTAACCCTCCGAGGATTAAGGCGCGCTATATGAAATGTATGAGGAGTTCACTAAGAAAGGATTTTCGTAACGGGGTGAAGAGATTCAAATTTAATATCGCTTGTACCTACTTTCGCGCGGCAAAATCTTGCCAGTTTGCCTACATATTCGTATATACTAATGACTCACTAGGTATTTCTACCTAATAGTGACCTAATATGACTAGTATGTATTACACACTTATAATCTAATTCTTCAAGCTAGAATGAATCAGTCTAGTATCGATATTCGACCGCGACCAATGACGGAATACTAAAAGCATTGTAAAGATTATAATTTACTACGAACGATTCGAAACGTTTTTTATTTTGCATCGTCACCAGCTGCGTCTCGCAGATTCATTCATGTGGAAAAGAGAGAGTGAATAAGTATCAAATATATCAATCGTAATTTTTCTTGACGTGTGTAATGGGTTTAGTCTCGTCACACTTCATTACCTTGCAGCGGAGGTAGCTACTTTTCCTACTCCACTTCGCACGGTCGTCGGCATCCCCTGTAGTGGGATCATTGGCACGCATATCATCTCTTACGACGTCAAGTCAACATTTCTTGGGTCTTCCCCTATTACAAGGTGTGGCGAGCAGCGCCACCTAGCGTAAAACGATCGAACCACATCGATACTAAGAATCCTACATCGCGCTATGAGAGTTCTCACGCTGAAGAATGATATATACAACAGCCCAACATCAACCGTTGGGCCGCGGCCCGCCAGGCGTGATCACCTTGCCCGGTCGGAGGATCCTCCCTTTGTGTCGGAGGAACATCTCCACCCGTTCCTCCACAGTGGTGACCCCGACGTGATTGGAAGCAGCCTTTACGGAGCAGATCAGCAGCATCATCGCCACCATCACAGCACTCCAGTATGACGGTAATTAGTCTCAGCCAGCCAGCATCTTCGGCCTCATCAGGGATACCACTAGCTAGAAGCGACCGCTCCAGCCTGGTTACCTCCTCGGCCATACCAGCGTCTAGGCACAGCACACTGCACTACGGTCAATGTAAGAAGAGCACACATCTCCCGTCTACGCAGCAGCCAGCCACTACGCAGCAACCACCCCGACTCACTGGGACTAGCAGCAATCGATTCCGACTCACTGGATTCAGCGGCATACGATTCCGACTCACTGGGATCAGCGGCATACAGTTCCGACTCACTGGGACTACACAATCTGGCACTGGCGCGATTCACAACAGACGAAGACACCAGACTCATACTCGCAATTGACCTCCGGTCTCGGAGGGGAGTGATGTGGCGAGCAGCGCCACCTAGCGTAAAACGATCGAACCACATCGATACTAAGAATCCTACATCGCGCTATGAGAGTTCTCACGCTGAAGAATGATATATACAACAGCCTAACATCAACCGTTGGGCCGCGGCCCGCCAGGCGTGATCACCTTGCCTGGTCGGAGGATCCTCCCTTTGTGTCGGAGGAACATCTCCACCCGTTCCTCCACACAAGGCCCCGGGACATGTCCATATGGATGGATGGCATGGATACATGACCTTACCAGCGAAGGCATCACTCTTGCAATATCTGCATATGGCACGTACGTGAAGGCTGCCGCGGATGCGAGAGTTCCACACGCGGGTTGACCGCGTGGGGAACTCTCGCATCCGCGGCAGCCTTTTCAGTTTTGTGACACGTAGCTCCTAAAAAGCAAAAACTCAGAATCAGACGACTTCTAAACCGATACCAGTTCCAAACCGCAAGTGGTGGAATCTTCACAATCGCCTATGCACATATTCATGGTGTCCTGAATCTATCTCTTATGGTTCCCGAGAAATAGATACGTACAGACGGACGGACAGACACAGTTTAGTTAGTGTACCTATCATTTCCAATTCTAAATGACCGCGGCGCCGGTTAGCCCGAACTTCTACTAATGTATTCAAACTGAGTAGCGACTCATGTTGCATCAATCTTAGACAATGCGATATAGATCCTTTGCAAAACAATCGAAGGAAGAGCCGGTACTTAAGTGATTGTATGATAAACTATGACGTACATTTGCAGAACCTAGTTAAAAATCCAATATAATATTTTTGTTCATCATGTCATGTCATTTGGAAAAAAAAAATTTGTAGCGCTTCTATAGCTCCGTTTTAGGATTGCGAACGCAACTGATAAAAACCTTTCACCCTCTTCTTTTTGAGGTTATACTACTTATGGCGCGTTATGGAAAAATGATGAGAGTAAATTTTCGACATGCGCGCGCAGACCGTCACTAAAAACCGACACCATGAAGTTAGCTGATAAGTGTTTACATGACAACTTATAAACACGCTGAAGTTAGCTGATAAGTGTTTTCATGACAACTTATAATTACACACACACATAAGTACACACACACATTTTTTATCGTGTAGTAATCCTCAGAGATGCTATGCCGGACTCCCACCAACTAAGCTAATTAGCTTACTATGGGCTAGCGGCTCTGTGTAAAAAAATGTCCAGTAATATATTTTATAGTTAACGCCGCCATGCTCCGCCAGCATATTTAAGGTTTCCCGTTCTCGTATCCCACATCAACTTGTTCCCGGGACAAAAAGTAGCCTATGTCCTTTCCCGGGTTCTAGATAATCTGTGTATCACTAACTTTTAAACAATTCATTCAGTTCATCAATCAATTCATTCAGTTTGCTTGTGACTACGACTGGTGCAACCCAGTCGAAACGTCAAGCTATTTAAGGTAAATAAGCAAGATCGCGTTAATACCTGAATTTTACACTATTTTTAATCTCTGTATCACATTTGATTTAAATCACACATTCGCATTCAGAACATTAGTAAGAATATTGTTATTTCTGGACTGTCTAGAAATGGTAAGTATAAGTTCGCTCTAGATAAATCGGTCAACGCACAGTAATAAATACTGTTGACACGAACAGGATAAATTAAAACAATTAAATGGCACTGGGTAATGAACTACTGTGTAAGATAATTGCATATTGTTCGGACACCTACTCATTTTATAGAGGCGCTCGTGGCCGCGCTGACTCAGTGTTCTGTAAACGATCACTGCGTTAAGCAATTTTCGCTATGGCTGGTCAGGGATGGGTAACCACTTTGTGGCATTTACATTGCGAGCGTTTCCGTGCTTCGTGACATCGATTGCGATGTCAAGTCACGCATTGCTGCCGCGTGGGCCAAATGGCGGGAGATGACGGGTGTCATTTGTGACCCTAAAATGCCGATCCGGTTGAAGGGACAGGTCTACAAAACCATTATTAGACCTGTCCTTTTACATGGCAGTGAGACGTGGCCGATATTGGAGCGACACAAGCAGGAGCTGCGTGTCACGGAAATGAAGATGCTGCGGTGGATGTGTGGGGTCACGCGGATGGACCGCGTGAGAAACTCTCGCATCCGCGGCGGCCTTCACGTCCGTGACATTGCAGACAAGTTGCAAGAGTGTCGCCTTCGTTGGTATGGTCACGTCTTGCGGCAACCGCCGGGCTACGTAGGTAACAAATGTCTGGCCATGTCAGCCCCGCCGGGTCCCAGTAAGAGGGGAAGACCCAAGAAGTGCTGGCTTGACGTCGTAAGGGATGACATGCGTGCCAATGGTCTCACTACAGGGGATGCCGAAGACCGTGCGAAGTGGAGGAGAAAATGTAGGAAAGCGGACCCCGGGCGTCGCGAGACGCAACTGGGACAGACGCTCGGATGATGATGATGATGAGTAATACACACGGGCGAATAATATGCCTCTGCCACCCCTTCGGAGATAAGGCGTGATTGATAGAGCTATAACCTATTCAATTGAAATAAATACTTAAAAGAGACTGCCCATAGATATCTTGAATATCTTAGTTATGATATCTATGGGGCTCTTATATAACGACATGACGTTTTATACAGTTTTCATAGATAACTAGTAGATGACGCCCACGGTTCCGCCCGCGTGGTGCAGTTTTCCCGTTCTCGTTTCCCACAGGAACTTTCCCGGGATAAAGAGTAGCGTATGTGTTATTCTGATGTGTAAGTTATATTATTTTAAAGTTTCATCAAAATCCATTCAGTATATTTTGAGTAAGCAACAAATTCCATCCATACTTACAAACCTTTTGCGTTTATAATATTAGTAGGATTAGGAGTTTCATAAGAACTATATGTGTAAACTTTAGTGCAAATGGGCAGAAGTCTTGCATTTTAGCGACCGTTCCGAAGATGCTAAATTGATGCGACTGGCATCCGAATGTGTGCGCAAGGTGCAGCATTAAGTTCCTGTATCAAGCTTCCGAAAAGCGAATCAATCACAGCGACAGCAACACATTAGGGGGCCAAGTCTACTATTTCAATCGCGTCAGAAAAGAATTGAAATCGTCGCTCAATAGAAAGCCACCGGTACAATTTTGTAAATTTTTCGTAGTCTACTATTACAATCGTATTCTATTAGACTTCTATCGGTCGGTCGATACAATTTCACTAACACGTACCGCGCCATTGGCCGCTAGTTAGTTCCATTTTGATTGTCTACTAACATTTTGACAGCTAAAAACAGCGATTCTGGTTCTATTATACGGCTTGTCAATAGTAGACTCGGCTCCTGGCGTTTTCAAATGTGCGATGTGAAACGTTTAGCAAAAAAGCGACTAAATCGTTGATCGCCATATTAAAAGTAGCTAGTCTCATGTCCCTCTTAAAAAACATGGTAAGAAGGAGCAGGAAAAGGCACATCTTTGCGATACATGATGGACAAAGACTGCCTCTGTGGCGCGGTGGGAGTGTATCCGACTGCTACGCTAGAGGTCGTGGGTTCGATTCCCACCGAGAATAAAACTTTGTGTGATGAGCACGATGGTTTATTTTGTGTCTGGGTGTTATTTATCTATAATATGTATGTATTTAAAATTATATAAGTACGTTTATCAGTTACCTGGTTACCATAGTACAAGCTCTGGTTAGTTTGGAATCAGATGGCTTTGTGTGAGTTGTACCAACGATATTTATTTATTTACTATCACAAGTTTCGCGTTGATAATAGTAGAATGGTACGGACCCCTCCATGCACTAGTCCGACTCGTACTTGACCTATCTTTTATTACTTTCGTCTTTATTAGGTGCGAGCGAGACGGAGCGAGCAACATTCCTTGTTGTGTTATAAAATCGCAGGAAAATTACTTTTATTGTTTTGTCCATCATGTAACAGCAATTACAGCAAGCATGAACATTACCGTCATTATAATGTCGGTTATAATTTTATTGTAATTAAATCTTTTATTTAAAACTCTCACAAAGTTTCTTATAATACGAGATTTTCTCCTTTCTCTAATGCTATATACGGATGAACTATCAGTGAAGCGCTCTATCAGTGTTCTGTAAAAAACTATACAAAAAAAAAAACTATCACTGCGTTAAGCAACTTACGCTAAGGCTGGTTACGGATGGGTGACCGCATTGTGGTACTTCCATTAACGAGCGCTTCCGTGCTTCAGAAGGCACGTTCAGCCGTATGTCCCGGTTGCGAGTAACATGGCAGTCGTTAAGCCAAGTTGAAGGCCTTATGTGCGGCATAAAATTTCAACTGCAAATAGCCACAATGTGATGATACCTATTAAACCCATTCATCTCGCCTTTTATTAATTTTGTAATAATGTATAAAAATTTGATTTACTTACTTTAAATTATAGGAAATAAGTAATTATTTTGTTATTAAATTTAGTGATGCTTTTGAGAACGCTATTGAGAAGCTAAATACAGTATCAAAATTGTCGGTTGCGGCTTCTAAAAGTAGAAAGTAGTTTTACTTCTGTGGTGACTGGCCCTAATCTAAGACTATACAAACGTGTCGAGCTCTGACCATCCCGTTTCGATCCCGAGGCGTGTAGCGCGCAAAGGATCTTCCGGTGCGGTCCATCCTATTATTATAACTCTGACTCATATCTTGAGAACTTACAAACATACATTTTATTTTATTTGCATTCCTTGGGCACAAAATCTGCAGATGAATTAGTTTGTATTCCAAGAATCTATACTAATATTATAAAGCTGAAGAGTTTGTTTGGTTAAAAGCGCTAATCTCTGGAACTAATGGTCGGATATGAAAAAATCTTTTTTTTTAGATAGCCCATTTATCGCGGAAGGCTATAAGCTATATATCATCACTCTGCTACCCTTGAGAGTAGAGCAGTAATCGTAAGTAAATCGGGCAATTTTTTATGCATTATTTTAGAATTTTTAAGCAACGGGTTTAAATAGGTGCGACGGGAGTTCGAAGTATGTCACGGGCGAAGCCGGGGGGGGGGGGGGGGTCACCTAGTTATTGGCATAATGGTATTGCTGTTTAATTATACTATTTCACACTCATTCGTTAACCCTTTTGTGACCGCATGACGTCAAAAAATTACTCATTAGATTATACAAAGCTGGCATTGTTAGGATATCTAAAAGGTGCATGGGCATGCCTGCCTCGACGATAGCTCGCGATGTGATATATGTACCTATAGTAGGATGTCGCGTGACATAGACTCTTTGCTCTATGGTTCGGTACTTACCTGGGACTTCAGCAACCAGAACAGGAGTCGCAGATTAGCAACTCGCGCTGCCGACCCTTTATAAACCTTCTTTTGAAGAACCCCAAACTGTAGACGTTAGGGAAAACCCAGGCAGGGAGTTCATTCCACAATCTAAGCCACTGATAACATTACCTTCTACAGTCGGGTATAAAAGCAACAACAAGTTACGGTTCTACTATTGACAAGCCGTAGAATAGAACCAGAATCGCTGTTGTTAGCTGTCAAAATGTTAGTAGACTATCAAAAATGCAATTGACTAGCGGCCACTAGTTAGTAGAATTCTATCGGCCGACCGATAGAAGTCTATTGGAGTACAATTTTAATAGTAGACTACGAAAAACTGTCAAAATTGTACCGGCTATTGAGCGAAGATTTCGATAAAGTATGAAATCACGTTCAACCAACTTTCGTGCGGTGGGGAAACTACACAATCTACACATATCGTTTTCTTACTCTTGCATGAAGTGTTGGCACTGTCTAACCACCAATAAAAATGTTGGTATGCAATACGAATTTTACACAATCTCTGGGAGTTTTGTATTTGGCGAAACGTGCGATATAATATGCCAAACAGTATACAAGACACATCGGGAGTAGTTTACATTGAGGATCTCGTGACTTCTGGGGTGAATTAATGAATTTTCGTGCTTTTAGATATTTCTACCATACATATTACTGAAATCAAACATAGCTCACATAGGACATGTCATATACTTTTACCGTGGTGTTTCCCTTTTCAATAGAATATACACCTAGTTGCATTCCAGGTCTCCCGTTGTGCAAAGGAGAGAAGATAAGTCCCTCAAATTATCTTCTGACTAATTTGGATGCAGGTTGCAACACATTCTATATTCTCCTTCAACAAGTTTGAACTCGGTGTAACTTTTATGGTCTTGGTCATTGCTGTAGATCTAGGACGTTTACGGAAGTCACAGTCCAACGATTAAGTGAGGAACAATTGACGAAGAATATATATTGTGCGAAAGTAGAGGGTAGAAGGAGTCAGGGTAGGCCGAGACTTACATGGGACCACGTGAGCGTATTATTGAAGTGGAATTTTTTATCGACGTTGAGAGAATTTTATTTTTATCATAAGTGAAACTTTTATATCGATGTTTTTTGTCGACGTATGCGAAAATTTTTACAGTTAAAAAATTGTCAGGAAGTTTCACTTCTTACCTGTGTACTCTAGTACACACACATAATTTTTATTAGTGTGAGACGTAAGCAGATTGCTGAAAAACGGAAAGGTCAAAAGTACTCGGATACCCAGACGTGCATGTATGAAACGATTATTGAATCGGTTGGAAGCGAAAGAAGTATGCATGGATCACGAAGCTTGGCGATCAGTCCTCTCTGACTACCCCATTAGGTATTTTATATACTACTCGGGACTTCACGCGAAACAATTTTGTACTTACATTCACCGACGTTGTATTGACGAATATACAAATATTGACGAATGTAAGTACAAAATTGTTTCGCGTGAAGTCCCGAGTAGTATATAAAATATGGGTATAAACCGCGAAAGTTTAAAAATAACATACCCCATTAGGGATACAGTTTCAAGATAGATAGAAATACATAAAGCGCTCGTGGCCCCGCGGTCTCAGTGTTCTGTAAACGATCACTGAGTTACGCAACTTTCACTATGGCTGGTCCTCCGATGGGTGACCACTTTGTGGCATTTACATTTGCGAGCGTTTCCGTGCTTCGGAAGGCACGTTAAGCCGTTGGTCCCGGTTGCCAGTAAAATGGCAGTCGTTAAGCCTGGTTGAAGGCCTTATGGGCGGCTTGAAAAAATTCAACAGCAGGTAGCCACAACCTGCGTCTGTCTATTTCAACACGGCAATGGGCTCACCACCTATTACGTGGGACAGGAATCCATACGGTGAAAAGTGGGCATACAATATGCCTCTGCCACTCCTTCGGGGATAAGGCGTGATGGATATTTTTTAGAAATACATGCAATACTCGAATACATTACCTTTTACAGTCGAATTAAAGAAATTCTATGTAATGTATAGAAAAATTAAACTCCGTTGCTGCAGTTAATTACTGTCACTTTCACTCATAAAACATGAACGCTTGAACGGTGATAGTAAAACAAGAAAACTAATCAGTAATTATAATTACTAACTAGTTGTGCCCCGCTGCTTCGCCGGTGGCACATTTCTAACCCCCATGGCACCTCTACATCTGGTAATTTTTAAATTTTACAATAATTTATGGAAATTTGCCCGATTTGTTGACATTTATGAATACGGCTCCGCTCTCATAGCTAGTAGCGTAATTATATATAGCATATAGCGTTTCTTGTTAGATGGGCTATCCAATACAAAAATATTTTTTCAATTCGAACCAGTACTTAGTGAGATAAGCGCGTTCAACCCAACACACATACAAACAAACTCTTCAGCTTGTATAGATGAGTCTTAAGCCAAGCTCATCTACGAGTGGTGCACCAGTTGACTAACGGATGAGGTCATAGCGAAAAGAGGGAAAACCCTGTAGCAACCCGTCTGGCCAGCGTGGTACAATAAGGCCATTCGCTTTCCCAATATAGAATTAGGAGATGCCTTTTTTTAACGTGGGGAAATCCCCTCGGATGTTTGATGTCATGCTGGACTCGAACCGGCTAAAACCACACGGTCCCTGCCTAACTATTTATTGCCGGACGCCACGGGTAACTCCTCGGAAAGATGTCCCAGAGCTCCCGGCAGACTTTGGCTACCACCGCGGCCTCACCTAGGGTCCGGGTGTTATCCCGCTGCTTTGGGGGTTGGTTCGGGTTTTATCACTCATTCGTTGGACGTGTCCAAGCCAACAGAGCACGCCCTTTTCTAGCTTAATGCTGACACTTTCATTCACATATTGCGTATCACTTCGTCATGTTATTAGTTTTCTATTTGTATATTTAAGTGTGCTGACTTAGAGCGACTTTATCGCATGCATTTTTATCACTTATTTAGTATGAATTTTTTAATATGCCTTGTTACACAATTTGACCTTGGCGGTGGTCTGTTCTTGGTTTCAAAATGTAGGTATGGCTTTGCGTCCCTGGGGGCCGAGTCTATTGACAAGCAGTAGAATAGAACCAGAATCGCTGTTTTTAGCTGTCAACAGTGTGTTAGTAGACTATCAAAAATGCAACTGAATAGCGGCCACTGGCGCGGTACGTGTTGGTAAAATTCTATCGGCCGACCGATAGAAGTCTATTAGAGTACGATTGTAATAGTAGACTACAAAAAACTGACAAAATTGTACCGGTGGCTTTCTATTGAGCGACGATTTGGACACGATTGAAATAGCAGACTCGGCCCCCTGATATCTTGAAGACAGCAGGGTGTAAGGTTAGGGGCTCCATCTTACCTTACACCCTGCTGTCTTCTTTGATATACGTACTTTTTCCTGGCAACTAGATCCTGTGGAAAACTGATATGAGAAAACTTACCCACAGCCACGCGCACCCGCGGGCCTTAACTAGTGAAAAATAATTGTAAAGTACCTAATAACATTTGCTTATTATTTCAATCCATTTTAGTTTAATTCTTTTTTGCATACATTAAGTAGCTACATACATATTGCCACGCCTTTATCCCCAAAGGGGTAGGCAGATGCATAAATACGCCCACATTTTTGCGTATACCTTTTTGTCCCACGTATAACATGGTAAGCATACTGTTGCCATTTTGAAAGTACCTACCTAGATTGATATTTAAGCAGAACAATATACAGTCAGCCAGCGCTATGAAAAATCTCACCTTCAGTAGTTTACTTGTACATTAAGGGGGGTTACTTTGTAAAGGCAAGCTTATCTCACAACACAACAGAGTTTTCAGCTAACTATATTCTTGCTCAATCCTTGACGGGGTAGTCAGAGAGGACAGAGTTATCTGCCAGTAAAATAAAAGGAAAAACCACAACGAAAGGTGTAAATGTTACATAGGTAGATACTTTTTCTGTCATAAACATTTACGTCATAGGTACATATAACATTTACGTCATAGCTCCAAACATATGCAAAACTCTCATATACATCTATAGAAACTTTATTGCTGTATAAACATATTATAGCTCCGTATCAACATGTTGTAGATAAAAAATGGCATCTAGACTTAAAGTAAGCACTGTAAGGCTTGTTTTATGAGTTTTCGAACACATTTCGCCTGATTCCAAATATTATGTAACTCAATTTCGAAAAAAAAATTAGTTGTGCCCTTTTTCGTTAAGAAGGCAGGGCAGAATAGTATTTATATTGTTCTTCTCGCACGAATTACCGGCCGAGCTCTCCCGGAGCAACACCGTGATTGTTTGCTCAAATACAAGTATACTACGCCTACAAATAATATAATGTACTATATTATAGTACATTATTGCAAAGGCCGGCAAATAGGCAATTGCAAGCAGGGTTGCCAGGTGTTCGGGATTTTACCGAACTGTTTTTATTGTATTTCAGCCCCGTGTTCGGTGTTCGGTATGACAAAAATACGAAGTATGAGTGGTTCGGTATTTTTTGCTAAAGTTTCTAATCAAAAATCAAAAATTCTAATAAAAATTAAAATTTTATTTCCTGTTTCGCAAAATCAAATCCTTTAAAAATTTTACGCTGCGTGGTTTTTGCGCCGCGTTGTGGAAAGCAGAACTATGTGTTCGTTGTAATTTGAAGTATTATTATTATAAATATAATAATAATAATATATATTAAAAAGGACAGGGATGCCTGGAAATGATATGCTGGCAAATAAAATATTATAGTCATAAAATAGATAATTAAAATATTAAATTGTAAATAGGCCATCAAAAAAAAGCCTTCCTAAGTTTCTTGCCGGTTCTTCTCAGGTGGGCCGCGTTCCAAACCGGTGGTCACTTTAAATATATTATTTTTTCTTTAGTTTTAGTGTATGACATTTTGTAAGCGCCGTTGAAATGGTCTATGCAAAATAAAGATGATTTTTTTAAATTTATTTAGTTAATAATAATAATTTTTATTATAAAATTAGAAATAACAAATAGTTGCTTGAAAGTTGTACTAGTAATCTATATATATATATATATAAAAGAAAGTCGTGTTAGTTACACTATTTATAACTCAACAACGGTTGTACCGATTTAGCTGAAAATTGGTGGGAAGGTAGCTTAAAGCCAGGAGACGGACATAGGCTACTTTTTATCCCAGGAACAAGTTCCTGTGGCAAACGGGAACACTTCTCTACGCGGGCATAGCCGCGGGCGTCAACTAGTGATAAATAAATTAAGTTTTACGTAGTGTTTTATTATGTTAACCCTCAGAAAATCCTGCACTTGTTAGCACAAAAAATCAAAAGGCCCTTTCAATATGTGAAAAAAAATGCCTTAAAAATCAAAGGGGGGAGTTGATAGCAAATGTTCGGTTTTTTTATCTGGACCACTTGGCAACCCTGATTGCAAGTCGAGTAGGAGTAATACAACACACTAATACGCGACAGGCTATTGCCATTTCCGCCTAAGCATAATATAGAGCTTTTCTCTAAAGATTCAGACATTTAATTTAATTAATATTAAAAGTTACACAGGGCTACTACAGTCTAGGGTTAAAAGAAAATGTTACTGTTTTCCCTTCAGTATTTTACGCTGCAAGATGGAAAATCACACTGTATTTCACTACTCACTGCCGCGCTGTCTCGTGTTCGATTCCCGAATCAGAACAAATATTTGTGTATCCACTAATGTTTGGTTCGGAGTTTAGGTATGTCCTATATTTATAATATGTACGTATTTAAAAATATCTAAGTATGTTTATCAGTTATCTAGATCTAATAGCACAAAATTTTGGGCAAGATGGGGCTGTGCGAAAAAGTGTCCCACAAAACCTATTTATTTATTATTTAAAGAACGTTGATACAACTTGTATGTCCAAGAATACACCACTCTCACACATAAAATAATGCCAAGATTGATAAAAGAGATCCAATCAGTATTTAATAACTCTAGCGCACAGGTTCATTTGAATGAATATTACAACGCTCCAGCAATTAATTTAATTTTCTTTGTCCGTATATGCAGTACTTCGCGTGTTTGACTGCCTCTGTGGCGCTGTGGAAGTGTATCCGACTGCTACGCAAAAGGTCGTGGGTTCTATTCCCACCCAGGATAAAACTTTGTGTGATGAACACGATGGTTTATTCTGTGTCTGGGTGTTATTTATCTATAATATTTATTTATTTAGAAATATATAAGTATGTTTATCAGTAATCTGGTTACTATAGTACAAGGTCTGCTTAGTTTGGAATCAGATGGCGTTGTGTGAGTTGTCTAGACTATATTTATTTATTACTAGCTGACCCGCGCGGCTTCGCCCGCGACATACTTCCAACCCCGTGGCACCCATTTAATCCCGTCGCTTATTACTTTTCCAAAAATGTATAAAAGATTTCCCGATTTGTTGACATTTATGATTACTGCTCCGCTCTCCTGTGTAGTGGCGTGATGATATATAGCTAAGAACCTTCCTCGATAAATGGGCTATCTAATACAAAAAGAATGTTTTAAATCGGTCAAGCCGTTTTCATGCTATGTCGTGACAACGTAAAACGGGTTTCATCATTATATATATAGATTAGGTTTTTTTTTCGAAAATAATGACAAAATTTCTAAGCATGTTTGAGAAAAATGATATACCTAACATCTGACAAGTAAGTGGGGCGTTCGAGTTGATTCAATTCTCACGAGATTCTTATCAAATGACATTATCTTTAAACTTGTTATCAGCTGTTTATCTTAGATAGTGCAGAGCAATGTGGGATTTTCGCTTTTCCGTCTGTTTTTAGAAATACCTAATAAAAGATTGTTTTCAACCAATAGCCTTATGAATCATCATCATATCATCATCATATTGTCACGCCTTTATCCCCGAAGGGGTAGGCAGAGGCATATTAAACGCCCACATGTCACCGTATGCATTTTTGTCCCACGCAACAGGTGGTGAGCCTATTGCCGTGTTGAAATGGACAGGCGCAGGCTGTGGTGACCTGCTGTTGAAATTTTTTAAGCCATCATAACCCACCCGTAAGGCATTCAACTTGGCTTAACGACTGCCATTTTATTGGCAACCGGGACCAGCGGCTTAACGTGCCTTGCGAAGCTCGGAACTGGGGTGGGTCTAAATTTAATAAAATATAATAGAATGTGTCTGTTTTAGATGTTAAACATGGAAGAAATTTTGAACCCGTTGCGTTTTTAGTTAGGTGGTAAAATAAGGCTAAAAGGTCTTTTGTGCTACACACTAATTAGCACTACCAATTAAAGTCCTGGTAGTCTAAATTAAATATACATAACATATTTATATTACTAACATGACCACCGGTTCGAATTAATATTATTTCTCTTAGCCAGCAGACCATTTCCAAGCGGCCCTATCCTACAAATAGTCTTTAATGGTGTAATACGTACTTTAAAAAAAAATAACCTTTTAAATTTATTTAATGGTAAATCTCTAAGGTAAAGTGAAGCTTGTTGTAAAATCATAATATAGTTAACCTGAAAGAAACCGCCAATCTAGCTAATTTTTATGCATTATTGTAGAATTTATAAGTGACGTAATTAAAATGGTGCGTCGGGAGTTCGAAGTATGTCACGGGCGAAGCTGTGGGGGATCACCTAGTAAGCTATATTATTATAATGTTTCATCAAAATTTATTCAGTTGTTTTTGCATGAAAAAGTAACAAGCGAACATCCATATCCATCCACTTTTACATTTATAATATTACTTAGTAGGATATCATTGAATTGTGCTATCTAAATGTAAATTGATATTTTTATTAATAACTAGCTGACCGGCCCCGGCTTTGTCCGTGACATACTTCCAACCCCTTGGCACCCATGTAATCCCGTCGCTTATTACTTTTCCAAAAATGTATGAAAGTTATCTCGATTTGTTGACATTTATTATTACTGCTCCGCTCTCCTGTGTAGTGGCGTGATAATATATAGCTATAAACCTTCCTCAATAAATGGGCTATCCAATACAAAAATAATTTTTCAAATCGGCCCAGCCGTTCACGCCTCATGCCGTGACCAAGGGAAATAGGGATTCATTTTTATATAGGTATATAGATTATCAGGGAAGGATGACAACAATTTGATACAATGATCTCAAGACTTTAAAACATGATGTCTAAAATGAATATGAATATCAATGAATATGATAATACATTTTCTTTTCGCTCCGAAGGTCTTGGGGAGTCTCCATACAGTTTTAAGTTGGTTTGGTGTTATAAATAGAACCAACTAACTAACAAAACTAACTATCTTCACGCTGTATCCCTGACGGGGTAGTCAGAGAGGACAGATCGACAGGCTTCGCGATCCATGCATACTTCTTTCGCTTCTTCAAGATTCATCAATCGCTTCATACACGCACGTGTTTAAGAGGCAGGGTTATTATAAACTGCACTTATTTGTTATAGAATGTAAGCTACTTTTACTTTTATATTATTATCACATAAGGTTCTCCATTGCTTGTTGCACTGTACCTTTTTATATGGAAATAAATTATCTATCTACGTCTGGGTATCCGAGTACTTTTGACCTTTCCGTTTTTAAGCAATCTGCTCACGTGGTCTTCATATGTAAGTCTCGGCCTACCCTGACATCTTCTACCCTCTGCTTTCGCACAATATATATTCTTCGTCAATCGTAAATAAAATAAAACCAATAAAAAAACCAAAAAAAAATAATATAAAAATAGAACCAATTCTTAGATTTAAATCTTCATTTCTTAGTTCTAAGTTGATTAGTACGAGTAACTGACGCTACTTCTATATGGCTTCTGTGAGTCACGTGCTTTCATAAAATCGTATCTATATATTAATACTAGATGACCCCCACGGCTTCGCCCGTGACATACTTTGAACTCCTGTCGCACCTATTTAATCCCTATAAATTCTACAATTATGCTTAAAAATTTGCCCGATTTGTCGACATTTATGATTACTGCTCCGCTCCTCAGGGTAGTAGTGTGATGATATGAGCTTCCTCGCTAAATGGGCTATCCAACACTAAATGATTTTTTCAAACCCGAGCAGCCTTGAGATTAGCGCGTTCAACCAAACCAACAAACTCATCAGTTTTAATTATTAGTATAGAGTATAAATGGGAAATAAAAACTCAGTCTTTAGACTTTTCTAAATTTTAGGGTTTAAAAGTCTAAAAGGGGTTTTAGACTTAAACCCTAAAAGTTAGAAAAGTCTCATAAATTGGCTCAGTCTGTCTGTCCTTCCGTCCGTCCTTCTGTACGCATCTATTTCTAAGGAACCATAAGAAATAGACATACGGTTTGCGGCTTTCGATTCAGGACGCCATAAAAACGTGCTAGGAGATTTTGAAGTGTTTACTACCTGCGGTTTTGAAATGGGTCGCGGTTTAAAAGTCGTCTAATTCCTTCTCTACGATAGTGATGTTTCTCCGGGCGGATGTTACTCCGGGCGGATGTTTCTCCGGACGGATGTCTCTTCGGACGGATGTATTTCCGGACTCGAAAGAACTAAATTTACCGTCTATCTGTCTAGCGTGGAGGTCCTGGGCACGAAGTCCTAGGGTTCTCGTCAGACTTTAGCTAGCACCATGCGGTGTAGGCAGGACCAGCCAGTAGCTTTCAAACCGTACCTGAATTTGAACCACTTTTATTGGGTTTCTAGAATAAGCTTTTGTTTGACTTTTAATTGGCAATGTTATGAGCGAGTGTTGCTCGACCTACCAACTTACTAAAGGCGCCAGCATCGGTGACTCATCTGTTAGTCAGCAGGTGCACACCAAAAATAAAAAGCTAATTCATATCTATTTGTAGCAGCATATGGACCCAGGTTCCAAATCCGGGAATGGTTTACAAGTAACTGAAAAGACGTTATTATGGAAGAAGTTTTATCAATCAATCACGCGTTATCCCTGAAGTGGTGGCAGAGACATATACGCCCACTTTTCACCATGTGTATTCCTGTCCTACGAAATAGTTAGTGAGCCCGTTGCCGTGTTGAAATAGACACACAGGTTGTGACTACCTGCTGTGGAATTTTTTCAAGCCGTCCATAATTCCTTCTATTTGGCTTAACGACTGCCATGTTACTGGCAACCAACGGTTTAACGTGCCTTCCGAAGCACAGAAGCTAGCAAATGTAAATGCCACAAAATGGTCACCCGTCCGTGACCAGCCATAGCGATGGTTGCTTAACGCAGTGATCGTTTACAAAACACTGAGTCAGAGCGGGGCCTCGAGCGTTTCATGATGAAGAAGTTGATCATTTTATGTATCTCTGTTTTGTCATTTCCTGATCAGTCACAAACAATTTAGATACAACTTTATCACATTACTAGATGACCCCCACAGCTTCGCCCGTGGAATATTTCGACCTCCCGTCGCACCTATTTAATTCCGTCGCTTATAAATTCTAAAATGACGCATAAAAAATTGCCCGATTTGTCGACATTTATGACTACTGCCCTGCTCCCCAGTGTAGTAGCGTAATGACATATAGCCTTCCTCGATAAATGGGCTATCTAACACTAAGAATTTTTCAAATCCGACTAGTAGTTCCTGAGATTAGCGCTTCAACCGAACGAACAAACTCTTCAGCTTTATAATAATAGTATAGATGTAGCATACCTATTGTACTTTATTATGTATGAGTTTCAATTAATTTCCTTAATTATTTTATTTTTGTGTTTGTCTTTCCGTGTTTGTCTTACTGTGTTTGTTTGTGTGTTCCCAGCTCAAACACAATGATATTGGCCGTGAATGAGTTTCTAGACGATCTGCGGTAAGTGAAGTCCTTATATAATTTGACTAACAATATTAATATACTTTGACAGCCTTGTAGGCGCAGTGGTAGTTTATTCGACTAGCGCGCTGAGGTCCCGGGTTCGATTCCCGGGTCGGAATAAATATTTGTGTGATGCACAAACGTTTGATTCAGAGTTTGGGTGTTTGCTATGTATAATATGTATGTATTTAGAAATATAAAAGTATGTCTATCAATTGTGTAGATCCCATACCACAAGCTAATATTAGCTTACTCTGAGCTAGATGGCGCTGCGTAAAGTCCACAAATGTCCAAAATATCCACATTTGCCTATTTTTTTATACGAAGAGAGATCCGCTTAATTATTGCAACAGCAATAATAAAGCGGTAATTTAAAGGCTATTTACACAAAAACATTATTAATGCTTATCATTTTTAAAATGTCAGTTGGCTTCAGCACTTTATGAAGATTATTTTGTCCCTTAACACTTAGCAAATTAAATGAATATCATAGGCGAAATGGCAATATCAAGAAATGAGCAAATAAATTAATTTTGTGCGCGGGCGTAGTACTTGAGAGCAGAGAAGTAATCAAGTAATTTGGATAATGTTCATAAAACATTGTCGTGAAATTAATAAACGACGGGATTAAATAGTTGCCACAGGGTTCGAAGTATGTCACGGGCGAAGCCGGGCGGGTCAGCTAGTTAAATATAATTTGTAAATACTAACCAAATAAAAAACTAACTATCTTCACGCTGTGTCCCTGACGGGGTAGTCAGAGAGGATAGATCGCCAGGCATCACGATCCATGCATACTTCTCTCGCTTCTTGCAGATTCATCAATCGCTTTATACATGCACGTCTGGGTATCCGAGTACTTTTGACTTTTCCGTTTTTGGGCAATCTGCTCACTTGGTATTCATATGTAAGTCTCGGCTAACCCTGACTCTTTCTACCCTCTACTTTCGTACAATATATATTCTTCGTCAATCGTTCCTCACTCATTCGTTGGACGTGTCCAAACCAACGAAGCACGCCCTTTTCCAGCTTAACGCTGACATTTTCATTCAAATCTGCTATATTGCGTATCGCTTCTTTATGTATTCGGCCAGCCAACGTTACACTGCACAATTTTCGAAGTGATTGCATGTCCACAGCATTGCATTTACTTTCAAATAAACTATAAACTTTGGAAATTAAATTTGAAACAAATATTTCGGGGATAGAGGCATGACACTATGATCGGATGATATGGAGACCGAGTACTTGGCACTAAACTCCCCACATCCGTCCGCATAGGCGTTGATTTGGTCAAGCGCACGGACCAGGTTAAATACCTGGGATCTGTATTTCACACGTCCAGTGACATCGATTGTAATATCAAGTCACGCATTGCGGCCGCGTGGGCCAATTGGCGGGAGATGACTGGTGTTATTTGTGACCCAAAAATGCCGATTCAGTTGAAAGGACAGGTCTATAAAACCATTGTTAGACCTGTCCTTTTACATGCAGGCAGTGAGACGTGGCGAAAATTGAAGCGACACAAGCAGGAGCTACGTGTCACGGAAATGAAGATGCTGCGGTGGATGTGTGCGGCCTAACCGCGTGAGGAACTCTCGCATCAGCGGCAGCATTCACGCACACAGTGTCACGGGACATTGCAGATAAGTCATGTACCTATAGTCATGTCCGCCGAGCTACGTGGGAAACAAATGTCTGGCCATGTCAGCCCCGCCGGGTCCCAGTAAAAGGGGAACACCCAAGAAGTGCTGGCTTGACGTCGTAGGGGATGACATGCGTGCCAATGGTCTCACTACAGGGGATGCCGATAACCGTGCGTAGTGGAGGTGAAAATGTAAGAAAGTAGACCCCGAACCTCGCGATACGCAACTGTGACCCAGTTTTCGGATGATGATGAGAGGCATGAAAATATGTGTGTAAGTTGATTTTGAAAAAATGTTAGATGTGCCCTTTCTTCTTACTGACGGTAGTATAGGTACGAGTATAAAAAGCTCTTGAATATCGTTCGCTTCCTAATAAGATAATAAGAAAAAAAAAGCAACCAATCTACCATAGTACCTACCTACTCGTAAACAATTCAAGGACTCCACCTTATTTAACACCACCGCGTGAATATAAATGTACAATATTACGCAATTCGTACTCAATACTCGTTCATTATCGGAAGGGGCCCTCGAGTCGTGATCATGTATTTATACATATATACATATTGTCACGCCTTCATGCCCGTAGGGGTAGGCAGAGGCATACCATACGCCCACATTTCACCGTATGCATTTTTGTCCCACGTAACAGGTGGTGAGCCCATTGCCGAGTTAAAATGGACAAGCGCAGGCTGTTGTGAACTGCTGTTGGAATTTTTCAAGCCGCCAATAAGGCCTTCAATTGGGCTTAACGACTGCCATTTTATTGGCAAACGGGACCAACGGCTTAGCGTGCCTTCGAAGTACGGAAATGCTCGCAAATGTAAATTCCAGAAAGTGGGCACCCATCCAAGGACCAGCAATAGCCAAAATTGCTTAACGCAGTGATCCTTTACAGAACACTGAGTCAGCGGGGCCACGAGCGCTTCATGTATTTTTACTACCTTAAAGTATTTAAATATGTATATATATAAATGTAGGGATAGGGAGAAATATGTATATAAATGTAGGGATATCTAAATACACTAGCTATGCCCTGAGGATTCGCCTGTGGCATACTTCAGACCCTGTCACTTTGTTAAACTAAATTACAAATTATTTAAAGCGTTCATGGCCCCGATAACTCAGTGTTCTCTAAACGATCACTACGTTAAGCAACTTTCGCTGGTCCTTGAATGGGTGACAGCTTTGTGGCATTTATGCGAATGCCAGTTACATGGCAGTCTTTAAGCCAAGTTCAAGCCTTTAACTTGGAATATTATATACGCAGCAAAATGACCTCAAAATGGCGGCCACCCACGTGCGATGTGTCATAACCCTTAGCGTAAAAAAATATTGATCCTTTATCTATCCAGTGGCGTAATTAACGGATAGAAATAAAAGATAAATGTAGCTACAACAGCAAACTGAACCCCCCACCCCGCACCCCACACACATAAACGACATAGTTATATTTTTTTTTAAATTGCCACCTTTTCTTGCTTCATCTTATATATTCCCAGTTGCTTCCAAGCCCTACCTGGATGTGGCGCCTGAGGTCCACATTTATTTGACTGCCAGGACCCAATAGCAGCTATCGTTTGGCATTGCTTTTGGCTGCTTTCAGATCAGCATTTTTCGACGTGATTATTTAGTTTCTTCCCATTTCACAAGCGATAATCTTAGGCCTGACAAGATGTATACAAAATAGACAATACAAAACAATGAAATTATTATGAATAGAGAGCTTGTATTGATTCTTCTTAAGATTGAGAAGTATATAAACAACACTATTGTTTCTCAGCTATAAATAACTCTAATCGATCGTCGAGAACTAATTTACACAGTCTAAGTGACACCTCTATGATAAATTGGTCTCGAAGCTTAATTCAGTTTCAACTAGGCTGTATACGTAGTCGCTTTTGCGTAGAATCATATGTATAGTTAGTAAAATGTGATTTTAAATTATCTATGGAACAATTTTCGTGTGTTTTATAATCTGTGTTGCGTTTTTAATCAAATATTCAAATATTTTGTGAATGCATGGCAAAAACTATTGAAGAATTAATTATATTTAAAAGAACAGCGCTTAAATATCTAATAGCTCGAGAATCTAGGCTATTATCTCTCGGCAAAAAGCCTATTAATAAAAAGATAGCCAATTTCGTTCGAAAAGATCACAATGACAGTTGGTCAACTTTTATGGACTCTCTAAATGAAGACCTTACAAAGAATTTAAACATAATTAATTTGGGACAACATAAAGAGGAGATAATTAATGTGCCTAGAAGTCCTACAAGATGCAGATTCGTTTCAACATCTAGAGAATTCTTAATAAAGTATAGAATGGACTTTCGGTAAGATTACTAAGCAATCCGTACACTATACTAGGGGCACGCTATGATGGCCGTTTTGACGTTTGTCCTTTCATGAAGTTTCGTATTAATTTTAATTACATTTTATTTATAGAAATATGTGAATAGTCGGACCACATTAGAGGGTATTTATACTACGGTAGAAAATAGAGTACTTATGTAAAACAAGTAAAATATCATCACTATTGTAATATGTCAAAACGGCCATCATAGCGTGCCGTTAGAATAGGAATAATTTATTACATAACTATCTTCATGCTGTATCCTAGTTGGATAGTCAAAGAGGACAGATCACCTGGCATCGTGATCTCTGCATACTCCTATTGCGTCGTATAGATTTATTAATAGTTTCATTCATGTCCGTCTGGGTATCTAAGTATTTTTGACCTTTTGTTTTTGAGCAATCTACTCACATGGACATCGTATGTAAGTCTTGGTCTAAACTTTTACCCTCTACTTTTGCCCATAAATATTCTTCGCCAATCTTTCCTCACTAGGGCAGGACTATCATCGTCCAACAGGAACCTAAGTATTGTTACTGAACTATTATCTATACTGACACTCCGAAAAAGAATACGAGCCTAATGAAACTTCGTATTTGCCAATTCCGACAGAAAATACGCGTTTCATCATCTACTGATCGGAAAGCAGCCTTTATTTAGACTACAAGACGTGTCAATGGAATGAATATACCCACAAAGTCGAAAAAATAATCCCTCCCTCAACTCAGTTGGTTAAAAACAGTATTGGTATTGTACAACTAGAGAATTCGTTAGTTTTATCACTATAGGGGATATTGCTATCGGAGATAATCCACAGTACCAATGTTAATCAGTATACCTAGTGACATCGGCTCAAACGGTAACACGTATCTATTATCAAAATTTTAGAGGAATTCGGTGAGTGATTGTGTTTATGTAACTGGTCGGCAGTGTAATCAATCTCTTTTGTTGGGTATTTTTTTAATGGCAGTGTAATAGGTCTATTTTTGTTTTGCACTATCTGTGCCCCATACTTCCCTGTTTTGCACTTACTTCCAATCCCCGTTGCATTTTACCTAATTTGTTCAATTAAAAATGTATCAATTTTTGACGCGCTCGTCAAAAATCGATGCCGCCGATGATCGGCCCCGCGGTCTCAGTGTTCTGTAAACGATCACTGAGTTACGCAACTTTCTCTATGACTGGTCCTCGGATGGGTGACCACTTTGGGGCATTTACATTTGCGAGCGTTTCCGAGCTTCGGAAGCCACGTTAGGCCGTTGGACCCGGTTAGTAATTAAGTAGTAAAGTAACATGGCAGTTGTTAAGTCAAGTTGAAAGCCTTAGCTTGAAAAATTTCAACAGCATTTAGCCACAACCTGCGTCTGTCTATTTCAACACGGCAATGGGCTCACCACCTATTACGTGGGACAGAAAAACACATAGTGAAAAGTGGGCATATAATATGCTACCTTTTCACTATGTGCTGCCACTTCGGGGATAAGGCGTGATAGATAGGCGGGGATAAGGCGCCTTTATCCCCCATCTTAGGTACCGTCCAGTCGCTTTCAAGTTTAGCGCTTTGCAACACATTAACATATTCATATTTATTACAAGACCAGCTGCATCAACAACAGAACACCCCCTAACCAGCTAGAAGTGTATTTAAATGACTGTCCCTGCACTATTGGTACACATACTTACAAAATTATTGAAGATATTTGTATGTTTGTTATTCAATCACGCTTAAACGCCGGAAACAATTTGGCTGAAACTTCGTATAACGATTCAACTAGGCTAATTTTTATCACCGGGACAAGTACCTATTAGAAAAGGGTACGGGACAACTTCAGCTCGTGTGAAATTTTATAAACTAACTATCTTCACGTTGTATCCCTGACGGGTAGTCAGAGACGACAGATCTTCACTATTCATGAATACTTCTTTCGCTTCCTGCAGATTCATAAATCGCTTTATACATGCACGTATGCGTATGGGTATCCGAGTACTTTAGTCTTTACGGTTTTTGAGCAATCTGCTCACGTGGTCTTCATATGTAAGTCTCGGCCTACCCTGACTCCCCTCTACTTTCGCACAATATATATTATTCATCAATCGTTCCTCACTCATTCGTTGGAAGTGTCCACACCAACGGAGCACGTCCTTTTCCAGCTTAATGCTGATATTTTCTGTGAAAAACTGAGTGTGTTATAATAATCCACGCGACTAAAGTATAACTGCTTTAGCTCCGTCTATATGCATGACATAACATTGAAATCTACAGCTAAAATTAGTAGCAACGTACGAGTATGATAGCTTTCTCCTAATTCTTAAGAGCAAAATAAATATTTTATGCACTAGCTATGAAAGGAAGAGAGAAAGAAAATGTGTGCCGCATTCTGCTCTCTCTTACTCCTATAGTGTGATACAGACAATAGGCCTGCACTGTGTCTTAGATATACGAAACTACAGTAATATAAGAAAAGTAACTTCCTTGCATTCTATTCTTCACTAACTTCTGTCTCCCTTACAAATTCTGATCGCCTCACCCGATCACTCTTTTCGTAACGTCACGTATTCACCATTTTACTCCTTAAGCCAAGGTCACCGTGAATAGCCCTCAGGCATATCCTGCGACGCGGTTGGAAAGAAGGCGGAGGAATTTTAATAATTCTACTAACATTTTGACAGCTAAATACAGCGATTCTGGTTCTATTCTACGGCTTGACAATAGTAGACTCGGCCCCCTGCTACCTCTGCAGTAGGAATGAAAATTGCGTAAGCAAAAAAAAAGGATAAAGTACTTCTTAAGTCAAGCGCGCGTAAAGTAGTTTTCCTTCAAATCAAATTACTAAACTAAGATTTTTACCAATTCCAGTGGAGGCAGAATGACGGAAGCACCGGTAGTGACTGTGGAGCAGGGCCAGCTTCAAGGCCGCATTTCCTCCAGCCCCACTGGGAAGTCCTTCTACAGCTTCCAGGGCATACCTTATGCCAAACCACCATTGGGTTCATTGAGGTTTAAGGTAAGACTACATTTTCTTGTTTCTAACGCCCTGCGGAAAAAGAGGTGTGTGTGTGTGTGTGTGTATTAGTTAAACCTGTGTACCTGTCTGTGTAAGTATAAAGCTGTCATACAGTTGGGCCAAATTTGATGCGACTTTGTTTGATCGAAAGTCGATGTGATCGTTTGTTTTTAGCTATATTTTTAAAGATCATCACCATAAAATCAATAAGTCTAATTAATCTGCGCGATACTTAACTTCTCAAGTTACGCCAACTACCCAACTCCATAAGTGGGACAAAAATGTATAATGTTATATGTAAAAATGTAATATGTGCCTCTGCAAGCCCTACAGGGATAAAGGGGTGAATGTTTAATAATAAACACACTGTCAGGAGGAATACAGCTTAAAGATAGTTAGTTTAGTTCATATAAGTTTAATTAAATATAGTTAGTTTAGTTCATATAAGTATAAAAATTCCACATGTTATGTATGTATTTAGAAATATATGTATGTATATCAGTAAGTCAAAAGTACTCGGATTCCCAGACGTGCATGTATGAGATAAATCTGCAAGAAGCGAAAGAAGTATGCATGGATCGCGAAGCCTGGCGATCTGTCCTCTCTGACTACCCCGTCAGGGATACAGCGTGAAAATAGTAAGTTAGTATTTATGTTTATCAGTTCAGTTGTCTAGATCCCGTAACACAAGCTTATATTAGCTTACTTCGGGCTAGACGGCGCGCGCTGTGTTCCAAAATATGTCCCACAATATTTATTTTTGTTGCTTGCGAACGGAACTGCTGTTCTGTCGGATCTTCAAGACTGGGTATCCGAGTACTTGCAAAAAAAAGATCTTTGATTCTATGATCTTTTTTTTCGATCTTACAAATAGAAGACCTTTTGGAAAAAGGCCAAGGTCAAGAGTACCCTTAACCGGCGAGCGTAAATAAAATCACTTATGAAAGTAGAATAAGCGAAAGTTGTATTTCAAGAATTGAATTGAGGAATGGTATGGCTTTCCTCTTGCTACGTTCCTGACGTACAACCCTGTTGACATACTGCCTACCTCGCTGGGAGACAGGCGTGATGATATGTATGTATGTATGCAAGTCGTAAATTCTGTGACGGTTGAATAATAGTTAGGTATAGAAACAATGCGATACGCTGATGTGATAAAGGAAATTTCAAAGACGTTGTTGGTAACACACTCAACACACAAGTGTATGAGTCATAGAACGTGTGCCCTACTAGAGACGCTTTTTTTATTACGTGTTTAATTAAATCCTGATGGATTGGCATCCATGACAATTTAAGCACTTGGTTTTTTTGGAGCCCGGAATCCAGGAACTACTGGTTCGAATTGAACAATTTTTAATGTATTGGATAGCCCATTTATCGAGGAAGGCTATAGGTTATAGAAAAATGAAAATGAAAAATCTTTTATTCATGTAGGTCGAAAAGTAACACTTATGAACGTCAAGGTTACTGCTTCTAAATTTACTGTCAGGTTCGCAAAGCAATAGGTAGAGCCTGAGGAACAACCTGTCATTAAAACTCATGGCCACTCTTTTCTAATCGCCAGTAATTTACATGATATTTGACCAATTATATAGTAATGAGTTTATACAAAAGAAACAAAATCAATGTTATGTTCAAATTCAAATCAAAATTAGAGCGATTCCACCATCTCGATCTACTTGCCAGTTCTAAGGGCAGCCCACCCTTTATGAAGTAAAATCTGGCAAGAAAGTCCATGGATGCTCTTTTAAAATGTAGGTATAGCATCCAATTTTAAAAGGTGCGATGGAAAAAAAAATTGAACCAGTAATTTCTGAGATTAGCGAGTTCAACCATACAAACAAACAAACTGTTCAGCTATAGATATACATTAGTATTATTATGTTACGTTATAGGCTACATTGACCATTTTCCATCAGGTGTTAGGTATGTTTGTCTGCCACCTCAGTGGTATAAAAAAAGTAGGTGTATACCTAACACTACGTATATAAAAATCGAAATTCCATAACAGCAAATTTATCTTGACTTCAACGAGATAACTAGTAATCTCTTTATCTCTTGTTTCTCTTACGAGTATGATAAGGAGTAGTAAAATCTTACTCACAGTGTTATTTAAGCGAAAATGTACAATTATTCACTTCAACCTTGGAAATTATGAGCTCCATTGATGATAGAAGGTTCTATAACATCATTGTTGGGAGCAATGGGTCTGACAACGTTTTTTACTTTAAATGCCAAATAAATCTACAAAAAAATCCAATGATTTTCTATTTTTTAAATAACAAAGAGACTGAAATATCTGCGATCAAAGTGCGTATAACGCGGGTCACAACCCTGATCATTGTACAGTCGCGCTATCGTTCGCAACCGAACGCCGCACCGCGCTTTATCGCAGTCTGTGCGAGGCTGTGACGTCATAATGGGCGCTCCTAATCTCTGAAATTCAAAAAAGTACTAAAACTTCTCGTCATTATAACTTTGAAAATACTGCATGTATTGAAGTGAAATGAAAAAGTAATGTAATGTACATGAGCTACGCTCCAATTTTAGCTGTATTTGACCCTTTTGTGTTCTACATTGCAGTCTGTCTCCAACCCCGTATGGATCTGCGTCATTGCTTCGTCCGTTAGTCAGCAGGTGCACCACCGCTAACAGATGAGGCCGATTTGGCCCTGGAGATATTGATGTGGCCTTTAGTACCTCGTCATCTCAGAAAATTCAGCTATCCACCTGATCTATTAGTTATTTGCGACTTTTATGAGGTCGTTAGTCAACGGTTTTTGAGATCTTTTGACACTATCGGCATGATATTAAATGAAGTCTTTGCTGGTTACAGGCCCCTCAACCGCCAGAACCATGGGATGGTATCCGCGACGCCACCTCCGAAGGAAATGTTTCTGCACAGATTGACATTTTCAAGAAGCAAGTGTACACGGGCGACGAAAATTGTTTATTCCTCAACGTTTACACAACCAATTTAGATGGAGCTTTCCTTCCTGTCATGATTTTCATACACGGAGGTGGTTTTAAATTTGGTTCAGGAAATTCAGACTTATATGGTGCTGATTACTTGGTAGAAAAGGATGTGGTGGTCGTCACTTTAAACTATAGGTGTGGTGCTCTTGGATTCTTAAGTTTGAACACGCCTGAAGTTCCAGGAAATGCTGGGTTAAAGGATATTGTAGAAGCGATCAGATGGGTAAAAGAAAACATTCACAATTTTGGAGGTAACTCTGGTAATATCACAATTTTCGGCGAAAGCGCCGGTGGTGTTGCAGTAAGCCTTTTAGCAGTTAGTCCTTTAAGTAAGAATTTGGTTAGTAAAGCAATTATCCAGTCAGGAACTGCGTTGAGCTCTTACACAGTACAGAAAACGCCTTTGAAGAATGCAAGAACACTTGCTAGCGTTCTTGGTTGTGAATCTGATGATTCGGAAGAAATTCTTGAGTTTTTACAAGCTTGCTCAGCGAAAGAGATCGTTGAAGCTCATCAGAAGATTACCTCACCTGAAGAGTTTCTCCACAACCCTTTCAATGTAGTCGTTGAAACAGATTATCCTGGAGTTGAAGCATTCCTCACTGAACCCTTCATTAACTTATTAACATCTGGTAGAGTCGCTCAGATACCAATAATGATTGGTGCGTGTTCTTTAGAATTCACCACCGGTCATAAGTCAGATGATCTTCAAACTTTTATACCTGATGAACTGAACATTTCTAAAGATTCCGAGGAATCCTTAAAAATAGTTGAAGAATTAAAACACCTATACTTCAAAGACGATACACCTGATGGACTATTTCAACTAATATCGGACCGATACATCAAAGTAGATACCAACAGGGTGGTCCAATATTTGATCCAAGTCACCAATAAACCAGTGTATTATTACAACTTCGACTATGCTGGTGCCCTTAATCTTTACAGCAGAATTATGGAGCAGGACGTTAAACATGTCGGACATATGGATGAGTTGGGATACCTCTTCAGAAATGACTATCAAACAGATTTAGACATTTCAGATAAAGATCATAAGACGCGTGAGAGAATGTTGAGATTATGGACCAACTTTGCTAAGGGCGGGTGAGTAATGTTTTGTTATTTATACTGTAAAGGAAGTCAAAGATATACTTACACTCGAATATGACAGATTTAAGAATAAATTTGCCAAATGATTGAATTGGATGAACGAAATTCCATTACACTGCAATAATTTAATAAGCTTTTAATGTTTTACATTTTATAACGTCTATTACTAACTACTGTATTCAACTCTTTCTAATTTCTCCACTTTCCATTTTTTACAGCAACCCGACGCCTGATCAGAGTCATTATTTACCAGTTACCTGGTTGCCAGTAACCAAAGACAACCTGTATTATCTAAATATTGGTTCAGAACTAACATTAGGAACTAATCCCGATAAAGAGAGGATGGAATACTGGGACAACTTGTATAGAAAACATTTCACAATTTGGGAACACCCGAAAACAAATATTGTTGAAGAGACTATCAAACATGAACCCCCAGTCGTCGTTGCTAGTCACATCGAAGTTGACAATGAAATATCATCTGAACTAACTTCAGAGAATGTTGAAGATACTTCAGAATCTAACGAATTGGTTGACCTGAACGAAGCTACTACGGAAGTTAAAGAAACGGTTATAACAGAAGTTTATAATGTTGATGATATCGATCAACCAATTTCTATTATCGATATACCCGCTCCAGATGTACCTGAATCTCCCAAGTTAAACGAATCAATCGAGCCCAATTTAAATGAATCAGTTGAATCAAAATCAACCGAATTCAAATTTAATGAATCGGTCGAATCAAAATCAACCGAATTTAAATTTAATGAAACGGTTGAAACTACATTTAAAGAAACGATCGAACACAAATTCAAGGAATCAACTGAACCCGTTAGCTTAGTGTTCAACAATCACCACGTCAATGGAGACCGCAAAGTGAGGACATCGAATGAAATCAAAATGGTTTCGAATACAAATGGAGCGCCTAAAGACGTGATCAGAGCGAATGACCCTCCGGAAGACGATTTGCCCAAAAACATAGGCGTTAACAAGTTTGTTAACTTCTTCGAGTCACTTGGAGGCAAGAAGTGAGATGAAAAAATTTGTAAAAGAACATCAAAATAGTGATAAAGGCGTTGTAGATGTCCGTTTAAAACTTGGTGTACTTACTGACTGACTGACTTACTGTCATATTAGTGGCCAGTCCCGAAATTTATATAAATCGATAGCTGATATTATTATAGGACTATTAAGGCCCTCTTATAACTGTGTATCCTGGGACTCGAACTCTGTATAGTCCCAAAAGAAGTAAGAGTGTCTTTGAATTCGCCTCAAAATTAATCAAAAGATGCTATAAATACAAAAATCTAAAATATACCACCATCCTCAAAAAATAGTCACTATTCGTAGAATAACCTTAAAAGTTGTTCACGTGACTCCATAACCAGCTGATTGTTAATTTCTCAAAAATCTGACCCTTATCATGAGTAGCTGTTAAAAAATTAAAAAGTATGTTTATCTATTCAGTGGTCTGGATCTTATATTACAAGCTTATATTAGCTTAATTTGGTCTCGATGACGCTGTATAAAAATGTCCCACAATATTATTTATTTGTTTTAAGAATTATTTTCATTTAATTCCATGTAATATAATTTCTTGGAATTAAATTCCATAATAATTCCAAGAAATTTTAATAGAGGAATTGGTTGTAATTTATATTATCCAATATAATTATATATTCTAATTATGATATACACTATATTAGACAGTAGCTTTTACCTGCGAATTCGTCCGTGCTATACACATTTCTTTTCGTGATGTTCATAACACCACGGGTGATGGATTTATTTATAGATTTTGTGACTGGTCGCCCATTTCATTTTTTTCAACAGTAGGCATACCACGCATCTCCAAACCCATTTATCTTATAATGAATAAAGTCGCAAATTGTGAGGAAAATATTTAATATTACTTTAATTTCTGGTTTCTACCGTACTATGTAAATCACAGAGCAATGAATGTTCCTCGCTTCCTCTCGCTTGCGCCCTAATAGAGACGATAATAATAATGATACCTCATGCCCAGTTTACGTCCGGCTGCAGTCAAAATTCACATACGTTGTCGCTATCAATTGTATGTAGTATTTAGTGATATCGTATGAGTAAAGAATGACGCCTCTGACACGCTTGGTTGGTTGTATGAAATACTAGGTGACCCCACCCCCCCCCGGCTTCGCCCGCGACATACTTCGTACTCCCGTCGCACCTATTTAATCCCATCGCTTATAAATTCTACAAAAAGGCATAAAAATTTGCCCGATTAGTCGACATATTTCACTACTGCTCCGCTCCCCAGGGAAGTAGCGAGATGATATATAGCCTATAGCCTTCCTCGATAAATGGGCTACCTAATACAGCGTGAAGATAGTTTAACACAAAAAGAGTTTTTCAAATACGACCAGTAGTTCCTGAGATTAGCGCGTTTTACCAAACAAACAATTTCTTCGGCGTCTCTAATAGAGCGAGAATGACATTGATTGCTTGCTCTGTGATGTAATATAAAACTTGATATTGTCATATTGTTTTGAATCGCGGTATGGCAATTCTTAATTAAAGTTAGGACTATCTTCAAAGCGGTATATTATATGAAGAGCATTGTATATAGGGAGAATATTTGATGAAAAATTATGGGCAGGTACACCTTAAATGTTATAGTTACATCGAAACGTTCCTATGAGACTATCCATTTTCTTTTCTTTAACATTTACTGATTTTAGAAAAAAGTTGTTTCCAGTAAATTCCAAAATACATTTTTCAATTTATTCCATTCCATATAATATATTACATTCCGTAATAATTCCAAGTAATATTATCAAGATGAATGAATTTATTGTAATTTATATTGTCCACTATAATTATATATTCTGATTTTGATATACATTAAATGAAACAGTAGTTTTTACCTGCGGATTCAGGAACGAAATGTGTATAGCACATACACATTTCGTTCTTGTGATGAACATATTACGTAGGTAAAAATACGACTGATGAAATGTATAGCTACGAGTACTATCCTCGGTGAAAATGGTGCAGTGGTTTAATATTTCATTACTAACTAATATAATAATAATATAAGTATAAATATAGTACCTTTCATATATAATAGTCTTCCATAATGGTTGTATAAAATTATATCAACGTATATATTTTACATTAAAAAAACTTGTAAACACACAAACTTTGTACAAGAATTTAAACTTTCATTGTCACAAACATTACTATCAAAGTAAGCGGGATATTTACTATATACGGGATATTTAATATTTCTTATTAGAATTTTCTGATATTTTGGCACTGTAGCGAATGAGGAACTACTGTTAAAATTAAAACTTCTGGTTACTTTTTACTGTACTGGCGGTTAAAGATGAAATGGAATGTTTTTATCAGCGAACGTTTGCGAATGTTTTTATAAACGATCACTAAGTTACGCAACTTTTACTATGGCTGGTCCTCGGATGGGTGACCACTTTGTGGCATTTACATTTGCGAACGTTTAAACCATTTGCCTGGTTGAAGGCCTTATGGGCGGCTTGAAAAATGTCAACAGCAGGTCGTCACAACCTGCGTCTGTATATTTCAACACGGCAATGGGCTCACCACCTATTACGTGGGACAGGAATCCACACGGTGAAAAGTGGGCATATAATATGCCTCTGCCACCCCTTCGGGGATAAGGCGTGATGGATATTTATTTTATTTATTTACATATATTATGTCGAAATATTATAATAACACATGGTAAATATCTCGTTAACTTTAAAAGTAAAACAAACTGACTAACTCGAGATCAATTGTCCATTGTCATTAGATATTATTATTTTATTAAAATACCTACTTGACTTGATTATAACATAATTTATGAAAATAATTATAAAATGGGTATCAATTTCGCATAATAATAAAAAAGAACAATTCTATGTCATTCTTACAGATAGTCAGTTACATTACAAAATCGAATAATTACATTACAAAACCTAAATTATTAACATCTTACGTTTATTGATAAAAGTAGACATTATAAATAATTTAATAAACTCTTTATTTAGTCATATCTCATAAGGCACACTAAGCCGTGGTCCCGGTTGCCAGTAACATGTAAATGTTAAGCCAAGTTGAAAACCTTATGGACGACTTGAAAATTTTCATCTTTACTTACACAACTTACCCATGTCAGTTTCAGCATGGCATTAGCAGCGCGAGTGTTACACCTCTGGTGTTGCAAGCGTATATTGGCTACTACTACTATGTGGTGTATGGTTATCTGCCACCGCAGTAGTATAAAAAAGTCATACTAGCCTTCACAGTCTAGTCCTGTTTAGTCTTCTGATTTGGCATATTGAGGAAAGTATACATAAGAGAAATTATTTGGTAGGTAAATATATTAATAGGATACGTCACATATACAGTAGGTATACAAGATGTCCCATTCAGGATCTGCTAAGCCGAAGCTTGGAATAGTATTGCTAAAGTCAATATAAAAGAACTAATTTAATTTTCAAGTAAAGAAAAATTACGTTGTCTTGCAAAAATCACCATTATCATCAACTCTACCATATTTTTAGGGTTCCGTACCTCAAAAGGGAAAAACGGAACCCTTATAGGATCACTTTGTTGTCCGTTAAAAATAAAATAAAAGAAATGTAAAGTATTATATACTCAAGTCTCTGTAATAACCAAACTTCTAAGTTAACGGAAAAAAAAGATCTGTCAAATTTACTAAGTTGCAATTTTTAACGGAACCCTCAGTTGGATAGACCGACTCGCACTTGGCCGGTTACAATTTATTCCAAAATAAGTTTGGTTAATTAAAAGATAAAGAAAACTTGGTTAATTAAAAGTTAAAGATTGGAATAAATATGTTTATATTATGATTCCTTTTCCAATTTATTCCAAATTATAAACATACTAGTTGACGCCCGCGGCTCCGCACGCGTGGTAAAGTTTTCCCGTTTTCGTTTCATTTAAAAAAAATGTTAATTTGATGTGTAAGCTATATTATTGTAACGTTTCATCAAAATACATTCAGTAGATTTTGCGTGAAAGAGTAACAAACATCCATTCTCACAAACTTTCGCATTTATAATTTTTAAAATAGGCTCAGTAGTTTCCAACCCTATTCATTACAAACAAACTCACAATATCCTTTTTATAATATCAGTATAGAAGTATGAAATTTGGGTCGATTTGTAAACATTAATGATATAACTGCTATGCTCTGCTGGTAAACCTTTTTGGAATAAGCAATACCTATTGCTTATTCCAAAATATAAATATTAGGCTTTAAACGGTAATACATTTATATCCAATTATATTATGTATTTAATTAGCAGTCTTTAATTTACATAGTGTAGATATTATGTGCCAATATAAAATTTAGTCTGTATATTTAACTATTAATTATATATTCTTATATTGAATGGATGTTAGAATTATATTTTTGTATAATTAATATTAATAAGTCAATAAAATTGTTATTTAAATGCTTTCTAATTTTTTTCTCGTAATGTTGTAGGAACGGCGGAGGGGGGGATGTCCCGACAAAGAGGAAGGATCCTCTGACCAGGCAAAGTAATCGCTTCTATTCCTTCTTCACCTATAACACATACAAGACACGCATTCATTACTCCGAATTTCCTAGTAAAAATAAATGAAATTTACTTAATATCTACATACATACATACATAATGTCACGCTTTTATCCCCGAAGGAGTATGCAGAGGCATAATTAACACCTACATTTCGCCGTATGCATTTTTGTCATGAAATGGAAAGGCGCAGGCTGTGGCGACCTGCTGTTGAAATTTTTTAAGCCGCCCATAATGTCTTTAACTTGACTTAACGACTGCTATTTTATTAACAACCGGGACCAACGGCTTAACGTGCCATCCGAGGCACGGAATTGAGGTGGGGTCTAAATGGCCGAGTAATTTAATAAAATAAAATAAAATGTGTCTATTTTAGATGTTAAATTTCGAAGAAATTTTGAACCTGTTGCCTTTTTAGTGGTGTGGTAACAAAAAAGGTTAAAAGGTCTTATGTGCTAGACACTAATTAGCACGACCAATAAAGTCCTGGTAGGCTCGGACTGAACCATACTTAATTACTATGGTTTCGTATCAAACTTGTTAGAAATATCATCCGCGAGTGAATATAATTGTGATCCAAACAATACAGGCCTATTGCCTGGTCTAAAATAGAAGGGAAGCACTCGTGGCCCCGCTAACTCAGTGTCCTGTAAACGATCACTGCGTTAAGCAACTTTCGCTATGGCTGGTCTTTGGATGGGTGACCTCGTTCTGACATTTATATTTGCGAGCGTTTCCGTGCTTCGGAAGGCACGTTAAGCTGTTGGTCCTGGTTGCCAGTAAAATGGCAGTAGTTAAACCTAGTTAAAAGCCTGATAGCCAGCTTGAAAAAAATTCAACAGCAAGTCACCACAGCCTGCGCCTGTCGTTTTCAACACGGCAATTGCCTCACCACCTGTTACGTGGGACTAAAATGCATACGGTGAAATGTGGGCGTGTAGTATACGTCTGCCTACCCATTCGGGGCAATATGTATGTATGTATGTTAAATAGCAGAAACGGTAGTTGGTGATAGGTATTGGCCAATTTTCCGTAGCAAAGCTTTAGAGATCTGTTTTGGAGCGGTTAAGTCTAGGACGATTTAACCAAGTTAAGTGCTTCACAGCTAAAAATAAGTTATTTAGTTTCGTGAAGAGGACGCCAGCTTAAGAGTAGATATGCCGCCAGATTAGAATATAACACTTGATAAAAGGGTGTAAGTAATAATGGTATTTGACCTGCTTATATATCGCTTCTATTGTTTCAAATGAATATACAAAATTCACGGGTTCAATCCCCGTCCTGAACAAAGACGTCTTTTTACACTATAATAAAGAAAAAAAGATATAAAAGTTTACAATGCTTTGGAAATGTATTCATTGATTGAGTAGAGTCCATTGCATCAATGTTTAAAAATGATTGTAACACTTCATTGATATCAGAGTTGTTGAGTAGCTCGATAGATGGCTCTGGTCAGACTCTTATATGACGACTAAAATATAGTAAAGAATTTCCAATTGTTTCGGTACGGTTAAAGTAGTTCAGTGGCTAGAACACTGCCCTCGGTTGCGCCGGTATACGATTCAAAAGTAGCCGCGTTATTATTTCTATGTTGCTCGCCGATCTACATTTGTTTTTAATTAATTAGTTGTCGACACTCCCACCCCGCTTCCCTTTGTTCCATTTCTCTTTCACACCTACCTTGTCTCGCATAAAAGAAGAGCCAGATAGCTGTATTACGCGCCCTCTAAAACGCCACTCACAGGTAGCGAGGACAGATTGAAGGCTCGCTGTATTAGTACTGCAATGACCGCGCGCGCGCTCGCACAAACCTAATTGTGCCCACAAAGCAATAATTGTGTTTTTCCATGGATAAATAGTGTTTTCGTGCAAGGAAACCAGGAATTCAAGTCCAGGGACGCCCCCGGCAGCCTCCACCTCAGCATCTCGCACCAGCAGCAAGGTAGCGTACCCATTCCTGTTTTCCATTTCTTTTTCGTCGACAACCGCGTGTAAATTTAATTTTTCTTTCCCCGCAAATACACTCCACTTCGAATTTATTTATCTCGCCCGCTTAATCATTTTCTGGTCCTAACTATCCGAATTTTTGATCCATTCGCTTTAGTAGTTTGCCAATAGAAACGCAATAGTTTTTATTCCATAGGGAATAAACGTATAGGTATAGGTTATAGTTTTTACTCCATTCGGAATAAACGCATAGATAACAGTTTTATTCCATTAGGGAATAAACGCATACTTACCTACTGTCTTTCGCATAGGTAGGTACTAAATAGTTGGTAATTTCGACTGCACCGTAGTGATGGTTTTTAATGCTATTTTTTATTAATTTCATTAGCGTTGTAATTATTCTCTCTTAGCACGCGACGTACTATTGCTATGCTAAATGTTAATATGAACATCAATGAAGTAAACATCAAAATGCTAGGTCCTCCCGTGCCTGAGAAAATCGATCATGACACATGGATAGACAGACAGACTGACGTCCAGGCGGACAAAATAAAAAGTAAGGGTTGCACTTTGCAAATTTATTAATAATTTATATATCTATCCTCGTTCGCGGATTTTACTTCAAAAATTGACCGGGATCGACGTTAATGATGATGAAAAAATTCTACACCGAAAGAGTCTTAATTGATTACACAATATTATTTAATAAGACCGGGATTAACGTTAGATGATAATGATGATGATTCTATTATTTAGTAGCAAATATTGAATCTAGGTACCAATTAACTATCAAGACAAAATATTTATCTAGACGCGTTCGCGGTCTGCTATATGTACATGCATATGCCTAACGGTGTCGAGGGTCCAGAGATTTATCTCATCTAAAAATATGCGTACCGCTTTAAAAGAAGTTTTCAATAAAAAATAACCACTCCGGGAGTGCCGACAGAAGTGAAAACTCAATTTATTAATAATTTATTTGTCTAGACGCGTTGGTACATGCATATATGCACACACTATAGCTGCGTATCGTAACGGGGTGTAGCGAGTCCAGAGATTTATCTCATCTAAAAAATTGCGTACCGCGCTAAAAGAAGGTTTCCTTCAAAAATTGACCGGGATCGACGTTAATGATGATGATGATGAAAAATAAATCTACACTGAAAGACTCCTAATTGATTACACAGCATTATTTAATAAGACCTGTAGATGACCGGAATCAACGTTAGATGATGATGATGATAATGGTCGCGGGTCCAGAGATTTTATCTCATCTAAAAATAAGCGTACCGCGCTAAAAGAATATTCACTTCAAAAATTGACCGGGATGGACGTTAATGATGATGATGAAAAAAAAATTCTACTCTGAAAGAGTCTTAATTGATTACACAATATTATTTAATAAGACCTGTAGATGACCGGGTTCAACATTAGATGATGATGATGATTATAGTCGCAAATCCAGAGATTTTATCTCCTCTAAAAATATGTGTACCACGCTAAGAGGCGTTTTCACTTAAAAACTCCATCCGTCTTACGCTTTTTCGATCAGGTCACGTGTCCTGACGCGAGTTTAAGATTTTATACCCATTACAGAAAAAGTGCTCAACGCCGCTAAAGAAGTTTTCACTTCAAAAAACGGGGAGTAGCGAGTCCAAATTTATCTCATCTAAAAAATTGCGTACCGCGCTAAAAGAAGTTTTTCCTTCAAAAATTGACCGGGATCGACGTAAAGATGATGATGATAAAAAATAATTCTACACTGAAAGAGTCCTAATTGATTACACAGCATTATTTAATAAGACCTGTAGATGACCGGAATCAACGTTAGATGATGATGATGATTATGGTCGCGAGTCCAGAGATTTTATCTCATCTAAAAATATGCGTACCGCGCTAAAAGAAGTTTTTCCTTCAAAAATTGACCGGGATCGACGTAAAGATAATGATGATAAAAAATAATTCTACACTGAAAGAGTCCTAATTGATTACACAGCATTATTTAATAAGACCTGTAGATGACCGGAATCAACGTTTGATGATGATGATGATTATGGTCGCGAGTCCAGAGATTTTATCTCATCTAAAAATATGCGTACCGCGCTAAAAGAAGTTTTTCCTTCAAAAATTGACCGGGATCGACGTAAAGATGATGATGATAAAAAATTATTCTACACTGAAAGAGTCCTAATTGATTACACAGCATTATTTAATAAGACCTGTAGATGACCGGAATCAACGTTAGATGATGATGATGATTATGGTCGCGAGTCCAGAGATTTTATCTCATCTAAAAATATGCGTACCGCGCTAAAAGAAGTTTTTCCTTCAAAAATTGACCGGGATCGACGTAAAGATGATGATGATAAAAATCTTACGCTTTTTCGATCAGGACACGTGTCCTGACGCAAGTTTAAGATTTTATACCCAACGCCGCTAAAGAAGTTTTCACTTCAAAAAAATCTTTATTTCCGTTGTTTTCCTTTCGAGAGACGGAATCCATAAAATACATTTTGTATTTCATTATTTACTCCACAATAAAGTACAGGCTTATATATTCACAATAAAAGAATAATACAAAATAACCAAAGTATCTACAACTCGTAAAAAGTACGTACGAATTTCTACTTCTTACTCAACTCAATCGCTTACACAGATTGTCAAAAAAATTTCACTAAAATAGAATAAATAACCCCAAACACATGCATTTAATAGTTAAAAATAATGGGCTGAATATCAACCATGCACTTTTTCATTCAGACACTCCGTATTTCGCAATAGCACAATGACACGATCCATTCATGAATTAATCGTGAAAATGAATTTTAGCAATCGCAGCGACGCATCATTCGCAGCTCGCCTGCCTCATGATTTAGTCGTCGCAGCGACGCAGCGTTCACAGCTCGCCTGAATTTCTCGCATATGAATTTGTCGTGAATTATAATTATGAGTTTTGGCAATTTAATTTAGCATTCGCAACTCGCCACTCAGTAGCGGCGCGAACGTCGATGCGCTTAGTCATGTATTGGAGGGAGATTGTGGCTTCGTGACGAATTGACAATTGTTAAATAAATATCCATCACGCCTTATCCCCGAAGGGGTGGCAGAGGCATATTATATGCCCACTTTTCACCGTGTGGATTCCTGTCCCACGTAATAGGTGGTGAGCCCATTGCCGTGTTGAAATAGACAGACGCAGGTTGTGGCTACCTGCTGTTGAAATTTTCAAGCCGCCCATAAAGCCTTCAACCAGGCTTAACGACTGCCATTTTACTGGCAACCGGGACCAACGGCTTAACGTGCCTTCCGAAGCACGGAAACGCTCGCAAATGTAAATGCCACAAAGTGGTCACCCATCTGAGGACCAGCCATAGTGAAAGTTGCGTAACTCAGTGATCGTTTACAGAACACTGAGACCGCGGGGCCACGAGCGCACAATTGTTACGTAATCAATGTCTCAGCAATAATTAATTTTAGCAAGTACTGTTCATTTAATTAATGCGAATGGAGTCTTAGCAATTAAATATGAATGCTAACGCTAATATTTCCTACACTACTGCATAGTAATCGCCGCGCCGAGTCTCGCTGCTCGTCCCCGCTTTCATTTTGATCGTTCGTTAGTTTTGCACTGTAGGTAGCTATAGTTGTTTGTTTTAACAATGCCTCCGAAAGAGATTCCGGATCTACAGTTAAAACTATTACACGCTAAGAAGGATAGCCTTTTTAAGGGTATGCAATTAATTTGTTATTATTCATCGAGAATCGCAGATGAATCAATAAAAGAATTGTTTTTATCCTCGATCGAAACCGTAGATACTTTGCGCTTAGATTTCGAAAATGTTCTCGATAAAATTAACTTGCTTGAATTAGAATTAAATCCCGATTTCTTATTAAGTTACGACGCCATGTCATCTTTCGAAGATTTAATTTGTCGCATAAAACGTGTCGCTAAGTCATTGCAAGCGCCCGTGCCCGTAGTAGTCACCGATTCGAAACCCGGGCCAGCCGGTTTTGATTTGCTGAAAAGGGACCAACCTAAATTACCGCCCATTCAAATACCCGAAATTGATGGCGATATTAAAAATTGGCCTTTGTTTTTCGCTAGTTTCGAAAATACGATCCATAATAATAATTCGTTATCGGATCACGAAAAATTACATTACTTAGTTAGTAAACTAACCGTGAAAGCAAAAACCGTTTACGCCGGAATAACGCGTTGCGCCGAAAATTATAGTTTGATTTTGAATACTTTGAATTATATTATATTATCTGTGATACTTTGAAGGTCAAATACGAAGACAAACGCTTAGTAACAACCGCTTATTCGGATCAAATATTTAATTTGAAAAATAGCTCATCGTGTAATGAACACGACTTAGAAAAATTCTTAGATATTATTGCATCAGCTGTTCGCGCCCTAAAGAATCTCAAGGTCAATGACCTCTGTGACTTTGTTTTTGTATATCGGTTTAAAGAAATTAGACTCCGAAACCGTTCGCTTATTTGAAATGGATAGACGTGGCCATCAAATACCTAAGTTCGACGATTTAGAAACTTTCGTTCGTCAACATATTCGAATTTTGTAACGAACTTCGTTAAACCATGGAGTAGCGAAAAATAGTCCGACTAATCGTAGTAATCGTAGTAAGCCCACGAAGTCCACGCACTCTTTTGTTAATTTTGAACCCACAACTTCGCAATCGCAAGTGTTGCATTCGAAAAATTGTTCTTTGTGTCAAGGTCACCATGACCAACTTTATAAATGTTAGGAGTTCAATAAACTCACTCCTAGCGATCGCTATAAATTTGTTCGTTCTAGTAATTTATGTATCAATTGTCTCAGTGGGAGGCATCGTGTTTCATTCTGTAATTCGAATCATTTTTGTCGCAAGGGTAGACACCATTCACTATTTCACTTCGAAAACAATAATGCCGCGTCCAATTTAAACTCAGTGCCTAACCGTCCGTCCGCTGTGACGTCACAGTCGCCCGCGCCGTTGAGTCGCGACGGGGAGCGCTCTCGCGTGTTTTCGTCCCCGTCACTGCCGCGCGCCTCCAGCCGAACGATGTCGCTTTGTGCTCGCTATCAAGTTTGCACACAAGCCCTACTACGGTACTTGTGGCAACCGCTCGAGTTGTTGTTTACGATTCGCATGGTAGGGGACATAGTGTTCGCGCACTTTTACATAGTGCTTCTCAAAGTAATTTTATTACTAAAAATTGTTGTAGTCGTCTTGGTTTGCATATAAATAACCGCCCCGCTTGTAATGTTGTGAAAGGTATTGGGGGTTCCACCAAAGCCGTTCAAGGTTCTGTAGGGATTAAATTTCACTCGCGTTTTGATGAATTTTGATGTTAGTTTTTCGATGGATTCGCTAGTCGTCGATAAGGTTACCGAACTTTTACCGACTGTCGCAGTCAATATCTCATTATTGACTAATTTTAGAGATTTGCCTTTGGCCGATGATACTTACGCCGTTCCAGGAGATATTGATTTGTTAGTTGGCGCTTCGATTTTCCCGCACCTCCTGTTGCAGCGTAAGGTTCTAGGTCACGCATCGCACCCCGCGCCGCTCGCCTTAGAGATGGTACTTGGTTTAGTTATTGTTGGTTCCGCACCCGCTTGTTTTGATTGTAACTCGACAGTGTCAAATAGTTGCGCCGTCGAGCCGCTGGACTCCGCTGTCCGTAAATTCTGGGAGATAGAAGAGGTGAACGTGCCTCCTATTGTCAGCCCGGATAATAAACTTTGTGAAGAGTTTTATAGTCGCACGACTACTCGCGATAGTGATGGTCGTTATGTTGTCGCACTCCCCTTTAAGGGTGATGTTAATTCGCTTGGAGATTCGTTTCAGTCAGCCGAAAAACATTTCTTTTGTTTAGAACGGAAAATGCAGACATCTTCAAAGTTGAAGGAGGCTTACGATAGCGTAATAGTAGAATATTTGGATAAAGGTTTCATTTCACCCGAGCCTCCCGAAACCGAAGAGACGAAGCACGCTCCTTCGTATACCATACCGCACCATGGAGTTGTCCGCGAGGATAAACTAACCACCAAGTTGCGCGTTGTTTTAGATGGCAGCGCCAAAACTAGTTCGAATGTTTCGGTAAACGATATTTTGCACAGTACTCAAAATCTCCTAGGTAATTTGTTCGAAATTATAGTTAACTTTCGCTTATTCGCTGTCGCGCTTTCAACCGATATTAGACAAATGTTTCTTTGTATTGGTGTTCGCGAATCAGATCGCCGATTTCAACGCATTAATATAGATAGAATTTTCGCATTCTCGGACTCGACCGTCGCTTTGTGTTGGACACATTCTTCGCCCCATCGTTGGGATACATTTGTCGCAAATAGGGTGGCAAAAATTCAGACGGAATTGGCGCCGCAAAACTTTTATCACGTCTCAGGTACGGACAACCCTGCTCATTGTTTGTCTCGTGGGTTAACACCTGCACAGATTTTGGATCATCCGTTGTGGTTCCATGGCTCTTCCTGGTGCCAAGCCCCACCTGATGAATGGCCTGTTAGTCCTTTCAACCCCGCTACTGTGTCCACGCCACCAGAGGAAAAGAAAGCCTCTTTAGTTGCTACCGCACCGCTCGAAAAATCGCCTGTCTTAGAGTTGGCTAGCCGTGTTTCATCGTGGGCGATTCTTTTACGTAGTGTTGTTTTTATTTGTCGATTTTTGAAAATCCTTTCTCGTCGCGAGCATGTTACCGCCTTTGACCTAAACAAGGCTGAGTTAATCGTGCTTCGTGAACTTCAGCGATTTTATTTTTCGTCTGAAATTAGAAATTTGAAATTAAATAAACCTTGTAGTCGCGCTTTTCAACATTTGAAACCTTTTTTGAAGGATGGCTTCATTCGAATTGGTGGTCGTTTGAGCCAGTCCGCATTAGAGTACGATCAAATGCATCCTATAGTTCTCCCGCGCAAGGATCATATCGTTGATCTTTTAGTTGAATATCACCATAGGGTAAACCATAACTTTGGTCCAGATTTATTGATGTCGATTTTGCGCCAGAAATACTGGATTCTCTCAGCACGCAATTTGATTCGTTCGATAGTTCATAGATGTATTCCGTGTTTCAAACTTCGCCCGTAGTCAATCGCGCCCGAAATGGCCAATCATCATCCTTGTCGTGTTGTTCAGGCTGCTAAACCGTTCGTACACACGGGTACCGATTACGCTGGCCCCTTCAGGGTAACAGTTTCTCGTGGTCGTGGTATACGCTCCACGAAAGCTTATGTTTGTCTTTTTGTTTGTATGACGACTCGCGCCGTTCATATAGAGTTAGCTGGTGATTTGAGCACGCCATGCTTCATGGCTGCATTTAAAAGATTTTTGTCGCGTCGGGGTTCCGTATCTCAAATGTATTCGGACAACGGTACGAATTACGTCGGAGCTTGTCGTAACCTTTCCGAACTACATATTTTTTTGCGTTCCAAACACTTTACGTTTGAAAAGCTGAGCACCGTGCTCACTCAAGTCGAGGCCGTAATGAATACGCGTCCTTTTTGTAGGACCTTGTCTAGTGATCCCTCGGAGCCGCTTGCACTGACTCCAGCGCACTTTTTGAATGTTACACCGTTAAAATACTTACCCGCTTTTGAAATAGAGGAAGATCGACTTCATCTTCTCTCGCGTCATGCCTTATTGGATGAACTCGTTCAATCGTTTTGGAAGCGTTGGAGAACAGACTATTTGCATACGCTACAGTCACGTCAGAAATGGAATACTCCATCGAACCCTATTACTGTCGTAGTTATTGTAACTGAAAATATGCCTCCATTACATTGACCTCTTGGGGTAGTAGAAGAAGTTTTCCTTGGGTCAAATGGGATCACCCGTATAGTTCGCGTTAAAACCGCAACTGGTTGGTTCGCAAATCAACAGTAGCTTCAATAACAAATTTAGCTTGTTCGATTAGGTTTAGTTTAGTTTAGTTCGATAGAATTTTGTTTAGTTAGCAGCTAAAGCTCAGTGGCAATTGTATAGTCAGTTGTTCCTTTTTCGAAGGTAACCCTTCAAGCCGGGGGGTAAATGGTTGCGCCGGTATACGATTCAAAAGTAGCCGTGTTATTATTTCTATGTTGCATCGCCGATCTACATTTGTTTTTAATTAATTAGTTGTCGACACTCCCACCCCGCTTCCCTTTATTCCATTTCTCTTTCGCACCTACCTTGTCTCGCATAAAAGAAGAGCGAGACAGCTGTATTACGCGCCCTCTAAAACGCCACTTACAGGCCGCGAGGACGGATTGAAGGCTCGCTGTATTAGTACTGCAATGAGCGCGCGCGCGCTCGCACAAACCTTTCGCAATAATTGTTTTTCCATGGATAAATAGTGTTTTCGTGCAAGGAAACCAGGAATTCAAGTCCAGGGACGCCCCCGGCAGCCTCCACCTCAGCATCTCGCAGCAGCAGCAAGGTAGCGTACCCATTCCTGTTTTCCATTTCTTTTTCGTCGACAACCGCGTGTAAATTTATTTTTTCTTTCCCCGCAAATACAGTACACTTCGAATTTATTTATCTCACCCGCTCAACCAGCCCTGGTTAGGTAAAGGTCACGGGTTCCATTTCCGTCCTGAACCAAGTTGTCTTTTTTCACTTTGATAAATAAAAAATATATGAAAGTTAGCATACAAATTGCTTTGAAAATTTATCCAATATCCATAGACTATAGTGACCGCTTGACACACACCGTGTGGGCCGAATATCTTCAGTGAATCTATCTACGTAGAACCATCGTGATTGTACTAATTTGAAAGGTCTCATGGAGACCTTGGTGACTGATGATGTCACCTACCTGATGGTGGACTACGAAAGTGGGTGTATGATCTCAGTGACGGCGCTACGTAGAACCAGCGTGTTTAACATCATTCGGAAGTTCTCATGGAGACCTTGGTGACTAATGATGTCACCTACCTGATGGTGGACTACAAAGGTGGGTATACGATCTCAGTGACGGCACTATGTAGAACCATCGTGATAGGACTCATTTGAAAGGTCTCATGGAGACCTTGGTGACTGATGATGTCACCTACCGGATGGTGGACTACGAAGGTGGGTATAGGATCTCAGTGACGGCGCTACGTAGAACCAGCGGGTTAGGATCCATTTGAAAGAGGTCATGGAAACTAAGGTCACCTGAAAAATTATCTTTTTAAAAAAAACCTACTTAAAATACCTTTTAGTTTTTTGCGGTGTAAATATGGCCATTATCACCAAACTGTAATAGCAAAATTTATTATTTTAGCTCATTTAAGTTATTATTTTTCAGGCAATTAAGATACCAGCAAAACTCCAAATCACAAAATCAAGAACTTCAGCCATTAATTAACAGATACACACGATCTGTCTAGTATGGCAGTTGATGAGGGGGCAGAGCAAATTATGCCGGTAACTTATTGTGTTTGCTTACACTGCGGTATATGTTCGATAGTTTCCCTAGCTAATTTAATTTGACACTGTATTGTTAAAATGTTTGTTTTAGGTTGAAGAAGATGAAAAAGATTTACCAAATTTGATTATTGAAGAACAAGAATCACAAGCAGAAACAAATAAAAAAAAAATATATCTGGAAGACGAATTATAGATATAGCTTACTTCTTTTCCAAAATACAAGAAATAGGCGGCCATGGTGCTTTTAACTGTGGTATCCAAATTTTTAAACTTATAGGAGAGAAACGTAGACGAAACAGAAGACTAAAATATATGCGTACTTCAAGAAGAAAGCCTTCACCTTCACCAACACTTATCCCAATAAATGACCAACCGACCTGTTCACGATATTTAAATTTCAGTGACTTTTAACGGGAAGAGTTAGAGATTTTGTCATTATTATACTATTAATTAATAATTATAATTGTAATAATTGCTTGACAGTGATAAAGAAAATAAAGGTGATTATTTATAGCTTATTGTTTATTTTGATAATAACCCTAACTATTTCTGTTACTGAGATCCAATAAGCACTTACCTGGTCATCATCAGACCTTCAGAATGTACCATGTAGTGGCACCAGTGCTCAATTAGATAAATTTTGAAAGCTAGGTCATCCTAACTATTTCCGTTACTGAGAACCAATATCCACTTACCTGGTCATCATCAGACCTTCAGAATGTACCATGTAGTATCACCAGTGATCAATTAGATTAATGTTGAAAGCTAGGTCATCCATTTCCGTTACTGAGAACCAATAAGCACTTACCTGGTCATCATCAGACCTTCAGAATGTACCATGTAGTATCACCAGTGCTCAATTAGATAAATGTTGAAAGCTAGGTCATCCTTACTATTTCTGTTACTGAGAACTAATAAGCACTTACCTGGTAATCATCAGACCTTCAGAATGTACCATGTAGTATCACCAGTGCTCAATTAGATAAATGTTGAAAGCTAGGTCATCCTTACTATTTCTGTTACTGAGAATCAATAAGCACTTACCCTGTCATCATCAGACCTTCAGAATGTACCATGTAGTATCACCAGTGCTCAATTAGATAAATGTTGAAAGCTAGGTCATCCTAACTATTTCCGTTACTGAGAACCAATAAGCACTTACCTGGTCATCATCAGACCTTCAGAATGTACCATGTAGTATCATCAGTGCTCAATTAGATAAATGTTGAAAGCTAGGTCATCCTAACTATTTCCGTTACTGAGAACCAATAAGCACTTACCTGGTCATCATCAGACCTTCAGAATGTACCATGTAGTATCACCAGTGCTCAATTAGATAAATGTTGAAAGCTAGGTCATCCTAACTATTTCCGTTACTGAGAACCAATAAGCACTTACCTGGTCATCATCAGACCTTCAGAATGTACCATGTAGTATCACCAGTGCTCAATTAGATAAATGTTGAAAGCTAGGTCATCCTAACTATTTCCGTTACTGAGAACCAATAAGCACTTACCTGGTCATCATCAGACCTTCAGAATGTACCATGTAGTATCACCAGTGCTCAATTAGATAAATGTTGAAAGCTAGGTCATCCTAACTATTTCCGTTACTGAGAACCAATAAGCACTTACCTGGTCATCATCAGACCTTCAGAATGTACCATGTAGTATCACCAGTGCTTAATTAGATAAATGTTGAAAGCTAGGTCATCCTATTTCCGTTACTGAGAACCAATAAGCACTTACCTGGTCATCATCAGACCTTCGGAATGTACCATGTAGTATCACCAGTGCTCAATTAGATAAATGTTGAAAGCTAGGTCATCCTAACTATTTTCGTTACTGAGAACCAATAAGCACTTACCTGGTCATCATCAGACCTTCAGAATGTACCATGTAGTATCACCAGTGCTCAATTAGATAAATGTTGAAAGCTAGGTCATCCTTACTATTTCTGTTACTGAGAACCAATAAGCACTTACCTGGTCATCATCAGACCTTCAAAATGTACCATGTAGTGGCACCAGTGCTCAATTAGATAAATTTTGAAAGCTAGGTCATCCTTACTATTTCCATTACTGAGAACCAATAAGCACTTACCTGGTCATCATCAGACCTTCATTATGTATCATTTATTAGAATAGCTAGCTATGTCAGCAGGCATATTGCATCGTGTAGTTAAAAATAAATTATGATGTAGACAAATAAATATAAAATATAAACTTTGATAGACTAGAAAAAGACAAGACTACAAAAACCAGAGGAACAAAATTTATTAGACCTCTCAGAGAGCAAATGAAATAGGCAAAAACGATGACAACTCTGCGACACATCTGTGTTCTTGTATAATCTTCAGTTCGTTTTTTTTGTAGTACGGTCGTTGGTCGGTAGGTGGCGCCAAAAAACAAATACTAGTACAGGGATCAAATCTTCAAGGTCAACGGGCAAAGTAATGGCTTTAATTTACATGTTTGGTAGTCTATATTAATATTTTGATAGCTTGAAACAGCTATTTTGTTACTGTTCTGCAGCTTGAGAAGTAAAATATATAACAGTTTTAGTAGACTACCTAGTTTTGGACAAATCGCAATGGGACCGCTACCTATAGAATATAACTAAAACGGCTTTCTATTGGAAACTAGTAGACTCGGCCCCCTGGTAGGGTTATATTTTAATAGGGGAAATATGTATGAAAGAAATAGATGACGACGCAGGCGACCTTATAGGGTTTTGAGGTCAGACGGCAGTCGGGGTCAATCCAAACTGCTTCTAGTATCCAATAGAAACGGACCCCAGCTTCCAATTCCAAGTATGGTTGAAAGCAACTGCGGGTGATTCATGTCCCAGGAGAGGGACCGCTACAAGCTACGAATGATAATATCGCTGAGTAATTAGTTCGTTACCTACATTACTATCTTTAGATAATTACGTTATCGTTAGCTGATAGTCAGTGTAGCATTTGATTTTATTCTGAGCGATTGGATTTGGTGAGTCGCTTAAACAATTATTATTTAGATAGTGAAAATAGGCTTTATCTATAATCTCAGAGCTCAAACTCTCCTACGGACACCCATAGAGTCAAAATAAGTTGCATTGCGAAAGTATAAAAAAAACAAAATTAGCCGTCAAGTCAGCAGTTCCAGTTTATCACCTTTTTTAACTTAACTAACTTCACGCTGTATCTTGACGGACTAGTCAGAGAGGTAGTCTAAAAAATCCCTCTTCAATACCAATGCAGGACAATCTAGATATCCTCGGCATAAACGTCTGTCGAGAGCTCAATCATAAAACGTATATTCAAAGCTGTATTGTGCTAACCTCGTGGAAGCTAGGAGTACTAAATAAGGTGAGGCGGTTCTTCACGCCGCACCAGAGATGTAGTCTGTACAAGACGCAGGTTCGTCCATGCGTTGAATACTGCTGGATGGAGTCATCCCAAACTGATTTCGCGAGGTACTTACTGGACGCGCTATACACTATGCAGAGACGTGCTATTCACATTATAGATTGCCCTGAGGTAACAAGAACCCTTGAACCGCTGGCGCAGCGTAGATCGATAGCTTCATTAGCTGCATTTTACCGTATATACTACAGCGGGTATACAGAGCTCTTCAACCTAACCCCACCCTCTCCTTTCCGATCCCGAACAAACCGTGCCGGGCAGAGGTGCCACTCTCATACAGTGGAAAGAATTTTCGCCAAAACTGAGCAAAAGATAGTTTTTCTGACGAACAATAGAAATTTGGAATGCTCTGCCAGCGCACGTGTTTCCCCCCCCTCTTATAATCCAGGGTTCATCAAGCGGAGCGTGAAGAGGCACATCATTGGACCTCAACTTTTGAGAGCCACTGTTAATAGTCCTGTGGATTGACTTTCCATCAGGCGGGCGGCGTCAATTTGGCGAGCTAAAAAAAAGAGAACAGATCGCCGATTTTTACCGATACTTTGCTTCTCTTTGTCGTATCCTCGTCCCATTTGTCTAATGGTTAGGACCACGGATTTATAAAGGGTCACCTCAAAGATAATTATGGATACTAATATCGCTTGTAGCGTTCGACTCTGTGTTCCGTAAACGATCACTGTGTTAAGTAACTTACGCTATGGCTGGTTACGAATGGGTGACAGCTTTGTGGTATTTCCATTTACGACGGCACCTTGAGCCGTTGGCCCCGGTTGCCAGTAACATGGCAGTCTTTAAACGTAGTTGAAGGCTTTATGGGCGGCTTGAAAAATTCCAACAGCTAGAAATAATAGAAAATCTGCGTCTGTTTATTTCAACACCACCTAGCTACGTGGGACCGGAATGCACATGGTGAAATGTTAGCTTATAATATGCCTGTGCCATCCCTTTGAGGATAAGGCGTAATTGATAAACAAACATAATCTACGTCAAACACGATAGACTTCATAACTTATCCGATTAAGATAAACAATAAATTCCTAAAAATTTAGATTTATATAACGAAAAAAGATTATGCGATTAGATAAAATTATTCTGGAGAATCTTCACCTCCATAGGCACAAGCTGTATAACGTGTGTTCTACTGGACGGACGAGGAGATAACGCAGGATTTCTTACGGGGTAGGGTCGCTCCCAAACTCCCAAAAATGTCAAAAGTTAAAAGTCTAACGATAGAAAAAACAAAACACACATACATATTGTCACGCCTTTATCCCCGAAGGGGTAGGCAGTATAGGCATACTATACGCCCACATTTCACGTATGCATTTTTGTCCCACGTAACAGGTGGTGAGCCCATTGAAGTGTTGAAATAGACAGAAATAAAAACAAAATGTGTTTTATTTTGCAAAAAGGTGACGTTACAAAGTAGGTACAGATAACAGTCACGACAACATCGACATTAGCTTACAATTAGATGTCCTTTTTAAGCCTTATTACTATTTAAAATTAGCCCAATAAAGAGGACTTCAAGCTCCAAATCCAGGGGGCCAAGTCTACTATTGACAAGCCGTAGAATAGAACCAGAAACGCTGTTTTTTGCTGTCAAAATGTTACTAGACTATCAAAAACGCAACAGACTAGCGGCCACTGGCGCGGTACGTGTTAGTTGAATTCTATCGGAAGACCGATAGAATTCTACTAACACGTACCGCACGTAATAGAAGTCTATTGGAGTACGATTGTAATAGTAGACTACGAAAAACTGTCAAAATTGTACCGGTGTCTTTTTATTAAGCGACGATTTCGATACGATTGAAATAGCAGACTCGGCCCCCTGGTAGGATTTAGAGGCAACTAGGAGAACACTTAAGACAAAAAGAACGAACACAGTACAAGTTGACCATAACTAACCTTATAATTTTCTTAATTCCAGAGTGTTCAGAATGTCTGCAGGACCCATTGTGTCAGTAGAGCAGGGTCAACTTCAAGGCCGCATTGCAAGCACCTTTACCGGCAAACCCTTCTACAGTTTCCAGGGTATACCTTACGCTAAGCCACCGTTGGGGTCCTTGAGGTTTCGAGTAAGTATTTGTACAAAAACAAGGAGAGTATTTTGCAGAACGATTAAGTACTTTTATTTTAACACGGAATGTTACGTCGTGGTTGAATACGTAACGAGAAAATCCGAAAGAGTCATCATCATCATCATCCGAGCGTCTGTCCCAGTTGCGTCTCGCGACGCCCGGGGTCCGCTTTCCTACATTTTCTCCTCCACTTCGCACGGTCTTCGGCATCCCCTGTAGTGAGACCATTGGCACGCATGTCATCCCTTACGACGTCAAGCCAGCACTTCTTGGGTCTTCCCCTCTTACCGGGACCCGGCGGGGCTGACATGGCCAGACATTTGTTACCTACGTAGCCCGGCGGTTGCCGCAAGACGTGACCATACCAACGAAGGCGACACTCTTGCAACTTGTCTGCAATGTCACGGACGTGAAGGCCGCCGCGGATGCGAGAGTTTCTCACGCGGTCCATCCGCGTGACCCCACACATCCACCGCAGCATCTTCATTTCCGTGACACGCAGCTCCTGCTTGTGTCGCTCCAATATCGGCCACTTCTCACTGCCATGTAAAAGGACAGGTCTAATAATGGTTTTGTAGACCTGTCCCTTCAACCGGATCGGCATTTTAGGGTCACAAATGACACCGGTCATCTCCCGCCATTTGGCCCACGCGGCAGCAATGCATGACTTGACATCGCAATCGATGTCACTGGACGTGTGAAAAACAGATCCCAAGTATTTAACCTGGTCCGTGCGCTCGACAAAATCACCGCCTATGCGGGCGGATGTGGGATCTGTCGAGTTTAGTGCCAAGTACTCGGTCTTCGCCACATTTAGTTTCAGACCGCCGTTCTCAAGCGTCTCCTTCCACGCCTTCACACGTCGCACCAATCTGCCCCTGTCCGCGTCTGCCAGCGCAATATCGTCAGCATACATGAGCAACCATGGAGGCTGCTCATGTGGGTTTCTGATGCTGTCCGACAATTCGTCTAATATTACACTGAACAGAAGCGGACTAAGGACCGAACCCTGGTGTACCCCGACGGTGATGGGGAAGGGTTTCGTGTCGCCAACAGCAGTCCGAACCATTGAATCGGAGTCACAGTACATGTCCCGGATAGTGTCAATATAGACCTCTGGAACCCCTTTGGACCGCAGTGCCCACCAGATCATCGCACAAGGAACACAGTCGAAGGCCTTCTGCATGTCTAGAAACAAACAGTGCAGAGGCGTGTTCTTCGACCTGTATTTCCCTGCGACAACCCTCAGGGCAAAAACAGGGTCCGTGGTCCCATAACCAGGGCGGAACCCATATTGACACCCCGAGAGAGTACACCGCCTTAAGTCATGGCCGATGGGATCGAAATGTTCTCTCGAGTGGTAACCGCGCTCCAGAGATTGCGGAGTGGGTAGGCCTTCTGCAAGGTGGACAGACGACGACCTAATAAAGTTCAGGGGCACCTGTTGAAAGCTGGTGGCACAAGACCAATAAATTGTAGCAATCTTTGGGGGAGGCCTAAGTTAATCGACTGAGATGATGATGATGACACAGAGTTTGAAATCTTGAAAAGGTAAAATTATTTGATTCGCCCTTTTGTTTCAATTTCAGGCTCCTCAACCTCCAGAACCATGGAATGGCGTCCGTGCAGCTACCTCTGAAGGGAATGTAACTGTGCAGTTCAATTTATTTGGCAAAGGATTCACAGGCGATGAGAACTGCCTGTTCCTTAACGTTTATACCCCTAAGTTGGATGGAGCAGACCTTCCGGTAATGTTCTTTATACATGGAGGCGGCTTTTCATTTGGTTCTGGAAACACAGACTTGTACGGTCCAGATTATTTAGTGGAAAAAGATGTAATCCTCGTAACTATTAATTATAGATGTGGTGTCCTTGGATTTCTCGGTTTGAACACTCCTGAGGTTCCAGGAAATGCAGGCATGAAGGACATAGTGCAAGCTCTTAGATGGGTAAAGGCCAATATACATAATTTTGGAGGTAACTCAGATAATATCACCATTTTTGGTGAAAGTGCTGGTGGAGCTGCTGTTAGCTATTTAGCAGTTTGCCCTCTTACTAAAAATCTAATAAGCAAGGCGATTATTCAATCAGGAACAGCATTGGGGGCCTTTGCATTGCAAAAATCCCCAGTAGATAATGCTAAGGAAATAGCTAAAATTCTGGGTTGTAATTCAGAAAATCTTGGAGAAATTCTTGAGTTCCTACAGGCTTGTTCCCCAAAAGAACTGATCGACGCTCACCAGATTATAAACCCACCCGACAAATTCTTGGAAAAGTTAAACGTCTTCAGTGTTGTTATAGAAAAGGAATTCCCTGGAGTTGAAGCTGTTATAACTGAATCTTATAATGATTTATTAACATCAGGCCGAATTGCAGACATTCCAACAATGATAGGCGTATGTTCTTTAGAGATTGCCCTTGAATTGAAATTGGAAGATCTTCAAGTGTTTATCCCAGAAGAATTAAACATTAAGAAGGATTCTCCAGAATCGCTCGAGATTGTTGAGAAACTAAAACAGCTATACATTAACGATGCTAATGACGGATTGTTAGAATTAATGTCGGATCGTTTCGTCAAAGTAGACACAAACAGAGTGGTTCAACATATGCTCCAAGTCACTAATAAGCCAATATACTATTACAACTTTGATTACGTTGGCGCATTAAATATTTGCAACAAACTTTTACAACAGAATTTGAAACGTGCAGCGCATATGGACGAGCTAGGATATCTTTTCAGAAATGATTTTCAGATAGATTTGAAGCTTTCAGATCGAGATACTAAGGTACGAGAAAGGATGGTGCGATTGTGGACAAACTTTGCGAAGTATGGGTAAGTGTGTCTAAATCTATTTTATTTTATCACATTTCTATTATCACCCCTCTCGCCTCAGATAAAGTACGGCTTAGGTTGTGGAATGAGTTCCCTACCACAATTATTACAAACGTTTGCATTACGGTAATCTTTAAAAGTAGTCTCAGAATTTTACAGGGCTACAGTTACTTTTAAGATCCTAGCCTTCGAGCCCGAGTCCACTTTGACGAGTTCTTTATCGGTATTGATGGAAGCGGAAGTTGTCAGACCTTCTAACTTTTTACGGGTTTATGCCATATCCTTGTGTGATAGTCAGCAGTTGCTTTTTTTGTAGTTGAGATGGGTATGGACCCTTACCACATATTGAAACATTCTAATCCGTACTCCTATTACTGTAACATCCGTAAACCAGTATCTACATTGCGAAAATGTCCAAGATCAAAAATGTTTACTGCGACCTGGTACTCTGTAGAGAGAAAGAGAGGAACCGGTATTGAAATGAATCAGAAGATAAATTGAGAGCATTGGAAATAATGTAACTCCTACGATGAACGATTTATATTTTGAGCTTTATTGCCATAAGTTTATTTGTTGATGCTTATATTCACTCAATGTTTTTTTTTGTCAGGAATCCAACACCAGATAAGAACCAGTACCTGACAGTAACCTGGCCAGCAGCTACCACGGACAGCCTGCACTACCTCAACATCAGCTCTGAACTAACAGTAGGCAGCGATCCAGACAAAGAAAAAATGGATTACTGGAATTACTTATACAATAAATACTACAGAATCTGGGAACATCCAAACACGAATACTGATGAAGTTCCTGTAAAGTACGAACCACCAGTTGTCGTCAATAGTATACCCGCAAAAGTGCCTGCAGCAGTAACAAAAGTAAACAATGTTGTTGAAAAATCTGCTCCGGCAACCGCGCAAGTGCAACCCGCCATTTTACCCCAAGCAGTCGTCAGTGCAAACGACCCGCCAGAAGATGACTTGCCTAAAAATATAGGTGTTAATAAGTTCGTTAATTTCTTTGACTCACTTGGAGGTAAAAAATGATTGTTTTAAATTTATTGTTACTTATTATATTTTTAAGATTGTAAAGAAACGTGTAGTTTGATTTCTATGACCACTGATATGCCCTGATTGATTTTATAGAAACACATTTCTATAAAATCAACAGTCCAACATCAACTCACAAGTTGATGTTGGACTGTTGTACAATTATATCATTCTTCAGAGCGAGAACTTTCATAGCGTGATGCAAGATTGTTAGTATCGTTTTAGTTCGATAGCTCTCCGCTACATGGCACTGGTCGCACAACTTAACACCACAAAATTATTGATGGATAAAAGTCATTTTGAATAGCGCGGCTACGAGCTCCAATTTAATTAAGTATTAATCAAAGCGAATAGCACTTCGTCTATGTGTTCGGGATAAAGGTGTATGGTAAATGCAAAAATAGTTAATATGGGTATGTTTAATATTATTGGTTAGTATGATCCGCCCGCACACACAGATTTTACGCGTGAATTTGATGAATGGCGAAAGCTTGCTGTAAATTATTTTCTAAGATAAATGCATTTATCTTGTTTTATGTGTCGTAATGGTAAATTGTTAGATATAAAAGTTGTTTTAATGTACTATAGCAGAGGTTCCCAAACTTATTTTGTCTACTGCCCATTTTGAGACTAAATAAATTTTAAGCGCCATCATTTTTTCACCTACTTAAAAACCACTATAACTTCAAATTAAATTAATTAATTGTTGTGAGCTATATTAGCGGAGATTAAACATTCATTCTAAAATAGACTTTTACTATAATCCTCAAGAGTTAACTTGAGACCTAAGCACAGTAGGTAGTACATAACGACGCTCAGGTCTCAAGTTAACTCTTACGGGCTGATGAATGATGAATGAATGATTATTGAAACGCAACTTTATAGTATTCAGACAGAGTATCTTTTATTCAAAATAAAACAAACATAATCGATTCTTATATAAAAACTAATGTGAAGGATGAATCTGATGCTGTTTAATAAGTTTGTTGATATCAGCTTCCAATTTACTAAAGAACAGTCGCAAGTCGCTACGTTTGGTAACATGCAAACGATTTCTCTTTTTAGTAAGCAGCGTTGCCACAGCACTAAATCCACGTTCACACAAATATGACGATGGGAATGCTATCAAGAATCGTTGAACGATTGACCACAATCCAGGGTATAATTGCGGGATCGGTTTTTGTAGCCAAAATTCTTGATAGCCATTTTTGAACTTGATTTTTATTTCCTCGTTTGTTGTCAATTCTATAAGTTCTTCTTCCAGCTGAGGTGAGATTGCTGTGTTGACATTTTAAAACGGATCTAACACCCAGCCTGGTATTTCCAAGTTCAAAATGTCCTGGTATCGTTCGGTGCAGTCAATGTGGAGGTTTTCCAAATGTTGGCAGTAGGCAAACAAGTCGTCGTTACTGCAGGATACTGATAAATTCGGAAAATTGTGAAACTCACGTCTGCCCATATTCTTTTTGTGTAGAAGCAGTTTGGCTGCGAAAGTAGCAACGACATTTTTTGTTTTAATTAAATTTAGTTCATCGCCTTGCAGTTCGAGATTCATGTCGTTGAACAATTTATACAGGTCTGTCATGTAAGCTATATCATTTTTTGATGTAATTAGCTTGTTGCGCAATTCTGTATCTTTAGTGTCTAAGAACTCTATCACAGAGTCAAACAGGTTGTAAAATCCTACCTAGTCATAACTAGGATTAGGGGTCTGTTCGCGGGTTGGCGTCATCGTACCGAGTGTCCTGAACCTGAGCCGACTTATAGCATCAAAAGCTGGAAGCTGCAGGATGCATCCATTAGGGATAAATATAATGAAAGGGTAGCCGAAAAGCTTGGCGATGTCAATGTAAGCAGTGAGAATGTGGAAAGTGTATGGCAGAACCTTAGGGATAGTATGATAAATGCCGCTGTGGAAGTGTGTGGAGAAACGAAAAGAGGCAGTAGTAATAAGCGTGATGCATGGTGGAATGAGGAAGTGAAAGAAGCAGTTCGAATGAAGAAGAAAGCATGGCTAGACTACTTAGCCTCGCGGAATGATTTTAATATGAAAGAGAGATACAAGCTGCAGAAAGTTAACACGAAGGCACTTATAGAAGAAGCTCGTGAAAGGTGCAGAATGAAAACGGATGAAAGGTTGTCGTCCAATTTCCGGGATAATGCCAAGCTCTTCTGGAAAGAGGTAGGCAAGACCCGGAGTTGTTCGGCAATCTGCAGTATGAATAAAGTGCTTAGTGTTAACAATGACGTCCTAACAGACCAAAGTGACGTCCTGCAGAGATGGAGTGAATATTATGGAAAGATGTATGCAAGAAAAGACAGAGATGCCACATCGGGAAGGGGAGCTCACTTCGATGCTCCGGATCCCGATGTCATTGAAGTCATTAGTATGAAAGAAATAGAACACGCGATAAGAAGTATGAAATGTGGTAAGGCTGCGGGAAAAGACAGAGTTACTGCTGAGATGATCAAGTACGGTGGGTCGCGTGTCTGGGACACACTATGTCTGTTATGCAACTTGTGCTGGCGGACGGGTGAGGTCCCAGATGACTGGCGAGTAGCAGTTGTAGTACCTATTTACAAAGGGAAAGGCTCGCGCCTAAACTGCTCCAGCTACAGGGCGATCAGATTGGTCAGCTTAGCTAGTAAGCTGTATGCAAAGGTTATAACGGCACGAATGCAAGAAAAGTCTGAAAGGTATTTATGGGAGGCTCAATGCGGATTCCGACGTGGAAGAGGTTGCATGGATCAAGTGCTTTCTCTCCGCATGATCGCGGAAAAGTTTCTGGCTCTTAGCCAGAAGGTTTTCTGCGCTTTTGTGGATCTAGAGAAAGCATTTGATAACGTTGTGAGAGAAACGCTGTGGGACTTGCTGCCAGGATATGGTGTGGACGGCTCGCTACTGCGGGCAATACAGTCGCTTTATAGGGACTGTAAGGCTTGCGTGCGAGTAGGGGGGGATGTGTCACCTCTTTTTGATGTCTGTACAGGCGTCAAACAGGGATGTGTCATGTCCGCCTGGCTGTTCATAGTGTATCTGGACAGTTGCCTGCAGAAGTTGAAAGATTTTAATATGGGTGTGAATTTGGGTGACTTTACAGTAAACTGTCAGCTGTACGCTGATGATGCGGTGCTCATGGCCTCATCAGAAGCCGACCTTCAGGCATTAGTCACTAATATGAAAGAGGGGTGTGAAAGTAAGGGTCTCCGCTTGAATGCAAGTAAAACTAAGGTTCTAGTATTTGAAAGAGGTGACGTAAGAACTAAATGCGAGATTAGGGTAAACCAGGAACGTCTAGAGCAAGTGAATGAAATTGTGTATTTAGGAAGTATGTTTAGCGCGGATGGAAGATGTGATTCGGATGTGGAACGGCGAGTAGCTGCCGGAAACAAAGTTAACGGTGCTTTGTCCCAGTTAGTAAAGCGACAAAGCATCGTAAAAGAAGCACGACTGGCGATTCATAACGCAGTGCTAGTGCCAACTTTGCTTTACGGTAGTGAAACCTGGGTATGTCAGCAGATGCATGAAAGTAAATTGTGTGGAGTAAATGCTGTGGAGATGCGATCACTTCGAAAGTTGTGCGGCGTTACCTTGGCTGGCCGAATACGTAACGAAGTGATACGCAATTTGGCAGGTTTGAATGAAAGTGTCAGCGTTAAGCTGGAAAAGGGCGTGCTCCGTTGGTTTGGACACGTCCAACGAATGAGTGAGGAACGATTGACGAAGAATATATATTGTTCAAAAGTAGAGGGTAGAAGGAGTCAGGGTAGGCCGAGACTTACATATGAAGACCACGTGAGCAGATTGCTCAAAAACGGAAAGGTCAAAAGTACTCGGATACCCAGACGTGCGTGTATGAAGCGATTGATGAATCTCGAAGAAGCGAAAGAAGTATGCATGGATCGCGAAGCCTGGCGATCTGTCCTCTCTGACTACCCCGTCAGGGATACAGCGTGAAGATAGTTAGTTAGTTAATATTTCGCTGAGTCATTATACCGTTGCTTATTTACTATCTTAGATATGTTTTAATAACGTTATCGATAGCAGATAGGCAGAGCAACGATTCATTTAGCACTTAGTGATTGAATTTGGTGAGTAGCTTAATTAATAAATTCATAAGACAGTGACACAACTAAAAAAAAAAAAAAATTTAATTATGTGTGTCAATACGTTTGCAGATGAGTTTAGTTTTTAGGTACCTATTTTAAGATCTATGGATGCTAGTGCCACTGTTTAATAGATTATAATGTAACTATAGATATACAGGGTCATTTGTAAAACACCAGCAACCGCAAAGACTAGGTAGCTTACGTCGAAAAAAAAAAAATTAAAATATTTTTTTAAATTTTGAAAATTTTCTTTGAAATTTTTGAAAAATATTTTTTTTATCTAATTTCGCTTTAATTTCATGTACTGATTGAATAACAGTACCACGCAACTCACAGGGGATGGGGATAGGCCGATGATACCTCCTTTGACCTTGACCTTTTTCAACCGCATTGATGCACGCACGTCCATCGTTCATTGAGGTATACAGTACGTGATGAAAAAGAGACCCAGGAGTTCTATGACGCAGCTCGATGGTTTAATGAGTACTAGCTGTGTAACGAATTGCCTGCAGTAGTAGAACAAAGGTTGTTGGTTATGACCTTGGCTATCCACTCCTAGCAGGTTGCTGGTGTTTTACAAATGACCCTGTATATACCTACACAATAACAAACAATATTTTTTTTATTTTAAATGAAGCGCTCGTGGCCCCCCGGACTCAGTATTCTATAAACGATCACTGCGTTAAGCAACTTTCACTATGGCTGATCCTCGGATGGGTGACAACTTTGTGGCATTTATATTATATTTAATTAATTTTTTATACTTTAAATGAAGCGCTCTTGGCCCCCCTGACTCAGTATTCTTTAAACGATCACTGCGTTAAGCAACTTTCACTATGGCTGATCCTCGGATGGGTGACCACTTTGTGGCATTTACATATGCGAGCGTTTCCGTGCTTCGGAAGGCACATTAAGCCGTTAGTCCTGGTTGGTAGCAAAACATCCACGCAGGCGAAGCTGTAGGCATCAGCTAGTCAACATTATATTTGTTCGGACTATTTTGCTAAAGGTGCTAACACAATGAGTAAGTATAAAATTACTCCCAGATAAAGTAACTAACAAAATGACCTTATAAAATTAATTCTATACGGTTTTAACCGTCATAGAAGTTTTAAAATGGCATCGATTATGCCAATGTGCCTTATAATGACATATTAAAAGAAGATTTGGTTAATATTAACTTAATTCTTATAATTAGGTTGGTTAAACGTTTATAAACCCAATTAATATGACTACAATAACAATTCAAAAAGTATGTATTTATACAGCCTAGTTACATTGCTTTTTAACCGTATAATAATCATAGTCATATAAATGTTTTGAATGTGGCCATTTGTTGTTATTAAGGTAATGCACAAGGTAACTATGATACTTTCGAACTTATAGCAGCAATGTATATGATGTTTATCCAACAAAGGAATAATAGCATTTTACATGATCTTTGGTTTGGTTTCCAGTTTTATTAATGTTATTAATATATTAGTTAAGTACATTGACCTTTTATTTGCATTTTCGTTGCCAATATAAGTTTAACTGTCCTGTTACTTGCCATAATAAAACACGTATAAGAAATAAAAGCTATAACTAATGCAACTATATGGGGATTATAAGGTTATTGTGCTTAAAAATTGTGCCCAAACGCACTCTTTTCAGCGATAATATGGCTCTTAAAAGAGTATATATATATATATATATATAGCTAAAAAACCCAAAAATTATACTTTTTTTTCCTTTAACTATAGCTGTAGGAAATATTTTGTTAGTTGGGAATATAATCTGATAAATCTGATAAAATAGAAGAGCTCGTGGCCTCACGAACTCTGTTTTCTGTACACGATCACTGCGTTAAGCAACTTTCACTTATAGCTGGTCCTTGAATGGATGACTTTGTGGCATTTAAATTTCCTATCCTTTCGAGAGCACGTTAAGCCGTTGGCCCCGGTTGCCAATATAATGGCCGTCGTTAAGCTAAGTTGAACGCTGTATGGGCGGCTTAAAAAATTTCAACATCGGGTCGCCACAGCCTGCGCTTGTCCATTTCAACACGGCAAGGGCCTCATCACCTATTACTTGGGACAAAAATCCATATGGTGAAATGTAGGCGTATAGTATGCCTTTGCCTACCCCTTCAGGGATAAAGGCCTTACAATGTATATATGTATGATACCTAGCTAAATTGTCAGGGTCAGTACAACCAGATAACGTGTAACTCCATTTCATCTAATAATTTTCTTTATTCCAGAGAGCGCAGAATGTCTGCAGGACCCATTGTGTCAGTAGAGCAGGGGCAACTTCAAGGCCGCAATTCCATTACGCCTACTGGAAAACCCTTTTACAGTTTTCAGGGTATACCTTATGCTAAACCTCCGTTGGGGTTTTTGAGGTTTCGTGTAAGTATTTACCTACATTTTTATGGTACCACAGGCCAAACCAACTTCAAAAAAGGTTGTAGGCAAAACCGAATATCAGACGCCAACTTAAGCCCGTATTCCAGAACGTTTATTATAAGAAACACTTGAGAGTAGAATTTATAAGGCAAAAACTAGCCTCAGGCGTCGATTGAGAGTAGTATTTATGAGGCAAAAACTAGCCTCAAGCGTTGATTGAGTGACGTTCTGGAAAACGGACATTAGAGTCGATATTAACTCAATGCCTATTTATAATTATATATAATAAAAATTTAAAAGTGTCTGGCTGAATTGCGTTGATTTATTACGCGGTATTAATATTTTTTGACAATGTTTTATATGTTTTATCTGTCCTCTCGGTCTACCCCGTCAGGAATACAGCGTGAAGATCGTTAGTTAGTTTTTTTTATGTTTTATAAAGTTAAAATCAACCTTGAGACAGTTTTTATCAACCTGCAGCACATGGTTCCTGTAAATTGGCCGTCAGTACTAGCTAGCAACAATGCACAAATTCAAAAGTTAATACTACTAAGTAGTAACACTACCGTTTCCTTAACCTTTCATTAGCGAGAATATATGGAATATCTGGACGTATCGTCGAATATTTTTGGTGCTATCCATATCATGCACCATTCATTGTTGTATTAAGGCTTTAGATTATCATCACTAAAATGATCTCAATAGATCCTTAAAGAATAACAGGTTAATTGGGTTCTGGGTATGCTCATCCTGCCCACTATACTGGATCCGCGCTAGTGGTACCAACTCCTACAAACAAATGTTCTGCAGTAGCTACGATGAACTTTTTTGTTTCACCTTTCTTCATATAATGGATCACCGATGTAATAAAAGGTAATAAATAAATAAAAATTTTATTTATTTATTTATTACCGATGTAATAAAAGGACCTGAAAGGCTTAAGCGAAAGTGGGCATACACCTAGAATGTTAAAAAAGTGACGGCATATAAGGCTAAAATGTTCTCAAATGGCGACAGCGCACCGTAGATGGACCTCCCACAATGTGGACGGTGTGTCCACCTAACCTTACATAACCAAACCTAGATTGTTGTACTAGGCTACAACAATCTAGGTTAGGTTATGTATATGTATAGCCATCATGATGAGACATTTATTTTTCAATTTCAGGCCCCACAGCCTGCAGAGTCGTGGGATGGCGTCCGTGCAGCCACCTCTGAAGGGAATGTAACTGTGCAGATGGATTTGTTTGGCAAAGGGTTCACAGGCGATGAGAATTGCCTATTCCTCAACGTTTACACCCCTAATTTGGATGGAGCAGACCTTCCAGTAATGTTCTTTATACATGGAGGCGGCTTTTCATTTGGTTCTGGAAACACTGACCTGTACGGTCCAGATTATTTAGTGGAAAAAGATGTAGTGCTCGTGACTATAAATTATAGATGTGGTGTCTTTGGATTCCTCGGTTTGAACACTCCCGAGGTTCCAGGAAATGCAGGCATGAAGGATATAGTGCAAGCTCTTAAATGGGTAAAGGCTAATATCCACAATTTTGGTGGAAACGCCGATAATATCACCATTTTTGGGGAAAGTGCTGGTGGTGCTGCTGTTAGCTATTTAGTAGTTTGTCTTCTTACTAAAAATATGATAAGCAAGGCGATTATTCAGTCAGGAACAGCATTTGGGAGCTTTGCATTTCAAAACTCTCCGGTAGAAAATGCTAAGGAGTTCGCTAAAAATTTAGGCTGCAATTCGGAAAACATTGGGGAAATCCTCGAGTTCCTACGCGCCAGGTCCCCAAAAGAACTGATCGATGCTCAGCAAGCAATGACCTCACCCGAAAAATTCCTTGAAAGATTAAACGTCTTCAGTGTTGTGGTAGAAAAGGAATTCTCTGGAGTCGAAGCTATCATTACTGAATCTTTTAACGATTTATTAACATCAGGAAGAATTGCAGACATTCCCATAATGATAGGAGCCTGCTCTTTAGAGTACAGCTTTGATATAACTTTGGAGGATCTTCAAGTATTTGTCCCTAAAGAATTAAATATTAAGAAAGGTTCTCCAGAATCGGTCGAGATTGTTAAGAAATTAAAACAGCTATACATCAATGATGACACTGACGGATTGTATGAATTAATATCAGATCGAATTATTAAAACAGACACTAACAGAGTGGTCCGATATTTGGTCCAAGTCACCAATAAACCAGTATACTATTACAAGTTTGATTACTTTGGCGCATTAAATATCTATAACAAAATTTTACACCAGAATTCGAGGCGTGCGGGGCATATGGACGAGCTAGGACATCTTTTCAGAAATGATTTTCAGAATGATGTGAAGCTTTCAGATCGAGATAGTAAGGTGCGGGAAAGAATGGTGAGACTGTGGACCAACTTTGCAAAATATGGGTAAGTGTGTCCATTTAGCCATTTATTCTCTATTGGCCTACAAAGTTTTACTTCTTTCATCGCACCGGACGCCACAGGCAAGGTGTTCGTCTTCAGACTTCTTTACGTGCGAAGCTCTCAGCAAGTTTCGATAGCGGCCTCTTAGTGCGTATACTTTGAGCTGAGTGTCAGCTTTCTGAAAAAATCGTGGTAACGGATGGGATTCTTCATGGGCCTTCGGTAGGCAGCCCACGTCTATCTCTGTTACACCAGTTATTTAAAAGATCTCAACCTCGAAGCACACCACTTTGCCTAGTTCTTTTTCGGTATTGAAAAAGCGAATGTCGTCTAACGTAAGTCTTTATGGGTTAATGCCATATCGTGATAATAGGATGTGATTTGTGAAGACAACAAACTGTTAATTATGATCGCGTTAAAAGATGAATAGATTATATAAAGAGTGATATGAAAGTGAAAGGCGTAAATGATCATTTGACAGGCATGAATGAAAAAAAAATAGGCGCCCACCCCTAATAAATTGAGACAGGGGCAAGAGGATGATAATGATATATGGTTGCGCCGGTATACGATTCGAGAGTTGCCGCGTTATTTTTTCTATGTTGCATCGCCGATCTCCATTTGTTTTTAATTAATTAATTGTCGACACTCCCACCTCTCTTCCCTTTATTAAATTTCTCTTTCGCACCTACCTTGTCTCGCATAAGAGAAGAGCGAGACAGCTGTGTTACCGCCATCTAGCGGTAGAAAACTCCACCGCAGCGCTGCCAACACACAGGCAGAGAAGACGCACAAAAAAAAAAGAGAACTGCAATGGCCGCGCGCGCGCTCGCATCAACTTTTCGCAATAGTTGGGTTTTCCATGGATAAATAGTGTTTTCGTGCAAGGAAACCAGGAATCCAAGTCCAGGGACGTCCCCGGCAGCCTCCACCTCAGCATCTCGCAGCAGCAGCAAGGTAGTTTGCCCATTCCCGTTTCCATTTCTTTTTCGTCGACAACCGCGTGTAAATTTTATTTTTGTCTTTCCCCGCAAATACAGTCCACTTTGAATTTATTTATCTCGCCCGCTCAACCATTTACTGTTCCTAACGATCCGGATTGTTGATCCATTCGCTTTAGTAGTTTGCCAATAGAAATGCAATAGTTTTTATTCCATAGGGAATAAACACATAGGTATAGGTTATAGTTTATATTCTATAGGGAATAAACGCATAGATAATAGTTTTATTCCCTTAGGGAATAAACGCATACTTACCTACTGTTTTTCGCATAGGTAGGTACTAAATAGTTGGTAGTTTCGACAGCACCGCATAGTAAAAGGTAGATACCGCAGGTAGGTAGGTACATATTTCGTGCGCGGGTAGCTCCGCTCGCACAAGTACCTACGCTCGCTCGCGTCGCGACTCGCTGTTCGTCACCGCTTCCATTTTGATCGTTCGTTAGTTCTGCACTCTAGGTAGCTATAGTTGTTTTGTTTTAACAATGCCTCCGAAATGAAATAAAAAATCTTTATTCATGTAGGTCACAAAGTAACACTTATGAACGTCAAGATTATTGCTTCTACATTTACATTTGCTGCCAGATTCGCACAGCAATAGGTAGAGCCTGAGGAAGAACCTGGCAATAAAACTCATGGCCACTCTTTTCTAACCGCCAGTAATTACATTAGTTTGAGTTACATGATGTTTGACCAATTATATAGTAATGAATTTATACAAAACAAAATCAATGTCGTGTGTAAAATCATATCAAAATTAGGGCTATTCTAGTTGCCAGTTCTAAGGGCAGCCTACACTTTAAGAAGAAGAATCTAGCAAGAAAGTCAATGGATGCACTTTTCAAAAATGTAGGTATGGCTTACAACATTAAAATCCACTTACATTGTTCCTTTGGATTTATGTGAGAACGGTCGACTAAACTTAGTTTGCCTTAAATAATAATTTTATTTGTAACAATTGCAATAACAGCTATGAGCTGACCAGTCCCAACAGACGGCACCCGTTCACGGGTATGACGTATATATCAGCCATCGCCCTACTCAACCGTATTATAGGGAATAAGGCGACCCGATACATACGCCACCACTGCCAGGACACTTAGGCGAGCATGACATACCCAAAAACTGCACAGCAACTATCATGTCAATTTCAAAATAATAAATAAGTCTACTTGGTGCTCATACAAACTCAAATTACATATTTTTATATTAGTTATTACTGGGACTAAACGCAGCCAATTTAGAAACCTTTAGTTGTCAGTCGTTTCAAATTATTCAATATGCAGAAATGAAAAAATACAACATATATATGCACTTTCAAGACAAGTACAAAATAACACAAAGTCTCCGAAAGAGATTCCGGATCCATAGTTAAAACTATTACACGCTAAGAAGCCTTTTTAAGCGTAAGCAATTAATTTGTGATTATTCATCGAGGATCGCAGATAAATCAATAAAAGAATTGTTTTTATCCTCGATCGAAACCGTAGATACTTTGCGCTTAGATTTCGAAAATGTTCTCGATAAGATTAACTTGCTTGAATTAAAATTAAATCCCGATTTCTTATTAAGTTATGACGCCATGTCATCTTTTGAAGATTTAATTTGTCGCATAAAACGTGTCGCTAAGTCATTGCAATCGCCCGTGCCCGTAGTAGTCACCGATTCGAAACCCGGGCCAGCCGGTTTTGATTTGCTGAAACGGGACCGACCTAAATTACCGCCCATACAAATACCCGAATTTGATGGCGATATTAAAAATTGGCCTTTGTTTTTCGCTAGTTTCGAAAATACGATCCATAATAATAATTCGTTATCGGATCACGAAAAATAACATTACTTAGTTAGTAAACTAACCGGGAAAGCAAAAACCGTTTGCGCCGGAATAACGCTTTGCGCCGAAAATTATAGTTTGATTTTGAATACTTTGAAGGTCAAATACGAAGACAAACGCTTAGTAACAACCGCTTTTTGGAACAAATATTTAATTTGAAAAATAGCTCATCGTGTAATGAACACGACTTAGAAAAATTCTTAGATATTTTTGCATCAGCTGTTCGCGCCCTAAAGAATCTCAAGGTCAATGACCTCTGTGACTTTTTGTTTTTGTATATCGGTTTAAAGAAATTAGATTCCGAAACCGTTCGCTTATTTGAAATGGATAGACGTGGCCATCAAATACCTAAGTTCGACGATTTAGAAACTTTCGTTCGTCCACATATTCGAATTTTGCAACGAACTTCGTTAAACCACGGAGTAGCGAAAAATAGTCCGACTAATCGTAGTAATAGTAGTAAGCCCACGAAGTCCACGCACTCTTTTGTTAATTTTGAACCCACAACTTCGCAATCGCAAGTGTTGCATTCGAAAAATTGTTCTATGTGTCAAGGTCACCATCACCAACTTTATAAATGTTCGGAGTTCAATAAACTCACTCCTAGCGATCGCTATAAATTTGTTCGTTCTAGTAATTTATGTATCAATTGTCTCAGTGAGAAACATCGTGTTTCATTCAGTAATTCGAATCATTTTTGTCGCAAGTGTAATGGTAAACACCATTCATTATTACACTTCGAAAACAATAATGCCGCGTCCAATTCAAACAAAAACTCTGTTGGTACCTCGCGCGTTAATGATAATAATTCGCTTGTAGTTAGCACTGCACCCGCCATGTCCGGTAGTTCGTCCGTCGATTCCGGCTGCGCGAACTTCGTGCCTAACCGTCCGCCCGTTGTGACGTCACAGCCGCCCGCGCCGTTGAGTGGCGACTGGGAGCGCTCTCGCGTGTTTTCGTCCCTGTCCGCGCCTAGCGACAGCGGCGCCACTGCCGCGCGCCTCCGGCCGAACGATGTCGCTTTGTGCTCGCTTTCGAGTTTGCACACAAGCCCTACTACGGTACTTCTGGCAACCGTTCGAGTTGTTGTTTACGATTCGCATGGTAGTGCTTCTCAAAGTAATTTTATTAGTAAAAATTGTTGTAGTCGTCTTGGTTTGCATATAAATAACCGCCCCGCCTGTAATGTTGTGAAAGGTATTGGGGGTTCCACTAAAGCCGTTCAAGGTTCTGTAGGGATTAAATTCCACTCGCTTTTTGATGAATTTTGATGTTAGTTTTTCGATGGATTCGCTAGTCGTCGATAAGGTTGCCGAACTTTTACCGACTGTCGCAGTCAATACCTCATTATTGACTAATTTTAGAGATTTTTGAAAATCCTTTGGCCGATGATACTTACGCCGTTCCAGGAGATATTGATTTGTTAGTTGGAGCTTTGATTTTCCCGCACCTCCTGTTGCAGCATAAGGTTCAAGGTCACGCATTGCACCCCGCGCCGCTCACCTTAGAGACGAGTCGTGGTTTTGTTATTGTTGGTCCCGCACCCGCTTGTTTTGATTGTAACTCGACAGTGTCATATTTTTGCGCCGTCGAGCCGCTGGATTCCGCTGTCCGTAAATTCTGGGAGATAGAAGAGGTGAACGTCCCTTCTATTGTTAGCCCGGATGATAAACTTTGTGAAGAGTTTTATAGTCGCACGACTACTCGCGATAGTGATGGTCGTTATGTTGTCGCACTCCCCTTTAAGGGTGATGTTAATTCGCTTGGAGATTCGTTTCAGTCAGCCGAAAAACGCTTCTTTTGTTTAGAACGGAAAATGCAGACCACTTCAAAGTTGAAGGAGGCTTACGATAGCGTAATAGAAGAATATTTGGATAAAGGTTTCATTTCATCCTCGCCTCCCGAAACCGAAGAGACGAAGCACGCTCCTTCGTATACCATACCGCACCATGGAGTTGTCCGCGAGGATAAACTAACCACCAAGTTGCGCGTTGTTTTAGATAGCAGCGCCAAAACTAGTTCGAATGTTTCGGTAAACGATATTTTGCACAGTGGTCAAAATCTCCAAGGTAATTTGTTCGAAATTATAGTTAACTTTCGCTTATTCGCTGTCGCGCTTTCAGACGACATTAGACAAATGTTTCTTTGTATTGGTGTTCGCGAATCAGATCGCCGCTTTCAACGCATTTTGTATAGATTTTCGCCGCAGGAACCTTTACAGGTTTACGAATTTAATCGCGTTTGTTTTGGACTTAAATCCAGTCCCTTCCACGCTCTTCGCACTGTCAAGCAGCTCGCCGCCGATGAGGGCGGCAGTTACCCGAAGGCTAAGGAGACTGTAGAAATTGGTATATACATGGATGACTATATTTATTCTGTGCAGACCGAAGATCAAGCTGTCGCAACTGCGGCTGAAGTAATTGATGGCATGAAGGCTGGTCATTTTGATCTCGTAAAATGGACTAGTAATTCGCAAACGGCCTTGGATTCGATTCCACCGTCGCATCGATTGTCGACTGTCAAGGAGTTTGATAGTAATGATACGCACAAGGTTCTCGGTTTGCGTTGGTCACCTTCGTCCGACATGTTTAGTTTGAAGGTTTGTCCTACACCGTCAACCTGCACTAAGCGCACCATATTGTCGTGTGTCGCACGCATATGGGATGTAATGGGATTTGTAGCACCTGTCGTCTTGTACGCAAAGCTTTTCATAAAAGATCTTTGGCTGTCCAACTGTGACTGGGACGACAATCCTCCCGACTACATCATTAAATTGTGGGACCGCTTTAGAGCCGAGCTTCCTATGCTCGAGCAAATCAGAATACCGCGCCATGTTGGCATCTCCGATGATAGTATTGTAACTGTTTTTGGTTTCGCTAACGCTAGTGAGAAAACGTATGGGGGTGTTGTGTACGTCCACGTTCGTAACGGTGATGACATTTCATTTCACCTTATCAGCGCTAAATCTAAAGTAGCCCCTTGTAAGGTAGTCTCTCTCGCTCGTCTCTAGCTGTGCGCTATATTGGTTCTAGCCCAGCTCATTAGTTCGATTGTTAGTAGTTGCCGCAACCGCATTAATATAGATAGAATTTTCGCATTCTCGGACTCGACCGTCGCTTTGTGTTGGACACATTCTTCGGCCCATCGTTGGGATACATTTGTCGCAAATAGGTTGGCAAAAATTCAGCCGGAATTGGCGCCGCAAAACTTTTATCACGTCTCAGGTACGGACAACCATACCGATTGTTTGTCTCGTGGGTTAACACCTGCACAGATTTTGGATCATCCGTTGTGGTTCCATGGCTCTTACTGGTGCCAAGCCCCACCTGATGAATGGCCTGTTAGTCTTTTCAATCCCGGTACTGTATCCACGCCGCCAGAGGAAAAGAAAACCCTTTTAGTTACTATCGCACCGCTCGAAAAATCGCCTATCTTAGAGTTGGCTAGCCGTGTTTCATCGTGGTCGATTCTTTTACGTGGTGCTGTTTTTATTTGTCGACTTTTGAAAATCCTTCTAAGCCCTTGACTTAAACAAGGCTGAGTTATTCGTGCTTCGTGAACTTCAGCGATTTTATTTTTCGTCTGAAATTAGAAATTTGGAATTAAATAAACCTTGTAGTCGCGCTTTTTAACATTTGAAACCTTTTTTGAAGGATGGCCTCATTCGAATTGGTGGTCGTTTGAACCAGTCCGCATTAGAGTACGATCAAATGCATCCTATATTCTCCCGCTCAAGGATCATATCGTTGATCTTTTAGTTGAATATCACCATAGGGTGAATTGTCACGCTGGTCCAGATTTATTAATGTCGATTTAGCGCCAGAAATACTGGATTCTCATCATCATCCGAGCGTCTGTCCCAGTTGCGTCTCGCGACGCCCGGGGTCCGCTTTCCTACATTTTCTCCTCCACTTCGCACGGTCGTCGGCATCCCCTGTGGTGAGACCATTGGCACGCATGTCATCCCTTACGACGTCAAGCCAGCACTTCTTGGGTCTTCCCCTCTTACCGGACCCGGCGGGGCTGACATGGCCAGACATTTGTTACCTACGTAGCCCGGCGGTTGCCGCAAGACGTGACCATACCAACGAAGGCGACACTCTTGCAACTTGTCTGCAATGTCACGGACGTGAAGGCTGCCGCGGATGCGAGAGTTCCTCACGCGGTCCATCCGCGTGACTCCACACATCCACCGCAGCATCTTCATTTCCGTGACACGCAGCTCCTGCTTGTGTCGCTCCAATATCGGCCACGTCTCACTGCCATGTAAAAGGACAGGTCTAATAATGGTTTTGTAGACCTGTCCCTTCAACCGGATCGGCATTTTAGGGTCACAAATGACACCGGTCATCTCCCGCCATTTGGCCCACGCGGCAGCAATGCGTGACTTGACATCGCAATCGATGTCACTGGACGTGTGAAAAACAGATCCCAAGTATTTAACCTGGTCCGTGCGCTCGACCAAATCACCGCCTATGCGGACGGATGTGGGATCTGTCGAGTTTAGTGCCAAGTACTCGGTCTTCGCCACATTTAGTTTCAGACCGCCGTTCTCAAGCGTCTCCTTCCACGCCTTTACACGTCGCACCAATCTGCCCCTGTCCGCGTCTGCCAGCGCAATATCGTCAGCATACATGAGCAACCATGGAGGCTGCTCATGCGGGTTTCTGATGCTGTCCGACAATTCGTCTAATATTACACTGAACAGAAGCGGACTAAGGACAGAACCCTGGTGTACCCCGACGGTGATGGGGAAGGGTTTCGTGTCGCCAACAGCAGTCCGAACCATTGAGTCGGAGTCACAGTACATGTCCCGGATAGTGTCAATATAGACCTCTGGAACCCCTTTGGACCGCAGTGCCCACCAGATCATCGCACGAGGAACACAGTCGAAGGCCTTCTGCATATCTAGGAACAAACAGTGCAGAGGCGTGTTCTTCGACCTGTATTTCTCTGCGACAACCCTCAGGGCAAAAACAGGGTCCGTGGTCCCATGACCAGGGCGAAACCCATATTGACACTCCGAGAGAGTACACTCCTGCCGGATCCGAGAGTATATAATCCTCTCGAAGATCTTCATGGTGTGGGACATCACCTTAATACCGCGGTAGCTCCCGCACTCCTGCACTGACCCCTTACCTTTGAAGACTGGAGTAATAATACTTAGTCTCCATTGGTTTGGGATCTGCCCGCTGAGGAGTATGCGGTTAAAAAGGTTTACTAAGATGCCCACACCGCGAGGACCCATCGCCTTCCAGGCTTCGATGGGGACTCCATCGGGTCCGACAGCTTTCCGATTCTTCATGCGGCGAAGCGCAGTCAGGACTTCTCCAGGCGTTACCGGTGGCACTAGTCCTTGATAAAGAAGAAATACTGGATTCTCTCCGCACGTAATTGGATTCATTCGATAGTTCATAGATGTATTCCGTGTTTCAAACTTCGCCCGAAGTCAATCGCTCCCGAAATGGCCGATCATTGTCCTTGTCGTGTTGTTCAGGCTGCTAAACCGTTCGTAGACACGGGTACAGATTACGCTGGGTAACAGGGTAACCGCCATAAGCCAGTAACCTTCAGGGTAACAGTTTCTCGTGGTCGTGGTATACGCTCCACGAAAGCTTATGTTTGTCTTTTTGTTTGTATGACGACTCGCGCCGTTCATATAGAGTTCGCTGGTGATTTGAGCACGCCATGCTTCATGGCTGCATTTAACAGATTTTTGTCGCGTCGGGGTTCCGTATTTCGAATGTATTCGGACAACGGTACGAATTACGTCGGAGCTCGTCGTAACCTTTCCGAACTACAAATTTTTTTGCGTTCCAATCACTTTAACACGGAATTTGCCCACTTCTTAGCTGAAAATAGCATTGAGTGGTCGTTCAATACGCCCGCCGCAAGCCACTTTGGTGGCAATTGGGAAGCTAATATTAAAAGCTTAAAGTCGCACCTGTTTCGCGTTATAGGTGAACAGATGCTCACGTTTGAAGAGCTGAGCACCGTGCTCACTCAAATCGAGGCCGTAATGAATACGCGTCCTCTTTGTAGAACCTTGTCTAGTGATCCCTCGGAGCCGCTTGTACTGACTCCGGCACACTTTTTGAATGTTACACCGTGAAAATACTTACCCGCTTTTGAAATAGAGGAAGATCGACTTCATCTTCTCTCGCGTCATGCCTTATTGGATAAACTCGTTCAATCGTTTTGGAAGCGTTGGAGGACAGACTCTTTGCATATGCTACAGTCACGTCAGAAATGGAATACTCCATCGATCCCTATTACTGTCGGTACTGTCCTAGTTATTTTAACTGAAAATATGCCTCCATTACATTGGCCTCTTGGGGTAGTAGAAGAAGTTTTCCCTGGGTCAAATGGGATCACCCGTATAGGTAGCGTTAAAACCGCAACTAGTTCGTACTTGCGACCAGTTATTCGTCTTTGTCCTTTGCCTAATCAACAGTAACTTCAATAACAAATTTAGCTTGTTCGATTAGGTTTAGTTTAGTTTAGTTCGATAGCATTTTGCTTAGTTAGCAGCTAAAGCTTAGTGGCAACTGTATAGTCAGTTGTTCCTTTTTTGAAGGTAACCCTTCAAGCCGGGGTTTAGCCGGATTCGAAAGTTGCCGCGTTATTTTTTCTATGTTGCATCGCCGATCTCCATTTGTTAATTAGTTGTCGACACTCCCACCTCTCTTCCCTTTATTCTATTTCTCTTTCGCACCTACCTTGTCTCGCATAAGAGAAGAGCGAGACAGCTGTGACGTCCAGGGACGTCCCCGGCAGCCTCCACCTCAGCATCTCGCAGCAGCAGCAAGGTAGTTTGCCCATTCCCGTTTCCATTTCTTTTTCGTCGACAACCGCGTGTAAATTTTATTTTTGTCTTTCCCCGCAAATACAGTCCACTTCGAATTTATTTATCTCGCCCGCACTTAAACACTTATTAAACCTTTAGTACATTAAATTGATTTATTGGTTATCAGGAACCCAACGCCAGCTAAGAGCGAATATTTGACAGTAACCTGGCCAGCAGCTACTACGGATAGCCTGCACTACCTCAACATCGGCTCTGAACTTACTGTAGGCAGCGATCCTGACAAGGAAAAAATGGATTACTGGAATTACTTATACAATAAATACTACAGAATCTGGGAACATCCAAACACGAATACTGATGAAGTTCCTGTAAAATACGAACCGCCAGTTGTCGTCAATGGAATACCAGCAAAAGCGTCCGCAGCAGTGACGAAAGTAAATAATGTTGATGAAAAACCTGCACCGGCAACCACTCAAATGCAATCCACCATTTTGAGCCAAACTGTCGTCAGTGCAAACGACCCGCCAGAAGATGACTTGCCCAAGAATATTGGTGTCAATAAGTTCGTTAACTTTTATGACTCGCTCGGAGGTAATAAGTGATTGATGATTAAATTTTTTTATGATAGAAAGGGAATGTGTAGTTTGATTTATGATGACCATGTAGAGGAACGGGTGGAGGGGAACGTCCAACCAGGTAAGGACACGTCTGGTGGGCGACTCTCACAGCGATTAGGATACTTACTCCACAACTGATATATTGATATCAAAATATGAAATTACAGCCATCTGGGAAATACTGGTGCTAATTCTGTTGTTGAAACCACTACACTAAATTTCTCTAAAATTATCTTATTTTTATTAAGAGATTGCCAAATGCTATTCTGTTATTACGTCGAACTAAACTTGGTGATATTATAAACAGCACTAAATTTGTATCTGACGTCACTAAAATCCCTTTTATGTGATAAAATTCAACAAAACATGTATTTATATGCCGACTAACTTAGTGATTGAACTGTCTATGTATATTTTTCGATTTTTGGTGAATTTTATGACATAAAATGAATTTTAGTGATGTCAGATACAAATTTAACGTCACACAAAATTTAGAAATTGACGTCTAATTTTAGTGAAAAGACAAATTTTAGTGGGTCGCTTATTAATTGTAATAACCGTGTGAAACGTAAAATTTTTAAAACGCTGTAACGTGAAAAATGTACATAGGCAGTTCAATCATCAAGTTAGTCGGCATGTATTTACATTCGACTGTCTATGTACATTTTTCACGTCTTGTTCAAGTTTATCACATAAAATGAATTTTAGGGACATCAGATACAAATTAAGTGCTATTTATGATATTACCAACTTTAGTTCGACTTAATAACAGCATTTGGTAATCTCTTAACAAAAATTAGAAGTTGGGGATGAAGAGTAGAAGCGTGCACGTCGCCATCCCTGCCAGCTACGGCTGCAATTCTACTCCAATACGAGTGCCACCAGGGCGAATTATGCTAGGGCGTGTCCCCGAGGCGACGCGCACCAGTTCGTCCCCGCTGGTGCGAAAAGTGTGAGCCAGAGCGGCGTAGGGGACCGCCACCCTACACGGAGTGCAGGGTAGCTGCGTGGAATGTTAGGGGAGTAATGACAGATAAGATGAATGAGTTGATGGATGTTATGAATGAGAGAAAGTTAGATGCAGTGTTCTTGACAGAGACCAAGCGCAAGAGCAGCGAAGTCTTGGAGCTCCCGGGTGGGATGCTCGCGCTTTGGTCTGGAGTACCAGAGAGCGAGCATGGCAGTCGGGGGGTTGGAATTTTGCTGTCCTCGCGATTGGCCTCCGGTATGTATGAGTACAAACTGGTAGGTCCTAGAATCCTCTGGATCCGTGTAAAACTTGGTTTGACGAAGATTTTCCTGGTAGCTGCTTACGCGCCAGTATCTTCGTTGAACGCGAGTGAGCTAGAGGGCTTCTGGGAGAGTATCAGAGAAGCTCTAAATGTGATAGAAGGAAATCAAAGACTTATAGTATGTGGAGACTTGAATGGATGGGTGGGTACCGCTCGCGATGGTTTTGAGTCGGTACTCGGGAAGTATGGGGATAAAAGGATGAACGACGCTGGCAAGCTAATACTGGCATTATGTAAGGAAAAGGATTTGTTTGTGGCGAACACAATGTTCAACCACAAACAAATTCATATGTATACGAGGAAATTTAAGTAAAAGAGAAGCATGATAGATCTATTCCTAATGGATAGTCGGCTCCGTAAACAGGTGATGGACACAAGGGTTTATCGAGGCGCTGAGCTGGGATCAGACCACTACTTAGTCATAACTAGGATTAGGGGTCTGTTCGCGGGTTGGCGTCATCGTACCGAGTGTCCTGAACCTGGGCCGCCTTATAGCATCAAAAGCTGGAAGCTGCAGGATGCATCCACTAGGGATAAATATAATGAAAGGGTAGCCAAAAAGCTTGGCGACTTCAATGTAAGTAGTGAGAATGTGGAAAGTGTATGGCAGAACCTTAGGGATAGGATGATAAATGCCCCTGTGGAAGTGTGTGGAGAAACGAAAAGAGGCAGTAGTAATAAGCGTGATGCATGGTGGAATGAGGAAGTGAAAGAAGTAGTTCGAATGAAGAAGAAAGCATGGCTAGACTACTTAGCCTCGCGGAATGATTTTAATATGAAAGAGAGATACAAGCTGCAGAAATTTAACACGAAGGCATTGATAGAAGAAGCTCGTGAAAGGTGCAGAATGAAAGCGGATGAAAGGTTGTCGTCCAATTTCCGGGATAATGCCAAGCCCTTCTGGAAAGAGGTAGGCAAGACCCGGAGTTGTTCGGCAATCTGCAGTATGAATAAAGTGCTCAGTGTTATTAATGACGTCCTAACAGACCAAACTGACGTCCTGCAGAGATAGTGTGAATATTATGGAAAGATGTATGCAAGAAAAGACAGAGATGCCACATCGGGAAGTGGAGCTCGCTTCGATGCTCCGGATCCCGATGTCATTGAAGTCATTCGTATGAAAGAAATAGAACAAGCGATAAGAAGTATGAAATGTGGTAAGGCTGCGGGAAAAGACAGAGTTACTGTTGAGATGATCAAGTACGGTGGGTCGCGTGTCTGGGACACACTATGTCTGTTATGCAACTTGTGCTGGCGGACGGGTGAGGTCCCGGATGACTGGCGAGTAGCAGTTGTAGTACCTATTTACAAAGGGAAAGGCTCGCGCCTAAACTGCTCCAGCTACAGGGCGATCAGCTTGGTCAGCTTAGCTTGTAAGGTGTATGCTAAGGTTAAAACGGCACGAATACACGAAAAGTCTGAAAGGTATTTATGGGAGGCTCAATGCGGATTCCGACGTGGAAGAGGTTGCATGGATCAAGTGTTTTCTCTTCGCATGATCGCGGAAAAGTTTCTGGCTGTTAGCCAGAAGGTTTTGTGCGCTTTTGTGGATCTAGAGAAAGCATTTGATAACGTTGTGAGAGAAACGCTGTGGGACTTGCTGCCCGGCTATGGTGTGGACGGCTCGCTGCTGCGGCAATACATTCGCTTTACAGGGGCTGTAAGGCTTGCGTGCGAGTAGGGGGGGATGTGTCACCTCTTTTTGATGTCTGTACAGGCGTCAAACAGGGATGTGTCATGTCCGCCTGGCTGTTCATGGTGTATCTGGACAGTTGCCTGCAGAAGTTGAAAGATTTTAATATGGGTGTGAATTTGGGTGACTTTACAGTAAACTGTCTGCTGTACGCTGATGATGCGGTGCTCATGGCCTCATCAGAAGCCGACCTTCAGGCATTAGTCACTAATATGAAAGAGGAGTGTGAAAGTAAGGGTCTTCGCTTGAATGCAAGTAAAACTAAGGTTCTAGTATTTGAAAGAGGTGACGTAAGAACTAAATGTGAGATTAGGGTAAACCAGGAACGTCTAGAACAAGTGAATGAAATTGTGTATTTAGGAAGTATGTTTAGCGCGGATGGAAGATGTGATTCGGATGTAGAACGGCGAGTAGCTGCCGGTAACAAAGTTAACGGTGCTTTGTCCCAGTTAGTAAAGCGACAAAGCATCGTAAAAGAAGCACGAATGGCGATTCATAACGCAGTGCTAGTGCCAAATTTGCTTTACGGTAGTGAAACCTGGGTATGTCAGCAGATGCATGAAAGTAAATTGAATGCTGTGGAGATGCGATCACTTCGAATATTGTGCGGCGTTACCTTGGCCGACCGAATTCGTAACGAAGTGATACGCAATATGGCAGGTTTGAATGAAAGTGTCAGCGTTAAGCTGGAAAAGGGCGTGCTCCGTTGGTTTGGACACGTACAACGAATGTGTGAAGAACGATTGACGAAGAATATATATTGTTCAAAAGTTGAGGGTTGAAGGAGTCAGAGTAGGCCGAGACTTACATATGAAGACCACGTGAGCAGATTGCTCAAAAACGGAAAGGTCAAAAGTACTCGGATACCCAGACGTGCGTGTATGAAGCGATTGATGAATCTCGAAGAAGCGAAAGAAGTATGCATGGATCGCGAAGCCTGCCAATCTGTCCTCTCTGACTACCCCGTCAGGGATACAGCGTGAAGATAGTTAGTTAGTTTTAGTTAGAAAAATTTAGAGAAATTTAGTTTAGTGATGTCAACAACAGAATTAGCACCATTATAAACAGCACTAAATTTGTATCTGACATCACTAAAATTCCTTTTATGTGCTAAAATTCAACAAAAGATGTATTTAGATGCCGACTATCTTAGTGATTGAACTGTCTATGTACATTTTACACTTTTCGTTGAATTTTATCACATAAAATGAATTTTAGTGATGTCAGATACAAATTTAACGTCACATAAAATTTAGACGTTTTCACTAAAATTAGACGTCACCTAAATAGGTGACGTTTAATTTTAGTGAAAAGACAAATTTTACGTTCGTTTTTTAATTGTAGAAACCGTTTGAAACGTGAAAACTTTTAAAACGTTGTAACGTGAAAAATGTACATAGGCAGTTCAATCACCAAGTTAGTCGGCATGTATTTACATTCGACTGTCTATGTACATTTTTCATATCTTGTTCAATTTTATTACATAAAATGAATTTTAGTGACATTAGATACAAATTACGTGCTATTTATGATATCACCAACTTCAGTTCGACTTAATAACAGAATAGCATTTGGCAATCTCTTAACAAAAATTAGAAAATTTTAGAAATTTAGTTTAGTGATCTCAACAACAGAATTAGCACCACTGCCTACTAAAGATTAGTGACGTGTAGTTTTTGGTTGGAGTTCATTTTTCCTTCAATAACTATCGAGCACACCTCATTCAACGTTGCCTTAATAAACGACATCCATCTTTGGATCTCCACCGTGGGCTTAACTTCAGAAGGTAGATCATTGTCCCTGTTCGGGCACGGATTTTCTTCCATAGGTATGGGTAGAGGGGGCGGCGTCAGAGTTGGGCTTCTACGCATTAGTTGACTTCGGCTAAATGGGTTGAATCCTGTATTAGACATTTCTAGCACAGATTCCACTCTTGTCCGTTAGATATAACTTCGACAAATTACTCACGTGCAACGATAAACACTAAAATAACTGACACTGCGGAACTAATAAAAATAAACTTGAGAGGTGTCAAGGGACACCCGGATGGAACGAAGTTAAAAAAAAAAAAAGTTTAAAAAGTTTTTTTTATGTAACTAACAACAGATGTAAAAAGATGATGTTAATGTATTAATAAATAATTAATAAAAATATAAAATAAAAAAAGCAAAAAGTGTCGTGACAACTTTTCGTAAGAATTTAAAAAGATGATGTTAATGTATTAATAAATAATTAATAAAAATATAAAATAAAAAAAGCAAATAGCAAAAAGTGTCGTGACAACTTTTCGTAAGAATTTTAGTGTCGTGACAACTGTTCGTAAGATTTTTTTCCGTCTAGCCCCCTTTCACAACGCGCGATAAGGAACTTCGTTCCAAAATACTCTAAAAACTAACTAACCATCTTCACGCTGTATCCCTGAGGTGGTAGTCAGAGAGGACAGATCGCCAGTCTTCGCAATCCATGCATACTTCTTTCGCTTCTTCAAGATTCCTCAATCACTTCATACACGCACGTCTGTGAATCCGAGTAGGTACTTTTGACTTTTCCGTTTTTGGGCAGTCTGCTCACGTGGTCTCCATATGTAAGTTTGGCCTGACCTGACTCCTTCTACCATCTTCTTTCGCACAATATAAATATTCTATATGTTGTGCGAAAATAGAGGATATCTATAAAAATACTCAATTAACACATTTTCATATTTTGCAAAAAACACGTCTGCTCAATCAAGCGATTGATGGATGTATCGGTTGATCGACTAAATGAATTTTGCTGAAACTTTACAATAATATAGCTTACACATCAGATTAATAATAATAACTAACTAACTAACTAACTAACTATCTTCACGCTGTATCCCTGACGGGGTAGTCAGAGAGGACAGATCGCCAGGCTTCGCGATCCATGCATACTTCTTTCACTTCGTCGAGATTCATCAATCGCTTCATACACGCACGTCTGGGTATCCGAGTACTTTTGACCTTTCCGTTTTTGAGCAATCTGCTCACGTGGTCTTCATATGTAAGTCTCGGCCTTCCCTGACTCCTTCTACCCTCTACTTTTGAACAATATATTCTTCATATATTCTTCGTTAATCGTTCCTCACTCATTCGTTGGACGTGTCCAAACCAACGGAGCACGCCCTTTTCCAGCTTAACGCTGACACTTTCATTCAAACCTGCTATATTGCGTATCACTTCGTTACGTATTCGGTCGGCCAAGGTAACGCCGCACAATTTTCGAAGTGATCGCATCTCCACAGCATTCAATTTACTTTCATGTATCTGCTGACATACCCAGGTTTCACTACCGTAAAGCAAAGTTGGCACTAGCACTGCGTTATGAATCGCCATTCGTGCTTCTTTTACGATGCTTTGTCGCTTTACTAACTGGGACAAAGCACCGTTAACTTTGTTTCCGGCAGCTACTCGCCGTTCTACATCCGAATCACATCTTCCATCCGCGCTAAACATACTTCCTAAATACACAATTTCATTCACTTGCTCTAGACGTTCCTGGTTTACCCTAATCTCGCATTTAGTAATATTAATTAATAGTTAATAATAATAATAAGGCTACTTTTACTCCCGGGAACAAGTTCCTAGTACTACTAGTCACATAATTTACTTTTCTAAACCTTTTTTACGATGAAGCGGCAACACACCAAATGTCATTTCAGTCCATATAGAAAAAAATCTAATTATAATCCTAAGAAGCTCACGCACACATTATAACTTTTTTTTTAGATTTGATTCAAGTATTATGGATAGCACCGTACTCATGTTTAGGTTTGGTCAAAGAGAAAACTCACGTTCCACTGCGTTACCTATGTGTAACTTCCTAACACGTGTGCATGATGTCGTTTTATGTTTAAGTATCTATCACTCGTAAATACATAATACTGGAATCAAACATAGCTCACATAGGACCCATACTATATCTACTATTACCGTGGTGCTTCCCTATTTCTATAGGATTTACACCTAGTTGCTTTCAAAACAGGAAAGAGGTATTACGTTCTGTTCCTACTTCCCACTTCTTCCTTCTTCCTCCTCCACATTATCTTTGGTTTAATTTCGTTGCGGGTTCCAAGACATGCTAACTTCTCCTGGGACTTCACCAAGATCGAGCTCGATGTAACTTTTCTGGTGTTTTGGTCGTTGCTGTAGATCCTGGTTTACTGGAGTCACAATAATGGAAATGCGGGTGGGATTCGTCCTAATTAAAAAATAAAAGAACCCTCGAAAATACATTATTTAAAAAAAATACAGCACCGTCGTAGCGTGCGTGACCTTAAACTTCTCACAGCAGAACTACTACTAGAACAACTTAGGGCCGTATACCAGAACGTTTCTCAATACTAAATCGACGCTTTAGAGTAGATTTTAGAAGGTAAAATCTATCCTCAAGTGTTGAGTATTCAGAAACGTTCTGGTATACGGACCTTAATCTACTCGAACTCCTAAAACTTTGTCATATACTTAAAGGCTGATTGTTTTACCAGCCTATGTAGTGTCGCATTTATGTTTAATACTTCTACAGTGGTCGTAAGAATGCAACGTAAGAAGCAAGCCCAGAAAGTGAATCTGAGGTGTGCAAGCTGGAATGTTGGTAAGGCCAAAGAAAAAATGGATGGACTGTGTAAGGAGTGAATGATCAGATGACGAATAACAGGTATGAATGGAAAAGGAAGACATACTGCGCCGACCCTAAGTAAATTGGGACAAGGGCAAGAGGATGATGATGATGACTTCTACAGTGGTCGTCAAACTTCCTACGTGGCGCAGTGGTATTGTGTGCGACTAACAAATATTTGTGTGATCTACAAATGTTTTGTGTGTTTCCTATGTATACTAAGTATGTATTTAGAAATATATAAGTATTTATATCTATTGTCTAGATCCCATAGTAAAAGCTTATAGCTTAGTTTGGACTAGATGACGCTGTGTAAAAAGTGTCCCATAATATTTATTTATTAAGCTATTGCATAGGTTTTATCGCAGGCTTTAAGCGCGGCGACCGAATCAACAAATTCCGTAACGAAAATAAAACCTAACACCCGAGCTCACACGAGCTTCACCGAGCTCGGCCGAGCGTTCGTGTATGTCTATGGTACGGTACTACTGTACGAAGCTCGCACGGATCGAGACGAGCTGTATAAATAATATTAATAATATTTTATATATATTATAATTAATATATGTTATATTTTATACATATTATATTTTTTATATATTATATTATGTACCGTCCACTCACCAGCGGCCGCAGCGGAAGATGCAGCTCACAAAAAGCGGCAAAAGTACGCAGTGATGGAGTCCCGATATATAGTCGTACCGGTGTGGCTGTGGAAACGATCGGCTGTTGGGGGAGCGAGGCTAAGGCTTTTGTTTCTGAGATTGGTCGTAGATTAAGGGATAAGACTCATGACTCCCACGCCCGGTCGTACCTGGTTCAGGCGGATCTTGCATTTAGTATTACCAAACCCAAACATTTAAGTACTATTCTTACTAAGTATTAATGAGTATTTTTTTAATACTATGAATTTATTATTATTAATTATAGGAACTGAAGAAATATTTAGATAAGTTCCAAAGTTTATAAATAACTAAATGATCCCCACAGCTTCGCCCGTGGAATATTTCGACCTCCCGTCGCACCTATTTAATTCCATCGCTTATAAATTCTACAATGATGCATAAAAATTTGCCCGACTTGTTAACATTTATGACTACTGCTCTGCTCCCCAGTGTGGTAGCGTAATGATATATAGCCTATAGCCTTTCTCAATAAATGGGCTATCTAACATAAAAAGAATTTTTCAAATCCGACCAGTAGTTCCTGAGATTAGCGCGTTCAACCAACCAAACAAACAAACAAACCCTTCAGCTTTATAATATTAGTATAGATTAATTTTACTAAATCATAAAAAAATAATAGAGAGAGAAGCGCTCGTGGCCCCGCGGTCTCAGTGTTCTGTAAACGATCACTGAGTTACGCAACTTTCACTATGGCTGGTCCTCGGATGGGTGACCACTTTGTGGTATTTACATTTGCGAGCGTTTCCGTGCTTCGGAAGGCACGTTAAGCCGTTGGTCCCGGTTGCCAGTAAAATGGCAGTCGTTAAGCCTGGTTGAAGGCATTATGGGCGGCTTGAAAATTTCAACAGCAGGTAGCCACAACCTGCGTCTGTCTATTTCAACACGGCAATGGGCTCACCACCTATTACGTGGGACAGGAATCGACACGGTGAAAAGTGGGCATATAATATGCCTCTGCCACCCCTTCGGGGATAAGGCGTGATGGATATTTATTTATTTTATTTAAAAAAATAAATAATAATTTTTTCTACCATTTCTACCAAATCCAATGGTTATTTGAGCTGGCAGCGCGTTAGACAAGGACACAGCACCTTTCGGAGCTCTCGCGCCAGAACCGTTTTTAGCTAGCTACTACTTATAAGGAAATAGCTACCCTACTTTTAAGAAAATAGATGTCATTTTAGCTCAACGAATTTTTTTTGTAATCAGTCTAGTTATAAGTGTAAGGTCTTTGGAATAGGTAGCTTAGCTCAGCACAGACAGACGTACAAGAGTAATTTACTGTTTAGTAATTCAATGTAGTCACTTGGTTCTTCTTATATACATATAATGCTTACATTTATTTGTCTTGTTCAGTTTTTACAGCACTTAATATTTTGATAAATTAATTCTAAACTTACTAAAAATAACTAAGAAACAAAGACCTAACATGCGTCATAAAATTTCTCCGCATCGCAATCCTCACGTGGTAGCGTTCCCAGAAGACTGGCAGCATTGCCACGTTGAATGGCAATGTTTAGCCTTTGTGCGAAAAAGAAACCAGCCCTCTGGTCACGAGTAGTGTCAATTAGGCGCTTTACAATCTCTTGAAATAGATTATGAGCACTTGGACCCCAGGACCCTAACGTCTCGACCCCAAACGGCTCAAAAACGTAATCACTTACGAGTTGCAAATATTTCTGCCGTTTAAGGGTCTCCGCAGAAGCAGCGGCGGCACCGGCACAACCAGCAGTACCTGGAAGATGAGTAGGAGCAAGAGTGTCGACACACGTAGCGTCCCACACCAAACACCTACCCATCCTCCACGGCATTAACGACATACCGTCCGGTCTCTTGCCGTCGTCGCGCGCCAAACCATTCGGTTCAAGTTTAGCTGGCACACCGCCGGCGACAAGAGCACGTCGGATTAAGTCGTTAAGGCTCGCGTGCCGTGGTAATCGCCCAGCACTTCTGCAGCAAGACAAGCCATGATGTCCAAGGCGATCGACGACTACTCCACAATGGCACTGGTGCGGAGAAACACATGGCGCCCCAAACGAAGGCAGGAAGCAATGCGAAAGGTAGTATCGTCTAACATGGTCCCTATGTTAGACGAAGGAAGAGCTTGTAGCCACAGACCCGATTCCCACGTGCCCACTGCCAGTAAACGGGCTCGCTCAGCAGCTGTCGTACTGGAGCTTAATAAATTGTTTCTTACTAAACTGCAAAGCGGCCCGTCCCACTGACGCTGTGAGAAAAGGTTCCTTGGCAAGTCGGAGTTCGGACAGGCATTTTTCCAAGCATTTACTGCTTCAATCTTACACAGTATTTCGGAATTAACTAATGTAGGTGCGAGAATTTTCCTAGTTAACGCCTCCGTACTGTGGACTGAGGACAGGAACGCTGGTAAACTAATATCGGAAATTTTGCGAATGCCGAGGCCACCCAAACGTATTGGCAGAGTCGCTTGCAGTGACGAACGGTCATTCAAGGCCACGTTTAAAATCTTACTGAGAGTGTTTATAATAATATTATCTATTTTAGCTAAAAGGCCAGAGTGTTTCCAAAATTGAGTTGACCTGAGAACATTAGTAAATTTTGGTACAAACAAGCAAAACCGGAGAATGGTGTAAGCCGAATGAATGTTAATTTTGAGTAGACGATCGGAAAAATCACAAAAATCTTGAATTTTCTGTTCTATAAAATTATTGTAGGCATCTTCGAAAATTGGGGACCCTAGGACGCGAAGTGAATCTTTCCCGATAATTTTGATACCAGGAGTTAATGAATTAAATTTGGAAAATATTAATTTCTTGTCCATATTATCATTAATAAAAATTTCGCATTTATTTGTGTTAAGCTCTAAACCAATGGAACTAAATTTATTTTTTAAAACGACTAAATCTTGTAAAACTGTCTCAACTTCCCCTCCCAAAGTACCATCATCTAGATACCACACATTAAATTTTGAATTTAACTCGCGAATAATAGGATGAATAGCTAAACTGAAAATTACCGGTCCGAGAGGATCACCTTGTTGACACCCAACAGCTGATTCTAAAACATTGTCCTGATATAGCAGTTTTGTTGGGTATCTGTAACATTGCCAAAGAAAGTTGTATATTTTTGGAATTTCTAATTTAGCTTGGGACAACAAAGTGTCCCTATACACCGAGTTGAAAGCATTCTTCACATCAACCTTTAGGATTACCTCGCTTTTCCCACTGTCAAGGTATATAGAAAGTGCGTGTATGGCAGCCTCACAGCCCCCTTTCGAACCAAAACCTATTTGGAGGGGCTGAAATTCCTCAGCTAAATGCTCTTTATAAAAATTACTTACTATTTAATTATTAATTATTATTTACTGTTTATTTTAGTTACTGTCTTATCTGTCTGTGACGCGCGTACTTGTATATATGGACTTGTATATATGGATGTATATCAGTGCTGTGGCTGTGACGCTCAGTAGGCTATGCTCGTTGCCAATATTCTAAATAAATTAAAACAGAAAACGTAAATATCTTTGACCTGAAACGACGTGTTTTAATTTTTTTTTTTATATTATATTTTTCATATTTTGTCCAAATCTGATCTTGAAGTTAAATTAAAAATGAGTTTTTTTGATAAGTGCGTTGTAAAAAAATGTTGTTATTGCATTAAACTGGAAATCGGCTGTTATATTCTTGGCATTTTAGGATTATTTATAAGAGCCCCTGCTTCTCTGCGCGACATAATTACCTGTTATGAAAAAACACCTATAATAAAAGCAGCCCTAGGCATCGCTATTGCTTTATGTTTAATTACATTTATAACCGCCATATATATTGTTTGGTCAGTCTCAGTTTAAAGAAAAAAAGCGGTCCGATAGTTTACATGACTGGTTCAATGATTTATGTATTTGGAATGATAATAACGCTTATTATGGCTTTAACGCAAACTCCTAATAATAATTCTATTAAAGATGAATGTAAGCGTTTAAAGATCTTGATGTCAGGGGCTACAGTGATACAAATGGCCCTAGAATTCTACTTATGCCTAATTGTTAACAGTTATAGAGTTCATGGGAACGACGAAGGCTAACCAGAATATTTATTATATGTATAAAATATATATAAACAATATATAATTATGTCGTTAGATAATATAAAAACTCGCTGCATTGCCGACTATGGAAGAGGACCAACGCTCTAGGTATTCTGTTAGTACCTACCTATTTTACTTTATCTTTTTTTATATACCACTGAGGTGGCAGACAAGCGTACGGCCCACCTGATGGAAAGTGGTCACCGTAGCCTATGGACGTTTGCAACACCAGAGGTGCAGCACTCGCGCTGCCGACCCTTCATAAACTTTCTAAGGCCCCTTTTGAAGAACCCCGTACTCTAGACGTAAAATAGTTTATTATTATCTTTAATTTATTTTTTACTAACCGACCCCCGCGTATTCGTCCGTGACTTCGAACCCACATTTAATAGTGATTTATTAATTTTACAAAAATTTATGAAAATTTACTCGATTTGATGATTTCATCCGCTCCTCTGGGTAGTAGCATGATGATATATAATATAGCCTCTATATATGGGCTATCTAACATAAAAGATTTTTTCTATACCAACCAGTTCCTGAGATTAGTGCGTTCTACCAAATAAACTATAAATTAAGACAAATGCTTTATAATAATATTTTTTTATTAGAGTGAAAAAAGAAAACTTGGTCTAGGACGGGGATTAAACCTGTGACTTTTGCCTAACCAGGGCAATGTCTAATAAATAAATAAATCTAGCCACTGAACTTCACTATCCGAACCGTAGCGTAACAATTTGAAATTCTTCACTATATTTCACAATATAAAGAGAGAAAACCTATTGTAATGATCAGAGTATGGCCAGAGCCATCTAGCGGGCTACTTCAGCGTCCCTGAGCGTGCCGGTGTGAATGGCGAGGCGCCCGTGCTGGTGAACGTTCTGAGCGCGGCAACTCTGATACCAATGAACAGTGTTACAACTATCTTTAAACATTGATGCGATATACTCCACCTTATCAATGAATAAATTATTAAAGCAATATTATATAACAAAATTTACTCAGGCGTTACATGATGGAAATCCATTTTAAAAATCTATAATTATTTTGGCAATATACCGCTTTTTAAATTGTCGTATGATGTCGACACATGTTTCACCTACACACGAGGCATTATCAAGACTGTTTGGGAGCCATTTCATCATCATCATCTGAGCGTCTGTTCAAGCTGCGTGTCGCGACGCCGGGAATCCGCTTTCCTACTTTTTCTGCTCCACTTCGCACTGTCGTCGGCACCCACTGTAGTGAGGCCATTAGCACGCATGTCATCCCTTACTACGCCAAGCCAGCACTTCTTGGGCCTTCGCCTCTTACCGGGACCCGGCGGGGCAGACATGGCCAGACATTTTTTCCCACGTAGCCCGGCGGTTGCCGCAAGACATGACATACCAGCGGAGGCTACACTCTAGCAACTTATCCACAATGTCACGGACGTGAAGGCTGTCGCGGATGGGACAGGTCTAATGATGGTTTTACCAGTCCCTTCAACCGGATCGGCATTTTTGGATCACAGATGACACCAGTCATCTCCCGCCACTTGGCCCACACGGCTTGACATCGCAATCGATGTCATTGGACGTGTAAAATCCAGATACAGATAAATATTTAACCTGGTCCATGCGCTCGACCAAATCACCGCCTATGCAGACGGATGTAGAATATGTAGAGTTTAGTGCCAAGTACTCGGTCTTCACCACATTAAGTTTTAGACCGCCGTTCTCAAGCGTCTCCTTGCAAGCGTTCACACGTCGCACCAATCTGCCCCTGTCCGTTTCTGCCAGCGCGATATCGTCAGCATACATGAGCAACCATGGAGGCTGTGTTCGTGATGCTGTCTGACTATACTTTTGGTCCTTAGTCCACTTCTGTTTATTGTGCCACAACGGTGATTGGGAAGCGTATTGTGTCGCCAACAGCGGTCTGAACCGAGGAATTGGAGTCGCGGTACATATTCCGGAGAGTGTCAATATAAACCTCTGGAACCCCTTTGGACCGCAGTGCCCACCAGATCATCGCTCAAAGAACACAGTCCAAGGTCTTCTGCATGTCTAGGAACAGACAGTGCAGAGACGTGTTCTTCGTCCTTTATTTCTCAGCGATAAGGCAAATAGGGCAAAAACAGGGACCGTGGTCCCATGACCAGGGTGAAATCCATATTGACACTCTGAGAGAGTACATTTCTGCCGGATCTCTGAGTCAATAACCCTCTCGGAGATCTATCTCAGGATATTATATTTATGTATTTAAAAATATTAGTTGTGTTACCACAATTTGGGCTAGATGGTGTGTGTAAAAAAAATGTTAGACAATATTATATAATACTAGCTGACCCGCGCAACTTAGCGCCATCAAAAATGTGATAAATGAAGAACCGCTCTACCGATTTTGTGCAAACTTCACATAAAACATCTACTAAATAGTCTGAACAAAGCCTAAACATTTGGTTTGGATAGGTGAGCCCGTTCTTGATAAAATTAGTGGCATTGATTTTTATGTTACTGATAATATGAATGTACTCGTATGCTAACTTTCTTTTCAATATGATATTCTGCATATAAAAGTAGTATTGCATAATATTGTTAATAACTCCCGTGGCACCTATTTAATCACGTCGTTTATGAATTCTACTATTGGTAATGTTTAAAATTTGCCCGACTTAATAGTACTCTCAGCAGTCTTCGATAAATGGGCTATCCAACACAAAAAGAATTGTTCAATTCCGACAGAGTAGTTCCTGAGATAAGGCGCGTTCAACCAAACAAGCAAACGAACAAACTCTTAAGCTTTTTATATTAGTCTAGATATTTTCTTAAAGTATAAATACTGTAATATTTCAATATTTGTTGGAACTACAAATCCTTAGAGCGTCGGTAGTACGTTAAGTTATTCGTATAAGGTAGTTCTAGTACAAAATTGACAATTTGACTTAACAAGTACTTAGTAGTTAAGTTTCGTTCGTAAACTGAAATACTTAAATAGTAAGCAACACTGACAAGTTTTTTGAATTATAGTAACAAACAAATTTTTAATGAGTTAGAATTAATAATAATTAAAATAAAGCACAATACGTGCATGTCGGCGTAGACAGTATAGATTAATACAGATGTTTACATAAATAGATTTATATAGCAAAAGACTTGTAGTTCCTCTTGATCTTGAATCTACTATTCATTTACTACGGCCAGTCTTGAGATGGGTGATAGTTTGTAGGCACTTCCATTAACGAGCGTTTCTGTGTTTCGGCCAGGTTCCTAAAAAGTCCAAGTACTAAAATACAGAAAGAAATAAATAAATATTGTGAGACATTTTTTTTACACAGCGCTGTCTCGCACAAAGTAAGCTAATATAAGCTTGTGTTATGGGATCTAGCCAACTGATAAACATACTTATATATTTCTAAATACATACATATTATACATAGAAAACACCCAAATTCCGAAACAAACATTTGTGGATCACACAAATATTTTTTCCGACCCGGGGATCGAACCCTGGACCTCAGTCGCGGCAGTCGCATACACTACCACTGCGCCACCGAGGTAGTTGATAAAAACCATTAAGTTCTAGATGCTATGTAGCGATGTCCTATTTACTGGGGTATATCGAGGTGTTGAGATGTTTGCGCCACCGCCGTTGCAGAACCAAAAAACAAACTCTACTGAACTGAGTAGAGATTTTATACTCAGGGATGTAATATCCCCTAAGTTCTTCAACTCGCTAGATGTACTCTTTAGGATGATGAACTGGGATGAACGTAACGCGGATACAGAGAGTAACGGAAAATCGGAAAAAAAACGGAGGAACAGTTGAGCGGAATATTATGCTGCACAGCCTGAATAAAGCGTCTTAACGTGTTCGCCTTTGAATTTGGACAAATCTACAAAAATCTACATCGAAGAATCGTTGAAGCTGTTCAGGGTTAAAGCTTTTCTAAAGTACTTCTATGAAGACTTTAGAAAAAGATCCTGTTGGCAACACCCAAACTCCGACAGACATTTGAGGATCATACTAGTATTTGTTCCACCCCGGGATTCGAGAATCAGAGACCAATCATCATAATATACCTATCACTATCAGTATATCACTAAGAATATTGTAAGGTTTTTATATCCTTCTGTCTTATTTTCCAGAAGAACCAGAATTTCAGTGTCAGGAGCAGTGCCAGCTCGTAGATCATGTGTCGCAGACCCTATCGGCAAGTCTTTCAGCTTCCTTTAACTTTACTTAAATTTATTTTATTTTTATTACCCTTTAGATTGATGGTAATTTTAACCTTTAAAATGATATTTTAGGTAGCTATATCACGCTAAAAGAATATTTCAATTTGAACCAGTCCAGTCAGACAAACAAAAATACAAACTAATCACTCAAATCAACCTATGGCAGTTCTCTGCTGCATGTAGGCTTGTCCTAAATGTACGACGCCAACACACACAGTCTTGCGCCTTCCGCACCCTACCCTTCCTGAGTCCTTTTCCAGGTCTTCGGTCCATCTGGCGGCGGGTCATCCTATAGGGTAGTCTACAGTACATTTGCGGAGTGTCGGTTCTATCCCACAGTGCATTTGCGGAGTCTCGGTCTCTAATCCAGAACTCCTTTGCTCCATTGACCTTCGGTTCCAATGTTTATATGTGGCCAGCCTATTGCCACTTAAATGTCCTCAGTCATAGGCGAATAGAAAACTTGACGCAGTTTGCTAAATGCTGCTTAGGCCAAGCGGATCTTCTGCCGATATCCTTTTCCAATTTATTTTTGCCAGATTTTATAACCTGCTTAACATATTATGTTTTTTTCTGGACAACTTCAAATCTCTATCCTTCGTTCCGTGACGTGTTCATTAAACATGACTTTAATTTTATCTAAGGTCATGCCGAGACCAATACATCAGGACTGTACTTTGACTGAGTTTTCTAACTGTAGGTCTAGGTGTTTAGGTTTAGGTGCTGGAAGACGGATTAGCTCGCCAGCTCTTTTAGGACCGGAGTCCCCACTGCACCCACTTTAAGGAGCCCGGTCGTAATTCGGTCCTCTCTCCTGAGTATTTAGTATTAGTATTTTATTATGCCTACGATCCTGATTCCAAACAACAATCTACAATCTGGGTCTTTCTAGATGAGCCAAAGCCGACTAAAGTTGTTCGTTCTCGAAGCACTTGAAAGAAGATGGTGGCCACGTTCTTGGAAAACCGGCCATGTTATGACTTTTGCACTTGAAAGATCGTAGAGCGGTTAACGCGAAGTGGTATACCACAGTTTGTTTACCACAAGTCATTGCCAAACTCCGAAAATCTAACTCAAAGCGACGCATCATCCTGCACCACGACAACGCAAGCTTACACAGCGCTCGTCAAACGATTTGTATTACGTATTTGAAGCAGGAAAATGTAGAAATTCTTGACAATCATCCTGACCTAAGCCCTAACAATTTCTTTACATTTCCTAAAATTAAGAAAAGCCTTCGTGGTCAAAGCTTCCAGTCCGGTGAAGAAGCAGTCGACGCTTTCAAGTCAGCCATTATAACATTTATTCCACTCTAAAGTGGGAACTTTAGAGTGGAATAAATGTTATAATGACTGGTTTGAGCGAATGGGAAAGTGTGGAAACTTTGTAAAACAATAAAAAGTACTATAAGGTTCTAGTTGCAGGTAGGCATGCTTCGTACCAGATACGATTAATGAATCTATAGCGAAATAAGTATGAACAGATCGCGAAGGCTGGTGATTACTACACTGATTATGTGTGCGTGCTAATGGTGCTGGTCTGCGGAGGCGACAGAACACCACGCTTTGGACAAATGTTTCTAGTTGAGCAATCGCACGCAGCTCCAAAGCGAATGAAGGCAGCTGCGCCATATATCCTCTATTACTTAGCAGGTGCACAGGAGAGGTTTACTTGGGCCCTGGACGACTTGTTTACACTTTGTGACTGATTATATAATTTTCGTCAACTCGACACCACTATGACGGGAATACAAGTTCTTGGGAAACTAACGTCTGCGGATACTTAGGAGATGAAGATCGACTGTAACTTAAAAAACCCTAACGTAAGAATAACTTCCAGTCATGATTTTCATTAGTAGAGTTAATTTTCTTTTTTAATTGTGCTTCGTGGAACACAAATTTGTAAAAAATGGGATACATTATGATACAACAAATGGATATTCGGCAAAAACAAATCAACTACCGGAAAAAACTAATTAGTAGTAAAAAGCAATCGAAAAATGGCTATCTGCGACTTGTGTTTTTAACGAGTGAAATGTAAAATTGTTGTAGTATGTTTTTGTAAAATGGTAATTATGCTATGTCATGAGGGAGACGCTTTTATTTATATTTAGGACGTAGTCCTTTGTGTTTTGCGATGTTCATTTGTTTTTACAAATCTTCATTTGTTTTTGCCGATATACGTATGTCAGGGATTTTGATAATTTTAGACATTATATAATATCTTGTTAACTCGGGATAATATGCGTATTCGTAACTTTGCGTCCTTTTGTTACTTGTCATCAGCTTTATATTGATACATTTTTAAAGCAATTATTTTGCCAATTCGACTCGAGACGTCTCGAATTGAATTATCTTTATATTATTGTATTTGCATAAAAAATATAGGTAGGTATGTATTAGTAGTAAGTGCCTAATGATTAAGGATGTTCGTTTTTGTAGAAATTTAAATTTTTTGCTTTTGTTTTTAGTCATGTTAGTTTATTATTTTTTCATAGGTTGTATTTTTTTAAATATTTGATAACATTTTCTGCTATCATTTAAACTATCAACTGGCTTTTTTTAGAATCTTTCCTTTTTCCGAAATAATTCAAATGAGAATATTCCTATAGGTGTAAGAGCCTTGATCCCCGAGGCCTAAGCAACACAACCTGTTAACAGTACATCTTAAAATAAAACACTTGTACTGTTCCACTTATTTATTACTTATACCTGATCGGTTTCGCCATACGGCATTTTCGAAGGTTAGCTATTTCGGATGTCATCGGATTCGTCATTCGAAATACATACAATATGTGCTAACCTTTGAAAATGCCGTAAGGCGAAACCGGTTAGATTTAAGTAATAAATAAGTGGAACAGTACAAGTGTTTTATTTTAAGATGTTTTTTTATATACTACTGAGGTGGCAGACAGGCCCACCTGATGGAAAGTGGTCACCGTAGCCTAGTCCGATGTGTAGCAAGTTCCACCAAGTGGCATCAATCAACAGTATAACAGTCTGTTAACAGTAAACCTGCTGACTAACGGACGAGGGAATGACGCAGGCACTCTTACTGGGTTGGGAGGTCAGGCGGCACTCGCTACCAACAATGCCGTACATAAAAGCCATAAGCCATACGATAGCTGCTAGTAGCATGTGAATTCCAGGTTCCAAATCAAAGTAAGGATTGGAAGCAACTAGGTATACACGAAGATGATAAGAAAGACAGAATGCTTTGTGGTTACTCTATTGATTTTATTTTAAAACATGTCCATCAAATCATTGCAACATTGACTACCTCTGTGGCGCGGTGTGAGTGCATCCGACTGCTACGCAAGAGGTCGTGGGTTCGATTCCCACCCAGGTTAAAACTTAGTGTGATGAGCACGATGGTTTATTCTGTGTCTGGTTGTTATTTATCTATAATATGTATGTATTTAGAAAGATATTAGTATCTTTATCAGTTATCTGGTTACCATATTACAAGCTCTGCTTAGTTTGGAATCAGATGGCTTTGTGTGAGTTGTCCCAACGATATTATATTATTTTTATTGCTCCCTGAAATGCTGCTATAATTATTACATAACAACGAACGCTAGAATACTACATTATTATTTAGAAGCAATAATTATACGAAACATTTGATAAGATAGAATAATCGCTGCGATAATTATCAACGGCTGACAAAAAAAATTAATAAGTACCTAATCTTATCTACGGCACTCTTGTGTACGACACCGGCTTACATAGAGTGCAACTATTTATTACGAATATTGGTAAGTAATACTATTTTTTAATAATTATTGTTATTATTATATCGGTGAAGCGCTCGTGGCCACGCGGTCTCAGTGTTCTGTAAACGATCACTGAGTTACGCAACTTTCACTAGGGCTGGTCCTCGGATGGGAGACCACTTTGTGGCATTTACATTTGTAAGCGTTTCCGTACTTCGGAAGGCACGTTAAGCCGTTGGTCCGGGTTGCCAATAAAATGGCAGTTGTTAAGCCAAGTTGAAGGCCTTCGGCTTACAAAAAATTAACAGCAGTCGCCACAGCATGCACCTGTCCATTTCAACACGGCAATGGGCTCATCACCTGTTACGTGGTACAAAAATGCATACGGTGAAATGTGGGCGTTTAATATGCCTCTGCCTATCCCTTCGGGGATAAAGGCGTGACAATATTTATGTATGTATTATATAGGTACCGGGAATAAATACGAATAGTGCATCAATCCACGCCTTTGTTTGGTTAGAGTTCAACAATAGGAGCTCAATAGTACGTTAAATCTGTTTTCGTCTACTCGCTAAAAAAATGTGCAAAGGGTTGTCATAAAAAACTTATCTAGTTATTATAGTCTAAGGAAAAAACCAACTCGCAGCTTGAAGCCCGTAAAAACATTTAAAATGCTCTTTCAAGACATGGTTCCCTTAAGCACTTAAGCCTCAGTTTGTACCTGCATGTATAATGTAAACTTAACTATATTCACGCTGTATCCCTGACGGGGTAGTAAGAGAGGACATGTCGCCAGGCTTCGCGATCCACGCATACTTCTTTCACTTTCTGCAGATTCATTAATCGCTTCATACATGCACGTCTGGGTATCAGAGTACTTTTTGTATGTAAGTATCGGCCTACCCTGACTCCTTCTACCCTCTAGTTTCGCAAAATATATATGCTTCGTCAATCGTTCCACACTCATTCGTTGGACGTGTCCAAACCAACGGAGCACGCCCTTTTGCTGACACTTTCATTCACATTATAATGTCCATATATAATGTAATCTTTGATTTTGCTACGTTTTGGTGTATAATGAAAAGATATTATATCTTATCTATCTAACCAAAATAAGTAGGACCGGGATCGAATCTAATATGGCGCTCTTAATCTTAATAATATTATAAATGTGAAAGTTTTAATGGATGTTTGTTACTCTGTCACGTAAAAACTACTGAATGGATTTTAATGAAACTTTACAATAATATAGCTTATAGATCAGAATAACACATAGGCTACTTTTAATCCCGGTAACAAGTTCCTGTGGGAAACGGGTACGGGAAAACTTCTCTACGCGGGCAAAGCGGCGGGCGTCAACTAGTAATCTATTATAAAACTCTTAACAACAAATATTTTGTAGGTTGTATTGGAATTTAGATAGCAGAAAGAGCAATGGGGTAGGTCAGCTTTGTTTTTGAAACAAGCATGATACTTTAAAGAAAGTTTGGGGATGTCTTTTGGGCTGATCATGGCTATGGGCAACAGTGAGAGTGGGGATTCCGTTGCCTTATTTTACGAGGTGGCTCTGTGTTTGAGACGGGCCCGATTCTTGACGATACGATCGTAATATAAGCGATCGTAATAAGCGTAGACGTCAATTTACTGGTAAAATACTTATCTATTGCCTCGTTTAGTCCGAGACTACCAGGCCTTTAATTGGTCGTGTTAATTAGTGTTTAGCACATAAGACTTTTAGCCTTTTTGTTACCACCTCACTAAAAAGGCAACGGGTTCAAAGTTTCTTCTAAATTTAACATCTAAAATAGACACATTTTATTTATTTTATTCGGCCCTTTAGACCCACCCCAGTTCCGTGCTTCGGAAGGCACGTTAAGCCGTTGGTCCCGGTTGCCAATAAAATAGCAGTCGTTAAGCCAAGTTGAAGGCCTTATGGGCCGCTTAAAAAAATTCAACAGTAGGTCGCCACAGCCTGCGCCTGTCCATTTCAACACGGCAATGGGCTCATCACCTGTTACGTGGGACAAAAATGCATACCGTGAAGTGTGGGCGTTTAATATGCCTCTGCCTACCCCTTCGGGGATAAAGGCGTGACAATATGTATGTATGTTGCCTCGTGTTTCGCCGTTTCTTAATACGAAACAAATGACATATCACCAGCAAATTACCGTCTACGCTTAAAGAAGTAGTTAAGAATTTGGTCCCTGCTATCAGCCGTGCACGTATTTCAGAGCGCGCCTCTTTATGAGTTAGGGACCTGGCGCTTTTCTTAGGAAGTTATACCAGATTCTTTGACCGTATAGTGCTGTGTGAGCACCGTGCGGGTACGTTTGGTTTGAATCCGACATGGCCACTTAACTGTTAGCTCCGGTGTGGGACGAAAGCCTGTAAAAAAAGAGTCCATGTAGTCCTGTATTGGTACAAAAATGTAGTATAGGGGAGACCAGTCGGTACATATTGTAATGTAGGTAACTAATAGAATATTGCAAATCAATAAAGCATTTGGAGATAAGAAATCTACCTAACTAACTAACTAACTATCTTCACGCTGTATCCCTGACGGGGTAGTCAGAGAGGACAGATCGCCAGGCTTCGCGGTCCATGCATACTTCTTTCGCTTCTTCGAGATTCATCAATCGCTTCATACACGCACGTCTGGGTATCCGGGTACTTTTGACCTTTCCGTTTTTGAGCAATCTGCTCACGTGGTCTTTATATGTAAGTCTCGGCCTACCCTGACTCTTTCTACCCTCTAGTTTTGAACAATATATATTCTTCGTCAATCGTTTCTCACTCATTCGTTGGACGTGTCCAAACCAACGGAGCACGCCCTTTTCCAGCTTAACGCTGACACTGTCATTCAAACCTGCCATATTGCGTATCACTTCGTTACGTATTCGGTCGGCCAAGGTAACGCCGCACAATTTTCGAAGTGATCGCATCTCCACAGCATTCAATTTACTTTCATGCATCTGCTGACATACCCAGATTTCACTACCGTAAAGCAAAGTTGGCACTGCGTTATGAATCGCCATTCGTGCTTCTTTTACGATGCTTTGTCGCTTTACTAACTGGGACAAAGCACCGTTAACTTTGTTTCCGGCAGCTACTCGCCGTTCTACATCCGAATCACATCTTCCATCCGCGCTAAACATACTTCCTAAATACACAATTTCATTCACTTGTTCTAGACGTTCCTGGTTTACCCTAATCTCGCATATAGTTCTTACGTCACCTCTTTCAAATACTAGAACCTTAGTTTTACTTGCATTTAAGCGGAGACCCTTACTTTCCCCCTTTTATCCCTCTTTCATATTAGTGACTAATGCCTGTAGGTCGGCTTCTGATGAGGCCATGAGCACCGCATCATCAGCGTACAGCAGAAAGTTTACTGTAAAGTCACCCAAATTCACACCCATATTAAAATCTTTCAACTTCTGCAGGCAACTGTCCAGATACACTATGAACAGCCAGGCGGACATGACACATCCCTGTTTGACGCCTGTACAGACATCAAAAAGAGGTGAAACAATCCCCCCCTACTCGCACGCAAGCCTTACAGTCCCTATAAAGCGACTGTATTGCCCGCAGTAGCGATCCGTCCGCACCATATCCGGGCAGCAAGTCCCACAGCGTTTCTCTCACAACGTTATCAAATGCTTTCTCTAGATCCACAAAAGCGCAGAAAACCTTCTGGCTAAGAGCCAGAAACTTTTCCGCGATCATGCGGAGAGAAAACACTTGATGACTTGCAACCTCTTCCACGTCGGAATCAGCATTGAGCCTCCCATAAATACCTTTCAGACTTTTCTTGCATTCGTGCCGTTATAACCTTTGCATACACGTTACTAGCTAAGCTGACCAAGCTGATCGCCCTGTAGCTGGAGCAGTTTAGGCGCGAGCCTTTCCCTTTGTAAATAGCTACTACAACTGCCACTCGCCAGTCATCTGGGACCTCACTCGTCCGCCAGCACAAGTTGCATAACAGACATAGTGTGTCCCAGACACGCGACCCACCGTACTTGATCATCTCAGCAGTAACTCTGTCTTTTCCCGCAGCCTTACCACATTTCATACTTCTTATCGCGTGTTCTATTTCTTTCATACTAATGACTTCAATGACATCGGGATCCGGAGCATCGAAGTGAGCTCCACTTCCCGATGTGGCATCTCTGTCTTTTCTTGCATACATCTTTCCATAATATTCACTCCATCTCTGCAGGACGTCAGTTTGGTCTGTTAGGACGTCATTGTTAACATTAAGCACTTTATTCATACTGCAGATTGCCAAACAACTCCGGGTCTTGCCTACCTCTTTCCAGAAGAGTTTGGCATTATCCCGGAAATTGGACGACAACCTTTCATCTGCTTTCATTCTGCACCTTTCACGAGCTTCTTCTATCAGTGCCTTCGTGTTAACTTTCTGCAGCTTGTATCTCTCTTTTATATTAAAATCATTCCGCGAGGCTAAGTAGTCTAGCCATGCTTTCTTCTTCATTCGAACTGCTTCTTTCACTTCCTCATTCCACCATGCATAACGCTTATTACTTCTGCCTCTTTTCGTTTCTCCACACACTTCCACAGCGGCATTTACCATACTATCCCTAAGGTTCTGCCATACACTTTCCACATTCTCACTACTTACATTGACGTCGCCAAGCTTTTTGGCTACCCTTTCATTATATTTATCCCTAGTGGATGCATCCTGCAGCTTCCAGCTTTTGATGCTATAAGTCGGCCCAGGTTCAGGACACTCGGTACGATGACGCCAACCCGCGAACAGACCCCTAATCCTAGTTATGACTAAGTAGTGGTCTGATCCCAGCTCAGCGCCTCGATAAACCCTTGTGTCCATCACCTGTTTACGGAGCCGACTATCCATTAGGAATAGATCTATCATGCTTCTCTTTGACTTACATCTCCTCGTATACATATGAATTTGTTTGTGGTTGAACATTGTGTTCGCCACAAACAAATCCTTTTCCTTACAAAATGCCAATATTAGCTTGCCAGCGTCGTTCACCCTTTTATCCCCATACTTCCCGAGTACCGACTCAAACCCATCGCGAGCGGTACCCACCCATCCATTCAAGTCTCCACATACTATAAGTCTTTCATTTCCTTCTATCACATTTAGAGCTTCTCTCATACTCTCCCAGAAGTCCTCTAGCTCACTCGCGTTCGACGAAGATACTGGCGCGTAAGCAGCTACCAGGAAAATCTTCGTCAAACCAAGTTTTACACGGATCCAGAGGATTCTAGGACCTACCAGTTTGTACTCATACATACCGGAGGCCAATCGCGAGGACAGCAAAATCCCAACCCCCCGACTGCCATGCTCGCTCTCTGGTACTCCAGACCAAAGCGCGAGCATCCCACCCGGGAGCTCCAAGACTTCGCTGCCCTTGCGCTTGGTCTCTGTCAAGCACACTGCATCTAACTTTCTCTCATTCATAACATCCATCAACTCATTCATCTTATCTGTCATTCCTCCCCTAACATTCCACGCAGCTACCCTGCACTCCATCCTCCACTTCCCGTCGTGTCGGGCCGCGCGTGTAGGGTGGCGGTCCCCTACGCCGCTCTGGCACACACTTTTCGCACCAGCGGGGACGAACTGGTGCGCGTCGCCTCGGGGGCACGCCCTAGCATCATTCGCCCTGGTGGCACTCGTGTTGGAGTAGAATTGCAGCCGTAGCTGGCAGGGATGGCGACGTGCACGCTTCTACTCTTTATCCCCAATGAAATCTACCTTATCATCCAAATGCTTTATTCATTTGCAATATGTCCAAAATTATTGACCAAACTATCTAGTTTTGGCAACCATTTGAAAACGGACTCTTGCCTTAGCAATTATTTTCTACAACTAGTGTATAATTAAATAATTAGTGTTTTGTAGGTAAATAAAAATGGAGGATTCTTCGACACTAAAGGGCCGTATTCCAGAACGTTTATCAATACTCAAGAAACACTTGAGTGTAGTATTTGTATGGCTAAAACTAGCCTCAAGCGTTGATTGAGTATTGAGTAACCTTTTGGAATACGGCCCTACAGGTTCGATGCCGTGCAGGAATATGATTTTAAAATGTAGTGAAATGGTATTTTTTCACCAACTGCTTCAGAGCTTCAACGAATACACGTCGTAGTCTATGGTTCCTTCGGTTACCTTCGGTTCCTGCGTCAGTGAATTTTGTATAGGTACAGGGTCAAGTCAGCGAAATTTGCCAAATTGTGCTGACTTCACGTGAGCGACACGGTATCTACTGCCTCAGATTCTCCTTCACACTCTCACGGACAGCGGCCATATTTTCGGTAGATATTGCATTTCGTCGACTTACGGGTATTAGTGGATCATTTACTGAATTAATGGTTGATAACACTACTTTTTTTGGCACGTGTAGTTAAATGGTATATTATCGGTACATGGTCCATGTCACTTCAACAGATGGACACTATCAACTGTCAAAGTCCGGAAGTCCTTATTGGAAGACCCCATAAAACATTTTGTTAAAAAATAACACACACTTTCACCGGCGACAACTGTGACCAGACATCTTAAGCCCCCAAAATAATGTAAATCGCGGTCCTGATTTTTATATATTAACTATGATGCCCGAGGGCCTATCGAACCTTATTTTATGTCTGCTTGCGCGAGAGAGAAATATTTGACTGCCTCTGTGGCGCGGTTCGATTCCCACCCAGGATAAAACTTTGTGTGATGAGCACGATGGTTTATTCTGTGTCTGGGTGTTATTTATCTATAATATGTATGTATTTAGAAATATATAAGTATGTTTATCAGTTATCTAGATCCCATAACACAAGCTAATATTAGCTTACTTTGGGCTAGATGGCGCTGTGTGAAAAGTGTCCCATAATATTTATTTTATTTATTTATAGGGATCATTCCTTTTCCTATTATACCGTCTATTCTCCCCGTATTCTTGTTGCTAGTACCAGTTATTGATTGAGTTTTATTTTTCAACTCCGATTTTTCTAAGAGCATAAAGCGCTCCTAGTAACATCAAAACATCAGGCGAGGCCACGATGGTAGCCAACTCTGCCACAAAATCTGGGACATTCTTCCCTGGGACCCGGAGCGCCCAGCGTTAAACGTCGTACATACATAACACACACAACATCCTTGGGGATTACATCATAACTAAAAGTTAAGATATCTATGGGATTTTCACGCGTAAAAATGCTATTTTCAAAGTAACATCTGAGGGCCTTCCGCAGAACGGTTTAGGACGTGTTCGTGGCAGAATAACATATAGCGCTAAAAGTTTTTTATGTAGACAACCATGAATCAATCAAATCTGCCTATGACAGTCCTCCACTGCTGGATGTAGACGGTAGGCCCTAATCACACCACAACACACGCTCCTGCGCCTTTAGTATCTATCTTTTTAAGAACATCTTGAAGTTATTTTTTTACTTTTATCGACAATAGTAGAGGACCTGAACAGAATCCATGGGGGCAGCAGCCCCCCTCTGCCCCCCACTATGAGTATGTGCAAAGCTTCCCAAAACATACCATGTTTTTGGGAGTTTTAATGTGTTTGGTCACGGTTGCCGCCCGGTTTTGGTCGCACAAAACCTTACATTGTCAGGGTTTGATAGATTAATAATAATACTATCTTCACGCTGTATCCCTGACGGGGTAGTCAGAGAGGACAAATCGCCAGGCTTCGCGATCCATGCATACTTCTTTCGCTTCTTCGAGATTCATCAATCGTTTCATACACGCACGTCTGGGTTTATTAATAATACGAGCTTAATAAAACCTAAGTTCTTTTTTTTTAGTTTATTGGTTATAACTTTTACCATTTTTGCCAGCGGAACTTTAATTTTTTCAAGAATTTTACATGCTATTACTATTCAAATGACATTTTTGCGAAAAGTTTTACCTATAAAGCTCTTGTAGATTGCACTATATCGATAATTAGCGAATTAATACATACAACTCGCAAATAGCTAATTTTCGGGTGGCTGTGTGCCCACAAACTTTTTTGGGGATTAAATCCGCGCCTGCTCCCCGTTCCTCCTTTATTATATTCTGATGTACTTTTGCTGTTTGTTTTATCTTTCAGAAGGGCTAGAATGTCGATAGAAGATAGAGTATCAGTGGAGCAGGGGCAACTGCTGGGTCAAGTTGTCACGAACCCAGCCGGCAAGTCATTCTACAGTTTCCTGGGTGTACCTTACGCTAAGCCTCCAGTAGGGCCCTTAAGATTTAAGGTAAAAACGTTTATATTGATAGATAGTACCTAGATACCTGTGACAATCTATGTTTTATTTTTGAATGGGTCCGTATTGGGTTGCATAAATTTTAGAGGCATAACTTAAAACTGCATAACGTTTTTTGGCATACTCTTCGTTTCGCATAACGTTCAAACAGAATAAATCATTAGGCATACTTTATTTTCCCATAACTTTTTTATAATAATGATATACCCGCATAAAATGTTTACGCATAATTTTTTTTACAATAACGATTACTAATCATAACATTTATTGGCATATCACTCACTCTCGCATAAAGATTACAAGCCACACATATAGAATATCATAATGTTAAAGAGTACATATTTTTATATCTAAGTTTGAACTGTCTAAGATTGAAATGCCCACTGAGAAACAATGTCGATAGTCACTATACTGAAGTTCAAAATTTCATCAACACTTATATATAGAATATATAAATAAAATACAAAAAGAAAGTAGGTAGATTAAAACGAGCGATTCTATTCTGGCGAATCGCCGGCCGCTGCCGCGGCCCGCTCGCTTCGCTCGCTCGGCTCGCGCGTTGTGGTCACAAGTGACCTAACACTCCTGCTCGCTTCGCTCGTCGTCGTACCTATTTACGACATTGCTCAAGACTAGTCTAAAAAAAATAACACTTAAAATTTTTTACAGCTTAAAAACTTGGCTATGATTGAGATGATTATTTACAATGGTGTCTTATCATTTTTTAAATATTCTTAGTCAAATTATTATTCATTTATGATTTAAACGGTTATCCATACCTCCATTATGCGTTTTGTATTTTATGATAAATTATCTTTAGGCGTATAACAATTATACCCTTTACATTTATGCTAAATAAAATTATAAAAAAAAAAAATGAGTAAGTTAATGTTATGCCAATAAAACCATTATGCGTTTATAACACTCTGCTTATCATAATTTATGCGAGAAAACTTTATGCTGAAACTGTTATGCCAAACTACATTATGCTTAAAAAAATTATGCGATCGAAAGGGCACCCTTTTTGAATAATGTCAGGTCTTGAGTACCCTTAAACAGCGAGCGTGTAATTAAACACTTATGAAAGTAGAACAAGTGAAAGTTGTATGTCAGGATCGTATCAAGTTGAAAGCCATAGTGCTTACCTACCCCAATGGGAGACAAACAAGATGATATGCATGTTTAAGTTTTGGGTACTCGGTCTATCTCCGCAGCAAAGATGCACAGTAGCAGGCGGAAAGGTTTGCATTACTCCGTCTTGATTACGGCTTGGGGATTTTGGGTGCAACTGCGATCATGTCTCATAATATTACTGCATTTAATTAGGCACTTGCGGCTCAGCCTCCTCTGTCAGTCAGCAAGTGCACCGACTTGCAGACGAGGTTTACTGGGGCTCAGATAGTTATGTTACACACACTGTGACTGACTCTGTGATATATTTTATTCTTAGGACCCGCAACCTCCTGAAATATGGTCAGGTATACGTGACGCCACTTCTGAAGGAAATACAAGTCCTCATTCGCGTAATGATTACTTCGGCAACAAAGAATACTTGGGAGATGAAGATTGTCTGTACCTCAACGTATACACCCCCAATGCCGATGAAGCGTCACGCCCAGTCATGATTTTCATTCGTGGAGATAATTTTCAATTTGGATCGGGAACCACTAATTTATATGGCCCTGATTATTTAGTAGAAAGGGATGTGATTATTGTGACTGTGAATTATAGAAGCGGTGTGTTTGGGTTTTTGAGTGTAAATACCCCAGAAATACCAGGAAACGCAGGAATGAAAGATATTGTGGCCGCTATTAGATGGATTAAAACTAATATAAAAAAATTTGGAGGCGATCCCGATAATCTTACTATTTTTGGCGAAGGTGCCGGTGGAGCTGCAGTAAGTTATCTAACAGTCAGTCCTCTTACAAAGAAAATAATAAGTAAAGCTATTATTCAGTCTGGCACAGCATTGAATTTTTGGGCGATACAGAAAAATCCAGAAGCTACCGCTGAGAGTTTCGCTAAACACTTGGGCTGTAAATCTGTTGATCCAGAAGAGATCACGAACTTCCTAAGAGCTTGTTCTGTAACCGATCTTCTGAAGGGATGTGATGATTTCCATGCCACTGATAATTACAATTCCAAGTTTAATCCTTTCGTTCCCGTCGTTGAGGAGCAATTCCCTGGAGTGGAAGCATTTATCATCGAACCCTTCAGTGATTTGCTACGATCGGGAAGAGTAGCAGATATTCCTGTGATGATAGGAACGTGCTCATTGGATTATTATTCCGAAAAGAGAAGTGATGATTTACAAGTTTTTATTCCAGGAGAAATACAGGTTCAAAAGGATTCCAAAGAATCTTTGTTACTAGCCGAAAAGCTGAAGCAGCTATATTTCAAAGAACATGATCTTGAAGACGTCCATGGATACTTTCAACTGGCTTCAGACCGGACTGTCAAAATTGATACGACTAAATACGTTCAATATCTGGTAGAACTTGATAAACAACCCATTTTCTACTATAATTTTGATTATGTTGGTGCTTTTAATATTCCTCGTAAGATCGAAGGTTTAGATTTAGAACACGCGATACATATGGATGAGCTGGGATATCTCTTCAGGAATGATTTCCAAAAAGATATAGTGCATACTCAGCGGGATATTGAGATGAGAGAAAAAATGCTAAGGTTGTGGACAAATTTTGCCAAGACTGGGTAAGTGAATTTCTCTTTAAGCTTTGGCTTCTTATGTTCAGCTTCTGACAAAGCAATGGAACCCCAACTCTCCTAATATTTTCCATTCAGTTCAGTCTCGTGTATAAAAATGCAGTTACACACTACTTGAGTTTCTTTTATGATACGAGGGCGGGTCAATAAGTCCGTGACTTTTTGAATAAAACACAGTTTTTTTGATTAAAAAATCATCTTGTTTTTCAACGTAGTCTCCCTTGAGCTCTATACACTTTGTCCACCGATTCTCCAATTTTTTTATCCCTTCCAAAAAATAAGATTTGTCGAGGTCCTAAATAGGTCTTTGTTTGTGAGATGATTTCATCATTCGAGTCAAATCTTTTTCCACCAAGCCATTTCTTCAGGTTTGGAAACAAGAAGTAGTCACTCGGAGCCAAATCTGGAGAATAGGGCGGATGAGGGAGCAATTCATAGCTCAATTCATGGATTTTTGCCATGGCAACTGCAGATGTGTGCACCCTTGCATTGTCTTGGTGGAAAAGAACTTTTTTCTTGGCCATATGAGGGCGATTTTTTTTTAAATCGTCATTGAATCGGCCCAATAAGTTGGCATAATATTCTCCATTGATTGTTCTTCCTTTTTGAAGGTAGTCAATGTGGATTATCCCGCGTGCATCCCAAAAAACAGTCGCGTTGACTTTATTGGCTGACCAACTTTGGCCTTCTTTGGCGCCGATTCACCCTTAGAAACCCACTGTTTTGACTGTTGTTTGGTCTCTGGTGTGATGTGGTGGATCCACGTTTCGTCCACGGTTACAAAACGGCGAAAAAACTCCTCCATATTGCGGTTAAACAACGCCAAACCCTCCTGTGAAGTTGTTACACGATTGCGTTTGTGGTCGACTGTGAGCAAACGCGGCACCCATCTTGCGGAAAGCTTTCTCATGCCCAAGTGATCATTCAAAATTGAAACCACTGAACCATGCGAGATCCCTATGGCTTCCACAATCTCTCGCACTTTCAATCTTCGGTCGGACAAAACCATATAGTGAATTTTTTCGATTGTTTCGGGTGTGACACCTCAACTGGGCGTCCAGGACGTTCGGCATCTTCAGTGCTGGTACGGCCACAACGAAACTCAGTAAACCACTTTTTCACCATTGAAATCGATGGTGCAGAGTCCCCATAGTATTTATCAAGCTTAGCCTTGGTTTCGGTAATGGTTTTTTTTCGCAAAAAATAATGCTTAATAAGCACACGAAATTCACTTTTTTCCATTTTCTTCTCAGATTGCTGGGTAGTCTGATAAAAATAGCTGCCAAACACAAACTAACTGACGCAGTAAGTTCAAATTTTGACAGGAGTCGACTGACAGATGCCTGTTGACAGGAGCAGTGTTTCTTTTTCAGTAAAGAGGTCAGAAGTTCAAAAAGTCACGGACTTATTGACCCACCCTCGTAATTATAAATTTCATATTAGTGGGGCCAAAAGATTATTTTTTAAATAAATGTGCGTACCCCAGGTCCCGTGGCCCTGGAGTATGGTCTCTGAACCCTAGACCCTGGAGACTGTCCTCTGAACCATATACCCTGGACTCTGTGCCTTAGGCCCGAATTTCAGATCCTGGACCATAAACTACACCCTGAAGTCTTGACTCTGGACCCTATAACCATTAGCCAGGACTTTGGTCCTAGGCCCTGCATTCTGGACTGTTGACGCTGTAGCCTGGACTTCTTACTTAAGACCCTGGAGTCAAGAACTCAGATACTGGACCTTGGACCTGGATCCCCCGACCCTGGATCTGGACTCCTTACCTAAGACCCTGGTGCTAGGAATAAGAACCCTGAACCCCAGACCCAGGATCTCTGAGTCTGGACTTCTTACCATCTTAGGCTATATCATTATCACTACATATTATAAAACAAAGTCGTTTTTCGCTGTCTGTCCCTATGTATGCTTAGATCTTTAAAACTAGGCAACGAATTTCGATGCAGTTTTTTTAAATAGATAGAGTGATTCATATAGAAGGTTTTTATGTATATTCTGTTCAGTTTTTGTATACATTAACTTAATTATAACGATATACCTATATGTAGGCGGTGTCGGAAAATATGAGCCGCTTTTAACGAAAACGTTGCCTAAACCCTTTGAAATATAACTAAATAATGTATGGTGGAATTGTGTATCTAATATAGGTCTACAAAAAAGTCCGCGACGGTATATGTCTATCTCTTAAGGATACCGTACTATATCCATTTTAATACTTTAAAAAAACAGCAATAATAAAGCGGTAATTTAAAGGCTATTTACACAAAAACATTATTAATGCTTATCATTTTTAATATGTTAGTTGGTTTCAGCATTTTATGAAGATTATTTTGTCCCTTTACACTTTGCAAATTAAATGAATATCTTAGGCGATATGGCAATATCAAAAAAATGCGCAAAGAAATTAATTTCGTGTAACAAAAATTCGACCGGGCCGTGCAGGCGCGGGCGTAGTACTTGAGAGCGGAGAAGTAATCAAGTAATTTGGAAAATGTTCATACATTATTGTGAAATTAATAAACGACGGGATACTTCAAATTCATTTCAATTTCAATGTGTTCATTCATTTCAATGTGTGTCACGGACGAAGTCGGGCGGGTCAGCTAGTTCTTAAATAGCCTAAAATGGATAAATTCTTATCTTCTTACCAACTTCTGGCTAAAGTCTGGACTTCTTAAGTCCAGATTTCAGTCAGAAGTTCCTGGAGCCAGGATTTAGGACCCTGGATGCCGACCTAGGATCTTGGACCTTGGGCCTAGGCCTAGCCTGGATGCTGGACCTTAGACACCTGACCTACAACCCCGGACCGACTATCGAAAGGATGATTTGAAAAATGAAAAAGATTATTGAAAGGCGCCCCGCAAAATGTTTGGACTGTTTTTTATACTATGTCAGTAAAATGACACGAACGGGACCGAAATAAAATTGTTAAAAGTGGCCCTCTGATAACTATATTTCAAAGATTCTGGAAGCGAGTGGTACAACTTCAAACGTTGTGGTGATCTTTGAGTAAACTTTTCCGGCAGTAAGCATTTATTGTCTGATTTGATGGTATATTAATTAATAATTTTATATCAGTGATATAGTGTGGACGGTTCGCTACTGCGGGTAATGCCGTCACTCTTTAGGGACTGTAAGTTTAGTTGCGTGCGAGTTAGGGGATGTTATTTTTTGACGTTTGTTTGGGCGCAAACAGTGTTGTGGATGTTCATAGTGTATCTGCATAGTTCGTGAATGTGTTTGGAACGATGCATGAGTCTGCAGATGAAAGAAATATGCAATAATCGTGTAGCCGACGATCTGTCCTTTCTGACTGGGGTAGTAAGACATACAGCGGGTAAATAATTGGTAATTTTATATTGCATCACATCTTTCTTACAGGAATCCAACAGCAGAGAAGGACTTTTATGTGACAATGTCGTGGACACCAGTAACGAAGACCAATTTGTGTTACCTAAATCTGGGTTCTGAAATATCTCTTAAATCTGAAACCAACAAAGAACGAATGCAATTCTGGAACGACATCTATGTCAAAGATCTCAGAGTTAAAATGGTGAACAGCATCACAATATCGGCGCCACCCGCGGCAAAAGCAAATGAGGAGTATGAAGATGATTTACCAAAGAATGTTGGCGTTAATAAATTTGTCAGTTATTATGAATCACTTAAGAAGTGAAGGTCTGAATGAAGCAACATTAAAAGCTATGTTACAATTTTATATACATAAGCATATAAGTGCCTAAAGCCTAAGAGTAGGTAGTAAATTAAAATTTAAATAAAAATAAAGTAGGTAACGCTTATTAATTTTTTTTATTAAAATAAATGTTTCAAACTTCGTTGTCAGCCCGGAATTTACAAAAATGTTAACCGAATATGGCTTGAATAATGTGTTATAATATTTAGATAATTTATTTTATGATTTTATGCAAGGTGATTGTATAAAAATTTGCATATTTTATTTTTTAACCTTTTTAAAGGGCTTTTTGTCAAATAAAATTTGGCTAAAAGATAACCAGGCCATAAAATAATTAGAAAAAAAAATACCGTTATTAATAATAAATAATAATAATAAATATTGTGGGACACTTTTCGCGCAGCGTCATCTAGCCCAAACTAAGGTTTAAGCTTGTGCTATAGGATCTAGATACCTGATAAACATAGGTACTTATATGTTTCTAAATATATACATCATATTATACATAGGAAACACTCAAACTCGAAAACAAACATTTGTGGTTCACACAAATATTTTTCCCGAGCCGGGACCTCAGCGCGGCATCGCATACACTACCACTGCGCCACCGAGGCAGTCAAAACATTGATTTGAGAACATGTGGGTTACATGTCCTCATTCATGTAATACTAGTTGACATCCGCGTCTCCAAACGCGTGGTGAAGTTTTCCCGTTCCCGTTTCCCACAGGAACTTGTACCCGGGAAAAAAAAGTAGCCTATGTGTTATTCGGATGTGTAAGCTATATTATTGTAAAGTTTCATCTAAATCCATTCAGTAGGTTTTGCGTGAAAGATTAAAAAACATCTACTCGTACAAACTTTCGCATTTATAATATTAGTAGGATTAATAAAATTAATGGGTATTTATAATTCACAAATTCCTTTAGAAACTGTGGCAGTAATGTGTAATCTATACTAATATTATAAAGCTGAAGAGTTTGTTTGTTTGTTCGGTTGAACGCGCTAATCTCAGGAACTACTGGTCGGATTTAATAAATTCTTTTTGTGTTAGGTAGCCCATTTATCGAGGAAGGCTATATATTATTACGCTATTACACTGGGGAGCAGAGCAGTAGTCATAAATGTCGACAAATCGGGTAAATTTTTATGCATTATTGTAGAATTTATAAGCGACGGGATTAAATAGGTGCGACTGGATGTCGAAATATTCCACGGGCGAAGCTGTGGGGGTCATCTAGTAAATAAATAAATGTCATTTTCTGACATAGACACACTGTAAAACAATGTCATTTCCAAAATGACGTCGTTCCGCCTGATGGATTCATGGCGACATCTTATGATTGACGGCCCCTCTCATAGTTCACATGGCTACTGACGGCGTCCCATAACTTGGCGGCCCAATGATGTACATCTTCACGCTTAAGAAACCGGGGTTGTAAGAGAAAGGTAACACGTACGCTGGCAAAGCGTTCCATTTCTATGATTCGACAAAGAAATGTTATTTTGAATCGCACCGTTTACGTTCTGGCGAAAATTGTTTACACTGTATGAGGACCTCTCCCCGCCACGCGTTGTTCGAGAACGGAAATGGTTGAAGAGCTCTTCAGAACATCCACCAAGGTGGATTCGGTGGTAAAATGCAGCCAAAGAAGCTATAGTTGCGCAGTGGTAGCTGCGCTGAGGTCCCGGGTTCGATTTCAGGGTCGAAATAAATATTTGAGTCATCCACAAATATTGGTTACGGAGTTTCGGTGTTTCCTATATATAATATGTTAGTATTTAGAAATATATGTTTATCAGTTGTCTGGTAGTGTTTGTCGATTATCCCATACCACAAGCTTATATTAGCTTACTTTCGGCTAGATGGCGCTGTGTAAAAGAATCATCATCATCTCAGCCCGTTTGACGCCTACTGCTGGGCATAGGCCTCCCCCAATGATCGCCACAATGTTCGGTCCTGTGTCTATAGCAACCAGCAGGGACCCGCAAACTTCACCAAATCGTCTGACCATCTTGCCTACCTACCCATCGTTTTCTAGTACGTGGCCGCCATTCGAGAAGTTTTTGGCTCCATCGGCTGTCATCTCTACGAGCAATATGGCTCGCCCACTGCCACTTAAGTCAGGCAATTCTTTCGGCTATGTCGGTGACGCGGGTTCTCCTTCGAATTTCTTCATTGCGGATGCGATCACGAAGTGACACTTCGAACATAGCCCTCTCCATTGCTCTCTGAGCGACAGCTAGTCTCTCAATGAGGACCTCTGTTAACGGCCACGTCTCTGTTCTATGTAAAAGAATGTCCCACAATATTTATTTATTAGTTCTACGCTGCGCCAGCGGCACGAGGCTTCTTGTTACATACGGACAATCTATAATTCGAAGCGCTCGTGGCCCCGCGGTCTCAGTGTTCTGTAAACGATCACTGAGTTACGCAACTTTCACTATGGCTGGTCCTCGGATGGGTGACCACTTTGTGGCATTTACATTTGCGAGCGTTTCCGTGCTTCGGAAGGCACGTTAAGCCGTTGGTCCCGGTTGCCAGTAAAATGGCAGTCGTTAAGCCTGGTTGAAGGCCTTATGGGCGGCTTGAAAAAATTCAACAGCAGGTAGCCACAACCTGCGTCTGTCTATTTCAACACGGCAATGGGCTCACCACCTATTACGTGGGACAGGAATCCATACGGTGAAAAGTACCTATGCCTCTACCACCCCTTCGGTGATAAGGCGTGATGGATATTTAATTTATTTATATTTTTTAATTCGAATATCACTCTACATAGCGTCGGGCGCGTCACCCCAGGCATCTCTAGTGCGGCGTAAAGAACCACCTCATCCCGTTCATGACTCATAGCTTCCTCGAGGCTAGCAGAATACAGTTCTCTGTATATTATGAACGGGTTCAGTATGGGGTTCTTCAAAAGGGGTCTTAGGTTTATACAGAGCCGGCAGCGCTAGTGCTGCACCTCTGGCGTTGCAAACGTCTATAGGCTACGGTGACCACTTTTCATCAGGTATTAGCCTGATGCCTTTTTACTGCCTCCTTTGCGGTATAAAAAAATCTTTGCTAAAGATTTCATGATAGTCCTTCATTGGTATTGTAGTGTTCTGAATATAGGATCAGAGCAAGGTAAGAGAATCTTTTTACTGTGACACTACTCTGGTTTTCGGGCATTCAAAACTAACAAGCCTACATAATAACCCCATTTGGAAATGTAGTTCCATAGAAGTCGGAAAACAGCAACAGCAAACTCTTTTCCAAATATCTTTGTTTGGTTCAGATCCCGTTCGAGATCATCCACAATTTACCTTCTCCTTTCTTCAATGTCGGCCCGCCCTACCAACAAAGTACTATTTCTCAAAGTAAGCTCCATGTGACAATGAAATTACAATGGCTTAAATGATCTGACGGGTACCTGACACTACTAATTAAAACACTTAAGGTGACACTTGTCGACATTTTCTCCAAACAAATTTCGGGAGGGTATTACTCCACTGTTTGAAACTGTACATCCAAAGCTAAACTTGATATCGTTTTGTCTCTTTATTAATTTTGTCTGTACGGAAACAGAATAGTAAAATAAAAAGCCATTAAAAAGTTACGAGCTACCAAAGATTCGTTTTTATTGTCAATTTTAACGCAACTTTGGGCGTAAATTAGTTATAAAATAATTGTCAAATTATCAAAACAAAGTACCGGTACCAACAAAGCACAGTTATCGAAGAATTCAATAAATTTTATTTGTAATTGATTTATGCAGTGGTCTTATCATAAAACTCGATTTTCAAAAGGCCTTTTCCAAATTTTTAACGCGCGCCTTTATCCTACAAATTGTCGTGCATCTCACTGAATAAGGTTTCCCCCGCTGAGGGGCGGGAGGACGACGCTCACGCACACATGAACAATATGTCACACACTCGTCGCCGCACGTTTCTACTTCTACTTATTCTAGTTTTATTCGACCGACTCAGACTGCTGCGACCTATGTCGTACGTATGACGTGTAAGTTGACTATCTTTACCTGCGCTCTAAGTTACTACACTACATTGACCGCTGGCTTGAACTTTGGATTTCGATACTACCTACTTTATCTGTTTGGCTTCGCACTGTTTGGACTCCAAATTTTAGTTACAAATTGGAATTGTTGGTTTGAGTAGACGCTATACCAGTGACATTGTGTTGGTTCATTGAAGAACAGGTGCGAATAGGGTTGTCAACTTTTATTTCAAGAAATAAATTATATTTAGGTCTGAGAAGGATATTAAACAGTATTTTATAAAAATCAACAGTTTTTTTTTATTTAATGTTTTGAATACATTTTTCTTGACGTTCTCGCAGAACTAATTAGTCCTTTTGGAAAGCCTTATATATCTCACCATAACTCTACACATTCAAATTGATATTTACTCTATTTCTATCGTCCCGCCACTTCGCATTCATAACTGAAAATACCCTTTTATTCAGTAGATCCTGCGGTGACGGAAACAGACAGTAAATAATAGGTCTTTACCTATGAAATTGCCATTCTGCAGTACTGGCCATTTCAAATCAAAATAATTTTTGTTTGGCTAAGAATTCTAATTTCAAATTACTTTTATTTTAAAAACATGGAATTCTTTTTCCAAAAGTAGTCATTTGTTTATTGATTAGTGTTACATTTTCATCGCATTTATTTATTTTATTTTCTATCTTTTTCTTCATCATGGATACGTTAAAAATACGAGTAATTATGGAATATGAGTACCGTCGTGGCAGCAACGCAACACAAGAGGCACGCAACATCAACGACATTTACGGAGCTAACAGTACAAACCAATATTTGTTTGCACATACCTGTTATTGGTTTGCTTGCTTCCGTTCTGGTAATTTCGACCTGAAAATTGAACCTCGCGGTCGTCCGAAGACTTTGGTTGACAATGACGAATTAAAGGCGATTGTGGAAGCTGATGATACACATCTACGGCTGAATTAGCAGCAGTTTTCGACGTTAGCGTCAAAACAATATTGGTCTATTTGCGTCAAATTGGCAAGGTAAAAAAGCCTGACAAATGGGTGCCCCACGATCTCAATAATCGCCAGTGCGAAGTACGCGTCGAGTCGTGCCTTGCACTGCTCAACACACACACAAGTGAAGGAATTTTGAACCGCATTGTTACATGGATTCTGTTTGATAACTGCAAGCGCTCAGCAAGTTGGTTGGATCCTGGTTCAGCACCTTAACAATGCCCTAAACGAAAACTTACCCCTAGAAAAGTGATGGTCACTATTTGGTGCCGGTGTGATTCATCACAGCTTCTTACCTAACGGGGTGAGCATTACTGCAGATGTGTACTGTAAAGAACTGAACACAATGATGGAGAAGCTGGAACATCTCCAACCAGCATTGGTCAATCGCTTGTCTCTGCTGCTCCTGCACGACAACGCGCGACCTCATACTGCACAGCAGACGGTCTCCAAGTTGCAAGAACTGAGGTTGGAAGCTCTCCGTCATCCGCCCTACTCACCAGACCTTGCGCCTACAAACTACAACTTTTTCCAGAATTTTGATAACTTCTTGGCGGGAAAAAAAATCAATACCTGAGAGGCATTACAAAATGCCTTTGAAAAATTTGTTACCTCCCGTCCAGCTGATTTCTTTAAGAAGGGCATCAATAAACTGATCGATTGCATAGGTGATTACTTCGATTAATACAAATAAAAAATACATGAAAATAAATCTTTTAAATTTTTTCATACCAAACGGCAATTTCATAGGTAAAGACCTTAGTATGCCAACTTCCACATAAATATTTTATTAAAGTAAAAAGACATCTTGGTTCGACACGGTGATTGAACCCGTGACCTTTGATAAAGTTCAAAACTAGAAATAATATGATGAGACTATTTTATTTATATTATTTCTTTCATGTTTAATATTAACTAGTAAATAGCTCCATTTCTGACCAGTAGACAAACGACAGACAAACTTTTAAAATTATATACATTTTTCAGAAATGTGTTATGCCGGAGTTAATAGATCCCCGTTACCCTCGCAAACTACCATTTAGAGATCGAATGTAAATCAAATTGGCATAAGCACAGATAAAATTAGCGGAATATAAAAAAAAATGTTTTTTTCCGGTCTCTTTAGCAATTTGATTTATATTTATTTGAGTTTAGAAACAATGTGTTTCAATAATAATAATAATAATTTATTTGGACAAGAGCCTCGACCAAAAACTGACGAGGCTCACGTTAGGCAGCTGGATCAAGCGCTTTATTCAGAAAGCAGTTCTTCTGGAAATGGCGCGTATTGTTAGGAGGTTGCTCTTCAAGAGCCCTGACCATCGACAGCTAGGACCCTGTTCCCGATAGTTTTGTTACTAAAAATATATTTGATATGTATAGAAAATGAGTAGAGAATACTTTTTATAAAAAAAATAGTAGAAAATGTGATGACTACGTATAAAAATGTTATAAAAGAAATAAAGATTTACAAAACAGTTTTATTTGTATTATTCAAAAATTTAAAATAAGTTATGGAAAGCACCCATGCAATAATTGAGTAAGCATCTTGCAACTCTTGTAGCAATCTTCCGTTACTCGCTCTAAGATATGACTAAAAAATCATGCTGTACCTAAGTTACTTGGTTTATTCTATTTGTTTGCGAAATAATTTCTTATAATTGGAATTGGCCTTCGGAAGGCACGTTAAGCCGTTGGTCCCGGTTGCCAGTAAAATGGCAGTCGTTAAGCCTAGTTGAAGGCCTAATGGCAGCGGATTGAAAAAATTCAACAGCAGGTAGCCACAACCTGCGTCTGTCTATTTCAGACAGGAATCCACAAGGTGAAAAGCGGGTATATAATATGCCTCTGCCACCCCTTCGGGGATAAGGCGTGATGGATATTTATTTATTTTTTAATTTTTATTGACAACCCTAATTTTTCGTTGGTAGGTATCTATTTGATGTATGGAGTTGACAACTTCGGCGGCGGACAAAGTAGGTAGATACCTGTGATAATCCTACATATATGTACCTACTTAGTACCTACCTACTGCTATAATTATTTAGGTACCTACAATACAACAAAAATCGTCATAAACCGTCGCTGCATCGTAGACACTAAAATGTAAACTTTAGGTAAGTAGGTAGGTACTTACTAAGAAAACAATTGTAGTGTGTCTTGTGTTTACAGTTAGTGATATTGAGTACATATAGGTAGGTAAAAAATTTAAAAAGACAGGTAATTATGAAAACAATTTATATTTAATAGGTAGGCAGACTATTTACGATGATTAGGTATCCACTGCTTGGGCGATCGCTGCATGACCGCCCGGGGAATACTAAACGTAATGAAATAAGCATATGTGTGTATCGTGGAACATCGTTTTCGTTCGGAACGGTTCGGAACGCTGCATGTGTGCGTACGAACTAGACGTGCGTAAAGACTAGCGTCAAACTGTTCATAACTGATACTATCACTTGCTATCACAATGCTAGGTGAGACAGCGTGCTTTTTGGTCACGCCCACCAGTGAGTTCGAGCTTGCGACTTGTGCCACCTTAAGTACTTTTAAACCAAATCCATACTGAGTTATTGGCGGAGCAATAGTATCGCCACAAGAACAAAAAAAAAAGTACTTTTAATGAGTTTATTGCTGATTTAACCTATCGCTAAAATGAGATGATGAGTTGGTAACTGTCCGATGTGCACCTGAAGGCTGATTACACCCGAGCAATTTGTCAACATCGATAATTGTAAACGTACCTCGGTATTTCTAAACAAATAGTCAAGCCGAACGTTCAGCCTAGCAAAAGGTAAAGAGAGTGACTCCGACCCCATTCTACTTACTGGGCCGAGTAGCAGCCCTCATTTCTCTGTCTTGCTTGCTCTCTCGGTGGATCTAAACACGCGCACTCGGCAGTAACTCGCCACACGCCAAAAATTTGCGAATCTTTTATACTCTTCGGGGTCATCCAACTGTAATTTCGTTTTTGAAGTGAAAACTTCTTTAGCGGCGTTGAGCACTTTTTCTGTAATGGGTATAAAATCTTAAACTCCCGTCAGGACACGTGACCTGATCGAAAAAGCGTAAGACGGTTTTTTATCATCATCATTAACGTCCATCCCGGTCAATTTTTGAAGTGAATATTCTTTTAGCGCGGTACGCATATTTTTAGATGACATAAAATCTCTGGACTCGCGACCATAATCATCATCATCATCTAACGTTGATTCCGGTCATCTACAGGTCTTATTAAATAATGCTGTGTAATCAATTAGGACTCTTTCAGTGTAGATTTATTTTTCATCATCATCATCTTTACGTCGATCCCGGTCAATTTTCGAAGGAAAAACTTCTTTTGGCGCGGTATGAGATAAAATCTCTGGACTCGCGACCATAATCATCATCATCATCTAACGTTGATTCTGGTTATCTACAGGTCTTATTAAATAATGCTGTGTAATCAATTAGGACTCTTTCAGTGTAGATTTATTTTTCATCATCATCATCATCTTTACGTCGATCCCGGTCAATTTTTGAAGGAAAAACTTCTTTTAGCGCGGTACGCAATTTTTGAAGTGAAAACTTCTTTAGTGGCGTTGAGCACTTTTTCTGTAATGGGTATAAAATCTTAAACTCGCGTCAGGACACGTGACCTGATCGAAAAAGCGTAAGACGGATGGAGTTTTTAAGTGAAAACGCCTCTTAGCGTGGTACACATATTTTTAGAGGAGATAAAATCTCTGGATTTGCGACTATAATCATCATCATCATCTAATGTTGAACCCGGTCATCTACAGGTCTTATTAAATAATATTGTGTAATCAATTAAGACTCTTTCAGAGTAGAATTTTTGAAGTGAAAACTTCTTTAGCGGCGTTGAGCACTTTTTCTGTAATGGGTATAAAATCTTAAACTCGCGTCAGGACACGTGACCTGATCGAAAAAGCGTAAGATTTTTATCATCATCATCTTTACGTCGATCCCGGTCAATTTTTGAAGGAAAAACTTCTTTTAGCGCGGTACGCATATTTTTAGATGAGATAAAATCTCTGGACTCGCGACCATAATCATCATCATCATCTAACGTTGATTCCGGTCATCTACAGGTCTTATTAAATAATGCTGTGTAATCAATTAGGACTCTTTCAGTGTAGAATTATTTTTTATCATCATCATCTTTACGTCGATCCCGGTCAATTTTTGAAGGAAAAACTTCTTTTAGCGCGGTACGCATATTTTTAGATGAGATAAAATCTCTGGACTCGCGACCATAATCATCATCATCATCAAACGTTGATTCCGGTCATCTACAGGTCTTATTAAATAATGTTGTGTAATCAATTAGGACTCTTTCAGTGTAGAATTATTTTTTATCATCATCATCTTTACGTCGATCCCGGTCAATTTTTGAAGGTAAAACTTCTTTTAGCGCGGTACGCATATTTTTAGATGAGATAAAATCTCTGGACTCGCGACCATAATCATCATCATCATCTAACGTTGATTCCGGTCATCTACAGGTCTTATTAAATAATGCTGTGTAATCAATTAGGACTCTTTCAGTGTAGAATTATTTTTTATCATCATCATCTTTACGTCGATCCCGGTCAATTTTTGAAGGAAAAACTTCTTTTAGCGCGGTACGCATATTTTTAGATGAGATAAAATCTCTGGACTAGCGACCATAATCATCATCATCATCAAACGTTGATTCCGGTCATCTACAGGTCTTATTAAATAATGCTGTGTAATCAATTAGGACTCTTTCAGTGTAGAATTATTTTTTATCATCATCATCTTTACGTCGATCCCGGTCAATTTTTGAAGGAAAAACTTCTTTTAGCGCGGTACGCATATTTTTAGATGAGATAAAATCTCTGGACTCGCTACCATAATCATCATCATCATCATCTAACGTTGATTCCGGTCATCTACAGGTCTTATTAAATAATGCTGTGTAATCAATTAGGACTCTTTCAGTGTAGATTTATTTTTCATCATCATCATCTTTACGTCGATCCCGGTCAATTTTTGAAGGAAAATCTTCTTTTAGCGCGGTACGCAATTTTTTAGATGAGATAAATTTTTTTTTCATCATCATCATTAACGTCCATCCCGGTCAATTTTTGAAGTGAATATTCTTTTAGCGCGGTACGCTTATTTTTAGATGAGATAAAATCTCTGGACTCGCGACCATTATCATCATCATCATCTAACGTTGATTCCGGTCATCTACAGGTCTTATTAAATAATGCTGTGTAATCAATTAGGAGTCTTTCAGTGTAGATTTATTTTTCATCATCATTAACGTCGATCCCGGTCAATTTTTGAAGGAAAAACTTCTTTTAGCGCGGTACGCAATTTTTTTTTTCATCATCATCATTAACGTCCATCCCGGTCAATTTTTGAAGTGAATATTCATTTAGCGCGGTACGCTTATTTTTAGATGAGATAAAATCTCTGGACTCGCGACCATTATCATCATCATCATCTAACGTTGATTCCGGTCATCTACAGGTCTTATTAAATAATGCTGTGTAATCAATTAGGAGTCTTTCAGTGTAGATTTATTTTTCATCATCATCATCATTAACGTCGATCCCGGTCAATTTTTGAAGGAAAAACTTCTTTTAGCGCGGTACGCAATTTTTTAGATGAGATAAATCTCTGTTTATTTCTTAACTGTTGTAAGCAAGTGTTTGTGGCACCTAATTTAGGTCTCTAAATCTATAGTCTCGTAGAAAAGCGAGATTTCTTTTCAGTCAACAACGCTACAATTTTTTTATTAGAAGGAGTACTTTTATTGATTTTCAAAGTCAGGTTTTATCCATTTCGCTATAACTTGTCCCAGTAGCGGGTATAAATTGAACTCTAATCCAAGACAATAAATCCAAGACATTTTATCACTCGCCACAACATCAAAATTATGTGTAAACACTCACTCGGTCAAACTGTGTCGACCTAAATTATGTGGAAAAAAAGCAACAAATTTTTGGTCTACATTTTTTTTGCCTACCTAGAACACGCAATATCACAGTCTTTATAGCACCAACGTTCAGATCATACCTTTATTACACGTGAAAGACTTTCAGCTTAGAACCCGTCTTCTGGTTTAACGCACTAGACGTGTTACCAACTACACAATCGAGAATTACTCGAAACTAACGAATTGATCCACATTTTTCTGTCTTAATAGACGTAAAGCGCCATTTACCGGCACTGCACGGCAGTTTCCAGTAGATGTCGATGTTGTTGGTAACGCGTCTGTTGCGTTAAACCAGGATCCTCTGGAAGTCTGGTTCATGTCCAGCTAGAGACGTAAAAACCTTTCCCCTTCAAATATAGGACATAGTATCCTAATTGTTTTTTAAAATTGTTTCTAATTATTTCTAAGGTATGTCAGTTAACATTATTATTTGTATTTCTCTATGAAATACTTCCGCACTCAGCTTTTCCCCACGACCCTTTCCAGGTCGTCGGTCTATTTGGCGGGGGGTCATCCTACCGTACGTTTGCCGAGTCGCGGTCTCCACTCCATAACTCCTTTGCTCTTTCGGCTATCAGTTCTTCTACAGATGTGGCCATCCCATGCTTTAACACATTACTTTAACACGTTTGGGTACTCTATGAACTATGTCGATCACTCTGGTTCTCTGACGGATGGTGAATTTTCGTGCTTTTAAACGTTTCTGCCAATCAAACATAGCTCACATTGGACCCGTAATGTATTACCGTGATGCTTCCCTTTATCTATAGGATGTACACCTAGTTGTATTCCAGGTCTCCCGCTTTGCAAAGAACGTTAATTTCTTTTTCCAACTCCTTCAAATTGCTTCTGATTAAATTCGATGCGTGTTCCAAGACATTTTAACTTCACCTGGGACTTCACCGAGTCGTCGAGCTCGGTGTAACTTTTTTGATCTTGGTCATTGATATAGATCCTGGTTAATAGGAGTCACAGTAATGGGAATGTGGGTGGGATTAGTCTCATTTAGCCCCACTGCAAATCTCGGCACCGTAGGACTTGGATGGAATGGAAAACCCGACGCTGTTTGCTTAATGTTGCCTAGAACAAGTTGATCCTTATATCATAAGATAGCATTAATATCAATAAAGCTTGTGTACAGAAGACAGATGATTTTATAATTTTGAAGACGATCCAGTGATACTTTGCCAAAATTTCATTCTGTGTTGATTAGGATATTCGACCATTTGTAGTTCATCACCTATCACTAACACTTGCTTATCCTTTGGTGTGTACGGCAGCCATTTTGTTTTTTGATTGCTCCAAGATGGCTTCCTGAAATTTAAATAAAAATCTATATTATAATGTGAGATATTTTTACATAATGCCGTAGAGCCGAAATTAAGCTAATAGGTATAATCTTCTGCAATGCGATCTAGACAATTTTTTATTTGATAAATATACTTCTGTATTTCTAAATACATGTCTATATTATAAAAGCTGAAACTGACTAACGGATCGATCACAGCGTAGCTGAAACCACTTTGTCTAGGAACATGAAATTTTGCACAACTAATCCTTACGTGACGTAGGTATGCCACTAAGGAACGGATTTTTGCAAATCCAACCTCTAAGGGGGAGAAAAGGGGTTGAAAAGTTTGTATGGTACAAAATGATTTATTGGTCTGATTAACTTTCGTAACGTCACGCGGGTGGAGCCGCGGGCATTGGCAAAACAAAACATCCAATCTCCGAAACAAACATTTGCGTATCACCCAATCAAGATTTAAACTCGAGACCACTTACGCCACGCCACAGAGGCAATCCTGTTTGGTACAATAACTAAGCTACAGCAATTTTTTTATTTTATTTATTGTCACATTAAACCTGGATTTACAATGCTTAGAAATGAAGCCTTCTTTTAAGCAAATATATACTTGTGTCAGAAGGCTCCGCTCTCCCATGTAAGGACATACTAAGGTTTATTACAGAATTTTGTTCAATAAACGAGTACTAAATATTGAAAAACAAATTCAAATTATTTCTAAAAAATTTCAACTAAAAGTGAATACCAATAAAACAGTAAGTACTTTTCATAATGCCGTGTGTGTGTGTGTGTGTTTGTGTGTGAGTGTGTGTGTGTGTGTGCGCGTGTGTGTGTTTGTGTGTGTGTGTGTGTGTGTGTGTGTGTGTGTGTGTGTGTGTGTGTGTGTGTGTGTGTGTGTGTGTGTGTGTGGTGTGCTATTGGGTACGCTGGTGTGCTGTTGGGGCTTCAATGTCATCGTAAGTCAATTCTCCAATTCCATTTTTTTGATTCTCAAAATCCATTCAATTAATGCAATTTTACAATTGTAAAAAATAAAGGCGTATAGGTTAATTTGCTTGTTTCTGTTATACAGATATTGATGATTCTGTTATACAGATAAGCTGAACGTTGACTAAACTGTGAACAAGCGAAAGTGGTTCGACTTAAAGAAGTACTAGCAGCAAGGTCTTTTCTTCTTTTATTTTCAATATCTTGGTTGTATGGTAGTGACTTATGTTTTTTAAGGACAGTTTGAAGAATATATAGCTTCCTGATGGACAACAACTCACTAATCTGATAGAGAGCGTTAGTAGGGAATCTTAGTTGTTGGTCTTGTAAATAATTACGAGCTTTCGCGAAATCTAAAGAGGTTCGCGTCCTTTTAATGATAATGGTGTCCTTAAGCTTGGACAATACTAAAATAAGTGTGCGGTGGTCAGTAATAGTAGTTTGTAGAACAGCGATATGTGCAGATATTTCTTTTTTTGGTTATTCTTAACATAAAGTGGTACAGAGAATTTTTTTGCTTGGGGGGAAACACCTGGCCCGGGAGTACTTCATGTAATGATAACATATTTAGGTAGCTATCTCTATTTGACTTTTAAAGCAGAGTATCAGTGTCCCTTGCAATAATATTGATGTTTATGTCTCCAGTTATGATAACATTTCTTTTCTCTAAAGTTAGTGTGTCCAGGTAAGTGCCGAGAGAGTTTATAAAAATACTAATATCTGTGTTTGAAGGGGACCTATAAATACACAGGATTATGTTATTAACTATATCCACGCGCAAGCAGGATGCATGTTCCAAAAAAATCTCCCGAACTCCAAACCTTAACGTTTTCTTTATGTAAACCACTACTCCGTCATTTTGGTTAAAATTGCGAGTAGTTGCGTGAGACTGGTAATCATTTAGTTGAGGAATAGGTTTATCAGCATTCAACCTGCATTCAGTGAGGACCATTATATCCGCACCAAAGTCCAAGTCACAGAGATTGATCAAGAAGTCATCCAAATTCCAATATATGCTACGTATATTTTGAGAGACTATAGTGAGGTCTCTTGGTTTAACACAAATGTGCTTAGGAAACTCAGAGATATCACACTCAACTGCAAAAGCAATGGCCATGCTATCTATGTCGGTTATGGTTTTTAAAGTGTTATCCATTAAAGAATATTAACAGGAGAATAATAACATCACTCAAAGGCGCCGACACAGTGTAGTAAACGCAGAAACATCCAATGTTTTGGACCGTGACAACACATTTTTATAAGTGTGAAGGTTTGCAATGATATATAGAGGTGTAAAGATTTCGGAGTGATCATAAGTGGGTGATTTTTAATCTCGATTGTAAAGACTACGAGCATATTATGTAGTTTCGGATATTGGTCACTTTTACACACCACCCATGTGGTCGGATCTGGAGAGTCCCTGTGATAAAAACGAGAGATAACAGGTAAGCAGACGAAACACCTTAACTTCGGTATAACTATGGTTAAATCACAGGAGTGATCAACCTCAAAACGCTTTGCATATGTCGACTTTATATGTGTGCATATGTGACATCGCTTTCTTGGTGTAAAATTATTGTATAGAAATAAAGTGTAAATTGGTGTACAAATTGCATGTTGTGTATTTTGTATTGATATAAAATTATTATATAGAAATAAAGTGTGAATTGATTCATTAATTGTGTATTTTGTAGTTTGTATTAATTTAAGATAATTGTATGGAAATAATATGTAAATTACTGTATAAGGTGCCCTTTCCGTAGTTTGTATTAGTGTAAAATTATTGTATAGAAATAAAGTGTAATGTGGTATATAATTTGAATATTTTATAGTGTCATGTACGTACCTGTAACCACTACATCTATCATCATCATCCGAGCGTCTGTCCCAGTTGCGTCTCGCGACGCCCGGGGTCCGCTTTCCTACATTTTCTCCTCCACTTCGCACGGTCTTCGGCATCCCCTATAGTGAGACCATTGGCACGCATGTCATCCCTTACGACGTCAAGCCAGCACTTCTTGGGTCTTCCCCTCTTACCGGGACCCGGCGGGGCTGACATGGCCAGACATTTGTTACCTACGTAGCCCGGCGGTTGCCGCAAGACGTGACCATACCAACGAAGGCGACACTCTTGCAACTTGTCTGCAATGTCACGGACGTGAAGGCTGCCGCGGATGCGAGAGTTTCTCACGCGGTCCATTCGTATGACCCCACACATCCACCGCAGCATCTTCATTTCCGTGACACGCAGCTCCTGCTTGTGTCGCTCCAATATCGGCCACGTCTCACTGCCATGTAAAAGGACAGGTCTAATAATGGTTTTGTAGACCTGTCCCTTCAACCGGATCGGCATTTTAGGGTCACAAATGACACCGGTCATCTCCCGCCATTTGGCCCACGCGGCAGCAATGCGTGACTTGACATCGCAATCGATGTCACTGGACGTGTGAAAAACAGATCCCAGGTATTTAACCTGGTCCGTGCGCTCGACCAAATCACCGCCTATGCGGACGGATGTGGGATCTGTTGAGTTTAGTGCCAAGTACTCGGTCTTCGCCACATTTAGTTTTAGACCGCCGTTCTCAAGCGTCTCCTTCCACGCCTTTACACGTCGCACCAATCTGCCCCTGTCCGCGTCTGCCAGCGCAATATCGTCAGCATACATGAGCAACCATGGAGGCTGCTCATGTGGGTTTCTGATGCTGTCCGACAATTCGTCTAATATTACACTGAACAGAAGCGGACTAAGGACCGAACCCTGGTGTACCCCGACGGTGATGGGGAAGGGTTTCGTGTCGCCAACAGCAGTCCGAACCGTAACCACTACATCTATATGTACGTTCAAAAAATAAATTCATTTTGTTTATATAAGACGGTTGATGGCTCAAAGGTACCTCGGTATAAACTACGACAAGTTTCAAAAAGTATTGCATGCATACAATTACCGAAAATAATACTCCGATATGCTGAGTTTTAAGAGTTAAACTAAACAACAAACAATTCTGTTAGTGTTCTCTTAGCGTCTGAAATTTCAGAGCGTCGTATATCTTGGAGACCATGTTTCGTTATGATAGACTATGTGTGTGTGTGTCTGTGTGTGTGTGTGTTTACATGACGTTATTAGCGGCATGAAAACGTTGGACCTAATAAGCCTTAAAAATACTCATAAAAAATATTATTATGACATTGTTTTTTTTGTGCTTTATTTCCGTTCCTAGACAAAGGCGTAACAGACATAATGCCAACGATGACGTTATTTAAAGGAAATGAAATAAAGAAATTTTCACATCAGTAACTCTATTCCTCGCAATTGTGTTTGATTTTTTACACTCAGGCACTCAGTGCGTCATAAGAATAAAAGAAATAATGGGATAGGCGTTGTACTCCTGTGAGAGTGCTACTCCTTTTAGTAAGATTTGTGCAAATTGGTGCCTGATATAAACTCACCCATTTTTAGCGAAATTACACCAGGTCTCGCTTAACATTTCTACAATTTGAATATCTTTTTCACTGGCTTTATCGTGTTTCTCTTTCCTATAAAACTGGTACTGCACCATATCACCATGACATGCGCCCTTTAATCCCAAAATTTTCATAATCCTCGTATTCATATTACCAGCGTATTGAAACTGGTACGCGTAAACATCTTTAGAAAATTTTGATATAATATCGACATTACTCATTATGTCAAAAATGAAGTATCGATCCGATACTAAATCGATATAATGCGATAATTTGGTTTCATTCACTTCTCTATTGTCGAAATAAAATTCACGAAACTTCTTTTCAAATTCAGCTACTCTTTTATCGCCACGTTTGATATGTAAAAAGTGTGGGATAAAATAGAAAAAATCTTTTTCGAAAATCACATTTCCATCCGAATCTCTTTGTAAGAATAGTGCTCCTTCATAAGAACTTGATCCCGACAATATCGGTACTTTTTTAAAACGATTCGATGGAATATCATTTCTTGGGTATCCTTCTAAAAATCGTTCGATACCTTTGAATTCTTTTTCTACCACTGGTAGTAAAAAGGCACGAATCACATCGCCGGGCTTACTCATTTCTGCAGCGCTAAAAGCAATTATCAAATCTTCAATAGGAGCATTGATAAAAAAATCGTAAAGATTTACTTCATCAGTTAGTTCTTGACCTAAATTTGAAGCTATTACTTTAGCATTTTCTATTGGATCATATTCTTCATCCATAAACAAATCAGATATAGAAACTCCTGCTTGAGCAATAATTTTGTGATACAAACCATCCGCCATTTTGGATGTTAAATACGATAACACAACTCCACCTCCCGCGCTTTCTCCCATAACTGTAATATTATTTGGATCGCCGTTTAAGTATTCTATATTTTTATTAACCCATCTTAGAGCCATAACTGAATCTTTCAGCCCAGCGTTACCAGGAACTTCAGGTATATTTAAACATAAAAATCCTAATATATGTAATCTATAGTTAATAGTAACAAATATAACATCATGTTTCATCAAATAATCTGGTTGGTAGTAATGACTATGTCCAAATATAAGTCTACCGCCATGAACAAAAAATAGCACTGGTAGCTTTTCAATTTTGCCATCTGGTAACTTTGGTGTGTATACGTTTAAATATAAACAGTCTTCAGACCCTTCAAGTTGAGTATTTGAATAAGGGTTTAACTGGCAACACTTATTCCCTGGTTTGGTTGCATCACGAACGCCCGTCCAGTTTTCCGGTTCTAGCGGATCCTGAAATTTGTAAAGATCTTTTTTGTAATCAGCAAAGACGGCGATATGACTCCTCTATTCTGCTAACACTAAAGGCTAATTAGGTACTTACTCTAAATCGAAGTTTTCCAACGGGTGGCTTAGCGTATGGTATACCCTCGAAGCTGAAATACTTTTTTCCATAAATAGTTGTACATTCCTTCCCTTGCAAGATTCCCTGAGTCACTTTCACTTGGCAAGACATTGGGCTGTAAAGAACGAAAAGCCAAAAGATTATGCAACTATAGTTGAGTCATTATAAGAAGCCACATTTGACAAGTGTCAATTTCAGCTTCATAGTGAGATGACATGATTGAAAATATGGATTAATCTGAATGAACCGGACTTCAAACATATATGAAATGAATCAGTTATTTTGAAAATTGTTATTATATTTAAAAAATATCATTTTAATTTTTACTAAACGCTTTCTATCGTAAATTTAAAAACAAAATTACAACGAGAATATTGTCATCATCATCATCACTGCACTCAGAGATATTACTAATTTATTTGCAAAAATAGTGTCTAAATTTGCATCGCGTTGAATTCTTTTTCCGTCGGACTTCATAAGTGGCGCTGAATCACAGATAAAACGAATAAAGAAAGATATTGAATAGGTATATAATTATTAATTCAATAAATTGATGTTAAATGTTATCATTGTTATTTTCTTTGAGTCCTCTATGACGTGAAGGCTGGCAATTTGGGTATTCATTTATTGTGAAATATTCCTGCACAAAAACATAAAAAATATAACTGCCAGTTAATTTATTTTTCTATAAATATAAATAAGATGCGACTGTACACAGAAATAAATAAAAAAACTAAAAAAAAACGTCCTGGATTATGCATTTAGAGAAGAAATTGATTGTTAGGAACGCTGGACCTTCATGCATAGGGTATCTACAGAACTAGATCTTGGTCAACTGGACCACTAAGCACTGATGTGTGCATCGCTGGATCCCTAGAGCGCTGGAAGTCTAGTCTTCTCTTTCATATGAATAGCGAGCTAATTTGATTGATGATGATGATTGATGATTTGATGACTAGAAGGTTAAAAACTTTTTCACTATGTTGATAGAACTGCGTTACGATCATATTTTAAGTGGTTAGGAAAAATTGTGTTGAAGGAGCGATGTTGCAAGCAGACTATACCTTAAAATGTTATACTTAACTATTAAAACTTAACTATCTTCACGCTGTATCCCTGATACCCCGGGGGGTAGTCAGAGAGGAAAGATCACCAGGCATCACGATCCATGCATACTTCTTTCGCTTCCTGTAGATTCATTAATCATTTCATACATGCACGTCTGGGTATCCGAGTACTTTTGACTTTTCGGTTTTTGTACAATCTGCTCACGTGGTCTTTTTATGTCTCGGCCTACCTTGACTCCTTCTGCCCTCTACTTTCGCACAATATTACATTCTTCGTCAATCGTTCCTCACTCATTCGTAGAACGTGTCCAAACTAACAGAGCACGTTAAAATGTTATGAAACCAAATATTGAAATAATATCAGTAAACCTGTCAAAATAGGAGAAATATTATTATTATTAAAAACAAAACATTTAAAGTGGTGGAATACAACGAATAATTCTCATTTCATTCGATTCTACTAATAAACTTTCGATTTTCTTGGTAACGTCCCTAGTGTTTAAAATGGAAAAGGGTTCACTGCCGCAACGTTGTTACGACGTTCAGTTCTTTAGAACAGAAATTGTTTATTTTCTTTATAATGGTTTATTAGTGACAGTAAATAGTAAAATTACCTTCTTTGGGCATGTAAACATTAAAATATGTAATTTTAACTGGAAAATGTTCAGCAATTGTGTAGTTCTAACTTGAAAAGTTAAATAATGTTATATACCCGCCGTTACAAGGATACGCTGGTGATTTTAGAAGTGTCAAATGTGGCCTATTAAATTGACTATACTATAAATGGGCAGCGTTCAAATTTTAAAAATATGTTATTACCATTTCGAGAAATAGGGCTGGTGATCTCTATTTATAACTTATAATTGGAAAAAAATCGAGGATTGTTAGTATTTCAGGCAATATGTGAACAATTATCATTTATGGATAAATTTTTAGAGTAATTAGTATGCTTTCTTTTAAATTTAGATTAAAGTGAAAAAAGACAACTTGGTTCAGGATGGGGATTAAATCCGTGACATTTGCCTAACCGGGGCAATGTTCTAGCCACTGAACGAACTGTACCGAAACAAGAAATTCTTTACTATATTGTGTCATTTAAGAGTTTGACCAGAGCCATCTATCGAGCTACTGAACAACTCTAATATTAATGAACAGTGTTACAATCATGTATTAACATTGATGAGATGGACTTTGCTCAATCTATGGCTACATTTTTAAAAGCAATTAGTATACTAACTTTTTTTTTTTATTTAAGTTGAATCTATACTAATATTGTAAAGCTGAAGAGTTTGTTTGGCTATAGGCTATATATCATTACGCTACTACACTTGGGAGCAGAGCAGTATTTTTTTAATGGGACTAATCCCACCCCTGTAAACCAGGATCTACAGCAATGACCAACACACAAGAAAAGTTACACCGAGCTCGATCTCGGTGATGTCCCAGGAGAAGTTAGCATTTCTTGGAACCCGCAACGAAATTAAAAGAACGTTATGCCTCTTCCCTCCTTTGCAAAGCGGGAGACCTGGAAAGCAACTATATAAATCCTATAGAAATAGGGAAGCACCACGGTAATAGTATATTACGGGTCCTATGTGAGCTATGTTTGATTCCAGTAATATGTATGGCAGAAACGTTTAAAAGCACGAAAATTCACCCTCGATGCCACGAGATCCGCATAGTAAACTACTCCCGACGTTACTTGTAAACAATTAAGCATATTATATCGCTCATTTACATTCAAAAGAAGGAGAGGTAGACCTGTAGCTTATTGGGAAGATGATATTAAAAAAATAGCTGGCACTAACTGGATTCAAGTGGCCCAATCTAGAGAGGACTGGCTAGCTTTGGAGGAGGCCTTCACCTACAGAGGGGTTCTTGAAGAATAAATATTAAAATAAGAAAACTATAGGATTAAGAGAAATTATTAACTAAACTTAGATACTAAACATAATTACTAACAACAATCTTTTACTATACTAACATAGAATTAAGCTAAAGAAATTTGTAATCTTCAAGAAATAAAAGGCTTTTTATTTATTTATTATATCGCTCATTTTGCCAAATGCTACACTCCCAAAGTATATGATAGGCGGTCTGATCATATTTGGCGTCAGCAGTTGAACACTGACAGAACGGTGACTCAACCAGATTAAACGAATGTAATTTGCTACTAAAGTTACCATGTCCCGTAAGAAATTGAGCAACACAGTGATCAACCTCCAGCCAGGACATTCCCAGGCGTTCACGAACGTCAAAAACTGGTACAGGTGGCGCCCTTTGATGGAAGTGTTCCAACGCAGCTGCCATTCGTCTAAAAGTTCTCCACGTACATTATCACGATACAGTCTGGCAATTCTATGGCGATCTCTTTCTAACAAAAACCTATCATCCATGCCATCCTTAGCCGAATAGTATAAAGCCGTGCGTCTCTGAATTTCGAGGTCAACCGGGAGGACCCCTGCCATCACCGGCAGAGCCTCCGTGCTAACCGGCCTGTAGGCCGCCTTGCATAAAAATATCAATGCAAGGCGTTGACTTTGCAGTAAATTAAACGTGCAGCACCAATAGTAGCCTTATCTGCCCATACCGGCGCGCCGTAACACATACAGCCTAGATAAGTAGCCCCGTAAACGACCTTCAGTGATTTGAACGAAAGTCCCCATGTAGCAGTAGATATTCTCGACAACGCATAAAAGCTATGTTTAGCCTTTTCACCTACAGTTTTTATGTGCTCAACGAATGCAAAATTTCTCTCTAAAATCAATCCTAAATAGCAAACCGAAGTTTTATTTTTAATGTAAACGTTATTGAATTTAATGCGCGGTGGTACTTTCAAACTTCCTTTCAAAAGCAACTGAAATGTTTTGATGGGTGCAAAAAATAACCTGTTTCGTACGCCCCACTCCGGAACGACGCGCAAACACATGTGGGTCAAGCTCTCGAGTCCCGCACGAGTATTCCACTGAACGTGCAACATACTGTCATCGGCGTATCCTGTCATTGAACAGCCCTACGGTAATGGTAAACTAAAAAGGTCATCAAATCCTAAGTTCCACAAGTGTGGGCCTAGCACAGACCCCTTAGGACAGCCTATTGTTAACGTTTTGGTAGCACAATAATGACCTAATTTTAAAGTTGTTGTACCTTGTGAAAAATATGAATAAATAAGAGAGTAAATATTTCTATAGCAACCGCGAGACTTTAATTTCATTAATAGCATTGAGACGTCGCCGCGTGAAAGCGTCACTTTAATAGAAGACTCACCCATAGGGCCGCAAAAAGTAGGTGGTGTTCCTCGCCGCAATTAGAAACCCACCCACGAACGAGCGTTAGCTAAACGGACGCCTACGAACTATTTTGGAATTCTTAATAAAGTCAACAGCAGGTAGCCACAACCTGCGTCTGTCTATTTCAACACGGCAATGGGCGCACCACCTATTACGTGGGACAGGAATCCATACGGTGAAAAGTGGGCATACAATATGCCTCTGCCACCCCTTCGGAGATAAGGCGTGATGGATATTTAATTTTTTTTTTTTTAAATAAAGTCCTCGCTAATTTTTAATTCGTCCTTAATGTTTTGGCGATATAAGGCTCTAATAAAGTCATGGTCTTCCATAGACCCCGGAACATCTTTAACTAGGATTCTCGGCTTACGACCCTTGGGTTTTTCTAAGCGTAAGCCCGCCGATTTGATTGCGTCCACTGACTCCAACTTCTTGAGTTGGCTTTCGCTCGCAACACGAAGTACTACACGGTTCTTTTAATGCCTACAATTTGGAAGCCATCGTCACTGGGCTTGATAGCTTTCATAAGTGCCTGTTTAGTCGCGGACGCCGTTGTGAACTCGGTTGAACGATCAGGCGCGGGGTAAGCCACCACACAGGGTCGGGCTGGAAGAGCCTTCACTGCTGCTGGGGCGGGGGCCGATTTAGCTGGCAAACGTAACCTTAGTTTATCCGCATACGACATTTTTGGTTGCTGACATTTAAGTGCTTGCAGTTCTTTGGCCATATTTGCCACCTTAGTTTCGTTGCACACACACGCGCACACACACACACACACACACACCACACACACACACACACACACACACACAAGAATCAAGGTTTTAGCTGTCAAAATGTTAGTAGACTATCAAAAATACAACTGACTAGCGGCCACTAGCACGGTACGTGTTAATAGAATTCTATCTGCCGACCGATAGAAGTCTATTGGAGTACGATTGTAATAGTAGACTACGAAAATCTATCAAAATTGTATCGGTGACTTTCTATTGAGCGACGATTTCGATTCTATTAAGACACGATTGAAATCGTCGTTCAATAGAAAGCCGACGGTACAAATTTAAGAGTTTTCGTAGACCACTATTACAATCGTGCCCCAAAAATTATAAAATCTGCAAAATGTTATTTACATTTTTGACAGTTTACTTAAATTTTGACGCTAATAATAGCGATTCTGGTTCTATTCTTAGGCTTGTGAAGTGCGATTGTGCTGATAAAAGCATTGTGTGATAAAAAGATAATATTATTAGAATCTTAATATATAAAAGGCAAAGTCCTGACTGGTGACAATCAACGCACAGATCAGTCCCTTATTATTATTATTTTTTTCCCTTCACGGCTTTATGTAGCCAGGGAACCTGGTGTACCCTCAAATGGGAATCCCAGGAACCCTGACCAACCCTGGTTGCAACCTTTGACGACCCCTGTCAATGGCAGCGCATGCTAGAATGCAGCGATCGCGCCACCACCTTGACCCGTCCTTTGCTAGGGCGACCGCTAGCCCGGAGTGTCGCCTCCAGGTTAATGGTTATGGGGGACGCAGAACGTCTCAGGATCTCCGACGCTCAGTGCGCCTCCTGCGGCACGGGAGAGTACTATTCCTCTCCCGTTCTTTTTGTGCCCATCACTTCCTCACAAAACGAGGCGACAGCATTCCACGCGCTTTCACTACTGACCATAGTAGAAACTATGGCCTGCAATGTGAGGTTCCCCGCTCCTATAGCCGCCGCAAGGCCACGCCGTTGTTCCCTCCATTTGGGGCGAACTGCCAATGTGTGGAGCACCGTTTCTTCGGAGTAGCCCAAACAGTGGTGGCACTGAGGCGTTGGCTCTCGCCGAATTCGATGTAGGAACACACCAAAGCAGCCGTGCCCGGTGAGCACCTGCGTCAGCCGGTAGGAGAGGCTTTCGTGTCGTCTCTCCAGTCAATCCCCCATAACGGGTCTTACCGCCTCGACTATGTCGCGCCCTGCACTTGGTTGCCCAAGTAGCTCCCTCCACTCTTCCAGGACCACTTGGCGGAGCTGGGAGCGCTGTCCCTCGATTTCTCCTGGGGCAGGTTTCAGATCCCGCTCCACTGCCGCCTTGCACCACAAGTACAGTGCTGCAAGGGCCTTCGCCTCCGGATCCCATGGAGGTGTACCATATAAGAGGCTCGCCGCCTCAAAAGAAAACGTGCGATATCCTCTTATAACCCTGACGGCCAGCAGCCGCAGTGGACGTCGCAATATTGCAATGTTACTGGCTGTCAGATTTCTCACCCATACTGAGGCCGCATATAGAGCGATGGACCGCATGATTCCAGCGTAGAGCCTCCGGCAGGAGGTGTCGGGCCCCTTCATGTTAGGCAGTAGTCGTGAAAGTGACGACGCCGTCTCCTTGAGCTTGGGGGCCAGACAGATCAGACCCTAGGACCTAGATACCTGAAATTTTGCACAAAGGTTTCTTTTATGATGTAGGCAAAGAATAAGGCCGATTTTTTAGAAATTCAACCCCTAAGGGGATAAAATAGGTGCTGACAATTTGTATAGAAATCCGCCATTTTTAAACTAATATGTATAAAAATTTAATGTGCACATTCATTAAAAATTTAAGAAAGACGTATTTCAGGATTTTTTGAAATTCAATACCTAATGAAGTAAAATAAGGTCTATAAGTTTCATTTCTGAACTAATCAACATAGAAATTTGACTACTGGCTTTTTTTTATACCACTGAGGTGTCAGACAAGATTACGACCCACCTGATAGAAAGTGGTCAATGTGGCCTATGGACATTTGAAAAACCAAAAGTGCCCTTTAAAACCCTTCTAAGACCCCTTTTGAAGAACCCCATAATGTAGACATTCGGGAATACCCAGGCAAGGAGTTCATTCCACAACCTTAGCGTACGCGGAATAAAGCCTCTATCGGACCTAACCGTATGTGAGGGCTCCGGACGCGAAGTGTGAGGGTGAACACCCTGTCCATGGCGAACGGTGCGATGATAGAAGGTAGCCGTGGGCATCATATCAAAAAAATCCTCAGGGCAAAGACCGTTGTACAGGCGATAGAACAAACATAAGGAGTTTTTTATCGGGGGGGTTATTTAAGGATCTGTTGAACCGATTTTGAAGATACTTTCACCAATAGAAAGATAAATTATCAATGCGTGTCATATGCTATATTTTATTCCTGTTATCCGGCTATCCACAAATAGCCTAAACTATTTAACATAGAAACGTCAAATTTCGTGAAGTATTAGGTACTTAATGAAAAACGGGAACTAAGTGACTAAAACCACAAAATAGTGTAGTAATATTCATTAGATATTTCAAAAGAACACTAGGAAAGGAATTCCCAGTATTCCCACGGGAACTGTAACGACACGGCTGAAACCAGGCACAGGCATTAGCCATGCATAGGTAAGACTAAAATTTGGTGCATGTATTCTTTAGGTACCTTAGATGAGTTTTAAGAAAGGAATTCCCGGCATTTCCACGAGAATATATCCTACTTAATTATAAATGTGACAGTTTGTGAAGATTTTTATATGCATGGATGTTTGTTACTTGAATGAATGAATGATTTATTTAATCTAAACACACATAAAGTTAAGTAAACACAACGATAGAACATTTTCTGGATTAACACATAGGGATATTTTTATAAAGCGAAAATATTTTATTCCAACCGGAAACACTATTTGTGTAACAACCAAATTTCACGCAAGAGAAGCCGCGGGTATCAGCTAGTATATAATATATATAGAAGCGCTCGTGGCCCCGCTGTAAGTACTAGGCTTGGATGGGTGAACACTTTGTGGAATTTACATTTGCGAGGGTTCCCTTGCTGCGGAAGGCACGTTAAGCCGTTGGTCCCGGTTGTAGGTGAAATGGCAGTCGTTAAGCCTGGTTGAAGGCCTTATGGTCGGCTTGAAAAATTTCAACCGCAGGTCGCCACAGCCAGCGCCTGTCCTTTTCAACTCACCAACTGTTGTCGGACAAAAATGCATACGGTGAAATTTGGACGTATAGTATGCCTCTGCCTACCCCCTCGGGGATAAAGGCGTGACAATATGTATGTATGTATGTAAATATTATTTGTAAAGTTCTGCTTGAGCAACAAATAAACAAAAATATGAACAAATATTTATTTGTTCATCTTTTTTATTCAGTTGTGTTTTCGTTTATTAACCTCAATCATTTGTGCCACCTTTCGCCCTTGATATTACATCGCGCAACGGTCCGTATCCTGCCATATCTAGATTGTGACCGAGTTCATAAGTATGTAAAGACTCCACAAAGTGCTCCAATACGCTCGAAAGTCTCTCCTTGAGTAGATATGACACCACTAAGTGTCTAGTATAATAACCAACTATCTTCACTCTGTATAATATAACAATAGAATGAACTCACAAAGCTCAAGTGGCTCCCAATTAGCCTACGCCGAAATACTCAAATTCTCTCGATGGTTTATAACGTATTGTTTAATCCCTGTACCCCAACTTATTAAAAAGAACGGTTTCGGTTCCTTAATGACACACATTCAAAATCCATGAAGTTGTCGGTGTCCTTGGAATTAGCTGTCCCAGAACATGTTACTAAGTTCTATGACAAGTCCTTCAATGTGAAAGCAGTGCGGCTGTGGAATGTTCTGCCTATTTTAATTAGGCGTGCCCAATCACTGCCGGTCTTTAAATTTATGGTTAAAACACGGTATGGTTAAGTCCCGTGTGTTTTTTCCGAAGTATGTGCACTGCAGGAGAAAAACACACATTTTAGCAGAATTAATTTACCGATTACGCGCCTTAATACGAGACTCTAGCTTTTGTTGGACGTCGTAAGCACCTAAGGGTTCCATCACCTAAATACCACAGGTTCAGTTGAAACTTAAGGTTGTTAAGACTTTGCGGACAAGAGGCCCCAACCAATATATATAAAACGAAATGAGAGATCTCTTCTTCGGTGCCACCTACAAACAGATTAGTGGGAGAATAACTATATATAGAATAGTGGTTCTGTGAACCGTAGACTTCGGAGTAAATTAAGGAAAACGGTTAAATATTTTTTTGGTTAATGTGTTAATTATTATTACTAGAGAGCATGCATGGCATTCCTGTTGCGCACCCATGAGGTACCATGTACATTTTTTTATTTTTTTTTCCATAGGTTTAAATAAAAAAACGCTTGGCCCAGCAGCAAATTTAGCAAGCCTAAATCATCCCATACCGTTTTGAGCGCTCTTGCCAACCACTACGGGATCATTTCCCCTCCCCTGCCTCCATTTCCCCCCAGATCGAAAACCCCCTCGCTAAAAATTTCAAGGATTGTCCATGCCAAGTTACATGCAAATCCGATGAAAAATGCGACCTGTAGACTGAATGGACGGACGAAGGGACGATAGGTCGGACATCGATTGCATTTTTCCCGTACCAGTGGACTTAAAACGGAGACTTTCGTCGACTCGCTTCGTTCGCCTCCTCTTTCAATATGGTCCGTATTACAGAACGTTTCTCAATACTCAATCAACGCTTGAGGCTAGTTTTGCCTTATAAATACTACCCTCTAGCGTTGATTGAGTATTGAAAAACGTTCTGGAATACGGGCCTAAAACTCGTGTTAGAGAAGGTATCTGCTCCCAGACTCCGGACTATAGAACGTTACTTCTTAAAGTGTTGAAGGCGTTGCTGATTTCCAGTTTCAGCACCACTGAGCCTTAATAATTTTTCATTACAAATCGCGAATTTATTAATTTATATTCGTAGTTTTTCTAGTCAGATAGTTGCGAGAGATTAAAAAAATTAAATAAAAATTGTGTAACAACTGTACATTGTAGATCAAACTGATTTATAATATTTATTTAATTAAATACATTATTTTGCAATCTGATTACATTAAATAATACATACATTGTAGATCAAACTGATTTATAATATTTATTTAATTAAATACATTATTTTGCAATCTGATTACATTAAATAATACGTAAAAGAAAATTATTATAAAAAAAAATTACTTAGGCATAATTTTTTGTTGTCATTATTATATTTCATCATTTTTAGACTTAGACTATTTATATTTTTATACAAGCGGACATTATTAGTCATTTTTCATTTTAAAACAAATTCGTCAGACCCCAAAGGATTATAGCACTGAAATAAAAGGAGTACCACAAAACTAATAGGTATGCGTCATGAAATTTTACCCATTCTCACCTTGCCATTTATCAAATGTCCGATATGTCCATGCCTACGTCGCTGATACGCCTTTTAAATGTTATACCAACCCTGGATTTAGAGCTTTGTCGGAAAATACTGAAAAATGCCGCCCCCGCATTTGTATATTTTTACTATTATCATCATAATTTCACCCAAAAGACGGCCACTGATCGACATGGGCCTCGCTGAAAGCCTATCTAGCCCTGCTCTTTCTATGTTAAGTGGAGGACGGAGTTCAGGGTAGCTGCGTGGAATATTAGGGGAGGAATAGCAGATAAGATGAATGAGTTGATGGATGTTATGAATGAGATAAAGTTAGATGTAGTTTGCTTGACAGAGACCAAGCGCAAGGGCAGCGTAGTCTTGGAGCTCCCGGGTGGGGTGCTCGCGCTATAGTCTGGAGTACCAGAGAGCGAGCAGTCCGGGGGTTGGACTTTTGTTGTCCACGCGATTGGCCTCCTGGATGTTAAAACATTTCATTCGGTTTGTTTTTGTTCTGAACCACATGAGTTAGACGTTGTCAAAACTGTCACGGTCGTTTCAACTCTTGTGGCGCGTCCTAAAATTAACGCGTGCGTCTATGGTGTCTTTCAGTTTGGTGCTGGACATTGAACTTAGATAGATTGGCTGTCCTGACTCACATCCACCCATAATGTATTGCGTGAGGTGTGACAAACAGGAATAGTAAGGTTTTCATGTTGGTTTTGTTTATTCTGCCAAAGTTTTGTCAAGGCTGTATAGGCCGTATGACTTTAGCCTGCCGTAATCGAGCGGAAGAAAAGAAAGGAGCTCGTCCCTTTTGCTACGACATGGCGTCATGAGAATATGCGATAATTTAATTCGGATTAATATCCGAAGTCTTTTTAGCAAATATGTAGTCATAATAATTGTTGCTATGAGGTGAGAATATTTGTTTATATTTGTTTCTTCGTAATCGGTAAGATTACTTGGCCTTTGCGAATAATATGTTCTTACAATGGTTGTACTTTGTATTTCAGTCTGCTTTTCAAGAGACTTAGCAAATAATATGAAAGAGATTGATGGTAGAAGGATCTAGTTAAAACCCCACTGAAATAAGTGGTAAGTTAAAACTATATAATCTCTTAGACTGCATTCCTGAACAGAATGTTGGGGTGAAAGTGATTTTTATTACAAATTACTAACTTTTCTGTTGTTACAGGGGTTTTTAGTTTTAGTTTCTTTTTTGTTTCTGTTTTTTGTTATGGTTCTTTATTACCCATCTACATAATAATTGAGTTTAACGTGTTTCACGTTCTCTGCATTCTACATTTTTTACTCCTTGTGAATGTCTGTAAGAAGACTTAAAGTAAGCTGAGACAATGTGCAAAGAGGATATTTTTCTCTACTCTGGTTACCTACTACCTGGACTTCTAGAATAGGAAGAGATGTGAAGGACTTGGATGTTCCTCAACCTTATATATAGATAAGTAGTAACCTTTAATTAGTTTCTCTGTATAATAACCCGGTAAAGGCCGACTGATGTTGATAGTTTAAAAGGAATAACTTTTAACTTTAAATATTCATTTTTCTATTACATATATAGCTTTCAACTACTTAAATATACTGGACTACCGATGTGACGTTCCAGTTACACATATTTTATATTTTTTTTATTATCACAAAGGAATATTAATGTGAAACTTTATTTTTACCTTGTCATGTCGTAGTGGATGATGATGATGATGATAGGAAGCGGTGTTGTATGGTAACAAAACTCAGAGACAGTTTAAATGTATGTCTGTATATAATTTAGATATTTTTAAGGCATCTGACAACTGCTTTAATATTTGTCATTTTAGGCCACGCCCCTTTCCATACTTTGGTTTAAATTTATATTTGTACTAAATATAAACTTATTTTTAAGTGACCATATATATATGGATCCCACTATGCATGACTAAGCCATTTCTTTTTACTTTCATACATGTATATTCATGTCTACATTTGGATATAGTTTAAATAAATATAATTAATAAGTTGATAACGTGAGGTTTTTTAATTGCATCATTCGTTTGATGGAGAGATGCCTGGCGCCCTCTTTTTATAAATTCTGGTATTTCTCTGCTCCAGGTTGGTCCATATTCACTCCCTATACTCATGCTCTGCTAGCTGGTGCACCGGTGATTCTTTGAGATAGCGTTACTTACACATCTCCAGGGATTACCAACCGTACCTGATGGGTGTATGTAGGTGTGTTGTTGCTACCTAGTGCGCACCACCCCTACCAAGCCCGCCAACCGTTATAATGTTTTGCGTCGCGACGCTTCTATACATTTTGTATGAAAGGGAAGCGGTAGAGATAAATGTCTGCGCCCCGTCTGCGTCTTACGTCTCTTCTGTCTAGCCTGCGCCTAAGTATACATAGGGACAGACAGCGAAAAACGACTTTGTTTCTCAAGTACCTACGCCCGCGCCCGCACGGCACGGTCGAATTTTGTTACACGTAATTAATTTTTTTGCGCATTTTTTGATATTGCCATATCGCCTAAGATATTCATTTAATTTGCAAAGTGTTAAAGGACAAAATAATCTTCATAAAATGCTGAAGTCAACTAACATATTAAATTTTTTTGTGTAAATAGCCTTTCAATTACCGCTTTATTATTGCTGTTTATTTTTAAGTATTAAAATGGATGGTATCCTTAAGAGATAGACATATACCGTCGCGACTTTTTTGGAGACCTATTTGAGATACACAATTCCACCATACATTATTTTGTTGTATCTCAAAGGCAGCGTTTTCGTTAAAAGCTCCCAGACGGCTCATTTTTTCCGACACTGCCAACATATATCGTTATAATTAAGTTAATGTATACAAAAACTTAACAAAATATACATAAAAACCTTCTATAAGAATCAATCTATCTATTTAAAAAAACTACATCGAAATTCGTTGCGTAGTTTTAAAGATCTAAGCATACATAGGGACAGACAGCGAAAAACGACTTTTTTTTACTCGTATAATATGTAGTGATGATGATGGGTCAGCTAGTTATATAACAAGTTGACGCCCGCGGCTCCGACGCGTGAAGTTTTTCCGTTTACGTTTCCCACGGGAACTTGTTTGCGGGATAAAAAGTAGCCGATGTGTTATTCTGATGTGTAAGCTATATTATTGTTAAGTTTCATCAAAACCCATTCAGTAGATTTTGCGTGAAAGGATAACAAACATCCATCCATACTTACAAACTTTCGCATTGATTATATTAGTAGGATATAATTTGTTTCGTAATTACACATTTTGTACATAACTATTAAATAGGTCGGTACTGATAAGAAACACAATACTAATAAATGCCTAGGTAAGTATATAATCCGACTGTTACTAAGTTGTTAATATTTTTATTAACTTGTAAGATATCTAAAACTTATACATAAAGAGATTGTTTGTTTACGCGATAATCTAATACCTGGGATCTGTTTTTCACACGTCCAGTGACTTCGATTGCGATGTCAAGTCACGCATTGCTGCCGCGTGGGCCAAATGGCGGGAGATGACCGGTGTCATTTGTGACCCTAAAATGTCGATCCGGTTGAAGGGACAGGTCTACAAAACTATCATTAGACCTGTCCTTTTACATGGCAGTGAGACGTGGCCTATATTGGAGCGACACAAGCAGGAGCTGCGTGTCACGGAAATGAAGATGCAGATAAGCTGCAAGAGTGTCGCCTTCGTTGGTATGGTCACGTCTTGCGGCAACCGCCGGGCTACGTGGGAAACAAATGTCTGGCCATGTCAGCCCCGCCGGGTCCCGGTAAGAGGGGAAGACCCAAGAAGTGAGACACTTGTGTGTGACAGTGACTTTCTATTTGATTACCAAAGCCATAGATCGGAATCACACGACAGCCATTTTACTGGCAACCGGGACCAACGGCTTAAGGTGCCTTCCGAAGCACGGAAACGCTCGCAAATGTAAATGCAACAAAGTGGTCACCCATCCGAGGACCAGCCATAGTGTAAGTTGCGTAACTCAGTGATCGTTTACAGAACACTGAGACCGCGGGGCCACGAGCGCTTCGACGACATGCGTCCCAATGGTCTCACTACAGGGGATGCCGACGACCGTGCGAAGTGGAGGAGAAAATGTACAACTGGGACAGAGGCTCGGATGATGATGACGCGATAATCTCAGGAATTACCTACTGGTTCGAATTGTAACCTCTTTTTGTGTAGGAAGGACTATCCAGTCGATCGAGGACCCACTCAGTTCCGCGTCAATGGCTGCGCACGCTTACGGCTAACCAAGAACCGAGATAAACGGCATCTTGAGCCTTTCCAAGCACGGGTACGCTCGCAAAAAAAAAATTGATTGATTCAGTAGAATACCTAGTTTTAGTTAGAAGGAGTCAGATTAGGTTAGACTTAGGTCCGTAATCCAGACCATTTCTTAATACTCAATCAACGCTTGAAACTAGATTTTGCCTTATAAAATCTACTCTCAAGTGTTTCTTGAGTATTGATAAACGTTCTGGAATACAGACCTTACATTATGAAGACCACGTGACAATATGAAGCTAATGAGTCAGGAATACAGAGTAAAGATAGTTAAATTCGTTTTTTACCAAATTTTGTACCAACTCCAATGCATTCACATTTTTTTCGGCGCCCATAGGTTACAAATAACCGAGACAGCAGGTTTACCAGTACTTAATAATAATGACTTTTAATTTCATCCTAACCTGTTTAAAAACTTTGTGCATGTCACTGGTCGCAATACATATTATAATTCTACCATTGTTATACTAACTAATACATTATGACTTTAATGTCATATTCATTTAACCTTTTTAAAATTTCCATAAATTAAAGAATGTATCCAATACTATTTGACATGTGCGGCTTCACCTGCGCTGAGAAGTTTTCCCGTTTCCTACAGGATCAAGTTCCTACACAATAATATATATCCATAGGATTTAAGAGATTCAGAAAATTTCCACATAGACAGCATAGAAAGGATGGCATATTCAGGGGTCCCTACCCAGTAATTAAGGCAAATTAATAGTAAGTCTGTCGCTAGCAATGCAGCATATTAGCACATCAACGTTGGCTTTGCGGAAAGAGGGTAAGGTAGAATAGGGACAGGTAAAATTAAAGGGATGAAAGAAAGGTGAAGAAATTCAATGCTTCTGTATTTCAACCTTAAAATTTGAATAAGTCTAAACAGTGGATTTTTTTTAAATTACAATGTTGCAAATTTTGACACACAGAATTACTTAACTGTTTAAAATTGGTACTATGGCTGTTTGCACACCACATAAAACACCAGACTTTCAATAGGCATTAAGGACTTAGTATGCAAATGCCTTATAAAAATATTTAAACAAAAATGTTTTTTTTATTTTCTTTATTGAACTGCAGGCACTGGACTCTACTGGGACATCATTCCATGGGTTACCCGGGGCGTCCAGCAATAGACAGATATGCAGGGACCATTTGGTTTAAGCCAGTTTAAGTCTGGCATGATATCTGAGGGGATTTCAACACCTAAAGAAAAGTAATTGACTTTGTATCACGTTGATTATAAAAACTGTTATTATTCTTTTATTGCGGGAATATTGGCATGTTAAAACAGTAGGCTGTAGCTACTTGCTTAATTATTTGCCTAATGTTGCAACTTGCACTTACAACTGTCAACGCTCTTATAGCATAGTGTTAAACTAATTTGAAAAAAAAAAAGCGTTTAAGACATAATTCCTTAGACCAATTAACTTTAAAATTAAATTTTGTATCTTTAATAAAATTACAGGACGGCCAGAAAAATAATAATTAAATGCATGCATATTTTGTTTATTTACATACCTGTGGGTACGCTCCACAATTTTGGACTTGACCAGAATCTTTTTCGAATGATTTTAGAAAATTCTAATAAGATCGTATTTGAATACCTCCAAAATAAAATACCACAGAAAAGATAGCACTCGGCAGACACTGTATACTTTATTAAGTAGTTGTAAGCAGGTATTGGTTCAATAAACCGTGGAATATATAGCTTTTAATCCCTACGAACTGATAACTTGTTTATCGAATTATATATTTTATGATTTATGTTCTTATTTTATTTACTATGAGATGATAAGAGATAACCGTTGTTGACTTGACAGTCATGAGTCGAGTCGAGTGCGAGTCGACTTATTTGACTTGACTGACAGAAATTGACAAATTTGACAATACATGCAATCTGATAAAAATAGTGACAATTCAATTTAAATAATTTTAATTTCTACCATTTCTACCAAACTTAATGGTTAGTTCTAGGACCAAGTATCATATGGACAGAGCATTAGAAATGTTATTTGAGTGTCGGTTAAAGATTATTTTCTAAATAACTTTATCAGAAACTAGTTGACGCCTGTGGCTTCGCCAACGTAAAGAAGTTTCCCGTTAACGATACCCACAGGAACTTGGTCGCGGGATAAAAAGTAGCCTATGTGTTATTCTGTTGTATAAGCTATATTATGGTAAAGTTTAATTAAAATCTATTCAGAAGTTTTTATGTGAAAGAGTAATAAACATCCACACAAACTTTCACATTTATAATATTATTAAGATTAAAATTATTTCAAAATATTAAAAATCCGTATAATGTTGTGTGTTGCGGTATTCTGTTACTCAAGAGCTAAGAAAACATTCGTGCAAAACCTTAGAAATCGCATGTTATAGGTAAGTTTTCAAAAAATAATTATTTCGCTAACAAGTTTCAATTTTAAATAATACAATAATAAAATCAGCAGTTTTAAATGTTCTCAGTAAGATTGTTTAAGATTGCATTGGTTAAATATCATGTTTAATATCAATACAACCATCCACTTAGTCTATGGATAAATTTTAAAAGCAATTTTTTTGCAATATTTCTCATTTTTTTTTGCATTACTTCAATGTTATAAGTTACAACAATTTTTAAAATTGTTGTAACTTGTAACATTGTTCATTGGTATCGAGTTGTTCATTAGCTCGATAGATGGCTCTGGTCATACTCTTAAAATGACGATTAAAATATGGTGGAAAATTTCAACGTGATTCGATACGGTTCGGGTAGTTTAGGTGGCTAGAACATTGCCCTGGTTAGGCAAAGGTCACGGGTTCAATCCCCGTTTCGAATCGAATTGTCTATTTCCACTATATTAGTTTTTTTTTTATTTTTTACTGTCCGTATGATACTTGGTCCTAGAAGCATACACTTCACACAGACAGTGCGACGTTGCCAAACTCATACTTACTGTCACTTTCACTTTTATGACATTCTTAACGATAGACAAAGATAAAGCGGTTACACCGATACAAGAACGGCAACAGCACTGCTAATGATTATGCTCTGTCCTTAAGATATTTGGTCCTAGGGTTAGTTCATAAGGTTAGTGAGTGAGCTTTAATCACGTGTATTAAATGCGGCTATAGAGTGAATTCATTGTCAGCAAAAGAATTTATTGACTGGGGATTGACACCATTGGATGTAACTAACAACTCAATCTTTGTGGGCAAATTCAATACATTATTTTTCGATTATAATTTGCTAGGCTGTATGGATGCTAAAACTGCTGGCGGGATACAATATGGGGAATCCCGGTTACCAAGGAATAAATTATTTCGGGTACGTTCCATTTAACGTCCGCAATAAATAATAAAATCCTTTGTATAGTTTCAACTAAGGCTCATTGTACCGATCGCTCGCCGTCATACATAAATGACGTTACGGTTAACAACTACATTGCGCCAACGTCGCTAACAAAATATTGGTGGGCCCGAGTAGGCTTACAGCGCAGAAGATGTGGGTTCCACTTGTAATTTTGCCCACATCACCCGATGCCTTTTTACTTTAATAGAACAGCAATTTCAGCGGTCGCGGGCTTTGCGGTTGTTAAGTGGAATGTTCCTTAGAGAAATATTTTGTATGGGCAGTAAGCTTATATTTGTGCTACGTAACATATCATTCATATCACACTACGATCCACTTTCCTGCTAGGGTGACGTATACAGATTATAGAGTACGAATATGAAGCCTTGAACAATAATTATTCTAAAATTTGTAATCCCTGAATCAAGAACAATATAGTGTCAGGATTATTTATTAAATTAAATAAAAAAAAAACTACTCATTAGACCATTCTAATAAGCATTAACGCCCAAACGTGATATAGAGCTGTAATTAAAACGGTTTTGAAGACGTTTGAAAGGTTTTCATTCATGCTGAAGCAAAATATTGTTATGTATAAAAAAAAACTATTTTTCTCGCAATAGAAAAGACGTGGGCTTTAGTAAACTTTGGTAAAGTGTTCGAAAATGTAAATGATTTATGGAAAGTGAAATGTTGCAGTGAACAGCGGTGTTCTTTGTGTTAGTGCCAAATCTTCATAGAAAGCTGAAGTAAAGGGTCCACAGCTTTACCAGGGCGAGGACCAGGACCTAGGACTTGACATCGACAAAGGACTAGATATGGCTAAAACTAAATAATAAGAGAATATAAATACTGAAGACAAGGCTGTATGGACTAGGTTTCATGTGCCTGCTCAAGATGGGCGAAGACAACTAACAACATTCGAAAACATGTCATGGCTGCCTTCCCTATTGCGACATATGTATCGTGACAAGTCATGTCATTTGTGTCCATGATATATGAAAAATTCCAATGGCAGATTCTTTCTTCGGGTTTGATACATCGTTATCGGTGAGTCTCCATGTAGCTGTATATAAAAACGCGATCATTTTGATGTATAATAACCTTATATCTGCGCGAGGGCCGTCTGCCAGCACGCCACTTGGAATGCTACTATTTCAATATTTAGTTGAGTATTTTCACTTTAGGTCAAATATTTTCGCGCTATAGTTTGTATAAACATCAAAGTAATCTAATTATAATTCTTTTCTTTAGTGCCAAACAGTAGCAAGTGCTGGAAAGTTACAAGACTACGACATATATGTATTTTTTTATTATCATATGTTTAACGAAATGTACTTGTCATTTGTTTGTTTGATAAACATTTTCGATAAAGCACGTAACTATAAAAAAAGTATACTATGAACTATATCTTTACCCGTAGTTTTATGATTTCCGCGCCAAAAATATATCATTTATTTATCTGTTTACGACATTATGAAATACATACTTCTAAGAATATATTTTTTTTGTTGTTTCTGTCTTTTCTGAGTCATACTTGTGAAACTGACACTAAATAATCATATCGGAAAATTATATACAACTTATATGTATATTTCACATAAAGAGTTGTATTTTGTTGCCACTAAGGAATATTGCTACAATTCATATGCTTGAAATTATCACCACCAATAGCCTATGGACATTTGCTATGTCAAAGCTTATACCCGAATTACTAGAGAGTAGTAGAGCAAATACTTTAATGTTTACATACATGTACCTACAATGTTAGTGTAATGTAACTTTGTTTGTTCTATGTTTTAGAAGAAAACAAGCCATATGTAATGAAATCCTTAATTCTTCTTCTTTGTTGAGGTGCTTAATCTTTTTATATCAGAAAAATTATCTGATAATATCCAAATTAAAAAAAAATGTAATATTGTTTTTATTATAAGCTTAAACTAGTATTAATTAAAATAATTTCATTAAATAGCTAGACTTTTCCTGCCTATTTCAACACAAGAATAGGGTTGACAGCAGCAATGTAATACTTCAGTATTAATCAAGTGAGCTGTATGATGGTCAGCCACCTCAGTTGTATAAAAATATGCTTAACTAATATCAGCCCACAACCACACACTAACTTAATCTAGAACCCACAAATTTTGTTAAATTATTTTGGTAAGTTAGTGAGGTACAAAATTCTAACCTATCTTTGTGATAGGTTAGGATTCTGTACCCCACCTATCTATCTTTGTAATAGGATAGGATTCTGTACCTCAAGAGGTACAGAAGGCCAAAATCTGTATAAAAGAGTTATCACCTATTTGTATTCCTTTCATAATTAGTGGCTACTCTGGCATAAATGTGCCTTTCTGTTTCTGATGTGCTTAAAGGTAAAAACAGTCATACTTGATAAAAAATCAATACTTATTCCATTTTTGTTGACCTGTCTTTTTGTTATTGTCATTAAACTCAAAAAGTATGAATAAATTTGCATGAAACTCACATCAGATAATAGTTAAGCCAGTGGCAGACATCTATCTATTATTAGACTTGAATTTCATGCAAACTTTTCAGGTTGATAAATATATAGTTAAATGATAATTTTTAACCCATGATAAAAGTTGGTACCCTGCAATTCTCAAATAATTAGATGTGGATACTTTCCAAATCCACTTATTTTTTTAAAATTTATTTAGCAGTGAACACTCACTACAGGTTCTCAACCTCAGAGCAAGATCACATCCATCAAATTCTTAAGAGCTGCATGGAAATGCAAGTTTTGAATTTTAACATGTGTGTGTGATTTAGCTAATACAATGTGCACTTAACATTTGATTTGCACCTGAGTTTAAGACTCATACTGACACTGAATGGTCTTACTAAAGGGGATGCTGATGACCGTGCGAAGTGGAAGAGAAAAAGTAGGACGGCGGACCCTGGGCTTCGAGAGGTGCAACTGGTACAGACGCTCGGATGATGGTGACTGACACTAATGTTGTATTGAGTGCCGATATTACATACATACATATTGTCACGCCTTTATCCTCAAAGGAGTATGCAGAGGCATACTATACGCCCACATTACACCATTTGCATTCTTTTTGTTCCACGTAATGGGTGGTGAACCCATATTGCCAAACTTATTTACTTTTAATGAAGGCCTCTGTAGCTCATTTACTTAGTATTAATAAATTGAGATATTTGGTGCATATCGCTGGGTCATCAGTATTTTCTCAAAAACTGCTCATAAGTAATGTTTCTCATATTTTTATTGTCTGTTTATTAACTCAATCACATTTAAAGGCTGGGAAGTAGGGAATAGTTCACTTTAAAACACATGTAGGTTTCATGCCCTGATTAAGTGGTTCTAGAGTTGCCAGGTATAGTGCCCCTATAGTGTAAAGTGAAATGTATAGTGAAAATTAGGGTATAGTGAAAATTTCAAAACTTTATTATTTGGCTGTATAATGTTATTAATTATACATTTTTGAAGTGAAAACTACTTCTGGCGCACAGCACACAGATTTTTCTGTAGGTAGTAAGTTAGGCTGATCCGTCACGCTCTGAGGTGAAAGGCTCGATCGGGTGAACTCTGGAACGCCAAGTGTAGAGTGAGAAAGATACAGTCAGCTGCTCTTGGCTGTTGTGTCGCTGTGTTTAGTATATTCAATTCAAACCTAATAATTGATTGCGATTGCCAATGAAGTTTTTACTTCTGCCGTGCGCTCTTAAGCATACAATATTAAATTTTATTGTTTGTTTACAGAACTTAAATGATGACGAAGGAGGTGGAGAGCCATCGGAAGATGAATATGATGCACTCAATGATGAAACTTTTGGCCAAGGTCTGTACTTAAATCACATTACTCATATTTCATTTAATATTAGTGTCATAGTTTGCTTGGCTGTGCCGTCTCAATTATCTATGAGATATTATTTTTTGGCATTATTGAAAGCGACTGCTGTCTGACTTCGCAATCCGACGTCTTCTAATCTTACAGATTATAAGACTATTTTACCATCCATACATTAGTTGTTTCTCTCAGTTTTCTCCACTCTCTTGAGAAAACTTACTCCAAACTAGATATATATTACTTAAACTAGCTGACCCTCGCGGCTTCGCCCGTGACTTATTTTGAACTTCCATCATACTTAATATTATAAAGGTGACGAGTTTATTTATTTCGTTGAACCTGCAATTCTCTGGAAGGAACTACTGGTCGGATTAAAAAAAATATTTTTGTGTTGGATAGCCCATTAAACGAGGAAGGCTATAGGCTCTATATCATCACGCTACTACCCTGGAGAGCGGAGCAGTAATCATAAATGTCGACAAATCGGGGAATTTTCAGGCATTTATGTAGAAATTATAAGCGACGGGATTAAATAGGTGCGACGGGAGTTCAAAGTATGTCACGGGCAAAGTCGGGGGGGTCACCTAGTTAAAAAAAGGTTCTAATAGTTCAGTGGCTAAAACATTTCCCTGGTTAGGCAAAGGTCCAATGTCGAAAGATTCAATGCCCGTCCTGAACAAAGTTGTCTTTTTTCACTTTAATAATTATTTATGTGAAAGTTAGCATACTAAAAATGTATCCATATTCGTTTGCAGCTGACGAGTTTGATTGGGAGGTGGAGCACGAACAGCTGGCAGGACAGCTGGAGAGCAGCCGTCGAAATAACTCAGATATCGACGATTTCGCCAAGACAGAACTGGGTTCGTACTTTTTTTAGCTATTCTAACGTTTTAATTGAAAATTATAAAATATCGGAGATAATCCTGATATTACCTGTCTCTGTCCCTCATACAAAACTATATTGCCATTTCGCTCACACTTGTGATTTCGACAATTGATTTTACTTTCCCTAGTATTGACGATGGGACTGACGTTATTTGGGATAGGAAGTGGAGGCCTTTTAAAAGCGGTTCGCAATAAGTCGTTTTACACTGGTTTTCGGCATGGGTTGTGGGGGGAGCACTCACCCTCGATTCATCAATCCTGGCACATCAGTCAACAGTCATTAACTGATTAAGTCATATTTTGGTTAAAAAAGCATCATATATTATATAGGAATCATATAGTTAGCATACTAATTGCTTTTCGAAATCGTTTCTAATGTTTAGGCAGGTGTCAAAATAAATAGAATGATTATAGGTGTAATTCTGTACATTGGTACCGTGTAACTTTGTTAGGTGCCGGTAGATGGCGCCTTCCGTTGCCTTGAAACGGAAAGAGTCGGATTAATTTGACAGTTTCTAGTAGATCTCGGTAGCCTAGTTGGTTAAGCGTAATACAGGCCATGGAAGGAAAGTGGTCACCATAGCCTATGGACGTTTGCAACACTAGAGGTGCAGCACTCGCGCTGCCAACCCAAGATATAGATAGCATACTAAACACGAGCATGTCCACATAAAGACAGTCCTGATTTTAAACCCATATGTATAACCTGCAAAAGGTTTAAAAAGCCCCATGACCACCGTTGCGGCTCTCGGGAGTGTCATACCTATAAGCATAAGCTGCAGCAGCTCATTCTGAGCACAAACTACCTGTAGTTGTTTCATTTAATAAAAAATAATCTTGGTACATGTAAAATCTAATTATAGGACAGCTTAATTTACACAACGATAGGGCAGCCACGGCGGAACTGGACCGCTAAGACAGTGGGCTCTTGAGCCACCATATTCACTCCAGTCAGACCTACCAACTTCTGATGAGTTCCTCAAAATTGTTAGGTCATTGTCCGTAGGTAAGGCGTCGGGTTTTTTTTTTTTTTTTTTATTAAAAAGAACTAAGTTCTTAATAATCAATTACGATCTAGCCCCTCTATATGTCTATAAGGCTAATAAGTAATTTAAATCTAACTTAATTTACTAGGTATATTGTTTTTCACTAAAGAGTCGTGTCCATTGCACCTTCTTAGAGTCTGATAAGTATGAAAACCAATTAAAACAGTTTGATAACGTGTTTTATATTATAGCACTTCACTATTGTTTGTTCACTACACAGATCACTCCCAGGCTCCCATGAGGTGACCCGTGATTCACTATTACTACACTAATTCGAAAGGTTTAGTTCTATTTAATCGTCTCACTATGTTCGTGGTATCAAGTAATTGAATCGCTTCGATATTCACATGGTGTAGAAGCCTGCGTTCGTGGGCTGCAGCAGGCTTCTGGATAGTTTGGTTGACTGTATCCACTTTGAGATCACGGTGGAGGTCGTCGTTTCGTATGTACCAGGGCGCGTTGGCAATTTCCCGTAGTACTTTGTTCAGGAATCGTTGTATTATATCCATATTGGTTAGTTTAGTACAGCCCCAGAGTTGTATGCCGTACTTCCAGATAGGCATTAGCGTAAGCTTATATACTAGTAATTTGTTATGTATTGATAGACTAGAGTTTCGGCTTAGCAGCCAATACATGTTTTTATATCTAGTATTCAGTTCTTGCCTTTTCTTTTTAACATGCGCTTTCCATCGTAGTTTAGCGTCTAGTGTCATACCCAGATATTTAGCTGTGTTTGCGTGTGGCACTTGCAGGCCATTTATAAATATGGGATGGTACTTATATTTTTTATTCGTGAAGTCAATGTGTACGGACTTTGACTCATTTAACTTTATTCGCCATTTATGTGCCCAGTCATAAATTTGCGTAACAGCTAGTTGTACTTTGCTAACTGCATCCTCATGGCTCGGTCCTGTAGCCATAATTGCAGTGTCGTCAGCAAAAGTAGCAATGGTATTATGGTGTATATCTGGTATATCATAGGTGTATAGCAGGTATAGAACTGGACCTAACACGCTCCCTTGTGGTACCCCTGCTTTTATCGTTTTCAGCTCTGAATAAGCATCTTCTTGTCGTACTCTGAATGCTCTGTTGGTGATGTATGATTTTAATAAATCTGCATAAGCTTTTGGCAAAGTTTTCTTTAGTTTATATAGTAGGCCTTCATGCCAAACTTTATCAAAAGCCTGTGCTACATCCAGGAATATAGTAGTACAAACGTTTTTACTCTCTAGTGTTTTCTCGATGATATCGGTTATCCTATGTACCTGATCTATAGTGGAGTGGTTTTCCCTAAATCCAAATTGGTGGTTTGGTATTAAGTTTTCTTTAGTAATAATTGGTTTCAAACGCTTCAAAAAAAGTTTTTCAAAAAGCTTTGATATCACTGGCAGCAAAGAAATGGGTCGGTAAGAAGTTGCTTCATAAGATGTTTAGCAATCATGATTACTTCGGCAACCTTCCATATCTCAGGTACATATTTTAACACAAAAGCAGCATTAATAATTTTGGTAAGCTTAATGATGGCTTTTGGTGGGAGTTGTTTTAAAATTTCCCCTGTGATGAGATCATAACCTGGTGATTTTTTGGAGCTGATATTATGTATAATTTCTCCCATGACTTCTTTCGGCGTCACAAGTTTAATTCTTTGATCTTTAATTCTTTCATTTTCACACATTAGGCTTTCTGTCTGCTCTCTATATGGCTGAAAAGTTTTTGCTAAGTGTTCTGCAAATCTTTTGGCTTTTTGCTCGTTACTTATCGCCCATTTCCCATTATTATCTTTAATAGGAGGGATTTGCGTGATTGGCTTTTTGAGGTTCTTGGTTACTTTACACAGGGAATAGTCGGTAGTCCGGTCATTAGATAGCTGCTGTAGTTTAGTTCTTAAGCATTCATCTTGATATTGTTTAATTATTTTCTTTAATTTTTTGGTAATGTTATATGTATTTGCGAAGTTTTGTCTTGAGGGAATCTGGTTTGTTGCCACCTCTTTCTATGTTTTCTCTTTTCTGCTAGTAAAGTTATTATTTCTCTAGGGTAGATGTTTCCTTTGTACTTGACTTTTAGTGATGGTGTATTGTTCCATGCGCATTGCTGAATATTCACAGTAAATTTATTAGTTTCTGAGTCCAGATTATGATACGTTAATGCTATGTTTAAATCTATAATATTGTCTAGTTCTAGTTTAAAGCTTTCCCAGTCAGTGTACTTATTAACAAGAGCTAATTGATTGTTTCTGAGTAAGATTTTACAACTTAATCTTAATATAATCGGTGAATGGTCCGAGTTCATGTGGCAACTTTCTTCAATACATAAATAATTTGATGATATATTTTTATATACGAAGAAATCAATAAGGTCCGGTACTTTATTCCTATCAGTAGGCCAGTAAGTTGGTTTTCCTGTACTTATTGTATCACACCGCATGTCTCTAACTGCACTGAGTAGTTGTCTCCCTTTGGTAGTAGTGAACCTCGACCCCCAGTGCTTATTCTTCGCGTTAAAGTCACCTCCTAATATAAATTTAGGCCCCAGGAAGTGAAAGAGATGCTCATACTGTTCTTTTATTATCTTGTGCCTTGGAGGACAATAAATAGCCGCAATAATCACAGAGCCAAATTTGGTTTTAACGGAAACCGCAATAACTTGCATGTGAAGCGTTTCATATTTATTATATTCATAGTGGCATATGTTTTCTTTGATTATAACCGCGCTTCCTCCTCGGGCAGCATTGTCAGGATGGAGCGAGTTATATACTTTGTATCCTCTAAATTTAACATGGGACTGCTTAGTGAAGTGCGATTCGGATATCAAGCACACATCAATATTTTCAGTGTCTAGGACCAACTGCAACTCATTTTGGTGTTGAAGTAGACCATTAGAATTCCACGCCATTATTTTTAGGCTGTTATTCATGATTGTTTTGTCGTAGGTATTTTAGCGCTGGATTCTAGTTTACCTAGTCTTCTGTCAAATGAGGATATATAGCTAAGAATTTGATTTAGCTTGTCCTCAATGCCTGATGACTGTCCAGTTCCTTTGGTAACTTGAGCATAGGAGGCTTTATTAGAAGCCTGCTCGCTTGTGGTTTTGAATGGTGTTGGTTTTGTAACCGGTCTTGAGGCCTGTATGCTGGGATTGTTTTTAGAGCTAGGCTGCTGCACAATTGGTTTTTTATTTTGGTTTTTATTTCTAAGCTTTTGCATCTCTTTGGCTACCACACACCCTCTATAGTTGGCTGGGTGAGGGGCGCCGCAGTGGATACATTTAGGCTTTTCCTCAGTGGGCTTAGTACAATCAGCTGTAAGATGCTTGCCTGTGCATTTAACACACCTAGGCTCCTTTGAGCAATATTTCTGTGTATGGCCATAAGCTTGGCACCTCTTGCACTGCGGAATAAGTTGAGAATTTTTAATGGGATGTATTTCAACTTTGCACCCTAATATGTACTTAATCGCGTAGATCTTGTTAATATTTTCAGTATTTTTAAATGACAGCATAAACATGTTTAGTGGCTCTTTATTTCGCCAGCTTAATTTATTTGCTACATTTTCTATTTGGAAGCCCTGGGACTCTAAATCTCCTTTGATCCTATCTGGTTGACACGAAGAGTGTAATTTCTTAGCAATCACCCTTATTGGCCTAGCTTGCTTATCCTCGTAGGAGTGCCAGCGGTAGTTTTTCTCAGTAAGCACTTTAGTGATTGTCCTGTAACAGTCTTCGGACTTACAATTTATTTTAACACAGTCCCCACTCATCATCTTAGCAGTAAAGGACTCCGTTGATTGGTTGTCGGTTAAACTATCATAGAACGATTGATAGTTCAAGATGTGGTCCACAATAATTGGCGGTGGCGGTGGAACCTTTTTAATAATTACAGTATTTTGAGTGGGCTCTTGATCTTGCTGGGTACTCAAATTAGATTGTGGTGGAGAGAGCGAGGCATTTAACTTCCTTTTCTTCCTGCTCTTTGCCCTAATCCACTCAGTTTCTGTAGCTAGCTCTTCCTCATCCGTACAATACTCAATGTGCTCGTTGGATTTAGGCTGAGAGAATTTTATTTTTGTACTCACCTCGGTTTGTACATTTTTTTCTCGCTCCTTAAAGGACATCAGTTCTCCCTGCAGGACCTGAAGTTGTCCTTGGAGGCTTTGAACTTGATCTTTCAGCTCGACGACGATCTGCTGTAAGTTTTCATTTTCCTGTTTTTCCTGTATGTAATAATCATACAGCTGTCTTTCAAGCTCTGTTTTAATCGTAATATGTTTTTTCGTCATATTGATCATTAATTAAAACCATACTTTGACAAAATGTACATGATTAACGCACTTGTAACTAGGTCATGTCGTTGACCCGGTAAACATATGACGCGCACCGCGTTGAAGGTGTTGTGCTGCGTCGGCAAAACACTGCTGCGCGCTATCGATACGGTCGTTCGCGTAGAAGGTCACGCCCTTACTTAGGCGTCGGGTGACGATAAAATATCTAACAAAATGATAAAGGAGGCTTGCAAGCGGTCGGGTGAAGTAATATTATTATGGGCGGTATTAAATTTCACGAAAATCAATTTAGATTTACAGTAGGAAAATCTACTATTGACGCAGCGATATCAGTGCGAAAGCCTGTCACTTCATCGGTTTCTCAATATGTGCTGGCCATCTTCCTATATATTTCCGGGGCTTTCGATAACGCTTGGTGGCCAATGCGATTAAAGAAATTAAAGTCTCGCGGTTGCTATAGAAATATTTGCTCTCTTATTTATTCATATTTTTCACAAGGTACAACCACTTTAAAATTAGATCATTATTCTGCTACCAAAACGTTAACAATAGACTGTCCTCAGGGGTCTGTGCTAGGCCCACACTTGTGGAACTTAGGATTTGATGACTTTTTCAGTTTACCATTACCGGAAGGCTGTTCAATGACAGGATACGCCGATGACGGTATGTTGCTCGTTCAGTCGAATACTCGTGCGGGACTCGAGAGCTTGGCCCACACGTGTTTGCGTGTCGTTGCAGAGTGAGGCGTACGAAACAGGTTATTTTTTGCACGCAACAAAACATTTCAGTTGCTTTTAAAAGGAAGTTTGAAAGTACCACCGCGCATTAAATTCAATAACGTTTACATTAAAAACAAAGCTTCGGTTTCCTATTTAGGATTGATTTTAGAGAGGTCAGTTATCTAGGTTGTATGTGTTACGGGGCGCCGGTATGAGAGATAAGGCTACTATTGGTGCTGCACGTTTAAAGTTACTGCAAAGTCAACGCCTTGCATATTTTTATGCAAGGCCTACAGGACGGTTAGCACGGAGGCTCTGCCGGTGATGGCAGGGGTCCTCCTGGTTGACCTAGAAATTCAGAGACGCGCTTCTTTATACTATTCGGCTAAGGATGGCATGGATGATAGGTTTTTATAGAAAGAGATCGCCATAGAATTGTCAGACTGTATCGTGATAATGTACGTGAAGAACTTTTAGACGAATGGCAGCTGCGTTGGAACACTTCCATCAAACGGCGCCACCTCTACCAGTTTTTCTCAGACGTTCGTGAACGCCTGGGAATGTCCTGGCTGGAGATTGATCACTGTGTTGCTCAATTTCTTACCGGACATGGTAACTTTAGGAGCAAATTACAATCGTTTAAGCTGGTGGAGTCACCGTTATGTCAGTGTTCAACTGCTGACACCAAATATGATTAGATCGCCTATCATTTACTTTGGGAGTGTAGCATTTGGCAAAATGAGCGATATAATATGCTTAATTGTTTACAAGTAACGTCGGGAGTAGTTTACTATACGGATCTCGTGGCATCGAGGGTGAATTTTCGTGCTTTTAAACGTTTCTGCCATACATATTACTGGAATCAAACATAGCTCACATAGGACCCGTAATATACTATTACCACGGTGCTTCCCTATTTCTATAGGATTTACACCTAGTTGCTTTCCAGGTCTCTCGCTTTGCAAAGGAGGGAAGAGGCATAACGTTCTTTTCTTACTTCCTCACATTATCTTCTGATTAATTTGCGGGTTCCAAGACATCACCGAGATCGAGCTCGGTGTAACTTTTCTGGTGTTTTGGTTATTGCTGTAGATCCTGGTTTACAGGAGTCACAGTAATGGGAATGTGGGTGGAATTAGTCCCAACTAAAAAAAAGCATACTAATTGCTTTTCAAAATTGTTTCCACAGAAGCATCATTATCACAGTTAGTGTTGGACGAGACGGACGGACCGCACTCCCGGTCTCTCAGCTCCAGTGTCTGGCGTCATGATCCTCAGACGTTTCCAATCGCGCCGACGGTAAGTTCTTATAGATATATGGCCGGTTTTAATATTCTATCTTTAGTTTAACATAGATCGCTACCCCAGATAAACAGTAGATTTTTAACGATAAATTATTACATACATACATATCTATACTAATATTATAAAGCTGAAGAGTTTGTTTGTTTGGTTGAACGCGCTAGTCTCAGGAACTACTGGTCGGATTTGTAAAATTATTTTTGTGTTAGATAGCCCATTTATCGAGGAAGGCTATAGTAGGCTATATATAATTACGCTACTACACTGGGGAGCAGAGCAGTAGTCATAAATGTCGACAAATCGGGCTAATTTTTATACATCATTGTTGAATTTATACGCGACGGGATTAAATAGGTGCGACGGGAGGTCGAAATATACCACAAGCGAAGCTGTGGGGGTCATCTAGTTTTTAATAAAGTGGTAAAAGACAATTCGATTCGAGGCGGGGATTGAACCCGTGACCTTTGCATAACCAGGGCAATGTCCTAGCCACCTGAAGCCCTGGTTAGGCAAAAGTCACGGGTTCAATCCCCGCCTCGAATCGAATTGTCTTTTTCCACTTTATTAAAGGACAATGGCAGAATCTTACCTGAAAAAAATTTAGCGTTTAAAAATATGGCATACCGTAAATACATTTATTATTTTTTCTACTTTTATTCAACATATCATCATGGTCTGTAGGAGTTTCGTTAAAATATGATAAATAAGAATAACTATTTTGATTATGAAAACATTCCATTGTTATTGTTGTCTTCGCCCATCTTGGGCAGGCTAAGAAACTTAGTCCATACAGCCTTGTCTTCAGTATTTATATTCTCTTAATATTTAGTTTTAGTCATGTCTAGTCCTTTGTCGATATCATGTCCACGTTCTAGATTCTGGTCCTTGCCCTAGTAAAGCAGTGGACTCTTTATTGGGGCTTTATATGGAGATTTCGCACAATTCACTTACCACATTTCACTTTCATTTGGAACATTTCACTTACCACAACTCATGCTCATTTTCGAACACTTTATATATCATAATTCACTATTATAAACACAAAATAACAAATGATATACTAGTTTTAGAAAATAAAATACGGCAACTATGCGTAATGTTCAAGGATTGGCGCCATACTCCTGAAAACATTCCCTCAAAGTAAAAACACTTTTCATTTTAATTATGACCTTATATTTTAAGACCTGACTACAAAGACCTTTTAGCTAAATCTTACTTGTTTCATATTTATTCAATCTTCATATTAGGGACCTAAAATGTCTTCGTCTTCTACGTCTTTGTAAAGTTTAGTTTTACCCCAGTATAGTAGGTTGCTAAAGTAGGGTTTTCAAGGGATTTTACGCGGGAAGATGGAAAATCACACCTTTCGCTATAAACACTAACAAAACATTTATGTCCAAGAAACCACCACTTCCACACATAAAACAAGATAAATGTTGCTAGTTTTAGAAAATAAAATACAGCTAACGTATGCCATTCGCCAATTTCCTGCCCAGAAACCTTGTACAGTCGCAGTAATGGTACCAGACTGTATGCACACAATTATATGGTAAGAACCTAACCTAAGTAAGAACCTAATGGGGTATGATGGTAAAATATGAAAGGCGAATATTTGACTGAGTAAATAATAAGAGGAATACTTGTAAGAATGAGTGTTTTTAAAGGGTGATGATCATTGTTAGACATTTAACGCTACACTTGTAAAGCAAAGAGAATACTATGTATGGGTATTTTATATTTACGTTTAAGGACATGTGATCTTGACGTTTAAATTATAATCCTTATAAGTGCCTAAGTATCTTATGGCTCAGTTGATGATCTTATGGTTCTTTTTTGAGCTGCCATTGTGATTCCCTGTAGAGAGTCATTTTACTGGTATTGTATACTAAAAGTTCAGTTAGCGGCAAGGGGCCGTTCAAGTATTACGTAAGCACCAAGGGGGGGTGGGGGGTCTCTGTTTTGCTTATTTTGGATGACATGGGGGGTGGGGGGGGTCTAGATGATGATTACGTCATCGTTAGTTATTTAAGTTTTTTCGGGGATTCCCGCAAATAATACATATGCGTAGGCACTCGCTTTGAGAACTGATTAGGGGAATTCCGCGCATTAGGGAAATTACCGTGCGCTATTCACTTGTCTAATAATTCACTCTCGTGCCGGCTGCACTTGCGCATCTATCAGTATTGTTTTGTTTGGATTCTAAACGTATTGTAAGCATTGAAAGTTTTCATTTGTGTTTATGTTGATGCAATTAGCCAAAGTTTAACGTTTTAATTATTTAAATTTAAATATCTTATTAGAATGTCATATCATATAGACAAATCCAAGTTATACCAAAAACTGTTCGAAAGTTTTAAAAAATCTCATACTGGGACGAAAGTGCAAAATGTACAAAAGTTAGTTAACGAAGTTTGGCGAAATTATAAATTACAAGCAAAGTCAGATAAGGAACTAGATATTATTGTATCTAAGAGAATTGAAGAAGAATTGCAAGCGGCGACTAAAAATAAATCCAATCTGCTTCATTTTTTTTCCAAGGTGAGTAAATATAAGTACAAAGTTTCTCTTTACGTTCTGTAACAATTAAAACGATTTATGAGTAAAAAATATGATGGCCTATCTCAAAGTAAAAAGGTAAATGATTGATATTTTATTTCTTAAGATCGACTCCGGCAATTGGTCACAAAATACACGGTGTTTTCAATATCTGTATGTGAAGGGTTTCTGTGGGGAAAAGCTTTCAATAATATTTAAACGCTGGTTTTATTAAATACGGTGTAGTAAGAATATCCAGCAGAACTCTTAGAAATTTTTCATTTTTAGGCAACGTCTTCTACCAGTAAACCTGCAGAAAAAACACAAATTATACAGCCATTTTCTAACATTGAAAAACAGAAAGAAGATAAAATTAAAACCGGCAATGAATCACAAGAGCAATGCGAAAATAATAATAATGCAGATAAACAAAGAGCAAAACCTTCTCAAGAAGCTTTGAAAAATAAGATTACTCTACTCGAAAAAAATCTGAACGCTTTGTATTCTGCCAGAGATACTATGCCAAATTGCGCTGAAGTTGATAAACAGATCATTAAGTTGCGCGAGGAACTAAAAACAGCAAAAAATACTTTAAACAGGAAGATTCAAAACGCAGTTGCCCAGAAGAAACACAGGGATGGTATGAAAAGAAAGTTAGAAGATATTTGTCAGGAAAATCCTGAAATAAAAAGAAGACTATCTCTGAGGGATTCAGTAGGACATCCTAAACTTGAAAGCGATCAACCATTACTATTGAAAACAATTGCGGATATAGCTTTATTTGGGAGTGCATGTGATGACAGGAGACGAACGGAATCTATTCGCAGCGTAAAAACTCTTGACGAACTCACACAAGAACTGCGTAAACTAGGATTTGACATTAGACGCAGTGCGACATATCTTCGTTTGATTCCCAGAAAATCGAATTCTACAGAGGGACGAAGACATGTATCGACAGTCCCTGTTAGGCTCATTCGTGCTCAAACTGATCACCACAAGAGCCACTTAGATAGCAAGTTCGCTGAAACATCAATCCATTATTTAGAGAACATAGCATCCATACTTGGACCAGATCAAGTATTTTTCTTATCTCAAGATGACAAAGCTCGAGTCCCTATTGGCGTCACTGCGGCAAATAAGCAAGCACCTCTTTTAATGCATATGGAATATAGAATCAAATTACCTGGCCACGATTGGGTAATCGCTGAGCGTCATAAATTAATACCATCTGTTTATGCTGGTATCAAAGTTACTTCCAATATGCTAGGACAACCGCAAGCCGTCGGATATTCTGGGCCAACATTCATCGCTATTCGAAGTGGAAAGCATAGTTCATCTACTGCTAATACTTATGCTCAGGATTTCGAGACGCTTCTCGAACTTGAAGAGTTTCGACCATTAGCTAAAACTGACCATGGACTAGTAAAACCAGTAGTAATTATGACGGTTGATGGAGGGCCAGATGAAAATCCGCGTTATCAAAAAGTCATAGGGTTTGCTATACAACATTTTAAACGACATGATCTCGATGCATTGTTTATAGCTACCAATGCTCCTGGAAGGAGTGCGTATAACAGAGTAGAGCGAAGAATGGCTCCTCTGAGTCGGGAACTGGCTGGTTTAATACTGCCTCATGACCATTTTGGGTCTCATTTGGATGAACGTGGCATTACAATTGATGAACAATTAGAAAGATATAATTTCGAATTTGCAGGAAATGAATTAGCTGAAGTATGGAGTTCAATGGAAATTGATGGCTATAATGTTACTGCAAAATATGTTGAGGCTGATGAACAAGATGTTCCTGAATTTCCAGACATTAAATGGTACTCAGAACATGTGCGTGAAAGCCAATACTTGCTTCAAATTGTAAAATGTAAAAATACAGAATGCTGTCGTCCAAGAAGTGGCCTATTCAGATTACTAGACAACAGGTTTCTTCCACCACCTGCAAAAGTGAAACAAACAGTTGATGACTTGGTTTTGGATGAAGGAGGACAATTTCTTGATCTTCCAGTCAATTTAGCTCTACGCTTGAGTACTACCCTCAAAGATTTTTTGCAAATGCCCTACGATTATTTTTGTCCGACGGTAAAATTGAGGCTCTCAAGCCGAACATGCAAAACGTGTGGTCTTTATCATGCTTCCGTCAAATCATTAAATCGTCACATCGAGAAGATCCATAAAAAAGTAAACACGCCCACAGAGGGAAAAGTTAGACCTGTAAGAGTCGCTGCTCGTCGTGCTAATGAACTGATGTGCATTATTCAAAATTTAGAGCACCAAGATGTTGAATGGCTCGATGAGAGTGACGTGGACATTCCAAAATCGGATGAAATTGAGCAGACTCACAACACTGAGCAGCAATCCAATGTCATCGATAACTTAGAATCATGGATTCAGGTTTCATGGACTGAAGACTGTTAATGTGTTCCGAAAATATTCTTTATGTTAGTTATGTTCTTTATTTCTGATTATATTTTTTTGTCATTTACTCTATGTGTATCAGTTAAACCTAATATTTTCATGAATTTTCCTATTTTAAAAATAACAATATAAAATAAACATTTATTACTAAAAATGTTTACGTAAGCATAGGGGGAGGGGGTAAGTGCTAAGTGCAGAATTGTCAGACCAACCCCGCTCTGCTTGTGGCTTGAATCATTAAAAGAAAATGCAAATGAAAAATCACGCTTTCGAGTTTGGTTTATACTGATATGCCTAAAATCAGCTGATAAATCTCGAAAGTATCGTCTTTCGTGTTTGAATCGGGTTACACAAAAACATACCTATTCCATCAAGCTATGTAAAATAAGTTTAAACATTATTACTCCCAATTATTTTTATGGCTTAGAGCTAAATGTCAGGCTGCTAGTTGAACAGAAGGCTAGGCTGTTAAATGAACGGCAGATCAAGTAATTATCTGCGACTGCGACGTATATATACACATATCAATTTACCACGTAAACAGTTAACAACAACATAACCTCCAAAAGTTCAAACTACAATATTTTTTTTATTAGGGTCCTGTGGCTATCTGTGAAACATAAAGGGTTACACAAGAATAAATTCTCAATCGATTGATATAAGTTGCTGATCTAAACGCTCCAATTCTTCTCAACTAATTTCATGTATGGAAACCTGCCATTACCCTTTATGATTTGATTTTTAACTTTTGTGACAGATAGGTATTTCAATGTCGAATGTCGTAGGTAAATATTTCTATCTAATTTTGGTTATTGAAACGGAAATTTCGTCGATAGGTACCGATGGTAACTATTTTGATATTATTTTAGACAATAGTAAAAAATAGATAGGTTATTGAGACCGGCCGTAAGAGTACTACAGGCTAGGTATGTATATCAATGTTGTAATAGATTAAAAATACATCTATATTTGTTGACATCGATGTACTTCTACATACGGTGAAATGTGGTGGGCGTATAATATGATGAAGAAGAATATGATGATAAAGAAGCGCTCGTGGCCCCGCAGACTCAGTGTTCTGTAAACGATCACTGAGTTACGCAACTTTCACTATAGCTGGTACTCGGATGGGTGACCACTTTGTAGCATTTACATTTGCGAGCGTTTTTGTGCTTCGGAAAGCACGTTAAGCCGTTGATTCTGGTTGCCAATAACATGGCAGTCGTTAAGTCAAGTTGAAGGCCTTATGGGTGGTTTGAAAAATTTCAACATCTGGTAGCCACAATCTGCGTCTGTCCATTTTAACACGGCAATGGGCTTACCACCTATTACGTGGGATAGGAATACATATGGTGAAACGTGAGCATACAATATGTATGTCTCTGCCACCTGTTTGGGGATAAGGCGTGATAGATAAACAAATAATATGATGATGATGGCGAGCGGTGCAATGATAGAAATTGGCCGTTGGCATCATATCACACAATATACACTAAACTGACTAGAAAATTCTGATAATAATGACTTTTTTTTAAATATCCAGCAACCGGTACCGGGCCTCAAAAATGTATGTACAGTGGAGGAGCTGGAGCGTCAACTGCGGCAGAAACAACAACACCAGCAAAGCTTCAATAATCAAAATTATTTCCAAGTAAGTTTTGGAACAGACAAACTCTATGGTAGAATGTGTGTCTTGACAAACCTCCTTCGGCCATTTTGAAACCATAAGTGCTCGTAGCCCTGCTGACTCAGTGTTCAGTAAACGATCACTGCGTTAAGCAACTTTATCGCTGGTCCTCAGATGGGTGACTGCTTGACATTTTCATTTACGAGCGTTTCCGTGCTTCGAAAGGCACATTAAGTCGTTGGTCTCGGTTGCCCAGTTGGCTAAATTGAAGGCTTTAAAAGCAGCTTGAAAATTTTCAACCTATTACGTGGGACTGGAATACACATGGTGAAATGTGAGCATATAATATGCCTCTGCCACCCCTTCGGAGATAAAGGCGTGATTGGTTAATTATTCCTATTTAGAAACTAGTTTTGAATCTAGGTTTGGAAGTCGGCCGAAGGGGACAAACTCATAGTCGTAGATGAATAAGAGGACATTATCAGTTTATCTTTTGTCATAAATAGGAATGCGCAGTAAATACATCGGTTGTCTAAATATTCGATTATCGCTATAATCATATATATCGGTTTGAAATTAATGAATCTTTTTTATTTATTTTTTTTGTTCCAAAAAACTGGAGAGTGTAACTGTAATGTAGAAAGGAACTGGAACTGATGACCTTTAGAAGGTCTCGGGGTTGTGAAAGGTTGAAGATCGTGTTGTGGCTAGCTTGGAGAGGCCTACAGACCTTAATCATACTGTCCAAAAAAAGTATGTTCAGACATCTTGAAAATTCACCAATCCAGCTATACCTAATATAGCACAAAATTGTGACACTAATTTCGTATTGTTTTGTTAACAGCCCAGATTCCCGCCAGTCATACTGCAGAGGCCGCCGGGACTTCAAGCCCCAGTACCTTTACCGTTTGCTCCACAGCAGACTATGAACCATAATATCAATCAAATGAACCAGCCACTCAAACTTATGAACCATCAAAACCACGTCAACCATCAACCTTTTATGCAAAACAATCAGTTTCAAAACACCCAAAATAATCAGTTTCAAAACCATCAAAATAATCAGTTTCAAAACAGTCAAAACAACCAGTTTCAAAACAGTCAAAACAATCAGTTTCAAAACAGCCTAAATAATCAGTTTCAAAACAATCAAAGGCTTCCTGGGAGTATGATTAATCAACTACCGGTGCACCAGATGGGTCAAAATAACCAAGTCATGGGTCAGGGTCAAAATAATCAAATTATCGGTCAAAGCAACCACATAATGGGACAAAATAATCAAATCCTGAGTCAAAATAATCAGATACTGAATCAAAGTAACCAGATAATGCCACAAAATATTAACCTTCAAAGTCAGCCTTTGAATATGAATGCTTTAACACATATGAGTCGGAATATGGATCACATAGGTCAAAATGTAAACCAGGTTAACCGAGGTATGGAACAAATCAATCAAACTATGAACCCTGTTGGTCATATGAATCAAATTGGTCAGAATACCAACCAAATGGGTCAAAATATCAACCAAATGGGTCAGAATGTCAACCAAATGGGCCAGAATGTCAACCAAATGAATCAGGTTAATCAAAATATGGGTCAAAACATGAGCCAAATTATACCGAATGGTAACCAGTTTCCACCAGGCATGAACCAGTACCAACATATGATGGGTCAAACGAGGATGGTTGTCCCACCCCCTGGAATCAATATGCCTAGACAGAATTTCAATACTAACATGGGACAATTTAACAACAATTTTCGTGTAAGTATATTTTTGACTAACTAACTATCTTCACGCTGTATCCCTGACCGTGTAGTCAGAGAGGACAGATCGCCAGGCTTGGCAATCCATGCAAACTTCTTTCGCTTACTGCAGATTTATTAATCGCTTCATACATGCACATCGGGGTATGTAAGTACTTTGACTTTTCCGTTTTTGAGCAATCTTCTCACATGGTCTTCATATGTAAGTCTCGACCTACCCTGACTCCTTTTATTCTCTACTTGCGCACAATATATCCTTGTCAATCGTTCCTCACTCATTTGTTGGACGGGCCCAAACCAACAGAACAATCTGCTTTAGAAGTTGATGATTCAACCGATTGAACTGAATCTATTTATAAACGTCATTCTAAATACAACATGTTGTAACACACAAATGGCTGACTAAATATTTTTAATACACTGCTACTGCGTCGTATTAAAGATGTTTTATGCTTTCCTACAAGTAATAAGGGTATCAAATTCATAATCCTTTTTAGTGCATTTATATGAAAGCTTGTTTAAAAAAAAAGATATTTGACCATTAACTTATTTTTATATTCTACTAACTGCATCTAAAAACAAAATTTCAATCGAAAGGTTCGATTCCTGTTTTTTTTGGTTTTTTTTCTAATTATGTGCATCAGAGTGTGAACAACATTTACTATCCCAGTCTTAAGTTCGGGGTCTGGTTTGAGGATTAGCTGTGATGAGAAGCTACTGAAATTATAACCCTCACCTTTAGGAATGTAAATACAGGTTAGAAATGATTTAAATAACCTGACTTTTATTTTCAGGCCCCTACAATGCCCACAAAACAAGAACAACAAATAAACCCATCGGTCACACAATCGTTAAACCAACCAAACATGATCATGCCCCAACAAATGGTCATGCAAAACCAACAACAGCAACCTATGAACAACGTATCACAACAACAAAATGTGCAACAACAAAATGTACAGCAACAAAAGCAACAAACCGCACAGAAGATGCAACAACAAGCTCAGAAGGACCAGAAAGTTCAAAAAAGCAGGATATACAACAATTCAAAACAACTTATGACATCGCAGAATTTGGTTCAGTTGATACAAAATACACATCCAATGTTGCAGTTTAATAATATTAATAGTTTTCACAATGCTAATCATCATCCTATGTTAAATAATAACCGGAATATATATACTAACAGTCAGTTTAATCAACAATTACTTAATCAACAACTTAATGGAACGTTTAACAACAGGTTTGTGGCTATTCTTATTTTTTTTTATTTATCTATCACGCCTTATCCCTGAAGGGGAGGCAGTGGCCACTATAATAAGGGTATTATAATATGTATATTGTACAATTTTCACCATGTGTATTCCTGTCTCACGTAATAGGTGGTGAGTCCATTGCGGTGTTGAAATAGACAGACGCAGGTTGTGGCTACCTGCTGTTGAAAATTTTCAAGCTGCGCATAAGGCCTTCAACTTGACTTAACGACTGCCATGTTACTGGCAACCCTGACCAACGGCTTAACGTGCCTTCCGAAGCACGGAAACGCTCGCAAATGTAAATGCCACGAAGTGGTCACCCATCCGAGGATCAGCCATAGGGAAAGTTGCTTAACTCGATCACTGAGTCCGCGTGGCCACGAGTGCTTCAATGAAGTCGTGTATTTTTTCTATCATATTTTTTTTAATAAGTTGAAAGCCCGTGTTATGTTTTTTCCACTCGCGCCCTACTACAGATGCCTTACTCTATATTTTTCATACTACCATGTATGTCAGGGGGCATCACCTACTCTAATTTTTTTAGATGAATGGTAGGCAAATGACAGGCCTTTTATACAATTTTCGTCTACAGTCGGAGGTGGCACTTAAACTTACTTATTTTCGAATTTGGTTATTTAACTTTCATCGCTGATGATTTGTGAAGCCTTTGTCGGGACCTTTTCAGTTTTGTCGGGACCCCAATGAAATTTCGGGACAATCCAAAATCCCTAGGTGGCACAAGGTATTATTATTACTTTCGTCTCTATTATGGTGCGAGTGTGAAAAAGCGAGCAATATTCTCTGCTATGTACATTTTCCCATAGAAATTTCATCCTGGGTTGTGAAAAGCCTTTGTGTGGTATCAGAGCGTTAGCTATATGTATATCAAGTTTCAGCCATATTCGTTTAGAAATTACAGCGTGATCGAATAACAAACATCCAAACATGTTTACAAAACTATCACATTTATAATATTAGAAAAAAATATCCTTGTAATAGGTGTTGATCCTAGTCCCACGTAATAGGTGGAGAGCCCATTGCTGTGTTGAAAATAGCCAGACTCAGTTTGTGGGGACCTGCTTTTGAAATTTTTCAAAGTCGTCCATAAGCCCTTCAAACTTGGCTTAACGACTGCCATGTTACTGGCAACCGAGTCCAACGGTTTAACATGACTTCCAAAGCCCGAAAACGCTCGTAAATGGAAATACCACAAAGCGATCACCCATCCGTAAGCAGCCATAGCGAATGTTTCTTAAAGCAGTGATCGTTTACGGGGCCACGAGCCCAAGGGCTTAAAAGAACTATATTCATATATGACTAATATATTTCAGAAATCTAATGAACGGTGATGACATGAGCTGTAGCGATAGCGACGAATACGCGGGCCTAATGACCCCTCGGGAAAAGCAGTGGCTCATCAACATACAAATGTTGCAGCTCAACACCGGAACACCATATATACACGACTTCTATTATACGGTATGTAAATAAATAAATATCGTTGGGACAACTCACACAACGCCATCTGATTCTAAACTAAGCAGAGCTTGTACTATGGTAACCAGATAACTGATAAACATACTTATATATTTCTAAATACATACATATTATAGATAAATAACACCTGGGTGTAAATTATCTATAATATGTATATACAATAGAAACAGAATAAACTATCTCATCACACAAAGTTTTATCCTGGGTGGGAATCTAATCCACGACCTCTTGCGTAGCAGTCGGATACACTCCCACCGCGCCACAGAGGCAGTCAGTATGTGAAGTGTCAATTTAATTTGTTAATGTATATCGCGATAGATGACCACAAAGTGGCGGTTGTAAATGCTTTATAATAATGTTACTGCCGAATAATAATGTTAATAATTACCACCTATTACATAGGACAGGAAAGCAGACATTGAAATATGAGTGCATAATATGCCTCTGCTTATCCTTTCGGGGCTGACTATATTTATGTATGTACCATAACATCAGTATATTGCGTTAGTAATAATGTAACGTTAATAATATTAATGTTAATGCCTTCTGTGCAGTAGTCATCTTTCCTGATCAGATCTTTACAATTGGAACTTGAAATGTCTATGACAGAGAACCGTTCACTTCTTAGATCTTCGATTTTTAAATAAAATACCCTCCATTAGCGCCGTCTACCAAAGTAAGCTAATATAAGCTTGTGTTAAGGGTTCTAGAGTCTTGACGACTGATAAACATACATATTGTCACGCCTTTATCCCCGAAGGAGTAGGCAGAGACATACTATATGCCCACATTCACCGTATTGCATTTTTGTCCCATGTAACAGGTGGTGAGTCCATTGCCGTGTCTAATCCGGCTGATAAACATACTTATATATTTCAAAATACATACATGTTATACATAGGATACACCCAAACTCCGAAACAAACATTTGTGGATCACACCACACACAAATATTTGTTCCGACCCGGGAATCGAACCCGGGACCTCAGTCGCGGCAGTCGCATACACTACCGCTGCGCCACCGAGGCAGTCAAATCAGTAGCCTAAGTTTTTTGAGGTTGAGAAAAATCTATTTTGTATAATTAGAAGTTAGCGATTGCATTTGTCTAGTTCTTACTTGCGGCTCGCCTAGTTTGTTTAAGCAACCTACCTACTTCACTTAGATAAAGAATCTTATAACACTATTGGGTAAGCAGAGAAACTTCAGCGGTTTATGTCAATGTCATGTTAGAAATAAGTTTGTATTTTTATTTCTTTATTGATAAAAAAAAAAAAACTAAAATAAAAACCATACCTACTAGTTTCCGTAATCAATTTTTGAAGTGAAAACTTCTTTTAGCGCGGTACGCATATTTTTAGATGAGATAAATCTCTGGACTCGCGACACCGTTACGAGACGCAGCTATAGTGTGTTCATATATGTATGTATGTACATATAGCAGACCGCGGTAAATAAATTATTAATAAATTTAGTTTTCACTTCTTTCGTACGAACCCGTATTTTTTTTTTCAAACCAATAAGGGTACAGCTCACTGGACTTCAAAGTTACTTTATTTTTGTTAATTACCGTAGCAGTAGTGGACGTTAAAAGTTATAGCGATTAAATTACCATGTTAAAATTAATTTTAACATTAATAAGGTTAAATATCAAAAAAAATAAAAGAATAATACTAATTTTAAAAATCTGAAGATATTGTTTATTTGTTTGAACGCGCTAATCTCATGAACTACTAATTTGATTTGAAAAATTATGTGTTGAATTGTCCTGGAGAGTGGAGCAAAATTCTCATACATTATTGTAAAATTAATTAACGTTACAATCAATAGGTGTGACAGGAGTTCGAAGTATGTCAGCTAGTACTTTATATTCATACAAAGGTTAAACGTGCATATATTTGATTCCAGGTGTTCTTAGAGAGACAAGCCAGTAAAGAGAAGGAGGGTGTTAAAGAAGCTCACAAAGCCAACCAGCAGAATCACCCCTTTTATAGTGGAGGTAAGCATACCTGTTGCACACTTACTTGATGAAAATTGTTTAGCAATGGGTCTGACAAACGTTTTTATACTTTAAATGCCAAATAAATCTACAAAAAATTACAATTTTTTTTTTACTTTTTTTATATTGCACAAACTGGCTGAAATATTTACGGTTAAAGTGCACGGGTGGGTGCATACGTCACAACCCTGCTCATTCAACAGTCGCGCTCTCGCTCGCACCCGAACGCCGCGCCTCGCCTTGTCACACTCTGTGCGAGGCTGTGACGTCGTTCTTCTTCTTTCTTACTGACGGCGAAATTCAAAAAAGGACTAAGGCTCCTATCTATTATTTAATTAATTTATTATCTTCACACTGTATCCCTGACGGGCTAGTCTGAGAGGACAGATCGCCAGGCTTCGCAATCCATGCATACTTCTTTCGCTTCCTGTAGATATATTAATCGCTTCATACATGCACGTCTGTGTATCCCAGTACTTTTGACTTTTCCGTTTTTAAGCTATCTGCTCACGTGGTCTTCATATGTAAGTCTCGACCTACCCTGACTACCTCTACCCTCTACTTCTGCACAATATATATTCTTCGTCAATCGTTCCTCACTCATTTGTTGAACGTAGACCTAATTTTGCTCATTTTCCAGGTGTAAAACAGGAGAATCACACACACCGGGAGAGACATAATTCAAATCGACACAATTCAACAAGCGAAGACAGTGGAACTCCTAGGACATATGTGCCTACACAGTTTGAAAACTCGCTTGGAAAATTACAGGTACTATTGATAGCATACCCCGTGTACGAGTGTTATCTCGCTTCTTTGGGGGGTTCGGATAATCGAACCCCCAAAGAGGCAGGATACACACACAAACCCACCCTGAACGAGCCTGTGGTAGCGGACTAGGTCTGTCAGGAGCCCTGGGGCTATCCTTCCGAGGGCTCACCCGTGACTCCTTGCCATAGACAGATAGAAGGGTAACAGGTGCTTTTAGTCGGTAAGAGTCTGGCATAGTATCCATGAGGATTTCAACTCATGAAAAAAAAAATCAATGACGCCTTACCCCCGGAGGGATGACAGAGGCATATTAAATAAATAATAAATATTGTTGGGCCAATTTACACAACGCCATCTGATTCCAAACTAAGCAGAGCTTGTACTATGGTAACCTGATAACTAATATGCTTAGCTCATCATACAAAGTTTGATCCTGGTTGGGAATCGAATTCACGACCTCTTGCGTAGCAGTCGGAAACACTTCCACCGCGCCACAGAGGCTTTCAAATTATAAGCGCACTTTTCACTGTGTGCATTCCTATCCCATGTAATAGGTGGTGAGCCCATTGGTACGTTGAAATAGACAGACGCAAGTTGTATGCCTATAACATTTTTCAAACCCATAAGGCCTTGAACTTGGGCCTATCGACTGCCATGTTACTGGCAACCGGGACCAACAGCTTAACTTGCCAAATAGAAATACCACAAAACGGTCATCCATGCGACCAGCCATAACAAAAGTTGCTTAACGCATTGAATGCTTACAGAACACATAGTAAGAGGGCCACAAGCGCTTCTTTTTGTCACAGGTCATTTTCAATTACACATTTTATAATACTTTTGTATAGAATTCGCGTGAAATCCCGTTCTATATAAAAGTCTGTGTTCAACACATGTTAGTTTAAAACAATATGTTTCCAGTGTGGCAGTGTCACCGCACCCAGGAAAATCATAGATGTGGAATTAGTGGGTACGGAGTCTGCACCCTCGAGGATGTCCCGGGCTTCCAGCGTGGCAAGTACTACTCATCCTCAGGAGGTAAGCATTTTATCCAAATGTTCCAGATGGTACCCTTTATAAATTAAATTTTTTATGAAGTGGAAAAAGACAATTCGATTCGATTCAGATTGAACCCGAGACCTTTGCCTAACCAGGCCAATGTTCTAGACACCTGAATTACCTGAACCGTATCGAAAACCGTCATTTTAAGAGTATGACCAGAGCCATCTATCGAGCTAATGAAGAACTCGTTACTAATTAACAGTGTTACAACCATTTTTAAACATTGATGCAATGGACTCCACTCAGTCTATAGATAAATTTTTAAAGCAATTATTTATTATAAATTTGGCAAAATAATTGCTTTAAAAATTTATCCTTTTTGTATTGACTGATTTTGAGGTGTGAGACCTGTGTGTGTAAATACATTGTTGACGGAGCAGAACGGGCTGAGAACATTTGCTGTGAAGCAGTCTTGAATATGCCCTGTGTGTAGACAAAACACATGTCGACTAAGGGCCCTATTCCAGAACGTTTCGCAATATTCAATCAACGCTTGAGAGTAGTATTTATAAGGCAAAAACTAGCCTCAAGCGTTGATTGAATATTGAGAAACGTTCTGGAATACGGACCTAGGTGTCACCTTGTAAAGCGGAGTATTGCAAACATTTTTACAACCTGGAGGGTAAGGTTTCCTTTTACCTATCCTACATCCGTTGCCTTGAGGAGTTCGGTTCGTCATTCCTTTGTTACAACTAGTAGAGGTTATTCTTGACTGTTGTGCGTTAGGATTGACGAATTGAGGGTGTGTGGTGGGATCCTCCTCCCCTCCTTTATTATCGTTCTACGATGGATTTCCGCCGTGTAACGCCCGATTCAATTAGTTACCTCAAAATCGGTCAATTGTTAGTGTTATGAAATAGATATAATTTTTGAAGTTTTAGGTATTGTCTGACCGAGGACAGTGATGTTTTTCAATGTATGTATGTTAAGTTCTTTGATATGCTGTGCACTCTAAACTAATTGCTCGATTTTAACGATTTTAAAAATGAGGTGTTATTAGGTTAGTCTCAGTTGTGTTACGTAGAAAATATAAGTTTTGTAAAGCGTTAGACCAAAAGTATAAAGATTGCTCAATATAATCTAATTTTGGATCAATCGCAATAGAATCTAAATAGAATAAAAATAAGAATAGTTTATTTCTTAAAATAGAGGTATAAAAATTGCTCAGTATAATACTAGAACAAAAATAACACGTAATAAGTATGAAATAGCCTCCGTTACCAAACTAGATAAAACCTGTATGTCAGATCCTCACTCATTCGTGGAACGTGTCCAAACTAACGGAGTACGCCCTTTTCCAGCTTAACGCTGACACTTTAATTCAAACCTAGCATATTGCGTAACACTTCGTAAAAAAATATATATTTCTATTTTACCAAATCAAAATAAGTGGTGAAATAGGCTTTTTAATGTAAAATAGTAGGACTGGTCTCACGCCGTGTTACCGTGGGCGTAAGACAGTACGTGTAATCCATAAAAATTACCTACTTTAAAAAGAAAGGAGTGTCCATTCGCTTTAGACGTATAATACCAGAAACGCAAATAAGTGGTTATTTGCGTTACGCATTATCTCACCTTTACGCATAATCTCATCTTTACGCAAAACCCACCTTTACGCAAACCCTACCTTTACGCATAATCTCACCTTTAAGCTAAACCCAACCTTTACGCATAATCTCACCTTTACGCTAAACCCCACCTTAACGCCAAACCCCACCTTAACGCAAACCCACCTTTACGCAAAATCCCAACTTTACGCAAAACCCCACCTTTACGCAAATCCCAACTTTACGCAAAACATTCGAAACTCTGTGACTAAGCATTAAATTTTATTCCGCAGGTACCCAGAGAGATGAAACGTACGAAACAATTACTGCTCGATATTGAAGCGTTGTATTTAATATTACTACGGTTAGAGGAGCTAAACGACCCGTTAGCGATATCTAACGCGTTAATATTGAAGGTAAGTAATATATTTATCTATTACACCTTATCCCCGAAGGGGTGGCAGAGGCATATTATATGCCCACTTTTTACCATGTGTATTCATGTCCCATGTTGGTGGTAAGCCCATTAACTAAACACTAAGTAATATTAAAAGGTTTATTAAAAAATAGCTATTTACAGGACAAGGATACCGCCAAGTCTACTATTGACAAGCCGTAGAATAGAACCAGAATCGCTGTTTTTAGCTGTCTAAATGTTAGTAGACTATCAAAAATGCAATTGACTAGCGAACACTGGCGTGGTACGTGTTAGTAAAATTCTATCGGCCGACCGATAAAAGTCTATTGGAGTACGATTGTGATAGTACAGTGCGACATAAAAGAGTTGACAATAAATGAGGGCGTTACTATCGGTTTTGTATCTTGCATGTAGCAACACAGTTAGTAAGAAACAAACGTTTTTGATACTTGTATTATTTTTGCAAGTATAATATTTGCAAGACACGAATTCTCATTTAAACAGAATGAAATAAGTATCTATAAATGATATAAATATAGTATGTAAAGGGCAATTCAGAAAGGGCATGGAAATCCGAAAAGAGGTCAGTGTACCCATCAATACGACTACTTTGCTAATTGAACATTATGCTAACCTTCCTGCTCTTTAGATGTTTTCCTAAGTCGACGTTTGATCGTGAGCGCAACTTTTACAATAGCATCAACCAAAACAATGAGAACATTGATATAAAATAATAAAATATAAATCAGCGTCGTACATACACTCACACAAACTTTCGCAATTCAAAATATTGTTCTTTTACTCATTATTTTACCTACTATATTTCATTTCTAAAATTTGCAATTTGTATGCATATATTACTTCTATACAAATTCTTCTTTATTTATTTATATGCTTATTTCTTACTTGCATTATTCATTGAGTGAAAACAAGTATCAAATGCAGTAGTCGCGCTATAAATACTTTTTTTTGGTGTTGCCTGTAAGAGTGACTAGTTAGTTCTTAAATAATTAATTTCTACTCTTTTATGTCGCACCGTAGACTACGAAAAACCGTCAAAATTGTACCGGGTAAGTCTATTTAGCGACGAATTCCATACGATTGAAATAGCAGATTCGGCTCCCTGGAAATGATATGCTGGTTACGGAAAATAATATTAATTTGTAAATAGGTCATAAAAAACTAAACAGTCTTCCTACTTTCTGGCTGTTACTTCTAATTTGAGCCGCGTTCCGAACGGTCACGGATATAAGTGCGTTATGGCGGCTATAACACACGAGGCAGATTATCAGTCAAAGCCGTAGGCAAGGGCCGAATTAGTTTAACCAATATACACACGTATATCGTACGACGTTTTATAACACACTTGCGAGGAAAGAATAAAAAATCCATTTTAAATAATATTTTTTTCACATGAGTCACATAAGTAATTATAGGTCTATTAACCCTGGCCTAAGTATATACTACCTATAACATCAAAAGACAAACATGTCGCCGTTTTAACAGAAAATGATAAATGCATGGAAAAGTCCAATTCGGTGTTAAATCTTATTATTTTCCAAAACTAATGCAAAATATTTAATTTATGTGAAAAAGGTCGGCTTCTTTTTCATATAGTAGAAAAGTAAAAAAAATATGAAACGTGATTTCAACCTATTGAAATACCCTAAAACCTAGGACGATTTAACCAATGGACGTAATGTACTCAATAAAGTATCACGTTCAACCAACATTCGTGCGGGTAGGAAACTGCACACATATTGTTTTCTTACTCTTACATGAAGTGTTGTCACTGTCTAACAACCAATAAAAATGTAGGTATGCAATACGAATTTGACACAATATTATTCGGCTAATTTGAGATAGTAACTCTTTGTATCGTGTTTATAGAGAATGAAAGTATATTGAATATAGGCCGATTAAGTTGTTGGTAAGTTTCAATATTTAATGGTTTTTATTAAAAATAGTTATGTAAATGAAATAAATTTTTACTTACGAATGAAAACAAACATTAATTGTTCGACCGCTATAACTTTTACACCATTTCACGGCACATTTCGTCATTTTTCTTTATAAATTACCCTCCGAATGTGTACGATAGACTGAGTCCGCAGAACAGCGACTTAGCTAAAAATGCTGAGCAAATAGCAAGCTGGGTATAGGCGCAAACGGTAAGATAGCGCCGTCCATTGGTTAAATCGTCCTAGCCTAAAACCTATTGAATACTGTTTGCATGTATTTATAATGAAGTACATATTTCCTCTCCTCAAATAGGAAAGAGAAGAAAAACAGAAGCAATTAGAAGCAGCGCAGAAGGAAGCGGAAAACGAACACAATGATGTATCAAATTTGTTCTTGAAAAACATCGAGTCAGTTCAGCGAAGGCCCAAGCAGGATAGTCCCAAAAGTGAAAGCATCGATAAGAGACAGGTTCGTTGAAATTAGATCTAATTTTCTTCATTGGGGAAGAGAACTGTCAAATAGTTCATTGTAGAGCGTGCCAAGTGTTTGTTACAAAGCAACTGTCAATCTTCATACTATTTCGTTAGAGATACGCGTTTTTAAATCTTTTTTAATTACTTATTAAAGAACAACTTATTAAAGTGCTCCGTTGGTTTGGACACCTCCAACGAATGAGTGAGGAACGATTGACGAAGAATATATATTGTTCAAAAGTAGAGGGTAGAAGGAGTCAGGGTAGGCCGAGACTTACATATGAAGACCACGTGAGCAGATTGCTCAAAAACGGAAAGATCAAAAGTACTCGGATACCCAGACGTGCGTGTATGAAGCGATTGATGAATCTCGAAGAAGCGAAGGAAGTATGCATGGATCGCGAAGCCTGGCGATCTGTCCTCTCTGACTACCCCGTCAGGGATACAGCGTGAAGATAGTTAGTTAGTTAGTTATTAAAGAATGGGTCACTGTGTGGCTTTTAAATGTGGCTCATTTTTCTATTTTTCAATTCCTCCTTTAATTCAACGACTCGCCAGGTAGAATACATGTTGTTAAGCTTTTTTCCACCACAAAAAAGAAACTTAGAGCAAAAACAAAACGCAAGGCGAAGCGGACTATAGGTGTTGCTTTGTAACTTGACATTCTCTGTGTAACACACAGCGCTCTCTACATAGAAGTATTGCGTTTTCTTCCTCTTTGAGCGCTAATATCTGGTTGCTTCTAATATATCTGATTGGTTGGTAGCAACTGTTTATGAAGTGAAACTTCTTTATTGACGTTGAGAGAAATTTTATACCTGTAAAAAAATCGTCACGTTTTTCAGTTACGCGCCATGTTGTGTAACTTCTTTATCACAAGTAAAGCTTCTTTATCAACGTATGAGAGATATGTTATAGCTGTAAAAAAATGTAGTAAAGAAGTTTGACTTCTTACCCGTGTACTCTGGTACACACACAATTTTTCTGGAATCTACCATGGATATAATGCCCGACTCGAACAAACTATAACCAAAAAGTTCCTATCAATTAGTCTAACATCAGGCGCCCCGGATAACTCCTCTGATGGAAGTCCCAGGGATTTGTAGCAGCACCTGTGATTAGATTTTTTTCGAAATATGGAAAAGTTTGTGCCGTCAGACCTCCCAATTGTTTTAACGGTGCAAAAGCTTTCCTTGTCGGTCAGTCAGCAGGTGTACCACTCACAAGAAAGTCAGTGTGGTCTTCAGATCTTAATAGGATTACTTATACACAACGCGCTCACGATCGCGTTTTGATAGTAGCAATCAAAACGCGCTTACAATCGACGTTTGTGTCGTTGAAGCAATCAAAAAGATTCCAACGCTACTTTAGTAGCAGAATCAAAACGCGCACATAATTGACAATACTTTGGTAGTAGCAATCAATAGCAATCAAAACGTGCCCATCGATAGCGTTGGGCAAGTTTTGATTGCTCCTACCAAAGGACAAAGTAGTTTAATTGGAGCAATCAAAACGTGCCTAATGCTACTTTGGTAGGAGCTATTACGAGTTCACGATCAACGCTACTTTGGTAGGAGCAATCAAAACGCGTTCACGAGCGAGGATGCTTTGTTATTCTACTGAATTGTTCTACGATAGAACTATTGGGATTTTTGAAGTGAAAACTTCTTTTAGCGCGGTACACATATTTTTAGATAAGATAAAATCTCGGATTCACGACACCGTTACCGAGACGCAGCTATAGTGTGTGTATATAAAAAGTTTGAAAGTATTAGATTGATATTTCGAACTCAGTTATCAAACTTCGATAGCTCAGTTGGTAGAGCGGTGGATTGAAGGTGGTTATAAATTGGAATCCATAGATCGCTGGTTCAAATCCGGCTCGAAGGAACTCTTTTAGTCAAATTATAAATAACTATAGTGCTTTTTAACCCGATTAGTTCTTTTATTCTAAGAAATTGGGTTTCACCCTAGTACCCACCTAAAATATGTCTAACGCCCCAAAATAAGTTTTCACTTCTGTTGGCATTCCCGGAGTGCAACCCGTAATTTTTTTTTCCCTAGTTCTATTACAACCAAGTAATGAGTAGAACTAATGAGAAAAAATGGGTCACTTGTTATATCGTAAAATTATTCAGTAGAACTACTGTGAACAACCAGTGCCTATGTCATATGCCTAACCAATGGTAAATCTGTTAGGTGGTAAATTTGGCTGTGAATCAAAAACCAACGCCTGTAAAGAATCTTCTAGACGAGAATAAGGATGATTTAATGGACAAGATGTTTGCGGGACTACTTCATGGTGACCGGTTGCAACTGATCCTGACTGTGAGGAAAGGAAAGGTGAGATATTGTTGGTTTTGAAGTAAATAGTAGATTATTGTACAAGTGTGTAAAGTTGGTGACGGTAATCAACAATACACACGTGTATCCATACGACGTTTTTCTATACACTTATGAATAACTAGATGACCCCCACAGCTTCGCCCGTGGCATAATTCGAACTCCCGTCGCACTTATTTAATCCCGTCGCTTATAAATTCTACAATGCATACAAAATTGCCCGATTTCTCGACATTTATGATTACTGCTTAGCTCTCCGGGTAGTAGTGTGATGATATATAGCCTATAGCCTTCCTCGATAAATGGGCAACCTAACACAAAAATATTTTTTCAAATCCGACCAGTAGTTACTGAATTTAACGCGGTCAACAAACCAACCAAACAAACAAACAAACTCTTCAGCTTTATAATATTATTTACCACGTAGTAAGGAATGAGGATTTTTTTTGTTAATGTTGTTGTTTAAAGTTTTAAACAGAGAGAAAACAAAAGTTTTATTTGACCGAAAGTCTTGTATATTATACACGTCCAAGATGAAATGTTCTATTTAAATACGAAGTTGCATGAAATGAACAAGCAATAGGTAGGTATATTAATTTATTTCTTCCATTGAACTCGATCTTTTTGTATCGATTTTTTTGTAAGAATAATGCAACTCAACCAATAAATTAAAAAAAAAAATCTATTATCTCACTCGTGATTTAATAACAATCATAAAACCACAGTTTGATAATAGGTATCATTACGAGTATGTGCCTAATTGCGGTGAGATTAGAGCCATATTATGAGTAAGTGTATTAAAAACTTCTTTACTCACGCTTGACTTGGAGAGTAAGCTTAATGAGTAACTATAGCGTTACGAAAAGTGTGATCGGGCGAGGCGAACGGAAGTTAAGAGGGAGATATAAGTTAGTGTATAAAGAAACAGAGTTTGTGTTATGGTGGTTATAACACATGAGGCGGTTTTTTCAGACCGAGCCGTAGGCTAAACTAAATATTGATATGAAAATAAACTTTATTTATTATCATATTACCAAAGAGATTACATACTGTTTCTATAACAACCATTTGCTGATTAAAAAAATAACAAACTGTGCTGTTTTAGAATATAACTTTACTATTTGCGTCTATAACACACGTGTGTTTTATGAACTACTTTATGTATCTAAAACCGGTGAAATTAGATTCACTTTACGAGCAAGTGTGTTGGAAAATCTATACTAATATTATAAAGCTAAAGAGATTGTTTGTTTCTTTGGTTGAACGCCCTAATCAGATCGCATTAGAAAAAATCTTTTTGTGTTAGATAGCCCATTTATCGAGGAAGGCTATAGGCTATATAACATCACGCTACTTCCATGGAGAGTGGAGCAGTAGTCATAAACGTCGACAAATCGGGCAAATTTTAAAGCATTTTTGTATTTTTTTTATAAGCGTCTGGTTTAAATAAGTGCGACAGGAGTTCGAAGTACGTCACGGGCGAAGCCGGAGGGATCACCCGGTGTGTTATAAATTCAATACGGCAATAGGCCCAATACCTATTACGTAGGACAAAATATTACTGATATAATGCGTGCGTATAAAATGTGTGTATGTAGAATGCCTCTGTCTACTAAAATATGTTAGGTTATACCTATTATATACTACTATAACCTTATGGGCGGCATGAAAATTTTTTTGTCCGAGACTACCAGGACATTAATTGGTCGTGTTATAAATGTCTAGCACATAAGACCTTTCAGCCTTTATGTTACCACCTCACTAAAAAGGCAACGGGTTCAAAATTTCTTCTAAATTTAACATCTAAAATAGACACATTTTATTTTAATAAATTTATTCGGCCCTTTAGACCCACCCCAGTTCCGTGCTTCGGAAGGCACGTTAAGCTGTTGGTCCCGGTTGCCAATAAAATGGCACTCGTTAAGCCAAGTTGAGGGCCTTATAGGCGGCTTAGAAAATTTCAACAGCAGGTCGCCAGAGCCTGCGCCTGTCCATTTCAACACGGCAATGGGCTCACCACCTGTTACGTGGGACAAAGATGCGTACGGTGAAATGTGGGGGTTTAATATGCCTCTGCCTACCCCTTCGGGGATAAAGGCGTGACGATATGTATGTATGAAAAATTTTAATAGCAGGTCTCCACAGCCTGCGCTTGTCTATTTCAACACGGCTACGGGCTCACCACCTGTTACGTGGGACAAAAATGCATACGGTGCAATGTAGGCCGTATAGTATGCCAATGTTATTTTTAAACTTTCGCGGTTCGACGTTTCGAGCGCGTTGCAGCGCTCGAAACGTCGGTGAATGTAAGTACAAAATTGTTTCCCGTGAAGTCCCGAGTAGTATATAAAATATGCGTATAGTATGCCTCTGCCAAATAGCGTGTGTTCCCCAGAGCCTGGTGAGTCGGTTCGTGTCGCGGGTGTGTCCCACCCACCCTCGTCTGCGGACCCTATGGGCGAGGGTCCTTCGCGCCGTCCCTCACGCCGCTCGTCGGGACCCCGCGTCTCTCGCTGCCCTCGCCAAACATTACAGAAGGTCAGTACCACGTTTCTTATTTTTGGTACATTCACTTTTTTTGAAGCGCTCGTGGCCCTGTGGTCTCAGTTTTCTGTAAACGATCACTGCGTCACGCAACTTTCACTGTGGCTGGTCCTCGGATGGGTGACCACTTTGTGGCATTTACATTTGCGAGCGTTTCCGTGCTTCGGAAGGCACGTTAAGCCATTGACAGTTGTTAAGCCTGGTTGAAGGCCTTATGGGCGGCTTTGAATCATTTCAACAGCAGGTAGCCACAACCTGCGTCTGTCCATTTCAACACGGCAATGGGCTCACCACCTATTACGTGGGACAGGAATCCACACGGTGAAAAGTGGGCATATAATATGCCTCTGCCACCCCTTCGGGAATAAGGCGTGATGGATATTTATTCATATTTTTTTTAATAAAGTGGCTGAAGACGTTTCGATTCGAGACGGGGATTGAACCCGTGACCTTTGCAGAACCAGGGCAATGTTCTAGCCACCTGAACTACCTGAACCGTATCGAATCAAGTTGAAATTCTCCACCATATTTAACCGTCATTTAACAGTATGACCACGAGTTCAATCCCTGTCTCGAATCGAATTGTATTTTCCACTTTATTAAAAAAAAATTATGAGAAATTTAGCAAATTAATTGCTTTAAAAATTTATCCATTGGTACATTCATTTGGTATACGTAACGAAGTGATACGCAATATGGCAGGTTTGAATGAAAATGTTGTGTGTTTGGACACGTCCAACAAAATGAGTGAGGAACGATTGACGAAGAATATTTATTGTGCGAAAGTAGAGTGTGAAAGGAGTCTGAGAACACAGAGACTTATATATGAAGACTCTGGGTATCCGAGTACTTTTGACTTTTCCGTTTTTGAGCAATATGCTCACTTGGTCTTCATATGTAAGTCTCGGCCTACCCTGACTCCTTCTACTCTCTACTTTCGCAAAATATATATATTCTTCGCCAATCGTTCCTCGCTCATTAGTTGATCGTGTCCAAACCAATGGAGCACGCCATTTTCCAGCTTACAATGACACTTTAATTCAAACCTGCCATATAGCGTATCACTTCGTTACGTATTCGGTCGTCATATTTCACTCGATGTTTCATATCTACCAGGGGGCCCAGTCTACTATTGACAAGCCTTAGAGTAGAACCAGAATCGCTGTTTTTAACTGTCAAAAATACAACTGACTAGCGGCCACTGGCGCGGTGAATGTTAGTTTCTTCATACTATCTGCCGACCGATAGAAGTTTATTGGAGTGCGATTGTAATAGTAGACTACGAAAATCTGTCAAAATTGTACCGGTGGCTTTCTATTGAGCGACGATTTCTATTCTTGTCTGACGCGATTGAATTTGTAGACTTGGCCCCCAGGCGTTCCGTGATGGCTCACATTTGTTTTTCTCATTTGCAGTTATATACAGAACTCGAATGGATGGTCACCTATATTGGAGTCTTGCAGTATGTTGGCCGAAGCTTTTGATCCAGCGAGAACTCCTTACGCGCTTACCGCTTCTGTAAGTTATATCTGTCATTGAATTAAAAAAAAATCTTTATTTTGCATAGACAATTCCACAACACACACGACAAAACCACCGGTTCGGAACGCGGCCCACCAGAGAAGGCGAGAAACTTAGGAAGGCTTTTTTTTGGATGGCCTATTTACAATTCAATATTATTTCACTTTGCTAGCAGATCATTTCCGGGCGTCCCTGTCCTGCAAATAGTCTTTAACAGAGTAATAACCTTTTTCACACTTTTTTTATTATTTTAAAACATAAACTTATAAGTTTAACAGGTAGATTACGAAATTAATCTAAACAAATTTGACTGCCTCTGTGGCGCGGTGGGAGTGTATCCGACTGCTACGCAAGAGGTCGTGCGGGTTCGATTACCACCCAGGATAATACTCTGTGTGATGAGCACGATGGTTTATTCGGCTTAAGCGTAACTCGGACACAAAAAATCTGAGAGCTTTAAACTTAAAAATTTTTATGTAGGTTTTTCGACCACACTTATATTTCAGTGCCCGAGATTACTTCGTTTACGATTTGAAGTAGTAAATTCGGACAATGGTTTATTGTTAGGAGAAAAAACTTAAAAAACATTTAAATTCTCAAACAATAATAGGTATTATTAGTACTTAAATGAATTTGAATTGATTTATCAATTCCTAGTTCTATGTTGACAGTATCAAGAAATGTCTTCTTGTCAATTACCTGTATATCATTCATCAGCACTAAGCAAAATTGTAAAATATAATAATATTTTCCAAGTATTTGTACCCTTTGTTTAAACAATTGTAATGAATTCTATTTTATGAGTCAGTATTCAATTAAAACTAAGCTTTATATATATATTTCTATTCAAATTACGATGACAAACAATGTTCAGGTGTCTTGTAGGAGACAATTTTACTTGTTTAAGAAAACTATCGAGCTGGCCCATCGAGAGATCCTTTTAGATGTTTCCCTACACTTGTAATGTAATGTAATATATCTTGGTATATACAGCATTACTTGCGCCCAATCTACATCTTCTCTCACTACCCCGTCAAGCTTACAGCGTATGGATAAAAAAAAAAAATAAGAGTGTGTGCTGACCACGGCAGAAGTGAAAACTTCAGTGGCAATCGCAATCAATAATTACGTATGAATTGAATATACTAAACACATTGACATTGACATGAGCAGCTGACTGTCTCTTTCTCGCTCGGGTACACTCGGCGTTCCCGAGTTCACCCGATCGAGCCGCACACCTCAGAGCGCGACGGATCAGCCTAACTTACTACCTACGGAAAAATCTTTGTGCGGTGCGGCAAAACAGTTTTCACATCAAAAAATTGTATGAATTTTTTCTTGTTTACAGTTTACGTTGAGCTGCGTCTGCGCTTTAATAGAAAAGGCTTCTCTACTTATAAATACTCCAGAAGCGACTTCCAACGAGCGACAATGGTCGAAATTCCTCAAAACCCTGGCCAGATCCCTCAAGTACACGAATCTGAACGTGGCCAGACCTCTACAACCTATGTTGGAATCTAAACTTATGCAACATGTCAAGCAACTTGAGTCGAGAACCACAATTGAGATACTACAAAGGGGGAAAGCGGCAGAATTCGCAGATTTAACAAAAAATGACGTTTCTGAGCAACTATTTAAGCATCTATGTTGATATTTGTTGAGTTTTATGTCTATTTGACAGTTATTGCAAAGAAAAGAAAAAACTACGATACCTCATAAAAGGTGTGCTTAAAAAGTTTTTTTATAATCATGTTCTCTATGGTTGAAGGTTCTGTCTGTGGTGAGCTTGTCGGACTGACGCTTGACATTAATTGAAATTGAAGCGTTGTTAAAAACTTGAAAATTATCATTTATCATGTTTTTAACAACGCTTCAATATCAATTCTATGTGTGGTCATGAAATTATCATGACCAGACATAGACAGATTGTGACGATTGAAACGATATACCGAGTATCCCAAAAACTCTGTACTAAACCCATTGTAGAAATCGGGTTGTTTTAAAAAAAAAAATAAATGAGTGTTTACCAGAGTACACAGGTAAGAAGTTAAACTTCATTAAAGCATTTTTTACAGCTATAAAATTTCTCTCAACACCGATAAAGAAGTTTCAATTCAATAAATTCAATAAATCACAGAAAATTAGACTACAGAGTTATTAGGCGTTAAATATTAACCTTAAAATGTCATTAATGTCAGTTTAATCAATGTTAGGGCTATGTTAAATGAATAACGTATTTTTTTTGTCTGCCTTGTATTTTCAGTTACAAAACAATAAGCGCACAATTATAATTACAAAAAAAAATTAAAAAATGTGTTTTTTTTTGGTGAACGATTTTTTGCTCAGTTCAGTACGCCCTAAATGGGATCACCTTGTATATAAAATATGTTATAAAAAAAATCGTTTTTTTTTATATTTTTCTAAGATTGCGACAGGGAATAATAAATGTCACTGTAGCAAACTTTCATAAATAACTGGCTGACCAGCGCAACTTCTTTAGCGCCACCAAAAATGTGATAAATGAAGACCCGCCCGACCGATTTTGTGCAAACTTCACATAAACCATCTACTAAATAGTCCGAACAAAGCCTAAACATTTGGTTTGGATAGGTGAGCCCGTTCTTGAGTTATAAAATTACAACTAATTGATTTATATATATTGATAGAAAGAGATAATATTATAAATACATTAAATATATAGGTCCGTATTCCAGAACGTTTCTCAATACTTAATCAACGCTTGAGGCTAGTTTTTGTCTTGTACGATATACTCTCAAGCGTCGATTGAGTATTGAGAAACGTTCTGGAATACGGCCCATAGAGTATGCGCCAAGCTACATCGTGACGTTTTTTTAAAAAAGAAATCAATGTAGAATGTCTACAGTGTAAATAAATGAATTTACTTTAAATGGTTGGTTTTATTGAAATTTGACAGTTATTGATTTTAATGTTTGCAAACATTTTATTTAAAACCATAAAACACAAGAAAAAACAGCATTATATTTTGATTAACCGACTTGAAAAAAAATGGACGTTTTCAATTAACGTTTTGTGTTTTTACAAGTGTATGAAAAATTAAAACAGATGTGTATAAAACCAAACGAAAAATTTTTTTTTACATGTTTTTTTTTATTTTTGGTCTCAAAGAAAAATTAATGTGGGGACATTAATTATTTAACGATTCCCAGAAAATATCGACTTTCAAAAATCTCCGCGTTCGCTTTGTTATTGTTTGTGGCTGAAAATACGTTGAGAAAAGACGACAGTAATGTATTTATTTATTTATCTAGCACGCCTTATCCCCGAAGGGTTGGCATACATATGTAATATGTATTTCGCGTAACTTTATGCATATTGTAATATTTCATTGAACCTATTACGTGTACTATATCTCTGCTTACCCCTTTTCAGATAAAGGTGTGACTATATGTATGTAATTGTTTATTTTTACCGACTTCTAAAAACTAGGAGGTTATGTATTCGATTGGTAAATTTTATTTTATGTATGTACATCGATTACGCTGCGATTTATGATTCGATTTCGTGATTCTTCTTTAGTTTGATGCAGAATAGTTGCCATTTGGTCCTATAAAAATTATATTGTGTATAAATGTCTGTGAATTAACTATTAATTCAATTCGTAATTCTAATTGATTCTAATTTTTGTACAAACTTAACTTTTTTATATCTTCAATTTGTCTCTGCATAAGTCTATGGTTTTTATCCTAATGTATTACCCAGTTTCTATCAAATTTCTTTTGATGGCATTGATAGTACCGAATGCCAACGACCTCCCAACCTCTCAAGTTATCCAGCAAGTTCTCTGTTCAGGGAGCTTAGTTTAAAAGTGTTTTTTTTTTCAAGCAAGTTCCACCAAGTTCCATCAATCAACAGTTTTAAAAAAAGTAACATGTGTACTCACTCTTGAGAGAATTTTCCCTTAGTCGCCTTTTATGACATAATGATGAAACTTGTATTTTAATGATTAATCACTACTTTGGTATGGACGCATCCAACAAAAGAGTGAGGAACGATTGACGAAGAATATATATTGCGAAAGGAGAGGGTAAAAGAAGACAGGCTTGAGCTAGACTTGCATACAAAGACCACGTGAGCAATTTGATCAAAAAACGGAAAGGTCAATTGTACTCTGATACTCGGATGTATGTATATGTGTAGAGTTGAAAGAAGTATGCATAGATCGCGAAGCTTGACGATCTGACACTGATTACCCCGTCAGGGATACGCGTAAAGATAGTAATAACTTAAATAGGAAGTCCAATTATTTGTCCGTGTGGATATACTATTTGCTATTAGGGGGTTGGTACGGGGCTTAAAAACCACCCAATATGATACCTCATAAATCTATTACGTTGCTGCAATCAGTTTAGAAATTACTTTTATTTTTCTTTGTAAGCTAGCCTAGCTATACCTACTCTGTTTTATATAGGGTGATAATTTTTAAATGGATGTTGTACAATTATGATTCTAATTGAGTTAAAATCTACTTGATATTCTAAACTTTCACGAGTTTGAGTCACAACAAGGAATATTGGTCGTTTACTCCGCGCCAATTAAACTAGACATTTTGTATATTATATATTCAATATTAAATTGAAATACAAAAATTCGTAAATACAATCAAACATGAATATCACCTAACTAAAAAAAGAATTTACTTAAATAAAAAATAAATATAACACAAATGAAGATTGGTAAAAACAAATGAACATCTAAGAAAACATTGTACATACCTAGGTAATGACGAATGAAGATCGGTAAAAACAAATGAACATCAAAGAATACAATTGTACATACCTAGGTAAAGACAAATGCAGATCGGTAAAAACAAATGGACATCTAAGGAAACAATTGTACATACCTACCTAGGTAAAGACAAATGAAGATCGGTAAAAACAGATGAACATTTATGGAAACTATTGTACATACCTGGGTGAAGACAAATGAAGATCGGTAAAAACAAATGTACATCTAAGAAAGCAATTGTACATACCTAGGTTAAGACAAATGAACATCGGTAAAAACAAATGTACATATTTTTTCTTTCTAGACGTTCTTTTGTTTTTAACGATCTCAGACAAACTAACGAAAGAGAATCTGCCATATAGCAAAATCTTATCTATGTGTTCGAACAATTTAACCCTGACCAGCTCATCACCAAACCCTACGACTTCTGCCTGTTTGTGTGTCCCCTTATCACTATAGATAAGACGGTATACCACGTGTCGACTCTCAAGCAGCTAGAGACAGCGAATAGAAAATGAACTTTAATATGTTTGTCCCTCGTTTTCATACGTGTTTACACTATCTTACATTTTCCCTGCTTCTTATATTTTGCCAGAAAAGAATAACTTGCTTTTAAAATAAGCAAATAACGATTACCTATTTGAATTAATTGACCATCACAATTGGAAATATTTTCGTCACTCCATCTTGTTTCCGATCCTATGTAAAAAAAAATGAGTTACGGTTATCAAAAATAATAAAGATAACAGTTTGGGAAATATAATCAAACAATTTTATTGTTGTTAAGTATAAAATGTGTAGATATATTATTGTAATAATAATAATATTATTATTTTGGTGACACTCAAAGTTAAATCACATAAATATGTAATATTATTTTATTGTAAATATTAATAGCAGAAAAATATAACGCGATATATATAATATGTAGAAATAGCGTCAATTAATTTAATTCCAAATAATCTTGCTTTTTATTAAACCTAGTTGGGTAAAAATCCATTGAATTTAGTATACACGGAACTTTATATGTTTAGATCCAATAAAATTCGTGGAATCTAGTTTTTATTTCGCGGGAGGAATGATCAATCGATTTGAGCGTTATACTATAGGCTAAGGGACTGGACACAGAAAAGGCGCAAAGCGAGGAAGTGGCAGACGGGGCTTTTTAAAACACATGGTAAAGAAATGGCAAGGACGTGACGCTGAAGCAGAAGCGGAAGAGACATAACATCTGCTCCGCGCATGCGTCCTGCGTCTGTTTCTGTGTGTCCATCGGCTTAAAATGTTCGGACGAGTGTTTTTTACATTTTGAATTTGAACCCGTCTTTATTATTTCATCTGTACGAATAGTGTCACGCTATAACGTCGATTGGCTCTTCCTCCCAAGGTCTTTAGGACACCGGTGATGCGACTAACCTATTAATTTTTGTGCATCTACCGATTTTCCTGAGCCTCTGCTTAGGACTGACTTATTTTTTTTATTTAAAAAGACTGTGATCGTAAATATAGTAATGTAAACACAAAGCGATCTTTATTATTTGTTTCTTAATGCGCTTGTTTAATAAGTCAGTCCTCGGATATCAAAACCACATTTTGATATTTGTTTAAACTTAATGTGGGTTTGAACGTAGAATATTTAATGTGTTAAACGTTAAAATTAGCGTGGCCGGAGCCTGGAAACAGTTGTAAGGCATTTTATATGTATTTAAATACTTAATTATGTCAAATTGGTTTACCTTTTATTAAGCAGTTTTTGCAAGTGTTTTAATTCTGTTGTCCAGACTAAGGCATGGGTGGAAAAATGTTCCTCTTGACCCCAAACGCGACTCGAAAATATGTTTTATTTAAAGAGTCTTTGATATGTAAAAAAAAAATGCAATCAAATATGCAATACTTTTCTGTGCGTTTTGAAGCGAATTGGTTAAAAATTAAAATGGTTTATGAATAATTGTCGAAGAATATTTTTTTTTCGACTTTGTTAATATTTATTTTTATTTAAGTATGTACGATAAATTAATAAAATTTTGATGATCGCACGCAAAAGTATGGCGTCTTGACTACACGTAGAGTATAACGTTGTATATAATTATACTGCCAATAAGTAACAAGGGGAATCGTAAAAATTATTAAAAAAATCGATTTCGTTTTTGTAATAAAATGTTTTTTTTTAAATTTGGTAGGCGTCGGTCGCTCTATTCGTTTTCGTACTATTAGTAGTTTTTAGTTATTTTTTTATTCGATAAAATAAATATAGTATAAAATGTTTTTCTATAAACATTGAATAAGAGTTTTATTTAATCCTATTTGACAAAGTAAGCAGAAAGTTGAAAATCCATTACAACTTTTTGCCCGAGGGGGTGGCAGAGGCATATTATAAACTCATATTTCACCGTGTGCATTTTTGTTCCACGTAACAAGTGGTGAGCCCATAGCCGTGTTAAAATGGACAAACACTCGTAAATGGAAATGCTACAGCGGTACCCATCCGTGACCAGCTATAGCAAAAATAGCTTAACGCAGTGATCGTTTACAGAACACTTGAGTGAGCGGGGCTGCGAGCGTTTTGAAAATAATATTCAATACTTTGGAAATGTGTGTAAAATTATATTCAAGACTCAGGACTGTGTGTGCACAGGTAAGAAGAAAAACTTATTTACGACATTTTTTTACATCTCTAAAATTTCTCTCGTACGTCAATAAAGAAGTTTCATCTCAAAACAACATGGCGCGTAACCTTTGAAACGACTTTATTTACTACATTTTTTTTACATCTATAAAATTTCTCTCAACGTCGATTAAGAAGTGTTACTTCAATCATATTCAAACCACAGCCCACGTTTCTGGGGCCTAAGCGACCTCATTTACTAGCGGTGCACCAGCTACTAACGGACGAGCCACCGACGCAGACCCTTAAGGGGTTTGAAGATCAGCCAGAATTCACTCCCAACATTGCCGAAGACTAAACCAAAAATAATAAAAAAAGCCAATATTGTAGGACTTTTTTACACATCGCCATCTACCCCATACTAAGCTATAAGCGTGTACTATGGAGATTGATCAAGCGATAAGAAGTATGAAATGTGGTAAGGCTGCGGGAAAAGCCAGAGTTACTGCTGAGATGATCAAGTACGGTGGGTCGCGCGTCTGGGACACTGGTCCGTATTCCAGAACGTTTCTCAGTACTCGATCAACGCTTGGGGCTAGATTTTGCCTTATAAAATCTACTCTCAAGTGTCGATTGAATACTGAGAAACGTTTTGGAATACGGCCTTTAGTCTGTTATGCAACTTGTGCTGGCGGACGGGTGAGGTCCCAGATGACTGGCGAATAGCAGTTGTAGTACCTATTTACAAAGGGAAAGGCTCTCGCCGAAACTGCTTCAGTTACAAGGCGATCAGCTTGGTCAGCTTAGCTAGTAAAGTGTATGCAAAGGTTATAACGGCAAGAATGCAAGAATAGTCTGAAAGGTATTTATGGGAGGCTCAATGTGGAATCTGATGTGGAAAAGGTTGCATGGATCAAGTGTTCTCTCTCCGCATGATCGTGGAGAAGTTTTTGGCTGTTAGCCAGTAGGTTTCTGTGCTTTGGTGAATCTAGAGAAAGCATTTGACAATGACAACGTTGTGAGAGAAACTGTGGGACTTGCTGCTCGGATATGGTGTGAGCGGCTTGCTACTGCGGGCAATACAGTCGCTTCATAGGGACTGTAAGGCTTGCGTGCGAGTAGGGGGGATGTGTCACCTCTTTTAGATGTCTGTACAGGCGTCAAACAGGGTTGTGTCATGTCCGCCTGGCTGTTCATAGTGTATCTGGACAGTTGCCTGCAGAAGTTGAACGATTGTGATACGGGTGTGAATTTGAGTGACTTTATAGTAAACTGTCTGCTGTACGCTGATGATGCGGTGCTCATGGCCTCACCAGAAGCCGGCCTTCAGGCATTAGTCACTAATATGAATACTTTCAAAACACACGAATTTTGGCAAAATCTCGATACTCTACTAAACGCAGTATATATAAAACTAAAATGTGTTATATAACTTATAATAATGTTGATACTGTCTGTGACGTCCAAGATGTAAAGACCTCTGACAAAATTTAGGGTAATGGACCATTTTTTTGCTACACGATTTGCTTCCATTTTTAAATTTAAAAATTAATGTCATTGATTTTATTTCCCCTAGCGCGCCGGCAGTGTCATAATAGTAATTTCTCAAACATGCATGGAAATACTGTCATTATTTCGGAAAAAGAATAAGTAGGTACGCGAAGTATCGCATTGACGGTCAAATAAATTGAAATTCATGGCTGGAGTGTTTTTTTGAATTTGGAGCATTACAACGCTCCAGCAATGTTGTATGAAACGGCGCGCTGGGGCTATTGGATACTCTTTGATTGGATCTCTTTTATCATTCTTCTTCAGCGGACGCTTACTGTAGGTATATTATTTTCTAAAATAAGGGCATTTATCTTGTTTTATTTGTAGGAGTGTTGGATTTTGGGACATTGGTATAAGTTGTGTCAACGTGCTATAAATCTTAATAATATTAATTTAAAAGCGAAATTTTGTATGAATGTTAGTTACTCTTTCACGTAAAAACTACTAAATAGATTTTAATGTAACATACAATAATATAGCTTATACATCAGAATAACACATAGGCTACTTTTTATCCCGGGAACAAGTTCCTGTGGGAAACGGGAAGGAGTAAACTTCTCTACGTGGGCGAAGCCACGGGCGTCCACTAGTAATAAATAAATATTCTGGGATACTTTTTCACACAACACAATCTAGCCCAAACTATGCTATGAGCTTGTGCTATGGGATCTAGACATTTGATAAAGAAACTTAAATACTTCTAAATACATAGGTACATATATTGTAATACATAGGAAACACCCAAACTCTGAAACAAACTTTTATGGTGTAAGTACAAATTGTTTCGCGTGAAGTCCCGAGTAGTATATAAAATATAAACTTTTATTGATCACACAAAAAAATGTTCTGACCCGGGAATCGAACCCTAGCGCTCAGCGCAGCAGTCGCATATACTACTTTTTTTTAGATTTTCTTGCTGAGTATAATCCATTTAAGAAAAACAAAATTTATTTTCTTCTTCAAGTAGGTAATTGCCCAATATGGCTAATGTAACTTTTAATATGAATTAAATGAAATGTATAATACTGTACTATTATTGCAAAGGCCGGGAAATAGGCAATTGCAGGTCGAGTATGGGTGTGACTTCACTAATACGAGACAGGCAATTGCCATTCCCGCCGAGGCATATACATATAGTGCTTTTCTCAAAAGAATGCATGGAAATATAACAAAAGTATTATACATTTAATTTAATTCATATTAAAAGTTGCATTAGCCATATTGGGCAATTACCTGTGGATTATACGCAGAAAGGAAAATCTAAAAAAAAAATATTGTTTACGCGACTGCTGCGCTGAGTTCTAGGGTTCGATTCCCGGGTCAGAACAAATTTTTGTGTGATTCATAAAAGTTTATTTCGAAGTATGGGTGTTTCCTATGTTTAATATATGTATGTATTTGGAAGTATATAAGTTTCTTTATAAGTTGTCTAGATCTCATAGCACAAGCTAGTTTAGGCTAGTTTGTGCTGTGTGAAAAAGTGTCCAAGAATATTTATTTATTATTTATGGCATGTTGACACAACTTTTAAGTCCCAGAATTCACCATTCCCACACATTAAACATGATAAATGCACTTATTTTTTCTTTCAGTATCTAAGCGTCCGCTGAAGAAGAATATTTATCCAATCAAAGAGTATCTAATAATCCCAGCACGCCGATATACAACATTGCTTGTAATATTCTAAATTCAAAAAACCCTCCAGCAATGAATTTCCTTTTCTCTGTCCGTAAAAGCGATACTTCTCGTATTCTTTTTTTCGAAATAATGACAGTATTTCCATGCATGTTTGAGAAAAGTACTTTCGTAATCTTGAGTGTTTATTTCAATAAAATGAATAAGGGAATTCCCCGATCGTCATCGCCACTAGCTCGCCCGTGCTATGTTAACAATGTATCGCGACAAAAAATGAAGCAACCAATGGATATATTCTGAAATTAATCGACGTTTTTGTACATAGCTAGTGCTCAAACAATTAACCTAGTAATATATAGTATAATACTAGTGATGCGCGTACATTGAACTTATTAATAATACTCAATAATAATCAATTTATTGCCTTTCTCACAAATACAAATAATAACATCGTACAAATTACTCTTCTTTTTGGCAAAACGAATGGATTGAGCGATTGTTGAGAATGTGCATAGCACCTCCCAACGCTGGTTTACAATTCACCCTTTAATCCATATAACACCAATAATAATTACATTTTGGAATCGGTACTCAACGTTTCCCGTTAGTTTTATTTATTTATTTATTTTTTCTACAAAACAAACCAAAAAGAAAACATAAACAACCAAGATGGAGAAATATAAAGAAACAATTTTTAAATTCAATATTGCAAATTAGTAAAAATAATAAAATAAATAAATATCCATCACGCCTTATCCCCGAAGGGGTGGCAGATATATGCCCACTTTTCACCGTGTGGATTCCTGTCCCACGTAATAGGTGGTGAGCCCATTGCCGTGTTGAAATAGACAGACGCAGGTTGTGGCTACCTGCTGTTGAAATGTTTCAAAGCCGCCTATAGGCCTTCAACCAGGCTTAACGACTGCCATTTTACTGGCAACCGGGACCAACGGCTTAACGTGCCTTCCGAAGCACGGAAACGCTCGCAAATGTAAATGCCACAAAGTGGTCACCCATCCGACGACCAGCCATAGAGAAAGTTGCGTACCTCAGTGATCGTTTACCGAACACTGAGACCGCAGGGCCACGAGCGCTTCTTTAAAGCGCTTTAGTAAAAATGTAATGTGCAAAATTTATGTAACGCAATGTAACAGGTACGGATTATTACGATGACGTGACGCTGGAACATGCCCCCAGCCGTTGAAAGCTTGACTTTCCACCGTAAAATTTAACAAAGGGCAAATTTTGAATGCCGCCCGTCGGACTACTCCGTTGGCAATCAGCTACTCCATTCCTGTCTGACTATCCCGTCAGTGATACAGCGTGAAGTTAGTTAGATTATTAAACTAGGACGTAGAATGCGACGGACTGATCATAGCAAACTATCTATTTGACATGCAATCAGAGTCAGTTCAGGATCGGAGAGTTCCACCGATCTGCCAACGTAATTAGATGAAAGATGTTTTATTTTTATTAATTTTATTTTACAATGGCGTGGCAATACCAACAATAAAATAAAACTCTTTTATATGGTCTACCGCACAGCATAACAGGTGGTACTTTGGAGTAGCATTTACTTCTGGCTTTAATCAACATCATCATCTCTCTTGAGTGCGTTGTAGGTATGTGCATGTGCCTCTGCATGGGATTCACATAATGCAAATGATATCCTCAAGGCCCTGATTGCATTAATTATAATTAATAAATATAGTAGCGCCATAACGTCAGCATAACTTAAATTATTTAAACATTTTCCATCAATATGCTATTCGATATTAAGTTAAGATAGTTAAGATTTGAGATACTATACATACATACATGTTATCACGCCTTTATCCCCGAAGGCGTAGGCAGAGCACGGTGAAATGTGGGCATACTATATGCCCACATTTCACCGTATGCCTTTTTAAGATACGAGTACTATGGATAGTAAAAATTTAAGATCCACTCATCCGAAAGTAAGTTTCCTTACCTAAACAGTTTATCCTACTTAGCCCAGTCATTTTAGACATTTTAATCCCTAATATGCGTAAAAATTTCAAGTGAGCAAAATTTTTGTACACACCTTTATTAGGGCGTTGTAATGAAGATGTGACAAGTTGACATTAATATCATACCGGCCAAAAAAGTTATGAAGGTGAAAAGGTCGCAAAAATCAGTTTTTTTTTGCAAATATCTCGCGACCTATTGCTCGGAGGTCAATACGGGTCATTATAAAATTGTTTGTCGTGAATTTATCTACAAAAAGTGCCTCTTGCAGTTTTCGTTACAATTACCTGTTTTTGGAGTAGAGCGCTGAGAAAACGACTAGAATGCACTCACATGCGGTATCGCATACCGTACACTAAGGCATAAACTCTAATGCTTTTTATTTATGTTATAAGTGTCTTAAAACTACCATCTGATATTTGGACATTTTGTGAAAAATATACTTATATTATAGAGGTTTTGAAATTAGTGGTCACAGTCCGTCATACAGCAGCAGGTATAAAGGGAAAGGTCTCGGAACATTAAAATACAGAACATCTGCGAGTGGAGGTCGTTTGTATAATATATAGTAATTTTTTTTTATTTTTCAAAACCTGTATAATATAAGTATATTTTTTTACAAAATGCCCGAATATATAATAAGTACATGTTACTAGTTTGAAAATGACAATCTTCCATCCAACCGTTTAGCCCTTATTTACGTCCTTAGAGGTAAAAATTCGCAAAACTCCTTCATAGGGGGCACCTACGTGTTAAAAGGATCCCCAATGCGAAGTTTGGACTTCGTAGCTCCGGCCGTTAGCTCCATAGATTTCGTGATTAATGAGTCAGTTAATACAACCGCTGTTTTACCTCCTCATAGGTAAACTTTTGCGAAACCACGATTTTCGTGCACATTTATTTGTAACCAGTAACAGGTGTACGTAAATTCATGTTTCTAACTTTGAAAACGACAAACTTCCATACAACCGTTTATCGCATATTTACTTCCTTAGAGGTAGAATTTCGAAAAATATCATTTTTAGGGTAAATCTACGTGTTAAAAGGAACCTCCATGCGAAGTTTGGGCTTCGTACCTTTGTTAGTTTTATATGTTTCGTGATCAATGAGTCAGTTATTACAACTCCTGTTTTACCCCCACAAGGGTAGAATTTATCAAAATTCCTTAACACATAATTTATTATTTTGATACAGAAGCAGGTATAAGAAATTCGGTGTTGCTATGTTTGAAAATGAAGAATTCTCCATAAAAACTGTCACTCCTTGTTTACCCCCTTATAGGTAAAATTTTGCAAAACCGCGATACATAGGCCCATTTATTTGTAATTAAAAATAGGTGTACATAAATTCATGTTTCTACCTTTGAAAATGACGAACTTCCATACAACTGTTTATAGCTTATTTACTTTATTTTTAATTTAGTAGGATTTCGCAAAATCCCTTCTTAGCGGAAACCTACGTATTAAAAAGAATCTCCATGCGAAGTATGAGCTTCATAGATTTGGTAGTTTCAGAGATTTCGTGATCAATGAGTCAGTCAGTGATTTTGCCTTTAATATATATAGAAGATTATTAACGCGAAAGTTTTTAAGAATGTATGTTTGTTACTCTTTCACGTAAAAACTACTACATGGAATTAATGAAACTTTACATTATTATAGCTTATACATCAGAATAACACATAGGCTACTTTTTATCCCGGGAATAAGTTAATGTGGGAAACAGGAACTGGAAAGCTTCTCTACGCGGGCGGTCAACAAGTACTCGTATTACTATAACAGTAATAAATTAACATTAAGAGGCCATGATTCCTACAAGAACATTGAATTAAAGGCATGTTATATAACATGTCAGTCGTGAAACCAAGTTGAAAGCCATATGGGCGGCTTGTACGCAGATCAGAGCAGAGTAGAGCAGAGCAAAACAGAATAGAATAGAATTATACTTTATTGTACCCCGATCAAAATTTACTTAAATGGAATACAGGTTCTGAAATGTACAATGAGCAAACTTATCGCTAATTGCAATGTCTTACAGGTATCCTTTTGTTGGAGATAAATGTTATAAACTAAGTTTTAAATAAGTAGTTATTATATATATTGATGCTCTTTCACCATTTCTTAACAACTTTGCTCATCTGATGGTTAAGGCATTACGCAGACGTATAGATTGCACAGTAAACGACTAATAAAAAATATATATTCTCGTTAATTTTGGTGTAAATATCAAAATTGGTATATTGTATTGTCCATATTCCATTAAAATTATTATTGACTTGAGCATACCTACCTACCAGGTCCAGTGGTCATTTTTGAGAATGCCGTGAGGCGAAAGCCTTTTTAGCAATAGTCGAATTGATGCCTTAAAGTTCCATCACCTTATTAAATAAGGTAATAAATCTTTCGAAACATCTTTGGAACAAATTGTGTTAGAATGGCAACATACAAGGTCTTCTGGAAAGATGTAGGCAAGACCATAAAACACTATTGGGAAAACTCTTTTATTATGGTATCAAAGACTCTGCACTGAACCTTGTTACCTCCTACCTAAATGATCGAATACAACATGTTGATGTCAATGGAATTCGCTCCCCTGGAGCATCTGTTGCTATGGGCGTACCGCAGGGATCAATTCTGGGTCCGTTTCTATTTTTATTTTATATTAACGATCTGCCATTCTATATACAGAACTTGTGCGACATTGTTCTATTTGCTGATGATACATCACTTATTTTTAAAGTTGATAGTTCACTTGCCCAAGTTGTAGATTGGTTTACGACCAATAATTTGCTACTAAACGCTAAGAAGACAAAATGTATCAGATTCAGCATGCCTAATGTCAGGAATTGCGGTACAAATATAACATTGAACGGTGATACCCTTAATCTTGTAGAATCAACTGTATTTTTGAGGATCACTTTTGAAGCGCTCGTGGCCCCGCGGTCTCGTCCGACGGGTGACCACTTTGTGGCATTTACATTTGCGAGCGTTTCCGTGCTTCGGAAGGCACGTTAAGCCGTTGGTCCCGGTTGCCAGTAAAATGGCAGTCGTTAAGCCTGGTTGAAGGCCCAATAGGCGGCTTAAAAAATTTCAACAGCAGGTAGCCACAACCTGCGTCTGTCTATTTCAACACGGCAATGGGCTCACCGCCTATTACGTGGGACAGGAATCCACACGGTGAAAAGTGGGCATATAATATGCCTCTGCCACCCCTTCGGGGATAAGGCGTGATGGATATTTATTTACTTTAGATAGCAAACTGCAGTGGAATGCCCAAATAACGTGTCTTGCAGGTAAACTCAGCTCGGCAGCCTTTGCCGTTAGTAAAGTCAGGCAGCTTACTGATGTGGCAACTGCCAGGCTGGTATACTTTAGTTGTTTTCATAGTGTCATGTCTTACGGCATTTTGCTGTGGGGCAAAGCAGCTGATCTACAAGTAATTTTTGTACTCCAGAAAAAAGCTATACGTGCAATATATAAATTGAGTGCTAGAGTGTCTCTTAGAGAAAAATTTAAAGAAATTGGCATTTTAACGGTTGCATCACAGTATATATTTGCAAATATTATGTTAGTTAAACAGAACATACATTTATACAATAGACACAGTGACATACATTCGATAAATACTAGAAATAAGCATAAATTAATTGGAACGCATCATCGTTTACAAAAGGTTCACGACTCTTTTGCAGGAATTGGCGTACGCCTATATAATAAAATTCCTTTAAACATTATGAACCTGCCGTTACATAAATTTAAGGCGGAAATTAAGACGCACCTCTTGAAAAGGGCCTATTACACAACTAATGATTATATGAATTGAACGATAAAAATAAATGGAAATGAGTTGCTTGCTCTTCGCTTGAGCTATTTAGGATTCGAATGAATCTTGTGATACTCGTATGCCTTGTATCTGCATATATATGTTGTATTTTTACATCTCTACATTATTAATAATTTCAAACGTCTGGTTCAACTAAAGGTTTCTAAATTGGCTGCGTTTAGTCCCGGTATTAACTAATATACAATGTAATTTGAGTTTGTTATTGTGTGAGCACCATGTAGTTTTATTTATTTCTTTGAAATTGACATGATAGTTGCTGTGCAGTTTTTGAGTATGTCATGCTCGCCTAAGTGTCCTGGCAGTGGTGGCGTATGTATCGGGTCGCCTTATTACCTATAATACGGTTGAGTAGGGCGATGGCTGATATAATGCGTCATACCCGTGAACGGGTGCCGTCTGTTGGGACTGGTCAGCTCATAGCTGTTATAGCAATTATTACAAATAATTTTATTTATATTTAAGGTAAACTTAAGTTTACTCGACTGTTCTCACATAAATCTAAAGGATCAATGTAAGTGTAATTTTAATGTTGTAAGTCATTCCTACATTTTAAAATGGCATCCATTGACTTTCTTGCCAGATTCTTCTTCTTCAAGGGTAGGCTGCCCTTATAACCGGCAACTATAATCGCTCTAATTTTGATATGATTTAAACACAACATTGATTTTGTTTTTGATTTGTATAAATTCATTACTATATAATTGCTTAAATATCATGTTAATCAAACTAATGTAATTATTGGCGTTTAGAAAAGAGTGGCCATGAGTTTTATTGCCAGGTTCTTCCTCAGGCTCTACCTATTGCTTTGCGAATCTGGCAGTAAATGTAGAAGCAATATTCTTGACGTTCATAAGTGTTACTTTGTGACCTAAATGAATAAAGATTTATTATTATTATTATTATGTCTCTTCTTTTTACACGGGTATCTTCTTTTTTTTCTCATGAAGATACTCGAACTTTTGGTAGGCTTACATGGGGACATAGGTCCAACACGCAGAGGCCCTTTGAGAATTTTAATCTAATAGAGAATGGGACCCCCACTGCAGATAGTCCACGCCCGCCTTATGTAGAAGAACTGTAATGGACCACCTCCAATGGGAGTTAAACTATTGTACAATATGCTAACTACTAAATGGGCTATTGAGTTGAAGGTTAAATGGAGTATGTAATTAAAACTATGGTTGAAGACGGCGTCTGCCATTTTAATATATTATTATAATTAATCAAAATACTGGCAGACGGTGACTTGCCAACTCACTAGATGGGCCCCCTATACAATCGCCATAGGCATGATAAGCCTGTAAGGCGACAGAGGGCAACACCGGTGTGAGCGGCTTGGGGTGTCGAGCGGTGCGGCGCCGGTTTCACCTTCGCGGGACAGGCCCGGAGCGGGCTTCCCCGTAGTTATGCCCTTGAAAATGACACTTCCACCCCCGAGCATATAGCTCTGGCTCCTTCCCTCTGACCCGCCAATTAAAGCAAGCTAGAGTTGAGATTTGCTGCACTCCCAGGAGTAGCACTCTCACTGCTCTCCCGTTAGGCCATTAAATCCTAACCGGTGCAGAAGGGCAGCAAAACTCTGAGGAATCGGGACCGATGTGTAGCCACGCACATTCAGCTCGCCACAAGCTGCCCTGCGGATGTAAGCTTTTCAATAACTTACTAATACATTTTTTTGTTGGTATCAGAAAGTAGTTAACTCAAAAAGCGAATCTACTATGCCCTCATAGGGTTGCGTTAATCCTATAAAAGATAACGACTGTCCTCGAGGGGTATTATTATTATTATTGTCTCTTCTTCACGGGTATCTTCTTTTTTTTATATGAAGATACCCGATCTTTTGGTAGGCTTACATGGGGACATATTGGTCCAATATGCAGAGGCCCTTTGAAAATTTTAATCTAATTGAAAATGGGACCCCCACTACAGACAATCCACGCCCGCCTTATGTAGAAGCACGGTAATGGATCACCTCCAATGGGAGTTAAACTATTGTGGAATGTGGATGCTAACTAAGAAATGGGCTATTGGGTTGGGTGTTAAATGGATTGGGTGATTTAAGCTATTGATGAAAACGGCGTCTGCCTTTTTAATATATTATTATCAAAATACTGGCAGACGGTGACTTGCCAACTCACTAGATGGACCCCCTATGCAATCACCATAGGCATGATAAGCCTGTAAGGTGACAGGGGGCAACACCGCTGTGAGCGGCTTGGGGTGTCGAGCGGTGCGGCGCCGGTATCACCTTCGCGGGACAGGCCCGGAGCGGGTTTCCCCGTAGTTATGCCCTTGAAAATGACACTTCCACCCCCGAGCATATAGCTCTGGCTCCCTCTCTCTGACCGGCCACTTAAGGCAAGTCAGAGTTGAGATTTGCTGCACTCCCGGGAGTAGCACTCTCACTGCTCTCCCGTTAGGCCATTAAATCCTAACCGGTGCAGAAGGGCAACAAAACTCTGAGGAATCGGGACCGATGTGTAGCCACGCACATTCAGCTCGCCACAAGCTGCCCTGAGGATGTGAGCTTTTCGATAACTTACTGATAAATTTTTTGTTGGTATCAGAAAGTGGATAACTTAAAAAGCGAATCTACTATGCCCTCATAGGGTTGCATAGTAGATTATCATTATTATTCTCTTTATTAACTATACAGACATACAAATTACATTTTTAAATATATCTAAAAAAAACACATTTAAAAATATAAAATGTAGTAGCCCACCGGTATCGGGTACAGGGACCAAGCTACCGGTGGTTAGGGCTCCAGAGATAGGAACCTCCTGACAATGCGTACCGTGTCGAGGAGAACTGCCTTCTGCATCAAACTCCCGATCCAACTGCCTAACGCGAGCCTCATAAGATGTTGGTCGAGGCTCTTGGCAATCAACCTATGTGCTGATACGACTATCGGGACAAAGATTGCCGAATCATTATTATTATTATTATTATTACTCGAAAATCTGCACTATGAATAAAGTGCTAAGTGTTGACAACGATGTCCTAACAGACAAAATTGATTTCCTGCAGAGATGGAGTGAATATTATGGACAGCTGAAAGTAAATATTGAGGTCCCTCGTTGGGTAGTGGAGCTCACTCTGAAGCCCAGGACCTTGGTGTCATTGAAGTCATTAGCATGAGAGAGATTGAACAAGCGATAAAATAAATAAATAAATATCCATCACGCCTTATCCCCGAAGGGGTGGCAGAGGCATATTATATGCCCACTTTTCACCGTGTGGATTTACCTGTCCCACGTAATAGGTGGTGAGCCCATAGCCGTGTTGAAATAGACAGACGCAGATTGTGGCTACCTGCTGTTGAAATTTTTCATGCCGCCCATAAGGCATTCAACCAGGCTTAACGACTGCCATTTTACTGGCAACCGGGACCAACGGCTTAACGTGCCTTCCGAAGCACGCAAACGCTCGCAAATGTAAATGCCACAAAGTGGTCACCTATCCGAGGACCAGCCATAGTGAAAGTTGCATAACTCAGTGATCGTTTACAGAACACTGAGACCGCGGGGCCACGAGCGCTTCAAGCGATAAGAAGTATGAAATGTGATAAGGCTGCGGGAAAACAGAGGTGCTGCTGCGATGATCAAGTATGGTGGTAATCAAGTAGCAGTTCGAGTTTAATACCATTTTTACAAAGAGAATAGCTCTTGCCCAAACTGGTCCAGTTACAATCAGCTTGGTGAGATTAGCTAGATGGTGTATACAATAATAGTTTTTACTTTTGTCAAGAATGCGAGAAAAGTATTTGCTTTATTCGGATTCCTACGTGGAAGAGGTTTCATGGATTAAGAGATTTTTCTTCAAATTATCGCGAAGAGGTTTTTGGCGGTTAGCCCGAAGGCTTTATGCGCTTTTGTTGATATGAGGAAAGCATTTAATAACGTTTAGAGAGAAACTCGGCTAGACTTACTGCCTGGATATGGTATGAACAGCTCGCTACTGTCACTTTATATGGACTGTAAGATTTGCGGGCTAGTGTCACTTTTTTCGACATCTGTACTGGCGTCAAATAGGGTTATGTCATATCCGTCTGGCTGTTCACAGTGTATCTAGACAGTTGCCTGTGATATAGGTCTAAAATTAAGTGACTTGACAGTAAATTGTTTGTTGTACGCTGAAGATGCGGTGCTCATGACCTGATCAGAAGCCAACCTTCAGGCATGTCACTAATATAAAAGAAAAGTGTGAAATTAATATTCTTTGCTTGAATGCAAGTAAAATTAAGTTAAGACTCTGTATGCGTGGAGGTCTTCAGGATGTCCAGACGCTTGCCACTTTTGAGGGATTTTTTCTCCTTGGTCTCCCTCTAGATTGTGTCGTTCCACTATATAGTACACTTGTCACATTTGCGTCTACCCATAGATTCTCCGAGCACCATCTCCGCCGCTCCAAGAATAGCCGCTTGAATTCTGTCTCAGAATTGCGGGACATTTTGCAATTTTTTTTTAATTGCCCTATCCTTGGCAAAATTTCATAATCTTTTATAATTATCAGCCATAGAAATTGACATTTCATCACTATTAGCCATAAGTATCGTTCAAAAATGTTCTTTGAGCATGTTGTCGCCGGTATCGGATATGCCTGCTCTAGGAGACTCAATCTTCTTGCACAAAGTGCTTCACATTTCCAGAGCAATAGGTGCGTGGTTTCGCTGGTATCCTCACAGGTCCTGCACACCGGGTCTTCCGTGACTTCCATCTTGTGTAGGTGCTGCATTGTGCCTATACCTGAAATATTCATGGATGTTGAGAAGAACTCTTCACGAATCTGGCTAAAGATTCGAGAGTCAGAATAACACGACGGGAGCCAAATTAGCTTTATACTAGATTAGAATGACTCTAAAACAACAAAGCACCGGGTAACAAAGAAGTCACAGCTGTACATTTGAAAGCAATCAAACTGATTATAAGGCCTATGGCCCTCAAAGGTTTTCTAACTCCGTTATACTTGAGGGCAATCGCCACGGACATTGAACTTCGATAAAGAGTTCTAAGTCGCGTTTATAGGCTATTTCTAGGGTTATTATTAATAGTCGTACCCGCAAAATCAACAGCTTACTCAACATGCCGATTTTTGAAAAACGCTATTGCACCACAGACTACATGGATACGATGCGGCAGGTAATATAGAAAAAAATATGACCGGCCTAATTGTTTGGCTTTGTAAACTATGTGAAGGCTTATAATTCGATTGAGATCTTGACTGTGCATTTTTTATACCATTGAAGTGACAGACAAGAATTCGGCCCACCTAATGGAAATTGGTCTCCATAGGCTATGCCCCTTATGAAGACCCCTATACTGTAGACGTTCGGGACATCCCAGGCAAGGAGTTTATTTCGCAATCAAACTGTACGTAGAAGAAAGCCAATTGACAGAGATTCTGACTAAGGTTGGTTGTCGCCCAGAGGGCAGTGGAGACGGCGTGACCGGAGTGTCATTTCATTCACAAGAAAATGTGAAATAGGGACCTCGGGTCACCGACATAGCCGAATGAATGGCCCTATTTTTATGGCAGTATGCGAGCCATATTGCTTACCTCGTGAGAAGCCTAGATTTTATAAAAGTCGTGGTAGCTCGCTGGCATTGTGGCGATTTTCGGAGGATTTTTTTTTTGTTTTGTTTAATGGAAGAAAAAGGATTCGAGCATGGATAATATATAATGGTTGATGGAGAGAAGAAGGGAGAAGAAGGGAGGCTTGAAATTGTCAAGTGACCAGTATCTAGCAGATACCTCTTTCTATATTACCGTTAAACAAGTCCTACTTGAGCAATGTTAGATAAGCAAACCTACGTTTTTCGGCACAATTTATGTGCTCATTGGATTGTCTTGTATCTGTTTCAAGTATATTACAATCCCAACTTGTGGTGGTGTGTAGTGAGGCCCCTCTGAAAGTAAAGATACTCTAATAGGAAACATGAGGACTAATCATTTTGATGTTATCATTCCTGTTGGTGGAGACCATTGCCCATATTCTGTAGTCAGAGATAGTCAAAGAGAGGAGAGTCAAAGAAAACGAAGGGACTTAGACTTACGAACACAATTCGGAGGACTTTCAGAATCCTGTATTGTGAACATGGAGAGGCTGTCAGAAGGTAGAGGCAATGTAACCCTGAGGTTAACTGGGAGTCTATCAGAGAGTCAGAATAACCTCAAGATTCATAGAGAGTCTGCAAGAAGAACTAAATTGTGACCTTTGTATTTGCTACAACGAGTGATAGCCATATCATTGACATTGGTCTTGGTATTGACGCCGTACTGCATAGTCAAGACTTTGTTTCAGACTTTATCTTTGCCGTTGTTTCTTTGTCATTTATTACACAACTGGAGTGATAATGCTTTACAGGACAATTGCATAGTGACTTTGACTTTTTGATCTTAGGTTTTTGTTTAGTCGTTGATTTTATCTTTTTTGGTGGCTTTTGTGTTACTTGATACCATAATGAAAACACTATTAATATCAGGTAAAGTTTGAGTAACAATTCAAATGTGAGAATAGTGTATATTTTGCTTGGTATATCATTGTATCCACAACCATTCAGTTTTGGTGTGTAGTCTACAGGTAAAAAGGTAGCCATTACAAATCAAATCATTGCCATAAAAACACTAATTATAAAAATGTTGTCCGCTGTTGACTGTTTCCATTCCTTCTGATTTATTCTCAAAACACAGTAATATTTCAATCCACCTCATAGGCATCGATGTCACCATAGCTATGATTGCTGCAACATAATACCCGACTTCTAACGAAAACAATAACAGCATCTTCTCACTGTGCACCAATCAAAAATGCTCATTACTTATTCTTCTGTGCTTAAGGTTATTGTTTAGATTTCATTGAAAAGCCCACTATATTTATTTATTATTTGCTATTATTTGTACTTCAAATTTGGTGTCATTCTAATGTACCTTTACTTGCGTAGACAGCTCTGCCTACGTTTTTTATATGTGGACCAGAATGACATTTGGAGTGTTGCCGCTTTATCGTAATATAAAAATAGTGTTGTGGTCAAAAATAGTTTTTTTTTAGTTTGAAATTGTGTTACCTATGCAAATTAAAAGAGTATTGAACGAGAATTTTTAAAATATACTTTATTAATTTAGGTCATGCGTTTTATTCGAATGTAGTCTACATTTGTACCTGCAATTTCGTTCGCGTAGTATGGTTTTCGCCAAAACTCCCACTTAGATAGATAGATAGATAAGTTCTTTATTAGCACACAACACAAAAGTACATAGAAAACACATAAAATTACACACAGAGAAAAACAAAATACAAATAAAAAAATAATAAACTAACGATAAAATAAAAAACAAAAACAAACAAAAGCCGAGTCCGCTATTTCCTACTTCGTGTGGGCAAAATTTGTGTATGGCTCGGCACCGCGTTTGGTATCGGTGGCTAGGTACAGTGCTGTGTGATTAAAAGGCCACAGCTCAGCATATGCTACAAAATGTTTGCAGCGCTGATTTTGTTTTGAACAACACATTTCAGATATAGTCAGAAATTGTTTTTATCGTCTGAAGATATTATACACACTTCGTACATATCTGTCTATTCCACTTCGTGAATTTCTGGTGGATTCATTAATTTTATCCAAATTGAATTATTTAGACGCCGCGTACGGTCCTAGATTGTATGCCAGATCTGCAAATTACATACAGAGAGTACAAAATGCGTGTGCTCGTTTTTGTTATAATATCCCACCAAGAAGTCACGTAACCCCCTTTTTGAATAATTTTAATATCCTCAAAATGAAGTACCGAAGGGAGTTGCATTTGGCTTCTCTGCTATTTGGTGTGATAAAATGTAAATCGCCGCCATATCTGTATAAGAAACTGTCCTGGATGAGCTACAGTAGCAGATATCCTAAGCGAGCATGTACAGATCCCTTAAGTATACCTTCCCACAAAACTACTGCCTTCAGGGGAAGTTTCAGGTATATGTCTACAAAGTGCTGGAACAATTTACCACCACCGTTACGCAACATGGTAGGCGCGCATAGTTTCAAAATCAGGCTTAAAAATATGCTATTAAATCAACAAAAGTCCAGCACCCAATGAATTTGTTGTGTAGGTACATTCATATGACATATTTATATTGCTTTGACATGCCTAAATTATAAAATTATAAAATTTTTATTCCCCTTAATCTGATTCTAACCATATTATTGTAGCTATTAAATTACTCCTAATTCAATTATATTAGGTATTGTTAATTAATTTTCAATTTATTTCTATGTTGTGACTATTTAGCTTAAACTCTGACATCGTCATATGACTGTTGACATCAAAATATTTAGAAAAATTAAAGACACATTTACGTCTGTACTGCATTTTAATTATAAACACGTACTAGTCTCTGAGGCTTCAGCTGAAAATCAGCGCTGCAAACATTTTGTAGCATATGCTGAGCTGTGGCCTTTTAATCACACAGCACTGTACCTAGCCACCGATACCAAACGCGGTGCCGAGCCATACACAAATTTTGCCCACACGAAGTAGGAAATAGCGGACTCGGCTTTTGTTTGTTTTTGTTTTTTATTTTATCGTTAGTTTATTATTTTTTTATTTGTATTTTGTTTTTCTCTGTGTGTAATTTTATGTGTTTTCTATGTACTTTTGTGTTGTGTGCTAATAAAGAACTTATCTATCTATCTATCTAAGTGGGAGTTTTGGCGAAAACCATACTACGCGAACGAAATTGCAGGTACAAATGTAGACTACATTCGAATAAAACGCATGACCTAAATTAATAAAGTATATTTTAAAAATTCTCGTTCAATACTCTTTTAATTTGCATAGGTAACACAATTTCAAACTAAAAAAAAACTATTTTTGACCACAACACTATTTTTATATTACGATAAAGCGGCAACACTCCAAATGTCATTCTGGTCCACATATAAAAAACGTAGGCAGAGCTGTCTACGCAAGTAAAGGTACATTAGAATGACACCAAATTTGAAGTACAAATAATAGCAAATAATAAATAAATATAGTGGGCTTTTCAATGAAATCTAAACAATAACCTTAAGCACAGAAGAATAAGTAATGAGCATTTTTGATTGGTGCACAGTGAGAAGATGCTGTTATTGTTTTCGTTAGAAGTCGGGTATTATGTTGCAGCAATCATAGCTATGGTGACATCGATGCCTATGAGGTGGATTGAAATATTACTGTGTTTTGAGAATAAATCAGAAGGAATGGAAACCACCAGAAATTCACGAAGTGGAATAGACAGATATGTACGAAGTGTGTATAATATCTTCAGACGATAAAAACAATTTCTGACTATATCTGAAATGTGTTGTTCAAAACACATTTCAGATATGGTCAGAAATTGTTTACTGCTTGAGGTGCACCTCACATTGCGTAAATGTTTCTGTTCGATTGTACAGTTACGGCCTACGGCCTACGGTACAGATACCTGATGGAAAGTGGTCAACATAGCCTATGGACGTTTGCAACACCAGAGGTGCAGCAATCGCGCTGCCGACCCTTTATAAACCTTCTAAGACCCCTTTTGAAGAACCCCATACTGTAGACGTTCGGGAAAACCCAGGCAGGGAGCTCATTCCACAATCTAAGCGTACGCGGAATAAAGCCTCTATCGGACTTAACGGTGTGCGTGCGCTCTCGACGCAAAGTGTGAGGGTTAAACCCTGTCTATGGCGAGCGGTGCGATGATAAAAGGTAGCCGTGGGCATCATATCAAACAACTCCTCAGAGCACAGACCGTTGTGCAGACGATAGAACACGCATAAGGAGGCAGAGGGAGAGTGAAGCTTTAGTTTACAAGGGGACAAAAACGTATCGGAGAAACGGTTTCGCCACCAGGAATGAACTCACTTACCGATGGATTGCACCGATCTGCCTTCTGGACTCTGATCCAAGGACCGTTAGGATTCACAATAAAAAAACCGACAGTACAACCAACCGTGTCTATAACTTGTAAGGGTTCGTGTCGGACTTGCTGACCGAAAACGCTGGAGTGAGGATCTCGTGGAGTCCTAATCATTCATCAGCCATCTACTAGCGGTGGACTAACCGACTAACTGACGAGGTAGCAATGCTGATACCGCTTACAGATCAGCCAGCATCCGCTCTCAGCAATGTCGAAAATTAAAATCCAAACAATAGTTGCTCCTAGCAGCCAAATAGAAGTAGACACCAGGCTACAAATCCTGATTTTAACTATTATTTAGATTTTAAGCAAATCTTAATTACTTATTGAAGCGCTCGTGGCCCCGCGGTGTCAGTATTCTGTAAACGATCACTGAGTTACGCAACTTTCACTATAGCTGGTCCTCGGATTGGTGACCACTTTGTGGCATTTACATTTGCGAGCGTTTCCGTGCTTCGAAAGGCACGTTAAGATGTTGGTCCTAGTTGCCAGTAACATGGCAGTCGATAAGTCAAGTTGAAGGCCTTAAGGGCAGCTTGAAAATTTTCAAAAGCAGGTAGCCACAACCTGCTCTATTTTCAACACGGCACACGGCTCACCACTTATTACGTGGGACAGGACACACATGGTGAAAAGGGGGCATACAATACGCATGCCTCTGCTACCCCTTCGGGGATACGGCGTGATAGATAAATAAATAAAAAATAATTATTTTATATTTCTTCGAACATCTAATTATGTAAAATGTCCCCGTCCTCTACGATTTAGTTAAGTCTAGTCTTAAGTCAAGGTCAGTTTCACCCCAGTATATTAGTGGTTGTGATACTGAGATTTTCAGTGCATTTTAAGCGGCAAAATGGAAAATCGCTTTTCATTGCATATGTATCACTATCTTTTACGATAGCACGTTAACAACACTTTTATGTCCAAGAAACCACAATCCCCGCATTTAAAACAAGATAAATGTAAACACTAGTTTTAGAAAATACTATACAAAAAGCGTATGGTTTTAGCCATTTTGCCGCCTAAGATCTAATTATTAATGTAACATTTCTAGAACTACATGTGCTGTAAAAAACATCAAGAAAGGAGGTTGAAATTAAACGTTTATTTTGATTCTATGAAAAGCTAAACAATTTTAATTCTTGAAGCAAGTCTGAAACTGTCTCAACAAGTCTGTATTTCATGTTGAAAGTTAGTCTTCTTGCGTCGACAGAGCCGTACCCCATGTTTAGCGTGAAGAGGTCCGGATAAAACTGAAAGAGAAGAAACTTGGTAGGTAATTATATTCGCCAGAATACTCTTCGATAAGTTAGAGTCTATTAAATGAGAGACAGTTGGAATGCATTACAATAATCTCGGGGTTTTTAAGCACAGCGTGAAGATGTACATCCTTTGTTTGGTTAAACGCGCTAATCTCAGAAACTACTGGTCGCATTTGAAAAATTCTTTTTGTGTTAGTCCATTTATCGACGAAGGATATAGACTATATATCATCACGCTACTTCCCTGGAGAGCGGAGCAGTTATCATAAATGTCGACAAATCGGCCAAATTTTAATGCATTATTGTAGAATTTATAAGCGACGGGATTAAATAGGTGCGACGTGAGTTCGAAGTATGTCACGGCTAGGGCATCGAAACTCGGTTCAATTTTGAAAACCCGGGTTTTCGGGTATAAGAGTAATCAAAACCCGAGTAGACCGGTTTTTTCGACCATTTAATTTATATCGTAATTTAAAAAAAATACTAGTCTGCGTTTATATATCGATTTCCTACAATGAGTACAAAATATAAAGGATGAGGAAGAATTAAAATAAATGAAAATAATAAATAAAAAATAAATATCCATCACGCCTTATCCCCGAAGGGGTGGCAGAGGCATATTATATGCCCACTTTTCACCGTGTGGATTTACCTGTCCCACGTAATAGGTGGTGAGCCCATTGCCATGTTGAAATAGACAGACGCAGGTTGTGGCTACCTGCTGTTGAAATTTTTCATGCCGCCCATAAGGCATTCAACCAGGCTTAACGACTGCCATTTTACTGGCAACCGGGACCAACGGCTTAACGTGCCTTCCGAAGCACGGAAACGCTCGCAAATGTAAATGCCACAAAGTGGTCACCCATCCGAGGACCAGCCATAGTGAAAGTTGCGTAACTCAGTGATCGTTTACAGAACACTGAGACCGCGGGGCCACGAGCGCTTCTAAAATAAATGAAACAGTACTTTACGAATTACAAAATCAGTTTTAATGTTTAAAAAAGTGATAAAGATTTATTTTTATCTTTAGAATATTTTAAAACTTAGTAAGTAATCTAGTCTTTTTTTAATTACAGACTTGCAGAGATTAGTTTTAACATTAAATTATTGTTTTACTTTTACTAATTTTATTTAAAAGCTAATATAAATAATATTTTCAAAAGACATTTTTGTAGTATCACAAATAATTTTAACATTAATAAAACTCTTCTTCATTAACAATAGTAAATATTTTTGAATTGACTGCCTCTTTGTCATCATTGCCATCCGACTGCTACGCAAGAGGTCGTGGGTTCGATTCCCACCCAGGATAAAACTTTGTGTGATGAGCACGATGGTTTATTCTGTGTCTGGGTGTTATTTATCTATAATATGTATGTATTTAGAAATATATAAGTATGTTTATCAGTTATCTAGATCCCATAACACAAGCTAATATTAGCTTACTTTGGGCTAGATGGCGCTGTGTGAAAAGTGTCCCACAATATTTAAAAAAAAAAAAAAAAAAAAATTAAGTAACGAATATTTCTAGTCTTCTATTCTACTATTCTAATATAATTTAAATAACAGTTGTTTGGTTAATAATCAGTTCTTTATTTAATTAACTAAAATACTTAGCAAAGTAGTTATGCATTTGACACATTATTTAAACAACATAGTTAATACATACCCTCTGACCACTTTAGAAAAAGAGATTAAATATTATAATTTTGGTATTTTTATATTAGTTATTATTTTATATAAATACATATTCATATAAAATAATAAGTTAGTCCTGTTACCTGTCTAGTTACCTGTTAGTCCGAGACTTTAATTGATCGTGCTAATTAGTGACTAGCACATAAGACCTTTTAGCCTTTTTGTTACCACCTCACTAAAAAGGCAACGGGTTCAAAATTTATTCCAAATTTAACGTCTAAAATAGACACATTTTATTATATTAAATTTATTCGGCCCTTTAGACCCACCCCAATTCCGTGCTTCGGAAGGCACGTTAAGCCGTTGGTCCCGGTTGCCAATAAAACGGCAGTCGTTAAGCCAAGTTGAAGGTCTTATGGGCGGCTTAAAAAATTTCAACAGCAGGTCGCCGCAGCCTGCGCCTGTCCATTTCAACACGGGAATGGGCTCACCACCTGTTACGTGGGACAAAAATGCATACGGTGAAATGTGGGCGTTTAATACTACTGCCTACCCCTTCGGGGATAAAGGCGTGACAATATGTATGTATGTATGTATGAATACATAAAATAATAACTATACTATGAAAACATAATAACTATGAATACATATAAAATAATAACTAATACCATTTTGGATACATCGTAACGTAATATAAAAATAACAGAAATCAGAACTGAATTATTACAATTTCTTCTTACTTATGTAAAATGAACGTAAAAAAATTAGGGCATGCAAAGTTTTGTCACTCAAAGACGAACTCAATCTATTGCAGACAATTCCAGCCAGTTTTTAAATGTTCATATACCAGCGATGGGTAACGCCCTCGCTGTCGCGTAACCGCCATTCTCGAAAAGTGCCATTTCTACCCTCACAGTAGTAAGCAAATCGTCTGAGGGACAAGCTGATCCAGTTTCAGGAGGACTATTATCAGTAGCAACAGCTTCACTTAACTGTCTGTTCAGTTCCTCTTCATTTGTCAAAGTAGACAACTGAATGTCAATTTCTCACTGTCAAATTTCCAAGAGGTATATTTTGTGATTTGGTTGTGCGTTTAATCAGATTAACAATTTCGTTTAGCATTTCATCACCTGTAAGCAGATAAAAACAGTTTTACCTTCATTTTGAATGTTCTCAAAATATATATCCTGATTAGTCAAGTACTGTAGTGTTGCTGTTTGAGTTAGTCTTCTTTTTGCGAATCGTTTGCTCAATGCAGTTGCCATCTTTTTACTTAGTGGTATCTTCTCTTCATCCACGACAGTTTTAATAACATCCAATATTTTATGTGTTTAGGCCAATAAGCCTAAAAAGCGCCTGCCAATACTTGTTACCTCAATACATCCAATCGAGTATGCTTGCGGTTGAGTCTATGAATAAAATCAGTGCGTTTCGAGATTCACTACCGACAACATCACAATTGTACAAATTCTTTTTATTGTAACCTTTCTGCAATAAACCTATTGTGAAACAAAAGGGTGTGTTAAGTCTCGCTCCAAGATTACCTGCGCATTCATTATGGATCTCATCTATATTTGTCTAGTCATCATCACTATATGAAATGTCTGTTTTTAAATCAATTAAAGGTTTTGTAATAGATATTTTCAATTTCAGAAACTGAACCGAACATGGCAGAAAAGGAGTAGGGAGCTGTTAGATGGGAAAACGCGCTGGAGTACAGCGCGTTTTCCCATCTATCAGCAGGGAGTACTCCTGTCCAAAATCAGCACTGACATGTTTTTGAAGGATGTCATCATTTTTTGTCGCAGACCTCTTGAAGAGTTGTACCACTTTTCGTACTTTTGATAGCAGATCGTTGTATCTAAAAGACTGTGAACTGAAAGACTCCATAAACGAGGATTTATTATCAAATTCAACACCATTTTCGTCATTGTCTGTAGAATTCGGGACGTCGTTAAATTCTACAGTTCGCAATCTCTGAGTTATTTACTTATTATTGCATTCGCAGTGGCTTAAACTTAATAAATAACAAAAACAAAAGAATAAAAAATTTTAAAAGTCAAACTCGAGTTTTTTTGTAATCCTCAGAACCGGGAAAACCCGGGGTTTTTCGGTCCGGGTAAACCTGGGCTCGATGCCCTAGTCACGGCCCCCGAGCAAAGCCGGGGGGGTCACCTTGTGAAATATATAGTCCTTAGTAGACACTTCAACGCTTTTAGAGTAACATTTCTCTAAAAAGCAAGTTTTAGGATCGTAGTAACGTACCGGAAAGCCCGCCATTATATCATAATTGATTTCTTGAGTCATTTCGTTGCATTTGAGTATTGCAGCTCGTTCGGGGGTGACGTAGAGCAATGATAATTTTGCCTGCGAACAAGCCAAGAGAAGTTAATTTACCTACTTATTACAGTAACCTATTTCCTAGACCTCTTATGACTATTAATTTTTTTTTATACCCCTGAGGGGAAGACAAGCATACGGCCCACCTGGTGGAAGTGATCCCCGTAGTCTATGGACGTTTTCAACACCCGAAGTGAAGCACTCGCGCTGCCGTCCCTTTAAAAACCTTCTAAGACTTTTGAAGAACCCCATAGGTACTGTAGACATTCGGGAATAAACAGGCATGGAGTTCATTCCACAATCTAAGCGTATGCGGAATAAAGCTCCTATCAGACCTAAACTCACGCTCCGGACACAAAGTGTTAGGGTGAACCACAGACGTTCAAGAGTAAGCAGACTGAACATATTCCTTTGCCCATGGAGCAATACTTCATCCTTTTCACTCTTGCCATTTGTTGTATAAAGCTATCTTTGTTATTCTTGTGTAGCTACATCTAACTCACACTTTGCATGCCACAAAGCATTAAAACGCTCGCAAACGTATATACGTTTGCGAGTGCTTCTGAAGACACGTTAAGCCGTTGGCCCCGGTTGCCAGTAACATAGTAGTCGTTAAGCCAAGTTGAAGGCCTTATGCGCGGCTTGAAAAATTTCAACAGCAGGTCGCCACATCCTGCGCCTGTCCATTTCAACACGACAAAACGACACACGGCGAAATGTGGGCGTATAGTCTGCCTCTGCCTACCCCTTCGGGAATAAAGGCGTGACAATATATCTATTTATGTAATATCTACTTATTACCTGTCTTTTGGGATCGGTCACTTCTCGTATTTGCATGATCATAGTACGCGAGTTGGCTTCAGCGTTCCACCTGTTAAAATAAACTGGTCAATTCGCTTGAGTTATTTTCTTATTATACCACTGAGGCGGCAGACTAGCATACGACCCACTTGATGGAAAGTGGTCACCGTAGCATATAGACGTCGTAACACCAGGGGTGCGGTACCCGCGCTACCGACAACCCTTTTATAAAGAGTGTGTGCTTAAGACCGCACGGTAGAAGTAAAAACTTCATTGGCAATCGCAATCAATTATTACGTATGAATTGTATATATACTAAACACAGCGACACAACAGCGAAGAGCAGCTGACTGTATCTATCTCGCTCGGGTACACTCGGCGTTCCCGAGTTCACCCGATCGAGCCTTTCACCTCAGAGCGTGACGGATCAGCCTAACTTACTACCTTCGGAAAAATCTGTGTGCGATGCGCCAAATAAAGTTTTCACTTCTAAAACCTTCTAAGACCAATTTTGAAAAACTACATACGTAGTTCGTGAAAACCCAGGCAGGGAGTTCATTCCACAATCCAATCGTACACGGAAGATGGCTCTTATCGGATCTTACCGTGTGCGAAGCGTTCCGGTTATTCTTATCAGGTTTAGGGAAGTCGGATGCATCTTCTCCTACCCATTTACACCCAAGCTGTCATGGAGACAGTGTGCATTAGGTTTGAACGACATCCGACTTGCAAGTTACTTTGACTTAGGAGATTGTAAAGACTTTACACTTAGATTTCATACTTACTATAAATGTTAGGCTGATTCAAGGCTCGGAACAAATATTTGTGTGATTCACAAACATTTGTTTCGGAGTTAGACTTACATATGAAGACCACGTGAGCAGATAGCTCAAAAACGGAAAGGTCAAAAGTACTCGGATACCCAGACGTGCGTGTATGAAGCGATTGATGAATCTTGAAGAAGCGAAAGAAGTATGTGTGGATCGCGAAGCCTGGCGATCTGTCCTCTCTGACTACCCCGTCAGGGATACAGCGTTAAGATAGTTGTTTCGGAGTTTGGGTGTTTCCTATGGTTATATTTACGTATTTAGAAATACAAGTGAATGTTTTTTTTACCTTTGAACAAAAGTGTCAGTGTTAAGCTAAAAAACGGCGTGCTCCGTTGGTTTGGACACGTCCAACGAATGAGTGAGGAACGATTGACGAAGAATATATATTGTTCAAAAGTAGAGGATAGAAGGAGTCAGGGTAGGCCGAGACTTACATATGAAGACCACGTGAGCAGATTGCTCACAAACGGAAAAGTCAAAAGTACTCGAATACCCAAACGTGCGTGTATGAAGCGATTGATGAATCTTGAAGAAGCGAAAGAAGTATGCATGGATCGTGAAGCCTGGCGATCTGTCCTCTCCTACTACCCGGTAAGGGAAACAGTGTGATGATAGTTATTTTATGTTTATCAGTCGTCTAGATCCCATAGTACAAGCATATAGCTTATCTTAGTTTGGGCTAGATTGCACTATGTTGAAAGTGTCCTACAATATTTAGTTATTTATGTTTGGATGTAATTTTTGGATTATCCTCTAAATTACTAAAAAAATTCAAACTTTAAATATAATCATCATACCTGCTCCATTGAAAATTATAAGCTCTCGAAAGGAACGCCATGGCGTGGTAGTGGTGCTTCTCCATAACCCACTCTTTGGCACTGGAGCCTTCTACATAGTTGTGGGCGTCGAAGTCTGGGAAGACGTCGCACCCAGCGTCGCGCATCAGCTGGGAAATTTACATTAATCTAAAATATATACTCTATTCTAATAATTATAGACTGTTTGTTTAAACGCGACCGATTTGAAAAATTACTTTTTTTTTAATAGTAATATAATATTGTTGGGACAACCCACACCGCGCCATCTGATTCCATACTAAGCAGAGCTTGTACTATGGTAACCAGATAACTGATAAACATACTTATATATTTCTAAACACATACATATTATAGATAAATAACACCCAGACACAGAATAAACCATCGTGCTCATCACACAAAGTTTTATACTGGGTGGGAATCGAACCCACGACCTCTTGCGTAGCAGTCGGATGCACTCCCACCGCGCCACTGAGGCAGTCAAATATATATATATATATATATATGTTTATCCAAATTAAAAATAATTTATTGAGCCAATTTATAGCAAGACAATATCACACTACTACTCAGAAAAAAGTTGTGTATACTTTTGACTTTCATCTTGAAATTTTTAAAAACAGTGTTCTACTGCTCATTTCAATTAAAAAAAATACTTCTTTTTTATACCACTGGCAGATAAGCATATGGCTCACCTGGTGGAAAATGGTGACCGTAGCATATGGACGTTAGCAACACCAGAGGTGAAAAAAACCTTCTAAGACCCTTTTTGAAGAACCCCATACTGTAGACGTTCGAGAAAACCTAGTCTGGGAGCTAATTTTTTTTCTCTTTTTTTCATATAACTGAGGGGGCAGACAAGCGTACGGCCCACCTGATAGAAAGTACAGTACAGTAGACCGTAGCCTATGGACGTTTGCAACACCAGAGGTGCAGCACTAGTGCTGCAGACTCTTTATAAACCTTCTAAGACCCCTTTTGAAGAACCCCATACTGTAGACGTTCGGGAAATCCGACGCGGGGAGCTCATTCCAAAATCTAAGCGTTCGCGGAAATAAATATAAATAATACCTGAACCATCTTCTTAACCGTGTACCGCTTGTTGAAGTGCTCTCTGAGCGCAGAAGTTGGCGAATTGGCGATAAACTTGAGTCGCACGAAATTGCCGAGACACAGCCACGTCACTGTCACACAGAGGCCTGTGACAGTCACCAGAACCCCTTTGCTAGAAAAAAAAACTAGTCGAAATCGTGCGCCGAGGGCTCCGTAAAAAATCAGAACCTTATTTGGGGTCACTGCCTCTGTGGCGCAGTGGGAGTGTATCCGACTGCTACGCAAGAGGTACTCGGAGAGGGCTCGATTCCCACCCAGGATAAAACTTTGTGTGATGAGCACGATGGTTTTTTCTGTGTCTGGGTGTTATTTATCTATAATATGTATGTATTTAGAAATATATAAGTATGTTTATCCGTTAGCTGGTTTCCATAGTACAAGCTCTGCTTAGTGTGGAATCAGACGGCATTGTGTGAGTTGTCCCAAAGATATTTATTTATTTATTTTTACCCCCCAATTTTTTTATGAGAGCCCATACAACTCAAAGGTATGTACAAGTTTTTGTAATAATTTAAATTTACCCATATCTTTTTATCGTGTCGACTCAGGATCTTGATTTTTATAGACCTAATAGGGACTGAAGACCTATGTTTTTGTTATAAATTTCAACTTGCTAAGTCCACCCTTTGCAGAGAAAATTAATGGTGACAGACAGAAGGTTGAACGGACGAGAGAGGGAACTTATAAGGTTTACGCTTTTTTTGCCTTTTAAGGTAAGGAACCGTAAAAACTTGTTTAGGTCGCCATAATGATTAACGAAAAACGATATCTCAAAAACAGAAGTAGGATACGGAAACATTTTTGTTACGTTATCTATTGAAATTGAAGCGTCTGTAATTCCAAACTAACAGCTTTTCACTGAGTGCAAATGAAAGTATAAATAAATAAATATTGCGGGACAATTTTGAAAAGCAATTAGTATGGTAACTTTTTCTAAATTTAAATTTTAAAGTGGAAAAATTTTTCAGACACGAGCTGGACTCGAACCAGCGTCTTCTAAAAACATTTCGTCTTCTTCTTCGTCGCCTTAAGACGTAAAGAGGTGGATAAATTCGTCAGTTACGAGCAGGTCACGGTGGTGTAGTTAGTGACGCGTCTGGTGCGTTGAACCAGAAGACGCTAGTTCGAGTCCAGCTCATGACTGAAAAATTTTTCCACTTTAAAATTTAAATTTACTGTGGGACACTTCTCACACAGCGCCATCTAGCCCAAAGTAAGCTAATATTAGCTTGTGTTATGGGATCTAGATAACTGATAAATATACTTATATATTTCTAAATACATACATATTATACATAGGAAACACCCAAACTCCGAAACACACATTTATGGATCACACAAATATTTGTTCCGACCCGGGGATCGAACCCGGGACCTCTTGCGTAGCAGTCGGATACACTCCCACCGACCGTGCTACAGAGGCAGTATATATAGTACTTACATAGAGAAACCTATTTTTGCAAATTTTCTCTGACTTTATGTTTGTTTCTGCTAATTTCTGAAACTGCTGCACCGTTTTTAACAGAACTTTTACTGGCAGACAGCTGATTTAATAGGGAGTTACTTGGGCTACATTTTTTCTACGTGTTTCCAAGGAACCGCGGGTAAAACCACGGAACGACCGCTAGTGTTACATAAATTTCCTTCTACGTCTATGTATCTCAAGAAGTACTTAGATCAGAGGAAATTTGTATGCACTACCAGTGGTTATTCGACGTCCTGGATAATTGTTTAATTGAACGAGCTAATCTCAGGAACTACTGATCAGATTTTAAAAAATCGGTCTGTGTTACAGTCTGTGTGTGTGCCCATTTATCGAGGAAGGCTATAGGCCATATATCATCACGCTACGTCACTGGAGAGCGGAGCAGTAGTCAAAAATGTCGACAAATCGGGCAAATTTTAATGCATTGTAGAACTTATAAGAGTCGGGATTAAATAGGTGCGACGGGAGTTCATAGTATGTCACGGGCGAAGTCGGAGGGTCAGTAGTAGTAGTGCTAGTGCTATATATAATGCCCGGGAGCTTTCAAAGTCAGGGTTAAATACTACTTCCCGTCATTATGACGAAGAGTTTTTATTTATTTCTTGCATAAGATGTAGATATGAGGGAAAACTGTAGGAGAAACTGCAGGAAAAACGAAACAAAAGCTACTAAACTTACGAATAGGGATCAGGTTTCACATCCCATCCCTGGTAAGGCAAGTTGCTGTACTTGAGCACGGCAATCCCAATGGGCCCTGCAAATACAAAGCAATTTAATGAAAGATTTACAATAGAATTTCCAGACCTAACTCACCGTAGAGGCATTGAAAGGTCATTAAGCATGGGCTTTCTGCAATGTAGAAGAAAATGCCAAATACAATAAATAATAAAAAAGCAAGGATTCCACAATGGAATTCCAGTATATTAAACGATGTACTATTCGAATGCCATCCCCTAAGACTTATTGTTTCTTTAGTCTACGCCATTGTACGGTCATGTATTTGGGGGCCATATTAGATTTCTAAACTAAAGCTTCGACAAGGCTTATAAAACGGCTCAGTCTGTCGGTCCGTCTGTATGCATCTTTTTCTCAGGAACCATAAGAGATAAATACAAACGTTTTGCGGCATTCATTCAGTACACCATGAATACGTGCATTGCATTGCGTGCAGTGCATGTTGAAGTTTCTACCACTTGCGGTTTTGAAACTGGTTTCGGTTTAGAAGTAATCCGATTGCTTCGCTACGATACGGAAAGGCGCGTTACTTGTTTTCGAAATTTCGTTAGAATCTTCACAAGGCAATAAGGTCGCACCCGTCACTGTGCGATTGTCACTATACCACGTGTTTAGGGACAACCGCCGTCTGATCTCCCAACTCCGTACCAGCGCCGGTGTCTTTGGCTCATCCATTAGACGGCAGATGAGTTCGCTTGGACACCAGAGATCTTGATGCCTATACAGCCATACAACCATTTCACCACATTCCCATGCAAATACATACATAATTACGTATCGCAAAGAGGTAGACAGAATCATACTTTACGCCTACACTTCACTAGTATTATTTGCGAGTCAATTGCCGTGCTAAAACGGACAGGCGTATTCTGTTGCTATATTATTTTGTCAAAAATTGTCAACAATCTGGGTTCAGTTCAATCAGTTCAGATCCAAGACCAAAAGAAAAAAAAATATTGAGCTGCGTAGAGGGGTGTGACAGGGTGATGTAATATCTTCCAAGCTCTTCATCAACGCGCTTGAGGATGTCTTAAAGACGTTGGACTCAGAGGTATACAGCATAAATATAAACGGCGAATGCGCATCTCACACTTTCGGTTTGCCGACGACATCATTTTAGTAGCGGAAACGCTGGAACAGTTGAGCGGGATGCTGCACAGTCCCGACATGTTGTCATTTTTCAAGGTCATGTTTAATCAGCACGTAACGGTTCCAGTATACGTCAAAGGATCGAGATTAGAAATCGTGCAGGAATATCTATCTTAGGCAAGTTATCTAACGAGAGCTTTTTATTCCTGCGTCTCTTTATACAAGGGAGGGCAAAATTGTTTTATTTTTATCAATCACGACATGCCCGAAGGGGTGGCAGAGGCATTTTATACACTCACATTTCACCGTGTGCTTTTTGTTCCATGATGGTGAGTCCATTACCGCATTGAAATAGCCAGACGCAGGTTGTGGCGACCTGCTGTAGAAATTTTTCAAGCCGCCGGCATTTAATTTGTCTACCATGTTACTGAAAGCCTCGATCAACGGCTCTGCAAGTGGAAAAAGGTTAGACTTGCGACTTACAACTTACATAAAACTCCAGTCCTAAATTGGACCGTCAACTTATCCTCATTGAACTTGTAATCATTGACATAGTTCGTGGTCCAGAGTCTGCGATTCTCCTGCCACTGGCAGACGACGGGGGGCTCCGTCCACATCACCTCTTGCGGAAGACTGTAAGATATACCTATAAATTAAGGCAACTATATACTACTATTAATGAGTTGACTTTTTTTGAAGTTATAATTCTTTTGGCGCGGGAAAAGATTATTTATCTGTCATGCCTTATCCCCGAAGGGGTGGTATTATATGCCCACTTTAAGACTTGTGTATTCCTGTCCCACGTAATAGGTGGTGAGTCCATTGCCGTGAAATAATGAGAGTAAATTTTTACGATGCGCGCGCAGACCCGCACGAATAACCGACACCATGATGTTAGCTGATAAGTATTTCCATGATAACTTATAATTACAATAAAAGTTGAAATCGAACACCCTGAAGTTAGCTATAGTCAAAATTTTAGTTTTTTCTACAAACGCAGGATAAGGCGAAAGATAAAATTTTTAAAAAGATATGTATCTTGTTTCGCAAAAGAAGTATACCTTAGATTTGTGATGACACTTTGCTAAGTGCCGGACGATGGCGCCTTACGTCGCCTTAAGATGTAAAAGAGGTGGATTAATTCGTCAGTTTCGAGCAGGTCACGGTAGTGTAGTTGGTAAACGCGTCTGGTGCTTTAGAAGACGCTAGTTCGAGTCCAGCTAGTGACTAAAAAAATTCTCCACTTTAAATTTTTAATGTAGTAATTTTTGTCCCGAGAACAAGTTTCTGTGGGAAACGGGAAAATACTCTATGCGGGCGAAACCGCGGGCGTCAATTAGTATTTTATAAACGGATTTAAGCTAACGTCAAATTACAATAATAATCACAAATTACATTAAAATCAAACGGGTACATTACAACTGAAATAATTTTCAATTAAGTCCAAAGGATTCCAATTAAATCAGTTAAATTACAATAAAGTAAATTGAAGTCATTTACATAATAGACAATAACTATACTAATATTATAAAGAGGAAAGATTTGTAACGAATTGGCTCAAAAAGTACTGTATCGATTTTAAAAATTTCGTTAGCGCCACCAAATCTGTGATAAATGAAGAACCGCTCGACCGATTTTGTGCAAACTTCACAAAAACCATCTACTAAATAGTCCCTCTGGCCAGTGTAGGCCTAAACCTAAACCTCATAAGGCCTAAACCTCACCACCCTCGTACCTTGAAACGGCCAAAAGAATGGCCAAAGAACGCTTACTCAATAAACACCAGAGCCAGCTTCTCATATTGCGCTTCCACCTTTTTAATCTCTTGTTCAATCTCTTCAGGAGTACGCGTGACGCCTGGTGGGGGTGGTGATGGCGCTCGATACTGGACCTGGTACTTCATCGCCTGGAGAGCTTTTGGGAGTTGGACTGTTGAAGAAAATTAAGGTTCTTTTGAGTAAATTCCAGTAAAAAGGTTTAATTATACTAAATGTAAATTCAAAACTAGTAAGTATATAAAGCTGATGAGTCTGTTTGTTTGGTTGAACGCGCTAATCTCAGGAACTAATTGTCGGATCAGAAAAAAAATTATTGTGGTGGATAGCCCATTTATCGAGGAAGGCTATAAGCTATATATCATCACGCTACTACCCTAGAGAGCGGAGTAGTAATCATAAATGCCGACAAATTGGGTAAATTTTTATACATTAATGTTGGTTGCGCCGGTATACGATAAAAGAGCAGCCGCGTTATTTTTTCCATGTTGCATCGCCGATCTACATTTGTTTTTAATTAATTAGCTGTTGACGCTCCCCCCGCTTCCCTTTATTCCATTTCTCTTTCGCACCTACCTTGTCTCGCATAAAAGAGGAGCGAGACAGCTGTATTACGCGCTATCTAAAACGTTGCTCACGGGCAGCGACACACGAACTGAAGACGCTCTGTTAGTACTGCAATGACCGCGCGCGCGCCCGCACAAACCTTTCGCAATAATTGTGTTTTCCATGGATAAATAGTGTTTTCGTACAATGGAACCAGGGATACAAGTCCAGGGACGTCCCCGGCAGCCTCCACCTCAGCATCTCGTAGCAAAAGCAAGGTAGTGTGCCCATTCCTGTTTTCCATTTCTTTTTTTTTGTCGACAACCGCGTGTAAATTTCATTTTGTCTTTCCCCGCAAATACAGTCCTCTTCGAATTTATTTATTTCGCCCGCTCAACCAATTGTAGAATTTATAAGCGACGGGGTTAAATAGGTGCGGCGGGAGATCGAAGTATGCACGGGCGAAGCTGTGGAGTTACCTAGTATGTTATAAATCCAAAACCATTTCAAGGAAAGGGTTGCTAATGGTGGGTGGTGAAATGAAAAATAATGAAGTTTATAAGAATTTTAGGCAAAATGTGTACAACCTACATTTAACCTATTAATTACGTTATTGTTGTTACGTTATTGGTATTTTTTAATGCTTATATTATTAAAAACATTTACAGTATCCTTTAAATCTTAATATCTTAATAATATTATAAATGCGAAAGTTTGTATGGATGTTTGTTACTCATTCACGTAAAAAACTACTGAATAGATTTTAATTAAACTTTACAATAATATAGCTTCATCACCATCCTCTTGCCCTTGTCGCAATTTACTTGGGGTCGGCGCAGTATATTTTTCTTCTTCCATTCATCCCTGTTATTCGTCATCTGATCATTCACTCCTTTCATATTCATATCACTCCTTACACAGTCCATCCATTTTTTCTTTGGCCTTCCTCTAGCTCTCCATCCATCAACTTTCATATTCATTGTTCTTTTAGTGACAAGACTTTCATCCCTTCTCATCACATGCCCATACCAAGACAAACGGTTCCCTATGATTTTTTCAGTCCAGGCGTCATTCTCAAACTCCTTCTAATATATTCATTTCGTATTTTATCCGTTCTAGTCACACCACACATCCACCTTAACATTCTCATTTCAGTTACATGCATTCTTCTTTCATCTAACTTCTTAACGGCCCAACATTCTGATCCATATAATACCACCGGTCTTATAATGGTTTTATATATTTTGCCCTTCAGCTTGAGGGGCAATCGCGGATCGCATGTTGTGGCCGTGACCTGTCGCCATCCAGAATTGATCCGATGTGTAATGTCACGGTCGATTTCCCTATTGCTCTGGATAAGTGACCCCAGGTACCTAAACTGGGAGCATACCGGTAAAGGTCTACCGTAAATAGATACGGCGACAAAACTGGAGAAACCGCCAAAATCGCAAAACATATACTCTGTCTTGGACTTACTCATTTTAAGGCCGACACTCTCCAGTCTTTGTCGCCACATCTCCAGTCTGCTCTGGAGCTCAAGGCCTTCGTTGGCTACTAGTACAATGTCATCTGCAAACAGCATGCACCAGGGAGCCTCCTCCTGTATGTCCGCCGTAAGGGCGTCCATGACTATGAGGAAGAGGTATGGGCTAAGAGACGACCCCTGGTGCAAGCCTATATTGACACCGAAACCACTAGTAGTACCTGCTACAGAACGAACTTGGGTACTACATCGACTATACATTGCTCGGACCATCCGCACATACTTCTCAGGCACTCCTTTCTTCTCCAGGGCCCACCATAACACCTTTCGCGGTATTCGGTCGTATGCCTTTTAGAGGTCAACAAACACCATGTGCAAACACAATTGACGAATACTAAAAATGGCGTCCGCTGTTCTCCGACCTGGCATAAAACCGAACTGGCTCTGAGAAATTTCACTCTCTTCTCTCAGTCGTCGCTCAATTACTTTTGCCCACACTTTCATACTATGTGACATTAGCTTTATAGTTTATTTATGTTTTAAACCCGCAATTTATGTATTCTTTCGCTTTTTGCAGAATCATCAGAATAACAATAGGCTACTTTTATCCCTTTAACAAGTTCCTGTGGGAAACGGGAACGGGAAAACTTGACTACGCGGGCAACCGCGGGAAGTCGCGCGCGTCAACTGTCTTAATAATATCATAAATGCGAAAGTTTGTATGGATGTTTGTTACTCTTTCACGTAAAAAACTACTGAATAGATTTTAATGAAACTTTACAATAATATAGCTTATACATCAGAATAACACATAGGCTACTTTTTATCCCGGGAACAAGTTCCTGTGGGAAACGGGAACGGGAGAACTTTACTACGCGGGCAAAGCCGCGCGCGTCAACGATCTTAATAATATCATAAATGCGAAAGTTCGTGTGGATGTTTGTTACTCTTTCATCTCGACTGTGTTTCATGAACTGTGAATCTGAACACTGCTTTTCAAAACACAGGCAATAATAGCCTAGTTTGGGAACCAGCATTCAACCATCATTCATTCAAAACAAAATGTATCAACTCTTGCCACTAAAGCATTGTACTTACTATTTGGTTCAATAAACTTATTATTATTATTATTATTTATTATTATTTCACGTAAAAACTACTGAATAGATTTTAATGAAACTTTATAATAATATAGCTTATACATCAGAATAACACATAGGCTACTTTTTATCCCGGGAACAAGTTCCTGTGGGAAAGGGGAACGGGAAAACGTCACTACGCGGGCAAAGCCGCGGGTGTCAACTAGTACTACATATTGTTAAAACAAGATGGACGCAAATATTACTTGTCTTCATTGATAAGATTATTTTTATCGTTCCATACGTATTATTTTAAATCGCTTCTGATAATAACTAGCAAAACATAAGTATGTTGATCCTTTTCAAAACACAACACTCACTGTTCTGTTACAGTCTAAGTTCTGTACTGAGCGTACTGTATGTCACTGTAATGATGTAACTGTCAAAAAATGAACAGGATTAAAGATCGGCTGGGCTATAGATGAAGTTGAAAATGATTGCCAGACTATTGATGTAAGTAATTTGATATTTTAACAGTTTATGAAATTTAATTGGTTATTTTCAAACTCTCATACGATTATAATAAATACTTTTAAATAAATAAACTATCTACACGCTGTATCCCTGTCGGGGTAATCGCAAGGCCCCGAAATTTATGTACTTATTCTTTCGCTTTTTGCAGATTCATTAATCGTTTCTTACATGCACGTCTGGGTATCCGAATAGTTTTAGCCTTTTTGTTCTTCAGCAATCTGCTCACCTGGGTTTTTGTTTTCATTTGGCACGCAAAAATGACGTGCCCGTGATTGAGGGCCGCTATCTCAACCTGCAGGGCTCCGAATGCGACCCTCATTTTGAAGGCCCAGAAATATGCCTTTTCACGCTTCTCTTAAAGGACCCAGGATTGTAAGAGGAGAGAAACACGTGCGCCAAGTCTTCGTGTATTTTATTCTCCCCAGACTCCTTCTACCTTCTACTTTTGAACAGTAAATATTCATCATCAATCGTTAATCACTCATTCGTTGGATGTGTCCAAATTAATGGAGCACGCCCTATTCTGCTGATACTTTAATTTAAACTTGTCATAAAAATGTAAAAAAAATAAACACTCAAGCGGGTTATTCGTCAACTCACACAGAAACTCGCACTACCGTGACCAGAAAAAAAAATTAAATTAAAATGTGCCATCTCGCACATCTCCCGATCGTGCGAGTTTTCTATGTGCTTGTTTCTATGTTGACGAATAACCCACCCAAGCTGCCCAGACAGGTGTTCCATCTCTTTACCATGACCTCGTCTGTTATTAAGCTGGTGCACCAATTGATGGCAAGACTTGACCCAATCTTACGGTGAAAATTTCATTTCAGATTATGCTGCTTCTGTCTATCATGGTTTCACGCCGAAGTCAATAATCCATGGATGAAAAACGTATGTCTTACAGGGTATATGACAGATAGGCAATCATGGGTCAACGCGACAGGGGCGTTAAACGTTTTACTGGGTAAGTTCTATTTGATTAGTACCTTATATAATAATACCATTATGATTAGAGAGAGAGCAGAATGGAATGGAATGAAACGGAGTGGTATGAAAGACGTAGACGCACGGCCCTATCGAATTATGGATACAAGAAATTAATTTCTTGGCGCATTATTTAGATTTTGCTATATCTTCTAAGATATTCATTTCATTTGCAACATGTAAGAGACAAAACAATCTTCATGAAATGCTTAAGACAATTAACGTATTAAAAATGTAAGGATAATTTGGATTAATAACGTATTTGTGTAAATAGTCTTCAAATTACCTATAATTGCTAATTTTTAAAAGTAAAAAATTGATATAGTATTTTATCCTTAAGAGATATACGAGTACATATATCGTTGCCGACTTTTTTGTAGACCTATAATAGATACACCATTACACAATACATTCATCATTGTTTAGGCAGTGTTTTCGTTGAAAACTCCCAGACGGTTTTTTTTTTCAACACCCCTAACAAATATATTTAATTTAGTCAATGCATACAAAAACTTTCAAATCATACATAAAAACCTTCATTTTATATTAATTAAAAAAAACTGCAGCAAAATCTGTTGCTTTGTTTTATAACATGTAGTGATAATAGTTCTACAGAAAATTCTACGTTAGCATATGTCTATGTCTTAAGAATTTTACTAAACTACTTGGGAAAAGTGATAGGGGAAAACGTCACTGGGCTGCGGGCAAAGGTATCAGCATAATAATAGGTCTTTACCTATGAAATTGCCGTTCTGCAGTACTGGCCATTTTAATTCAAAATATTTTTTAATTTGGTTAAAAATTCTAATTTCAATTAAATTTTATTTTAAAAACATGGAATTCTTTTTCCGAAAGTAGTCATTTGTTTATTGATTAGTGTTACATTTTTATTGCATTTCAATCTTTTTCGTCATCATGGATACGTTAAAAATTCGAGTAATTATGGAATATGAGTACCGTCGTGGCAGCAACGCGGCACAAGCGGCACGCAACATCAACGAAGTTTACGGAGCTAACACTACAAACTAACGCACCACCTGTTATTGGTTTGCTCGCTTCCGTTCTGGAAATTTCGTCCTGAAAAATGGAACTTGCAGTCCTCTGAAGACTTTGGTCAACAATGACGAATTAAAGGCGATTGTGGAAGCTGATGATACACAGTCTACGGCTGAATAAGCAGCAGCTTTCGACGTTAGCGTCAAAACAATATTGGTCCATTTGCGTCAAATTGGCAAGGTAAAAAAGCTTGACAAATGGGTGCCCCACGAACTCAATGATCGCTTGCGCGAAGTACGTCGAGACGTGCCTTGCACTGCTCAACAGACACACAAATGTAGGCATTTTGAACCGCATTGTTACCTTCGATGAAAAATGGATTCTGTTTGATAACCGCAAGCGCTCAGTAAGTTGGTCGGATCCTGTTTAACCACCTAAACAATGCCGTAAACGAAAACTTACCCCTTGAAAAGTGATGGTCACTGTTTGATGTTGGTCAATCGCTCGTCTCTGCTGCTCCTGCACGACAACGCGCGACCACATACTGCACAGCAGACGGTCTCCAAGTTGCAAGAATTGGGGTTGGAAGCTCTCCGTTATCTGTCCTACTCACCAGACCATGCGCCTACAGGCTACTGCTTTTTCCAGAATTTGGATAACTTCTTGGCGGGAAAAAAATTCAATACCCGAGAGGCAGTAGAAAAAGCCTTTGAAGAATTTGTTGCCTTCCGTCCAGCTGATTTCTTTAAGCTGATTCAAAAATAATAATAATCAATAAACTGCCACTGCGTTGGCAAAACATGCATTGATTGCATGGGTGATTACTTCGATTAATACAAATAAAAAATACATTAAAAAAAATCGTTTAATTTTTTTCATACAAAACGGCAATTTCATAGGTGGTCTTCTACTAACTTATACTCTTAATATAACTTGTTTTACATTTCAGCCGATATGAATAACTCTATCGACATGTCTAACATCAAAAACCCCGTACCGCTGCTGCAGCAAAGGTTCTACAGCATGCGTATAGTCAATGGTTATGTCAAGTATTTAAGTTTTGCTAACTGTGGACTCCATAGAGTACCTTTGGTAAGTTTTTTCATTAAATGACTAACTGATACGAGCGGCTCCGCTCGATTGAAATTTGGTTATTGCAAAAAGTGTTTAAAAGATGTTGCTGTATTGCTTCTATATAAATGTAATAACTTTTATCCAGGTTTATCAACTGTCTAATTATGATGGACGCTATCTATCAGACACGGTAGAATATATGACATTCTATGGTAACAATTTCGATGGTTCAAATTCTAAGGATAAGGAGTATGATGCATTTATCAATGCCACCGGTGTCATATCAGTAGTTAATCCAAGTGCTGTTGTAAATCATGGTAAGATAATCGATTTTCACAGAGTCAATGTAGAAGAATAGAAAATAATGGATGTTCTAAAGTCTCATTAAGATCTTCGGAGGCCAAAAGAATCTCACTTGCAAGTGGTATATCTCCTGATATACCACTTGTTGTTGATAAGACCAGGCTCGTTGGGAGATAAAACGGTAGTAGCTCCTGCCAATGCCGAAAACATAAAGTCAAATTATAGGTACTCCTAGTAGTCAATAGAAACAGATCTCAGGCTTGGAAGCAACTAGGAAGACATTATCAGATGGGAAAAAGAAAAAGGAATGTAAAAGAAAAAAGAATGAGATGATTGGAAACCGAAAAAATATGTTAAATTACGAAATGACAATGTTAGTTAAAAGAATTATAATGGAAGCTAATACAAATCACGGATTTTATTTTGCTTAAAACACTTTTATTTGGTAGAGGAAGCTAAAACAATCATTTAAATCAGTCTATCACAGTCGACTGCTGGATGTCACAAGTCTAATGAATGACCCAATTTTCGCCAAATTATAAGCGTAATTGACCTTACTGTACCACGCTGGCCAGACTGGTTGGTACAGGGTTTAGTTTCTAGTTTTCTTTCACTTCACCGTGACCCGGTGAGGCTGACGGTCCTAAATACCTCAATAAGGCCCTATGATTTCTAATACTCTCATTTTATAATATTCTTATAATTTATATTGCAAGTAATTATTTGTTTTATTTTAGAAGCTACTTATGTCTGGTCAGCGAGTCTGGAAGGATCTAACTTCCCACGACTAAAAGAACTGGATTTAAGATCATGCGCCATCCAAGTTCTTAATCCGCATATTTTTCGACGAATGGAAAATTTAGAGTCTCTTTATATCGGGGAGAATCAGATTTATCACATTTATTCTGATGCATTTAGAGGACTTACAAATTTAGAACATTTAGATTTCAGTAGAAATGACCCTCGAGACGAAAGTGGTAATTCAAAGAATTTGAACACAGATTCCGTTAATGTTTTTGAAGAATTAATAAATTTGGTGTCATTAGACTTGTCACATACAAGACTGACACCGAGAAACTTTGGCATGATAATGGGTCTGAGAGAAAAAGTAAGAAGTTTGTCTGTATGTAATGCTGGTTTAATTAATCTACGTGTTAGTTTATTCAACAGATTAAAATTGGAAATTCTAGATGTATCACAAAATAATCTTATATTGGATACACTTGACAGTTTACAAGGTTTAGAAAGCAATCTTCGAGTATTGTATGCAAGAAATATTGGTCTGAAGAGCATCAACATATTTAGGAATTTCCATAAATTAGAGATTCTGCAATTAGCAAATAATGAAATTAATCAATTTAGCAGCAATATTGCATCCACTCTGCACAAATTACAAATCTTAGATTTAAACAATAACAGATTAACGAGTTGGACAAACAGAACTTATTCTATGATGGCAAATTTGAAGTTACTTAGCCTGGAACATAATAATATAAATGTAATTTCTAAAGCAATGGTTGAAGATTTAAAAGAAATAGATTATTTAGCTATGTCAAACAATTTTATTATATGTAATTGTGAAGTAAAGGATTTTTTTGAAATGGCCGCTATTAACGAAAATAAATTCCCGGACACAGAGATTGAACCATCGAGTGCTATCTTGTATCATATAGGTTATGAATTTTATAATAAACTTATAGTTAATAGAAACATAGTCGTGTACCAAGGTAATGAAGATATTGAAGAAACAGGCAGATTTCGTTTGTTAGATTACCAGCCTGGTGCATTTCAATGTATGAAGGTACCTGAAGGCGTTGCTGTCTCGATTTACGATATGAACAATTGCAATGTTCAAAGGGACCTCCTCGGCTTGGAGACTGGAAAACGGATGCTGCTCGTATTGCTTATAATACCCTGTTTGCTGCTACCAATGGTTTTGATTTTTCTATTTAGAAGACATTTGAAATATTTTTATATAACCATGAGAAATTCAACATTGCAGAGCGTGATTAACAAAACTAAATCGAACGTTAATGGTATGATATATTTTATGTTTTCTTTATTGTAATTATTAAGATTACGGAGAATTTTCATTATATTTTTTTCACGTTACTAAGGTATTAAGCCTTTTTGATTATGGTGTGTAATCCCTAACGCATTTCAATCCACCAAAGCGGATAGGTGGGTAAGAGAAATGTTTTCCCCTTAGTCGTCAATAAATAAATATATTGTGGGACTTTTTTTATAAAATTTACAACCCGGGATCTCGGCGCGGCAGTCGCATTCACTAACCACCGAGGCAGTTAAACAGTCGTCAACCCTGGCGAATTCTGACTGTTGTTTGAAGGTTAATTCCATAGAGGTGGACCTAATACAAAGCCCTGTGAAACACCACACGACATCTATTGCCGTTCTATACGCGTAGATGAATGCTCGCTCTCTGAAAGGTGGCCTGGCCTACCATGCTGATGATGTAACAAGGAAATCAACCTAAGAATTAAAATATAGCATTTTTTTATTGATCGGAGCTGATGTGTGTTATCATTAACTTTCTCAAATGCAATAGTTATATCACTAATAGTTTACAATGGATTTCTAGGCTCCCATCATAGTACTCTTGTCTAGTACCTACCTTATATCTTGTAATTTATATTACTTTTACACTAAAGTTATTTTTTTTAAGATTTTATTCTATTCGCCTACGGGGCTTTGAATCATTGTTGGGATTTTGAATATTTTTGGTGTTTTAGAAGTGTCGTAAACAATAAGCAAATATATACCATTCTGTTAAAGATGGCGTGATATACAACTACGATGTTTTCGTTTCATACTGTAACGAGGATCGGGAATGGGTGCTGGACCATCTTCTACCTCACATGGAATCTGATTGTACTATTAGTGCCTGTTTGCATGAGAGGGATTTTCAAGTGAGTCTTTATAAATCTCTGTTTATTATATCAAACCTCTCTAGTTTTGAAAAGGATGTAATTTATAGACAACTAATTAAAATTATATTGTATTTTGCTTACATTATTTCACTCTGGGATTTGCATAATAAATTATAAAAATTATTCTAGATGGTGAGCCTAGGTGATTCTAGGTTGTGGCAGAGAATATCCGTTGTATGATACCAATAAATTTAAAATAGTTATTATTAGAAACTGAATTGGCGTGTCTTTTGGTATTTGTCACATCAAGCAACCCCAATACGTAGATAGTAACAGAGAAACACGTGTATTGTATATCAATAAATACATAGTTTTGATTTTGAGTAAAGCGTTGACTTGTAATTATTGATGGAAGATTCATGATTTACGTAGTGTCAGTCATTTTGACATTAAATTCTGAATTAGTCATGTCTCTCACAACGACGGAGCGTGTGCAGTTATTTTTCAATTTATATGACAGAACTACGTTTGCCAGGTCAGCAAGTAATAATATTATATTTGCAGGTGGGGCTTTCAATATTAGAGAATATAGTATCTTGCATGGATCGCTCGAGGTTCATCATGCTGGTCATCTCACAACAGTTCCTGGTCAGCCGCTGGTGTCAGTTCGAAATGCATCTAGCACAACATCGGTAAACATCTCGGACTTTTTTTAAACATAACTAGCTGTTCCTCCTGGCTTCGCCCGTGACATACTTCGAATCCCGTGGCACCCATTTAATTCCGTCGTTTGTATTTTTTTTTTAATTTCCCAATAATTTATGAACATTATCCAATTTCATTGATTACTTCTCCGCTCTTCAGTACCTATACGCCCGCACGGCCCGGGTCGAATTGTGGTTAAACAAAATTAATTTCTTTGCGCATTTTTAGAATTTGCGATAACTCGTAAGATATTCTTACTAAGTAAACGGTTGTACTCACGTGTATATTCATATACTAAACGTAAGATATTCATTTAATTTGCAAGGTGCAAAGAAACAAAATAATCTTGATGAAAAGGAATTCTAGCAAATTTGTGTAAATAGCCCTTAAATTAACGCTTTTTAATTGATGGTTTTTAAAGTATTAAAATGGATATAGTATGTTATTCTTAAAAGATATACATATACCGTCCCGAACTTTTTTGTAGACCTCTATTAGATATACAATTGCACGATACATTATTTTGTTCTATCTCAAAGGGTTTAGGCAGCGTTTTCGTTGAAAGAAACAAAATAATCTTGACTGTTTATTTTTTCCGACATTCCCAACAAATATCGTTATAATTTAGCCAATGTATACAAAAACTTAACAAATTATACATAAAAACCCTCCTTATGAATCACTCTAGCTATTAAATAAAACCGCATCGTAATTCGTTGCATAGTTTTCGCTGATTAGCGAAAACAGACTTTGTTTTATAATATCTAGTGATAACTGGGAGTCGCACCGCGGTTTCATTAGTTTAGTGCTCGATTCCGTAGGGATACGGTAATAAAATGAATCCTAAGTTATTCCTTATAGCTATCCGCTAGTCATTATATCGATAAATGAAGGCCACCAATTAAAATAATAATCGATGTCAAAGAGTTCTATATTAGTTATAATCATTTTACAGCCTCCTAGAAACCCGCCGAGAAGACTTAATCTTAGTTCTTCTAGAAGACATCCCAAGACGCCTCCGACCGACAACGCTGCATTACTTGATGTTGACAAAAACTTATATTGTCTGGCCAAAGGAGGACTCAGAGAGACAATTCTTCTGGAAGAGACTGAACAAAAGACTTGTGTCGCCGAAAGAAAAAGTGGCAGAAAATGCGTCTTTAGCATAAGTCTTCTTATTAAACTGTTGAATATTTATTTGTGTGTTTGGTTTTGTCTTTGACTGTTAACTAACTTCACGCTGTTTTACTGACGGGGTAATCGGAGAGGACAGACTATACGACTAAATTGTTTTAAGCAAAAGGTGAAATTTCTTTCTTGCCGCGTAAAATCCACTAAAAACCTTAGTAAACAACCACTATTATACTGGGTAAGACTGATCTTGACTTAAGCCTAGATTTGACTAAGCCGTAAAGGACGGGGACATTTTAGATACTAAGAAGATTGAAGAAATAAGAAATTAATTAAGATTTGGCTAAAAACTCTTAGTAACCAGGCCATAAAATAATTAGAAATAAATTGGTTTAACACAAAATTTATAAATATGTATATAATACAATGTGTTAAGGAGACCCTGTCCGACCCGAAAAGGGCACACAGGCACTTCAATAACATAACAAGAAAAACCATATTATTAATAAGTTTAAAATAGTTATCATTTATTTAAATGCGTGTTTTTAGTATCAGAATTAGGCAAATTTGCTTAAAATATAGCAAATTTTCAAAAACTGACAACGCCTTTGTTGGCATGCGGCGACGAGTGTTTGTGATATCAAAATAAGCCACCGGCAGGTGTAAGCTGTCCCTTTGACCTTGCATTTCCGAATAGCCCTTTCCCTGTGTTGCCATGTAAGCTACCACATTAGATTAATTTTATTCGGGGTAAATTTTTGGGGTAAATTTTGGGGGTAAATTAATTGGGTTAATTTCCAAAAAAAATATTACACGAATAAAATCACATCTCGATACCTACCAATACCTTCACGGATCGAACAGGTTTTTCTTAACAAATTGTACAAGATTTATACATACAGGCGGTGAGTATTATGGAGTGCCTCATATACTTCGGTTGCGGAGGCGTAGTGATGAGATCCAGGTTCAAAACTCCACCACATATCCTGCAGCAATTAATATTATTGTAAATTAGATGCAGCGTCTTACTTAATCTTCTTAGGACACGTCAAACGAATGAGTGAGGAACAATTGAAGAAGAATTTTTATTGTGCCCAAAGTAGGAGTCAGGGTAAGCCGAGACTTACATATGAAGACCACGTGAGCAGATTCCTCAAAAACGGAAAGGTATTCGGATACCGAGACGTGCATGTATGAAACGATTAATGAATCTGCAGGATGCCAAAGAAGTATACATGGATCACGAAGCCCGGCGATGTATCCTCTCTGAATACACCGTCAGGGTTACAGTGTGAAGGTTTTATTTTTTATTTTTATTTTTTTGTCGCGGGAATGCGTTTACCCGCCGTCATCCCTGCTTCGGGGGCAGCGCGGATGGTGTGTGGGACTCCCAGCCCTTTGGGGGCCGTCCTACCCACTAAACCCCGCGGTGTTTCACCTTCTTCCCAACCGGGTCGCAGGATAGGCCTGAGGGCTATTCACTGCGACCCGGCTAAGGGAATGCCCCAAGATGAGGCTCTCCTCGGGGGGTCAGATGCGCTGCTCCCCACGATCTCCCGGAGGAGATTAGTTTGTGCCCGCTTCGAGCCGTCCCCAAACGTCCACGTGAGACCAGAGAGGGGTGGAGAGCAATCGAGCGGGCACTTGAAGGCACCCCGGAACACGAGGGGTGCCAGCCGCCTGAAGGCCATTGTGAACGGGGCCAACAGTGTGAAGGTAGTTAGTTAGTACGTTTGCAATTAGTAGACTTGACCCCTACTACTAGAACTAGAACGGTAAATAATTCGTCGTTCAATACAGAGCCGACAGAAAAAACTGTCGGTTTTCGTAGTCTACTATTACAATTAATTAAATTTAATTAATATCCATCACGCCTTATCCCCGAAGGGGTGGCAGAGGCATATTATATGCCCACTTTTCACCGTGTGGATTCCTGTCCCACGTAATAGGTGGTGAGCCCATTGCCGTGTTGAAATAGACAGACGCAGGTTGTGGCTACCTGCTGTTGAAAGTTTTCAAGCCGCCCATAAGGCCTTCAACCAGGCTTAACGACTGCCATTTTACTGGCAACCGGGACCAACGGCTTAACGTGCCTTCCGAAGCACGGAAACGCTCGCAAATGTAAATGCCACAAAGTTGTCACCCATCCGAGGACCAGCCGTAGTGAAAGTTGCGTAACTCAGTGATCGTTTACAGAACACTGAGACCGCGGGGCCACGAGCGCTTCACTATTACAATTGCGATCCAATAGAATGCTATATGTTATTAACACGTGTAGCGCCTGTAAATAGCTCTTAATTTGCATTTTTGGTAGTCTATATTAATATTTATATAGTCCGAGACTACCAGGACTTTAATTGGTCATGCTAATTGGTGTCTAGCACATAAGACCTTTTAGCCTTTTACCCCCTCACTAAAAAGGACAACGGGTTCAAAATTTCTTCCAAATTTAACATCTAAAATAGACACATTTTATTAAATTTATTCGGCCCTTTAGACCTACCCCAGGTCCGTGTTTCGGAAGGCACGTTAAGCCGTTGGTCCCGGTTGCCAATAAAATGGCAGTCGTTAAGCCAAGTTGAAGGCCTTATGGGCGGCTTAAAAAAATTAAAAAGCATGCCTGCGCCTGTCCATTTCAACACGGCAATGGGCTCACCACCTGTTGCGTGGGACTAAAATGCATACGGTGAAATTTGGGCGTTTTATATGCCTCTGCTTACCCCTTCGGGGATAAAGGCGTGACAATATGTTTGTATGTATTTATGTATATTAATATTTTGAAAGCTAATAACAGCTATTTTATCTCTATTCTGCAGCTTGAAAAGTGTGATGGTAAAATATATATAATAGTTTTAGTAGACTATCTAGTTTTGGACTAATTGCAATAGAACCGCTATAGAATAGAACTAGAACCGCTTTCTATTGGAAAATAGTAGACTCAGCCCCCAGTTCGTTACAAATGCACCACTAGTAGGTGACGTCAATTGGACCCCACCCTTAGAGTATACATAAGTATGTGTATCTCCTACACCCTACAAATTCTTATACGTCAACGGGTCAAGATAAGAAGGATCATGAACTGACCTGTATTTTCTTAAGTTGACTTCACCTGCTCTGGTCCTGGTTTTACATTGTTTTAAATATTTCTGGAAAAGCTTTTCTGTAACAGTAGATATTTACATTAATATCAACTGCCTCGGTAGCGCAGTGGTAGTGTAAGCGACTACCGTGACTGAAGATCCCGGGTTCAATTATTGGGTCGGAAAAAAATTGTGTGATCCACAAATTTTAATGTTTGTTTCGGAGTTTGGGTGTTTCATATGTAGACCTGAGAAATTTACCTTTAAATAAATTTAAAAAGTTTATTAAAAGCAAGCTTTGTGAAAAAGGTTTTTACTCCGTTACAGACTATTTGCAGGACAGGGACGCCTGGAAATGATCTGCTGGCAAAGTGAAATAAAATTAAATTGTAAATAGGCCATAAAAAAAAAAGCCTTCCTAAGTTTCTTGCCGGTTCTTCTCAGGTGGGCCGCGTTCCGAACCGGTGGTCGCTTTAAATATTTTAAATAGGGTATGACATTTTGTAAGCGCCGTTAAAATGGTCTATGCAAAATAAAGATATTTTTATTTTATTTTATTTTTATTTATAATGAGTAAGTATTTTAAACATAAAAGTATGTATATCAGTTGTCTAGATCCAAGCTTATTTTAGCTTAATTAGCGTTCTGTAAAAGAAATATCTTAAAATATATATTACTATTTTATTTTAATATAACATTTAAATTACAATTACATATCATTTTAAAATTCATAACATGTTTTTATTTACAATCGCTGTGATTTGTTCGTACTAATAGGCTCACCACCTGGGGGCCGAGTTTGTTATTTCAATCGTGTCGAAAAAGATCCGAAATCGTCGCTCAATAGAAAGGCACCGGTACAATTATGACGTTTTTTTGTAGTATACTATTACAATCGTACTCCAATAGACCTTATCTGTCGGCCGATAGAATTCTTCTAACACATACCGCGCCAGTGGCCGCTAGTCAGTGACATTTTTGATAGTCTACTAACATGTTGACAGCTATAAACAGCGATTCTGGTTCTATTCTACTGCTTGTCAATAGTAGACTCGGCCCCCTGTTATGTGAGTCAAAAATGCATTACGGCATATAGTATACTTCTGCCACCCCTTCAGGGATAAAGGTATGGATATTTTTTATAGCGCGATGTCTGATTCTCAGTATCGATGTAGTTAGTTTTCCGCTATGTGGCGTTGGTCGCCACAAAGGCATTACTGATGGGTAAGCTATTAATTCTATACTCACCGTTTATAGTGACTTGACACTGTCTTGGTTCTTCCACGGTCGGTGGTTCCATCATATTCAGATTATCCAACTCTTCTTTCTCTTTCTCATTTTTTGTATATCTTCATAATGAAAGAGAAGTAATTAACCAATTAATTACTTACTTAACTGCTGTCTGACAATACGGCTAATATGAGACTGAACAGAAGCGGACTAAGGACCGAGCCCTGGTGTACCCCGACGGTGATGGGGAAGGATTTCGTGTCGACAACAGCAGTCCGAACCATGGAATCGCAGTCGCGGTACATGTCCCGAATAGTGTCAATATAAATCTCTGGAACCCCTTTGGACCGCAGTGCCCACGAGATCATCGCTCGAGGAACACAGTCGAAGGCCTTCTGCATGTCTAGGATCAGACAGTGCAGAGGCGTGTTCTTCGTCCTGTATTTTTCCGCGACAACCCTAAGAGCAAAAATCCGGATGCCGGATCCGAGAATCAATAATCCTCTCGAAGATATTCATTTGAAAAGCAATAAATAGTATGCTAGGCTATATCATAAAATTAAAATGCAAAGCCTCAAGCAAGACTTGAACCTACGTAGCCATAAGACGGAAGAGGTGGATAAATTCTTCAGTTCCGAGTTTTCTCGATAGTTTAGTTGGATAAGCATTTCACCCGGCAAGCAAGAAGTGGAGAGTTCGAGAATCTTTTGCAGATGAAAAATTCTCCACATTAAATTTGAAAAGATTCGTTCCAGAAAGAACAAGAAATAGAAACAATGAATGGGGCTTTTTGGACCCCAAGGCTAAGTGGAAGCTAAATTTAAAGATGCTCGGACAAGTCGGTGATTACTTTTAGAATTAAATTTGTTTATCACAGAAACATCTTTAAATATACACTTCTTGTACGTTATGAAGAAGTCTATCTCATTGCCTGTGATAGTAAGCTCTAGCAGTTTCTTAGTAACTCACTGATTTGCCTTGAGGAATCTCTCCAAAACAAGAGTCTTCTCTCTTATCTGACTAAAGAACTTGGCTCTCATGTCATCTTGCTGCTTCTTCGTGCTGATCATATCTTGTAGTTCTTTCTCGTTAAATTTGAATAAATCTGGCAACAAACAACAACAGTTGGGTGAAAGAGGCTACATCCAGATCTCCAAGACAACCTCATCCGCTAGCGTTGCCCCTGCTATGGTTTGGTATGCATATAATGTGATTATTGTAATCGTCTGAACGCATCTCTCTCGTCTCCAGATACACTTGGTTGGTATAAAAACCTTTTATAGTAAGGCGTCTCTAGTATGTTGTGAATGACATTGATTCCTTGATCTGTGACCTGTGCCTATCCCTTCTTTGCAATGTATGTGCTACGATTCTCAAGGAGTAGGTTTTTTATAAATTTGGCATGTTAAAAGCCATGCCTGCCTGATGTAAAGCAGAGTTGACGACCCGTGATTCAGGGCCGCGTTCCCAGCCAGCAAGGCTATCTGGTTACCGGCCCAGATATACGTCTATTCACGCTTCTTTTAAAGGACTCAGGATTGTGAAAGGAGGGAAACACGTGCGCCGACTGAGAGTTTCATGCATTTATGGTGCGACATAAGACAGATTCTTTCTTATTTCATACCATAAAAGCATGAAACTAGAAAATTTCATTGAAATAGAAAAATACCTACCCACATCCTTGTTTGGTAGTATCCCTGCAGTACCGAAGGACCTCGAGGCTTCACTTAGCAAGTCTATCATAGACCTTGCCGCCCGAACGCATACGCACGAACCATCAATAATTTTCGGCAGCGTTACACTTACTTTTATAGACGGGAAAGTCAATTGTACCGGCTCTCTGAGAAAAATAAACTTTTTTTAAATATTTGAAACGTCAAAATGGCGCCTCCCTCCTGATGGAAAGCAAAGACGACGATTCGTGATTTAGGATTCTTATTTTTTAAGGGCCATTTGTGAGAGACTCCCAGCCTCGAATGGGCCTGATGAATAGAGGTACTTACTACCTTAATGTTCAATCGTCTTTGTAGTGTTGAATGAGCCATGAAAAATGACTCAAAAGCTAAGGGCCGTATTTTAGAACGTTCTCAATACTCAAGAAACGCTTGAGGCTAGCTATACCTTATAAATACTACTCTCAAGTGTTTCTTAAGTATTGAGTAACGTTGTAAAATACGGTCCTATAAGACATGTGATTTCATACTCATTATCATATGTATATATCTAAATACCACAAAGCGGTTACCCATCCGTAATCACCCATAGCGAAAGTTACTTAACGCTGTGATCGTTTTCAGAACGCTGAGTCAGTGGTGCCACAAGCGCTTCAATCTGATCTTATAAGAGTTCCGTTTTTTTCCTTTTGAGGTTCGAAACCCTAATAATTACTTACGGTTCGTGTTCATGCCCTTTTGGTTTTCTAGTTGGCTGCTTGATAGCCACCCAGATGTTTAATTTGAGCCCGTTAAACCGTCTCTCATACGTGGCAAGTTTCGTCGATTCAAAGTTCAGGTATTTTTCTAGATCTCGTAGAAGGAAATATGATGCTAATTGTATTGTTTCCGAGAGCTGGGCTCGGAGAGTAAGACGGATCTGTGGGGAGGAATATTTTTATTAATGTTACTTAGGAAATAAAGAGAATTTAATTGAATTACTAAATACAGATGACATGACATGACATACATGACAGATATTTTATATACTACTCGGGACTTCACGCGAAACAATTTTGTACTTACTTTCACCGACGACCGACAACTCACACAACGCCATCTGATTCCACACTAAGCAGAGCTTGTACTATGTAACCAGATAACTGATAAACATACTTATATATTTCTAAATACATACATCATCATCCTCTTGCCCTTGTCCCAATTTACTTGGGGTCGGGGATGACTAAATTCCATACTGCAATATGTTTTGGCTTGGTTTTTATGGTCAGCCGCCAGCTTGACACCAACCCTACTTGGGAATGCTATCGTTTGGTGGTTTGCCTACCACCACACGGGTGCCTTTCCAAGCCTTTCAGTACTCCATACAATAATAATACATACATATTATAGATAAATAACACCCAGACACAGAATAAACCATCTTACTCATCACACAAAGTTTTGTCCTGTGTGGGAATCGAACCCACGACCTATTGCGTAGTGCGTCGGATACACTCCCACCGCGCCACAGAGGCAGTCACATAACATTGTGAAACCACATTCACCGTCATACCTGCAGTATACCTAGTAGATGATAGTATGTGAAACCACGTAAAGCTAACCACTCTAACACCAAGGCTACTAGAGCAGCCTATTTCCTTATTGTTGATCTATGGTTTTAGTTCATGAATTGCACATCAGTCGAATCGATAAATTATCTGTGTAGTGTAGTCATAAAAACTACATATACGTTAAAATTAAAAGAAAACTCAGTATAAACATTTGGGGATGAAGAGTCCGCCTGACTGTTCATAGTGTATCTGGACAGTTGCCTGCAGAAGGTGAAAGATTTTAATATGGGTGTGAATATGGGTGACTTTACAGTAAACTGTCTGCTGTACGCTGATGATGCGATGCTCATGGCCTCATCAGAAGCCGACCTTCAGACATTAGTCACTAATATGAAAGAGGAGTGTGAAAGTAAGGGTCTTCGCTTGAATGCAAGTAATACTAAGGTTCTAGTATTTGAAAGAGGTGACGTAAGAACTAAATGCGAGATTAGGGTAAACCAGGAACGACTAGACCAAGCGAATGAAATTGTGTATTTAGGGAGTATGTTTAGCGCGGATGGAAGATGTGATTCGGATGTAGAACGGCAAGTAGCGGCCGGAAACAAAGTTAACGGTGCTTTGTCCCAGTTAGTAAAGCGACAAAGCATCGTAAAAGAAGCACGAATGGCGATTCATAACGCAGTGCTAGTGCCAACTTTGGTTTACGGTAGTGAAACCTGGGTATGTCAGCAGATGCATGAAAGTAAATTGAATGCTGTGGAGATGCGATCACTTCGAAAATTGTGCGGCGTTACCTTGGCCGACCGAATACGTAACGAAGTGATACGCAATACGGCAGGTTTGAATGAAAGTGTCAGCGTTGAGCTGGAAAAGGGCGTGCTCCGTTGGTTTGGACACGTCCAACGAATGAGTGAGGAACGATTGACGAAGAATATATATTGTTCAAAAGTAGAGGGTAGAAGGAGTCAGGGTAGGCCGAGACTTATATATGAAGACCACGTGAGCAGATCGCTCTAAAACGGAAAGGTCATAAGTACTCGGATACCCAGACGTGCGTGTATGAAGCGATTGATGAATCTCGAAGAAGCGAAAGAAGTATGCATGGATCGCGAAGCCTGGCGATCTGTCCTCTCTGACTACCCCGTCAGGGATACAGCGTAAAGATAGTTAGTTAGTCAGGATAAACATTGACGGCGGCCATTTTTATTGTTTTTGTGATAAATTCTTTTGTTTTGGTCACTCACTTCGTTATAATTATGGATTTGTCGCGGAGTAAATTGTTTGGTTTTCTGCACCAACTGCTCCAGCATCTCCAGCATCTGTAATGCAATACGAGCCATTGTTACTTCTATTTTTTATTTTTGTTATATATAGCTCGCCAAAATGACGCCGCACGCCTGAAGACCCCGGGGTTGTATTTGGAGAAAAAGTTGGCGGCAAAATGATGTGCCTCTTGATGCTCCGCGTAAAGAATCCGGGATTGTAATTACTGTCTTTGTAAGTTACTATCGTTCGACAGAGAAACGACCTTTTAAATCGTTCCGTTCTGGCGAAAATTCTTTCCACTGTATGAGAGAGGCACTTCTCCCCGGCACGCGTTGCTCGGTAACGAAAAGGAGAAGGTGTGATTAGGTTGAAGAACTCTTCAGAATACTCGCCGTGGTACATACGGTAAAATGCAGTCAAGGAAGCTTTCTTGTGCTATGGTTCTACTGTGCCAGCGGTTCAAGGCTTCCCGTTACCTCAGGAAAATCTATAATGCGAATAGCACGTCTCTGCATAGCATAGAGCGTCTCCAGTAAGTACCTCGCGGAATCATGCCAAAGGTGAGAACAGTATTCGAAGCAGGGCAATTATTCAGGACTCCTAGTTTCCGCGAGGCTAGCCCAGTACAGCTCTCTATATCGCTATATAGACGACCTCGCCATAGACGTTCGTCGTGAGCTCTATAGAAAACCTAAGTGGTTTTCTATAGAGCTCACGACGAACGTCTATGGCGATATCGTCTAGATTGTCCTACGTCGGTATTGTAGTGTTCTGCAGACAGTTTTTAGTAGAAAGAGATTTTTTAGCTAAGAAAACACACGAACGCACACAGATGTTACCAGTTTATTTACTTCGACAGAGAAACGATCTTTTGAATAGCTTCGCTTTCCATCTCTATTGTACGATAGCGGCTTGACACGCGTTATTTGGGAACGAAAAGGAGAGAGATTGAATTGAAGAGCTCTTGAGAACATTCGTATAAATAACAATAATTAAAATGGCAGACGTTGTCTTCAACCATAGCTTGTGTTACCTAGTCCATTTAACCCCCATTTACTATCATTCGACCTGTGCTTTTACAAGGCAGTGAGACGTGGAAAATATTGGAGCGACACAAGCAGGAGCTGCGTGTCACGGAAATGAAGATGCTGCGGTGGATGTATGCACGCGGACACGCGGGTGTGAGGAACTCTCGTATCCGCGGCAGCCTTCACGTCCGTGACATTGCAGATTAAAGTGTCACCTTCGAAGTATAGTCACGTCTTGCGGTAGCCGCCGGGCTAAGTGGAAAACAAATGTCTGGCCATGTCAGCCCCGCCGAGTCCCAGAAAGGGGGCAAGAAATTATGGCTTGACGTCGTAAGGGATGACATGCGTGTCAATGGTCTCACTATAGGAGATGCCAACGATCGTGCGACTGGGACAGACGCTCGGATGATGATTACAATTGTTCTTCATAAGGTGGGTGGTTATACTTACCAATATGTACCCCATGTAACTCCTCTCAAAGAGCAGGTATCTTTGTAAGAAAGAAGATACGAGGTGCCGAGAGACATAATGCTAAAATTTCACTATTGAGCTATTAGAGTATATTTTGTGTTACCAACACACAAAAAAGCAGGCGGATAGCAAGCAAGGTGTGAGCGGAGCAGAAGGCGTGTTAATTCTTAAAGTAGCGAGTGAACGCCAAGTCAGGGTACCCGGGTACCTACACTTTTTTACCGACTTCAAAAAGTAGAAGTTATTCGTCTGTAATTTTTTTGTGTGTTAACTCATATTATTTTTCTGAGTTAACCGATAAGTGATTGTATTTTCACCGATAATAAAGTAAATTCATAAACAAAATAAAAACAATATAAGTTCATTTGGAAGAGCATTATGGAATGATCTGCTGGCAAAGTGAAATAATATTAAATTATAACTATACCATCAAAAAAAAAGGCTTCCTAAGTTTCATGCCGGTTCTTCTCAGGTGGGCCGCGTTCCGAAACCAGTGGTCACTTTAAATGTTTTAAATAGTGTATGACATTTTGTAAGCGCCGTTAATATGGTCTATGCAAAATAAAGACTCTTCAATAACAAACAGTAAAACAATTGCGATTGTGGTGAACTAACAGGTATGTATTATAATCACCATTTCATAACGTCACGCCTGGTCCGTTTCAGGGATGAACAGCTGTCTATAGTGTCCATATTACTCACCCATCTAAAAGTTAGGGTATTTTAGATATAGTTTTGAAGTCGGTTTATATTAAAAAAAAAAACGTGTTAATTTATATAGAGTACAACCACTTTCCATACATCTAAAGCTCCATTTCCAAGTTTCTTGCTGAAAGGAAATTCATACATACCGGTAACACTTCAACGCATCTCTTGTCCAATTCCTCGGCGTCGCTCACTTTCAGCTGTTCCCATAAATGGATATAGGTTTGAATCTGTGGTACCACACGAGGATCCGGCAGACCATCGCAGCGTAGATACTGTGACCACTGAAACGCAATTATAAGTGTAAGAATTGCGGGTAAGTTCCACTTAACGCCCGCGATGCCCTCGGCCGCGACCGCTGAAATTGCTGTGCTAACATAGCACAGAATAAGTACCTACTACGTACGGAAATTTCGCTCCCTAACAAAAGTCAGTTTTAGGTATGTAAACATTTCTAGACTCGCCGCCTGCAAGCAAAATTGTAACTTATTACTGCGCGCGGTCGTTTGTGCGAGTTTTCTTTACGCGCCAGGGTTTTATGATGCTCGGTGCGAAGTCCGCGCGGGGTTGTCACTTGAGAAGTTTTGTACCTAGTTGATTTATTTAAAGCGCTCGAGTCATGCGAGCCTGGCGGCAGAGGCAGCCCACTGTCATTAGCCGCTCCGAGCGGTCCGCTGGCCGAATATACCTAAACTGCGGAGTGACACCCCCCTGACCATAGATATCTTAACTAAAGAGATATGAACCAAGCGCGCGGCGCTGTCTCTCTTTTCAGATCGAACGTTTATAATTTCGATTTCAATGGACATACATTTTTTTTTGTTTACTTCAGTCAATTATTGATGTGTGAAAGCCAATGAGTGACATTAGTTTAGTGTGTGTAGAATTAATATTAGTATATGACTCGTATGCAGTAGTGTAGGGAGTAGGGGGAGAAAGTTAAAGCGGCAGGTTCGCATAGTAAACGGTGCGTTCGCTATATCTCTTTAGATAAGATATTTATGCGTGCTACTAACGTAGAAAGGCGGCGGACTTTGTAGGCAAAATTTATAAGTGGAACGCACATCTTGAAAGCTTGAAAGCCCATTCAAACCTACCAATATTGTGTGAGCGAAGTGGGCGCGATGTGACGTCAAGCGATCACTCGATCACGAGCTTTAAGTGGAATGATACAGAGGTTGTTACAATCATTGCGGGTGCTAAGTGGATCTTAGCCATAATAAACAGAATGTTCATAAAATCACTTTGCGTTTGAAACCCTAGTATAATGTACGGTCTGATATTGGGCTTTTGTCAGCCTAATTTAAGGTTGTGGGATGAACGTTTTAACTTGGTTTTTACGTATCTCTACAGCTACAGTATCAGGTTCTTCCTAAGATATGTTAGAAAACTTTTGCCGGTTGGCAGTGCGAGTTTTACACCTCCGGTGTGGCCATATGTTATGGTGATCATTTTCGATTAGATATGTAGTTTGCTTGTCTGCCATCGTAGCGGTATAAATAAAAAAAGCATCGAGCAGGACAGGGCGTCGTTCGCTTCTTCGTGCTGAATGCGTGTGACAGGAATTCGGATCGAATTCTTTACTGTTCAACGCCCTGTAACGCATACAACACGCTTTACCACTTTATGCATTACAATATTGCTTTATACATAAAATGTGCAGAACCCCTCCCAATATGAAGGCTACATCCTCCCAATATGAAAAGCAAGAATAGGAAGTGGTCTAGTTCAGTTATAGACTGTGATAGGTTGATTTGATAAATTGATTGATAGATAGATAGATTAATTGATTGATAGATAGAGTGATTGATTGACCTATAGGTACAGGCTACAGAATGAATTATTAACCTCTTCGTCCTCCTGTTTCATTTGCTCCTCAGTGACTTTATCTCGTTCATATTCTGCAAATAAGTTTCTTTTATTACAATAAATATGTTTATTGAGTCAATATTACCTAGACTATGTCATGGAGGCTATGCCAGGCTCCTAAAACCACACGGTGTCCTTCCACCTGTCTATGGCCGGGAGTCCAGGGTGAGCGAGGAGCGAGCCCTCGGAAGAAAAGTCAATTTAGGGCTCTTAATTTAGTTCATCTGCTACCACGAGGTCGAGTGTTAACTCGCTTCTTTGGTTGGTTCGGGTATTATACCACTTCCTTGACGGGATGTAAGGCGTGCGTGTAGCTGTGACAATGACCTAGTCTAACTGACAATAAATTAGTCTTATAATCTAACTGATTATGAGTCTATAAATCCTACAATGAATAGTTAATATTGTTAAGAAGTCGACTGACATACAATGTTCTGTTTGCTGCACCTTTGGTGTTGCAAACGTCTACAGGCTATGGTGACCACTTTCCATCAGGTGGGCCGTATGCTTGTCTGCCACCTCAGTGGTATAAAAAAAGCATTAGTCACTGTTCAAATGTAGTGCGCTGTGACATAAGTATATCGTTGAGTTTCAATATATAATACATTTTATCACGTCGTTATCCCTGAAGGGGTACGCAGAGGCATACTATACGCCCACATTTTACTGTATGCATTTTTGTCCCAAGTAACAAAATTGTGATGGGTGAATAGGTAAAAAAAGGTGATAGGTGGTGAGGCCATTGCCGTGTTGAAATGGACAGGCGCAGGCTGTGGCGAACTGAAGTTGAAATTTTTGAAGCCGTTTATAAGGGCCTAACTGGGCTTAACGACTGCCATGTTACTGGCAACCGGGACCAACGGCTTAACGTGCCTTCCGAAGTACGGAACTGGGGTGGGTCTAGTACATAACACTGACTCCGCGGGGCCACGAGCTCTTCATATTATTGTTCAATATTACGAGGTTTAATATTATTGTTAAAAAATAATATTAGATGTAAGTGGTGACATGCGTTTCGTTAAGACTAACTAGGTCTAGTCAAAAGACGAAGGTGTTAAAAAGACGTACTGCGGAACAAAATACAAGTCTTCAGAAGTACATCTCTCCTTATGTCATGCTCGTTGACATCTCTCGCCAATTGTTCATTTCGTTCTCTTGCGTATGCGATCCTCTTCTCTTTTGCACCCGCCAAAATAGCTTGTCTAAATAAAAAATATGGAATTAAAATTTTAATACCAATGCCAGCAACAGAATTTAAAAAAAGTTAAAGATAACCACAACTTATCAATTACATAATGACGTTTGGCGCCATCGCATCGTATCGAAAATGGCGAATGGTTGCTGTAAATCATTTTACAAAACTAGTGTAAATTCGTGTTTTTTTATTTGAATATGTAATGGTAATAATGGTGGGTAATTATACAAAAAGAATAAGAAAATGTGCATAAGTGAAGAAAAGTGATATTTATAATTATGTTGCAGTGAATAGTGGGTGTTTTGTGTTGGTACCAAAAATTCTATAGAAAGCTTCTATAAAGTTTCTATTGCTTTCCTGGGTCAAGGACTTAAAAATGGTTTTGAAGTCGAATTTTCTATATAATGAATTAGTTTAGTATGGACAAAGTTCCCTTTGCCTGCCCAAGAAAAGCACGAAATACAAAAAAAGTTAAGATTCACGTCAATATGAATTGAAGAAGAAAACGCACGGTTGCCGTATTTTATTTTCCAAAACTAGTGTATAATTCGTGATTTTGTGTTTAATAATGGTGGATTATGATACATAAAGTGTTCGAAAATGTGCATGAGTTCTATGTGTTAGTGCCAAATCTCCATAGAAAGCCCTAGAAAAGGGTCCACTGCTTTACTAGGGCATGGACCAGGACCAAGGACTGAGGACTTGATATTGACAAAGGACTAGACATGACTAAAACTAAATAATAAGAATATATAAATAGTGAAGAAAAGGCTGTATGGACTGAGTTCCTTTGACAACTAATAACAACAATTGTAATATTCAAGTTCAACACTGCATCCGCACATTATTAAGATCTGTGAGGTCATCATAGTAATTGCGTCAAAACATGATAAGTGACCAAGGGCAGGTGAGCATAATTGGTCTCAAAAACATGTAAAAAATTTATGAATTTTAAAAAAATATTTCTTGGTAAAACTTTACTATGAGGCTTGGGCATCATAATATATAATAGCAAAGGTTAAGAAACAAGGTCCTCGACAAAAAAACACGGTAATTTTATAACTACTTTGGTTTGAAGTCGAGTCACAGTACTGTCAGTGTACAACTTACAGCTGATTCAAAATATGACCAACTGCTTTTTATATTCTCTGGCAGTAGGTATATTTTTGGCGAAAAGACCGGTATAATATGCTATAGAGTTTACAAGTAGGTAACACCGGTCATCTATACTCTATACTAATATATAAATCTGAAGAGTTTGTATGGTTTTTTTGTTTGGTTGAACGCGCTAATCTAAAGAACTACTGGTCGGATTTGAAAAAAAAATTTTATTGTTAGATAGCCCGTTTATCAAGAAAGGCTATAGGCTATATATCATCACGCTACTAACCTGGAGAGCGGAGCAGTAGCCATAAATGTCGACAAATCAGGCAATTTTTTATGCAATATTGTAGAATTTATAAGCGACGGGATTAAATAGGTGGGACTGGAGTTCGAAGTATGTCACGGGCGAAGTCGAGGGGTCACCTAGTAGTTTATAATGCGGTTCCAGTGACATCCGGGGTGCTTTTCGCATTTCGTGCCATAAAGTGTCAGTATAAGCGCCTATTAGACTACGCGTTATTCAGCCCACGTTATTCAGACTGTCTTAGAGTTTAATTAGACAGCTCGCTATTACCCTAGTCTGAAAAATGCGGGCTTTACCCTAATTTTGAGTCGGCAAGTTCATACAACATTGTCATTGGTTTTCAAATTTCCATTATTTGTTATGTCCACTCCTTTGTCACCTAAACATATCGCTCGTAAATGCATTTCATTTATTTGGCCATTCGCCACGAACGGTTACCATCCGAAGACATAATTACAGAACACTGAGCTAGCGGGGCTACGTGTGCTTCCTATATAGTTACCTAGTACCACGTTGTAATTGCTCCAAGTCACTACGTTCGAATCCCCGTTGTACCATTTGGCGTTTAGTCCAGTCGTTTAAATTTATTCCAATTTGTTAAAATATATTCAGTCCGAGACTTTCATTGGTCGTGCTAATTAGTGTCGTGTATAGTGAAATTGTGTATCTTATATACTTTGGTCTACAGAAAAAATTGCCATGGCTTAATTATGTCTATCTCTTAAGGATAACATGCTGGCTTACTATAATACTAAGGGAAAACAGGTACGAAAAACTTCATCACGCGGGTAAAGCTGTGGGCATCAGCTAGTTAAAAATATATCTACTTAATTATAAAGATTACAATTAAGTGCAGACTTGGTGAGATCAATGTTTCAAACAATATTATGGCGGAAAAAATGCGGTTGATTATAAAAAGTTGTTATAATCTAATCTAAAAAAATAATGGTATAACATTAAAATCTTCTATCAAAATTTCTATTGGAAAAAAACTCTAGGTTACGTAGTAACTAATTAATAATCTGTGCTCTATCTAGGTATTAAATTTAGTAGGACATTTGGCGGGAAGAGTGACAAGTGCGGACGTTTGCTTTATATTATTTTATAAAACTAGTGCATTTATCTTGTTTTATGTGCGGGAGTGGTGGTTACTTGGACATAAAAGTTGTGTTCACGTGCTATAGTGAAGGACAATGATATATATGCAGTGAAATGCTATTTTCTCTCTTGCCGCGAAACGTCCACTGACAACCTTAGTATAAGAATCACCATTATACTGAGGGCAAGGACCAGGACGTAGCCTGAGGACACGACATCGACTGGACAGGACTAATTAGAAGATAAGATTGAAGAAATATGATATAAAAAATAAGATTTGGCTAAAAGGTCTTAGAAACCAGGCCATTAAATAATTAATAGAAATAAAAAAAAAATTTAGTAGATCTACGTGAAATCAAGAAGGAAAATCATAAGTCGTAGATCGGTCAAGGTGTGTTGAGGATCTAGATTAAATTTCGTTCATGCTTGGAAAGAGGTTTCAAAAAATTCCACCCATTTAAAATCAGCTGTTGGGCGGTCCCGAAATTCACACATGAGTATAACCGTTTAGTTTTTATTAGATGAAGCGCTCGTGGCCTCGCGGTCTCAGTGTTCTGTAAACGATCTCTGAGTTACGCAACTTTCACTATGGTTGGTCCTCGGATGGGTGACCACTTTGTGGCATTTACATTTGCGAGCGTTTCCGTGCTTCGGAAGGCACGTTAAGCCGTTGGTCCCGGTTGCCAGTAAAGTGGCAGTCGTTAAGCCTGGTTGAAGGCCTTATGGGCGGCTTGAAAATATCAACAGCAGGTAGCCACAACCTGCGTCTGTCTATTTCAACACGGAAATGGGCTCACCACCTATTACGTGGGACAGGAATCCACACGGTGAAAAGTGGGCATATAATATGCCTCAACCACCCCTTCGGGGATAAGGCGTGATGGATATTTATTTATTTATTTAATAGATAGAGTAATTCAAGAGGACGGTCTACATGTACAATATATGCATATTGTATTTAAATTGAATCCGTACAAAGCATAATCAGATCGCATGTAAATAATAAATCTTACCAGACAACACAGGAGGTATGCGAGTGCTATGGGGCTATTCGGCCAGTCCTACGGCAGTGGGTAGGCAGGACGCACGGTACTGCGATATACCACCTTACTCAGCTTCTCAGGGTATGGCTGCTTTAATAAGTACCTGTGTGAGCTGGTTGGTGTGGAGCTGGACTCCGTCACTGCTCTAGAGGCGTTGTAAACACGATTAAGCATATGCTTGCCGTGTGTGTGGTTGAAACGGGTCACGCGTAGTCACCTCGCCGTGGTCAGAGGTGCCTTCTAGAGCCCACTTGACCGCTCTCCATCCCATCAGAGGGTCGAGTCTACCATTGACAAGCCGTATAACAAAACCAGAATCGGCAGACTATCAAAAATGTAACTGACTAGCGGCCACTGGCGCAGTAAGTTTTAGTAGAGTTCTATCGGCCGAACGATAGAAGTCTATTGGAGTACGATTGTAATATTAGACTACATAAAACTGTCTTAATGGTACCGGTAGCTTTCTATTGAGGAACAATTTCGATTTTATTTCGACACGATTGAAATGGCAAACATGTGAATAATAATTTAATTTGTATTTTCTGTATAATGAATTAGGGAAGTGCGTGTTAGGTATTTTATAATTATTTTATGTTTGTTTAGTCCAACGATTAGTCTAGTCCTCACCGCGGGGTTTTTTTTTTTTTTTGTTTTCGCGGGGAATGCATTTACGCACCGTCATCCCTGCTGCGGGGGCAGCAGGGACGGTGTGTGGGGCTCCCGGCCCGTGAGAGAGGGCCGTCCTACCCACTAAACCCCGCGGTGTTCCGCCTCACCTTAAAACCGACTCGCAGGGTAGGCCTGAGGTTAAATCACTGCGAGCCGGCAAGGGGCACCCCAGAACGGAGGGGTCCGTCTCGGGGCGGTCGATAAGCGACCACCCCGGAGCTCCCTAAGGAGCTGATGAACTAGCCCGCACCTCCACCGCTCTCGAGCGCTCCTCTGTAAGCAGAGGAGGTGAGAGCGGCCGGTACGGGCGTGCGCAAAAAGTGGGCACCCCCTGGAACACAGAAAGGGTGCCCGTCGCCAAGTGGCCAGTTGGGCGGGGTCCCCCGACCTTCCGCCCACGGCCAGACACTATTCGGGGGCGCGCATGTAATTAGCACGTCGACGCCCCCGAACCGGACGGCGGGGCGGGAGCGTCTGTCCCGTACGCTCCCGCACCCGCAACTCCTCTCGTTTCGCCGCCATCCCCTCGCTAGCGAACGAGGCGACGGCGGCCCAACACTGTTGGCTGTCGACCATGGCTTGCACCACAGCCGGCAGCGACAAATTTGCACCGACAAGGCCCGTAAGGGCGATACGCGGCCCGTCCCACGCCGGGCACACGGCGAGTGTGTGCTCCGCCGTGTCCACGACGCCACTTGAGCAGTGACGACACACGGGGTCCGGCTCCACCCCAGCCACCTCCCACAGGTACTTGGCAAATACGCCATGCCCTGTGAGGAGCTGACTGAGGTGAAATGTCGGCGCTCCGTGTGCCCTCTCTACCCAAGCCCGCAGGACGGGCCGGACAGCCCCCACGAGCCGGGGGCTAACTGAGGGGCCTACCAACCTCTCGGCCCACTTCCGGAAGAGATCGTCGCGAGCCGACTGTCTCCAGCGGTCGATCTCGTCCGGAAGGGGCCGTCCACCGTTACTTCGCACCAGGGCGCTCTCCTCGTATACACTTTTGAGGACTCCAGCCTCGAGATCCCAGGGGAGACTTCCTGCAATTAGGCACGCCGCCTCGTAGGAGACGGTGCAGTACGCTCGTGCCGCCCTCTGCGCAATCGACCGCTGCGGACGCCGCAGCAGCGGGATTGTCTTGGCGCAGAGGGCGTGCGCCCAGAGGGGCGCTCCATACAACGCCTTTGAGCGCACTACACCGTCGTAGAGGCGACGGCATGCACTATTTCCTCACCGCGGGGTGTGTCAGGATCATCAATTTCAATATTGTTGACTCTGACACACCAAGTTGGGGGATTTGGTGTTTTGTGTTTGTTACAATTTGTTATTATTTATTGTTTATATATATTTATACTATCTAGGAGTCAGTTGTTCAACCACAAACAAATTCAAATGTATACGAGGAGATGTAAGTCAAAGAGAAGCATGATAGATCTATTCCTAATGGATAGTCGGCTCCGTAAACAGGTGATGGACACAAGGGTTTATCGAGGCGCTGAGCTGGGATCAGACCACTACCTAGTCATAACTAGGATTAGGGGTCTGTTCGCGGGTTGGCGTCATCGTACCGAGTGTCCTGAACCTGAGCCGACTTATAGCATCAAAAGCTGGAAGCTGCAGGATGCATCCATTAGGGATAAATATAATGAAAGGGTAGCCGAAAAGCTTGGCGACGTCAATGTAAGCAGTGAGAATGTGAAAAGTGTATGGCAGAACCTTAGGGATAGTATGATAAATGCCGCTGTGGAAGTGTGTGGAGAAACGAAAAGAGGCAGTAGTAATAAGCGTGATGCATGGTGGAATGAGGAAGTGAAAGAAGCAGTTTGAATGAAGAAGAAAGCATGGCTAGACTACTTAGCCTCGCGATATGATTTTAATATGAAAGAGAGATACAAGCTGCAGAAAGTCAACACGAAGGCACTGATAGAAGAAGCTCGTGAAAGGTGCAGAATGAAAGCGGATGAACGGTTGTCGTCCAATTTCCGGGATAATGCCAAGCTCTTCTGGAAAGAGGTAGGCAAGACCCGGAGTTGTTCGGCAATCTGCAGTATGAATAAAGTGCTTAGTGTTAACAATGACGTCCTAACAGACCAAACTAACGTCCTGCAGAGATGAAGTGATTATTATGGAAAGACGTATGCAAGAAAAGACAGAGATGCCACATCGGGAAGTGGAGCTCACTTCGATGCTCCGGATCCCGATGTCATTGAAGTCATTAGTATTAAAGAAATAGAACAAGCGATAAGAAGTATGAAATGTGGTAAGGCTGCGGGAAAAGACAGTTACTGCTGAGATGATCAAGTACGGTGGGTCGCGTGTCTGGGAGACACTATGTCTGTTATGCAACTTGTGCTGGCGGACGGGAGAGGTCCCGGATGACTGGCGAGTAGCAGTTGTAGTACCTATTTACAAAGGGAAAGGCTCGCGCCTAAACTGCTCCAGCTACAGGGCGATCAGCTTGGTCAGCTTAGCTAATAAGGTGTATGCAAAGGTTATAACGGCACGAATACAAGAAAAGTCTGAAAGGTATTTATGGGAGGCTCAATGCGGATTACGACGTGGAAGAGGTTGCATGGATCAAGTGTTTTCTCTCCGCATGATCGTGGAAAAGTTTCTGGCTGTTTAGCCAGAAGGTTTTCTGCGCTTTTGTGGATCTAGAGAAAGCATTTGATAACGTGGTGAGAGAAACGGTGTGGGACTTGCTGCCCGGATATGGTGTGGACGGCTCGCTACTGCGGGCAATACAGTCGCTTTATAGGGACTGTAAGGCTTGCGTGCGAGTAGGGGGGGATGTGTCACCTCTTTATGATGTCTGTACAGGCGTCAAACAGGGAAGTGTCATGTCCGCCTGGCTGTTCATAGTGTATCTGGACATTTGCCTGCAGAAGTTGAAAGATTTTAATATAGGTGTGAATTTGGGTGACTTTACAGTAAACTGTCTGCTGTACGCTGATGATGCGGTGCTCATGGCCTTATCAGAAGCCGACCTTCAGGCATTAGTCACTAATATGAAAGAGGAGTGTGAAAGTAAGGGTCTTCGCTTGAATGCAAGTAAAACTAAGGTTCTAGTATTTGAAAGAGGTGACGTAAGAACTAAATGCGAGATTAGGGTAAACCAGGAATTTCTAGAGCAAGTGAATGAAATTGTGTATTTAGGAAGTATTTTTAGCGCGGATGGAAGATGTGATTCGGATGTAGAACGGCGAGTAGCTGCCGGAAACAAAGTTAACGGTGCTTTGTCCCAGTAAGTAAAGCGACAAAGCATCGTAAAAGAAGCACGCATGGCGATTCATAACGCAGTGCTAGTGCCAACTTTGCTTTACGGTAGCGAAACCTGGGTATGTCAGCAGATGCATGAAAGTAAATTGAATGCTGTGGAGATGCGATCACTTCGAAAGTTGTGCGGCGTTACCTTGGCCGACCGAATACGTAACGAAGTGATACGCAATATGGCAGGTTTGAATGAAAGTGTCAGCGTTAAGCTGGAAAAGGGCGTGCTCCGTTGGTTTGGACACGTCCAACGAATGAGTGAGGAACGATTGACGAAGAATATATATTGTACAAAAGTAGAGGGTAGAAGGAGTCAGGGTAGGCCGAGACTTACATATGAAGACCACGTGAGCACATTGCTCAAAAACGGAAAGATCAAAAGTACTCGGATACCCAGACGTGCGTGTATGAAGCGATTGATGAATCTCGAAAAAGCGAAAGAAGTATGTATGGATCGCGAAGCCTGGCCATCTGTCCTCTGTGACTACCCCGTCAGGGATACAGCGTGAAGATAGTTAGTTAGTTAGGAGTCAGTTGAAAATCAGCGCAGAGTACAGAAATGTGCTCGGTATATAGCTGAACTGGCTTCCTTTTCAGTGTTAAGGTGTTTTATAATAGTATGTGGTTATCAAACAATTGTAATGCACTGAATAAATGATTTTTCTTTCTTTTCTTTCTTTTCTTTCTTTTCTGTCTTTTCTTTCTTTTCTGTCTTTTCTTTCTTTTCTGTCTTTTCTTTATTTTCTTTCTTTTCTTTCTTTCTTTCCTTTCTTTCTTTTCTTTTTTACTTTCTTTTCTTTTTTACTTTCTTTTCTTTCTTTTCTTTCTTTTCTTTCTTTTTCAAGCTCGGCCGCCTGTTCTCAGAACGATCGAGGGTGACTCGACGCGTACGCAACCTAATCTACTACGGGAGCTTGTATGCCCCATGAGGAAAGTCCCATCACGGGAAAGCACATCCCTTATTTGGATTCTACCTTCCGGCATACTAAATATATATTCAAAAAGAGTTAACACCATTTCGTAGCTATCTCACCGCCACCGCATATGAAATCGGACACCGATTTGCTTGTGTTACAGCTAATCGGTGAAACGCCCACTGTTCGATTTATTCCCGCTCCTTTTCCAAAATCAGTATCACTCCCACATAAAATACAAATTAGTAGTTTAAGTATATAAAAAACAATATTGAAAGAAGAACCCGAAACTCATAATATTTTATTTATTAAAACTTTTAAACGGAAAAGGAACGGGAATAAATCGAACAGCGATTCGATTTATTCCCGTTCCTTTTCCAATATCAGTATCACTCCCACATAAAATACAACACATTTTCGTTCCTTTTCTAATAATACTCCACATAAAATACCCAGCCATCGATAGAAAAGACGTGACACATCAATAAGTCAATGATATTATTACTTTATAACAATTATTGAGGAAGAAACATCGTTTTTAGAGAGTAGTAGGAGTCAGGGTAGGCCGAGACTTACATATGAAGACTACGTGAGCAGATTGCTCAAAATCGGTAAAGCGAAAAGTACTCGAATACCCAAACGTACATGTATGAAGCGATTAATGTATCTGCAGGAAGCGAAAGAAGTATGCATGGATCGCGATGCCTGGCCATCTGTCGTCTCTGACTACCCCGTAAGGGATACAGCGAGATAGATTGAGCAAAACTTACTCATATGTGAAACAACAACTATATGTGTATAATTTTAAGAATAATTATGTATCTATGTGACTATATCAATGGCACACACTCACTTTGTGGCATTAACATTTGCGAGCGTTTCCGTGCTTCGGAAGGCTCGTTAAACTGTTGGTCCTGGTTGCTATTAAACTCCCTTAAAAAATTCGTTCGTCTTGGAAAATTTCAATAGCAGGTCGCCACAGCCTGCGCCTGTCCATTTCAACACGGCAATGGGCTCACCACCTGTTTCGTACTTAGGACAAAAATGCATACGGTGAAATGTGGACGTATGGTATGCCTCAGCCTAAAGTGTGACAATATGTATGTATGTATATAAATGGTAAAATATTTGTGATAAAAATCTTCTAGAAAACTAACTTTTCCGCTTCTTTTTCTATTCTCCATTGTTCTATCCTGGCTATCATCCATTTTTCTCGATCTTTCTTGTTCATTGTCTTCCATTCTTTAGGCTGACATACGTTAAATAAGTAATATTAATATTATTATAATCATAGATTTAAAAAAAAAGTGAAGATTTGGGTCAAAACATTTTGGTGGGTAACGAAATTAAAGCTAGGCACTGCCACCTTTTTGAATATAGAACAATTTGGATTTTTTTTTAATTCAACAATGTTTAAATAGACGGCAATAACATCCCATTTTTTTAAATTATAAACATACTAGTTTTAGTTGTGTTGCTGTTCGTAAACACAAATCATACAAATCTCGTCACTGTAAACATGGTTGGGTTATAGTTGCGAGATTTCTGTGAATTTATCTCTATTAATCTGACCTTTTCAAGTACTTTAATGTAAATCAGTAGTTTAAGTATATAAAAAACAATATTGAAAGAAGAGCCCGAAACTCATAATATTTTATTAATTAAAACTTTTAAACTTCTAATGTTAAAAAAAAAATCATTTGAACTTTGCACCACGCTAGGTATCCAATTGTTTGCAGATTATAACCCTGTTATAACTAACCCGGTAAGGTTCACTGTATATTTCATTAGTGATTCACTTTGTATAATAATTTAATCATTACTATTGTTTAATTAACCTTTCTGAATAATTATAAATGTATTTAAACTTATCATTGGAGGGTCTTGCCTCATACAAGATGTTCTTCATTAAATTTTTTTATAATTTTTATAGTCTGTAAATTTACGTGTAGGTATCATTGAGTTAATATTGTACTACGTACTAGAGAAGCCACCGCCCTATATCGCCGGCCAGTGCTCCGTTCAACTGTGGTGCATGAGCCACAGTTCACTGTTGCTTTCTCGCTCTTGAGCGCGTAAGTCGTATGGCTCGGGCCTGCTCGGGCGCCTCCTCCCCAAAACCCGTTCCGCCGCGCGTGGCGCACAGATTTTGTCCGCGATGTCTGCTCCATGTACGTAGTACAATATTAACTCACTGGTAGGTATGGTAGTTTTAGAGCGAAGGATTCAGCATTGGAAATGGAAGCATTTAAAATTATTAACTTGAATTTTTTTATAAATATCTACTATACTACAGTGGGTGAATTTTTAAAACAAAATTCAAAACGTTTTGTTACTTACTAAGGGAGACAAAACAGGTAATGTGTTTGGTAGCAGTTTACTAATATCAATATTCTGCATCTTGCTCAATTCATATTGTGCACCGACACTAAAACACTGAATTGTATTGCGTTTAAATCATTTAAATGCTCAAATTTCTGTGACAAATATTACAATAACTAAAAGCGGAAGAAGTTCTATTTGAAAATCGTGTGACTCTTTGCTAACGTTGAACTAAAATGGCTCGAAACACTGAAGGGGTAGAATATTTTATTAGTTTGTGATGGTAATGTTTATTATCCTCGGGAAGGGTACTGGGGACTTAATAAGGGAGTACAAAAGAAAATAAAAAATAATTTCATTTGCGTGCGGTGTGTTTTGCATAAATTATTGATTTTCAAACATAAAGCTTTATACGTACAGCAACTTCATAATTATATTTTTTTGTATTACTTACATATCAGGGTCTGCCATTTTGGATGCTGTAAATTATATTAAATTAGAGTTAGCCGCGGAAATTGCACGTACCTATATTTCTTAGCGAAAAGATTTTTGTAATTTAGACGAAATTGAGCTGAAATATTTATTTGCACGTTTAGGAATGTTTAAGAATACAGTTAACCGACGAGCTTGTATGAAAACACATGATAGTAGAAAGAGCGAAAGGTGTACGCCATGATCATAGTAAGTGGAAAGTCATCGTTTCTATCTACTCCGAAGGCTTTGTCCGAAAATGCGATACTTCGCGTATTCTTTTTTTGTAATAATGATAGTATTTTCACGTTTGAGAAACATTGATTTATTTTACATGTAGGAGCTATCCTGTATACTTTAAGGTTTCATCTAGATTTGAATTATGTATTTTACTTACTTTTTCAAACTCTGGTATTTCTTCCTTTGGTTTAGCCTTCTTTCCTTTTTTTGTTTTTGGCTTTTCCTCAACTTGCTCTTCAGCAAGCCTTTTGGCCAAAGCTTCTTCTGCTCAAAAAATAAGATTTATTCATTATTATATTAGAAAATGTCAAAATGTAATATTTTAAAATTACTTCCTTCTTTTGATTATTAAGATCTTTATGGTAAATTTAATATTTTTACAAAATTTCGTCTTTGTCTTTAATATACTATGTCATACTATACTATACTATGTCTCAGTTAAGTATAGTCTTAAGTTAAACACAGTCTTGCTCTAGTAAAATTGTTGATGAGTTTTTGAATATTTTGTGGAGTTAGTAAAGTAATTAAAAGAATGCATTTTAATAAACTATAATACACTTTGCTTTACTATTCCACGTTGTTGATTCAATTATGTCTAAACATACACACACACACAGTTTCAGGAGTCAAAATAAGTGTTCAATATCGATTAAGACATCAAGAAACAGCATTTGCTGACGAAAGGTTGCTTCGCGATAAATTCCAATTAAACAATCGTTCAGTCAACTTAAGTACAATTAATCGAATCGAAAATTGAAATTAAGTAATCGGCACGCAACCATCCCGACACAATTTCTAGACCCACTTGCATGCGCTCCTTGATACAATCTTAATACAATAATCGTATAGTAGAAGTAAGTGAAACTATGCGAAGTTTGGATGTCGAGAAACATCGTAAACAATCGTATCACACTCGTAATTTCAACTCTATGCCAATGTAAAAAGTATATACTTAACCAGAATCGATTATTGGCAATGAATCCTCGGACCAATTGAACAGTTCGCTGGTAGATTTCTTAGCTGTAGACTCTTTTTCCTAAAACATTTTTTATAAATTATTTAAAATAAAATGCCGTCACTATGGAAATCATACATCACTTTTCATGTGGAAATTTGATTTTATTGATTTCAGCCAATGGGCGCCGATTATGGTGATATTTGGGGGAGGTAGCGACATTGCAGAAGTCTCCATCCAGTAATTAATTATTATTATTATGTTTAAAATTTGCTGCAACACATCTAACAATCAATAAATGGACCAAGCTTGTAACCCTGAGGTAGTCCCACGGGCAAAGGAAACGATTTACTATCACTGGCAGTGTTTCAAATCAAGTTCAGTTTAGTATGAGGCTAGAGGACTACGTGTCTCCGTGTGCATCATATTTATATCGTCCAATCCTTATTGTTTCATTAGGAAGTTGATTTGATAACCAGTACCTCTTTGATCTACTTGGTCAATAGTTTGTGAAAGTACGAGCGCCATTTTTGTTACACCGCGTGCTTAGCCGGAGCTTTAAGATTGCTTTTCTAATCAGTTCACGCTGGGAATATCCTGACTGTTTTTTATACTTCGTTTATCATAATGACATCAGCAGTTTGATAGTTTTTTTTCCCCGGCATATAAGTTATTCATCATTGAAAAAAAATTATATACATTTTAAAGGCAATTAGTATGCTGACTATACCATATTTTTATAGGGACAAAAAATCATGACGCACTACGCACTACGCTAACATGACGCACTAGCGGGATTCAAACCCTTTGTTCCTTTCCATATCGCTCTATCTCGCTAAGCTACTGAGTCAAGCTGATGAAATACTCCACCTTATACGTCTTGGGGCGATAAACGTAATTATTATTTTTATATTCTATTGAATATTGTCACACCTTTATCCCCCAAGGGGTAGGCAGACGCATACTGTAGGCCCACATGCCACCGTATACATTTTAGTTCCACGTAACAGGTGGTAAGCCCATTGCCGTGTTGAAATGGACAGGAGCAGCCCTTCAACCAGGCTTAACGACTGCCATTTCAGTTCGCTGCGTGTTCCGAAACCGCTCGGCCGTGCGTGCCGCTGTGCTAGCCACCGTCCGTCGCAAGTTGTGGTTCTCGTAAACAAAGTGTTTCTCAAACTTTACTTAGATTTATAATTATTTTTCTTTTCTTTTTTTTTACAACTCAGCTATTATTACTCATAATGGTTAATTGTGGAAGGTGTGGTGATGTTATCACTGAAGGAAATGGTGTCCCATGTAGCAGTTGCAGTAAGCACTATGACTACGCGTGTTCGGGTATATCGGAAGGTGGAGACCGTAGACTTGGTGCAGAGCGTCAAGCGACCTGGAAATGTCCGGGCTGCAAGTCACCCAAACCCATAACTATGGAGCAGCTTATGCAGGAATTATGCAGTATCAAGTTGAGTTTGGTACCTTTGGCATATGTTATCTCAGGCATAGCTGAAATAAAAAAATGAGATAACGGGGGTCAAAGCCACTTTGGACACTCATGCAGACAAATTTCGAGTCGTGGAACAAAAATTACAAAAAATGGAAGCTACCCATAAGATTGTCGACCAGCTTGGGAATAAGATGGCTGCTATGGAGGAAGATCTTCGTGAGAAAAACCAGTGGATGCGTCTAAGCAATGCTGAAATAAAAGGAGTGCCCATGAAAGACAATGAAAACCTTATAGACATTGTTATCAAGATCGGGACCAAAATCATGCAACCTGTTGGGAAGAGTAATATAAACTTTGTAGCCAGGGTGCCGTCACGTGGCAATCAAACAAAGCCAATTATAGTTTCATTCTCTAACCGATATGTTAAGGAAAATTTTGTTGCAGCGGCTAAATCCTTTAAATCCTTGGCTCCCATGAAAATTGACTTTGGCGCCAAAGGACGAATTTATATCAATGACCATCTTACAGTTGAGAACAAAATTCTACTATCCAAGGCAAAAAATCTGGCGAAAGAGAATAATTTCGAGTTTATAATATAATAAAATAATAAAAAGCCTTGTATTTCTTGCAACAGTTACAATAATGAAATCAATACTAATTCTAATACTAATTCTATGCTTAACCTAGTAGGTATATAAATGGAGATATAAATGTAAAAAAGTGATGTGTATTGTGATGTTATACATCAATTTCGTCTGCAAGAACCCCTTCTCGGGTGAAGGCCTCCTCCAAAGAATTCCACTTATCCCTGTCTTGGGCGACATGTATCCAGAGAGATCCAGCCGTTTTGGTTATGTCATCTTCCCATTTCGTGAGCGGTCTACCCCTGCGACGTTTGCCACTTGGGCCGGTCCATGACGTCACTCTTTTTGTCCACCTCTCGTCTTGCAGTCGTGCCACATGTCCCGCCCATTTCCATTTTAATCTCTGGGAGCGATATAGAGCGTCGGTAGCTTTTGTTATTTGTCTTATTTTTGAGTGACGGATTTTTTGTATCTTCCTTATATTGAGCATACTTCGCTCCATTCCTCGTTGACAAGTAGTTATTTTATGTCTGATTTCTGAAGTATACTTCCAGGTCTGACAGCCGTACAATAGGCACGGTATGAGACAGGTCATCATAACTTTAGTTTTAATTTGTATTGTTAGGTTACTTTTAAATATTTCTCTCAGACTCCAATATTTATTCCAAGTTAGTTGTATTCTTCTTTCTATTTCCATAATATTGCTTCTCTTTTTGAAACTAATTTGCTTACCTAAGGATATGTAATTTTTTGTATATTCGAGGCTTTCGTTGTCGACTAAAATTGTTCTTTCTGCGCCGTTTGTCATTACCATTGTTTTTGAGAGGTTCATTTCTAAACCTACCGGTTTGCTAAATTGACTAAGCGAATTAATCATGAATTGTAGCTGAGTACTGGATTCTGACAGAAGTACCACATCGTCTGCAAAACGGAGGTGACTAAGGTATCGCCCGTCAATGATTAAACCGCACTCGCTCCAGTCCAGCTTTCTAATTATGGACTCAAGAACGGCAATGAACAATAACGGAGATAATGGGTCGCCCTGTCTCACGCCCCGCTCTATAGGAAAAGTAGAGCCGCATTTTTCCAATTTCACTCTGCCTGTACTATTATTATATATGCTTCGGATTAACTGTATGTATTCGTTATATACTCCCTGTTCTGCCAGCGTGTCCCATATGCTTGTATGGGCCACGGTATCGAAAGCTTTTTTATAATCAATGAAGGCAATATATAGAGTTCTTTGTTGTTCTTGATACTTGTCTATTACCAACTCCAAGGTGTGGATATGGTCAATCGTAGAAAAGCTCTTTCTAAATCCCGCTTGTTCAATGGGTTGTTCAGGTTCCAATATAGCACTTAATCTTCGGTTTATAAGAGAAGAGAATAATTTATATATGCATGGGAGCAAACTAATTGGTCTGTAGTTTGCTACATCGTATGGGTCTCCTTTTTTATAAAGTAGTATTATATTTGACTCCGACCATTGTGTAGGTGTGCTAGCACATTTCAGTATGCGGTTGAAGAGGTAAGTCAATGGTAGAGTCAACAAAGTTTTAGCTGTTTTGATAGCTTCATTTGTGATATGATCAGGACCCGGACTTTTATCCATTTTTAATCTATTTATTGCATCCGCGACCTCTTTAACATCAAATGGCTCAATAGACTCAATTGTCTGACTACACATAGGGTTGCTATCGATTGGTGCGGCTCTCACGTGATTCTGGTCGCTGTATAAAGTTTTATAGAATTCGGTTGCTGTATTAATAACGTCGTTGCGGTTATTTAGTATTCTTCCTGCTTTGTTTAAGCCCTCTATCCATGTTTTGTTAGTCCGTAATTCCTTAAAAGCTTTTTTTGAGCTCCCTGTTAAAACTAAATGTTTTTCAATAGTAGTTGTCTTGTATATTGTGTAGTCATATTTTATGCGTTTGCTTATTAGCTTGTACAGAGCAGATAATTCGTTTTTGATGGCTTTCGTTTTATTTTTTATTTTTTGTAGTACTTGCCTTCTGCTTATCAATGCTTTAGTATTTTCTGATAGTATTTGTTGACCTTTGCTTGTGCTAATGTTAGATGTTTTTGCCTTTTGGAGACTTTGCATTACGACCTTATTTCGAGTTTATATGGGTCAAAAATTGCAAGATTTTTGCTCGCAAACATGCACAAGTCAAAGCTTTTTTGATAAGGAAGGAAGAAGATTTACTAAAATTAAGTTGAAACTACCAAAATTTAATACTTTAAGGAAAATATCAATTATTCATTAAATTAAATTAAATATCCATCACGCCTTATCCCCGAAGGGGTGGCAGAGGCATATGTATGCCCACTTTTCACCGTATGGATTCCTGTCCCACGTAATAGGTGGTGAGCCCATTGCCGTGTTGAAATAGACAGACGCAGGTTGTGGCTACCTGCTGTTGAATTTTTTCAAGCCGCCCATAAGGCCTTCAACCAGGCTTAACGACTGCCATTTTACTGGCAACCGGGACCAACGGCTTAACGTGCCTTCCGAAGCACGGAAACGCTCGCAAATGTAAATGCCACAAAGTGGTCACCCATCGGAGGACCAGCCATAGTGAAAGTTGCGTAACTCAGTGATCGTTTACAGAACACTGAGACCGCGGGGCCACGAGCGCTTTAATTATTCATCATTGTTATTATAAATACTGCATGAGAAGTTTGAGAACCATAGTGAAAAGCTCGTCTACACATTTTTTCTATTCAATTCTATTCATTCGTGTTATGCATGCCCGGTTAATCAGCTGTTTAATACCGTTCCCGAGTTCGTGCATTTTATTCAATATTTTGCTTATCGTATCGAAGGATGTCTTTTTGTTTAATGCATACTTATTTTTATTCAAACGACATTTGGTTATATTGGTGTTTCGTATGGAACTAAAATATTCTCATAACAGGCAAAGACCGCGTACTAAAAGTATTATTTTCTTGGTGAACTGTTATTTTAAACTTGTTTTTAAACTTGTATTTTGTTTGAGTCCACATTCTAAATATATTAAAATAATTATCCATGTGGTTGTGGAACAACGTCACTGGCACTCCTGTATAACTTCGTATAGTGAGCTCTCAATGAAGTACATGGAACTCATTTTACTAATCGTCATAAATTGTTATGGGTATGTTAGGTTATCTCAAAGTGGTAATTTTAAATGCGTCTGCCTTTTACTGATAATAACGTATAATAAACTAGTATTAGGGCTAGTTTTGTATATATTGATAGCCTTATGTTATCTTGTTCGGATAGTGTTGTGGATATTTAAATATACTAAAAATAAAAATATCAAACTACTATGGCATATGCAACTGATTGTGATCACATTCACTTTTCATATTTTAATGACCTATTTTAAATGTAGTGTTACTGTTACCACAGATAATATAATATAATTCTTATCTGTTACCAATGGTTAACATTTATTATCAGAATTGTAGAGGACTCAGGACAAAAACTGCCGTATTCCTGCGTAACCTTTCCATGTCAGACTACGATGTAATTTCACTTACTGAAACATGGTTGCTCAATAGCATTTCTGACAGGGAATTGTTTAGTGACAAATTCTTAGTATATAGACGGGATAGGGATTATGCCCGTACCCAACAAACTAAAGGGGGTGGAGTACTTATTGCAGTCCGCCGTGACTTAGTGTGTAACAACATGATGGAGTGGAGATCCTCAGCCGAGAATATATGGGTTACTTTGTCTATTCGCAATAAACAAAACAAGCGTGTAATTAAACTTCACATTTGTACAGTATATTTATGTGAGCAAAATCTGGGGAACGGTTTTTCTGATCAGTTGGATAATTATTTAACTAAATTGAAAAGCATATTTGAGATCGCTCTCCAGGATGAGTTTCTTATATTGGGTGACTTTAACATGAGCAGCATCAAGTGGACTACATCTGATATAGGCTTCAAACCGGTGAGTGTCAGCGGATCACCGGAAACCAATTTTGTTACTGCTCTTTATGACTGCAACTTGAGACAGTTTAGTAATCACTTAAACTGTCTGGGGAGGTTGTTGGACCTGGTTCTCTGCACCAATACTGTGTTTGTTTCAGCCTGCCCTGATCCTTTGGTGCCTGAGGATCCCCTTCATAAGTCTTTAGTTATAAAAACTGCATTTTTGGAAGTTGGTGCACTTAAATTAACCAAACGCCAAGTTTATAAATATAGGCTAGCAGACTATGACCAAATATGTGTGCATCTTTCTGACATCGACTGGTTACAAATTTCGACTCTTGATACTTTAGAAGATGCTATTCAATTTTTCTACAAAGCCGTCTACAAATTGCGTGATCACTTTGTTCCAATTCGTCCTTCCCCTAATTATAGTTACCCTCCTTGGTACAAACCTTCCTTAATTAAAATTATAAGAGAAAAATTTAAATATTTCAAAAAATTTAAAACTTATTCTAATTTAACCGATGAAAATACTTATAGATTACTGCGAGATAGGATTAAAATAGTTGAAAGTAAATGCTTTAAAGATTATATGCAGACTTTGGAAAGGTCTATATCTTTCAATCCTAAAGTTTTTTGGTCTTATATAAAAAACAAACGAGGCAGTAGTTCTTATCCGGCATCAATGTCCTACTCTTCTGTCACTAGTAGCTCGAGTGAGGGCATTTGTCAGCTGTTTTCTAACTACTTTAGTTCAACTTTTTTGGCTAGGGGATCATCCACAAAAGCAAATCAAGACCGAGGATCAAGGGTTCAACAGGCCTGTGATTTATCTTCAATAGAAATAACACATGAAAGAGTGTATAAATTACTGTTACGGTTAGATACAAATAAATCGGAGGGTCCTGATGCCCTTTCGGCATTATTCTTGGTTAATTGTGCGAATGAATTGTATCCATTCCTGTATCGATGCTTTTTAATCGTTCATTAAAGGATGGTATTGTACCAAGTTTATGGAAATCGGCATTTATCACACCGATCCATAAGAAAGGACCCAAGACTGACGTTGAGAACTACAGGCCAATCCTAATTTTTGATCAAATATACGATTGCTTCAAAAGTGTGTTCATTCCTCAGCAGCATGGTTTCATTAGAGCACGATCTACAACAACTAACTTGGTAATATTTAATGACTTTTTAACCTCAAATATGGCTAAGGGTAATCAAATTGATGCCATATATACTGATTACACTAAGGCTTTTGACAGAATAAATCACTCTAGATTACTCCGAAAAATCTCCGACTTCGGAATTCATGGTGATCTTTTGCATTGGCTCAAATCCTATCTGATTAACAGAACTCAAGCTGTGGTCCTAAATGGCTTCGCGTCTCCGTGGGTAATTATTCCTTCAGGGGTTCCTCAGGGGTCGCTACTTGGTCCACTCCTGTTTGTTGTGTTTATTAACGACATTCATAAATGTTTTTTTAAACTCCAATTTTTTGTTATTTGCAGATGATATGAAAATCTATCGTACTATAAATAACAGTGCTGATGCGTTACTTTTTCAAGATGATTTAAATAGATACGATCTATACTGTAGTGAGAATGAGTTGGACTTAAACGTATCCAAATGTAATGCCATCACGTTTACTAGAAAGCGCAACATTATGAATTTCGATTATAAGTTAAAGGGTTTTACAATTGAAAACGTGAAAGTCATTAGAGATCTAGGAATTTTGCATGATAGTAAACTAATGTTTGATCAGTACGTGGACCATGTTACTGACAAGGCTTTCAAATCCCTAGGATTCATTATGCGCGTTTCAAAGAACTTTAAAGATATGAAAACCATCAAAATTCTCTATTGTGCGTATGTCCGCAGTCACCTTGAATATGGATGTCAAATTTGGAATCCCCTTTATGACTCATATAGTCAAAATATTGAGAAAATTCAAAAACGGTTTGTTAGATATCTAGGTTTTAAATTCAAGCTTCCTCATGACGACTACCATTGTACATGTATTACCTTACACCTTATACCTCTCCATCTCCGCAGAAAAATAGCGGATTTAAGTCTCCTATGCAATATAGTTCAGAATAAACTGGACTGTCCCGAACTCCTCAACATGATCTCATTATATGTGCCTCCTCGAAGATTACGGGTAAATAGTCTGTTGCATGTGCCATTTAGCAATAAAAATTATAGACGCAATAGCTTTATACCACGAGTATGTCAGGTGTTTAATAAACTGAACCTTGAAACACAAATTGACTTATTTAATTATAACACTACAAAAATTAAAAGATTATTGTGTAATAATACAGACTTGCTACTTTAGTTGCCTCATTATAGTTAAAAATCTGAGTTTCTTTATTTTATATAGTTATCAAACATGTACTACTTTGTTTTTTGCCCACATGTGGAAGCTTGTAATTGGCATGTAATTATACAAATATGTAAATGTACTGTAAAATTAGCCGTAAGCTCCCCAAAAATAATAAAATAAAATAACATTTTACTGGCAACCTTGACCAACGGCTTAACGTGCCTTCCGAAGCACGGAAACGCTCGCAAATGTAAATTTCACACAGTTGTCACCCATCCAAGGGAACACCTATAGCGAATGTTGCTTAACGAAGTGATCGTTTACAGAACACTGAGTCAGCGTTGCCACGAGCGATTATTATGATAGATTAAACTTTATGCCCATTATGGTAGTTTTTATTTTGCGTTATTCTGATTCAAACAGTACCAATATTATTTATAATTATGACTTAAACCGATTAAATATTATGGGATATATTATATTTACACAACGCCATCTAGCCCAAAGTAAGCTAATATAAGCTTACGGTATGGGATGTAGGCAACTGACAAACATATATATACATAGGAAACAATCAAATTCTGGAATAAAATTTGCTGATCACACACGTATTGGTTTCGATCCGGGAATTGAACTCAAGATCTCAGCGGGCAGTTGCACACCACTTATGCTACCAAGCCAAAAAAATATTTCAATTAAATGAATAAATAAAACTTACGATGTAACTAAAACGTTTGATGTTTCTAGAACATTCTCATATTTTTTCTCGGAACTAGTTTTTCTGAGACCCACGCAATCAATGTATTATGCGAAATGGTTAAACAATAATTTGATTTTATGATGTGGTAAGGTTTATTGTCAGTAAATAAAAATTGAGTTCCAACGTTTATTTAAAACTAGCAGACGCCCCGCCTTCACCTTTCTATTTGAAACTAGCAGACGCCGCACGTTTTACCTGCGGAGGGCATATTCCCGTGGGAATACGGGAATAAAATGAAACCTAAGTAACTCCTTAAAACAACCTATATAAGATACACAATTCCACCATACATTATTTTGTTACATCTCAGAGGGTTTAGGCAGCGTTATCGTTGAAAGTTTCCAGATAGCTTATTTTTCCGATCCCTCTAACAAATTTCGTTATATTTTAGCCAATGTAGGTTTACAAAAATTAAAATTTTTACGTGGAAATTTTATATCAATCTCGTGCTGGACTCTAACCAGCGTCTTCTGGTTCAACCACCAGACGCGCTCACCAACTACACCACCGAGATCAACATAAAAAAAAATTATATATCCAAAAACCTCCTTAAACTTCAACTGGTAAAAACGGCATGAAAGTTCAATAGTTTTTGAGTTTATGGCAAACAGACAGACGCGGCGGACGATTTTGTATAATAATATGCAGTGTTCACTTACATCCAGTTTCTTCTTCTTCTTTTTCTTTTTGTCTGTAAAAAAGAAGACAAATAGAATTTAAAATATCGAATTGATATTTATCTGATTTTAGTTACACATAAATACCTATTTAAAAGCGCTCCTGGCCCCGCGGAATCAGTGTTCTGTAAACGACCACTGCCTTCAGCAACTTTCACTATGGCTGGTCCTCGGATGGGTGACCACTATGTGGCATTTACATTTGCGAGCGTTTCCGTGCTTCGGAAGGCACGTTAAGCCTTTGGTCCAGGTTGCCAGTAACATGGCAGTCGTTAAGCCCAGTTGCAAGGCCTTATGGGCGGTTTGTAAAATTTTGTATGCGGTAAAACAATCTGCGGCTGTCCATTTTCAACACAGCAATGGGCCTTTTACGTGGGACAGGAATATACATGGTGGAAATTGGGCATATAATATGCCTCTGCCACCCTTTCGGGGATAAGGCGTTATAGATAATTTTTTTTTTTTTAACTTTTGCACACCTATATAGCGTGGCCTGCCCAGCAAGCAGTGTTCCGATAGTGACCCACAGGTTGACAACGTCACCTTTTCACGCTTGTATCAAAGGATCCAGGATTGTCAGAGTAGGGAAACACGTGCGTCGTCAGAGTTCCAAATTGACATTCGAGAGTTCCATATATATTTGGACATGGGAATGAAAACTAGAGGATGTTATTTCCTTGTGGATGGGTGACTCAGGACATTTCGAAATCCCCAAATCAGGCAAGTCGAATTAGCCAGCCTAGATAACTACTCTTTTAAGTTAATCTTGTAGTAAAATAACCTGTGGAAACTGAAAATCAGACACACGTACCTACTGTTTCAAGTCGATATATTTGCTGAAGCACAGCATTACGTATTCAAAGATTTTATTATATAAGGGGGGAAAACCTTTAAAAAGGATTTAAAATACTGATTTACTTTTATTTAAAAATCTGTAATTTTAAGATTTTAACTAAAATAAAAGACTAAATACTGCAATCGGCCATTTTGACTGAAACACATATCACGGGGCATGACTTCACGCCTATGTAAACAATGGTTTCTTGTTACTGTAAACTGTGGTCGTGACTACTGGTTTACCTAGGCGTGACATCACACCCGACGCCATGAAACTGCGACGTGTTTTCGCGCAATATTTGAAAAAAAAAATTGACAAATGGCTTTGAATCTAGTTTAGCGGTAGTTTATTACTGAAATAAAGGTTTATTCGTCGAAAAAATATGTGTACAAATACTACAGAACAGAATATTAAATTAAATTAAATCTTTCGTCATGCCTATTGTTTGAAGAAACTTTTTTTAAGTCAAAAATTTGGTTGTCACAGCCGATCAGCATTATGTATTTAAATTTATACAATAAATTGAACTTAGTTTTGCGTCAATTTCTCAACTCGTTGGTTTGACTATGAGTTCAACGTCTCAACACAATAGTATGCAAAATAGAAATAATACTTGGACCAAAGTAGAATCAATATGGAATTTATTAAATTACAAATTAAACAAATATTTGAGGGACACTTTTTACACAGCGTCATTTAGCTCAAACTAAGCTATAAGCTTGTACGATGGGATCTAGACAACTGATATATATATATATTTATACTAGCTGACCTGCCCGGCTTCGTCCGTGACATACTTCCAACCCCGTGGCACCCATTTAATCCCGTCGCTTATTACTTTTCCAAAAATGTATGAAAGTTTTCCCGACTGGTTGACATTTATGATTCTGCTCCGCTCTCATGTGTAGTGGTGTGATGATATATAGCTAAGATCCTTCCTCAATAAATGGGCTATCCAATACAAAAAGATTTTTTCAAATCGGTCCAACCGTTCACGTGTGATGCCGTGACCAAGGGAAATAGGGATTCATTTTTATAACTAACTAACTATCTTTACGCTGTATCCCTGACGGCGTAGTCAGAGAGGACAGATCGCCAGGCTTCGCGATCCATGCATACTTCTTTCGCTTCTTCAAGATTCATCAATCGCTTCCTACACGCACGTCTGGGTATCCGAGTACTTTTGACCTTTCCGTTTTTGAGCAATCTGCTCACGTGGTCTTCATATGTAAGTCTCGGCCTACCCTGACTTCTTCTACCCTCTACTTTCGCACAATATATATTCTTCGTCAATCGTTCCTCACTCATTCGTTGGACGTGTCCAAACCAACGAAGCACGCCCTTTTCCAGCTTAACGCTGGCACTTTCATTCAAACCTAAAATATATTGCGTATCACTTCGTTACGTATTCGGTCGGCCAAAGTAACGCCGCACAATTTTCGAAGTGATCGCATCTCCACAGCATTCAATTTACTTTCATGCATCTGCTGACATACCCAGGTTTCGCTACCGTAAAGCAAAGTTGGCACTAGCACTGCGTTATGAATCGATTCATTTTTATATATATAGATATACTTATTTAATTTAAATCCGTACACATTATACCTAAAAAACACCCAAACTCCGAAACCAACATTTGTTCCGACCCTGGAATTGAACCCGGGATCTCAGTGCGGCAGTCACATACACTACCACTGCGCCACCGAGATACTCAATTTAAGTTAAAGAATATTACATAGAAATCGTAAAAACAGGAGAAATGCCACGCTGGAACAAAAATGTGTTGCCGCGACATGCACAACTATAAAGTACGTTTTTTTTGTTGTTTTGGCAATGTATGTCCGGCTTGGACTTAGCCACGACTATGCGTCGTGGCTAAGTCCAAGCCCATATATATATAGTCCATATATTATTTTTTTCTTATAGTGATAATTTTCATTCAAAATTATTTGAATATTCTTCATTCAAAAGTAGTAAATTTTTCTTATTGATAGCAGCGTATTCATGTATAGGTTTGTTCAAGTTCTAATTTCTACTGCAGTAAAATTATGGTAAATTTTACGGCAGTTATAATGTGGGTTTTGGAAGGTAACAGAAAATACCGCGCTCCACTACGTTTTCCAATTTCACAACACTTGTGCACGTTGTCAAAGCTTTCATGTTTAAAACACCATCATTTTTACACACAAGCACCCGAAAATACACTAATTTGAAAAATTAATAACGGAGTGGCGACCGCGTCATTCGCTGTCTTCCGCCAAAACTCAAACTACGATTAAAATCTTCACTAGTCCAGGGAGCCGAGTCTACTATTGACAAGCCGTAGAATAGAACCAAAATCGCTGTTTTTAGCTGTCAAAATGTAAGTAGACTATCAAAAATGCAACGGATTAGTGGCCACTGGCACGGTACGTGTTAGTAGAACTCATTGGCCGACCGATAGAAGTCTATTGGAGTAAGATTGAAATAGTAGACTACATAAAACTGATAAAATTGTACCGGTGGCTTTCTATTAAGCGTTGATTTCGATTCTATTTCGACACGATTGAAATAGCAGTCTCGGCCCTCTGACCTCGACCAGATATTATCCATGGCTTACGAAGGTTCAAGTTTTATATGAATACGATGTATTTTAAGCGAAGGGTGGGGATCAAAAGAACACGACGCTTGCGAATAAACTTGAGCACGTTGCAAATGTTCCAGCTTGCTATTTTTCTGTTTTTATGATTTCAATAGAATATAATTGTAGGCACAGTTAGCCACTAAAACGTTAAGGCGACTTGGGCAGCCCCTTTTTTGTTAACACCCATCATTGCAAAACCTTTTTAAACTGTGTTGTCTATGGTTTTAGTTCATGAATTGCACACCAGTAGAATCGTCGATACAGACACCTTAAGAATTTATCCTTGTGTCAAAGATCTGCCAAATTGAAGAGATTACTGCCCATAATACTAGTTACGGAACGCCTAACTGTTTGTAAAATGAAATTATTATAATTGTTATGTCGCGCACGTAATTACGCATTGCCATCAAAACATGACAAAATAATTTATCTACATTTTTGGTAAGTATGAGGAAATTAATACGATTCAATTACACCCGCGTCAAAACCACAAACGTGATAACAACAATTTAAGCTCTGCAGACCGCGTCGGACGTCGTTCGTATGAATTGTATAATAAAAAATGGCATACGTAAGACTGGACTGGACACTGGTAAGACACAATAGGAATGCGGCTAGGTATAGGGCGCCGCCGCAAAACGGCTCGAAGGAGCCTCACTTGACTCCTGTGGCAAGTGGGCTAGGACTGCCGTGTGTAGGGCCAGCACGGCTAAAGAAGCTAGCCCCAACCCGTATCCGCTTCGCATCGTGGACATTGGCACGCTGACTAGACGTGCCGTAGAGTTGACCGAAGTACTCTCCACGCCATGTCAATATTTTAAGGGTTATTCTTAAAACCATAAACCAGCATACTATAATACTGAGAGAAACGGGTACTAGTAATTGAATAAAGGTTACATTAAACCAATCGTTCACGCTACGTTCAAAAATTACCATACCTGAATAAACTATTCATGAAACTAATTGAAATTCAATGTGCACTTTACCCGAGAACAAAGTAGGTAAGTTTAGTAACGCCAGATTTCTTTATGATTGTAATACTTTTTAACGAAACACAGTCACAAAGAACCAATACTTATTAGAATTCGTTGCCATGGTTACGGATTTCGATAAAACTAGCAGAGCCTTCGTTGACGTGCGGAATATTCAGTAGGTTATTAAGTAATAGCTGATGCCCCTGACTTATTTAAAATCATAATATTGAAAAGGTAAAAAAAGGTAGCCACTACCTGCGTCTGTCTATTTCAACACGGCAATACCACTATATATTATGTGGAACAAGAATACCCACGGTGAAATATAGGCATATATAATATGCCTCTGCCACCCCTCCGGGGTTAATGCGTGATTGAATAGATCGTCATTTTTTAATTCGGGTTTTTTTACGCATTTCCCCTCGGATGTTATGCCGGACTCTAATCGATTAGAACCACACATTCCATACCTATCTGTCTAGTGTCGGACGCCCCGCATAGTTCCTTGGAAAGATGTCACAGTGCTCCCGGCAGACATTGGCTACTACCGCAGCCTTACCTAAGAATTCGGTTATTCCCCCGCTTCTTAAGCGTTGGTCCGGGTGTTTTCCCTAGCGCTCATACCCTAATAGACCTCTACTTGCTTTCCAGGTTTCCCGCTTCGCAAAGGAGGGAAGAGGCGTCACGTTCTTATCCTACTTCCTCAAATTATCTTCTGATTAATTTCGTGGCGTGTTCCAAGACATACTAACTTCTCCCGGGACTTCACCGAGATCGAGCTCGGTGTAACTTTTCTGGTGTTTTGGTTATTGCTGTAGATTCTTGTTTACAGGAGTCACAGTAATGGGAATGTGGGTGAGATTAATCCCAATAAAAAAAATATATTGACCTCTACTTACCCTCGACAACTACCGGTAAAGGGGGTAAGATTTCGAAGGAGGCGCTGCTGTATGAAGTGTCGGTCCATTGTATTTGCTCAGGCTCCGGCTCCAGGTCTGTGGTGGCCACCACTTCTTCTTGTACCTCGGGCTCTAGAAGAAAGTAAAATTCTATACGAGTACTAATATATAAAGCTGAAGAATTCTTTTGTTTGGTTGAACGCGCTCATTTCAAGTTTCTTCAGTCGGATTTGAAAAATTCTTTTTGTGTTCCATAGCCTATTTATTGAGGAAGGCGATTGACTTCATCATCACGCCATTACTCTAGAGAGCGGAGCAGTAATCATAAATGTCGACAAATCGGGCAAATTTTATGCATTATTATAGAATTTATTAGCGACGGGATTAAATAGGTGCGACGGGAGTTGAAGTATGTCATAGGCGACGCCGTTGGGGGTTACCTAGTATAAGATATATGGGATGCACGAGTTAAGGAACCCTAATCCCACCAATATTTGCCTTATCAACTTATATAGTTACGAGTATAACGTTCATAACTATATTAATTGATGCACATCAGCAGGTTATCTAGGGCATGCGTCATTGCGCCACTGGCGCGGTACGTGTTAGTAGAATTCAATCAGGCGACCGATAGAACTCTATTGGAGTACGATTGTAATAGTAGACTACGAAAAACTGTCAAAGTTGTACCGGTGGCTTTCTATTGAGTGACGATTTCGATAAAATTTCGACACGATTGAAATATCAGACTCGGCCCCCTGTACTATCAATCAGTTATAACGAGGCTATTATGGGAGAGCCTTTAAGACGTTGTATAGCATACATATTGTCACGCCTTTATCCTCGAAGGGGTAGGCAAAGGCATAATAAACGCCCACATTTCACATTCACCACTTAACATGTGGTGAGCCCATTGCCGTGTTGAAATGGACAGGTGCAAGCTGTGGCGACTTGCTGTTGAAATTTTTCAAGCCGCCCTTTAAGCCTTCAACCTGGTTTAACGACTGCCATAGCAAGATCCCGAAAAAGTCAAACGGCTGTCGCTGTCATAAATGCCGAAAATTAAAAACCAAACCATAGCTGCTTCTAGCTGTCAATAAAGGGGAACCCAAGGTCCGAATCCAGGTAGGGTTTTGAAATAATTGGGAATACACAATGTAAATTAAAGTAATCACTTATCTGAGAGTAAGTTAATATTTGTACCTGGTGGCTCCACCTGCAACGAAAAGAAAGAGTATTATCTGCTGTGGTGAAAGCAATGGCCGGCAGCCAACAGTGTTGGATCACCTCGTTCACCAATGAGGCAATGGTGGCAAAGTAAGAAAAGTAGTGAAAGCGGGATCGTGACGGACGAACTTACACTCCACTCCCTTTGCTTTCAGAGGGACCATCGAGAGAGTAAATTGTCTACCAGAGCTGTGTAAATCCACCAAAATCTCTAGGGTTCAAATGCACCCGGGTGCACTTGCCAGCTGAGCACCTGATGACTAACGGACGAGGCAGGCACCCCTTACGGGGTTGGGAGGTCAGACAGCAGTCAAAAGCCAAATGATAGTTGCTGCTCCTGTTAGCCAAATTAAAGTGGATCCTAAGCCCCAAATCCAGGGTTTGGAAGTAACTGGAACTACACTGGCAAAAAAAAGAGTGGCCATGAGTTTTATGGTCAGATTCTTTCTCAGGCTTCACCTATTGCTTTGCGAATCTGGCAGTAAATGTAGAAGCAATACTGCCGCGACTGAGGTCCAGGGTTCGATTCCCGGGTCGGAAAAATATTTGTGTGATCCAGAAATGTTTGTTTCGGAGGGTGTATCCTATGTATAATATGTATGTATTTAGAAATATATAAGTATGTTCATCAGTCGTCTAGATTCCATAACACAAACGTATATTAGCTATCTATGGGAAAGATGGCGTTGTGAAAAAAAAAATATCCCGCAATATTTATTATTTATAATAATCTTGACGTTCATAAGTGTACTCGTAACTTAGTAAACAACATGAATAGAGATATTTTCATTTCATTTTCATTTCATTTTCATTTCATTTTCATTTCATTTTCATTTCATTTTCATTTCATTTTCATTTCATTTTCATTTCATTTCATTTTCATTTCATTTTCATTTCATTTTCATTTCATTTTCATTTCATTTCACTTAAGATAAAGAGTAAGGGCCGTATTTTAGAACTTTACTCAATACTCAAGAAACGCTTGAGGCTAGTTTTTGCCTTAAAATACTGCTCTCAAGTGTTTCTTGAGTATTGAATAACGTTCTAAAATACGGCCCTAAGAGAGCTGTGCTCAGCTGTGCTGTGCAGAGATGTGGCTCCCACGAGGAGAGTCTCTTTGCAGAGTCGCATCAAAAGCTCTGGCTGGACGACTCAGTAGAGGTAAGGTGGAACACCGTGGTAGTTTAGTGCCCATTCTGGCCCCTCCCCAGGGCTGGCAGTCTCACTTGTCGCTCTACACCCGCGCCTGTTTTTACGTGTGGAAATCGCCTCGGATGTCATGCCGGACTTGAACCGGAAGCCCGGGTTATTCCTCGGAAAAATGTCCCAGATATCCCGGTAGACTTTGGATACCACCGCAGCCTCGCCTAAGGTTTTGGGTGTTATCCCGCTTCTTGGCGAGTTGGTTCGGGTACTATCCCACTAGCGTGAGGCGTTCGTGAAATTTTCACGTCATGCCGCCACCTTGAACCTGCTTCTGTAAGGACGGCAAGCAGCCCTCCCGCTGTCCTCATGCCCCCGGTCATAGGGGTAACTTTTCTAAATATATTCCACTAAGACAAAAGTACTATCGAATTAATATTTAGTAGTAGGTTAATATAATGTTGCATATGGCTGAACTTTTGTATATATTTAATCAATTAATCATTAAATTATTGAAGATAACTTTGGACTACCGGTCCATACTATTTCAAATTAATTTGTTGCGTAATATTGTGTTTATACTTATTTTAATTCTACGTACAAAAAATATGCTTATTTACCTTCTTTTTATCTTTTTTAGCCATTATGTGATTTAATTATCTTGTAAATAAACACAAATAATTTAAAATTTTATAAAATGTAATATCATAACTAGAAAAATACAAAAAAACTAGACATCTGGTATTGACTTTAGGATAGTGTCAAAATATAATAATAGATTATAAAATGATTACGGATCTAAAAAAGTACGAGTACTTCCTACTAATTTGTATAAAATAAATTATGGATGTAGGTTACTTACTGTTTCACGCAAAAACTACCGAATGGATTTTTATGAAACTTTACAAGATAGCTTTCATATCAGAATAACACATAGGCTACTTTTTAATTTTATTTATTAAGCCGAAACAATTGTCGATCGATATCGACAAAATGTAAGTGTTATTCGCAAAATCCCGTTTATGTTTTTAATTGGCTACTTTTTATCCTGGGTAAGTTCCTGTGGGAAACGGGAACGGGAAAACTTCTCTACTCTACTAGTACCTATATAATTTCGACTTATCATCAGGCTTAAAGAGTTCGTAAAAAGAACGAGAAACGATGGCGTTTGATTATATGGGGTTTAGTATTTTGATTTGGTTATATTTTCGGTTCAATAATAGTAGAATTATTTTAAGTATTTGTATAATTTATCACAGATTGTGTACAAATTTTCTGAATAATATACTTTAAATTTGTTACAAGCCAACCGTCATTTTGACTATCAACAAAGTGTGGGTGTGTAATTCACCTCTGCTCACCCATTAGGGGATATAGGTGTGAGTATGCATGTAAGTACAATTTAGTACAGAGTTTTTACAATTTTTTTGCACTTTAAGATATTGGGCTTATGTGATCCAACCGCCATATTGAAACTCGCAATAAATACACGCGCCGTCAGAGTGACGGAAGTACCTATATATTGATTTTGTTATATTTTCAGTTCAGTAGTAGTACTGACGTATGTTCATGCTACACGAAGGAGGGCAATATCAGCGCCATCTGAGAAAGAGTAGGGAGTTTAAAAACTTATAAATAGGGCTTTAGCAAGTTAGGTGACGTTATAGGTTATTATTGGGGTGACAATATTTGGAAAACCATTAATGAGGGTTATTTGAAATGTTCCCCGTGAGATGGCAGCGCTGTAACGTCAGGTCCAACTACCTGTCAAAACACATACACGATTTATATTTTTCGATCATTTTTTTGGTTTATTTATTCTTAAAAACGTTACAAACGGAATATTGTTTTCCAAAATGCCACAGTGTTGTGCAGTGCCTATGTGTGCAAATAAAAAAGGAGGCCTCTCTTTTTGAGCTCAATCTTCAGTTCGGCAACCTTTCTTTGGCCGTAATCCATAATAAAATCAATAACACTTCCAAATACATAAAATTTTACTAAAATAATAATACGTTCGGTAAGATTCTGTGCTATCTGACAGCTGTTTGGACCTGACGCATACGAAGCGCTGCCTGGCGGCAGAAAAAGTATCGAAAACCCTCATTAGAAAATTACACAGGCTTTATTTGACAGGTTGCTCATGAAGTTAGCAGCGATCGGCTTCACCCCACACTTGCTCCGGTTCTTCGCCTGCTATATGAGGGACAAGCAACAGTATGTGGAGTATGCGGGGCATGTATTAGCACCATATTTTGCCCGGTCTGGCGTAAGTCAAGGAAGTAACCTCGGGCCTTTTCAGTTCAATATCATGATTAATGATCTGCCGGAAGTGGTTCGCCACGCGAATTGTTTACTCTTTGCGGACGTAGTTATCACTAAGTATAGGCTCTAGTGATGATTGTGGGCGTCTGCAGAGGGATATCGATAGCGTGGTGGCGTGGAGTCATAATAATTGTCTACAGTTTAATGTCCAAAAGTGTCTAAAAATCACCTTTTCTCGCGCACGTCATCCTATTGTAAACAATTATAATGTTGACGGTATAGACATTCCGAGGGTCACAGAAGTTAGGGATTTTGGAGTCAGTTTTATTTAGCACGGAGCTAACGTTTCGTAGTCATATTATTAAATGCTTTAAAAAGGCATTTCGAAACTTGGGTTTCGTGTTGCGTACAGTCCGTAACAAATATGGCTTTATACAACGCTTTGGTGAGGAGCCAATTAGAATGCAATGCAGTCATCTCAGTCATTTCAGTCTCCCCATGAAACTAAATATAGCCTTTTGGTGGAGCGAGTACAGAACCCATATGTTAGGTTTTTATATTTACGATTGTATGGTGTGTATCCCTTTTACCCACTTATGTATCCAACCCTGTTCGTTCTGGGCATGGTTGGATATAATGAGTTGAAAGTTAGGAGGGATTTCACGCTTACACTATATATCTTTAAAATTCTTAGAGGTAGGATTTACAATGCAGACATTTTAGGAGTAGTGGGTTTGTGTGTACCGGATAGGTATGTGTGGAGGTGGCGCCAATCTCGTCTGCTAGAGGTGCCTCGTGGGCGCCGCTATCGCGAGCACTTCGCACTTTGAACCTAGTAGCTAAGGAGACCGATCTATTTCATTGTTCACTGAGTAAAAGCACTAAGATAACACTGGGTATAATCTATTTATATAAAAATGAATCCCTATTTCCCTTGGTCACGCCGGTTGGACCGATTTGAAAAAATCTTTTTGTATTAGATAGCCCATTTATTGAGGAAGGTTTTAAGCTATCATTATCACGCCACTACACAGGAGAGCGGATCAGTAATCATAAATGTCAACAAATCGGGGAAACTTTCATACATTTTTGGAAAAGTAATAAGCGACGGGATTAAATGGGTGCCACGGGGTTGGAAGTATGTCACGGACGAAGCCGGGCAGGTCAGCTAGTATGTTATAAGTGCTGATTTTTTTTTCTATTGTGTTAAATAGATGAAATGTTGGATTGATGTTGTAATGAGATGTCACACTACCGTATTGGGGCTGACCTGTAAGGGTAGTGTGTGTTTGAATAAATAAATATATTAACATATTTTTAACAAATTATAATTTAACATATTTACAGAAAACAATACAAAAAGAAGGTGCCCCGACTAGGTGTCGAAGAATTCCTCCCCATCAAAATCAACCGGTAAGGTTCCCATAAGGCTGGTCGCATTGCCACGTTGTATGGCAATGCTTATTCTCTGAGCGAGAAAGAGGCCAGCCCTATGGTCACGAGAAAAATCGAAAAAATAAAATGTATTTTTTTTAATGTTGTTAGATAATAAAACTGATATGTATTGGGTATGATTGGCAACAAAGTAGAGTACGTTTATTCAGAAGAAGAATAACTCAAAGATATATGATATAAAGCAACACAATACGTTTTCTTGACAAATCATTTGTACGTAAATACATATAATTAAGAAACAATTTTGAAAAGCAAAACATTTTGCTCCGTTGGTTTGGACACGTCCAACGAATGAGTGAGGAACGATTGACGAAGAATATATATTGTGCGAAAGCAGAGGGCAGAAGGAGTCAGGGTAGGCCGAGACTTACATATGAAGACCACGTGAGCAGATTGCTCAAAAACGGAAAGGTCAAAAGTACTCGGATACCCAGACGTGCGTGAATGAAGCGATTGATGAATCTTGAAGAAGCGAAAGAAGTATGTATAGATCGCGAAGCCTGGCGATCTGTCCCGTACCCCGTCAGGGATACAGCGTGAAGATAGTTAGTTTTTTTAGTTAATTTTGAAAAGCAATTAGTGTGCTAACATTTTCTAAATTTAAATTTGTCGCCTTCGACCACGGACCCTGTTTTTGCCCTGAGGGTTGTCGCAGAGAAATACAGGTCGAAGAACACGCCTCTACACTGCTTGTTTCTCAACATGCAGAAGGCCTTCGACTGTGTTCCTCGTGCGATGATCTGGTGGGCACTGCGGTCCAAAGGGTTTCCAGAGGTCTATATTGACACTATCCGTGACATATAATGTGACTCTGATTCAATGGTTCGGACTGCTGTTGGCGACACGAAACCCTTCCCCATCACCGTCGGGGTACACCAGGGATCGGTCCTTAGTCCGCTTCTGTTCAGTGTAATATTAGACGAATTGTAAGACAGCATCAGGAACCCGCATGAGCAGCCTCCATGGTTGCTCATGTATGCTGACGATATTGCGCCGGCAGACGCGGACAGGGGCAGATTGGTGCGACGTGTAAAGGCATGGAAGGAGACGCTTGAGAACGGCGGTCTGAAACTAAATGTGGCGAAGACCGAGTACTTGGCACTAAACTCGACAGATCCCAAATCCGTCCGCATAGGCGGTGATTTGGTCGAGCGCACGGACTAGGTTAAATACCTGGGATCTGTTTTTCACACGTCCAGTGACATCGATGTCGAGTCGACGATGTCAAGTCACGCATTGCTGCCGTGTGAGCCAAATGGCGAGAGATGACCGGTGTCATTTGTGACCCTAAAATGTCGATCCGGTTGAAGGGACAGGTCTACAAAACCATAATTAGACCTGTCCTTTTACATGACACAAGCAGGAGCTGCGTGTCACGGAAATGAAGATGCTGCGGTGGATGTGTGGAGTCACGCGGATGGACCGCGTGAGGAACTCTCGCATCCGCGGCAGCCTTCACGTCCGTGACATTGCAGACAAGTTGCAAGAGTGTCGTCTTCGTTGGTCTGGTCACGTCTTGTGGCAACCGCCGGGCTACGTAGGTAACAAATGTCTGGCCATGTCAGACCCGCCGGGTCCCGGTAGAGGGGAAGACCCAAGAAGTGCTGGCTTGAAGTCGTAAGGGATGACATGCGTGCCAATGGTCTCACTACAGGGGATGCCGACGACCGTGAGAAGTGGAGGAGAAAATGTAGGAAAGCGGACCCCGGGGTCGCCGGTCGTCGAGATGCAACTGGGACAGACGCTCGGATGATGATTATGACCTACATTTAAGACCAATAAGAGACAACCGTCAAGGCCAAATTGTGTGCAACAAGGCTTATTATATAATTTAAGGCTAATTTAATGATTTTTCAACGCATTTGCTCGTAAATTGGGTCTATATTAATCGGTTTTAGAGATAGGTACATACGCACGCGTGCTTTAAGAGCTGTTTAAATTGCTCATAAATCACGCGAGTATATATCTATGTTTAATTCAAAGACCTTATACTTATAACATAAGTAAAAGGTCTTTGGTTTAACTGAAGATAAAAATAGAATACTGAAACAGGCCAGGATTGTCATAGAAAAAGTATGTAAATATTTTTGGTATCAATAATCTCTATAACTTAAAATATAACAAATAAACGTTTATTTTCATACCATTATTTAGTTTTGTCTACAAATTGACAGTGATTAGTACTATTTCATACAAAAAATATTTGTTACGCATTTTACAAACTAGGCTGTATGTTGTAGCTTTAGCGTACACAGCTACGGCTGAATGTAATGTGCGCGCCATTTTTATCTAACTTTCTTTTCTTTGTACTTATATCATTTTGGATAAATAAAAATGTCAACTTCAAATAAATTAAGTAAAGTCGAGTGTTTTTATAACATTACACGAGTGTTTTCGTTCTCTTGTGAAAATAACATGTTTTTCTTTTATGTTATTGGTAGGTATGAAAGTGGAAAGCATACAACTTAAGTAGAAAAAAAATATTTTGATTGGTTTTTTATTCTGTTTCCTTCCAAGTGTGTTGAAAAACGTCGTACGATATACGTGCGTATATTGGTTAAACCTAAACTCACTCGGCTCCATTATGCTTCCGCCTACGGCTCGGGCTTAAAAATTGCCACGTGCGTTATAGCCACCATAACACACTTGTATCGTAATGTACTAATAATGCATAGGGTTAAGTAGCTTTAAGTCAACACACTTAAATATACAAATAGAAAAATAATCTTAAAGAAACATAATAAATATAATTGACTGCCTCGGTGGCGCAGTGGTAGTGCATGCGATTGTCGAGGCTGAGGCCCCGGGTTCGGATCAAATATTTGTGTGATCCACAAATGTTTGTTTCGGAGTTTGGGTGTTTCCTATGTATAATATTCATTTCGTATTTAGAAATATATAAGTATGTATATCGGTTGTCTAGATCCCATAACACAAGCTTATATTAGCTTACATTGGGCTATACGGCGCAGTGTAAAAAAAAAAGAAAAAAATATGTCCCACAGTATAATGTAATAGACGAATTCTGTTTAAAAAAATAAGATTTAACATTTACAATTTAATTATTTAAACGAAAACGAATGTAACTAAGTATTGGCGATTAAAAAAGAGTGGCCATGAGCTTTATTGCCAGGTTCTTCCTCAGGCTCTGTGTACAATATTGATGTACAATAAAATTACATGGAACCCGTGGATCATTTCGACCTTCCGTCGCACCTATTTAATCCCGTCGCTTATAAATTCTACAATGATGTATAAAAATTTGCCCGATTGGTCGACATTTATGACAACTGCTCTGCTCCCCAGTTTAGTAGCGTAATGATATATATCCTATAACCTTCCTCCATAAATGGGCTATCTAACACAAAAAGAAGTTTACAAATTCGACCAGTAGTTCCTGAGATTAGCGCGTTCAACCAAACAAACAAACAAACTTCAGCTTTAAAATATTAGTATAGATAGCTGTGTAGAATAAGCCGTGCGAGTTATATCTGTAAAAAGGAGAAATTATATCTGTTGGAAGTATATGGTGGATTTAAGTTGGCTCCGATTAGTAAATGTACACGGAAAAAAAGGAATTGTCAAATTAAAGCAAATTGCTTTAATTCAACGCAAATCGTGTTTTCCATACGAGGAAGACTATATTTACTTAAACATACAATATGATATTGATAAGAAAATTGTATTCACTCAATAAAACCATATTGCTAGATTAAAAAAAAATGTTTTGTTGCTGTAACAATAATAGTTTGCTTGTGCCATGCATTCTTATTGATTTGAAGTGATACTTTAGTTTATTTAGATAAACAAATCTAAAATTTTATTTCAACACACTATATTCTGTTGTTTTAAAAATATGTATATTGTCTTTAAAATAATATACATTAGATTGTTTGGACAATATAGATTTTTGTACACCAACAAAATATTGTTTCAACTTGATACCAGTGGTTTACTTATTGGAACAATATCGATATTGTTTTTCTAACAACACGAATTACATTAGCTTGAAAATTATGCTTTAGTTAGTTTGAGTGTAAACATATTATTCGTATAACAGTAGATGTTTACTTGCTTCAACAATATACATATTTTGTTGCGGCAGCTAGTTTGAGAATACCTGATTATTGTTTCAAGACTTAAGATTTACTTGGTTCTGCATCAGATTTTTGTTATCATACGCATGGTTTACTAGTTTCAAGAATATTTATTCTCTTTAGGAGAATACACTTAGCTTGTTTTAAAATTATGATTTATTTGAACCAAAAACAGATATTTCCGTTCAAACCTTTTGTTTTACTTGTTTCAGTAATTTTTATTGTCTGTATAAGAATACACGACATGTTGTTTGAACAATATAGTTCAATTAGACCTACAATAATAATATATTTCGTTTTGAAACTAAAGTTGTGTTAATCTAACAATATATTTACTTCAATTAAAACTCCGGTTGTTGCATTTAGAAATATATATTTATTCCTTTAAAAATTACATTATTACTTCAAAACAGTATTATTGTCCTGTTAATGAAACATAGCTTGAAATAACAAAATTGAATTGCCAGTAATTTAAGAATAATTTATTTGAACCGACAATATATTAGACTTAGCAAAAAAATGCTAATTGCGCCATAAATGCCAACATTGAGCTTGCTGTGGGCATATTTTCGTTTCGTCCCTAAAGGAAAAGCGCACACAAGAGGCAATGATTATAATTCAAAAAAGAAAAATATTTAATATTAATTATTAAACTTTAAATATTTTTCTTTTTTCTTTTTCATAATATTAATATTAAATACTAAATCAATTGTCAAACAATTATTATTCATTAAAATAAAATGTCTACTTCATAATGTGAAGAATTAAATAATGATCATACACCCCCACCATTATTGAGATCTTTTGATCATCATTATTGAGAGTTATAGCGTAGCTATAACGACAAAGAACTGTTTGAACTGAAATTTGAATTTCCAGCCATTCGTAAGCGCTTCCCGTAAGATAACTAAGATTGATGTAGGTTTAAATAAATTCTTAATTTCTTACAATTCAATACTTATTTATATGTCTAGCTATATTTCATTTACTGGATTATATATATATCTCTTAAAAATAACCATTCTTAAGACGAGTGGACCGACCCTTGGCATTATTGGGAAATAGATTCACCTGATAATGGAATAATGAGACTCAAATAGTCAAAAACAATGCTTGCAAGAATTTGGCGCCATGAGTCAGACCATCGGCTTTAACAAAAACATTACTACAAAACTTACTACTTTAACAACAACATGGGCAACTGCAGCTTTGTTTGAATTTGTATCAGAAAATTCAGTACTAATACCTACTAGGTAATACAAGTAAATGTACTTTTAGGTTTTTGTTCCCCTAAAGGATGCTGTAAGATAATATTTTAAGAAATGAGCAGTATGATAAATTGAACACATGAATAGAGATATTATGAAGAACTTCAATATGGAATACATATTATTTGAATTCAGAAAAAAAAATACCACATTCAGTACAATTAAGTTCCATCGTTTCAATTTTATATTTAACTATAGTTATAGATTTAGGTAAGATTCGTCACATCAACAATGTATGGAATCACTTTATCGTGCTGTGTTGTGATTCCATAAACTGAATGTTGAATTAACTAATACAAGTATTCATAAGACACTGGGTACCTACGTGTGATACAATTTGAACAAAGCGTCAAAAGTTTTGCCTGTAGATGTGAAAGAATATCTAAGTTTATCCACAACTATGAAAGTGCTTAATTTATTTATATATTGTCTAATGTTGAACCCTGTACGAGAACATAATGTTAAACTGTTTGTATTTTCTTGAGTGCCTTTTTTTGCTGAGAGGTAATAGCGTCTTCTATTTCGCTCGGCTTCTGTGAACAAATAATAATGGAAATTTGAAAGAAACTTAGAGTTTTATTAAGAGTATGTGTCTTTAATAACTTTATAATGTGTTACCTTAACAGGTATCAGCAAGCCATCAATGGCTTCAGCTGTTGAAAGCTTTCATTTATTTCCAATACATCCTGTCCTTTTGGCGGGATTAAGTGCCCCAAGTGTGTCCTTAGTATGGACCACATGCAGTCTGAAAAAAAATTAAAGGATAAAAAATATGTTGACTGATACCAAAATCTTACAATATAAATAAGGTTCTGTCTCGGTTACCACTACAATTTTCACCACCATCAACCAGTAACAATAGGAGACTAATCTTTTCAGCACTAGCCATTTATAAGTGGATAAAGTGAAGGACAACAATCATAATTTTTTATGATTCTATGGTAGACAGAAATAATCAAGAGAAACTTACCAATGCACTCCTTAAGTCATTTAGTACTGGCCATTTAGCTAGAAACTCTCAGGTTGTCTTGCGCGCAAAATATTCTTTCAGCATTAGTGTTCATCCATTTCTGCATTACAACATCCCATGGTTCATGATTATTTTTCAGCCAAACAATATCTTCATTAATACCTGGAATTTACATAATTATTAATATATTTATTTATATATGAATAAATAATAAGCTACATTTAAAAATTCTTACTTAGTTGATTGATTTTTACTTTATAAAGTTATTGTCTGGGCGCGTGAGTCATCAAACGGCATTTGCCATTTAGAATGCAATTCCAGAATGGCTTTCTGATCAACATATTCTTCTGCATCAAGATGTCGATCGCCGGCGCCGGCGTCCACATTTATATTTTAGATTAGCCCAGCCTACATGAGAATAAAAGAACTTATTGAAAATAAAGTTACCTAGCTAATATATATCTAGATCTAGTTTAATAAAACCTATAACTCACCAATATAATGCTTGCAAACACACAACATAAACTCGTTTTATCCCATCCGCACCGCGCACCGCACCACACGTGCACTGCTAATAGGCTAGTCGTCGTGTGTCAGTGTTGCCGGCTGTCAAACAGTTAAAGTCCAAAATCGAATCACAAGAAATTACCCGTTTAATAAAAGTACTTTTTCTTTATATTTATTAATATGAAGAGGTTAGAATAGTGCTTGAATTGAAGTCATTATCTTTCGTAAGTGCCTGTTTGGGGTTCATGTAAAAATCATTTTTTTAATTAATATACCTATAGGTAAATTAAATATTTCTTTTTAATTTGACTATTTCCGTTTATGGGTGATATTCACCATGACTGTGATTCAAGCCCAAAAAAAAAGCCTTCTAGCTGTATGTTTCCCCAACAGGGGTTTAATTCAAAACTAAACTAAAAAAACTAACTATCTTCACGCTGTATCACTGACGGGTAGTCAGTGAGGACAGATCGCCAGGCTTCTCGATCCATGCATACTTCTTTCGCTTCTTGCAGATTCATCAATCGCTTCATACATGCACGTCTGGGTACCCGAGTACTTTTGACTTTTCAATCTGCTCACGTGGTCTTCATATGTAAGTCTCGGCCTACCTTGACCCCTTCTACCCTATACTTTTTTTCCGCAAAAAATATATTCTTCGTCAATCGTTCCTCACACATTCGTTGGACGTGTCCAAATCAACGGAGCAAGCCCTTTTCTAGCTTCACGCTGACTTATCTTTAATTATAACAAAGATAAATATATAAAAAATATTGTAGGAAAATAAACACATTATACATAGAAAACACCCAATCTCCGTAAACCCAAATACTTTTCAAGTTACAATACCAACTATTTACCTACTTTTTGTCGATTAATACTTTTGTTTTATACAAATAACTATTAGTTTGATTTCATTTTCTACATTAGCCGACTCACCTTGCCATTTCACGAGCTTAATTATTTTATGCTTAGGAAATGATATATTTTCGTATCTAATCGTGTATAAAAATGAAGGTAAAGGGATCACGAAGTTATTTCCATACTTTGGTGCCATTGGCACTTGAGCGTTTGGAAAAAGGGATCTAAATGTCATTCAAGGTTATGAGCTAATATCCACCTGTTTTACATTAAAATCTATTTTTTATTGCTTGCTTTGACCTCCCCAACTCATCTTGAGCGCGGAGACATGCAACGACATTTTTGTATCGTTGTTGCTGTTCTTGAGCCGATGTTGTTGAAACAAAGCCTATATTAATAATAGTGTAGTGTTAAATCCGCTAAAGTTTATCGGACTACTTGCAGAAACACCAAAGAAGCATGATAAGTAGTGATGTATTGCCTCAAAATAACGCTAATGCGCTTATATTCGATGTACAGACGCGGCCTCGTTACTGTTTAATTATAGGTATAGGTATAAAAATTTAATTGATACTTAAAAAAGTTCCCAGAATTATGGGAAAATACCCGAAAATGCAAACACTGAAGGGTCTTGGGATATTTCTGTCAATCTATGGACGCGTCGGTGAAATCAACAATATTATTTATTGAATCAACAAAAATCATGTTTTCTTGTGAATCAACTATCTTTTCGTTGAAAATAAAATATTGTTGATTGAATATTCAAAATTTTAACGGAAGAACTTACAGTATTGTCGGGAATAATATTAATAGATACTTAGGTACCTGCGCTAACCGTACTTTACATGTCTCAACTTGTCGAGTTCAGGCACAAAATCCTACCAATATTATAAACGCGAAAGTTTGTAAGAATGGATGTTTGTTACTCTTTCACGCAAAAACTACTGAATGGATTTTAATGAAACTTTACAATAATATATATCAGCTTATACATCAGAATAACACATAAGCTACTTTTAATCCCGGGAACAAGTTCCAGTGGGAAACGGGAACGGGAAAAGATTTTCCTTTTTTTTTCGCGCAGGACTTTTTAATATAAAACAGATAGTTTAGATCCTGAATTAGCTACATATATGATACCTACTCCTGGATCCTTTCCTCCTTTACTGTTTACTTTATACATTTTATCCCAGATAATCCTGGAATATTGGATCCACGCGGGTGAAACCGCGGGGCACAGCTATTTATATAACAATAATATATATAATAGGAATGTGTGAAAAACCTATTACAAAGTATAAACATTTTGGCAGAAATATTGAAATTGTTATACTAAGAAATAATCGATCTTCTATCAAACCACTTGTTGTTCCTAATAACCATTTGACACATTCTCGCATTGAAAATATTTAATCTTCATCTAATAATTTGTCGCGCTGTTTATATAATATTCTTGTTTTGAAACAAGTATATGTAAAAACCTACTACAAAATATTTAACATTTTGGCTGAACAATTGATATTGTTGTTCTAAGAAATAATCGATTTTCTATCAAAACCACTTGTTGTTCCTAATATCCATTTGACACATTTTCGCATAAAAAATATTTAATCTTCATCTAATAATTTGTCGCGCTGTTTATATAATATTCTTGTTTTGAAACAAGTATATGTAAAAAACCTACTACAAAATATTTAACATTTAGGCTGAACAATTGATATTGTTGTTCTAAGAAATAATCGATCTTCTATCAAAACCACTTGTTGTTCCTAATAACCATTTGACACATTCTCGCATTAAAAATATTTAATCTTCATCTAATAATTTGTCGCGCTGTTTATATAATATTCTTGTTTTGAAACAAGTATATGTAAAAACCTACTACAAAATATTTAACATTTTGGCTGAACAATTGATATTGTTGTTCTAAGAAATAATCGATCTTCTATCAAACCAACTTGTTGTTCCTAATAACCATTTGACACATTCTCGCATTAAAAATATTTAATCTTCATCTAATAATTTGTCGCGCTGTTTATATAATATTATTGTTTTGAAACAAGTATATGTAAAAACCTACTACAAAATATTTAACATTTAGGCTGAACAATTGACATTATTGTTCTAAGAAATAATCGATCTTCTATCAAAACCACTTGTTGTTCCTAATAACCATTTGACACATTCTCGCATTAAAAATATTTAATCTTCATCTAATAATTTGTCGCGCTGTTTATATAATATTCTTGTTTCGAAACAAGTATATGTAATAATCTATTACAAAATAAAAAACATTGTAGCTGAACAATTGATATTGTTGTTCTAAGAAATAATCGATCTTCTATTAAAATCTCTTGTTGTTCCTAATAACCATTTAACACATTCTCATATTGAAAATTTTTAATCTTCATCTAATAATTTGTCGCGCTGTTATTTAATATACTTGTTTTAAAACAAGTATATGTAAAAATCTATTACAAAATATAAAACATTTTGACTGAACAATTGATATTGTTGTTCTAAGAAATAATCGATCTTCTATCAAAAGCACTTGTTATTCCTAATAACCATTTTACAGATTCTCGCATTGAAAATGTTGTATTTTCATCAAATAATTTGTCGCAATATTTTATAATATTCTTGTTTTAAAACAAGTATATGTAAAAACTTATTTGAAAATTAGATAAATCTTGACTGAACAATTGATATTGTTGTTCTAAGAAATAATCGATCTTCAATCAAAACCACTTGTTATTCCTAATAACAATTGAACATATTCTCGCATTGAAAATGTTTAATCTTCGTCTGAGAAGTTGTCAGATATCTTATGAAAAAGTCCATGTTTTAATATGAGCAATTGTGAAATATTGATCGAATCATTTGTAGTGTTTCGGAAGAACAACGACATTGTTACTTTGACAATTAATTTATCTTAATGTTACAAAGTTCACTATATTCTCGATAGGACAATGTAAATCGTCAATTTAACAATATAATAGCGTCCGGATAACAAATCTAGCATTATTAATACTAGATTAATCGTTATCTTATACTAAAATTTTCAAAATGTTTACCTGACAATATTTACTTGATTTGAGACAGCAAATCAACAATATTTTTTTGTATTTTGAAGGAAATGGAAATTGTCAAAGTAACTATATATTGGTAAATTAAGTAAATATTATCTTGGTATTGCTAACAATATTTTTTTTGTTGATGGGACAATTCCTTTTTTACCGTGTAATGAGTAGGCTACAGTTCTATTGCGACAAACGATTTGCGGCATTCAATTCTGGACACCATGAATAAGTGCATAGACAATTTTGTAGTTTCTACACAGATGTACAAGAGTAAGCAGACCAAACATATTCCTTTGCCCATGGAGCAATACTTCATCCTTTTGACTCTTGCCATTTGTTGTATAAAGCTATCTTTGTTAATTCCTTGTAGCTACATCTAACTTACACTTCACAGCCAACAGCGCGTATTCCATTTTTCTACTACAACTACGCTACAAACTTGTAATGACAACCGCCGCTGATATGTATAAATCAAAGATTTATATGGCGAAGGAAAAATATTAACTAACTAACTAACTATCTTCACGCTGTATCCCTGACGGGGTAGTCAGAGAGGACAGATCGCCAGGCTTCGCGATCCATGCATACTTCTTTCGCTTCTGCGAGATTCATCAATCGCTTCATACACGCACGTCTGGGTATCCGAGTACTTTTGACCTTTCCGTTTTTGAGCAATCTGCTCACGTGGTCTTCATATGTAAGTCTCGGCCTACCCTGACTCCTTCTACCCTCTACTTTTGAACAATATATATTCTTCGTCAATCGTTCCTCACTCATTCGTTGGACGTGTCCAAACCAACGGAGCACGCCCTTTTCCAGCTTAACGCTGACACTTTCATTCAAACCTGCCAAATTGCGTATCACTTCGTTACGTATTCGGCCAGCCAAGGTAACGCCGCACAACTTTCGAAGTGATCGCATCTCCACAGCATTCAATTTACTTTCATGCATCTGCTGACATACCCAGGTTTCACTACCGTAAAGCAAAGTTGGCACTAGCACTGCGTTATGAATCGCCAGTCGTGCTTCTTTTACGATGCTTTGTCGCTTTACTAACTGGGACAAAGCACCGTTAACTTTGTTTCCGGCAGCTACTCGCCGTTCCACATCTGAATCACATCTTTCATCCGCGCTAAACATACTTCCTAAATACACAATTTCATTCACTTGCTCTAGACGTTCCTGGTTTACCGTAATCTCGCATTTAGTTCTTACGTCACCTCTTTCAAATACTAGAACCTTAGTTTTACTTGCATTCAAGCGCAAAAAAAAAAATATTAGGTACTTAAAATTATTGTAAAATGTTACAAAAGTAGACAAAAAATATACAAAAAGGTGTTGTACATAGAGTGATGAAGTTTCATTATCAAAAAATAGCTTAGCTAATAGGCTGCGCTATATTTCACTAACGTTGGGTCTGCTTACTGTCTTATATGTCTGTGAATTTCTACCACTTGCGGTTCTGAAATTGGTTTCGGTTTAAAAGTCGTCTGATTCCTTCCCTACGAGAGTGAAGGGCGCGCTACATATTTCCTTTTGTGGTACGAAACAGTAAAAAACTGGTACGTCAATGAAGAAAAAAAATTACACAATGTAGGTTTTATGTCGGTACTCATGGTTGTTACTTTAATTTATAAAATATCTTAATAGCTTAATTAATAAAGTTTGTTATCTTATTTTCTTAAAATACCCTCATTATAATTAGTACTGGAGGAAGTTATTTCAAATTAATTGAAATGAGCGCTATTTTTAATATAACGAAATATTGTAGTTACAATTTTGTAGTTTTAGCGTTAGAAGCGCTCGTGGCCCCGCGGTCTCAGTGTTCTGTAAACGATTACTGAGTTACGCAACTTTCACTATGGCTGGTACTCGGATGGGTGACCACTTTGTGGCATTTACATTTTCGAGCGTTTCCGTGCTTCGGAAGGCACGTTAAGCCGTTGGTCCCGGTTGCCAGTAAAATGGTAGTCGTTAAGCCTGGTTGAAGGCCTTATGGTCGGCTTAAAAATTTCAACAGCAGGTAGCCACAACCTGCGTCTGTCTATTTCAACACGGCAATGGGCTCACCACCTATTACGTGGGACAGGAATCCATCCACACGGTGAAAAGTGGGCATATAATATGCCTCTGCCACCCCTTCGGGGATAAGGCGTGATGGATATATATAAATATTACTTACACTGAAGCAAAACAACAATAATAACGATAAAACTCGAAACGCAAAAAATAAAAAACAGTTATATTGATTCATCATGAAAAATTTCATGTTAATCTATATAATTAAGAGTTTGTTTGTTTGGTTGAAGGCGCTAATCTCAGGTTAATCTCGCGCTAACCTACCTAGCCTAGTTCAAACCTATAATAGATAGAGCACATAAAAAAATAGTATATTGTTAATACTAAAAGTATTATTTGACTGCCTCTGTGGCGCGGTGGGAGTGCATCCGACTGCTACGCAAGAGGTCGTGGGTTCGATAAAACTTTGTGTGATGAGCACGATGGTTTATACTGTGTCTGGGTGTTATTTATCTATAATATGTATGTATTTAGAAATATATAAGTATATTTATCAGTTATCTAGATCCCATAACACATTGTGCGGACTCAGTGTTCTGTAAACGATCACTGCGTTAAACAATTTCCGCTGTGGTTGGTCACGCACGAGTGACCACTTTGTGGCATTTACATTTGCGAGCGTTTCTGTGCTTCGGAACGCACCTTAAGCAGTTGGTCTCGGTTGCCAGTAACATGGCAGTCGTTAATTCAAGTTGAAGGCCTAATGGGCGGCTTGAAAATTTTCAACAGCCAGCAGGTAGCCACAACCTGCGCCGGTCTATTTCAACACGACAATCAGCTCACCACCTTTTACGTGGGACAAGAATATACATAGTGAGAAGGGGGCATATAATATGCCTCTGCTACCCCTTCGGGGATAAGGCGTGACAATATGTATGTATAATAATTAAAATTTATTGATATATCATTTTTTATAATTATAAATTGAACGATGCATAGATGTCCCGGAAAAGAGCTATCAGCTAGTTAGTAAATAACCTAAAATTTAGATCACTTTTATTCTTAGCTAAAATAAAGGTCATTATTCAATCGTGCGTGTTGTTCATATGCAAGTAATGAAATATAATAGGTACTGTATTTGATGACGAAGCTATTAGTATTTAAGGGCGAGCACTTACGTGTACGGAGCCCCACTATGGTTTCCGGGGCCCAAGCGAACTTTCCTGTTAGCAGGTGTTGTTAAGTGGTTTGAAGGTCAAATACGGCGGCTGGGTCTGGAGGTGGCCCTCCACAAATGCAATACTTTATTGCATTCCATAATGTGGTACAGATGATGTGGTACAATGGTTGGTTACAATTATGGACCCTGTCCGGCACAGCACAGTAATGTTAGAAGAGAGGAAGTATGTTTCAAGTTATACTCATTTCGTCGTAATAGTTATTTTTAAGTCAAGAATTCTAAAATCTATCGCAAATTAGAAGTCATAGAAGCTTTAACATTATAATTTTATACATTTATGTAATTGTTATAGTATTACATATTTGAATTAAATACAATAATACTCGGCTTTTACTTAAAGTTAAAATTAAAATCCTGGGTACAAATAAATACAATATTGCTTTTAAATAGGTAAGTATTTTTAGAAATAATTAAAAATATATTTATATATTTGGTTTAAAAATCCTTATCATCAAAATATTCCTGAATGCTGTAATAGCATTTGCTTTGTAGGAAGAGCTTCAATTTGGTTACAAAAGAGTAAAATTTGTCCTCTTTTTTAATGGACTCTGGCAGTTTATTATATATTTTAAGAGACATGACCAAAAGACCTGAATAGTACATTTCCAATCGCGAGCTTGGTAGATTTAGCCTATCTTTGTGCCTTAGTATGTACCGGTCTTGTTTGTTTTCTCGTGTTGTATAGTGATCCGGATATTTACGAACAAAATTACTAATTTCTAGTTTTTGAAGTGGGGTTTGCATGTATCTGTTTGTTTGATGTTCACCAATATCCTTACTAATTTCTTTTGTTACTGTGTACTATTCTTCCACAAAATAATACCGTAGTTCAGCCAAGAGTACGCATATGCGTAGTAGGTGACCAAAACTGTTGCCATATTTTTGACTTCACGCAGGGCATATGAAAATTTAGCGACTTTTGCTCGAGTTTTACGAACTTGCTTTTTCCAATTTATATTGGTGTACAGCGTTAAACCAAGTAGATTGATCTCGTTAGTCACATCCAATTTTATCCAAAATTAAAGGTATAGTTTATATTTATTGGGGTTTTTTGATGTGGGTGGAAAGGTATTATTTTTGTTTTAGAGTAGTTTATTTCCAAATTATGTTCTGACATCCAGTCTGCTGTCTTCGTTAACATAAAGTTCAGTTTTTCATGTGGTTAAAGTTATTTTCACATGAGATTAGCAAGGAAATGTCGTCTGCAAACAGTACACAGGGTTCTTCTATGGCATACGGCAGGTCGTTAATATAGATAAGGAACAGTAGACACCCTAACACGCTACTCTGAGGGATTGAAGTTACCTGTGAATTCTTTGAATGAATCTCTCTATTGGTTTTATTGAATTATTATATTTTTTATATTTAATTTAATTATTTATTATTTTATTTTTATTTATTTATTTATATTATTTATTTATTTATTTAATTTTGCATACGAATAATAGACGTCACGATTAATTAACACTTTGTATTCCGGGAATAGGTTAGGTTAGTTTAATTGCTTAACGCAGTGATCGTTTACAGAACATTGAGTCCGCGAGGCCACGAACGCTTTAAGCGCTTATAGTAAATTTTATTGAATTATAAACAAAAAATATTAGTTTGGAGCTATATCAGGATGCGCCTTAAGCTATGACTCATACTTGTTCTCCAAGAAATACGTCTAATTCTGTAATCATTGTAGTTTTAGAATTATATCGGAACTGAAGTGTCAATAGTGAAAATAAAATCAAAATTAATATTAACGATTAAATCTTTTAACTTTATAAGACTTTTGTTAATATTATTTTAATTTAATAGTAAATATTTTGATTGTTGTTTACAAAATTAACATAAAGTTAGAATAGAAAAATTACAAAAATGGGGTTTCTGGAAGATCGTGATCTGTCTACAGTGCCTTCAATCCCTGAGTTTTACAAGGGGAAGACCATTTTCGTCACTGGTGGTTCAGGTAATTTCTAAAATAATTTATTTACATTAGCAATATAAAAATGACAAAAAAAATTAAGTGCTCGTGGTGGCTCCGTGGACTCAGTGTTCTGTAAACGATCACTGCGTTAAGCAACTTTTGCTATGGCTGGTCATGGATGGGTGACCACTTTGTGGGATTTACATTTGCGAGTGTTTCCGTAGCACGGAATGGTCCCGGTTTCCAGTAAAATGGTAGTCGTTAAGTCAAGTAAAATGCCTTTTGGGCGACTTGAAAAAATTCAACAGTAGGAACCTACAACCTGTGGATCTCTATTTCAACACGGCAAAGGGCTCACCACCTATTATGTGGGACAGGAATACACATAATGAAAAGTGGGCATATAATATGTCTCTGCCCCCCCATCGGGGATAAAGCGTGATAGATGGTAAAAAAAATGAAAAAATATACGAATGAATGAAGAACGATGGACGATAAATATCTATATATTGTGCTAAAGTAGAGGGTAGAAGGAGTCATGGTAGGTCGAGACTTTTTCGTTTCTGAGCAATTTGAATCGAGCTCAGAAACGAAAAAAGGCAAAAGTACTCGGATACCCAGACGTGCGTGTATGAAGCGATTGATGAAACTGCAAGAAGCTAAAGAAATATGCAAGGATCGCAGAGCCTGGTGATCTGTCCTCTCTGACTACCCCGTTAGGGATACATCGTAAAGATAGATGGCTATAATAACAATAAAAAAAATATATTTAAAATTTTCCCTCTCCCTTCATCTTACGTGTATTCCCAGTTGTTTCCATACCCTACCTGCATTTGGAGCCTGGGGTCCTTTATTATGAAAGAGGAGGTTTGTTTGTACGTGCTAATCTCATAAACTACTAATACGAATAAAGGGTTTTCTTCTCTATCAATAGCCCGTTTATTTAGGAAGGACTACCAAAATTTGCCCGATTTGTCGTCATTTATAACTACTGCTCTACTCTCCAGTACAGTAGCGTAATGATATATAGCCTATAGCTTTCCTCGATAAATAGGCTATCTAACACAAAAAGAATTTTTCAATTCCGACCAGTAGTTCCTGAGATTAGCGCATTCAATCATACAAACATACAAACAAACTCTTCAGATATATAATATTTGTATAGATATAGATGTTAACAGAATATCTGAAAACTAAAACAATATCATGAAAATAGTTATTATTTTACGTACAAATTTGTACGGAACCCTCTGTTAGCGACCTTGACTCGCATTTAACCTATTTTTCTTAATGGATTTATTTATTTATCTATCACGCCTTATCCCTGAAGGGGTGGCAGAGGCATACATATTGTATGATCACTTTTCACCATGTGTTTTCCTATCCTACGTAATAGGTGGTGAGCCCATTGCCGTGTAGTAATAGACAGGCGCAGGTTGTGGCGACCTGCTGTTGAAATTTTTCAACTCGCCATAAGACCTTCAACTTGACTTAACGACTGCCATGTTACTGGCAACCGAGACCAACGGCTTAACGTGCCTTCCGAAGCACGGAACTGGGGTGGGTCTAAAGGACCAAATAAGTTTAGTAAAATGTGTCTATTTGAGATGTTAAATTTGGAAGAAATTTTGAACCCGTTGCCTTTTTATTGAGGTGGTAACAAAAAGGCTAAAAGGCCTTATATGCTAGACACTAATTAGCACGACCAATTAAAGTCCTGGTAGTCTCGGACTGAATCTTAAGTATTGAATGATCTTAAGTGTTAGTTTCTGCTAGTTCCGTCTTGGAATTTGTGCCGTGACATAGCAATATTTATTATAAGCTATGGCGTGTACATATCAGGCAAAACAAGCTAAATCTGCGAACGACTATATTGCTTGACTTATAAAAAAAAAGAAGTTTAACAAAAAAAGAAGCGCTCGTGGCCCCGCGGACTCAGTGTTCTGGAAACATTTGCGTGCGTTTCCGTGCTTCGGAAGGCCCGTTAAGCCGTTGGTCCCGGTTGCCAGTAACATGGCAGTCGTTAAGTCAAGTTGAAGGCCTAATGGGCGACTTAAAAAAATTCAACAGCAGGTAGGCTCACCACCTATTACGCATATATATGCCTCTACCACCCCTACGGAGATAAGGCGTGATAGATAAATAAACATAAAATATGTGTATAAAGAAAAAAGAAAAAAACGAATATAAAGTAGATTTCACTACACACACAATATAAACATATTCTGAATACAACAAAGGGTTCGACCTTTGACAACCTTTGACCTTTAACATTATACCTAAATTTGTTTTGAAACACGATTGATGACGTGGCCGATGAATTATGGAAAAATACCACAGCCATTGAGCTCTAGAAGTATTTATATACAAAAACTTTTTGTTTGATGTTTTTCTTTGGACGGAGTTACAACCAAAGTTTAGCATATCATAACATTATGTAACACCTTAATAGCTACGCATTTTCGAAAATAAAGATTTGATTTTGAAAAACTAAACTAATTTCACGCTGCATACCTGACGAGGTACTCAAAGAGAACTAGCCAGGCTTCGCGATCCAGGCATACTTCTTTCGCTTCCTGCAAATTCATTCACCGTTCCCAACATGCACGTCTGGGTATCAGAGTACCTTTCCATTTTAGAGCAATCTGGTCTCGTGGTCTTCATATTTAAGTATCTAAAACAGTATCTAGGCTTCTAAAATCTAAGTATAGGATTAAATGGTCGAGGAAAATCCGCCCAACTGGCCACATGGCGAAGGATCCCCTTCCCGTAATCCGGTGGTGTCCATTTCTCTACCTCCTCTGCTTACAGGACTAGGTTCTTCAGCTCCTTAGGGAGCTCCGGGGTGGTCGCACTTTCGAGACGGACCATCCATCCTAGGGGCCCCTTGCCGGCTCCTAGTGATTTAACCTCAGGTCTACCCTGCGAGCCGGTTTAGGGTGAGGCGGAACACCGCGGTGTTTATTGGGTAGGACTGCCCCCAAAGGGCCGGAAGTCCCACACACCATCCCTGCTGACCGAGCAGCAGGGATGACGCGGCGTAACAGCATTCACCACGACAACAAAATCCTGTCTATGTGTGTGTTAGGCTACGCTATTTTTCGCTAACGTTGAGTCTGCTCACTCTCTTATATGTCTGTGACTACAACTTATTTGTCAAAATGTGCATGTTATGCTCTTTTAGATTTTGCATATTTTCAATTAATTTTGTTTACGTATATCTACGTCACTTCGTGATGATTAATACATACCTAACATGCCACTATATTCTCATATCAACACGTGTAATCAAGAATATAATATATTTTAACACAACGTAAAAACATACCTATAAAAAGTTTTTTTTTTATTTGGTTGAGGATAAATATCTTTTCGCAAAAAATGTTCGAACTTGTAATGAAATCTCCATTTGTGTCTGGCTGGTTTTGGTGATATTGAAAAGTTTACATTTTAAAGAACATTATTTCGAATTCCAATTAGGTAAATGTGTAGTTTTAAAATTCATCTTTTAATTCTAAAGCCTAAAGTTTAGATAAATCTTATAAATCGGCTCAGTCTGTTCATCCATCCCTCTGTACGCATTTATTTCTCAGGAACCATAAGAGATAAACTAATTAACTAACTATCTTCACGCCGTATCCCTGACGGGGTAGCCAGAGAGGACAGATTGCCAGACTTCACGATCCATGCATACTTCTTTCGCTTCTGCAGATTTATCAATCGCTTCATACATGCACGTCTGGGTATTCGAGTACTTTTGACTTTTCCGTTTTTGAGCAATCTGCTCACGTGGTCTTCATAATGTAAGTCTCGGCCAACCCTGACTCCTTCTACCCTCTACTTTCGCACAATATATATTCTTCGTCAATCGTTCCTCACTCATTTGTTGGACGTGTCCACACCAACGGAGCCTTTTCCAGCTTAACGCTGACACTTTCATTGAAACGGTTTGCGGCATTCGATTCAGGACACCATGAATACGTGCATAGGCGATGTTGAAGTTACTACCACTTGCTGTTTTGAAACTGGATTCGGTTTAGAAGTCATCTGATTCTTTCGCCACAATAGTAAAGAGCGCGTTACTTGTTTTTAAATAAAATGATAAGTAAATATCCATCACGCCTTATCCCCGAAGGGGTGGCAGAGGCATATTATATGCCCACTTTTCACCGTGTGGATTCATGTCTCACGTAATAGGTGGTGAGCCCATTGCCGATACGATTATATTACATTAATTATATTATATTATATTCGTACGATTACACTAATTACTACAGACAAATGGTAGATAACTGGCAGGTCGCGTATGCGATTTTCGGATACAGTTTGACGTAAACATGGTTCGCGGTATTAATGTTACTTTCGTCTCTATTGGGCGCAAGCGAGAGGGAGCGAGCAACATTCTTTGCTCTGTGATATTTTGAAATTGTTTATTAGAAATAAATAAGTAAAGTATAAGTAAAATTATACATTTTTAAAGTTAAAACTTTTCTTATCGCGGTACGCATAATTTTTGATCAGATAAAATAAAGCGCTCGTGGCCCCGCGGTCTCAGTGTTCTGTAAACGATCACTGAGTTACGCAACTTTCAGTATGGCTGGTCCTCGGATGGGTGACCACTTTGTGGCATTTACATTTGCGAGCGTTTTCCGTGCTTCGGAAGGCACGTTAAGCCGTTGGTCCCGGTTGCCAGTAAAATGACAGTCGTTAACCCTGGTTGAAGGCCTTCAACGAGGCTTGAAAATTTCAACAGCAGGTAGTCACAACCTGCGTCTGTCTATTTCAACACGGCAATGGGCTCACCACCTATTACGTGGGACAGGAATCCACACGGTGAAAAGTGGGCATATAATATGCCTCTGCCACCCCTTCGGGGATAAGGCGTGATGGATATTTATTTTATTTCTTATTTTAGATAAAATATCTGGTCTCACGACACCGTTACGAGACGCAGCTATAGTATGTCCAAATATACATGTACATAATATAGCGGAACGCGATCGCGTCTAGATACATATTATTTTGATAGTTAATTGGTAGATTCAATACCTTGCTACTAATATTATAATCATCATCATCATCTAACGTTGATCCCGGTCATCTACAGGTCTTATTAAATAATATTCTGTAATCAATTAAAGAATCTTTCAGTGTAGAATTATTTCTTTATCATCATCATCGTCACTAACGTCGATCCCGGTCAAGTAGTAAAGTGAAAACATCTCTTCTCGCGGAGTGGAACCTGTATTTTTTTAAATCAAATTTGTAGGTTCAAAAAAATATTGAAAATAAGGAAAAGTCAAATAATTTAAACAGTGTTGTTAAAATTTAGAAACCTGTTAATCGAGAATTTGAGCAGCCTATTTCGTCTTCCGGTTTGCTTTCGCGATGCATGGATCGCGAAAGCAAACCGGAAAATTCTTCTTTCGCTTCTTCGAGATTCATCAATCGCTTCATACACGCACGTCTGGGTATCCGAGTACTATTGACCTTTCCGTTTTTGAGCAATCTGCTCACGTGTTAAAAAAATAAATATATAATTTAAATAATTTTAATGTATTCTTGTCTAGGTGTATAATTTACTCATAATGACGCACTCGTCTGCATTTATGCACAGGCTTACATATATTAGCTGTGTAAATAAAGAACTAAAAAATGAATATGGAGTTGAACTTTGAATTGATTCACGACTCAAATACCTTAGCTGCAAGCAGCTCATGCATTTTGGTGGAGTTAAGTGCAAGTGGGGTGCATCTCATTTCATATAAAGTCATTTGGTATATTTTTATTTCAATAACGTTCACAAGATATAATAAACTTGTAATATATAACAACTGCTCATATTTTTTATTATGATTTATTGTTAGTTGACACCACACTGTATTTCATGAACAGTGATAAATAGACACCTAAAATGGTCACAGACGTTGTATTTCTGTTCCCGCTATAACGTGATGAAGAGTGAGGAACGATTGACGAATAATATATATTGTGCGAAAGTAGAGGGCAGAAGGAGTCAGGGTAGGCCGAGGCTTACATATGAAGACCACGTGAGCAGATCTCTCAAAAACGGCAAAGTCAAAAGAACTCGGATACCCAGACGTGCATGAAGTATGTCGTTAGACTTGGTTGGTGAGGTTTATTTAGAAAAAGGCAACATTCTTGAGAAGTGTTGTATTGTTGAGATTCTGAGTACCACTTTTTAAAAAAAATAATTAATAGATAAAGTAAACTCTAAATGCTGACAATGTATGCTGAGCTAGTCAACCGCGTACGTCATATGTGACTATGTTGCAGCGCGTAACGGTTGCAGTCATATTATAAAATAGACTTCATACGTATATTACAGCATGTTGGATGCAGTGATTAATGAATCTGCAGGAAGCGAAAGAATTATGCATAGATCGCGATGCCTGACGATGTGTCCCCTCTGACTACCACGTCAGGGTGAATGTAGTTAAGTTAGGAAATTCACAAATTAAGGGGAGCTCCCATTCAGCGAGTCCGACTCGCACTTGGACGGCTTTTTTTTTATTGCTATTAAAAATGCCATAAGGCGAAACCAGTCAGGTTAAAATATAAATTTTGTGGAAAAGTACTAGTGTTTTTATTCAAAATGTGTAGCAAGTTCCGAGTATAAACAGTTTTAAACGGCTTTTTTTATATTTAGTTCGCGTCGCCCTGTCGGAAAACATCGCGACATCTAGCGAATTGAGGGTGACTTTCACAGTTCACAAAACTTTTGACAGTGGCCCTTAAGTTGGCAACCATGTTATGAGTGATCTTTAATCTAGAACACTACAATGTAGAAAACTAGAAGTAGAATACACAAAACTAGACGGAGGATTCTACGCGGGAAAAATGACAAAAGCGGACGCTTGCTGTCTATTATTTTCTAAAACTATTGCATTTATCTTGTTATATGTGCGGGAGTGGTGGTTTCTTGGACATAAAATTTGTGTTAACGTGCTATAGTGAAAGACAGTGATATATATGCAGTGAAATGCGATGTTCTTTCTTGTCGCGTAAAATCCACTGAAAACGTCTGTACAATATACTGGAGTGAGACTGATCTTGACTTAAGACTAGACTTAACTAAGATGTTGTGGACGGGGTCATTTTAAATTAAAAGCAAGAAGTTACTTCAAGTATTATGAATTAAGATTTGGCTAAAAAGGTCATAGTAACTAGGCCATATAAAAATTACAAAAAAAATAGACTATTTGCATTTTAAAATTTACTTACTGCAACGCTACCAATTATTATCAATGGTTTAAATATTAGAATACGGATGCGAGCTTTATTTTTATCATGGTAATAACCCTTAATTTTTTTATTTATTTGCCACTTTACAAAACATTTACATGTATAAATTGTAATGCATTTGAAATGAGGTTTGTAAAAAATGCAAAAGACGTCACTTTAAGCGCAGTCAATAATACTAAGTTGTACAAAAATACTTACATTATTATAATTAAACTATAATGATGTAATTTTTTTAAACTTTACAGTGTTTAAAACGAACCAGATCATTGTTACAGTATTGTAATTTTATCTAAGGAGATTTTGTTAATGTTTTTTGTTTTTAATCTTTTTGTGTTTATGTCAATTTTAGCTCAGAACAAGAACATAAAAGTTTAAGCAAAATCAATGGACACGCTATTTCCCGCCAATTTCTTTCTTTATTTTTTTTAGTTTTAAATTCTGGGTACGCATGGTACCGCGATTGCCAACAACTTAATTTATTGATCTTCCATTATGTAATACATTTCTCTTCAAAAGTGACCGTAGTACATTTATTTTTCTTCATTTAAAAGAGGTAAAGTATTCTTGTAGATAGCAGAGTATTCATGTACAGGTTTGTTTAAAGTTCCCATTAACGTGGTAGAAGCGTTGTTGTTGCAGTGGAATTTGCGCGGCAAGATGTAAAATAGCATTTCACTGCGATATATCACTGTCTTTCACTATAGCACGTTTTCAAAACTTTTATGTTTAAGGAACTACCATTTTTTTTACAGAAAACAAGGTTAATGTACTAGTTTTGGAAAATACTATATAGCAAGCGGCTGCCATTCGAGAAGTTCCCAAAACCCTTTTTTTATTTATAGAATGGTATCTTACATTTAAAAATATATATTATAATGTTCCTATTTCAAACATCTAGCTAGGAGCGTAAAACTTGCAGTGCGCCCCTATAATTATTTCTCGAACTTTGTAATTTGTCATTACGGATCATTCCTTGTTTTTATGGTAATGCTAGTGGACGATCGCGGTTCTTTTGGAAATTATATAACAACCACTTTAAACCTACGTCTTTAACATACAAAACGTATAGGTAACATAAAAACTCGTTACACGTCATACAGTGTTCAGAAAATTCCTTCGAACTTTAGCAGCAGTATCGGAAAGATAAGGTTCAAGGTAAAAAAATAAAAAACCTCTTTGCTACTTCCATTAGTATTAGGAGTCTCTTACATATGCGAGTTCTATCTTGTATAATTTAAAAATGAATTGCTGTTCGTTAGTCTCGCTAAAACTCGAGTATGACTCGACCGATTTGGCAAATTTTGATATTGAAAGGTTTGTAAAAGTTCAGGGAAGGTTTAAACTGTTAGAAACATACATAATGATTTAGGAAAATACTAAATACGATCATTAAATTGTGTGTCACAATATTTATTTATTTATATTATTAGTATTGTTGGTATTTCAATATAAATGTCTTTGTAAATTATGTAGGTTAGGCTCGGCTAACTCAGTGTTCTGGAAACGATCACTGCGTTAAGCAACTTTTGTTATGGCTGGTTCTCGGATACGTGACTGCTTTGTGACGTTTTCGTGCAAATGAAGGCATATTAAGCCGTTGGTCCCGGTTGTCAGTAACATGACAGTCATTAAGTCAAGTTGAAGGCCGTATGGGTAACTTGAAAAATTTCAAAAGACCTGCTTTTGAAATTTTTTTAACACATTCAAACATTTTTCCACACCTTGTACTTGTACCTGTCGATTTCAACATGGTAACACGGCTCATCGCCTGTTTTGTAAGACAAAAATGCCTACGAGTAAATAAATGAATATCGTTGGGACAAGTCACACAACGCCATCTGATTCCAAAGTATGCGTAACTTGTACTATGGTAACTAGATAACTGATAAACTACTTATATGTTTCTAAATACACACATATTATAGATAAATAACACCTAGACACAGAATAAACCATCGTGCTCATCACACAAAGTTTTATCCTGGGTAGGAATCGAACCCACGATCTCTCGCGTAGCAGTCGGATACACTCCCACCGCGCCACACAGGCAGTCAATGTAGGTGTATTGAATGCCTCTGCCACCCCTTCGTGGCGTGAATGATAAGTTTAGGTCAGCAATCTCAGCTGAACTGACTCACGGCATTGCGTGTTATCATTTCATGTGAGCTGTCGGTCAATGCTAGGCCTTGCTCGGTGAAGGCTAAATTGTCACGCTTTAATTAATTTGCTGATAGCGTGATAAATGTTATACCGATTAATTGATGACCACGATTATGACTACGGGGTTATACTTCACAGGCAGAGACGCGGGTTTTAACTAGTCGGTAATTCGGTTTACAAATAACTACCTCCCAAACCAGTAAGGGCGCCTGCGTCTATGGTCTGTTGGTTAGTAGATGAATCACTGGTAATTCAAATCACGTGGGCCCCGGGGATTTCGGTAGGTTAAACTACTCAACTATTTTTTGTATTTCAATGTATTTTTTTTTATACGAAAAAGCAACGAAGTGATACGCAATATGGCAGGTTTAACTGAAATTGGTTTGAATTAAAATCACTTGGGCTTGGGCCCCGGGGACTTCTGTGGGGCCTCTTATACAACTCAACTATTTTTGAATTTCTATGTAATTTTTACTAATACACAATGAAGTGATACGCAATATGGCAGGTTTAATGAGAAACGAATGTATGAGAAACAATCGACGAAGAATATATATTGTGCGAAAGTAAAGGGTAGAAGGAGTCAGGGTAGGCAGAGACTTACATATGAAGACCACGTGAATGACAGATTGCTTGAAAACTAAAAAAATTGTACTCCTATGCCCCGACTTGTTTGTATGAAACGATCAATGAATCTGCAGGAAGCGAAAGAAGTATGCATGGATCGCGAAGCCTGGTAATCTGTCCTCTCTCACTACCCCGTCCGGGACACAGTGTGAAGATGGACAGTTAGCTATAGATAAAATGTTTTACTGTCTCTTGATTTTCAGGGTTCATGGGAAAGGTGCTGATTGAAAAGCTTCTCTACTCCTGCTCTGATCTGGATAGGATTTATCTTCTCGTAAGAAATAAGAAAGGAGTTAAATCTGAAGACAGGCTAGCAAAATTGTATGCTTCGGCTGTAAGTACAACCTAAATTATATCCATATCAGTTGCTATCTGGTTTTCTAGATTTTAAATTTAGAAAGAAGTATGCATGGTTCGTGAAGCCTGGCGAACTGTCATCTCTGACTACCCCGTCAGGGATACAGCGTGAATATAGTTAAATTTTAAAGTGGAAATTTTTTAGGTCTCCAGCTGGACTCGAACCAGAGTCTTCAGGTTCAATGCTCCAGACGCGTTTACCAACTACACCACCGCTAAGTATTACTGCTAAGTGCCGGTCGATGGCGCCTTGCGTCCCCTTATGACGAAAAGAGGTGGATTAATTCGTTAGTTTTGAGTAGGTCTCGGTGGTATAGTTGGTAATCGCGTCTGATGCGTTGAACCAGAAGAAGATGGTTCGAGTCCAACTACCACTTTAAAATTTAAATTTAGAAAAAGTTAGTAAATAGTAATAAATTTGTTTCAATCAGTTTTACGTTATACCAATGACGCGTTATCTCCGATGGGGAGGCAGAGGAATGTTATAGGCCCACATTTTCACCGTGTGCATTCCTATCTTCTTATATAATAGGTAACTCATTGCCCATTGCCGTGTTTAAATAGCCTGACGCAGGTTGTGCCTAACTGCAGATGAGCTTTTCAAATCGCGGCATATAACCTTTAGCTTGGCTTAATGACTGCCATGTTACTGACATACACATACATACATATCGTCACGCCTGTCTCCCATCGGGGTAGGCAAAGACTATGGCTTTCCACTTGCTACGATCCTGGCATACAACTTTCGCTTCTTTCACTTTCATAAGTGTTTTCATACACACATGTTACTGAAAACCGGGACGCACGGAAACGCTCGTAAAATGGAAATACCACAAACCGGTCACCCATTCGTAACCAGCTTTTTTTTTATATACCACTGAGGTGGCAGACAAGCGTACGGCCCACCTGATGGAAAGCTATAGCGAAAGTTGCTTGACGCAGTGATCGTTTACAGAACATTGAGTCAGAGGGGCCACGAGCGAATATAAAAACAATTCTGATCAGCATCAGGCGATCAAACTGTTCAAAATTAAACATGTTATATTGTCCATATCCCTGAGGTGGTGAATAGAGGCATATTAAACGTCCACATTTCACTGTATGCATTTTTGTCCCACCCAACAGTGCAGTGTTGAAACGAATAGGTGCCGGTTGCAGTGCGGTCCACAAATTGTGTAGACATAGACATATTATGAAACTAGGTGACTAGGCGCTTCGCCCGTGACATACTTCGAACTCCCGTCGCACCTATTTTTGCCCGATTTGTCGAAATTTATGTCTACTGCTCCGCTCTCCAGGAAAGTAGTGTAATTATATACAGCCTTCCTCGATAAATGGGCTATCTAACACAAAAAGAATTTTTCATATCAGACCAGTAGTTCCTAAGATTATCGCGTTCACCCAACCAAACAAACAAACAAACAGACTCTTCAGCTTCATAATATTAGTATAGATTTCAGAGTAATAAATGATAAACATGCATTGGATTAGGTCGCTCAAGTCAACACAAATAAATATACAAGAAGAAAAATTATAATAAAGAAACAATTAATAATTCTATTGTAATTGACGAATATTGTTTTAAAAAAAATTCTAATTTTAATTATGTAAACGAAAACAAATGTTTATTTTAAATTACAGGCGATTAAAATAGAGTGGCCTTGAATTTTATTCTCAAGTTCTTCATCAGGCTGCTATTACTCTCAAATCTGGCAGTAAAATTTAATGTAGAAGCAATAATCTTGACGTTCATAAGTGTTATATTGTGTGACATTTGTGACCTACATAAACTAGTGGTTCTGTGAACCGTAGACTTCGGAGTAAATTGGGGAAAATGGCTAAACATTTTTTTGGTTTAACAATAAAACTTAAAATAGCTTGGCTCAGCAGCACACTTCAAGCCTTTATCACCCTATACCGTTTTCAGCGCTCTTGCCAACCACTACGGGACCATTTCCCCCCGATCGAAAAACCCCCTCACTAAAAGTTTTTGGCTATATCAAGGATTGTCCATGACAAGTTGCATGCAAATCTGATGAAAAATGCGACCTGTAGACTGAATGGACGGACGAACGGTTGGACATCGATAGCATTTTTCCCGTACCAGTGGACTTAAAACGGAGACTTTTGTCGGTTCGCTTCGCTCGCCTCCTCAGTTAATAAAGCTAAAACCTATATTACTGTAAATTTTCTTTAAAATCGAAAGAGACGTTCTTGCGTGAACGAGTAATAAACGTCCATCCACACATCGAAACACACTTTCACATTAATTATAATTGTAGGAAGGATATTTTACTCTTTATACTGTGATATTAGTCAGAAGTAGAGTGAGAAGTAAAAAAGGTAATAAGTACGACTAATGCAAATCAATAAAAAACTAATTATGATATACTCGTAGATATACTTTAAGTATCTAGTATAATACGCTATACTATCTTCACTACAGAGTGACGGGGTAATCAGAGAGTACAGTCCACCAGGGGGTCGAGTCTGCTATTTCAATCGTGTCGAAATAGAATCGAAAACTTCGCTCAATATAAAGCCACCCGTACAATTTTGAGTTTTCCGTAGTCTACTATTACAATCGTACTCCAATAGACTTCTATCGGTCGGCCGATAGAATTCTACTAACACGTACCGCGCCAGTGGCCGCTAGTCAGTGGCACTTTTGATAGTCTACTAACATTTTGACAGCTAAAAACAGCGATTCTGGTTCTGTTCTACGGCTTGTCAATAGTAGACTCGGCTTCCAGGTTTCGATCCCGTTTCCCCAGGATCCATGCATAGTTTTATCGCTTCCTGCATAGTCTGGGTATCCGAGTACTTAATATGATACCTTCCGTTTTTGTGTAATCAGCTCACAAACAAATTATAATCTCAGCAAAATGCAATTTTTACACGTGTCGCATTCTAACTCCAGCTGGTCACGTTTCAAGGCTCAAAGCCGTGTATTAAACTAATAGTTAAAAAAAAAAGATGCTTGTCATCGTCTCTTGATAGGTATATACCCTATTGTTCTATTGACGTAATAGATTTGTGCGCTACAGTGCGAATGACTAAGCTATTTAAAAATAGAATCGCATTAACGGATGGGAAAATTGCTAAAAATTTTTTTTTTGTTGTCTTCGCCCATCTTGGGCAGGCAAAGGAAACTTGTAACTACTAGTGCTTTGTCGATGTCAAGTCCTCAGTCCTTGATCCTGGTCCTGGCCCTAGTAAAGTAGTTGAATCTTTACTTCTAAGGACTTCTAAGGAGATTTGGCACTAACACATAGAGCACCGCTGTTCACTGCAACTTTTCACTTTCCATAACTCTTGCACATTTTTGAACACTTTATGTATCATAATCCACCATTATTAAACACAAAATCACGAATTATACACTAGTTTTGGAAAATGTATAAAACAACCGTGCGTCATTTTCCAGACTTGGCGCCAAACCCCGACATTAACTATGCAATTAACTTGTTTTAATCTTATTTGTGATGTTAAAAGACTTTTTGCCAAACATGTTTCTACGCATATAAGTTTGATCTCATTGCAAAATATACGAACATAAACAACTTATCTTTTGTAGATATTTAGTTTTTCCATAGCTCACAGGAAATCTATACTAATATTATAAAGCTAAGAAGTTTGTTTGGTTGAACGCGTTAATCTCAGGTCGGGATTTGAAAAAAATTTTTTCGTGTTATATAGCCTATTTATCGAGGAAGGCTATATACCATTAATGCTACTACCCTAGAGAGCGGAGCAGTAGTCATAAATGTCGCCGAACCTGGCAAATTTTCATGCATTATTGTGTACGATTATTATTACTATGCTAAATGCTAATACGTATGTATTTTAACAATGAACTCATTAAATTAATGCTAATGGAGTGTTAGCAATTAAATATGGTTCCTACACTAACAGTTATATCGTACGGCCTTACAGACAGAACTGTACAGTTTTACCATATACACGTTCCGATTATCGGTTCAGTTTTAACTTCTTCTTCTTTAAGTGCCTCGTCATTATTGAAAGATGGCTAACTTTCTGTACTCCTCCTTATATAGGCGAGAAGAAACAATTTCTCGATAGAACTGATCCCCGTCCACTACCTGATATTTCGCAGCCAAGACTTCTTTCTTCGACCAACGCGCCTTTTACCCTCAACCTTGCCCATCATAATCAGTTGGAGCAGCTTGTACCTCTCGTGTCTAAGCACGTGACCAAGGTATTTTGCGCTTCTTAATGGTATGCATAAGTTTCCGGGACATTCCGACAAGTCGACAGCGGTTTTGTTCCTGACTAGTTTCAGTCGTTTCTGACTTCGTTCCTGACTCAGTTGTAACAATACGGTTAAATAGTAACGTTTATCGAAGCGTTTGTGTAACGGCTCCGTTTTTTCTTTTTGACGTGCAAAACCCTAAAAATACACACAAACAAGTTAATAAAGTAATTTATTTTACGGGTTGTACTACATCATGATTTAATTATGACTTAAATGTATAACAAAAAAAAATATAATAAATATAACTAAAATAGTAACAAATCATCATCTTAAAAACAATTTATCACCAAATCACAGGTACAAAAACCACAAAAGAAACCTCGTAGACCGCAGTTAAGAGCTTTACTTTTAGTTGACGCTTCTTTATACTCGTAATATAGGGCGGACCTGTGTACTGAGTAGATATTAAGGACAAAACAAAACAAATGATTTCCAAATTACGTATCAAAACATATTATTTTAGATGCTTTATAACACGTCACAGATTTTTTACACATCTAATCGCATTCCAATCTTACTAGGGTTCTGTACCTCAAAAGGAAAAACCGTAACCCTTGAAGGATCACTTTGTTGCCTGTCAAGACCCTTTATCTCGGGAACGCGTTAAGGAATCGAGTTGGAATAAAAACTGTAAACATAGGTCTACAATCTCTTGAAGCTGTAAAGAAATAGTAGTTCTAAGTTACCGTAAAAAAAAGTTACGTTTATGCTGCAATAATCGTATTTTTGGACATTGTCGAGAGAATCTAAATTTCTTGGGTACTAGTTGACGCCTACGGCGAAGTTTTCCCGATGAAGTTTCCCACAGGAACTTGTTCATGGGATAAAATGTAGGTAGCCTATATGTTATTCTGATGTGTAAGCTATATTATTGAAAAGTTTTATCAAATTCCATTCAGTAGATTTTGCGTGAAAGAGTAACAAATATCCTTACTTAGTAGGATTTCCCGTTGCCCTAGAACTATGAAATCTGACAAGTTTACCGGCTTGTACTACAAGTATAGGGATTTTTTTTAAATTAAATTATAAATATATTAAAATGGAAATCTGTATTAAATTTACCTACCATTAAGGTTTTTTTAATAACCGACTTACTCATGTATCAACACCCAGGCTCAAAAAAATTCAAAATTTTAGTTGTTACCTACACTTACAATTTTGATTTTTTTAGAGTCTCATATTAATTACTAAATTTCGTCCATCCAAATTGCCCCAGATCTCCTCCTTGTGGTTTACATTGGGTATGCCAGCTTCACAACAGTTTCCATGGCGCCCCGTCGAACCTTCTTGTTTGCTTGCAGAAACTCATATCTGATCCACTTTCAAATGTTCTAGATCTTCTTTACCTTGTCTGTGTCTGTACCCAAAATTTCTCAGACATTGGTTAGGTTAGGTTATGATGTACAAATGTACTAACAAATTTGTACGGAACCTCGGTAAGTGAGTCCGACTCGCGTATTTTCGGTTTTTTAATGGTAGACGAATTTTTCGTTGTTTTTGTGGTTGTATGTAATGCAAACTGCTTCAGAATTATATGTTTTTAATGTCATTAATTCTGTCTACTATTTTGTTGTTATTAACTTATTAAACCAAGGTTTTTCGTAGTGGTGTCATGGGGAATAAAAGGATTTCAATAGCTTGCTTTTGTTGCTTTACTTTATGCAAACATACATACATACATACATATTATCGCACCTTTATCCCCGAAGGGGTAGGCAGTTGAAGTTTTTCTTTTATTTGTGCTGTAAGACCACGCTTTTAACCAAAATTGTCAATTCTAGGTCCCCATACATAGTTTATAACCCAGAGGCTTTACGCCCACATTTCACTGTAAGCAGTCCTGTGCCACGTAACAGGTGGTGAAACGTTTGGAGAGTTGCTGTTGAAAAATTTTCAAGCCGACCATAAGGCCTTCAACTTTGCTTGACAACTGCCATGTTACTGGCAACTGCGACCAACAGCTCAACGTGCCTTCCACGGAAACGCTTGTGATCAGAAACGCGATCACCCATCCTAGGTCCATATTGGGCCGGCAAAGGAAACTTAGTTTATACAGCTTGAACTAAAACACTTGTACTGTTCTACTTATTTATTACTTAAACCTGACCGGTTTCGCCTTAGGTCAGGTTGAACAACTGAATATTATTATTATTATTATAAGTGGAACAGTACAAGTGTTTTAGTTCAAGATATTGTGTAGACCAAGTGCCATCAATTAACAGTGTAAATTAGTTTATACAGCCTTGTCTTTAGTATTCAAATTTTCTTAGTATTTATTAATGTCCAGTTCTTTGTCAATGTCAAGTCCACGCCTAAGTCCTGTGTCCTTGTATCAGTAAAGCAGTTAAACCTTTACTGGAACTTTCTATGATGATTTGGCACTAACACAAACACCACTGTTCACTGCAGTAAATCATCATGCACATTTTCGTACTATTTGTCTAATAATTCACTAATAATTAAAACACAAATGCAAGGAGTATACACAATTTTTAAACAATAATATTAGTACGTCAATCGTGCGTCATTTCCGCATTTTTTTTTAATAAATATTGTTCGGACAACTCAAACCACGCCATCTGATTCCAAACCTAAGCAGAGCTTGTACTATGGTAACCAGATAACTGATAAACATACTTATATATTTCTAAATACATACATATTATAGATAAATAACACCCAGACACAGAATAATCCATAGTGCTCATCACACAAAGACCTCTTGCGTAACAGTCGGATGCACTCCCACCGCGCCACAGAGGCAGTCAAATTATTATTTTTGTTTGGCGATCAATTCTAGGTCCGTTTCTATTTTTAATTTATATTAACGATCTGCCATTCTACATACAGAACTTGTGCGACATTGTTCTATTTGCTGATGATACGTCACTTATTTTTAAAGTAGATCGTACGCTTACTGATTTTAACGGCGTTAATAGTACACTTGCCCAAGTTGTAGATTGGTTTACGACCAATAATTTGCTACTAAACGCTAAGAAGACAAAATGTATCAGATTTAGCATGCCTAATGTCAGGAATTGCGGTACAAATATAACATTGAACGGTGATACCCTTAATATTGTAGAATCAACTGTATTTTTGGGGATCACTTTAGATAGCAAACTGCAGTGGAACGCCCAAATAACGTGTCTTGCAGGTAAACTCAGCTCGGCAGCCTTTGCCGTTAGTAAAGTCAGGCAGCTCACTGTTGTAGAAACTGCCAGGCTAGTATACTTTAGTTATTTTCATAGTGTCATGTACGGCATTATGCTGTGGGGTAAAGCAGCTGATCTAGAAGTAATTTTTGTACTCCAGAAGAGAGCTATACGTGCAATTTATAAATTGAGTGCTAGAGTGTCTCTTAGAGAGAAATTTAAAGAAATTGGCATTTTAACGGTTGCATCACAGTATATATTTGCAAATATCATGTTAGTTAAACAGAACATACATTTATACAATAGACACAGTGACATACATTCGATAAATACTAGAAATAAGCATAAATTAAATGGAACGCATCATCGTTTACAAAAGGTTCACAACTCTTTTGCAGGAATTGGCGTATATAATAAAATTCCTTTAGACATTATGAACCTGCCGTTACATAAATTTAAGGCGGAAATTAAGACGCATCTCTTGAAAAGGGCTTATTACACAATTAATGATTATTTGAATGATAAAAATAAATGGAAATGAGTTGCTTGCTCTTCGCTCGAGCTATTTAGGATTCGAATGAATCTTGTGTTCTATTATCTACTTGTCTTGAATCTGCATATATATGTTGTATTTTTTTTTTACATTATTTTTATTTACATTCTCCAGTATAAATAATTTGAAACGCCAGGCAACTAAAGGTATGGCTGCGTTTAGTCCCGGTAATAACTAATATACATAATTATATGTAATTTGACTTTGTTATTGTGTGAGCACTATGTAGACTTTTTTATTATTTATTATTTTGAAATTGACATGATAGTTGCTGTGTAGTTTTTGGGTATGTCATGCTCGCCTAAGTGTCCTGGCAGTGGTGGCGTATGTATCGGGTCGCCTTGTTCCCTACAATACGGTTGAATAGGGCGATGGCTGATATATGCGTCATACCCGAGAACGGGTGCCGTCTGTTGGGACTGGTCAGCTCATAGCTTTTTTTTTTTATTGTTACAAATCAAGAAAATACATGAACTTAACAACTGTAAGATGCCGCATAAACTCATTTGAGTTTTTCTGTGCATCAGCGTCATCGACATATTTCAGGTACATTTATTAGTACCTATCTATAATTAATTATTCTCGTATTCATATATAGATAAACATGCTGCTAAATTATTACATCTACCAGTCCACAATAACAAATAGCATTCTCAGATAAGTACATGAAATCATCTGCTTTAGTTATAATTCTACGATATTTATACAAGTGACAAAATACAATATTGGATTCATTGGTAAATATGTTGGTACACACTAAGCTGTTATAGCAATTGTTACAAATAATATTATTTAAATTTAAGGCAAACTAAGTTTAGTCGACTGTTCTCACATAAATTCAAAGGAACTATTTAAGTGTAATTTTAATGAACACAACATTTATTTTGTTTTTTTTGTATAATTTCATTACTGTATAATTGGTCAAATATCATGTTAATCAAACTGTGTCAAATGGCGGTTAGAAAAGAGTGGCCATGAGTTTTATTGCCAGGTTCTTCCTCTGGCTCTACCTATTGCTTTGCGAATCTGGCAGTGAATGTAAATGTAGAAGCAGTAATCTTGACGTTCTAAAGTGTTACTTTGTGACCTACATGAATAAAGATTTTTGATTTTGATTAATAAATCTTTGGTTCCTTTTTAAAAATAGGCGTCTGATTAATATTTTACGAGTACTTCAGGAAATTTATTATTTAAGATTTGTGCAAGGCAGAATACGCTCTTGAACATAAGAGCTGTACTAGACTTTAGATTGCAAAATGTATCTCTTCGTCTATTGCGAATCGAGATATCTGACAATTTGAGAAAAATGGGTTAGATTTTACCAATAAAGTCACTTTAATAGTATTGAAGGGGAGCGTAAGGAATCTTGACTAATATTAAATGAATAGATTTTGTAATAATCGAGCTTATATATAAACGCGCTAAACAAAAAACTATTGCGTAAATCTAAAACTTGAATGTGTGTGGTAGTTCCCGTTGACCTAGAATCACGAAATTTGGCAAAACGCAGATCAAATAAAGGAAAAATTTCGAACAATAAAAAAAGTTGAAAATTATGGGGTATCCCCATAGGTCTAGTCCATAGGCCGCGACTGAGGTCCATGTTCGATTCCTGGGTCGGAAAAAATATTTGTGTGATCCACAAAATATGTTTTTTCGGAGATGGGTGTTTTGTATGTTTAATATGTATGTATTTAGAAATATATCAGTATGTATGTAAGTTTATCAGTCGTCTAGATCCCATAGCACAAGCTTATATTAGTTTACTTTGGGCGGCACTGTGAATAAAATGTCCCACTATAGTTTTTACCAATTAACATAGACCTCTGAGTTGTATGGGCGCTTTTACAATTTGGAGGTCTAGCTTAATTAGACATATTCTCAATAAAGGTACCTGCTAATTTTATTATGGCGGTATAATGTATGGGTAGCAAACCCTCGGTGCACGAGTTCGACTCGCACTTGGCCCGTTTTTTTACAAAAAGTTTTCGATTTCGATTTTTTTGTTGCAGTGTTTTGACAGATTGAGGAATGAGCGACCTAACGTTTTTGAGTCCAAAGTGTTCGTTGTCGCTGGAGATGTTGTGGAACCAGGTCTTGGTATGTAAATTACTAATATACTAATTATTAATATCATAAAGCAACTGCTGAACCCTAACCAGGGGGCCGAGTCTGCTATTTCAATCGTGTCGAAATCGTCGCTCAATATAAAGCCACCCGTACAATTTTGAGTTTTCCGTAGTCTACTATTACAATCGTACTCCAATAGACTTCTATCGGTCGGCCGATAGAATTCTACTAACACGTACCGCGCCAGTGGCCGCTAGTCAGTTGCATTTTTGATAGTCTACTAACATTTTGACAGCTGAAAACAGCGGTTCCAGATCTATTCTACGGCTTGTCAATAGTAGACACGGCCCCCAGCCTCTTGCCGGGTGAGACGCTTCTCCATCTAAGCTACAGAGACCCTCAAAACAGACAAATTAATCCACCTCTTCCGTCTTAAAGCGACGTACGGCGCCATCTACCGCTACTTAGCAAAGTCACACAGTATGAATGTATAGAATTGTACCTATAATCATTCGATTTTTGATGACACTTGCCTAAACATTAGAAACAAATTTGAAATGTTAACTATATCATAAATTGAAAGTGGATAAACATTTAGTCTCGAGTTGGATTCGAACCATTTCGATATCTATGCTAATGTTATAAAACTGAAGAGTTTGTTTGACAAACCTTGAACTCCCGTCGCACCAATTTAATCTCTTCGCTTATAAATTCTACAATATTGCATAAAAATTTGACCGATTTGACCAGTACTTACCACGGGAAATATTTTTTGCCCGTGGTACTACTATGACGTCTGGTAGTACCACGGGAGATTTTATATTACCCCTGATACTACTTAATAAATGATATACAAATATTGTAAAGTATTTTATTTATGCTTAAGTTAGATACATAAATCCAACCTAAACAGGACAAAATAATAGGAGTCTAAAACTAAAAAAATATTTAATGGATAATATATGATGTACTGATTTAATTTTACCCGTGGTATACTTTGTCATCCAGTGTCCCACACTATGACCTCCGATTTTTAAAATTGACACAAACTACTGTATGTGGTGGTATTCTTCACAAATTTGGATTAACCTAGCCACAAACTGACGCGCTCAGCTACACAAAATCGTGTTCTTACCAGTCAATTCATATGGATGGGTTGCGAGCTCAAAGAGTTAATAAGCTCAATACCCTCTGCCTCACTCTACATTTCATACGGACAAGAAAATCCTCCAAACATACATACATACTACTACTTATACATACTATCTTATATTATGATTCATAAAAAATATTTTTTAGTTTTAGACTCCTATTTTTTTCTCCTGTTTAGGATGCAATTTATGTATCTAACTTGAGCATACATAAAATAGTTTACGATATTTGTATATTATTTATTAAGTAGTACCATGGGTACTATAAAATCTCCCGTGGTACTACCAGACGTCATAGTAGTACCATGGGTAAAAATAATTTCCCGTGGTACTACCAGTGGTACTACTACCACGGGTAAGTACCGGATTTGACGACATTTATGATTACTGCTCAGCTTTCTAGGGTAGTAGCGTGATGATATATTAGCCTATAGCCTTCCTGAAGAAATGGGCTATTTAACGCACAATAGTTTTCAAATCCGACCAGTAGTTCCTGGGATTAGCGCGTTCCACCAAACAAAGAAACAAACTCTTCAGCTTTATTATATAAGTATAGATTTGCAGGAAGCGAAAGAAGTATGCATGAATAGCGAAGCCTGGTGATCTATTCTCTCTGACTACCCGTCAGAGATATAGGGTATTCCAGAACATTTCTCAATCAACGCTTGAGGCTTTTCTATTTCTTGTGGAAATCCTCATGGATGCTGTGCCGGACTCCTACCGACTAAAACCACACGTTACCCTTCTATCTGTCTATGGCCAGGAGTCCCGGGTGAGCCCTCGGAAGGATAGCCCCAGGGCTCCAGACAGACCTTGTCCGCTACCGCAGGGTCATTCAGGGGGGGTTCGGGTGTGTATCCTGCCTATTTGCGTTCGAGTGTTATCTCGCTTCTTTGGGGGGTTCGGGTTTATTCCACTTCCTTGAGGGAGTGAACTACGTGCGTGTAACCCTCACGCTACGCCACCTTCCCTGGTCTGCTTCTGCAAGCACGGCGAGCAGCCCGCCCACCGTACTCAGGCCCCCGGTCACGGAAGCCGGTAGTCTTGGGCGAAGACAAGTCTGCGGCGCCCTCATCGCAGACTGCGGAACTCGGGAGGGAGAGTTCTTTCTCGCTCTTTCTCCGCCGCCTCTTTTGCGAGCATGAGTTGCTCGCAAAAAGACGCAGCGGCGTCCCATTTGCTCCCGCTGGAGATCATGGCTCTCATCATGGTCTCCAGCGTGAGAATGTCTACGCCCAGACCCGCAACGAGGTTTCGGCGCTGCATCTCCCACGCTGGACGTATCCTCGCTGCAGTCCGTACAGTGCTGGCACTCTGGTGTTACCTTCCGGTTTATACGCCACAGAAACTTACCGAAGCACCCGTGCCCCGTATGTTTCTGTGACATCCGGTAGGTGAGGCTGCCGTGTTGCCTCTCCAGCCAGTCCTCCATGACCGGCTTCACCGCCTCAATTGTGGTATGTCCCCACTTAGGTTGCTCAAGTCGCACCTTCCATATCTCCATGAGCTCCTGGCGGAGCAGGGATTGCTGAGCCTCGATTTCTCGGGGCACAGGCCTATTGTTCCGCTCTAGCGCCTCCTTGCGCCATTGATACAACGACGCAAGGGCCCTTGCTTCCAGGTCCCACGGAGGGGTCCCGGCTAGGAGACATGCTGCCTCGACAGAGATCGTGCGGTACCCTCTAATCATCCTGACAGCCATTGTCTTCAGCGGACTATGTAAAATAGCCACGTTGGTGGCCGTCAGGTTTCTCGCCCATACGGGGGCCCCATATAGGGCCATGCTCCGCACGATCCCGAGGAAGAGTCTCCTGCAGGGAGCGTTGGGTCCCCTTATATTGGGCAGCAGTCGCGAGAGCGCTGCCGCCACTCTCCTCAGTTTAGGGACCAAACTTTGGAAATGGTGTCCGAAGTTCCATCGGCTATCGAGTACGAGCCCCAGGTACTTCATTGAAACGCTTAAGGCTAGTTTTTGCCTTATAAATACTACTCTTAAGTGCTTCTTGATTATTGATAAACGTTCTGGAATACGGCCCATAGTGTGAAGAAAGATATAATTAGTTACTATAACATTTAAAATTGTTATTTTCAGGACTATCTGATGAAGATCGTGCGCTGCTAATCCACAATGTCAATATTGTATTCCACGTAGCGGCTAGTGTGAGGTGATATAATTAAGTTTTTAAGACATTAAAAATTTTAGTGCCCGTAGTTTGAAATTTCATGAATCTAGTCTTAAAACTGTTCTCAAGTAGAGATTGTATTATAGAACATCATCGTAGACAAAATTCACCAATCCAAGTTGAGATTTAAATCCGAATCTTCTCTCAAGTATAGATTTTGACAGGCGTAATGTTTGTTTACATTAGACGAGCTCGTTATACAACTTATTAAATTTACGTTCCGTTATAGCATTTAAAACAAGGAAAATATTTTAATATTATTATCACATCAATATTATTTATTTATGCAAGTAACAAGCTTTTTAATGCGTTTACATTGCTACACTGGGTAATATTCTATTACATCTATTTAAATTCACGAAAATAATATTTATAATAGTATGATTTTCGATAGAATAAACTGCGTAATACAGATAATAATGTCGGACATATGAAAACGTTGAGATTAGTTTTAAGTGAACAAAACGTAAGTCACGTTCTATAATAAGATCGATGCTTAAGTTTTGATCTTGTCTTAAGTAAATTTCGTGTGATCATAGTAAAAACGATACCTGAAATATCTTTTTTAAAAAAAGGGGCTTAAACATATTTCCATATCGCCGTTTAGCCCAATTTAATTTAAAATAAGCATGTGCTGCAGGATCTAGACAACTAATAAATGAAGTATTCCCGTTCCCGTAACCCACAGGTACTTGTTCCCGGGACAAAAAGTAGCATATGTCCGTTATCGGGATCTAGACTATCTCTGTCGCAAATTTAATTTAAATTGGTTTAGTAGTTTTGGCGTGAAAGCGTAACAGATAGACAGACAGAGTTTTTTTCGCATTTACAATATTCAATAGGGGTTTGTATACAGGGTGTCTAAAATGTGTCTTAGATATTGAGTTAAGTTGTTGTCCAGTAGGCTTGAAAAATTTCAACAGCAAGAAGTCAGAACCTGCGCCCCTGTGGGCAAAATCGCCAACATACTTTTCATCTATTACAAATTAATAATAACTGTCGAAATGTAGGCTTTTAGCTGGGCTTTTAACTTCGTGGAAAAAGGTGTGCCTATCTGTATGTATTTATTTACGCAAGAAGTTTGGCTTTAATCAACCTTTTTAATGCTATACTAAACTTCATAGGAAGTAAACAGTTGTACTCACGTGTAAACGGGATCGCCCGACTAGCTTCGAACCTAACGGATGTCCGTTTTCAAGAGAAGCGTCAAGCCACTTCGGAAGCGTCGCTGGTACTCAGCTAGTACCAGCGCTGCTTCCGACGTTGCTTGACGAGTGCTACCGTTTATTAGTAATAATGAACAACGTTCACGAAAGTTACTATTATTTGACTGCCTCTGTGGCGCGGTAGGAGTGTATCAGACTGCTACGCAAGAGGTCGTGGGTTCGATTCCCACCCAGGATAAAACTATGTGTGATGAGCACGATGGTTTATTCTGTGTCTGGGTATTATTTATCTATTATATGTACGTATTTAGAAATATATAAGTATGTTCTAGTAACCATAGTACAAGCTCTGCTTTAGTTTGGAATCAGATGGCGTTGTATGCGTTGTCCCAACGATATTTTTTATTTATTTATTTATTCTAACATCATAGGAAGATATTTTAAACCAATAAATTAAAAAAAAAAGGCCTTATGGGCGGCTTAAAAATTTCAACAGCAGGTAGCCACAACCTGCATCTGTCTATTTCAACACGGCAATGGGCTCACCACCTATTACGTGGGACAGGAATCCACACGGTGAAAAGTGGGCATTTAATATGCCTCTGCCACCCCTTCGGGGATAAGGCGTGATGGATATTTATTTATTTATTTTAATAAATCCATACCAAATATTTTAATTCTTTTCAGATTCGACGACTCATTGTCGTACGCTGTGAAAATGAATCTTCGAGGTACCATCGAAATGGTAGAACTCGCCAAAGATATGCAAAACCTTCTAGTAAGATACATATTACTTATTTAATCTTGCAGCTAGTAAAAAAAAAAACTAACTGTCTTCACGCTGTATCCTTCACGGGGTAATCAGAGCAAATTCGCGAGCAAAGTATACCTACAAAATCTTTCGCTCCCAGTAGATTCATTAATCGTTTTATACATGCACGTCTGGGTATCCGAGTACTTTTGAATTTTTGGTTTTGAGCAATCTGCGGTCATCCCGCAATCCAAGAATAAACTTCTTGTACTGCGGGATGATCTACCTACCTTTTTTATTCTAAACGTCTTTGGGATGCTTCACATTCTTTAGAAGGTTCTTACGGGGTCTGCAGTGCGAATGCAGTACCTCTGGCGTTGCAAACGTTCTTGAGCTACGGTGACCACTTTTGATCAGGTGCACCGTATACTTATCTGCCACATCAGTGATATAAAAATAATTGTACGGTCGGTAGACCCCCGCCATTATCAAAGTTCCTTACGTTGAAAAAATAGTGAAACGGAAAAATAATAAAAAAATAATATGTATTTGGTTATTAGAAGCGCTCGTGGCCCCGCTGGCGCAGTTACGCAACTGTCACTATTGCTGGTCCTCGAATGAGTGACCACTTAGTGGCATTTACATTTGCGAGCGTTTCCGTGCTTCGGAAGGCACGTTAAGCTGTTGGTCCCGGTCGCCAGTCGTTAAGGCCAGTTGAAGGCCTTATGGGCGGCTCGAAAAATTTCAACAACAGGTCGCTATAACTTGCGTCTGTCCATTTCTACACGGCAATGGGCTTGCAACATGTTACGTGGGACAAATATGCATTCTTCACAGTATGCATTTTTGTCCCACGTCCCTGTCGGGGATAAAGGCGTGATAATATGTATGTATGTATCTATTTGGTGTGTGCGTGTGTGAGGTTATATGATAAAAAGAGACAAGGACAGAGATAGAGAGAGAGCGAGAGAGAGAAAGTAGTGTCCCCGACTGCGCACTCGCTCGTGTGCTCATTTGCTTGTAGTGTGCTCGATACACACACGCACACATACACAGCATACGGCATTTCGTTCAGATGATTCAAGGATCACATTGTTTTCAGGCTTTCATTCTCGTGTCTACGGGCTACTCGAATACGAATAGAAACCCGATAGAAGAAGTCATGTACCCTCCCCACGCTAATGTGCAGGACACCTTGGATATATGTGAGAACGTGGATGAATATACCCTTAAAGTTTTAACTACTAAGTAAGTACATACCTACCTTTATCATTTTTTATTTATTGACTAGAGTAAGCTTTGTGGTTTTACCAGCGTAGTGTCCATTCCCGTGGGAATATGGGAATAAAATATAGCCTAAGTAATTACAGATAAAGAAGTTTCACTTATGATAAAGAAGTTTCACTTCAAAAGAACATTTCCCGTAAACGTGTAAACGAAAAACGTGAAGATTTTTTTTTAAGTTATAAAATTTTTCTTAAATCGATAGAGAAGTTTCGCTTCAAAAATAAATAAGTGACGAATGTGACAAGTGTTATACCATACATATACTATTTGGTTTTAGGTACTTGGGCGAAGTGCCAAATACGTATGCTTTCACTAAGCAGTTAGCAGAACATGTCGTATATGAAGCCAGAGGACGCCTTCCAGCTGTCATCATCAGGCCTTCTATAGGTGAGACAATATTTTTATAATTACATTATTTATCTATCACGCCTTATCCCCGAAGGGGTGGCAGAGGCATATTATATGCCCACTTTTCACCGTGTGTATTACAGTCCTACATAATAGGTGGTGGGGTCATTGCCGTGTTGAAATAGACAGATGCAGGTTGTAGCTACCGGCTGTTTAATTATTTCAAGCCGCTTATAAGGCCTTCAACTTGACCTAACGACTGCCATGTTACTGGCAACCGGACCAACGGCTTAACGTGACTTCCGAAGCACGGAAACGTTAGCAAATGTAAATGGCTCAAAGTGGTCACTCATCCGTGACCACCTATAGCAAATGTTGCTTAACGCAGTGATCCTTTACCGAACACTGAGTCCGCGGGGCCACGAGCGTTTCGAAGCCACGTTGGTTAAGGGTTCTTAAGAAACTCTGCCACCCCTTCGGGAATAAGGTGTGATAGATCTTAATAATATTATAAATGCGAAGGTTTGCATGGATGTTTGTTACTCTTTCACGTAAAAACTACTAAATAGATTTTAATGAAACTTTACAATAATATTGCTTATACATCAGAATAACACATAGGCTACTTTTTATCCCGGGAACAAGTTCCTGTGGGAAACGAGAAATCTTCTCTACGCGGGAGAAGCCGCGGGTGTCAACTAGTAAGTAAATAAAACCTTCGTAAGCCGTGAAGAATAACTATGGTACTTGACTTCAGACTAGTGATGTAGGTACCTACGTACTTGATTATTGAGCATGACGCGACGAAAAAAAACAAATGGTCCAGTATGCCATTTCTCCTGTTGTTTGAATGCTATGGTATAAACCCTAACCAACGCCACTACCTACTCTTTCGGAGATAAAAGCGTAATATGTAAGTAAAACACTTTTACCTTCACATTTTCAGTCATATCAAGTGTGAACGAACCAATGCCAGGATGGGTCGAAAATTTCAACGGACCTGTTGGACTACTGGTGGCAAGTGGAAAAGGTGAGATGAGATATATTAAAAGATTACTTTCAAAATTATAAGCAGTAGTCAATAAACGTAACTATCTTCACGCTGTATCCCTGACGGAGTAGTCAGAGAGGACAGATCGTCAGGCTTCGCCATCCATGCATAATGCATACTTCTTTCGCTTCTTCAAGATTCATCAATCGCTTCATACACGCACGTCTGGGTACCCGAGTACTTTTGACTTTTCCGTTTTTGAGCAATCTGGTCACATGGTCTTCTTATGTAAGTGTCGATCTACCCTGACTCCTTCTACCCTCTACTTTCGCACAATATATATTTTTCGTCAATCGTTCCTCACTCATTCATTGGACGTGTCCAAACCAACGGAGCACGCCCTTTTCCAGTCAATAAACGCGGTAGTCGATAAAAATGTTTGATGTAATTTTCAGGTATTATGCGAACGTGTTACACTGACCCTGATCTTATCGCCGATTATATGCCCGTCGATATATCGATCAAGAGTATGGTTGTAGCTGGGTGGCTGAGAGGCACTAAGAGGTAAATATTATAAGGTACAAACATATCATGTGTTTTGATTTTTTTTGTTGACGCGGGAAATGCCACTAAACCCCGCGGTGATCCACCTTCTTCCCAACCGGGTCGCAGGATAAGCCTGAGAGCTATTTACCGCGGCCCAGCTAAGGGAATGCCTCAATATGAGGATCTTCTCGGGGGACTAGATGCTGCCCCTCACAATCTCCCGGAGGAGATTAGCCAGTTTCCGCTTCAAGCCGTCCCTGAACGTCCGTCTGAGAGTAGAGAGTCTGGAAAGTGATTTTGCGGGCACTAGAGAGGCACGCCGGAACAGGCGGGCCGTTGTGAGCAGGATTCCCCGGCCAACAGCCCACGGCAATAAACTGATTGAACCATGCTGCTTGCTCCCGCATATGCAACTCTTCACACTGTTGCCACTTACCACAATTTGGGATTCAACAGAAGGTCCTCATATTTTTTTAGAGCCACCTGGAGTTCGTTAAGACTAATTAATTATTCATTTTCATTCTTGTTTTCTATTCCAGCTTGGAACCAACAGATGACGTAGCAATCTACAACTCCTGTAACGGCAATATAAATAATATTACTATGGGCGAGGTCATCTCAATAGGACTCAAGATCTACCCCTCATTCCCTCTCAACGATATGCTCTGGTACGCTGGAGGTAGCCTCACAACATCGAAGACTCTAAACTACATCAACGTAAGCTACCTGAAAGTTAATTCTAGTAACTAATTGAATCAGGCGTTACATGGCGGAAATCCATTTTATAAAACTATAATTATTTTGTTTTTAAATGTAATTTTTGCAATAATCCGCTTTTTTTTTGCGTTGTAGTGTTTACATTGCCGATTGAACCACACATTTTGGCTAGCGACGCGGTGATGTTTTGATATTTTAATGTATAATTTTGCCTGTAAAGCTATGCTTGCTGATTTTAAATAACAAAAAAAAATATACCCGGAATATTGCAAAATTAACATTTAAAAACAAAATAATCTTAGTTTTTTAAATTCTAGTCCTTATCTTATAGTGCGTCATTCTTCCATACAAATCTTTTTGGACGATAACTCATTAAATTTACGTCGTATGACCAAAAATAAGTCATCTATGAGTTATTCACGTTAATGACTATGTGTGTATGGTTTCAAAATAACAATAATTAAAATAATTTAAAAGTTAGGAGTCACAAAACCTTCATACTTTACTGCATCTTTTCATGAAACTTCGCGCGTAAAAAAGAGTATTTAGAATAAGAAATATTTAAAAATACTGCCATAAAAACATAGTTTATTTATTTAATACATTTAATAACTTTATTTTGGTTACCTAAATATACAAAATTATATATAATCTACCAAAAATCAAAAGTCTATAATAAAATTTGCAACTCTTATTGTAAACTAAATAACATCTTGCATCTCATTTAATACTATGGACTATTTTTATATTAATAATTACTAGCACTACCACGTTTTAACACCATGCCGAGTGAGATAGCACTTAAGTATTTAGCCTCAGCGGTTTATGCTCACAACTAGTGCAACATTAATATATTCCCAGTTGAATAATAATACGTGTACCTACTATTCCACATTATTTACTCCTTAAACTAACCAGTTTCGCCTTACGGCATTTTACAAATAAGATTTTTATTTATTTATTTCTTATAGGGTACAACAACAATATTTATATTCATCTTATATAGTAAATGTCAGTATGGGTTACATCCTTATATACATACCATTTAATGCAACACTCACCACACAAATTATTAGTATTATCAATGATGCAATTTAAAAAAAAAATACAGTGTCTATAATTATGTCTATAAAAAGCATTAAGTACACAAAAACTAAACCTAACTCCACGAACTTCATCGATAACAAACAATGACAATTGTCCAGAAACTCGTTAACCAAAAATCTACAACTACCTTCAGTCAAGTCACAATAACCACTATAAGGGCCGTATTTTAGAACGTTACTCAATACTCAAGAAACGCTTGAGGCTAGTTTTGCCATACAATTACTACTCTCAAGTGTTTCTTGAGTATTGAGTAACGTTTTAAAATACGGCCCTTAGTTTGATTTTAGTCTGAGATAGAGACCAAGTGCAGCGCCTTTCCCGCCTTCGCCTTCACGCTTAAAAATGCCAGAAGCGTGACTGAAATATTTTTTCAAATCACAAACAGTATCCGGGCAGTCGCCTAAACGTGGGATACATTTAATGCGCTCGGATGCGCCGGAGAGTCACAGAAACGCAACTTTACATTACACTTCGCAAAGTATCTACACATTCTCAAAATCCAATATAAGACTACCTACTATCCAATATAAGAATAAGAAACCAGTGTGCGGTGATCTTAACTGGTAGTAGCAGCTATACATCGACTTTTGTTTTTTGGCTTTGTTTGGAACTACTGCCACCAGGGGGCTAAATCTACTATTTCAATCGCGTCAGAAAAGAATCGTAATCGTGCCTCAATAGAAAACCCCCGGTACAATTTTGACTTTTGTTCGTAGTCTACTATCACAATCAAGTCGGCCGATGAGTTCTACTAACACGTGTCGCGCCAGTGGCCGCTAGTCAGTTGCATTTTTGATAGTCTACTAACACTTTGAGAGCTAAAAACAGCGATTTTGATTTCATTCTACGGCTTGTCAATAGTAGACTCGGCCCCCTGATATCCCAACTCTCAAAGGACAACTGCATCGTTCATTAGTCGGCAGGTGCACCGCTAACAGGTGACGTGAGTTTGTTGGAATAGTACCTGACTAGTTTCCCCTTAAATCGACATCTTTTGAAAGCTCTCTAAGGCTCCTTTGGAAACCAGCGTCAATACGTAGTGGAAGCAATATGCTACCCCTTACGTGGCGGCATAATGATGAAAAGCTTCCCTATTCAGCGGGAATGTGAAATGACCTGTATGTGTGCAGGGCTGAAAGGTTTTGTAAAATATGGGTATAGATATTTTATTTTAATTTTTTGCTTTATTTAAAAAAATATTAAATTTTATGTTGCAGCTTTTTTGTGTGCCATGTACTGTGCATTTCTTAACGCAGAATAAATTTCTGTCTTTTTTCCTTAAAGCAGTTTTGAGTGAACGTTGAGGCTATACTGTTGATTGATGGCACTTGGCGGAACTTGCTACCCATTTTGAACAAAAACACTTGTACTTTTCCACAAAATTTATTTTTCATATACCAAAACTGACCTGTTTAAAAAGTAAATTTTGTGAAAAAAGTACAATTGTTTTTGTTCAAAAAAATTAATAAATATATTTTTTGAGGTCTAATGCCTCACTGCTTTGCGCTAGGGTTGATGGATAGAGGCATAAGGCGAGTTTTTTTTTACCGTACTATACTTTTATATTGTTCTATGGATTAACTCCATGTAACGACATTTTTATTTTTAGGTTTATATACATACATATTGTCACGCCTCTATCCCCGAAGGGGTAGGTAGAGGCATACTAAACGCCCACATTTCACTGTATGTATTTTTGTCCCACGTAACAGGTGGAGAGGAGAGCCCATTGACGTGTTTAAATGGACAGACGCAGGCTGCGGCGACCTGCTGTTGAAATTTTTAAGGCCATTTTACTGGAAACCGGGATCAAGGGCTTAACGTGCCTTCCGAAGCACGAAAATTTAAATCTAGTGAAATGTGTCAATGTTAAATTTGGAAGAAATTTTGAACCCGTTGCCTTTTTGGTGAGGTGGTAACAAAAAGGCTAAAAGGTCTTATGTGGTAGACACTAATTAGCACGACCAATTAAAGTCCTGGTAGTCTCGGATTGGAAGTCCTGGTAGTCTAGGTTAACATACATTACATTCCATCACTTATGTTTTATTTCTAGGTTATCCTGTTTCATTTATTGCCGGCCATTCTGGTTGACACTATATTATGGATCACTGGACGTAAACCCATGTAAGTATCAAAATAAACAATCAATAAAAATTTATTCTTGAGTAGTCTACTATTCCATAACATTTATGTAGTAAATCTGACCGTTTTCGCCTCACGGCATTCTCTGAACCAGAAAGCAAGGGATAATTGCACTCGCACACTCTCTACTAGAGACGCCTTAAGGGCTAGAAGAGAGCGTAGGTATATATCTATACTAATATTATAAAGCTAAAGAGTTTGTTTATTTGGTTGAACGCACTAATTTCACGAACTATACTGGTCGGATTTGAAAAATTCTTTTTGTGTTGAATAGCCCATTTATCAAGGAAGGCTACAGGCTATATATCATCACACTACTACCCAGAAGACTGGAGCAGTAATCATATATGTCGACAAATCGGGGAATTTTTAAGCATTTTTGTGGAATTTATAAGCGACGGGATTAAATAGGTGCGACGGGAGTTCGAAGTATGTCACGGGCGAAGCCAGGGGAGTCACCTAGTGCGTGTATAATGCGCTATCCCTTAAAGGGTCTAAGGGCTAGCGGATTGTATACAACTTGTAGTTGAACAACTATTTAGTTGTGTATCATATGTCTATAGAACTATATTGAAGCGCGCAAACTATCAACTCGATAGTTGTCCGACAAGAAAGTCAAGCTGTATCGATCTGCTTTTAATTAATAAGTTAGACAACTATCATAAAACGCTTAATTTGTATTGCATTGTATTGATGTGCACATACCATTGACTAAACATTGCGACATAAAAATAAAATATAAAAATAAAAATGTCTTTATTTTGCATAGACCATTTCAACGGCGCTTACAAAATGTCATACACTAAAACTAAAGAAAAAAATTGTATATTTAAAGTGACCACCGGTTCGAAATGCGGCCCACCTGAGAAGAACCGGCAAGAAACTTAGGAAGGTTTTTTTTTATGGCCTATTTACAATTTAATATATTATGACTACAATATTTTATTTGCCAGCAGATCATTTCCAGGCATCCCTGTCCTGTAAATAGTCTTGAATAGAGTAATAACCTTTTTCACAAAGCTTTTTTTTTAATAAACTTTTTAAATTTATTTAATGGTAAATTTCTCAGGTCACAGGGAAGCTTGTTGTAAAAGCGTATTCAGTTACCCTGGAAAGAATCGCCAATCTTATGCAGCCGACTGTGGTGAACTAAAAGATTGTTTTTATGTCTAGTGTTTATACTCGTATTATGTATATCACAGAGTTTAGTAAACTGTGGTAGATTTTTCTGGATATACATAAGATTGGCAAAAATGTATTGTGATGCTACGGTTAGAATATTTACTTCTTTGAATTTTTCTCGGAGGGAGACTCTAGCTATTGAAGAACAAAAATGTTATTTGCATCTGCAGCATTACCCCAAAGGAGAATACCGTAAGACATAATACTATGAAAATAGCTGAAGTAAACCATTCTAGCCGTATCTACATCTGTTAGAGTCCTGATCTTTTTTACAGCGTATGCAGCCGAACTTAACCTAGAGGCCGTCTTTTCTATGTGCGGGCCCCACTGCAAATTGGCATCAATAGTTATACCAAGGAACACAGTTGATTCCACAAACTCTAATACTTGTCCATTAAGTTGAACATTGGCCGTAACTTGTTTTACATTTGGTAGAGTAAATTTAATACATTTAGTTTTGTTTTCATTTAGGCAAAGATTATTTGAGCTGAACCAATGAACTACTCTCGTGATTGCATTGTTTACATCGTCATAACTATCTAATTGTCTTCTAATTTTAAAAATCAATAAGGTATCATCTGCAAACAAAACAATCCTATTCCTGTCCCCTACATGAAATGGTAAATCATTAATATAAATGAGGAACAAGAATGGCCCAAGTATCGAGCCTTGTGGCACACCCATTGTAACAATGGATCCTACAGAACGTGTACCATTAATATCGACCCTTTGTATTCTATTGTTCAAATATGAAGATCGAAGGTCGAGAGATTTGCCTCTTATTCCATAGTGATGTAATTTTTTGCACAATGTTTCATGTTGAACACAATCAAAAGCCTTGGATAGATCGCAGAATATACCTAATGCATCTTGCTTGTCTTCCCAGGCTTCATGAATACATTTTAATAACTCAACACCAGCATCGGAAGTTGAGCGCCCTTTCGTAAAACCAAACTGTTTTGTATGAAATATTTTATGAATATCAAAATGGGATAGCATTAGATTCAAAATTATTTTTTCAAATACTTTGCTCAAAGTTGGCAGCACTGACACTGGTCGGAAATTAGACGGGTCTGTAGCGCTGCCAGCCTTGAACTAGTGTATGACTTTGCTGTGTTTCATTAAATCAGGAAATATACCACTGGAAACACAGTCATTAAACACATTTGCTAGATGCGGCGCAATGACGTCAATGATACATGATGCAGTTTTGACTGATAATCCCCAAAGGTCCGCGGTTTTCTTAATTTCAATACATTTAAAAGTTTTTATAATATCCTGAGCGCAAATATCTTTGAATACAAATGCATCCCTGTAATAAGGAACAGATTCTTCTAATAAATGTTCAGAGGAACTGGAAGACGCTTGCAGAGATTTAGTCGTCAAAATAGGTACATTTTTGAAAAAAATGTTTAAATTCCGTCGCCACTTCTAGGTCCCCTGTAACATGACAATCATTTACTTTTAAGTGGAAATCCCTTTCTGTCACCATAGTTCTACCGCATTCAGAGTTAATGATATTCCAAGTCATTTTTATTTTATTCACAGAATTAGAAATTTTATTTTTAATAAAGTTTGACTTTGCAATATAACATGTTTGTTTAAATATCTTAGAATAATTTTCAACATATTCCTTAAATGTTTGGTTAAAATTATATGATTTTTCTAAATATAATTAAAATAATTTGTTTCTACTTTTAAAAATACCTGGTGTAGCTCAATCACTGAAAACAGGACGACCACCAATCTGTAGAGTTTTTGAGGTAAAAACTTTGCCAAACTCATCATTAATCAAATTAAATAAGTTTGTATATGACTGCCCAGTTAACAGTTTAGTCGATGCAAAAGTTGTATATATGCGCTAGCCCTTAATTTCCTATACTTCATACAACCAAGCGTGTCAGCGGGCATCACCCTTTTTCATACGATTTAATTGATTACGTCAGACAAATGTAGGACACTGGAAGGTGGCGTATGCGATTTTCACATGCAGTTTGACGTGATAACATCCGGACCCTAGGTGAGGCCGCGGTGGTAGCCAAAGTCTGCCGGGAGCTCTGGGACATCTTTCCGAGGAGTTACCCGGGGCGTCCGGCAATAGACAGTTATTCGGGGACTGTGTGGTTTTAGCCGGTTCGAGTCCGGCATGACATCCGAGGGGATTTCCACACGTTAAAAAAAAATGCAGTTTGACGTAAACTTGACACGCTATATTATTGAAGTGAAACTTCTTTATCGACGTTTTGAGAGCAATTTTAAAGCTATAAAAAATCATTATGTTTTTCGGTTACCCGCCATTTTGTTTTGAAGTCAAACTTCTTTACCATAAGTGAAACTTCTTTAACGACGTATGAGAGAGCTATATATTATAGCTGTAAAATTATGTCGAAAAGATGTTTCGCTTCTTACTCTTACACTTGGTACACCCACATATTATTTACTAGTTGACGCCCGCGTCTCCGCCCGCGTGATGAAGTTTTCCCGTTCCAGTTTTCCACAGTAACTTGTTCCCGGGATAAAAAGTAGCATATGTGTTATTCAGATAATAAAATAATTTTAAACTTCTATTAAAATCCATTCAGTAGTTTTTACGTGAAAGAGTAACGAACATCCATTCTTACAAATTTTCACGTTTATAATATTAGTAGGATTATTATTTTCCTTGCTATGTTCCTTGAACATTGTTGGGGCATTTTATCGCCTCTGGGTTTTGTGACGTTGGGACAAGGATTAGTCAAAGCATACTTAACAAGAACGAACTATGGATACCTAGACTTATAGGCATTGATTTTTTTAAATTTTTCATTATTTTTTATTACCAGGTTAATTAAAGTACAACGCCGCATATACACTGCGAATCAGGCCCTTGAATATTACATCACGCAGCAATGGACGTTCACCAATGAAAATTTATTAAAATTACGGTCTTGTGTGAAGGTAGGTTTTCTTTTAAGGGTTTAGAGTAGAGTGGAGTGGCACAGAACGGAACAGAGTCGAAAGAACTAACTAACTAACGCTGTATCAGGGATACAGCGTAAGTTAGTTAGTTCTTTACTTACGGGGTAGTCAGAGAGGAGAGATCGCCAGGCTTCACAATCCATGCATACTTCTTTCGCTTTTTGCAGAAATATCAATCGCTTCATACATGCACGTCTGGGGATCCGAGTAATTTTGACTATACACACAATTTTATTTTTAATTAATAAAAATTGTATTTTTTTTTGTTATTACTTATGAAATTAAATAAGAAACTTTTTTTTATACCACTGAGGTGGCAGACAAGCGTATGGCCCACCTGATGGAAAGTGGTCACCGTAGCCTATGGACGTTTGCAGCACCAGAGGTGCAGCACTCGAGCTGCCGACCCTTTATAAACCTTCTAAGACCCCTTTTGAAGAACCCCGTAATGTAACTTTTTTATATTTTTTGTAGCCAGAAGATTCGGAGGACTTTTACTACGAAATGGAGAATATCGACGTATATGAGTACTTCTACAACTCTGTTGTGGGCGCCAGAAAGTACTTGCTGAATGAAAAAGAAGAAGATTTACCGAAGGCCAGAGTCCATTGCCAAAGGTACATAAGTTCTTAGATATACAATCGAGAATAGCACAACATAAACTAAGTTATGAACAAAAAAAACTAAACTAAACTATCTTCACGCTGTATCCCTGACGGGGTAGTCGGAGAGGACAGATCGCCAGGCTTCGCGATCCATACTTCTTTCGCTTCTTCAAGATTCATCAATCGCTTCATACATGCACGTCGGGGTATCCGAGTACTTTTGACCTTTCAATCTGCTCACGTGGTCTTCATATGTAAGTCTCGACCTACCCTGACTCCTTCTACCCTCTACTTTCGCACAATATATATTCTTCGTCAGTCGATCCTCAGTTGGACGTGTCCAAACCAACGCAGCACGCCCTTTTCCAGTTTAACGCTGACACTTTCATTCAAACTTGCCATATTGCGTATCACTTCGTTACTAAGTTATGATTTCACTTTATGACATACATACCTACATATCGTCATGCCTTTATACCCGAAGGGGTATTATTATTATGTAAAGAGGCTGTGGCAGGCTAGAAAGTCCTGTAGCACTGCGACCTAAATAGGAGTATTGTGCTCGTCTAAATCTTAGAGTTCGCTGCTGATTCCTATGAGAGTAAAGAATTTGAGAATGTCTTTGGCAGTGATGTGCTGTAACTCCTCTGGTTGAAGCAGGTGTTTGACAAAAGAGATGCATCGTTTGTGTATGTGACCCAGTCGCAACCCCGAAAGGGTAGGCAGAGGCATACTATATGCCGATAATTCACCGATTGCAATTTTTTCCCACGTAACAGGTGGTGAACCCATTACCGTGTTGAAACGGACTTTGGCCACCTGCTGTTGAAAATTTCTGAGCTTAACGACTGCCATTTGGCAACCGGGACTAGCAGCTTAAAGAGCGTTCTGAAGCACAAAAACGCTTACAAATGTAAATACCACAAAGTGGTTACCCATCCAAGGAACAGCCATGCTGAAAGTTGCTTAATAGTAATCGTTTCGTAACACTGAGTCAGCGTCACAAAGACCTATTCATCTCTCTCTACGATCAGGAACCCCATAAGACGGCGTTTATTTTCTATCCCCTTCACTCTATTTTTGAGAACCGCTGTGAAACCTGGGTATGCCAGAAGATACATGAAAGTAAATTGAATGCTGTGGAGATGCGATTTTTAGATAATTGTGCGGGTAACGTTGGCCAACCGAATTCGGAACGAAGTAGGGACACGGAGACATTTTGTTACACATCGCCATCTAGCCATAAACATTTAACTGCCTCTGTGGCGCGGTGGGAGTGTATCCGACTGCTACGCAAGAGTTCGTGGACCACCCAGGATAAAACTTTTTTCTGTCTGGGTGTTATTTATCTATGATATGTATGTATTTAGAAATATATAAGAATGTTTATCAGTTATCTAGATACTATAATACAAACTCAGCTTAAATTGGAATTAGATGGCGTTGTGTGAGTTGTCGCAACGATATTTATTTATTATTATTATTTATTTTTTTAAACAGATCAGTGCTATAGGATCTAGACAACTGATAAATATACTTTTTTATATCTAAATACAGACATATTCTACAAATCCTACTCATATTATAAAAGCGAAAGTTTTGTAAGTATGGATGGATGTTTGTTACTATTTCACGCAGTCTACTAAAAGGATTTTGATGAATCTTTACAATAATATAGCTTACACATCAGAATAACACATAAGCTACTTTTTATCCCGGGAACAAGTTCTTGTGGGAAATGAGAGCGGGAAAACTTTACCAAGCGTGCGGAGCCGCGGGTGTTAACTAGTTATACATAAAAAAACATTCAAACTACGAAACAGGCATTTGCGGAAAACACGAATATATGTTCCGACCTGGGAATCGAACCTGGGACCTCAATGTAAGCTGTGGCATACACTCTTACGCCACGTAGGTAATCAAGTGATATGCAATAATGGCAGGTATGAATGAATGACGTCCACGAATGAGTGAGGAACGATTGATGAAGAATATATATTGTGTGAAAGTAGAGGGTAGAAGGAGTAGGAGTAGAAGGTAGTACGGTAGGCCGAGACTTACATATGAAGACCACGTGAGCAGATTGCTCAAAAATGGAAAAGTCAGAAGTACTCGGATATCCAGACGTGCGTGTATATAGCGATTAATGAATCTGCAGGAAGCGAAAGAAGTATGCATGGCTCGTGAATTGTTCGCAATTTGTCCTTTCTGACTACTCCGTCAGGGATACAGCGTAAAGGTATTTAAAGTTATATGTAGGTACATTTTTTGAAAAGCAGCATGCTTAATAGTATTTAAATTCCAAGTGGAAATTTTTTTCAGTCTCGAGTTGGACTCGTACCAGCGTCTTGGTGGTTTAATGCACCAGACGTGTTACCAATTACACCACCGAGACCTACTCGAAACTAACGAATTAATCCCCCTGTTTTACGCCCTAAGGCGACGTAAGGCTCCATCGAAAAGCTTTCTACTTTACATTTGTATGTAGGTAGAATATTTGAATGAATTTTATGTGATAATAAGTGTTTTTTTTCTTTTCAGAATGAAGATTCTAGACATCGCGGTTAGGTACGTGTTCTGGGGGCTTGTGATATGGTGGTGCTATAATTTAAATTTCGTTCAAAATATACTTTCAAATTATGTGTTATTATTGTAAATTATATTATTTAAAAATAATTAAATTGACTGTTTATTAACATTGTATTTATTGGATTTTCGCTTTGTCCTGGAACTCCTCCCAAACCACTCAATACTTTTTTGTTCAAATTTGACCCATAATACAGCATCTAGCCATAGATAGTTTAGAAAACATAAAATTACCTGAAGGAAAAAAGACATGGACAAAAAAACTCGAAAAACGGCAACACTCTTCGCTCCATTTAGGGCCGTATTCCAGAACGTTTCTGAATACTCAATCGACGTGTGAGAGTAGATTTTATTAGGCGAAATCTAGCCTCAAGCGTTGCTCAAGCCTCAACCTAGTAAATTAATTATTACCTGACTCTCATAGAAAGAACATGTTAGAGGCTGTATTAAAATTTCTGTGGCCCAATCTACCTCACATGCTGGTAATTGTTTCACTACAGGGGATACCGACGACCGTACGAAGTGGAGAAGAAAAAGTAGAAATGCGAACTCGGGCGTCGCGAGACGCAACTGGAACCATCTTGGAATACCTACATTATTATTATTTTATTTATCTATCACGCCTTATCCTGAAAGGGGTGGTAGAAGCATATTATATGCCCACTTTTCACCGTGTGTATTCCTGTCCCACATAATAGGTGGTGAGCCCATTGCCGTGTTGAAATAGACAGACGCAGTTTGTGGCTGCTGTTGAAATTTTCAAGCAGCTTATAAGCAATTTATATATATATATATAAATTTATATATAAAATATATAAATTTTCAATCAACTTGACTTAACGACTACTATATTAAAAATAAAAACATGTTTTTGTTTTAAATGTTTGAGCTAAGTTTTGCTGCCAAACAGTCTTGATAATGCCTCGTGTGTAGGCAAAACACGTGTCGACATCGTATGACATTCTAAAAAAGCGTAATACTACAAAATAACATTTAAAACAAAAATAACAAAACATAAACATAACATACTTTCACGCCTTTATCCCCGAAGGGGTAGGCTGAGGCGTATTATACGCCCACGTTTCAAGGTATGCTTTGCTTTTTGTCTCACGTAACAGGTGGTGAGCCCATTGCCGTGTTGAAATGGGCAGGTGCAGGTTGTGGCGACCTGCTGTTGAAATTTTTCAAGCCGCTAATAAGGCATTCAACTGGCTTAACGACTGCCATGTTACTGGCAACCGGGACCAACGCCTTAACGTGCCTTCCGAAGCACGGAAACGCTCGCAAATATAAATGCCACAAAGTGGTCACCCATCCGAAGACCAGCCATAGTGAAAGTTGCTTAATCTTGCTACAATCAGCCAACTCCAAGATTCACTCCATTCAATAACCAAAAAATATGAGCTTTCTGGACTACAAATCCAGCAGCACATTCTTGCTATGGAAGAACTAATTCGGTTAAGTAATTATAATAATTAACGGTTTGAATCTTTATCAAACAAGCATATTTGTGAGTGTGAACGGTTATGTGAGCAATCCTCTTTGGAAGCTGATTCTCCAGCTATGTTGCAAAATAAATCCAGTAATAGTAAAGACTCCTTTAGTGTGTCACTGTCAGTAGAAATGAAGCACCTTGCTACTAAGTTATATAAAAAAATGAAAATTTCAAAAGCATGCATAATATAGTAATATTTAGTGATGAAATTGGAAAAAAATTAGATTAGTTATTAACTAAGATGGGACATTGCACAATCAACTGTTGTATGCCTGGTGCCTCCCACCAGTACATATTAAAATCAGCTACTGAGTATGTATATAATAATAATAATAAAACCTTAATGATATTTTTGGGAAATAGGGGGAATTTGAACAAGTCCACTTTGATAAACTATATAAATAAACTGGATTCTTTAAATGTAAAGAAAATTATAATGTTCACACTCCCCTATAGTAACAGTTTGTCACGGGAGGAAAATATTACTAGATATAAGTTAAATATGACTTTGCATACATTATGTATGAATAATAAAAAGTTTCATTTTATTGATACTAACAACTATCTTAGAAAATCATTTTATTTGACAAAAGATAATTATTATTATCTTTCCAATTATTCTATAAGACAAATAGCTACTTCGCTATCATATTTATTGGATATATCAGCCAAGAACTTGGCTAAACAAGTTGCTCCTATTGAGCAATGTTTATATGACATTCACAATGTCAGTAATTTTACTACTGACAATTCAAATTTATTTAATTTAAACTGAGTAATAAGACAACAGTTAATTTTTCTTGCATAGTACCTACACATGTACCTCCCTATTCTGGGGCTAAAGAAATAAAATGTATAAATAAATATAAATATTGTGGGACACTTTTCTCACAGCGCCATCTAGCCCAAAGTAAGCAAATATTAGCTTGTGTTATGGGATCTAGATAACTGATAAACATACTTATATATTTCTAAATACATACATATTATAGATAAATAACACCCAGACACAGAATAAACCATCGTGCTCATCACACAAAGTTTTATCCTGGGTGGGAATCGAACCCACGACCTCTTGCGTAGCAGTCGGATGCACTCCCACCGCGCCACAGAGGCAGTCAAGTATAACTAGGGTTTCTAATAAAAATATGAACCCATCAAACATATCAGTGAATTGTAACAGTATGAAGAAGTGTCTCAACCTGGTGCATCAAAACATTCTAGGTTTAAAAGGTAAAGAGCTAGAATTGGAGCTGTTAATGAATTGTAGCAGTATTGATACTGTATGTTTAAATGAGCACTGGCTAAAAAGTCATCAATTCACTCATAGCTTCAATAATCACCAGGTTGCAAGCTCGTTCAATAGAAAGAAATATAAACGAGGTGGCTCTTTAATATTAATTAACAAAATATTTAAATTTAAAGAAAGATTGGATGTTGTGAGCCTCTCTGTTGAGCGAGTTGTGGAGGTTTCATGTGTTCAATTGGAGCGATTCATTGTGTTGAATCTGTACAAACCTCCAAGCGCGCCAGTTAAGTCTATTTTTGAAATAATGGAGGAAGCCTTAAGTAAAATATATAATAGCCATAAAACAATTGTTGTATGTGGAGACTTTAACATAAATGTTTTAGATAAGTCTTCAGAAAGTATAGATTCTGAATTTAGCAAAATCATTTAATATCACAATTTTATGGAACCCACTAGAATAACGGCCACTACTGCAAGATGAATTGATAACATATTTAGTAGTGTGAAACCAATACATACATCTATAATTCATAAGGTTGACTCGAACCACACAGGGCAGTTGGTTTTCTTTTGTAATTCTCAAAGTAATGTAAAAAGACAAATAAATGTGATACCATTCAGTGAGAACCGAATAGAAAATGTTAAATGTAAAATTACAAAAAAAGTTAAATTTTTGCCCTGACACGGAAATGTGGATCACTTATACAACTCATTAGTCAACTTGATTAATGGTGAGTTCAGCTCAGCTCTTTTTACTCCTAAGCACTTATCTAAGAGTGAAGGCCTAACTTTCAGTGACTGGGCAACTCCAGGAATCTATAATAGTCGTAAGAAATTGTATCAACTATCGTGAGAAGTCCTATAATCATAATCCAAATTTTCAAGAGTTTGTAAAAAAATACTCAAAAACATTTAGACAAACTTGCCTGAAAGCAAAATCAATTTATTTAAAAAATAAAATAAAATATTCAAATAATGTTATTAAGGAAACTTGGAATGTTATAAATACTGAAACCGGTAAAACCAAAGTGCGCGGTCATGATTTTCATTTAAAAATAAATAACGTAAATATTATAGAAGATTTTAAAGTTGCAACTGAATTTGAAAAATATTTTTCTAACATTCCTCTTTCAATTACAAGAACTCTCTCGTCTTGCTCTAACGATGCTGAACAACTTTTAAAACAAGGCGTGGAGGAATGTGGCACAGGCTTTGAATTTTCAGCTGTTAGTCCTAGAGATATTTTAAAAACTTTTAAGGCAATTAATATGAAAAACCCTAAAGATTTGTGGGGTCTATCTGTTAAAACTGTATCTCATATTATCACAGTAATAGCTCCACATCTGGCAGCTGTGTTCAATTGCTGTGTCAAGTCTGGGATATTTCCTTACCTAATGAAACATAGTAAAGTAATTCCTTTATTTAAAGCCGGCGATAATGCAGATCCCTCTAACTTTCGACCTGTTTCCGTACTACCAATACTAAGTAAAATATTTGAAAAGCTAATGCTTGGACAGTTGCTTAGTCACTTTAATATACATAATTTACTACACAGGAAACAGTTTGGATTTACAAAGGGTTGCTCAACGGTGGATGCAGGGGTTGCTTTACTCAAAAGTATTTATGTGGCTTGGGAGGATTCGCAGGATGCATTAGGAGTTTTTTGCGATTTATCTAAAGCCTTTGATTGCGTTCATCACGAAACTCTTGTAAAGAAATTACGCCCCTACGGTATCAGAAATAAAGCTTTCGACCTTATGACTTCTTATTTAAGCAATAGAATTCAAAGGGTTGAAGTAAACGGTAAACGATCAGCAGGATCTCCAGTTGTAATGGGTGTTCCACAGGGATCAATCCTTGGTCCATTTCTTTTTTTGGTATACATTAATGACTTACCTTACTATGTTGGGGATAAACATGAGATTGTGCTGTTTGCGGATGATACCTCTTTGATATTTAAAATTAATAGACAATTAATTAATTATGATGATGTTAACAGTGCACTCTCAAAAGTTGTTCATTGGTAACGTTAATAATCTTCTTTTAAATGATAATAAAACTAAAGTAATTAAGTTTTCGACACCTAATGTGAGACAGGTGGCGACCAATGTGCAACTTAATGGATCAGGGTTGGATACTGTTGTGGCTTCTGTGTTTTTGGGTATAACTATTGATTCAAAGTTGCAGTGGGGACCACATATAGAAAAATTGTCAGACAAATTAAGCTCTACTGCATATGCAGTAAAAACAATAAGACGGCTCACTGATGTTGAAATGGCTAGAATAGTTGATTTCAGTTATTTCCATAGCGTTATGTCATACGAAATTCTTCTCTGGGGAGACTCAGCGGACATTAATACGATATTTATTTTACAAAAGAGAGCTGTGAGAGCAATATACCAGCTTGGTCCCAGGGTATCTCTAAGAGAAAGATTCAAATACCTTAATATTCTTACCGTTATATCACAATATATATATGAGAATTTACTTTATGTGCACAAACACATAGACACATCTCTTAAAACGTAAACACTAGGCATAAAGATTGTGTGTAAGGGGCCCCACCAAGATCTTCGGGGCCCAAGTCAACCTCCCGTGCCAGTGCGTGCACCTGCTGATTAACGGACGAGGCTCTGGCGCTGGCTTTCCCCTCTGGGGTTGGGAGGTCTGAGGGCGTCGCTCCCATAAAAGCCACCCGCCGAAACAAATAATGAAAAGAAGTAAAAGGAATGCTGCTAGGGATAGGGCGCCGCCGCAAAACGGCGCGCAGGAGCCCCGCCCGACTCCTGTGGCAAGTGGGCTAGGGCTGCCGTGTGTCGGGCCAGCACGGCTAAAGAAGTTAGCCCCAACCCGAATCCGCTTCGCATCTTGGAACATTGGCACGCTGACTGGGCGTGCGGTAGAGTTGGCCGAAGTACTCTCCAGGCGGAGGGTGGACGTGGCGTTCCTGCAGGAGACTCGGTGGAAGGGCAACAGAGCCCGGCCTTTGCAGAAAGGCTACAAGCTGTACTACACGGGTGCGCCTGGTGGGGAGAACGGGGTGGCCGTGGTGCTCTCCGAAGGGCTGCAGAGCGGCATCTTGGAGGTGAAACGCTGTAGCGACCGGCTTATGATCGTGAGGGTGCTTATCGATGGGATTATTACCCACCTGATAAGTGCCTACGCACCACAGGCCGGTTGTAGCGACGCCGATAAGATGTCGTTTTGGGGCCAACTCGAGGGAGTGCTTCGGAGCATTCCGTTGTCACAGGGAATCGTTTTGGGCGGCGACCTAAACGGTCATGTGGGTGAGAGGTGTGAGGAGTTTGAACGTGTTCATGGTGGTTTTGGATACGGCACCCGCAACACTGAAGGAGAAACTATCCTCAGAACATGTGCGGCTGCCGATCTGGCCATTGTGAACACGTATTTCAAAAAGAAATCCGAACATCTCATCACCTACAAGAGCGGGAGGCGTACAACTCAGATCGATTTCCTACTCACTAGGCGACACAGCATCGGCAAGGTGGCCAACTGCAAGGTCATACCCGGTGAGAGTCTTACTGCACAACACCGTCTCCTTGTCATGGACCTCTGCTTGAAGCCTAAAGGCAAACGCATCGAGCGGTGCCAGCGCCGCATCAGATGGTGGCTGCTTGATGAAACTAGGTCCCAGGAGTTCGTCTCAGCTGTCGGTGACAAGTGCACCGACACTGAAGGCGAACCAGTTCAAGATTACTGGGACAAAGTTCAGGCGGCCATCCTTGGAGCGGCGAAGGTGGTGCTCGGTGAGTCTAAGGGTGGACGCAAATGTGACAAGGAAACTTGGTGGTGGAACGACGCAGTCCTGAGGGAGACCAGGGAGAAGAAAGCCCTCTTTAAAAAGTGGCAAGCGACCGGATCTTCCGAAGACCGCGACGCGTACAGGGCTGCCAAGCGCGCCACAAAGAGAGCTGTAGCCAGAGCCAGACGAGACCACTTACAACCTTTGTATGATAAGCTGGAATCGTCTGAGGGGCAGAAGCTCATCTATAAGCTGGCGCGCTCCAGGGTCAAAGCGGCACAGGATATATCCAAGTGTCGCTGTGTAAAAGACCCTGAGGGCAACCTGTTAAGCGAAGACCTCGCGGTAAAGGAGAGATGGCGCTCGTACTTCCACGAGCTGCTTAATAAGCAGCATAAAGAGGTGCAGCCTCCGGACCTCCCTCCGAATCAAGGACTAGTGCCACCGGTAACGCCTGGAGAAGTCCTGACTGCGCTTCGCCGCATGAAGAATCGGAAAGCTGTCGGACCCGATGGAGTCCCCATCGAAGCCTGGAAGGCGATGGGTCCTCGCGGTGTGGGCATCTTAGTAAACCTTTTTAACCGCATACTCCTCAGCGGGCAGATCCCAAACCAATGGAGACTAAGTATTATTACTCCAGTCTTCAAAGGTAAGGGGTCAGTGCAGGAGTGCGGGAGCTACCGCGGTATTAAGGTGATGTCCCACACCATGAAGATCTTCGAGAGGATTATAGACTCTCGGATCCGGCAGGAGTGTACTCTCTCGGGGTGTCAATATGGGTTTCGCCCTGGTCATGGGACCACGGACCCTGTTTTTGCCCTGAGGGTTGTCGCAGAGAAATACAGGTCGAAGAACACGCCTCTGCACTGTTTGTTCCTAGATATGCAGAAGGCCTTCGACTGTGTTCCTCGTGCGATGATCTGGTGGGCACTGCGGTCCAAAGGGGTTCCAGAGGTCTATATTGACACTATCCGGGACATGTACTGTGACTCCGACTCAATGGTTCGGACTGCTGTTGGCGACACGAAACCCTTCCCCATCACCGTCGGGGTACACCAGGGTTCTGTCCTTAGTCCGCTTCTGTTCAGTGTAATATTAGACGAATTGTCGGACAGCATCAGAAACCCGCATGAGCAGCCTCCATGGTTGCTCATGTATGCTGACGATATTGCGCTGGCAGACGCGGACAGGGGCAGATTGGTGCGACGTGTAAAGGCGTGGAAGGAGACGCTTGAGAACGGCGGTCTGAAACTAAATGTGGCGAAGACCGAGTACTTGGCACTAAACTCGACAGATCCCACATCCGTCCGCATAGGCGGTGATTTGGTCGAGCGCACGGACCAGGTTAAATACTTGGGATCTGTTTTTCACACGTCCAGTGACATCGATTGCGATGTCAAGTCACGCATTGCTGCCGCGTGGGCCAAATGGCGGGAGATGACCGGTGTCATTTGTGACCCTAAAATGCCGATCCGGTTGAAGGGACAGGTCTACAAAACCATTATTAGACCTGTCCTTTTACATGGCAGTGAGACGTGGCCGATATTGGAGCGACACAAGCAGGAGCTGCGTGTCACGGAAATGAAGATGCTGCGGTGGATGTGTGGAGTCACGCGGATGGACCGCGTGAGGAACTCTCGCATCCGCGGCAGCCTTCACGTCCGTGACATTGCAGACAAGTTGCAAGAGTGTCGCCTTCGTTGGTATGGTCACGTCTTGCGGCAACCGCCGGGCTACGTAGGTAACAAATGTCTGGCCATGTCAGCCCCGCCGGGTCCCGGTAAGAGGGGAAGACCCAAGAAGTGCTGGCTTGACGTCGTAAGGGATGACATGCGTGCCAATGGTCTCACCACAGGGGATGCCGACGACCGTGCGAAGTGGAGGAGAAAATGTAGGAAAGCGGACCCCGGGCGTCGCGAGACGCAACTGGGACAGACGCTCGGATGATGATGACTAGGCATAAAGATAATCTTGTATTACATTCGACTCGTCTCGAAATAATCAGCAATTCTTTTATGGGGCAATGTATACGATTCTATAACAAACTTCCCGATGAAATTAGAATATTGTCAATAAATATGTTTAAGACAACAGTCAAGGCCAAATTGTGTAACAAGGCATATTATAAAATTTCAGACTATATAAATGATAAAAATGCATGGGAGTAAGTCGCTCTAAGTCAACACACATAAATATACAAATATAATTAATAATAATAATAAAGAAACATTATAAATATAATGTACATTTGTTCAACATAAGTGATCTGAAACGTCAGGTTAACTAATATAATTATATGTGATTTGAGTTTGTTATTGTGTGAGCGCCGTTCACATAGCTTTAATGTAATTACTGGCAGTTAGAAAAGAGTGGCCATGAGTTTTATTGCCAGGTTCTTCCTCAGGCTCTACCTATTGCGTTGCGAATCTGGCAGTAAATGTAAATGTAGAAGCAATAATCTTGACGTTTATAAGTGTTACTTTGTGACCTACATGAATAAAGATTTTTCACTTTCACTTAACGCGGTGATCGTTTACAGATCACTACGTCCGCGGGGCCACGAGCGCTTAAAACAAAAATAATTATAGTTTTTTAAAATGGATTTCCGCCATGTAATGCCTGATTCAATTAGTGACTGCTATATTACTGGCAACCGGGATCAACGGCTTAACGTGCCTTCCGAAGCACGGAAACGCTCTCAAATATAAATGCCACAAAGTGGTCACCCATACGAAGACCAGCCATAGGGAAAGTTGCTTAACGCGGTGATCGTTTACAGAACACTGAGTAAGCTGGGCTACGAGCGCAGGTTTATATTTAAGAAAGATAATTATGGTTTTGGATAGGAGAAGAAGTTAGAAGAGCAGAAAGTAAATAATGTATTGTGTTGCTGTTCCTTTACCCAAAAAAAAAAAAAGTGGTACAAAGTCGGGAGCGCAACTGTCTCTCTCTCTGTACTTGTTTCTTTTTATCACATAACCTCAACACGCGTATTTGTTTTTTATTTACTTTGTTTTGTTAAATTTGTTTAGTTTCTAAGTAAGGAACTAAGTTCCTGGCGGGGGTTCCGGTTAGGGCCCCAATGCATACAATGCTTAGTGTCTTATTTTATTGTGACTTACCCCACCCGCATTCCATTACTGTGACTCCTGTACACCAGGATCTACAGCAACGTTTCCCATAGTGGGCGATAACGCCCCCTTGTGGGCGCTGCAGGCCTAAAGGGGGGCGGTAAGAGACCCAGAAAAAAAATGGGGGCGTTGTGTAGGCTTCGGGGGGCGATTTGTAATTTCATCTAGCTAGGAGGACTCTTAGACACCGACAGAGCTCTCGACTCTCGGCTACAACTTGTGAACATCAACTAATATTAGGAGATTGCTCAAACTCGGTTCGATATTTCTCTCCGCGTAGTTCATGTATCTGTCCTGTTTTATTCAATAAATAGAAGTAAAATCATGTCAATCGGTCGCTCCGTTTCGAAATGAAAGTAGACACAAACAAACAAATAAAAATGCAATAGACACACTTTCGCATTTTAATAGTTATTAGTATTCCTAGATAGGTAATTTTCGTAGATAATAGACCGAGGGCAATCATGTTTTAACAAGTTTTTGTTAAATAACCCGATTTGTACATTCCTGTATCAATCTGCTGATTCATAGCATACTTGTTTTTACTTGTTGAGTACAATTGAGCGTCGATGACCGCGGGCCATCATGTTTTAACAAGTTTTTGTTACATAACCCGATTTGTGCATTCCTGTATCAATCGGCTGATTCATAGAATACTTGTTTTTACTTGTTGAGTACAATTGAGCGTCGAATGAGATAAACGAGTTAATGCATTTTTGTCTTATTCCTGTCGGTGCGTGCTGCTTATGCAATCTTATATAAACAACGGAATATTAATTCTATTTTCATTTGCGGTTTCGCGCGTAATAGATAAGCAGTACTTAAGTTCAACACTTACTTACGTATATCGTAAAACAAAACAATGTCGGAAGTAAAAAAGAAGAGATGGCAATACTCTGTGGAATATATTAAATTCGGATTCATTGAAAATCCCACAAACCCATCGTCGCCTCAGTGCCTTCTATGTCTGTCTTCGAAGCAATAAAGCCTTCAAGACTGCAAGATTATTTGAATAAAATGCATCCAGATAAGATAGACAAGAATGTAGCATATTTTCAAGACCTAGAGATGAAGCATAATACTCAGCCAAGTGTAGCAAAACCATTTTCGGCAGCTGCTAAGCAAGATGACGACGGACTTCGAGCTTCGTACAATATCTCTTTGTTAATTGCTCAAAAAGGCAAAACACACAACATCGGAGAAGAGTTAATTTTGCCAGCAATAAAAGAATTAATAACTACTGTGCTTCATAAACCGGCCGCAGATATTATCCGAAAAATTCCTTTGAGTAATAATTCTGTGCAAAGACGAATTGATGAAATGGCTGAAAACATTGAAAGATCATTGTGCAATCATCTGAAGACTAGTCAATTCTCAATTCTGCTCGATGAGTCCACTTTACCTACTAATGAAGCATTGTTGATGTCTTACGTGAGGTTTATTAAACATGAGAAAATATGAGATACTATTGTTTGCTAGAAATTTAGAGACTGATACAAAAGGCGAAACCATATTCAATACATTGGAAAAGTTTTGTGATGAGAAAGAGATTCCCTTGAAAAATATTATATCAGTTGCTACGGATGGCGCTCCGGCTATGACAGGGTGCCATAAAGGCTTCATAGCGTACTTAAAAAATAAAATTCCAGATGAACTTGCTGTACATTGCGTTATTCATAGACAACATTTGGTTGCTAGAAACTTAAGTGAAAGACTATTTCAATCACTGCAATATGTCATCAAAGCAGTCACTAAAATCCGTACCAGTTCTTTAAATGATAGATTATTTCATCAGCTTTGTGTTACTAATGATGAAGATTCCAACCGTTTGTTGCTTCACACTGAGTTTCGTTGGCTATCAAGTTGCAAATGTCTGACTCGATTTTACAACCTGTTTGACTCTGTGATAGAGTTCTTGGAAACTAAAGATACAGAATTGCGCAACAAGCTCATTACATCAAAAATGATATAGCTTACATGACAGTATAAATTGTTCAACGACATGAATCTCCAACTGCAAGGCGATGAACTACATTTAATTAAATCAAAAAATGTCGTTGCTGCTTTCGCATCCAAACTGCTTCTACACAAAAAAGAATATGGGCAGATGTGAGTTTCACAATTTTCCGAATTTATCAGTATCCTGCAGTAACGACGACTTGTTTGCCTACTGCCAACATTTGGAAAACCTCCACATTGACTTCACCGAACGATACCAGGACATTTTGAACTTGGAAATACCAGGCTGGGTGTTAGATCCGTTATCAAATGTCAACACAGCAATCTCACCTCAGCTGGAAGAAGAAGTTATAGAATTGACAACAAACTAGGAAATAAAAAACAAGTTCAAAAATGGCTAATAAGAATTTTGGTTACAAAAACCGATCCCGCAATTGTAACCTGGATTGTGGTCAATCGTTCAACGATTCTTGATAGCATTCCCATCGTCATATTTGTGTGACCGTGGATTTAGTGCTGTGGCAACGCTGCTTACTAAAAAGAGAAATCGTTTGCATGTTACCGAACGTGGCGACTTGCGGCTGTTCTTGAGTAAATTGGAACCTGATATCAACAAACTTATTAAACAACATCAGATTCATCCTTCACATTAGTTTTTTATAAGAATCGATTATGTTTGTTTTATTTTGAATAAATGATACTCTGTCTGAATACTATAAAGTTGCGTTTCAATAAACATTCTCATTGGCAGGTGTAGCCCGTAAGTGTTAACTTGAGACCTGAGCGTCGTTATGTACTACCTACTGTGCTCAGGTCTCAAGTTAACTCTTGCGGATAATAGTAAAAGTCTATTTTAGAATGAATGTTTAATCTCCGCTAATATAGCTCACAACAATTAATTAATTTTATTAGAAGTTATATATTGGTTTTTAAGTAGGTGAAAAAAAGGGGGCGCTTAAAAATTTGTTTAGTCTCAAAGTGGGCATTAGACAAAATAAGTTTGGGAACCTCTGATCTACAGCAATGATGGTTGTGGCTACCTGCTGTTGAAATTTTTAACAAGCCGCCCATAAGGCCTTCAACTTGACTTAACGACTGCCATGTTACTGGCAACCGGGATCAACGGCTTATAGATAGATAGGAAACATAATTTTGCAGAGAGCGTTCATAGCTCCGTTAACTCAGTGTTCTTTAAACGATCAGTGCGCATTTATAGCCTAGACTGGTTCTCATACGAATGATCGCTTTGTTGCATTTTCATGTTTTTAAGAGCGATTCCGTGCTTCGGAAGGTACGTTACGCTTTAGTACCGGTTGCCAGTAACATGGTAATTCTTTAGCCAAGTTGAAGGTTTTATGGGCGGCCTGAAACATTATTGCAAAGGCCGGGAAATAGGCAATTGCAGGTTGCGTATGAATTCACAAATACGAGACAGACAATTGACATTCCCGCCGAGGCATAATAGTGCTTTTCTCAAAAGAATGCAGGGAAATTAAACATACTTTTTGAATTAAACAGTTAATTTAACTAACATTAAAAGTTACATTAGCCATAGGTATTGGGCAAACCTACTAAACAGAAAAAGAAACGAAACAAGAAAAATCTACTAAAAGAAAATATTTTTGATTTCCCTTCAGTGAATTATACGCAGCAAGATGGAAAATCTAAGAAAAATGGTATATGCAATTGCCGCAGTGCTGAACTATAGAGTTCAAATCCCGGGGCAAAAAAAATTCGTTTCGAACTTTGGGTGTTTCCTATGTAATATATGTATGTATTTAGAAATATTAAAATTTCTTTATCAGTTGTCTAGATCCCATAGCACTAGCTTATAGCTTAGTTTGGGCTGTGTTAAAAAAAATCTACAATATTTATTTAGCACGTTGACTTTTATGTCCCAGAATCCAAGACTCGCACTTATAAAACAAGATAAAGGCACAAATTTAAAAATACAATACTTACAGTAAGCGTCCGTTGTATAAGAATAATAAAAGAAATCCAATCAAAGAGTATCTAACTCCAGCCCACTGTTTCAAACAACATTACTGAATGTAATGTTCCAAATTAAAAAAAAAACCGCTCCAGCCATGAATTTCATTTTCTGTGTTTTTCAAAAACAGTATTTCCATGCATTTTGAGAAAACATTTGAACAGCAGGTCATCACAACCCTCGGACGAACGAAGGATTTCAGCTCACCTGTGGGACCAAATTGCTTATGGTGAAATATGGGCGTAATAAAGGTAGGCGTGAATGATGAGTAAGAAGATGGCTCCATGTTTGAAAAGTAGATATGGAATATTTTATCTTACTTCTTACGTAATACGAGCATAATAAATGCGAAAGTTTGTAAGACTGTATGGATGTATCTAACTATTATGTGTTTATTGATGTATGTTTGTTACTGTTTCACGCAAAATCTACTAAATGGATTTTGATGAAACTTTACAATAATATAGCTTACACATCAGAATAACACATAGGATACTTTTTATCCTTATTAGGCTTGAAAAATTTCAACAGCAGGTCGCCACAGCCTGCACCTGTTCATTTCAACACGGCAATGGGCTCACCACCCGTTACGTGGGACAAAAATGCCAACGGTGAAAAGTGGGCGTATAGTATGCCTCTACCTACCCCTTCGGGGATAAAGGCGTGACAATATGTGTGTATGCACATTTTTATCCCGGGTTCAATTTTCTGTGAGAAACGGGAACGAGAAAAGTCAACGAGCGTCAAAAAGTAAAATAATATGGTAAAGTCATTCAACTACATACATAAATACGAGTACATGTGATGTTGTTTTAATGCTTATACATGCATACTAACTAACGAATCAACCATACTGTATGTACCCACCTGACACGAGTGAAAATTTATTTATTAATGTTTGAAAATTGCTTGTCATAAGTTTATTGTACTCCACTCCAATAGTAATGGTTTTTCATTAAAACCACAGTGTCGCTTAAGTTCTTTAAGTACAAGCTTCTTGGATTAACGCACTCGCTTGCATAAACATAGGTAAATAATTAAACTTTTAAATTAGAGTATGAAATAGTTCAGTTCATAGTAAGACGTTTAACTAACTTGTCAATCATTTGGTAAGTCAATGCATCTTATTTTAAACTAATATTAATTCTATGAACGCGCTAATATGACTGACTCTGTGGCGCGGTGGGAATTCATCCGACTGCTATGCAAGAGGTCGTGGGTTAGATTCAGGATAAAACTTTATGTGATGAGCACGATCGTTTATTCTGTGTCTGGGTGCTATTTATCTATAATATGTATGTATTTAGAAATATATAAGTATGTTTATCAGTTATCTGGCGTTGTGTGAGTAAAAGTCCCAAAAAAAATAATCTGTTTTTATTATTATATCGAGAATGAAATTTTTATAATAAAATTGAATTAAAAATATATTTTTGTGTTGGATACCCCATTTATCGAAGAAGACTGTATCATCACGCTACTGCCCAAGAGAGTATAGTAGTAATCATGAATGTCAATAAATCGGGCAAATGTTCGTTTATTATTGTAAAATTTTATAAAAGACGGGAATAAATTGGTGGCCACGGAGATAAATGTTTGTCACGGGTAACGCCAATAGGGTTAGCAGTAAAGCTGATATATTTGGACAACGTAGGGTAATGTACCCTGTTTGCGTCCACCACCCTGGTCGCGTCCAAAAGATGGGGTCCTCAAAATCAGTGGAAAATAACCCTACCTAGTCACTAACGAAAATGAATGGTATTTCTAGGAAAGCTTAGATATGTGATAGGTATATGCATATGAATAAAAACTTTATGCGCGTTACCACCATTACATAGAAATATACTTAAATCTTGTGATACTAAAGCTGGCGGTCGTATGACATTTTGTAAAAAAATTGTGAGCAGCATCGTGTTTCACGGGAAGGTTTAATGGCTTTATTTCAGATTCGGGATACATTGTTGTTTCGAAACCTTAACTATAAACCATATAATAAAGTAATGATGTTTGTGGTCAAATTTTATTTGTCCATTTAATATGTTAAACGGTTTGACCAAAACTGTGTAATAATTTTAACAAGACTATATACAGAATATGTGAAATCCATTCTTCATTCGAAATTACTACCTTGACATTTTTATTTTCTTGCTCAAACCTACCAACTCCACTAAGTGGACGCGAACAGGCGAAGTTACCCTGGATACATTAGGTCCATTTTATCTTTGCATATTTGGCTGTAAGGGTCATTTATAACCTACCAGGAGTAGATAGCTAAGGTCATAACCAACAACATTAGTATGTGTTTTTCTTGTGACAAGATAATTCATTACGAAGCCAGTTACCTGTACTAAATTGAACCGTCGAGCTGCATCATAGGGCGCTTCAAAGAACTCCTGGGTCTCTTTTTCGTCACGTGATGCCTCGGTGAACGATGGACGCGCGCACATCAATGCGGTTGAAAATGGTCAAGTTCAAAGGAGCTATCGCCAGTCCATTCCCTGTAATTTCTACAAGTTACGTGGTAATACTTACATTAAAATAAAGTGGCTTCTGCAAAAAAAATTAAAAAAAATGTACTGCTTTCACCTTTGGGATGAATCCGCGAAATACTACTGGACGCGCTCGACGCTATGTGCCATTTGCATTATAAATTGTCCTTAGGTAACAAGATACCTTGAATCGTTGGCGCAGCGGAGAATAATAGCTTCCTTGCCTGCATTTTCTTTTATTCTGGAAAGCTCTTCAACTTAATCCTCTCTTTTTCGATACTACTCTCTTTCAGCATAAGAGAATTTTTACCAGAACTGAACGATTAAAAAGATTGTTTCGGCGTCAGACAATAAAAGCGTGGAATACTCTGCCAGTGCACGTGTTTCTTTGCTCTTACAACCCTGGATTCTTCAAACGGTAGGTGCCGATACACGTCATTGGACCACCAACGTGAAAGCCACTGTTAATAAGCCAAATATAATAATAATACTGTTATATGTTATATATAAAAATGTTTCATCAGGTGGAAGGCGTCACTTTGACAAGCTTAACATAAAAAGAAACCAAGACTTTATTCAAAAGGTTCTCTATACAGTGCTGTCATGCAGACCACTACATGAACTGTCACCAGAACTAGGCTGGATCTCTTGTAATGGTCGATGAGCAGAAACAGTCTTTTTTTCGTGTGGAAATCCTCATGGATGCTATGCTGGACTCCTATAGACTAAAACCACACAGAGTCTTTCCATTTGCTCGAAAGTCCTGGGTTAGTCGTCGGAAGGATAACCGCAGGCTGTCGACAGATTTCTTCGCCACCGCGGCCTTGCCTCAAGGGATTCGGGAGCTATCCCACCTCTTTGAGGGATTTGAGTGTTATGCTACGTCATTGAAAAGGTTTAAAGCCTTCCTGTAGATATCACGCTATGCCACCGTTTGGGTCCGCTTCTGGAAGAACAGTTAGCAGCCCACCCGCCTGTCTTAGGCTCACGGTTGACTGGGTAAGTCGTAATAAATAGCAGCCAATGCTCTGTTCCAATCCTTTTCCAATCCTCCTTCCGCCAAGCCAATGGTTGCCGTGCCTATGTGCTGCGTGGCTAGGGGCGAGCCTAGTCTGAACGTGCCTTATTGCCCTGTGACCGGGCGACCCCAGAACAAGGCTAGCCTTACCTAGATAGCAGGATTCTGTCTAGGTGGACGTGATATTTCCCTAGCTAGCAAAAAATTAAAATCCAGAATGGCGGCGACGTGGTTCGCCACCCGTCACGTCTCGTTTCCCATCGAGGCGAAAAGTGGACTGGCGATAGCCACTTTGTTACTTTGAATGTTAGAGGAGGAATGAAAGACAAAATTGTAGAGGTATGCGAGATGATGCGAGAGAGACGAATTGATGTTCTGTGCGTGAATGAGACTAAAAGGAATGGGTGTGACACCACCACACATGGAACCCTCACGGCATACTGGTCAGGTGTAACTATTACCAGTCTAGCGTGCCAGGGCGTCGGTGTACTACTTTCTGCAAGAATGAATGAACGTGTGACTGAATATGAATGTGTAAGCCCAAGACTCCTTTGGTTGAGGTTGAAGGTTGGACTCACTCGCATTTTTGTTGTAGGAGTTTATACTCCGCAAGATGCGCGGTGGCGTCGATCAACAAAAGACCAAAGTGAGAGACAGACATTTTGGGAGAGTGTCAGTGATGTTTTGAGTAGATGCAAAGAACATGAGAAGATTGTAATGATAGGTGACTTTAATGGTTGGGTTGGAGTGAAGCGTGATGGATATGAAAGTGTATTGGGAAAGTTTGGTGACAAACGAGTGAATGAAAATGGAGAAAGTCTGCTTGAAGTATGTTTGGAGAGGAATCTTGTGGTAACTAACACCATGTTTGACCACAAAGAAATCCACCTGTTTACGAGACATGAAAGAAATCAGATAAGTATGATCGACTTCGTGATTGTAGATGCAAGGATGAGAAAGAAAGTGTTAGACACCAGGGCAAACCGCGGTGCCGGGATTGACACAGACCACTTCTTGGTTGTTAGTCGAGTAAGAGGTCTGTTTCGACGATGGCGGCATCGTATGTATGTATGTTTGTACCTGTTAGTGTATTAAAGCGCATAAAACTCGAGAATTTGCAAGAGATAGGCATTAAGGAGGAATTTATGAGTAAACTGAGCAAGAAATTTGAAAATTCTGATGAAGTGTGGGAGATCGAAGACGTATGGAAGTCATTTAAGGAAGGACTCGTAGAAGTTGCGATTGAAGTGTGTGGGGTAAACAAGAGAAGCCAATGATGTAAGGGAAAGAGAATGAGTGTAGAAGTCCGAAAGGCATTGTCTAATAAGAAGAAATCATGGTTGCATTGGCTGACTACAAAAGTCAATCAAAGAATGCAGAAGGCAACGGATGTGGACCTAAAAATAGCGAAAGAGGAGTACAAAGGTATAAGCGTGTTGCAAAAGAGGTGATGAAAAGAAAGAAAGTGAATGACAGAGATGAATTAGATAAAAGGTTATCTGATGACTTCCAACAGTGAGGGTCAACAGACGACATCACATCTCAACCATATCAGAAACCATGATGGAAGACTTGTGAAAGTAGAAGAATATGTGTTAAAAAGATGGAAGCAATATTTTGAAAGCTTGTTTGAAAAAGAGGATATGCAAGTACATACTAGTTTCTGGGAAATAAATGAAATTGGCAAGGAAGATGTTATAAGTATGGAAGAAATAGTGGAAGCATTGAATAGCATGAAATTGGGAAAGGCCGCGGGACTTGATAGGATCTCTGTCGAGATGCTGAAAGCGGGACAAGGCGTGGTAGCTTGCCAGCTGTACTGCCTTTTCAACCTTTGTTGGAGGAATGGCAGCGTACCAAGAGATTGGTGTAAGGCTGTCATTGTGCCACTTTATAAGGGAAAAGGGTCACAGCAAGAGTGCAAAAACTACCTAGTTTGTTCAGCATCGTAGGCAAATTGTATGCAAAAATTTTGATAAAAAGAGTGATGAATGAAACTGAAGGAAAAATATGCGATGTACAAGTAGGATTTATGAAAGGAAGGGGATGCACGGATCAGGTCTTTTCCTTACGATGCGTAGCAGAAAAGCTTTTGGCGAAAAGTCAAAAAGTCTATTGCGTATTTGTAGACTTGGAAAAGGCCTATGATAGAGTGGTGAGGAATGAACTGTGGTCAATACTGGCCAGGTATGGAGTAAACAGCTACTTGATACGAGCACTGAAATCTCTCTATGAGGGTTCCAGTGCCTGTGTCAGGATCAACGGAGCTTGCACAGACTTTTTTCACATTGAGAAAGGTGTGAGACAGGGTTGTGTAGCGTCACCGTTGCTGTTTAACCTATACATATTATGGATAGCTGCCTGAAAGAACTGCAAGAGACTACGTATGGTATAAAAATGGATGAACTGACCGTTAAGCCTCCTATACGCCGATGATCAGTTAATACTAGCATCATCTGCGGAGGAGTTGCAGTTGATAGTAAACGTTATGCATAAATCTTTAAAAAACAAAGGAATGAAAGTGAATGTAAACAAGTCGAAAGTAATGGTTTTTGAAAGAGAGGTAAGTACGACGGATTGCTCAATTCTTGTGGAAGGAGAAAGAGTAGAACAAGTTAAAGAGTTTGTATATCTGGGTACAAAATTTACGAGAGATGAAAAGTGTGACTATGACATTAAGCGAAGAGTTTTGGCAGGAAATAAAGTAAATGGAGCCATGTACACCTTTATGAGCAATCAGAACGTGTCTAAGAAGGCAAGACTGGCTGTACATAGAGGAGTACTGGTTCCCACACTTATGTATGGCAGTGAAAGTTGGGTATGGCAGAAGACGCATAAAAGTAAAATAAATGCCGTGGAAATGAGAAGTCTGCGAAGTATAGCTGGAGTGAAGTTGATGGATAAAGAAAGGAACAGCGTGATAAGGGAACATTGCGGTATAACAGAAGATGTAGTGACTAAGATAGAAAAAGGCATGATTAGATGGTTCGGACACGTGGTGCTTTCCGAAGAATAAACGCTTATGAATAGAAATGCCACAAAGCGGTCACCCATCAGAGGACCAGCCATAGTGAAAGTTGATTAACGCAGTGATCGTTTACAGAACACTGAGTTAGCGAGGCTACAAGCGCTTCAAGTCAAGTCAAATCTCATTTATTTCAAATATGTTCTGTCTGATTTTTTTATACTGATAATCTTTGTCTTCGATGTCTTGCACATTAGTCTTAAACCAAAGTCATGTTTGCCCCAGTAAAGTAGTAGAAGTGTTACTGGAGCTTTCAGTGCGTTTGCTCGGTAAGACGTAAAATCGCATTTTACTACGAAAATATCACTGTATTTCACTACAGCACGTTGACACACCTTTTATGTCTAAGAATCTACCATTTTAGACATAAAACAAGACTAAGGCAGTAGTTTTAGAAAACAACTTACAATACACTAAATTCCCGCGCAACCTTTTGTCAAAAGTTTTTTTTAAATATATGTCATTGTTTCAGAAGAATCATAAATTTTGTCATGGGTTTTCTTGAAGAACGAGATTTAACAGACCTACCTACTATCCCTGAGTTTTACAATGGGAAATCAATTTTTATCACTGGTGGTTCGGGTAAGCCCTAAATAAGTATCCTACTAATATTATAAACGCGAAGGTTTGTAAATATGGATGGATGTTTGCCACTCTTTCACTCAAAATCTACTAAATGAATTTTGATGAAGCTTATTGCTTACACATCAACACATAGGCTACTTTTTTCCTGGGAACAAGTTTCTGTGGGAAACGGTAACGGGAAAACATCACCACGCGTGCGGAGCCGCGGGCGTTAACTAGTACCGTAAAACGTGGCAACTTGACCAAACCTGTGGTAACTTTACCACATCATAGGTATTTGACATAAACACAAATAACTTTTCATTATCTGTAGATAGATACTTCGTCGTAATGGTGATAGTTTTTCGATATCTTCCGGCAACATTTTTGTATTTTTGTAACTTATAACACAGATAGTTTCTTCAATAGGGCTGCATCAAGTCGGCTATAGTGATAACGTATTTTGGTAATAGGTGTAAAATTGTGGTCTCAGAGGCTAAACTATATGTTGTAGGTTAGTGAAATTTTGATATTATGTGTAAAAAACGGTTGGCATTTCTCTTACAAGATCAGCTAATTGTTATTTCTTCGCTTTATTGAAATATCTCTTGGGGTATTGTTAATAAGGTTAGGTAAAGTTACCACTGGGTGGGTCTTGGCAACTTTACCTGTAGCTAGGGTTGTCTCAAAAATCAAACATTTATATTTATAACTAGTTGCCGCCCGCGGCTTCGCCCGCGTAGAAAAGTTTTCCCGTTCCCGTTTCCCACAGGAACTTGTTCCCGGCATAAAAAGTAGCCTATGTGTTATTCTGATATATAAGCTATATTATTGTAATGTTTCAACATATTAGTAGTTTTTCCGTGAAAGAGTAATAAACATCCATACAAACTTTCGCATTTATAATAGATATTATTAAGATTTTCTTTAGTCATATATAATAGTTTTTGATATAATTTCGAAGGTATTGTAAAATAATCTTAACGAGATTGCTTGTAGTACATAATATTAAATGAACCATATCCGTCCGTTTTACTTCATGCATGTGCATTGTTTTAGAACAAAAAAAAAAAACATTCATTCATATAAAAAATAAAATGATGAAATGACGGCCCTGGCTATTGAAATTCTTAAAATAAACAAAATATCTTCCTATGAGGCCGACTAAAAATTTAAAATGCCACGTAGGACTATAAAAATAAAGATAAAATATCTCCATTCAGAGAAAATCAACATCAGACGAAGAATTGTACTTCAATAAAAGCCTTATTGTGATCTTTGATTACGGTTCTCCTCTATCACAACTAGACTTCAGAATAGCCGTTAATGAATTTTTGCAAAAAATAAGAGGACTGATTCATTTGGCGATTCGCCTGGAGAATGGTGGAAAAAGAACTTTGTTGAGCGACATCGAGACCAATAGTTCAAGAGCGGAATATAACATTAAAAGAGCACAAGCGGAAAAGAAAGTAAATAAAAATTTAACAATTGAATTTTTGTATTTTCACAACCCTACGCGATAAAACTTTTTGTATGTAAATTACAAAAATTTCAGTGGCAACTATACCTACGGTCATTTTTGGGTCTCCTTCATTGAATTATTTCCTTATTATTTTTTTGATAGTAAAGATAATCTTTGATACAATCATCTTTACCTAAATTAGTATTAAATATGCAATAGTTCATAAAAAAATATACAAGAAAAAAATGTAGGTAAATTTACCAATTTCGTGTCAATTTTACCTGTGTTGTTTATTCTTCTCTATAGCTTTAATTAATAAGTTTTAGATAGCGACTTATACAGAAAAGGGTACCCAATAGTGTATTACGTATATAAAAATTGATTTCTTATTCATGCAACATTTAGTTAAAAAATAGAAGAAAATTTTGTGAAAAAATATGGTCAAGTTGCCACGTTTTACGGTACATCAATACGTGAAGTGAATGCTTTGTGCCTTTTTAAGAAATGAAAACACTTATGGTGACTCTTTTATTTAGTGTATTTCTAGGAGATCTTGCAGGGCCCCTTGTGCCCGACACTCATACAACCGGTGTCATTAGGCATCCGAACTATCCAGGATTAAGGCCCGTATTTTAAAAGATCACGCTAGTGGCCCCGCGGTCTCAGTGTTCTGTAAACGATCACTGAGTTACGCAACTTTCACTATGGCTGGTCCTCGGATGGGTGACCACTTTGTGGCATTTACATTTGCGAGCGTTTCCGTGCTTCGGAAGGCACGTTAAGCCGTTGGTCCCGGTTGCCAGTAAAATGGCAGTCGTTAAGCCTGTTTGAAGGCCTTTTGGGCGGCTTAAAAAATTTCAACAGCAGATAGCCATAACCTGCATCTGTCTATTTCAACACGGCAATGGGCTCACCACCTATTACGTGGGACAGGAATACAAATGGTGAAAAGTGGGCATATAATATGGTGGATAAGGCGTGATGGATATTTATTTATTTATTTATTTAAATGCGGAAAGATAATTTAATGAGTTGTCAAACGAGCTCGTCTTACGTAAACAAATCACTTAATCAAATCACATAAACAAATCACGCCTGTCAAAATCTATACTTGAGAAAAGATTCGCATTTGAACATCAATCTGAAATCACTTGAATTTGGATCTGCGAATTTCGTCTCAAATGGCGTTTTATAATATCTCTACTTGAAAACAGTTTTAAGACTAGATTCATGACTGAGACTCATTTCAAAATACGGGCCAGATTCGGACGAATGGTGATCTGTCAATTTATTTTACTGACATAATATTAAAATACAGTCAGTATTTGTAAAGTGTTTTTCAACTAATCACTGTCATTTTTCAAATCAAATCCTCTACATTGGTTGAGGGGTGCGGGAAGTTTGGTGTCTTTGGTTCGGGTTCGCAGTCGCAGGCTTCGGTGTCGAGTGTCTAAATTCCATTATCTACTAGAGTCTACGGTTTAGGGGCCATTACTTAAGGTCCAGGGCCCAGTGTCGGAGATCCTGGGTTCCGAGTTCAGGTTCCTGGGTCTAAATTTAGATCTAACCTTGGAACCAGAAGTCCAGTCTAAGCTTCAGTCAACTGCGAGTCAAGGCTCCAGGTTATAGGGTCAGAGTTCAAGCTCCACGGTCTTGGGTTGTAAGACTAAGTCCCAGCACCAAAGGTTGGAAGTCAAAACACCAGTGTCGCCCTTTTCCAGCTTAACGCTTAACGCTTTCATTCAAATCTGCCATACTGCGTATCACTTCGTTACGTATTCGGTCGACCAAAGTTACTAATTTAATATACTAATTTTCGGAGTGATCGCATACCCAGGTTTCGCTACCGTAAAGCAACGTTGGCACTAGCACTGCGTTATGAATCGCCAGTCGTGCTTCTTTTACGATGCTTTGTCGCTTTACAAATTTTTACAAAGCACCGTTAACTTTGTTTCCGGCAGCTACTCGCCGTTCTACATCCGAATCACATCTTTCGTCCGCGCTAAACATACTCCCAAAATACACAATTTCATTCACTTGGTCTAGACTTTCCTGGTTTACCCTAGTCTAGGGTAAAAAATCCGGTGTCTAAAATAATTTATTTTATATAACTTATTTAAGAATTTATTTTATGGACCCTCCAAATGAGCAATTTATTATTAACACAATAAAGTAAATATTAAGTAGATACTTTACCTACTTAATAGATTTATACACTATGTCAGTAAAATAAATCGACACGAGACTGAACCATGAACTGAGTGACAAATGGGAGAATCGGGGTTCTGATCTTCTTTTCATGTTTTAGGCTTTATTGGTAAGGTTCTCATAGAGAAACTCTTATACTCTTGCGATGGACTTGATAAAATCTATATCCTATTAAGAACTAAGAAGAATGTTAAACCCGAAGACAGATTGGCGAAGTTATATGCTTCATTGGTAAGTGGTATTTTTATGACTACTAACATTAGTAGATTGTAGACAGATAGAGATTTCTAGAATATTCAGATTTCAATAATTTCGTCTTAAATAGGCCGAAACGAAGTGAGTCGAGTGGAACTATAACTATATAGAACGAGAATAATTTTACACTTTGAATTTACCCTTGGGATAATTTCGTTCACGGTTTTCCAATTTACTCGAGGATTACGTTAAACTTGGTATTGTTATTCTGCGGTTTTTTAACCGGCCAAAATCTATGGCGTAGTTAGATGGTCTAAGATGTAGTACTACTATTTCTTTCACCTTGACTTAACCGTCATAACAATTTAATTTTATAGGATAATACGATAAAATGTAAGATATAACGTATTTGTCATCTCGTACTTTGACGATTGTTATTCTCGGATAAGTACTTACTCCGCCAAAATTGTTGGTGTAAATATTTACACGAATATAGTTACTTATGCTGGGGTTAGTAGTTGGTAAAATGGAAAATTATTTTACTCTTAGAATAAGTGGAAGTTACTCTAGAGTAAAATCTTATTCATGTTTGGTCGAATCCACCCTAGTTGCAATTCTATAAATTGTGTATTACCAGTAGCTTTCAAACCCTGAATTTTGAGCCTGGGGTCCACTTTTATGTGGCTGCCAGGAGCAGCTATTGTTTAATGATAATGATAGTTCATTTATTTGTTCCACAACAACACTACAAATCTTATAGACAGTAAATGTTTGCAATACCTAACACCGACGCAAATTGAAATCCGGTACCTATGATAAGATTCAACTTATGTTATGGTAACCGGGGCGCTCACATTCAAGACTTACAACTAAAAGGTTTATATAGACTTACAATAAATAACAAAACATAAGCAGTTTAAACTACATTTAAAACTAAAAATATATTAGTTTGTTAATCAGCATTATTGGGAGCTACTGCCCTCTGACCTCTAAGAAGGTCATCAGGTCCACTGCTAGCAGGGTACGTCGTTTAAGCCTCGTGGTTTTTGAGAAGGCCCTTTACACCCCAGTGTTTTTATTGTCATTTATAAGACGTATTTCTCAACAAATAATCATGAAACTTGGTAGGCAGACAAGTTCCAAAAGCGTCGCCTTCACTGGCATGGTCATGTCCTTTAACAACAGCCGGGTTACGTGGCAAACAAATGTCTGGCCATTCCCTGTCCCCTGTCCCAAATACCCAAGAATTTCTGACTTGGCGTAACCTTGGTCTGACTTCACGGGATGGCAAAGACCGTGCAAACTGGTGGAGAAGGAGTGGCAAAGCAGACTCCGGAAGTTGCGAGATGTAACTGGAACAAACGCTCAGATGATGATGAACGAATGGAACGAAAAAGAAATTGTCGAAACGATGGAAATTAAAAAAGAAATTGTCGCAGGCCTTTGAACGACTACGAGCAGAAAAACCTGGCGTATTTGAGTCCAAGGTGTTCGTTATGAGCGGAGATGTTATGGAACCGGGTCTTGGTGAGTTTTTCTGATTGTTGAAACTATAAATTATAATAATATTTATGCAAAATAGGAGATATTTTACTAGGTACATATAAAGCTTGACTTAATAACTGTTATGTTTCTGGCAACAGGAACCAACGCCTTAACGTGCCTTCCGAAGCACGGTAACGCTCGTAAACGGAAACGCTACAAAGTCAAGTTGATCGATGACTTTACTATATTCCATCATGGGAGCTGTGGTCAGATCATACCGATTGCGTTTTCTTCATTAAATACCGCATTACCTTTTTTTTTATAACACTGAGGTGGCAGCCAAGCTTACGGCCCACCTAATTGAAAATGGTCACAGTAGCCTATGAACGTTTGCAACACCAGAGGTGCAGAACTCGCGCTGCCGACCCTTTATAAACCTTCCCATACTGTAGACGTTCGGGAAAACTCAGGCAGGGAGTACATTCCACATTTTTTATACCTTTATTTTATTTAAGGCCTATCACCAGAAGACCGAGAGCTGATAATCAACAAAGTCAATATCATATACCACATAGCAGCCAGCGTCAAGTAAGACCCTCAATTAAATCGGTTACGTTACTATTAATTTATAAAATCAGTCGCCTATTACCTACTCGTAGAAGCGTCTAAGCTACATATGTATAGGTAAGGTAAGGGCCCCACATAGTAAAGGCCCAACTGCTAGCTGTACATCTACTGACTAACAGACGAAGCTCAAGAAACACAGGAAGCAATTACGAATCATATAATAAGCCTTTATAGAACTTAAGGTTCGTGTAAACTCTTATATATTTTCACCCTAGATAGCTAACCTTATTTCATACCCCTAATAAGCTAACCATCCGTCGCAACGACGGGTATTTAAAATTTGACATGTTTTATTGTTAGGAATGTAATAAATAACATTATTTTTATGTGTATAAAAGCGGCAAGTATTGTAAATAAACAATCAGTTTGGTTTATTACAAAATATATTTATTTTTTGGTTTAACAGAAGTATTTATAAGGCACTATAAAAATGAGATCAATATGTACTAAACTTATTGAAATACTTATAACCTAAAAAAAAAAAGACAGTCGTGTCGGAATTTAACATTTTTGAGCTAACAAGAACCTAAAATAATAACATATAACAAAAATAACTATTTATCTTTGGCACAAGTTAGGCAAAAATCAACTTTATGTTCGCCGCACATTGGTTTCTTGCAAACAGCGCATGACGTTTTTGTCATACGCTTTTTTTTATAATGACAGTAGCCGCACGTTCTCCTTTTGCGATTTTCTGTTGTAGTTGTAGACACAGAGTCTTCCGGAGTGCCACTGGTACCAGGTTCAATTGCTGCTGATGTACCAGGTCGTTCGTGTACTGCCCTTGGGTCGATTGAGGTCGAGGATCGTAGCAACTCAAGCACCACAAGGATGTTATCTTTGACGTGCCTAGGCATTGTTGTTACTGTTATTCTTTCTTTTAGCCAAGGTTCGACAAGCTGTAAGAATAATCCTTTTAGGAAATCTCGTCGTGGTATGATCTTTTGACCAGATATCGACAAATTGTGACAAAGAATAACGTAGCTATTGATAGTAGCGATATTGATCATTCCATAAAATACACACATGGGCCATCGATTTGTCTTCCTGTTACATGACATGTTTGAACACATCTGGTCGAAAGTGTCCACTCCTCCCTTGGTTGCATTGTAAAACTCAATCATATGAGGCTTGTTCGACACTGAGTTTATGGTGCCTTCTTCGTCGCAGGATGACAACAAGTAAACAATTTTAGATGGTTTAGGTTTGAATGAAAGCAAAGTCATTGGTCCATCGTAGCAAAATATAGAACTGCCTACTTCTCTATTTCTGTTATTCTTTAGGTCATCAGGGATTTCTCTCTTGTTTGCACTTAATGTACCCACAAAAGTTAACTTATAAGGCTCTCGTTCTAAACTCTTTACCAAAGGAATCGAAGTGAACCAGTTATCCGTCGTAACGTTCCTATTCGTTCCGTGGATACTACGGGTCAATTCTTTGACGAAATATTCACCTAAGGGCAATCCACAAGTTTCAGTACATTTTCCTAAATATGGTATAGCATCTATCATATAATATGATCCACTGTCGCACATCATTTCAATTTTGATCCCGTATTTTGCTGGTTTATTGGGAATATACATACGGAATTTACATCGGCCTCGAAAGCCCAGTAATTGTTCATCTATAGTGACGTTAGTCCCTGGAGTATAGTTGTTACGACACTGATCAACAAAAATATCCCATATCACTCTGATCGGTGTAAAAGGATCATTTTGTGATCGTTGTAGGCGAAAACTTCTGTCATCAAAACGTAAGCTTCTCACAAGAAAATCAAATCTTTCCCGACTTAGAGTGGCAACATATCCAATACCGCAAAAAATTTTGTTGAATATCTCATCTGTAGTCAAATGATTATCCTTTAGAGCTGCTGACAAAATAAGTATACCAATAAGGGCTTTTATTTCTAAAATATTAGTATCCCTTTGTGTAGCCGATATTGTTTCATAATTTGCTCGCTTTACACTAATCTCCACATTCGTCCACTTAACAATTTCTTCATAAATATCATTAGTAATAAATTTTTCCAAGCACAGCAGCTCACCTGTTAGTCCCCTGCAAGATCGAGTTGGTCCTCTAGCCGCACGAACTATATTTCTCATCGCAATTCTTCTTGAATTTTGTGCCTTTGTGGTTGCCCATACGTGCCGGTTCCTACCTCTGATGTTTGGTTGCGGTAGTTGAATTATCCGCGAAGATGAAGGCCTTTCGAGATCACTTGTGGACGAGCTGGAAGGAAGCACCGGTTGCTCAACAGGGATATTTTCTTCGTGAGTCCGAGGGTTCGTAGTTTTCATCTTCAAAGAACTCATCTTCCTCAATGAAATCTTCCGTTTCACTAGCTGAATCGTCCTCGAAATTGTCTAAACGCAGCTCTTCGTTAATTATAGCTGATATTGCATCATTATCTAACTGCATTCTACCCGACATTTTGAAAATCTGCAAATACGAACACAATTATAAGACAAAGTAAAAGTTCACTGTAATACAAAAAAGCTAACCACCCGTCGAAACGACGGGCATAGTTAGCATTACTCGAGAACCAAACACTTACCTACTGTGACGTGTGCGCCGATGGGTCGTGTCAAGTGGGCACTGAGGTCGTTTAAAGCGACAGCTCATTCCAACTCAAAATTGAAAAGAGAGAGCGATATTTGTGCGTGGTGCCCGTCGAATCGACGGAGGTTAGCTATCTAAAGCTGTATATTGGCATTTCAAAACCATTGTGATGCCTTACACTGTATGGCAGTTTGATAATGGCACTTAAAAATCTGTAAAGACCATGCTACAAAATGTGTAGCTTTCAGCTGTTTTAGTGCATTTGAATGTATTATAGCATTCATTATTAAGTAGAAAATGAATGCTTTATTCTGTTATACAGAATAAATACGTTATAGTGTTACGTAAACCTGGCAGAAAAAATGACATTCGGGAATGCTCAATCAAAAGTGTCTTTGATTGACATCGCGATAATTCAGCGTTTTCGTGTAAAACAGAATTTAAAACCTTCACAACCAGAATGAATCTCGTATCATACTCGTACATAGATATTGTCAATGGATAATACATATGGTACGTGATTCCAGTACTGATGAAGATGATCGTACTTCTTGAATAAAAACACTTGTACTGTTCCACTTATTTATTATTAAAACCTGACCGGTTTTGCCATAAAAGTTTAGCAAATACTTTTTTTTTTTAAATGTTTGCTATCCTTTATAATGCCGTAAGGCGAAACCGGTTGGGTTTAAATAATAAATAAGTGGAACAGTATTATAAGTGTTTTTATTCAAGATGTGTAGAAAGTTCCACCAAGTGCCATCAATCAACAGTTGAATCTTACTGGATTATTGAACATGTCGCAGTGATACGTGGAAGTATCCCATGCCACTTCTGCTAATTTTCCAACGGGTAGTAATAACACTGGTCACCCATCGCCACTTGCACTATAGTTAAAGGTTATTTTTGTATCCAGGTTTGATGACACGCTAAAGTTCGCAGTAAAAATGAATTTAGGAGGCACTATAGCAGCTATTGAATTGGCCAAGGAAATGAAAAACTTATTAGTAAGTGTAAAGTAATTTATTGCGTACTAGTTGATTCCGCACGCGTGGTACAGTTTTGCCGTTCCCGTTTACCACAGGATCTTGTCCCCGGGATAAAATTAGCCTATGTGTTATTCTGATGCATAAGCCATATTATTGTAAAGTTTTATCAAAATCCATTTGGTAGATTTTGCGTGAAAGACTAAAAAACATCCATACTTACAAACTTTAAAACCGGACCACCTTTATGCACCAAATTCCACTGAACGATGAATTATTTTTTGCAGGTCTTTGTCCACGTATCAACTTCCTACAGCAACACTAACCGTAACCCCATAGAGGAAGTTTTATATCCCCCTCTCGCTGATTGGAGGGATACTGTTGCGGTTTGTGAGAACATGGATGATTACACCTTGAAGATTCTGACACCCAAGTAATTATATACACGTCAATTAATGATATACACTTCAATAATTATACATACTTCAATTAATTATATACACGTCAATTAATTATATACACGTCAATTAACTATAAACACGTCAATTAATTACATACACGTCAATTAATTATATACACGTCAATTCAGCACAGCAATGGGCTCACCACCTGTTACGGGGGACAAAAATTGATATGGTGAAATGTGGGCGTATAGCATGCCCCTGCCTACCCCTTTGTGGATAAAGGCGTGCCAACATGTATGTACGTCAATTAATTATACACACGTTAATTAAAAATATACAGATTAATTAATTATATACACGTCAATTAATTATATACACATCAATTCATTATACTCGTACACCTAGAAGTTATAGTTATTATGTAACGAATCAACATCAATCATACGAGATTTGCTTAATATTATTAATTTGAAAATAGAGCGAGATTAAGTTTTGATATAAGTAAGTTTAAATTTCTGGAATATCCTAGACTTTTAAACGCTGCATAATTTTAGACCTTAGCTTTAGATAAGTCTTCTAAAACGGCGGTACTTACCCGTGGTACTACCGGTGGTACTTCTGGTGGTAGTACCGTGGTAGGCGTGGGAATGGCTCCGTTGATATTCGTCCGACTGTACGCATCTATTTCTCAAAAAACATAAAAAATTGAGACAATCTGTTTGCGGCATTCGATTCAGGAAACCATAAATACATGCATAAGCCATTTCTTTCTTTCTTTCTTTCCTTATCTTTTGAAATTTTTATACTTCCTGTTTTGATATATTGCATAATCGTTTTAGAAGTCGCCTGATTCCCTTGCTACGATATTGAAGGGCCCGTTAGAAGTTTGTTTTTGTTATAAATCATTACTCTACTAACTTGAAGAGTAGTGCAGTAATCATAAATGTCAATAAAGCGAGCATATTTTCATACATTATTGGAAAAGGTAATATACGACGGGATTAAATGGATGCGACGGGAGTTCAAAGTGTGTGTTATAAGCTCATCACTCATTACGTGGGAAAAAATCCAACGGTAAAATAAGGGCGTATTTTATGCATACGTCTGAAAGAGGTTTGATTATGAGTATGTATGTATTCATGTGTCTCATAAAATTATTTGTTCGTTTACTTGTTATATTCCTTCAAATAAAGACAGTAAGAAAAATCATTTATTCAGTGCATTACATAAATTATAATGATACTGTGACTGCCTCTGTGACGCGGTGGGAGTGTATCCGACTATTACGCAAGAGGTCGTGGGTTCAATTCCGACCCAGGATAAAACTTTGTGTGAAGAGCACGATGGTTTATTCCGTGTCTGGGTGTTATTTATCTATAATATGTATATATTTAGAAATATATAAGCATGTTTATCAGTTATCTGGTAACCATAGTACAAGCTCTGCTTAGTTTGGAATTAGATGGCGATGTGTTAGTTGTCCCAACGATTTTTATTAATTATTTATTTATTTAACTACCCAAAAGAGCGGAGTAGTAATATTTAAAGTCGAAAATTTGAGCAGCTTTCCATAACTTATTGTAAATACGAGCATATATGGGTTGACAGGTACTACGAGTACACTACAGCTATTTAATGTACGGAATGTATGACGTTTTTCACAAATTATAATTGACGCACACAGTCACTAATTAATACCTAATTGATTAAGTAGGTACAGTCAGTCAATAATGTGATCTGAAGCTCTTATGGCCCTGCTAACTCAGTGTTTTGTAAACTGTCACTGCGTTAAGCAAATGTGGCTATAGCTAACTAAAATTAGTGTAAAATACAGGTATTAGCACGATCATGCAGACATTCAGTCTGCTAATGACCACGGCTGGTGAAACCCAGTCAAAACGTCAAGCTATTTAAGGTAAATAAGCATGATCGCGTTAATACCTGTATTTTACACAAATTTTCCCACGTAACAGGTGATGAGCCCATTGCCGTGTTGAAATGGACTGGCACAGGCAGTGGCGACCTGCTGTTGAAATTTTTCAAGCCGCCCATATGGCCTTCAATTGGGCTTAACGTCTACCATTTTACTGGCAACCGGGATAAACGGCTTAAGGTGCTTTCTGAAGCACGGAAACGCTCGCAAATGTAAATGCCACAAAGTGGTCACCCATCCAAGGACCACCTATAGCTAATTGCCACGAGCACTTAACTGATAAGGAGGTCAAAAATTTGGTCTACCATCCTAATGTTGAGGTTCTCTTAAACGTCATGAAATAACAAGGTCGATTTTCCACCAGTTTCCTCTGAATACAATTCTATGACAGTGCTCATGAATTCTTGTATTATATTTACGACATTTCAAGCGTCAAGTTTGAGATAAGACATCAAACAAAACTGTCAAACCACTTTCTTGGTTAATTGTGTTAATTGTTATTAATTCCAAATACTATTATTCAATTAATTGATTGCTTTAACAATATATTCAGGGACTCACAAACAATGAATCAAGGTTAATGTTCAAGGTCAAGGTCAAGTAGCTACTTATTACAAAATAGGATTATTCTGTTATATGGTATCGTGAAACGTCACACAACGGGGGCATTTGTGAAGCAGCGGTGAGTGAAAGTGTACTTCTGAGAGTCTAACAGATTTGACAGGGGTGGTCTGGTATAGAATACTTATATGGCAAAATTTAATTTGTGGGACATTTTTATGTCACAGCGCCGTCTAGCTCAAAGTAAGCTTATAGCTTATGTTATAGGATCTAGACAACTGATATAATATATACTTATATATATATATATATATATATACACACTTATCTATATTTATAAAAGGCAAAATCACTTACTGACTCATTGATCGCGAAATCGCTGAAACTACCAAAGCCATTAAGCTAAAACTTCGCGTGGAGATCCTTCCTTTTTACACGTAGGTGCCCCCTATGAAGGAGTTTTGTAAATGTTTACCCCTAAGCACGTAAATAAAGGATAAACGGTTGTATGGAAGATTGTTTTTTCGAAGTTAGTAGCATGTACTTACGTACCTACACCTGTTTTAGAAGAATCTCCTAAGGCCTGTGTTACTAGCGAGTTTGGTGTTCCCACGGGAACCCAAACTCTGTCAGTAAACCACGCACAGCCTAAACATTAAACATGGAAACCTGAAAAAAACCTTTGAGAATGCCGTGAGGCGAAACCGGTCATGTTTACAAAGTAAATGTTGTGGAACAGTACAAGTGGTGTTATTTAATATGTGTAGCAAGTTCCACCAAGCGCCATCAATCAACAGTATAAATATATACTTTAAGTCTTTGGATAAGCAAGAAAGTATTTATTAGGTATCTACCTTGAATCAGCACTAGGAAAGGAATACCTGGTATTCCCACGGGAACGGCATTCATGACCTACCTACGTTATATGAGCACCGAGATATAACTACCGGTATTCTCTTTCTTTGTCTGTTTCTCTTATGTGGCGCTAACGAAGTTGCGCGGGTCAGCTAGTAGTTTGTTCGGAATATTTAGTAGATGGTTCATGTGAAGTTTGCACAAAATGGGTCGAGCGTTTCTTCATTTATCACATTTTTGGTGGCGCTAACGAAGTTGCGCAGGTCAGCTAGTTATACATAAGAAACACCTAAACTCCGAATCGTTTGTGGATGGATCACACAAATATTTTTTCCGACCCGGGAATCGAACCCAGGGACCTCAGGAGCGGTAGTAATACACTACCAGTGCGCCACCGAGGCAGTCAAATTTTTTCCAGAATTAACTAAACAAATAAAAAAATATGTTTTATTACACGTAAAAAACTTAGCTGCTCCTTGGCCGGTCCGCTGTGTCAATGTACGTCTTTCGCAACCAGCGTTAGTTGCAGTTTCTAACTATCTTCACGCTGTATCTTTGACGGGGTAGTCAGAGGGGACAGATCGAGCGTTCGGCCACCGCCACCGTCGCCTCGTTTACCAGCGAGGTGATAGTGGATAAGAAGAAAGAAGAGGCATAATTAAATGGAAAATAAATGGAGTACTGCTGTCACCTTTGGGCTGGTGCACCTGAATACCAGCTTCGACCTTTTGACTCGGTAGAAGAGCGTGCTATGAGAATTGTCAGCGATCCTCTACTAGCAGGCGGTATTGAACTCCTTCGTGATAGGAGAGACTTCGCCTCCTTATGTGTGTTCTATCGCCTGTACAATGGTCTGTGCTCTGAGGAATTGTTTGACATAATGCCTACACCATCGCACCGCTCGCCATAGACAAGGTGTTCACCCTCACACTATGCGTCCGGAACGCTCACATACGGTTAGGTTTTATTTCGCGTACGCTTAGGTTGTGGAATGAGCTCCCTGCCTGGGTTTTCCCGAACGTCTACAGTATGGGGTTCTTCAAAAGGGGTCTTAGAAGGTTTTTAAAGCACTGCACTGCACTTCTGGTGTTGCAAACGTCCATAGGCTACGGTGACCACTTTGCATCAGGTGGGCCGTCGTATGCTTGTCTGCCACCTCAGTGGTATAAACAAAAAGAAGAGCTGCTAGAGCTAGAACATGTCGGGGTACACGGTCCCTCAAGCGCCAGTTTAGCGGTTTGTTCGGGACCCCAGCTCACCGATTTTGAAGTGCATTATCCACTCCTTTCCCGTGTGTACCAGGGATAGCCCCTAGCGTTTGCTCACCAGTTCACTACTCCGGCACAGAAAACTCACAGTAGACACTATCGTATTTGGGTTCAATGAGTAGGTGCCTTGCAGATTATGATCTTGTATAACTATCATGTTGACCTGGTCCTGCAACAAGGTTGGTCTCCAGAAATCCCGACCCTTCGAAAACTCATACTTTTTAAGGGTCGGCCCTTTAAATATTAGTATGTTTGGCGTAGGGGTCTTTGAAACTTTTAATTTATAATTTATTTTTTATACTTACAGGTATTTAGGAGAAATGCCAAACACATACACGTTTAGTAAGCAGTTGGCTGAACATGTAGTCTTTGAGAGTAAAGGACAACTACCTATCATAATTGTTAGACCCTCTATTGGTAAGTATATGATTCATTTTATAGTCATATAACTAATATATAAACCCGACGCTCCCTGCAGGAGATACCTCGAGATTGTGCAGAGCATAGAGTGTATATGGAGTCCCGGTATGGGCAAATCGGGGCTATTTTACATAGCTCGTTGTAGGCGGTAGCTGCCAAGATAATTAGAAGTTACCACAAAATTGTCGTCGAGGCAGCATACCTCCTCCATGGGATGAGCAACATTGCAGCTTCATCTACCGGATGTCATAGTACTTACAGGGAAAGGGTGTTTAGGTATGTTTGTAGACCGTGCATGACTGTACACACTAGTAGAGTGCTCAGATTGGGCGCTGCAGTCGGGACCTCGTTCTGACAAATGTCTCGAGACTTTTGAAGGATGTTTCAGTGCCCGTATCAAGTGACTACTTACTCCCTAGATGGACAGTACTGTCCATCATGTACGAGTTTACAATTTTGTAAAAAATTGTAAAATTCCTCATTAATAGGTCTTGTCCATGTTTACAAATATGCAATAGACCTTTTGACTTTTCTCCAAAAGTTTTTTAGCTACGCATTTTAAGGAAAAGACTTGATCCGTGTATCTTCTTCTTTCATAAATGACGCTTGAACAAACCACATTTTTCCATCACTATCAAAATGTTTGCATACGATTTGCCGATGACGCTGTGCAAGCTTATGCCGCGGCAGTATTGCACTGCAAGAGTGCAAAAACTGCCGCGGCATAACGCGACTCTTTTCTTCTGCACAGCGGCACGATGATAACTTTAAACCAATCATCTGGTACGCTGCTACTCCTCATAGGTTAAAAAGACGGTACAGTTAGCAAACATCCTGCCTTGAAATCTCGACGAATGTATTTTATTTATATAGTAATGTGAATAATTTCAGTAACACCCAGTATATCAGAACCTCAGGCGGCTTACGTGGAGAATTTCAATGGCCCGGTTGGACTTTTCGTAGCCTGCGGCAAAGGTAAATTGTAACTTCATATAACAATATAATATTATACATGGCGGTAAATTATGTAAGGTATCCAGCGCAGTCTGTCTGTTTGCCTATTTGAAACACCATGAAGTCAGACGTCGGGCTCAAGAGTTCAATGACATTTTGCATATCATTTTCAATCATATCTTTAGTTAAGATTTTGTTGAAGTCTGGTAGTATCACATACCTTCGGGTATGGGTCACTACCAGACTACACACAAAATCCTAAATTATAGATTTAATACATGTCTTCCCAAAGTCTATAAACTTCTTACATCAATTCTGACAGGCAAAAAATATCTTCCATCTCAGTTGATCTTGTCGGTCTCAGAGTGGATGTGATGGGGTTATCATGGTACTACAGAGCTTGTTATTGATTGTAGTCAATAAGCACACCGTAACAGCAAAAAGCAGCCAAAATGTTGGATAGATAAGAATAATCATTTGACTGGCGAATAGGGGGCGGTTTACGTTGCTCGGTCGGTCAAACTTTAGAGTTTAGGACTTTTGAAGTCTACAAATTTTATAAAACAAAAGTATACCTACAGCAATAGTCTTATAAAACGGCTCAATCTGTCTGTTTGTACTTCTGTACACATCAATTTCGCAGAAACTATAGGAAATATAGACAAACGGTTAACGGTATTTAATTCAGAACACCATGAATACGCGCATTCGAAGTATCTAACACTTCTTGTTTTTAAACTGGTTTCGGTTTAGAGTCATCTGATTCCTTACGATAGTAAAGGCGCGTTACTTGTTTATTTTAGCTTATTAGCTACATTGGGGTGTTTTTAATTTTTCAGCTATCATGAGAAACATCCTTGGAGATCCAAATGTAGAAAGTGACTACATTCCTGTTGATATTTGCACAAAACATATTATTGCAGCTACATGGATACGAGGAACTAAAGAGTATGAAAATCAGACCTTTATATTAGCTGTTTATGCTTTTATAAAATATTAGCTGTCCCCTCGCCTTCGCCTATTTATAAGTTTTTAAATATTATTTGCAATTTGTGTATGTATGTTGGGGTGAATATTGCAATCAATTTTGAAACTAATATCTTTAAATGATTGTGCAGTTTTGTTTACACGTTTGTTTTTGATTGCAATGATAGTCTTAAATTAAACAAGATGGCGGGCTAGAATATTACCTATTTTGTTCATTTTATGTATTGTGTAATATTTATGATATTGTTTTCTGTAATTGCACCCAGTATAATATATTTTAATGATATACTGGAATGAAAGGGTAGTGGCGCCATCTTAGGCTTGCCATTCCTCTGGAAATCCATGCTGTCAAACTCCAGTACTGACAACAGAAACAGAGAGGAGACCAAGTTTTGCGCTGATACTGGCAAAAGTAATTTTTTTTTAGTTTTTTTGGTCACGTTATAATGACGTTTGCCAGATGGAAAGCAGCTACGATGACCAGTGATTGAAGTCCTTTTATCATAGCCAACAGCCCAGGGCTCATAACGACCCTTAGATTCACTGCTCAGAAATATTCCGTATCACATTTCTCTTGAAGAATTCAGAATGTTTTAGTGGTGCGACATAACAAAGATTTGCTGAATTTGGGATCTTGTTTTTTTATCTCTAAGTGTACTTTGTTATTATGTTCTTTATCAAATTTGAGAACTGTTGTACTAATTTCAAAATATTCACCAATCTTTTCTATAGATTGGAGCCTATCGATGACATTGAGATATACCACTGCTGTGCTAGTAAACTACTACACATTACATTAGTTAACTTGACAAATATGTCGGCGCTAATAGCTGCCACAGTACCACTAGATGGTCTCATCTGGTGTACTGGTGCTAGAGTCACTAGAAATGAACACATCTTCTATCTTCAGGTATGTCTATTCTATTGTAGTCTATCTAGATCATTGAAGAAGACCACGTGAGCAGATTGCTCAAAAAACGGAAAGATCAAAAGTACTCGGATATCCAGACTTGCATGTGTGAAGCGGTTAATGAATCTGCAGGAAGCGAAAAAAGTGTGCATGGATCGCGATGTCTGGCGATTTGTCCTCTCTGACTATCCCGTAAGTTATACTGCGTGAAGATAGATAGATTTACATTAAACCCCCGAGCTGCGTCATCGGTATTCGCTGTTAGATTCACTTGAAACAATTCCTGGGTCTTATTCGTCACGTACTGCATACCACGACTAACGATGGTCGCGCTAACATTAATGCGCAGATAATGTAGGTGCCGCTCTGAGGTCCCGGATTCGATTCTTGGATCGGAACAAATATTTGTGTTGTCCGCAAATGTTTCGGAGTTTGGGTATTTCCTATGTGTAAAATGTATGTATTAGAAATATAAAAACATCCATAGTAAAAACTTATGTTATAGCTTAACTTATTGACGCTGTGTACTGTCCCATAATATTTATTTATTAAAGGGTCGATTAAAAAAAAATCCACTCCCATAAAATCTAATTATTTGTTTTAGACCGTTTTCCAACAACTATTACCAGCCATGTTCTTGGATATGATACTTTGGCTTACCGGTAAAAAGACTATGTAAGTACCTACTTATATTAATTTGTCATCACTTTAAATAACTAAAGAACGAATTAAAGTGTCAGCGTTAAGCTTGAAAAGGGCGTGTAAGAAGCGATTGATGAATCTTGAAGAAGTGAAAGAAGTATGCGTGGATCGCGAAGCCTGGCTATCTCTCCTCTCTGTCTACCCCGTCAGGGATACAGCGCAGATAGTTTATTTCAGGTATAGATTTATATTTATTGAAAACATAAGTCACAAAAAGTATCAGAAAATCATATAATTGATTTAAAATATAATTTCAGGTTGGTTAAAATTCAACGCCGCATTTTCGTAGCCAGTATGGCCTTAAAATATTTTAGCACGCAGCAATGGTCATTCAACAATAAGAACTTTGTAGATCTTCGATCGTGCTTAAAAGAAAAAGACAGGGATAGTTTTTATTATGATTTAGAAAATCTGAACATTCCATCTTACTTTACGAATTGCTGCTACGGTGGACGACGATTCTTGCTAAATGAGAAGGACGAAGATATTCCTGCGGCAAAGAAACATTCCAGACGGTAAGAGTTTTCATCTAGAACTAGCTGATGCCCGCAGCTTGGCACCATACGTGCCAGACGTGAAGTTTTCCTATTCGAGATTTTGTACGGAACCGTAAACTTTTTGAAAATCCGATATAAGCCTATGTTACTCACGAAGAATGTAGCTTTCTAATGGTGAAAGAATATTAAAATAGGCCCAGTAGTTTTTGAGCCTATTCATTACAAACAAACTTACGAATCTTTCGTCTTTATAATATTAGTATGGACTAGCTCAACCAATTGCTTCGCCCATGACATACTTCGAACTCCCATCGCATCTATTTAATCCCTTCGTTTTTAAAAATGCGTCTACGTGAGTGAGCCGTTTCGCGGGTTTGTATAAAGTCTCTTTACTGCTTTAGCTCATTAGTCCAGTCATTAAACAATGTATTAAGAAAACCCTGTCCGATCCATGAAGGTATTGGTAGGTATCGAGATGTGATTCTATTCGTGTAATCCTTTTTAGAAATTACCCCAAAAAATTTTCCCCCAAAATTTACCCTAAATAAAAGTCATTAAAAATTAATATAATGTGCTATCTTACATGGCAACAATGGGAAAGGGCTATTCGAAATGCAAGGTCAGAAGGTCAGCTTACACCTGCCGGCGGTGTTTTTTTGATATCACATACACTCGTCGCCGCATGCCCGCAAAGGTGTAGTCAGTTTTTGAAAATTTGCTATATTTTAAGGAAATTGGACTAATTATGATACAAAAAACACGCAAAAATGATATATACTATTTTATACTTATAAATAATATGATTTTTAATTTTTTTTTGGTTATGTTATTAAAGTGCCTATGTGCCCCTTTCGGGTCGGACAGGGTTTTCTTAACACATTGTATACATTTGGAAATACAAATGAACCGAGAAAGCCAAATTTTGGATATTAAGTCAGGAGGGGGGGGGGGGGGCTAGAAAAGCTTAAGTTCAACTTGTCGCCCAAAATAACTTGATGGATTTACCGCCAGCTTGAAAAAAATTAAAAAATAAAAAAAATTGTAAAAACATAAAATAAAAAATAAATCAATAACTGTCGAGTCTCAACGGGGAACCGAGTTATGATGAAAAAACTGAATTTAACCCTTTTTTTAAGATGGCGGAAAACCCATCAGGTTATTTTGGTCGACAATTTGAACTTGAGCTTTTCTAGCCCCACAACTTTTGTGTTAGATAGCCCATTTATCGAGGAAGGCTGTAGGCTATATATCATTACGCTACTACACTGGGGAGCAGAGCAGTAGTCATAAATGTCGACCAATCGGTTAAATTTTTATTCATCATTGTAGAATTGATAAGCGACGGGGTTAAATTGGTGCGACGGGAGGTCGGAATATTCCATGGGCGAAGCTGTGGGGGTCATCTAGTTTATTTATAAGCGACGGGAGTAAATAGGTACGACGGGAGTTCGAAGTAGTTCACGGGCGTAGCCCGGGGGTGGGTCAACTATTGTATACAAAGCTGTAATGCGCCGTACCTTACATAAAAACATAATAGCAAAGGCGCGCTTATAATGATTGATTATGAATAAAATAGCAGGTCACTTTTAGGCCTTAACACAGGGTTAGGATCAGGAACATGGAAAAAGATACATACCTACATATTATCACGCCTGTCTCCCATCGGGGTAGGCTGACTTTCCACTTGTTACGATTCTGACATACAACTTTCGCTTCTTCTACTTTCATGAGTGTTTTCATACACGCTCGCCGGTTAAGGGTACTCTTGATCTGGCCTTTTCCCAAAAGGTCTTCGATTTGATTGACTTACGTACGCCGAGATCGACTCCTCGAGTTTGCCCATTCATTCTCGCCACATAAATCTGCTTCGTCAGTCTATTTTCATCCATCCTCTCCACGAGTCGGAACTATCTAAGCATCCCTTTTTCTATCTTAGTCACCACTTCTTCTGTCATAGCGCAATGTTCCCTTATCACGCCGTTCCTTTCTTTATCCTTCAACTTCACTCCAGCTATACTTCGCAGACTTCTCATTTCCACTGCAATAATTTTACTTTTATACTTCTTCTGCCAAACCCAACTTTCACTGCCATACATAATTGTTGGGACCAGCACTCCTCTATGTACAGCCAGTCTTGCCGTCTTAGGCACGTTTTGGAAAAAGATATGAAATAATAATACCTAACCTTTTTTATTTTCAGAATGTATTTGCTAAACAAATTGGTTCTAACCGTATTTTTTGGAGTTATTTTCTACTGGATATTCATGAAACTAATTAAATATTATAGTATTTAAATAAATACATAAATCTCATAAAATTTTGTTTTATTTCTAATATTTATTTATGTCGCTGCATTTTTTTATGCCTCTGAGGTGGCAGAGAAGCATACGGTCCACCTGATGGAAAGTGGTCACCGTAGCCTATGGACGTTTGCAACACCAGAGGTGCAGCACTCGCGCTGCCGACCCTTTATAAACCTTCTAAGACCCCGTTTGAATAACCCCATACTGTAGACGTTCGGGAAAACCCAGGCAGGGAGTTCTTTCCACAATCTAAGCTTTCGCGGAATAAAGCCTCTATCGGAGTGAATAGCTGAGTGTTCTATCATCATCACTACATTATTATAAAACAAAGTCGTTTTTCGCTGTCTGTCCCAATGTATGCTTAGATCTTTAAAACTACGCAACAAATTTCGATGCAGTATTTTTTAATAGTTAGAGTGATTCATATGGAAGGTTTTTATGTATAATTTGTTAAGTTTTTGTATACATTAACTTAATTAAACGATATATGTAGGAGGCATTGGAAAAAATGAGCTATCCTGGAGCTTTCAACGAAAACGCTGCCTAAACCCTTTGATATATAACAAAACAATATCTCGTGGAGTTGTGTAGATAATATAGGTCAACATAAAAGTCCGCGAAGGTATATATCTATCTCTTAAGGATAACATACTATATTCATTTTAATACTTTAAAAAAGTAGCAATTCTAAAGTGGCAATTTGAAGACTATTTACACATATACATTATGAATCCTTATCATTTTTAATATGTTAGTTGGCTTTAGCATTTTATGAAGATTATTTTGGCTCTTTACACCTTGCAAATTAAATGAATATCTTGGGATATACGGCAAAATAAAAAAAAGCAAAGAAATTAATTTCGTGTATTTCAAAACCAAATTCGACCGGGCCGTGCGTGCGTAGGTACTTTAGAGCGGAGAAGTAGGTAATCAATTTGGAAAATGTTCATACCATTATTGTAATTTTAAAATAAGTGAAGAAGTTTAAAAATATGAACGTAAGAGCATGGTTTAAGGAGAGCGAAATAATTTGATTTTCGATTATTATTCACGGCTTTATCCCTGAAGTGGTGGCAGAGGCATTTTATACACTCACATTTCAGCCTAAGCATTATCGTAACACGTAGTGCGCCGTGTTATCGTGTTGAAATGGACAGGCGCAGATTGTGGAGACCTGTTGAATCCGAGCAGAGGGTCGAGTCTGCTATTTCAACCGTGTCAAAATAGAATCGAAATCGTCGCTCAATAGAAAGCCTCCGGTACAATTTTGACAGTTTTTCGTAGTCAACTATTACAATCGTACTCTAATAGACTTCTATCGGTCGGCCGATAGAATTGTACTAACACGTACCGCGCCAGTGGCCGCTAGTCAGTTGCATTTTGGATAGTCTACTAACATTTTGACAGCTATAAACAGCAATTCTGGTTCTATTCTAAGGTCAGTAGTAGACTCGGCTCCCAGGAGCTGCGTATCACGGAGATTAACTTCTTCGCGCGCCATCATTTCATTGTACGTGACTTTGCAGATACATAAGTTGTAGGAGAGTCGCTTTCATGAATGTGTGAACTGAGAGACCATGTTCGTATTTCCCACATAAAAAAGTATGCTTTAGTACTAATATAGAAACAATTGACTGCCTCTGTGGCGCGGTGGGAGTGCATCCGACTGCTACGCAAGAGGTCGTGGGTTCGATTCTCACCCACGATAAAACTTTGTGTGATGAGCACGACGGTTTATTCTGTGTCTGGGTGTTATTTATCTATAATATGTACCTTTGTTATTTAGAAATATATAAGTATGTTTATCAGTTATCATAATACAAGCTCTGCTTAGTTTGGAATCAGGTGGCGTTGTGTGAGCTGTCCCAACGATATTATGTTATTAATTGTAGTACAAATCTGGGAATTTGTAAACAAATATCGCAAAAACTACAGCCCTTAGAGTGTCCCTCAGTCCTATCAGACTATCGGCCAGTTCTATGGGAAGGTCATGTTTTGCGGCAACCACCGGGTCCTAAAATAGCGGAAGACCCAAAAAGTGCTGCCTGACGTCATAGGTTCAACATACAGGATGCCAAGATCATGCGAAGTGGAGGGCAATATATATATATATATATATACTGCGAGACGGAACAAACGCTCAATTAATGGCAATAAAGGAAGTAAAATGAAATAAATAAATATTGTGGGTAATTTTTTTACACAGTGCCATCTAGCACAAAGTAAGCTAATAAATATAATTACTAATTGAATCAGGCGTTACATGGCGGAAATCCATTTTAAAAAAACTATAATTATTTTGCTTTTAAATGTTATTTTTACACACACGAGGCATTATCAAGACTGTTTGGCAGCCTCTTGATAATGCCTCGTGTGTAGGCGAAACACGTGTCGACATCGTACGACATTCAAAAAAGCGGAATATTGCAAAAATAACATTTAAAAACAAAATAATTATAGTTTTTTAATAAATATAAGCTTTTGGTATGGGATGTAGGCAACTGATAAACATACTTACATATTTCTAAATACTTACTTACTTACAAAGTTATTTGTGAATCAGTGATCAACCGTAAATTTTTTCAAATTTTTTTTTTACCGTTGTAAAAAATTGAGTGGACGAATAAACTAAGAAAAATAGTGATTCTAAAATCGTAATAAAAACAAACAAATATTGTGACATGTAATGAACTTAAACAGAAGAATAGCATACTTACTTATTACTAATCTGTACAAAATTCGAACATAAAAATTGAGAGTAGGGTACATGATATCAATTCAAATACCTACCGGAAAAACATATCACATCACCGATTGGGATATTAATATAAAAATTGTACCTAAATAATAAAATAAATATAATACTAAATAGTTCAAATAAATACAATACTAAATAGTTCAAATATATTAGGTTTGTTGAAAACATAGATATACTTACACTTATTTTTTTTTTATATAATCTTGTCATTAGTGTGTTGAGAATTATTATAGATTTCTTGTTGATAATTATTAGGAATAAAATAATAAAATAAAAATGATGACCCGTAGTGCAGTATCCCGTGACTTGCAACAAAAGTTCAACCTCACTATAAAGGAACTGGAGATATGCAAAAATCTCAACAAACAGTTGCTAGAGGAACGGGATGATAGTGAAAAAGAAATATTAAATGTAATTGACATAAACACCCAATCAAACAAGAGTTGGCTGAGCTACATACGCAGGTCATGGAGCTCACCGTTCAGCGAGATCACCTTCAGTCAACAATGAAGGGTCTAGAAGAGTGCAGTAACACCCATGAACATGCTCTAAAACGTATTAGCATTCTAGAGTGTGAGCTGAGTGATGCTCATAGCTCCATCACTCTTAGGGAAAATCTTAAATCGGTAGATCAGGCTGCCCTTTTCAACAGTCTGTATAATGAGCTAATGTGTGGGAGTTCGGAGCCAGATCTTATCTGTCTTGATGAGCCCATCACCTCGCACCTGATGGTAAACTCATTGAGTATTCCTATTGCAGCAATAGACAAAACTGGTCACCACTTGTTATCGACTAACACCAACACATCAATAAGATTAGTTAGTAGTAGCAGGAATAAATTAAAAAAATACATAAAACTCAATAAATTTATTTCCAAATCACAGAAACACATTAAAAAGCTTAGAATAGGAATGAACAATTATCTTAGGACTTGTAAATCAAATGTACAGTTAAAACAACTAATAGAAACAAGTAAAAAACATATATACACCCAAACAGAGCAATATGAGATGGATATACATCAATTACAGACTGAAATTATGTGTTTAAATGATTCCTTGGAGTCAATAACTTACTTAAAATACAAAACATCACAGAAAGAAATTGGGGAGTACATTAAGGCATTGAATAGCTTGGTGGAGTCATATATATGACGCCTGGGAGAATAGACAAGATGCTATTGGTGTATTCTGCGATCTCTCCAAAGCATTTGATTGCGTTGACCATAAAACACTATTGGGAAAACTCTTTTATTATGGTATCAAAGACTCTGCACTGAACCTTGTTGCCTCCTACCTAAATGATCGAATACAACATGTTGATGTCAATGGAATTCGCTCCCCTGGAGCATCTGTTGCTATGGGCGTACCGCAGGGATCAATTCTGGGTCCGATTCTATTTTTAATTTTTATTAACGATCTGCCATTCTAAATACAGAACTTGTGCGACATTGTTCTATTTGCTGATGATACGTCACTTATTTTTAAAGTTGATCGCACGCTTAGTAATTTTAACGGCGTAAATAGTTCACTTGCCCAAGTTGTAGATTGGTTTACGAATAATAATTTGCTACTAAACGCTAAGAAGACAAAATGTATCAGATTCAGCATGCCTAATGTCAGGAATTGCGGTACAAATATAACATTGAACAGTGATACCCTTAATCTTGTGGAATCAACTGTATTTTTGGGGATCACTTTAGATAGCAAACTGCAGTGGAATGCCCAAATAACGTGTCTTGCAGGTAAACTCAGCTCGGCAGCCTTTGCCGTTAGTAAAGTCAGGCAGCTTACTGATGTGGCAACTGCCAGGCTGGTATACTTTAGTTATTTTCATAGTGTCATGTCTTACGGCATTTTGCTGTGGGGCAAAGCAGCTGATCTACAAGTATTTTTTGTACTCCAGAAGAGAGCTATACGTGCAATATATAAATTGAGTGCTAGAGTGTCTCTTAGAGAAAAATTTAAAGAAATTGGCATTTTAACGGTTGCATCACAGTATATATTTGCAAATATTATGTTAGTTAAACAGAACATACATTTATACAATAGACACAGTGACATACATTCGATAAATACTAGAAATAAGCATAAATTAATTGGAACGCATCATCGTTTACAAAAGGCTCACGGCTCTTTCGCAGGAATTGGCGTACGACTATATAATAAAATTCCTTTAAACATTATGAACCTGCCGTTACATAAATTTAAGGCGGAAATTAAGACGCACCTCTTGAAAAGGGCCTATTACACAACTAATGATTATTTGAACGATAAAAATAAATGGAAATGAGTTGCTTGCTCTTCGCTTGAGCTATTTAGGATTCGAATGAATCTTGTGATATGCCTTGAATCTGCATATATATGTTGTATTTTTACATCTCTACATTATTAATAATTTGAAACGTCTGACAACTAAAGGTTTCTAAATTGGCTGCGTTTAGTCCCGGTATACAATGTAATTTGAGTTTGTTATTGTGTGAGCACCATGTAGACTTATTTATTTCTTTGAAATTGACATGATAGTTGATGTGCACTTTTTGAGTATGTCATGCTCGCCTAAGTGTCCTGGCAGTGGCGGCGTATGTATCGGGTCGCCTTATTCCCTATAATACGGTTGAGTAGGGCGATGGCTGATATAATGCGTCATACCCGTGAACGGGTGCCGTCTGTTGGGACTGGTCAGCTCATAGCTGTTATAGCAATTATTAAAAATAATCTTATTTATATTTAAGGTAAACTTAAGTTTAGTCGACTGTTCTCACATAAATCCAAAGGAACAATGTAAGTGTAATTTTAATGTTGTAAGCCATTCCTACATTTTAAAATGGCATCCATTGACTTTCTTGCCAGATTCTTCTTCTTCAAGGGTAGGCTGCCCTTAGAACCGGCAACTATAATCGCTCTAATTTTGATATGATTTAAACACAACATTGATTTTGTTTTTTTGTTTGTATAAATTCATTACTATATAATTGGTCAAATATCATGTTAATCAAACTAATGTAATTACTGGCGTTTAGAAAAGAGTGGCCATGAGTTTTATTGCCAGGTTCTTCCTCAGGCTCCACCTATTGCTTTGCGAATCTGGCAGTAAATGTAAATGTAGAAGCTATATTCTTGACGTTCATAAGTGTTAGTTTGTGACCTAAATGAATAAAGATTTATTATTATTATTACTTATTTAATATACGTAGGAAACTCACAAACTCTGAAACAAATATTTGTCGATTACACAAATAACGTTCAATTACATACATATTTTTTCCCTGTTAACGGTATAATATAATAAATACATGCCATATTTGATACATAAATAAACATTTCAGATAACAAAGTGGGGGTATTTTATCGTCAATGTCTTTCCTAAAAACTGTTTTTGAAGTGAAAACTTCTTTTAGCGCGGTACTCATATTTTTAGATGAGACAAAATCTCTGGACTCGCAACATCGTTACGAGACGCAGCTACAGTGTCTGCATATATTATCGTGTACATAATTATAGCAGACCGCCATCGCGTCTAGATAAATAAATTATTAATAATTTAGTTTTCACTTCTGTCGGCACTCGTAACTTTTTTTTTATATTTAATTCGCCAAAATGACGCCGCCCATCTGATGGAATGCCATAACGACGGAAATAATAGTGTGTGGAGATTTGAATGGATGGGTGGGTACCGCTCATCGATGGATTTGAGTAGGCACTCGGAAAATATGACGACACAAGGGAAAACGACGCCAGCATGGTTATACTGACATTTTGTAAGGGAACAGATTTGTATGTGGCCAACACCTCAAACAAATTTATGGAGGAGATATAAAAGTCAAAGAGAAGCATAATAGATCTATTCCTAATGGATAGTCAACACCGTAAACAGGCGATGGACATTTTTATACCACTGAGGCGGCAGACAAGCATACGGCCCACCTGACGGAAAGTGGTCACCGTAAACCTATGGACGTTTGCAACACCAGAGGTGCAGCACTCGCGCTGCCGACCCTTTAGAAACCTTCTAAGACCCCTTTTGAAGAACCGCATACTTTAGACGTACGTTTGGGCTTAAAGAGGTGATCTGGGATAGACTTACGAGGATTAGGGGTCTGTTCGCGGCTCGGCGTCATCGTACCGAGTTAGTTTTTTTATTACTAATCGTACCAAAACATTGCGAACGGTGCTTTATCTGAAATCACTTTTGACTACATAATAGGTTTGAATTAAACTGTTAGCGTTAAGCTGAAAAAAGACGTGCTCCATTGGTTTGGACACGTTCAACGAAAGAGTGAGGAACGATTGATGAAGAATATATATTGTGTGAAAGTAGAAGGTAGAAAGAGTCAAGGTGGACCGAGACTTACATATGAGTGACACGTGAGCAGATTGCTCAAAAACAGAAAGGTCAAAAGTACTCGGATACCCATACGTGCATGTATTATGCGATTAATGAATCTGCATAAAGCGAAAGGACTGATACAGGGTGAAGATAGTTTGAAAATTATTTTATGATTACTACTCCGTTCCCCCTGGTAGTAGCGCGATGATACCTATAACTTTCCTCAATAAATGGGCTATCCAACACATAAATATTGTTTTCAATTCGAACGAGTAGTTCCTAATAATCAAACAAACAAAGTTATCATCTGCTTTACAATATTGGTATGGATTTGATATAATATTATTATCTACTAGTTGACGCCTGCGGCTAACGCGTGTTAAAGCTTTCCCGTTCCCGTTTCCCACAGGAACTTGTTGCCGAGATAAAAAGTAGCCTATGTGTTATTCTGATGTGTAAGCTATATTATTGTAAAGTTTCATCAAAATCCATTCAGTAGATTTTGCAAACAACCATTCTTACAAACTTTCGTGTAATATAATATTAGTAGGATATTATCCTATAGGGAATATGTTTACGTAAAACCATTTTTAAATTTCATTAAAGGAGGAAAAGTAGAAAAATAATTCAATTACCTTGTACCATTACCAATGTGTTTGTCATCAAGTGAACATCGGCCATGTTATATTTGGTTTTGTTTTTAGTTTTGAATATAAGTTTATTTGTACAAGCCAGTAAGTTTCTTTGTTAATTATGAGTTAATTTAAAAACAGTGTTTATTTTTAAAACTTCACGCATTCTCTGTCATTGACCAGTGAATTCAGTTGAAGCTCAGAAAATTTAACAATAAAAAAAATATCTCACCAATCTCGACATTGCGCATCTTTTAGATATTTATATCTTGCAATATCTTACTTGATACATTAGTAAACAAAACTAATGTAAATACTGGCAATAAGAAAAGAGTGACCATGAGTTTTTACTGCCAGGAACTTTTCTCACAGGCTCTGTTACCTTGCGAATCTGGCTGTAAATGTAGAAGTAGTACTAGTATTTTATAACAATTTTTATATAAAATTTTAAGTTCGTCAAAATACTATCAATCTCTGATGGAAAGTCATGAGTCGTGGCGATGCACATGTCGCCGTCATCTGCTTGAATCTACAATTTGATTGAATGACTAGCGCGTTCATAGAATGACTAGGCGAACGTTGATTGAACAAGCGTCACTCAACGTGCAATTAGTTAGCGGTTTGTAACATAGCCTAGTTTAAAGAACAGAGCGGACGTAAAATCAGTCAGGTGATTGAAATTTTCCAAAATGAATCATATCGAAATGATGCAAACAAATACAGAGAGGATCTCGTTAATAGTCACTGTTCTAACCTAACCTAACCTAGCCTAAGTTTGCAAGATGTGCACCCTGGAGCGACGACTACAAGCTTAAAGGTGCAGAGTCGGCAGAGCAAGCAGAGTATGAGTAATAAATATCGATGATATCGAGGCCTTGAATAACAAAACCCTTACCAAACATTGGCTATATCCCATCCAACGACTATGCTAAATGACGTTCAGTCAATACGTTGAACGTTACATAAAACAACTTGACGAGTTGTCCTTTAGTCATTCAATGAACGTGCTAGTCATTCAATCAAATAGCAGATTCAACCAGATGACAGCGATACACATACAGACTTTACTGGTCATAGCGAAAAATGCAGTGATCATTTACGGCACACAGAGTTAGAGTGGCTGCAAGCGCTTCAATAATTACAAATAAATTTATTTTAACTTTCAGATAAATACAGTAATGAAAATTATAATATTTACTTGAATTTAACCGCACTTACATACAGTGCGACTGCCTTTGAAATCACCCAACGTACTTTTGTCGTGTTAAACAAAAAACCTTTTGATATTGTTCTGGTGAATTATGAAGCTTCAGGTATAACGTAAGTACATCTCTATCTTTTGAAAGACATTTCTTTCAGAAATAAGAAGATGCATTGTTATTTTTTTCTCCTATGAGTATTTCTCTTTTATGTGTATTTGTGTACATAAACTGTTAGATAAGTTAAGTGTGATGATGACATTGATCGAAGAGTTTAGCCTGGAAACCAAGTGAACGGAGCCATGTGCACCTTTACGAGCTGCCAGAACGTGTCTAAGAAGGCAAGACTGGCTGTATATAGAGGAGTGCTTGTCCCTACACTTACATATGGCAGTGAAAATTGGGTATGGCAGAAGAAGGACAAAAGTAAAATTAATGCGGTGGCAATGAGAAGTCTGCGAAGACGCATATTGGAAGTCTGCGAAATATAGCTGGAGTGAAATTGATGGACAAAGAAAGGAACAGCGTGATAAGAGAACATTGCGGTATGACAGAAGATGTAGTGACCAAGATAGAAAAAGAGATGCTTAAATGGTTCGGAGTCACGGACACGTGGAAAGAATGGATGAAAATAGACTGACAAATCAGATTTTTGCGGCGAGAGTGAATGGGCAAACTGGGAAGGGTCGTCCTCGGCTTACGCATGCCATTCAAATTGAAGAGCTTTTGACAAAAGGCCAGGTCAAGAGAACCCTTAACCGGCGAGCTTGTATGAAAACACTTATGAAAGTAGAAGAATGTAGAGTATGGATGTAAACTGTTAGATTATCCATTTTATTATCCCACGTAACAGGTGGTGATCCCATTGCCTTGTTGAAATGGTCGCAGGTTGTGGTAAACTGCTGTTGAAATTTTTCAAGTCTGATTAGCAATAGCGCCACGTCAGGTGCTTACAGGTACTTGGTTTCCAAAGATGTTGATGGCGCCCCTTACTCCCAATAAATATATATATTCAAACTTTTAAAAATATTACCATTGCTTTGTTCATATATCATCGAAGTAGTGAAATTTGTAAAAAAGAACCCTAAATTATTTAAAAAAGCAAAAGATAATACGAAAAGGGAAAATATAAGAAACCCAGACCGGTTGATACCTGGTACGGTAACAAAAACCACAAAATTTCAGAGCAATAGTTATTCCATGTGCATAAAAATTTATAATAAAATACCTGGTCGTTTTAAGGAATTACCTTTAAAAAGATTTGTGCCAAGTATTAGCTGCTGGCTGTTGGAAAACTGGTTTTACTCTGTTCAGGAGTTTCTCACATAAATAAGTGGCATGGACTAATGTAGTTATTTTTATAGGTTGTTTATTAACTGTTGTGATTATTTTTGTTATTGTATTATTCCTATTATTATGCATGTGAAATATTAATTAATTTGTATTGTAAATTTAGAAATGTAATCAATTTATTATATTTAAATCATAATGAAATTTATATAATGTGCAAATGCAATGTAATTAAAATTCATATGAAATTGGAAATTTATATAAAATTAATTGAATTACGGATTGAAAATGAAATTCATTTTACTTTTATAATTTAGTATTTAAGGAAACTTTTGCATGCTATTGGTTAAATGGCTAAATGGGCTAGTACTATAATTTTGTGAATTGTGATTTACCATTTCGGTACAACCTCATTTACAATATAAGAAAATAATTTAAATCATATCACATTAAATTTATTTTGTTTCGAATGAGCTAACTGTACCAACTTATATTTGTTGGTATTCGTTTGCGCATAAAATATTATAATTTAAAGAGTGGTATTCGTTTGGAATATAAATTAACAATGAGTTCAAACTAATATAAATGATATTAGTGTTGGTATTAGATCGGTATAAATCGGAGAAAGGTGTATGAAGTGAATGTATTGCGAGTGTATTTGTGTGAGTGTAAGTAAATGTGTACCTATGTATGTATATTATGCAATGTTACAAGTTCTGTTCAAGCTGTCATGTGAATATTGAGTGTTCTGTAACTAGATGGCGTTAGTCCATTATTAACTCGCACTAACATTAGTTGTTTATTATTTTATATAGAAATAGGTTTATTTGTGATCTATATCATATATATTACGTTTCAATATCAAAAAAATACGAGAAAAACGGTGTTTTCTAAAAAAAAAACTAACTAACTAACTAACTATCTTCACGCTATATCCCTGACGGGGTAGTCAGAGAGGACAGATCGCCAGGCTTCGCGATCCATGCATACTTCTTTCGCTTCTTCGAGATTCATAAATCGCTTCATACACGCACGTCTGGGTATCCGAGTACTTTTGACCTTTCCGTTATTGAGCAATCTGCTCACGTGGTGTTTTCGACGCGGCGCAGACATAAGTCTTTTCCGCGGCTGTTTCAAACAAAATGGATAGAATCGTCGCGACCTAGGACGATTTAACCAATGGACGCGCTATCTTACCGTTTGCGCCTATACCCCGCTTACCATTTGCTAAGCATTTTTACCAAAGTCGCTGTTCCGCGGACTCGGACATATCGTACACGTTCGGAGGGTAATTTATAAAGAAAAAAATACGAAATGTGCTGTGTGAAATAGTGTAAAAGTTATAGCGGTCGAACAATTAATGTTTGTTTTCACTCGTAAGTAAAAATTTATTTCCTTTGGATAACTGTTTTTAACAAAAACCATTAATTATTTAAACATTCCAACAACTTAATCGGCCTATATTCAATATACTTTCATTCTCTATAAACATTATACAAAGAGTTACCATCTCAAATTAGCCGAATAATATTGTGTCAAATTCGTATTGCATACCTACATTTTTATTGGTTGTTAGACAGTGACAACACTTTATGAAAGAGTGAGAAAACAATATGTGTGTAGTTTCCCCCACGCACGAAAGTTGGGTGAACGTGATTTCATACTTTATTGAGTACATTACGCGTCCATTGGTTAAATCGTCCTAGGTCGCGACGCGCAGCACATAAAAAACATATGGCCTGTCTGCGCCACGTCTTCGCCTTGCGTCTTTTCTATGTGTCCAGTTTCGTCTGATATATTTTTGTGTGTATGTACTCGTATTTCTGAGATTGCATATAAATGTTATGTAAACAATTTACTTAAGAACTTGTTTATTTTTGTAGGTGCAAGTGGCCGCCTTGGAGTCATATAGTAGGAAAGTACAGTTTACAAAATGAAGGCTCAAAAACAAATTCTGTTTTTAAAGTAAGAATCACTAAACAAATAAATTATTTGTGTTCTTTTGAAAAGACCAAAGATATTGGAAGTGCTCGTGGCCCCGATGACTCAGTATTCTGTAGACTATCATCCCTAAGTCCCCGCTTAGTATGGAAATGGAGATATCCATTTATTTTCTCTGCTTGGGAAGGCACGTTAAGTCGGTGGTCCCGGTTGCCAGTAGCATGACGGTCGTTAAGCCAAGTAGAAGGATTTATGGGCGATTTGAAAAATTTTAACAGCAGGTAGCCACAACCTGGGTCTGTCTATTTCAACACGGTAATGGGCTCACTATCTATTACGAAAACATACAATTACTACAGAAATACATACGGTAAAATGTGGTCGTAAAATATGCATCTGCCACCTATTTGGGGAGACGAGGCGATTGATATACAATACAACCCAAAGGTATTATAAGGTTTCTATAGGAATGGACGCTCTTGTGGTAAATTGGTTATTGCGCAAATTCCCACAAAAATCGCTATCTCTAAACAAAATCACGTCGATACATACACTCGGTGACAAAAAATCGCACCTCTAAGAAAAACACTTTCAAATGTCATTAACTCTTGATATGCACATTCGTCGCATTAATTATGATTTTATTTAAAATTAATTTTTATTATTTTATTAAATAACTTTTTAAAAACACTACTTTTCGTTACTAAATGAAACCTAATGCAACAAAGTGTCACAAAAATTCGATGCAAATTTTGCTACCCGGGATAGTCGTTAGGTGAGCGTCTTTTGAGGGTATAAAAGGGTCAACACGGGTTCAGTGTGGGTCATTGAAGACCTCAGCGGCCGCTGACTTGTAGACCACCCCTCGGAACTATCCGACGGGGTCAGGGCTCGCTAGCGGCACGCTCCTCCACCGGACTTGACGCCGGGACATGACGCATGGCTTTTACAAGCCAAACCCAGCGACCTGCCTGTATTGACAGGCGGCGAAGACAACCACTGTAAGAGGTCAATGCCTCGATCAGTCTCCCCCCAATTCCTCTAGGGGAGTTGTGAGATGACCAGTCGAAGTGTGGGTCATTCGCTATTCGACCGTTGAAGAGGCCACACGCACAGATTTTACCAAAGAAAAACACCTGAAAGATGGATACTGTTTGGTGCTCTAGCGCCGGTGTGATTCATCACAGCTTCTTACCTAACGGGGTGAGCATTACTGCAGATATGTACTGTAAAGAACTGAACACAATAATGGAGAAGCTGGCACATCTCCAACAAACATTGGTCAATCGCTCGTCTCCGCTGCTCCTGCACGATAACGCGCGACCTCATACTGCACAGCAGACGGTCTCCAAGTTACAAGAACTGGGGTTTGAAGCTTTCCGTCATCCGCCCTACTCACCAGACCTTGCGCCTACAGACTACTACTTTTTCCAGAATTTGGGTAACTTCTTGGCGGGAAAAAAATTCAATACCCTAGAGGCAGTATCAAAATGCCTTTGAAGAATTTGTAGCCAGCTGATTTCTTTAAGAGGGGCATCAATAAACTGCCACTGTGTTGGCAAAGATGCATTGATTGCATGGGTGATTACTTCGATTAATACAAATAAAAAATACATGAAAAAAAATCGTTTAAATTTTTTCGTACAAAACGGCAATTTCATAGGTAAAAAGCTTTTAGACACCTTTGTGTATTTTACGTAACGGAGTTCAGAGAGCCGGGTGTACCATTTCAATCGTGTCAGAATAGAATCGAAATCGACGCTCAATAGAAAGCCAACGGTACAATTTTGACAGTTTTCGTAGTCACAAATTGCATACCTAAAAAAGCTCATATAATATTTCAGGTCTTGTTCGCGACGTATATTATTACTCGTAGGTGCAAAGCCTACCTATACTTCCCGACGTTTCGACCGGATTACACCAGCCGCGGTCACGGGTGGACTAATTTATTTAGCGTCGCCTAATCTCTTATACCGCTTTTCAAGACCGCTAACCGTTTCCGAAATCGTTAAAAACTTCGACGCCCTATTTTACCCCCTTAGGGGTGAAATTTTGAAAAATACTTTCTTATTGGGGGTGCCTACATTATAAACATAGCTTACTTTAAAAGATTCAAGTTTCTAGGTGAAGTTTTATCTTTCTGATGCTCCGCTCCAATATATGATGCTAGCGAACCTTTATGGGATGCTACACCGGACTCCTACCGACTAAAACCACATGGTGCCCTTTCATCTGCCTATGACCAGAAGTCCCATGCGTGCCCTCTGAAGGATAGCCCCAACACCTGTAAGATTTATCCACCCGGCCTTTTCTTCGGGGGATTCGAGTTTTATGCCGCTTCTTTGAGGAGGGCTCGCGTGCTGTCTCACTGCGTTGTAGGGGTGAAGGCCACACCACCGTCTAAGCTTCTGTAAGAACAGCGAGCAGCCCACCCGCCGTTCTCAGGCCACCGGTCATGGAGGCCGATAGTCTCGGGAAAAGACAAGTCCGCGGAGAAAATGGCGCCTGGAGTAGGTTTGCGAATAAACCTGTATTACAGGTTCACCATCGCTCTCCCGTGGTTATATCTAAAACTTAGTGATTGTTGTATTCATGACAGTACTTTTGGAATAAGTAAGAACTATTCTTCCGGTTACTGCAGATCAAGTAGTCGGAAAGAACATTCAAAATGAGGTTCAGGCTTGTTAATATTGTAACAATGTCTTCTTAGGTGACTGAAGCAAAGGAATTCATGACTGGAGTATGGAATTGCACTATAAAGAGAAGCGAAAAGAAGTTTAATTTGGATTTAACATTTAAAGTTCACGTGAAAAGCCAAAAATGTAAGTTTTTCAATTCTTACTGTTTACTTAACTAAATTATCTTCACGCCGTATGCCTGACGGTGTAGTAAGAGAGAACAGATCGCCTGGATTAACTCTATTATTTTTCCCGAGAATAAGAACTAATTTGAAGCGGGTACAGCATCTGCTGGTATATACTATTCCTACTTAATATTATAAAACACGAAAGTTTGTAAGTATGGATGTTTGTTACTCTTTCACGTAAAATCTACTGAATGGATTTAACTTTACAACAATATAGGTTACACTTCAGAATAACACATAGGTTATTTTTATCCTGGGAACAAGTTCCTGTTGGTAACAGGAACGAGAAAAAATCACCACTTGTTCGGAGCCGCAGGCGTCAACTAGCATTATATAAAGGAAAGATTATTTTTTTTAAATTTCACACTGAGGCGGAAAATCAAGGCATAAGCAGTTGTATGGAAGTTCTCAATTTCAGAGTTAGAAAATAGTACATTATTGCAAAGGCCGGGAATTGCAATTGCAGGTTGAGTATGAGTGTGAAGACCGAGCCGCAGGTGAGGACTCACTAATACGAGACCGGCAATTGCCATTACGGTCGAGGCATATATAGTGCTTTTCTCAAAAGAATGCAGGGAAATAAAACAAAATTAGTATACATTTAATTAATTCATATTAAAAGTTACATTAGCCGTATTGGGCAATTACCTACTAGAAGAAGAAAATATTTTTAATTTTGCTTGAGCCTCGCTGCGCTGAGCTCTAGGGTTCGATTCCCGGGTCAGAACAAATTTTTGAGTAATCCATAAAAGTTTGTTTCGGAGTTTGGGTGTTTCCTATGTATAATATATGTATGTATTCAGAAGTATTTAAGCTTTTTTATCAGTTGTCTAGATACATAGCGCAAGCTTATAGCTGTGTGAAAACACAGCAAAATTTTGCTGTGTGAAAAAGCCCAGAATATTAATTTATTATTTATAGCACGTTGACACAACTTACACATAAAACAAGATATATGCACTTATTTCCGAAATTACATACTTACAGTAAGCGTCTGCTGAAGAAGAATGATAAAATCAATCAAATCAAATCAAATCCAGTCAAAGAGCTAAATCAAGATCTAAATCAAAGATCTAATAACTCCAGCGCGCCGTTTCATACAACATTGCTGAAGTGTTGTAATATTACAAATTCAAAAAAACACTCCAGCAATTAATTTCATTTTCTCTGTCCGTAAATGCGATACTTCGCGTATTCTTTTTTCGAAATAATGACAGTATTTCCATGCATGTTTGAGAAAATAAAATTACGTACTTACGCGTGTTTCTGGTTACAAATAAATGGACACGTATTTCGCCGTTTCTCATAATTTGACTTGTAAAGTAACCCTTTTAAATTTTACACATCAACTTCTGATTAAAAATAAATAAGCACATGTCTCAGAAATTTAAAAATTTCTACTCGTAAGGGCGTTAAATGTAAAAAAGAGAATAAATTTTGAACGAAACTTTTTTCTATCTTGTACTACAAGTATGGGAACAATCTGAAATTATATGTATAATATTATAAAAAATATTGCAATGAAATTATTGATAATAAACCTATTTTTTTTCTTTTTTCATATCACTGTGGTGGCAGATAAGCATACGGCCCACCTGATGGAAAGTGGTCACCGTAGCCTATGGCCATTTGCAACACCAGAGACTCTCGCCGCCGACCCTTTAAAAACTTTCTAAGACCCCTTTTGAAGAACCAATAACAACATTATATAACATTTTTTCTTAGTATTAATAACTTTAATTCACCTACCTATATTTTTTTACGAAACCGTTGATGTTCGGTTTTGTGTCTACATATTATTTTGCCATCTTGAATACAAACCGATACATATATAAGCATTGTTTTTACTTTTTATGGCAAAAGTGGAGCTAAAAATAAATGGAAGAAAACAGCATACTAGTATACCAGAAACTCCAGTCTTAAGCTATGCTGAAATCGTAAATTTTATGTACAAAGACGGTGAAAAACTTGATCTCGCCTGCTCCAACAAAGAGAATGACGACGGACATTTATATTTACGTTATTCTGATTCACGAGGTAAGACTGATGATGATTTTTTTAAATGTTTATTAAAGGTTTATCCGCACACAACAGTGCCGGCACAGTGCCGAACAACGCCGAAAACGTGCAGGCACTGTTGTGTGACGTGACAGTGACGTTCATTGTGCAGTAAACGTCACTGTCACTGACGAGTGCGGATAGCGTCGTACCAAATGTATGCAACAATATAATTTTTCACTGACACTGATGTGAACATTACTGATCGGCACATGTCGGCACTGTTGTGTGCGGATAGGCCTGAACTCGTCTTCTTTGATATAGTTGAAATTTTGTAATAGATTTGAAACTTCATGATAAACTTGATATTTTAAAGTTTTACAATAGCTCAAAAGCAGATGACAATGCATGAAAATGTAAAAAAAAGTAGAAAAACAAACAAGAGACAGGTTTTTTTTTTTCGTGTGGAAATCCTCATGGATGCTATGCCGGACTCCTACCGACTACAACCACACGTTTCCCTTCATCTGTCTCTAGCCAGGAGTCCTGGGTGAGCCCTCGGAAGGATAGCCCCAGTTCTCCTGAGAGACTTAGTCCGCTACCGCAGGCTCGTTCAGGGTGGGTTTAGGTGTTATCCTGCCTCTTGGGGGGGTTCGAGTGTTATCTCGCTTCTTTGAGGGGTGTGGGTGTTATACCACTATTGAGAGGGTGAAGGGCGTGCGTGTAACCCTCACGCTGCGCCACTTTCCATGGCCTGCTTCTGTAAGAACGGCGAAGAGCCCACTCGCCGTACTCAGGCCCCCGGTCACGGAGGCCGGTAGTCTTGGGAAACAAGAGACAGGTGAAAAAAAAAAAGTTATAGTTTTACTCCTCAATCGACCGATTCAAGTATCTAGTTATGATATTTGGACTATACCTCAGAAACAGATGACAATGCCTGAAAATGTGAAAAAAGAAGAAAATAGGCTGAGAATGAAAAGAAAGAAAGAAAACGAAAAAGTTGTAAATTGATTTTAAATCAATTTCCTGATAAGTTAGATATTTGAAATTTGGAATGCATGAACATGAGAAAATAGGAAAAGAAGATCGTAAAGGTAGAGAGAATGACGAAGAAAGCCAAAAAATAATGAAAACTAGAAAAAAGACAACTAAACAGCAAAATACACAAACACCTAGTACATATATTTTATTATTATATTGTATAATATATGACCAATCAATAGGTACGACATTGCAAGAGAAAATCCAGGATGGTCCAGGTTTCGACAGAGTGGAAGGCTTTCTCGTAGGCCACAAAAGCCATACACAGAGGCTGAAGTACTCTTTCGTCTTCTGTATAAACTGCCGAACAATGTGGATGGTACTAAAGAAAGCCTTATCGAAAAAAATTACGAAGAAGAAGAATTGCATTCAATACTTATTTTAAACTTTTCAGTTCGTTATATAAACCTGATGCATTAAAAATTGCATTTTAATTATTGTTTTGTATTAGTTAGATGATTTAGATGGTTTGTAGACTGCATTCGGGTTCCAAGCGCTCGTAGCCCCGCGGTCTCAGTGTTCGGTAAACGATCACTGAGGTACGCAACTTTCACTATGGCTGGTCGTCGGATGGGTGACCACTTTGTAGCATTTACATTTGCGAGCGTTTCCGTGCTTCGAAAGGCACGTTAAGCCGTTGGTCCCGGTTGCCAGTAAAATGGCAGTCGTTAAGCCTGGTTGAAGGCCTTACAGGCGGTTTAAAAAAAATATTTCAACTGCAGGTAGCCACAGCCTGCGTCTGTCTATTTCAACACGGCAATGGGCTCACCACCTATTACGTGGGACAGGAATCCACACGGTGAAAAGTGGGCATATAATATGCCTCTGCCACCCCTTCGGGGATAAGGCGTGATGGATATTTATTTATTATTCATTCGGGTTCCAGGTTTCAGATAGGCTGCCACGTCTGGATAGTAGAGTGGCAACTCAACTATCCAGACGTGGCAGTCATACATCTTATTTGGGTACAATAGATGACCTATGTTTGATAAAAATAGACATAGTTCTGGTACCTGAAATTTAAAAGCTTATATACCTAACATTTTATTTCTTTTTAGGCACACCGTTAGTTATAACCAATGAACTCGATGATTTTACTATAATCTTTGAAAAAACTTTATATGCTAAGAACGATAAGGATGTGATAGACTGCGTTTACGTACAGTCCTTAGACGAGCTGGAGACCATTTATAGAGTCATGTTAATACGTGTTGGAAATGACGAGAGAAATGGTAAGTTATTTCTTTTTTTTTGCGAAGAATTTTCTCTTACGGACTTCAAACATAAACTTCGGGATAAATAGGACTAACCCCACTCACATTCCCATTACTGTGACTCTTGTAAACCAGGATCTACAGCAATGACCAAGAGCAGAAAAGTTACACCGAGCTCGATCTCGGTAGAAGAGAAGAGTATCCCCAAGAGAAGTTAGCGGCTTAGAAGTTGCATCGAAAGTAATCAGAAGAACGCTTGAGGTAGTTGGAAAGAAAGACTTTGCCTGCTTTTCAAAGGATAGGAAAGGAGTCTTTTTTATCTTTTGTAAAGCAGGCAGAGTCTTAAATGCAGCCACACATGGAGTTCTGCTACCACCTTTGGGCACCCAAATACCAGCTTCGAGTCGGTAGAAAGGCGAGCTTAGAAGATTATGTACTATTCTCTACTTGTCGCCACTACCTGCACCTATCCATCCACCTATCGACTGCCTCTGTGGCGCGGTGGGAGTGCATCCAACTGCTACGCAAGAGGTCGTGGGTTCGATTCCCACCCAGGATAAAACTTTGTGTGATGAGCACGATGGTTTATTCTGTGTCTGGGTGTTATTTACCTATAATATGTATGTATTTAGAAATATATAAGTATGGTTACCATAGTACAAGCTCTGCTTAGTTTGGAATCAGATGGCGTTGTGTGGGTCGTCCCAAAAATATTATTATTATTGTCTCGTCTTCACGGGTATCTTCTATTTTTTTCTTATGAAGATACCCGGTCTTTTGGCAGGCTTACATGGGGACATATTGGTCCAACACGCAGAGGCCCTTTGAGAATTTTAATCTAATAGGAAATGGGACCCCCACTACAGGCAATCCACGCTCGCCTTATGTAGAAGAACGGTAATGGTTCACCTCCAATGGGAGTTAAACTATTCTGAAATGTGCTAACTATGAAATGGGCTATTGGGTTGGGTGTTAAACGGATTGGGTGATTTAAGCTATTGATGAAAACGGCGTCTGCCTTTTTAATATATTATTATCAAATTAGTGGCAGACTGTGACTTGCCAACTCACTAGATGGGCCACTATACAATCGCTATAGGCAAAATAAGCCTGTAAGGCGACAGAGGGCAACACCGGTGTGAGCGGCTTGGGGTGTCGAGCGGTGCGGCGCCGGTTTTACCTTCACGGGACAGGCCCGGAGCGGGCTTCCCCGTAGTTATACCCTTGAAAATGACACTTCCACCCCCGAGCATATAGCTCTGGCTCCCTCCCTCTGACCGGCCAATTAAGGCAAGCCAGAGTTGAGATTTGCTGCACTCCCGGGAGTAGCACTCTCACTGCTCTCTCCCGTTAGGCCATTAAATTCTAACCGGTGCAGAAGGGCAATAAAACTCTGAGGAATCGGGACCGATGTGTAGCCACACACATTCAGCTCGCCACAAGCTGCCCTGCGGATGTGAGCTTTTCAATAACTTACTGATACATTTTTTTGTTGGTATGAGAAAGTAGTTAACTCAAAAAGCGAGTCTACAGTCATAGGGTTGCGTTAATCCTATAAAAGATAACGACTGTCCTCGAGGGGTTTAGATTATTATTATTATTATCCATATCAATACGTCAACACGGCTCATTACCTATTACGTGGGACAAAAATGCACGTTCATCCTCACACTTTAAAAGCTCCCCTATAGAGGTTTTCTTTAAAGTACGTTTGTAGGCTCCATGCCTTGGTTTTCTCAAACGTCTACATTAGGGGGTCCTTAAAACCGCTTTTTAGTTATTTTTTACCGGTAGCGCGACTTCAGTACCATTTATATATTTTACTATATTTCAGTAGTTGTTTTTTTTTTCTAGCTATTATAGTTTCCAAGATATATCGATTTTAGTTAATTAGGTCATAGGTTAATTACGAAAAACTAGGTCATCAAAAAGCTGAATGTTTAAATGGATGACAACCCATCTGGCCAGCGTGGTATAGTTAGGACAAAAATACGAGGGTTTTTGAAAGTGTTTAAAGTTTAGGGGAGGTCTAGGGCCTGCAGTGGCCTCAATCGAGTGATACAATAATATTATGATACTTGTTTAAAAAATTCTGACGGGAGCCTCTGGGTGTAAGGGTGCTCCACCTAAATCTCCAGAGTCCGAGCGTCTTCACTCGCTTATTAAAGCACGAGGCACTGATCCAGGCAAACATACGGGGTTTAAAGATCAGACTTTATTCGCTGACAACGATGCCAAAAATCAAAAGTCAAACAGTAACTGCTCGTAGCTGCCAAGAAAATGTAAGCCAAATCCATGCGGGGTTTGGAGGCAATTGGGAATACACCATAAAATACTTTAATATTTCTGAATCTTTTTCAGATAACATCACCATTACAATCAATAATAAGCGACTGATACCAACTGCTAGTGACTCGGTTGCTGACGAAGAAAAACAACTTAATTTCCATTTCACGTACACTCAAGATCAATTGTTGACAGTCAGCTGTGAGGTGTCTAAAAATCTAAACTACCCGCATTTTCTTGAGAAAGATAATCTCTTAAATCTCACCCAGCTTACAAGTAGGTAAATTTACTCATTATTATGGATAGGAAAAGAATACACCACATAGCAGCTATGAAGCAGGGTGGATCCTCACCAGGATCTCCGGACCCCAAGTGATCTCACCTGGCTAACGATGTACCTGCTGACATATTGACGAGGCAACGACACCGGCGCTTTCTCACGGTTGGGGGGTCGCTCTCAACAATGCTAAAAGTAAAAATGAAAAACGATCACAGCTACTAGCAGCAAAATAAAAGTAGTGAACACTAAGCTACAAAGATAGATAAGTTTGGAAGCAACAGGGAGTACAATAAGATAAAGAAGAAGATAATTGGTATCGTGTATTGCTGTTGATTGTTTGCGCAATTGAAATGCTTGAATTTCTTCGCTGGATTTCTTCTATAACGCCTGACACCAGCCAATCTCGTGGTCAAAACCACCATACCATATCAATCAGTCCACCAAAATCTCTAATATCAAATTCAAGGTTAATGGCAATATTATCCAACTAACGATGCTGGTAAAAACATAAAGTCATCAGAGACTTAATACATTTCTGGAAAAAAAATGCCAAAATGGGTCCGTGCTCATTAAGACATTTTTCTCAGACGACATGAAGCTGTCGTAGTTACTCAATGTTCTGTAAAATATTAATGCAATAGGCGTCATACATCTATGTTTAGTCCTGAAATATATTTCAATAATCGACTATTGGGGCTCCACTGCTGTAGTCGTTGAGACAAGCTAAAGAACTTATTAGCGGTTTAAAACTTAAATCGCTGATAGCCACTACCTTTGGATTGCGGATGTAGCTTCGGTCTATCATTTTGTTAGATGAAGGTGCCACTATGCAGCTTTTCTTCATAAAAATGGTGGGGTATTGAGATATGAGACGATTTGAATTTCTGCTACAAAACTTATAACACTTCATTAACATGCTAGAACATGTTTAGGGTGTAGTATTTAATTTGGGCTATATTTCGCAGGTAATTATAAATATTATTTCACAATATTTATTCAAAGACTTGAGGTTTTATTGCATCATGCAGAATTATTATAATTAAATGGAGTTAATGCAGCTCCGTGTGATTATTAATAAAAAAACAATTTCAGGTACAGAAAATCAATCATGGCGAAACACAATAGTCTTCTCGACAGAAAAATTTGAGAAAAAGGAGCATTTAATATGTGCTGCTAATGCTGACAAGAAAACTAAAGTTAAAGCTGATATATTGTTTGAAATAAGTAAGTACAGTACCCGACCGTAAAAGAAATAAATTTAGAATTGAAATCTGTTGATTTGACTGATCGTGGGTTCGATTCCCACCCAGGATAAAACTTTGTGTGATGAGCACGACGGTTTATTCTGTGTCTGGGTGTTATTTATCTATAATATGTATATATTTAGAAATATATGAGTATGTTTATCAGTTTACTGGTTACTATAGTACAAGCTCTGCTTGGTTTGGAATCAGTGCAATGGCGTTTTGTGAGTTGTTCCAACGATATTTATTTGTTTATTTATTGAGTATAGCGTCATCACTGTTGCACACAACGAATGTAACACAATTCATATTACAGTACTCGACAGTTAAACATTCGATACAACCTGAGGTTCGATACAACCCTTTACATTTATTGAAAAAAAAATCATTTTTCAGGTATGAGTAGTAAGCATCGAACACTCCCATATCACTCTTCTTTGACCAAGCTAAGATTTTGGCGCTTATTAATAATACTAATACAAATCAGTCATTTTGTCAAAACGAAATAAAAGTGTGTGTGTGTGTGTCGGGTCCGTATTAGGTTGCATAAATTAAAGAGGCATATTTTTTTACTGCATAACGTTTTTTGACATCTCACTCTATGGCATAAAGATTACAAGTCATACATATAGAATACCATAATGTTAACAAGTATATATTTTTATTTTTATATCTAAGCTTGAATTGTCTAAGATTGAAATGCCGACTGATTACAAAATGTCGATAGTCACTATACTGAAGTTCAAAATGTCAACACTAATACTTTATAGAATGTATTTTGGCGTACGATTATTCGATTAAGTAACGCGTACCAGTATAATCGTTAAATGACAATTATTTGATAACTAATAAGTATTTATTGGCGTAGAGGATATTTAAATTTAATAAATTTAGACTAAGTACACTGTATTGCCTGTGTACACACAGTATAATTATATTCTATCTCATTCTCTCACAGGCTAAACTCTATTTAAGATTACATTTGTCTCGTTTTAGTATATGCGTGTATTTTATCTCATTCTCTCACAGGCTAAATTCTATTTAAAATTATGTTTGTCTCTATTATCTGAATACAGATGATTACTTTGTTGAAATGAAAAATAAAACTACCTATTTATTTCGTTTCATCCAATTGTCAAATCACAAAACAGAAAGTTTACACTGTTGATTGATGGCACTTGGTGGAACATGATACACATCTTGAACTAAAACAGTTGTACTGTTCCACTTATTTCTACTTATTTTCGCCTCGCGGTCTCAGTGTTCTGTAAACGATCACTGAGTTACGCAACTTCCACTATGGCTGGTCCTCGGATGGGTGACCACTTTGTGGCATTTACATTTGCGAGCGTTTCCGTGCTTCGGAAGGCACGTTAAGCCGTTGGTCCCGGTTGCCAGTAAAATGGCAGTCGATAAGCCTGGTTGAAGGCCATATGGGCGGCTTGAAATTTTCAACAGCAGGTAGCCACAACCTGCGTCTGTCTATTTCAACACGGCAATGGGCTCACCACCTATTACGTGGGACAGAAATCCACACGGTGAAAAGTGGGCATATAATATGCCTCTGCCACTCCTTCGGGGATAAGGCGTGATGGATAGAAATAAAATAAGTACATACAATAGTTTTAGTTCAAGACAAATAGAAAGTTTCGCTTCAAAAATACCTGAATTACATGCTTATTACTGGATTTCTGGAATACTCAGATTACTCAAGAGCTTGCCCATTTCTTTTTGCAGGAGGAAACCGAAATTTGCAGATATTAGGTCTCAATACGAATGATGTGATACAGGAATACACTTATATGAACAATATATGGGTTATTGACTATCAGTACAATGTAGGAAACACAGTCAACATTACATGTGTTTCAAAAAATACGAAACCACTTAACCTGTATGAATGTGAGTAATATTTTTTTTAAATAATACTAGCAACACTAATGCTTTCCTTACTTCCCTGAGATTCAACGCGGGAAAGTCGACAAGTTATGACGCTTGCTGTATATTATTTTGTAAAACTCGTGCATTTATCTTGTTATATGTGCGGGAGTGGTGGTTTCTTGGACATAAAAGTTGTGTTAACGTGCTATAATGAAAGACAATGATATATATGCAGTGAAATGCTATTTTCTATTTTGCCGCGTAAAATAAACTGAAAACCTCAGTATAACAACTACCATCGTACTAGGGCGAAACTGACCTTGACTTAAGGCTAGACTTGACTACGACGGAAAGGACTGGGACATTTTAGACAATAAGATAGTAGATTGATAAATTAAGGTTTGGCTAAGAGGTCTTAGGCCAGGCCATACAATAAATACAAAAAATATTGCTTGCTGTATATTCTTTACTAGCTGACCCCCGCGTATTCGCCCGTGGCGAACTTCGTACTCCCGTCCCACTTATTTAACCCGTGTCGCTTATTATTTCTACAATAATGCATACGAGAAGCGCTCGTGGCCCCGCGGTCTCAGTGTTCGGTAAACGATCACTGAGGTACGCAACTTTCACTATGGCTGGTCGTCGGATGGGTGACCACTTTGTGTCATTTACATTTGCGAGCGTTTCCGTGCTTCGGAAGGCACGTTAAGCCTTTGGTCCCGGTTGCCAGTAAAATGGCGGTCGTTAAGCCTGGTTTAGGCCTTATAGGCGGCTTAAAAAATTTCAACAGCAGGTAGCCACAACCTGCGTCTGTCTATTTTCAACACGGCAATGGGCTCACCACCTATTACGTGGGACAGGAATCCACACGGTGAAAAGTGGGCATATAATATGCCTCTGCTACCCCTTCGGGGATAAGGCGTGATGGATATTTATTTAATAATGCATAACAAATTGCCCGATTTGTTGACATTTATGATTCCTGCTACGTTCTCCAGGATAGTAGCGTGATGATCTATAGCCAATATCCTTCCTTGATAAATGGGGTTTCAAACACAAAAAAAAAAATCAAATCCGTGTATTTATTCCTGAGATTATGGCGGCTAACCAAATAAACAAACAAACTTTATAATAGCTAAAGCTTTATATTAGTATCTTATCGTATCGTATCGACCAAAAGTAGTGCATTAATCTTCTTTTATGTGTAAAAATGGTAGATTCTTAGAAAAAAAAGTTACGTGCATGTTCTATAGTGAAAAACAGTGACATGAGATATTTTATGCTAATTGTGCAAACTCCAATCTAATGAATTAATATCCATCACGCCTTATCCCCGAAGGGGTGGCAGAGGCATATTATGTGCCCATTGCCGTGTTGAAATAGACAGACGCAGGTTGTGGCTACCTGTTGTTTAAATTTTTTTAGCCGCCCATAAGGCCTTCAACCAGGCTTAACGACTGCCATTTTAATGGCAACCGGGACCAACGACCAACGTGCATTCCAAAGCACGGAAACGCTCGCAAATGTAAATGCCACAAAGTGGTCACCCATCCGAGGACCAGCCATAGTGAAAGTTGCGTAACTCAGTGATCGTTTACAGAACACTGAGACCGCGGGGCCACTCTAATGAAAGGTTTAATATAGGTTCCATAATGTTACTGGGGGCAAGACTGACTTTGATTTAAGACTATATTTGACTAAAACGTAGAAGACAAAGATATAATTAAAAGACTAAAAAAATGGTTAAATTAAAACATTAATTAAACAAATACTTCCTTTTTTTGCCTTGGTAACACACACTGATTATTTTTTTATGATTTGTATTGAAGTTTAAATATTTTCTATGAATGTAATATATTTTGAAAAATATTATTATGTTTCTGAGTTATCTATTACATTTTGACGTGAATTCGTCTTTAAAATTGCTTCTATAGGGAAGTAATTTAAATAAACGGAATGAGAACCAAATTGGAGTAACATAGTGTTGCAGCTACATAGATATCTATCATCACTCACTATCAATTGCACCACTGGATAGCTAAAGGATTAAAAAAATATGGTAAGGAATGTAACACAATTCGCACAGTGGAGAGGGAAGCGCCGCCATTTTCAGGTCATTTTGCTAAAATTTATAAATAACCGGAATTAACGGTTACCACCGGGCTTCAGCTGGTTCTAAGATTATGGTGATCAGATAGATAATTAAAAATGAATACAAAAAAAATAGACAACACGAACGAAATAAGCACACTATTAGCACACACAGACAGGATGTTCACCGTTACACTTTGCGTCCGGAGCGCTCGCATACGGTTAGGCCCTATAGAGGCCGAGCACGCTAAGATTGTGATATGAACGCCGTGCCTGGGTTTTCGCGAACTTCTACAGTATGGGGTTCTTCAAAAGGGTTCTTAGAAGGTTTTTAAAGGGTCGACAGCGCGAGTGCTGCATCTCTGGTGCTGCAAACGTCCATAGGCTACGGTGACCGCTTTCCATCATTTAAAACTAACTACCATCTTTAACCTGTATCCCAGATGATGTAGTCATAGAAGAGAGGTCGCCAGGCTTCACGATCCATGCATTCTTCTTTCTCTTACTACAGATTGATTAATCGTTTCTTTTCGAGCAATTTGCTCACGTGGTCTTCGTATGTAAGTCTCGGTCTACTCTGACTTCTTTAACACTCTACTATTCATTAAAATTATAATTTTATAGCTTTAGAGCCGTCAGAGAATTCAAAAGATATTGTTGACACCAAAAGAAGGAGCCGTATAATTACTTTGACAAATGAACATAATGGAACTTTAATTATATGTCAAGCCGGAATGGATGACCAGAAGGACATGATGAAGTCCATAATCCATCTTCATCTAAATACATCTGCAGAACTGGACGACACTGCGATCACTGCTGGAATTATTGAAGGTGCACAAATGGCTACATCTGGTAACGGAAAATTTTATTATGTAACTTCTGCTTTTCGATCCTGAACAGCGCTTGCAGGTCAAACTAATATCTCCAGAATCAAATTATACCAGGTGTGATTCGGAAAACCGAATATAATTTCGGTATACGAGGTTAGTCGTGAAACAAAGGTTTATACTCTAGGTAACTTCAACGAGGACTCGACGGTGATTTGACCTTAAATCTCATTTTTGAGGTTATTTCAAGGTCATTCTCATTTTCCTTCAACCTCGTTTTCGAGGTTATTTCAAGGTCATTCACATTTTCCTTCAACCTCATTTTCGAGGTTATTTCAAGGTAAACCTCATTTTCCTTTGGCAGATCGTGGGCACTTGTGGCCTCCGAGGAAAGCGTCATTTTAGGGCATTCTCTTAACTGAGTTGCTGTGAATAGCCCTCGGGCCTATTCTGCGATCCGGTTAGGAAGAAGGCAGAACACCGCGGGGTTTAGTGGGTTACACGGCTCCAATTGGGCCGGGAGTACCACACATCGTTCCTGCTGAATGACATGTTGCTACTGTTATTGTCAAATTCGATATTCAACAAATCAATACCTACAAACATACATATCGTCACGCCTGTCTCTATATAATATATATATATATATATATAATATATATTATACTACTCTGGAGAGCGCTTCGCTCATTAAACAGTTATTATAATTGTCGACAAAAGGACATTATAAAAATAAAATACAATACAAGTATATACAATACAATTTAAGTATTTAAAGGCGGGATTGAATGGATGCCACGGGGATATACAATAATGTCATAGGTGAGGCCTTTTTTTTAGCTAGTGGATCATAATTTTTTTTTTTAGCTTGTGGATCATAATATATTTTTTTAACTAGTGGATCATAAAATAAAATTTCTAAGAATATTATTATTTTCAGATGCCAACAATATTTTTGAGATAATAATAATCGGTGTGGCGACGCTGTTCATTTTAGTCATCATAACGATTCTAACTATATTTTTCTACCGGAGACATTTGAATGCTAAAAATAAACACAATATCGAAATAAATAAACTGACTGACCAGGTAGGTTTATGATATAGTCGCAAGGTCTATATTCTACTATTGCTATATGTATATACACTTCGCACGTTCTAATCTTAGGAACTCAGGAACTACTGGTCGGATATGAAATTTTTTTTTTGAGTTGGAGGCCCCGTTTATCGTGGAAGGCTACATATATGTCAACACGCTACTACCCCGGAGAGCGGAGCAGTAATCATAAATGTCGACAAATCGTGCAAATTTTAATGCATTATTGTAGAATTTATAAGCGACGGGATTAAATAGGTGCGACGGGAGATCGAAGTATGACACGGGTGAAGCCATGGGAATCACTTAGTAAATAAACAAAAAATACAGATGTTACAATGTATGTATGTATGTAATGTATGTCGGTAACAAGTTCCCATGGAGAAAAGGTAAGGCAAATATTTACAGCGCGTCTTGAATAAAAATATTATTTTCACTGCAATGTGGCAGTGGTAGTATGCGACTGCCGCGGTAAGATCCCAGGTTCGATTCCCGGTTTGGAACAAATATTTTTGTGATCCACAAAGGTTTGTGTCAACGTTTTGGTGTATTATTTATATATGTTTATCAGTTATCTAGATCCCATAACACAAGCTTATTTTAGCTTACTTTGGGCTATATGGCGCTGCATAAATAATGTCCCACAATATTAATTTATCATTATTATTATTATTTCAGCCTGAAGAGTATGCCACACCTGAAGACTGTATCAATCATCCAGAAAATGCCATGAAACGTAATTCGTTGTACTGGAACAGTGATAGTAAGGTGATAGAAAATGATGATGATGCAATATATCACTACGTTAATGCTGACGGCCAATTGCAAAATGCTAGCATAAAAATGGGACACACAAATCAAAGGAACAAAAAAGAATTAAAAGAAACGAGAAATCCCAACTATTGTAACATGAACGTAGATTTAGAGAATTCTGAAACATGTCAAAATAATGACACTTACGAGTATGATTATGTTTATTCTGCACCATGGCACTATAAAGAATAAAAATGGTCTACGCGAGAACGTCGACAAGTGCGGACGCTTGCTGTATTTTCTAAAACTAGTGCATTTTTCTTGTTTTATGTGCGGGAGTGGTGGTTTCTTGGACATAAAAGTTAACGTGCTATAGTGAAAGACAATTATATAAATGGAGTGAAATGCTATTTTCTATTTTGCCGCGTAAACCCCACTGAAAACCAGAGTATAACAACTACCATTATACTGGGGTTTGACTGACCTTGACTTATGACTAGACTAAGACGTATAGGACTGGGACATTTCAGATAATATAAAAGAAGATTAAAAAAATATGAATTAAGATTTGGCTAAAAGGTTTTTTTGTAATAATTACAATAAGGGATAATAATTATTATACACGACAAGACGCAAACTTTTGTTAACGAATCGCATCTTAAGCTGATGCATGCAGTTTCGTGAACCCCAAATTTTTTGAAAATCTATTTTTTCAAATCTATTTATTACCAAGATCCCTCGAAAATCTCAGAGTAGTTTAGTTCCAATGGTAGTATCCACAGATTAAAAATGAGTACTATGCGTGCCAATGGTCTCACTACAGGGGATGCCAACGACCGTGCGTAGTGGAGGAGAAAATTGTAGGAAAGTGGACCCCGGGCGTCATCATCATCCAAGCGTCTGTCCCAGTTGCGTCTCGCGACGTCCGGGGTCCGCTTTCCTACATTTTCTCCTCCACTTCGCACGGTCTTCGGCATCCCCTGTAGTGAGACCATTGGCACGCATGCCAGCCCTTACGACGTCAAGCCAGCACTTCTTGGGTCTTCCCCTCTTACCGGGACCCGGCGGGGCTGACATGGCCAGACATTTGTTACCTACGTAGCCCGGCGGTAGCCGCAAGACGTGACCATACCAACGAAGGCGACACTCTTGCAACTTGTCTGCAATGTCACGGACGTGAAGGCTGCCGCGGATGCGAGAGTTTCTCCCGCGGTCCATCCGCGTGACCCCACACATCCACCGCAGCATCTTCATTTCCGTGACACGCAGCTCCTGCTTGTGTCGCTCCAATATCGGCCACGTCTCACTGCCATGTAAAAGGACAGGTCTAATAATGGTTTTGTAGACCTAATGACACCGGTCATCTCTCGCCATTTGGCCCACGCGGCAGCAATGCGTGACTTGACATCGCAATCGATGTCACTGGACGTGTGAAAAACAGATCCCAGGTATTTAACCTGGTCCGTGCGCTCGACCAAATCACCGCCTATGCGGACGGATGTGGGATCTGTCGAGTTTAGTGCCAAGTACTCGGTCTTCGCCACATTTAGTTTCAGACCGCCGTTCTCAAGCGTCTCCTTCCACGCCTTTACGGGCGTCGCGAGACGCAACTGGAACAGACGCTCGGATGATGATGGTAGTATCCACAAATACAATAGACTTAGATTTTAATTAAATCCCACAATTATTTTTAAATTAACTTTTAATCCATTTAGACCCATTTGGGTCTAAATGGATTAAAAGTCGGTATACAACGAGAAAAATAGAAAAAAAGAAATTCACAGTGTCAGGTGACAACATTAATTGTCCATTGTTGTCATGGTACTCTCATTTAGAAACGACCATCACTAGGGTTAGAAAGGTCTTATGGTTATTTAAAACCTTGCGACACGTAAAGAGGCCACCATTACTAAATAATATTTATATGCCCTTGGCACGATCTATTATAACATTCCAGTATGGGGTGGTGCCGTGGTGGTGCTACTAAAATCAAGTTTTTGGAATTAGCAAGAGCCCAAAGAGCGTTAAATATATTTACCTATCACGCCTTATCCCCGAAGGGGTGGCAGAGGCATATTATATGCCCACTTTTCACCATGTGTATTCCTGTCCCACGTAAGAGGTGGTGAAGCCCATTGCCGTGTTGAAATTAAGGTTATGTATTTAGGCCCTATAGGTAACCCACTGAGTTTCTATATAGAGACAGTGATTTACTGATAGTTAGGAAACTATACCTTCTTAATATAATCTTAAATCTGTACTAAACTTACATTTAAACAAAATAAATACAAAATTATTGCCTCTGTGGCGCGGTGGGAGTGTAACCGACTGCTACGCAAGAGGTCCCGGGTTCGGTTCCCGGATCGGAACAAATATTTGTGTGATCCACAAATGTTTGTTTCGGAGTTTGGGTGTTTACTATGTATAATATGTATGTATTTAGAAATATATAAGTGTGTTTATCAGTTATCTAGATCCCATAATACAAGCTTATATTAGCTTACTTTGGGCTAGATGGCTCTGTGTGAAAAGTGTCCCACAATATAATATATACACACAAACGCACGCGCGCGCGCTTAAGACAATTTAAAAGGACTAGTAAAATCGTTCTAGGCGCGCGCGCACACTCACCCATACGCACAAGATATACAAATTCCTACTTCAAATTGTTATTCTGTAGATCTTAATTAATCTATGACTATTTTGTTAATATTAAGTTTCGTCATTGTAAACTGATTTATGGGTAGAAGCGAGTCAACCCCGTTACAAGTATTTATGTAACTTATTTGGATCGTTTCAATCTTTAATTTGTATGACACTGTATGAGGTGAATTAAAACCTTTTTTTTTTCTATTGTTATATGATCCTTCTTTCTCCTCCTCGCCATTTCCGCGCATACTGCTCGTAACGTATTAATACTGTATATGCTACAATAAAATAAAATATTACTTACCATAAACATACGTCGTCTTCGTCTATTCATTTCTGCATAGTTCCTGTACCTACAGCAACCAAGGATTTCAAAGGCTAAAACCTCACATGGTGTCTGAATCGAGTGGACATTGTAAGTACATGCTATTTTCAACTAAAACAAAATGTCGGAATCAGACAAGACAAAACTCAATTACAAAGAATTGCTCCACTTGATATGACGAACACAAACATGCCGATTCACTTAGAATCCATAAAAAAAAAAGCCTTCCTAAGTTCTCAGGTGGGCCCGTTCCGAATCGGAGGTCACCTAAAATATTTTAAATTTAGCTTTAGTTTTAGTGTATGATCTTTTGTAGATATAAAATAGATAATATTACACTAGATGACTTAATACAAAAGTTCGACAAACATTTCATGCCCTAAATTAACTTTATAATGGAACGTCACAAATTGTTTAATCGCCGCCAAAGCGCGCTTTATGATAGCATGTTACGAGACGTCTTTAGCCTGAACTTGAATTCAAAAAATATTTACATCAAAGAAAAAAAATACTAGACAAGGCCAATACTGTTAGCAAAATGCTTGGAAACAACCGAGATATACGCTCAAATCCTGAAAGAGCAAGTCACAGGACAAACACGGAAGAAACCAAGCTTTGAAAGCAGAATACAATCACAGTCAAGATCTAAACTGACAATGTCAAGAATTTCATCTGGCAATCTGTCCTCTCTGACTAACCTGTCAGGGATGCAGCGTGAAGATAGTTAGTTAGTCAGTTTATATACTAGGTAGCCGCAGTCGCAAAGGTGTAACCTATGCTAGCAGCATAAATAAAATTGTTTTTGAAACCTATAAAGTCTGTGAGGGGTCAACAAACATCATCGAAACTCAGTAATATCAGAAACCAGGATGGCAGTTTTCTAAAAGGAGAAGAATGTGTGCTAAAAGATGGAAGGATTATTTTGAAAGCTTATATGAAAAAGAGGATATGGAAGCACAAACGAGTTCTTGGGAAAGGAATGAACTAAGCAACGAAAGCATCATAAGTATAGAAGAAATTGTGGAAGCATTGAGTAGTATGAAATTGGTTAAGGCTGCTGGATTTGATACGATTTCTGTCGAAATGCTGAAAGCGGGACATGGATTAAAAAGGCGGTACAGCTGGCAAGCTACCACGCTACCGCCTTTTTAATCTTAGAGTGCGTATGGTTTAAAAATGAATGAACTGACTGTCAAATGCCTCCTATACGCTGATGACCAGGTAATACTGGCATCATCGGCGGAGGAGTTGCAGTTGATGGTTAACATTATGCATGATGCGCTAAAAAGCAAAGGAATGAAAGTGAATGTATATAAGACATAATTAATGTTTTTTGAAAGAGAGGAAAGTATGACGGATTGCTCGATTTTTGTAGAAGGAAAACGAGTGGAACAGGTGAAAGAATTTGTATATTTTGGTTCAAAATTTGTGAGAGATGAAAAGTGTGATTGTGACACTGAACGAACAGTTTTGGCTGGAAATCAAATGAATGGAGCCATGTACACCTTTATGAGCAGTCAGAACGTGTCTGAGAAGGCAAGACTGGCTGTGCATAGAGGAGTACTTGTTCCTACACTCATGTATGGCAGTGAAAGTAGGTGTGACAAATACAAAAAAATGCAGTGGAAATGAGAAGTCTGCGGAGTATAGTTGGAGTGAAACTGATGAACAAAGAAAGGAACAGTATGATAAAGAAACATTGCGGTATGGTAGAAGAAGTAGTGACTAAGATAGAAAAAGGAATGTTTAGATGGTTCGGACACGTGGAGAGGATGGATGAAAGTAGACTAACGAAACATTTTTATCAGAAGAGAGTGAATGGGCAAACTGGTAAGGGGCGACCTCGACGTACATATGTCAATCAAATAGAAGACTTTTTGAAAAAAGGTCAGTTCAAGAGTACTCTTAACCGGCGCGTGTGTATGAAAACCCTTATAAAAGTGGAAGAAGCGAAAATTGTATGCCAGGAGCGTAGCAAGTGGAAAGCCATAGTCTCTGCCTACCCCGATGGGAGACAGGCGTGACGATATGTATGTATGTATGTATAAGTTTTAGTGTCAAGCGCTCGTGGCCCCGCGGTCTCAGTGTTCTGTAAACGATCCTCGGATGGGTGACCACTTTGTGGCATTTACCTTTGTGAGCGTTTCCGTGCTTCGGAAGGCACGTTAAGCCGTTGGTCCTGGTTGCCAGTAAAATGGCAGTCGTTAAGCCTGGTTGAAGGCCTTATCGGCTTGAAAAATTTCAACAGCAGGTAGTCACAACCTGCGTCTGTCCATTTCACCACGGCAATGGGCTCACCACCTATTACGTGGGACAGGAATCCACACGGTGAAAAGTGGGCATATAATATGCCTCTGCCACCCCTTTGGGGATAAGGCGTGATGGATATTTATTTTTTTATTTATAAATTTTAGCGAAGCGTTAAATCAAACTAAATATTTTCCCATAGACAACATGATTTTTGCGGATAACTTTTTTATTAGATCGAATTTTGAAATTCGGGCTTCGTCACGACCTGCACAATTTGAATAGATTTCCGTAGCAGAAAAAAAAAATCCTAATACGGATAAGAAATGGCGAAGTTCTGCCCGGTGTTACAAACGCCATTGAAGTCGCCATGGGAGCTTCGCTTCGCTTCGCTCAATTATACATAAGAAACACCCAAACTACAAAACCAACATTCGTGGATCACACAAATATATTATTATTATTCGCGCATACACTACCACTGCGCCACTGAGGAAATAAATATCATTAGGAGATAAGATAGTTGCGGTGGGATCCTACCTAGATTTTTGTGATCCAAACCAGTCCGCAGTAAACCAAATAGCAGATTAGTTCCAATGGTAGTATCCACAGATTAAAGTGTAAGAAGTGCTTACTTGGCGTCGTAAGCGAGAATAGGCGTGCCAATGACCTCATTACAGGCGATGCCGACGACCGTGCAAAGTGGAGGAGAAAAAGTAGGAAAGCGGAGCCTGGGCGTCGCGAGACGCAACTGGGACAGTCGCTCGGATGAAGATACGAGTAGTAGTATCCACAGATAAGATAGGACATGTATTTTAATTTAGGTCAACAATATTTTAAATTTATCTGTTAAAATTACGCGAATGTTCTAAAACAGGTTATATTAATGCTCGTGTGGTTTTGAATTAATATTTAATAATTAAAACACTAATTTTATGCTTCGCTTCTATGAGTACAGGTATAACCCCAAGTTTTAAACTGAATATATTTATGTAAATTATATGTGTAATTATTTTTGAAGCGCTCTTGGCCCCGCTGACTCGGTGTTCTGTACACGAGCTTAATGCAGTGTTAAGCAACATTCGCTATAGGTGATCCTTGGATGGATGACCACTTTGTAGAATTTTCATTTGCGAGCGTTTCCGTGTTTCAGAAGGCACGTTAGGCCGTTGGTCCCGGTTGCCAGTAAAATGGCAGTCGTTAAGCCTGGTTGAAGGCCTTAAGGGCAGCTTGAAAAATTTCAACAGCAGGTCGCCACAGCCTGCGCCTGTCAACACGGCAATTGGCTCACCACCTGTACGTAAGACAAAAAAATGCATACGGCGAATAGCGGGCGTATAATATGCCTCTGCCTACCCCTTCGGGGATAAAGGCGTGACAATATGTATTTATGTTATTTTTTAAAATGTGACAGAAACGACGAAATTCACAAGTACAAAGCAATCAATTGTCACTCGTACTCTACCAGAAACTCCTAACTCTATATGACCTCCGCCGGCTTTGCCTGTGACATGATTATTGAACCACCATCCATTAGATTCTCTCGCGTTTACTTTTACAGAAATGTATGAAAATTTACCCGACTTGTTGACATTTACAGAAAGAAGAAAGAAATGAAAGAAAAATAATGTTTTCAGTGCACAGATAAAATTGTAGGTTTAAATCTATATATATAAAAATGAATCCATATTTCCCTTGGTCACGCCATCACGCGTGAACGGCTGGACCGATTTGAAAAAATCTTTTTGTATTGGATAGCCCATTCACTGAGGAAGGTTCTAAGCTCTACATATGTCATCATGCCACTACACAGGAGAGCGGAGCAGTGATTATAAATGTCTACAAATCAGGGAAACTTATGCGACGGGATTAAAAAGGTTGCCACGGGGTTTGAAGTATGTCACGGACGAAGTCGGGCCGGTCAGCTAGTACTAAATAAAATACACACTGAAAAGGTAGTCAGTTCAGCTGAGTGCAGAGTACATTACAGTAATGTACTCTGCGCTGATTTTCAACTGGCCCCTGAAATATATAAAATAAATAAATAACAATAATAATAAATGGCCCCGCGGTCTCAGTGTTCGGAGAAGCGCTCGTGGCCCCGCGGTCTCAGTGTTCGGTAAACGATCACTGAGGTACGCAACTTTCACTATGGCTGGTCGTCGGATGGGTGACCACTTTGTGGCATTTACATTTGCGAGCGTTTCCGTGCTTCGGAAGGCACGTTAAGCCGTTGGTCCCGGTTGCCAGTAAAATGGCGGTCGTTAGGCCTGGTTGAAGGCCTTATAGGCGGCTTAAAAAATTTCAACAGCAGGTAGCCACAACCTGCGTCTGTCTATTTCAACACGGCAATGGGCTCACCACCTATTACGTGGGACCGGAATCCACACGGTGAAAAGTGGGCATATAATATGCCTCTGCCACCCCTTCGGGGATAAGGCGTGATGGATATTTATTTATTTTTTTATTTAATAATAAATACAAAATAAATACCATTACTGTTTCGCTCTCCTGGGTAATAGCGTGATGAAATATAGCATATAGCCTTCCTCGATAAATGAATATCCAACACAAAAATATTGTTTTAATTCAAATCATTAGTTCCTGAGATTAGCGCGTTTAACCAAACCAAACAAACAAACTCTTTGGCTTTATATATTCCCAATTTTATGACATTTATTATTTCTGCTCCGCTCTCCTGGGTAGTAGCGTGATAATAATACTTTTATTAATAATAAATATATATATAATAAATATAATATATATATAATATATACTTTTATATAGTTTATAGTATATATTATATTAATATAAATATAATATATACTTTTTTTAAAATTAAGGAATATGATGATATATAGCGTTACTAGATAAATAAATTTTTTATTGATATAGGTGTGTCAAAATAAATTAAAATCATCTACTTGTCAAATAAAAGGACTACAGGTAACAAATCCAGTTAGGGTTTGGAAGGTAAGGCCTGGAACAACACTTACAGTTAAGAAGAGAATCATCATCATCATCATCCGAGCGTCTGTCCCAATTGCGTCTTGCGACGCCCGGGGTCCGCCTTCCTACATTTTCTCCTCCACTTCGCACGGTCGTCGGCATCCCCTGTAGTGAGACCATTGGCACGCATGTCATCCCTTACGCCGTCAAGCCAGCACTTCTTTCTCATTCTTCACATTTAAAAAGAGAATATCCATGAAAATATTAAGCCTTATAGACAACGGAATTTGAAGCAAAACAAGTCAAAATTTCTCGGATACCCAGACGTGCATGTATGAAGCGATTAATTAATCTGCAGGAAGGGAAAGAAGTATGAATGGAGTTTAATGCTTAGCGATCTGTCCTCTCTGATTATGTCAGGGATACAATGTGAAGAATTGAATTCTTTATACGATCCTTGTAAGAATCATGATTTTTTTCTAGAAATTCCTTCGAATCGAGGAATTCCATTATTTTCATTATGCTTATCGTTTACGCCTTAATCTCCGAGGGTCGGAAGAGTCATATTATACGCCCACTCACAAGTTGAAAGCCTTATGGGCGGCTTGAAAAATTTAATAGCCTGTAGCCACAACCTGCGTCTGTCACGGAATGGACTCACCACCTATAATGTGGGACTGAAATGCACAAGGTGAAAAGTGGGCCTATAATATGCCTATGCCTTCGGGGATAAGGCGTAATCGACAAAAAAATCCTTCTAAGAAATATAGAATTGTCTTGAAATTCCACCGTATCGAGGAATTCCATTATTTCGCGATTACGATTGTTACAAATCTACATTACATTGTAACACAATCATTACCGAAGTTTAATGTTTAGAGAAGAATTGATCATTCGATTGTTCGGAACGTTTGTTTCCAAACAGATACGTGCCTAAGACACTCATTGTAATTCGTACGTTTTATTTTAGTATTATTTTAACACTTCTGTCGATAACTGTGTTTTTAACATTTTAGGTTCTTTTGTGTTTTTATGTTATCTTTTAAAAGTGTTTGTTGTTAATATAAAAGTGTAGTGAATAAACAAACTGAAGAAGAACTTGCACGTTTTGGTAAATATTTTTAAATTTAATTTTAATATACGAAAATGGAACACTTATGGAGGTGTTCGAGAATATCCGATTTTTGCGCATATAGCTGACGCGTTAAAACAGAAATGTGCAGGCCTATATTTCACCGTAAGCATTTTCTGTCCCATGTAAAAGGTGGTGAGCCGTGAGCAGGTGTTGAAAAGCACAGGCACGGGTTGTGGTGAGCGGTTGTTGTAATTTTCCTAGCCTCCCAATGGTCTTTTACTTTGTTTAACCACTGCTATGCTACTGACAACCGAGACCAGCAGCGTATCATGTCTTTCAAAGCACGAAAACGCTCATAAATAGCTACACCACAAAACTTTCACCCATTCGAGGACCAGCCATAGCGAATGTTATAATATTGGCTGCTACGAGCAGTTTTGGTTGGTTTTTTATTTGAGAGCGACTGCCATAACCTAACCTAACCTGACTCCATGAGGGCGCTTGCTTCGTCGTTGCCTTATCTATTGATCACCAGGTGCACCTCTAGCAAGTGAGGTCGCTTGGGCCACGGAGATCTTAGTGGGGCTCTATACACCCTTAACATCAAAGATTGACAATATTAAAAAAAAATGTGCAAGTACTCAGATACCCAACGTAGATGTGTAAAACTATTGATGAATCTGTAGGAAATGAAATAAGTATGCATGGACTATGGATAACTTCAGGGGCTAGAACATTGCCCTGGCTAGGCAAAGGTTACGGGTTCAATACCCGTCCTGAACCAAATTGTCTTATTTCACTTTAATGAAAAAAATACGATAAAGTTAGCAAACTGATGGCTTTAAAAAAATACATATCTATAGATTGAGTGGAGTCCATCGCATCAATGTTTAAGGGCCGTATTCCAGAACGTTTGTCAACACTCAAGAAACACTTGAGGGTAGATTTTACAAGGCAAAATCTAGTCTCAAGCGTTAATCGAGTATTGAGAAACGTTCTGGAATACGGTCCTAAAAATAGTTGTAACACTGTTAATTAGTATCGAGTTGTTGAGTAGCTCGGTAGATGACTCAGGAATTTTAACTTGTTTCGGTATGGTTCGGGTAGTTCAGTGGCTAGAACACTGTCCTGGTTATCAAAGGTCACGGGTTCAATCCCCTTCCTGAACCAAGAAGCATTTTTTCACTTTTATAAACAGAATATGAGAAAGTTATCATAATATTTGCTTTAAAAAAATGTGCTCCAAAATTTGATAAATTCGAGGTAATAAAACTATCTTGATCTAAAACACTTGTACATTCCACTTATTTACTACTTAAACCTAACTAGTACAAGTGTTTTAGTTCAAGATGTGTAGCAAGTTCCACCAAGTGCCATCAATCAACAGTGTAAACAGTGTGATAAAACTAGTCTTAAGGTTTCTTGTATGCCAGATATTGTAAGATATTCTAAGATGATCTCCGCCATTCGCTTACTTTGGGAGAGATGGCGCTGGGTAAAAAAATCCTACAATGACAGTCTTGGATAAATTATTAACTACATAATTACCTTGTTGACACGACCATGAAATTATGAAACATGCAAGATATTGTTGTATAACTAGCTGAAGAGCGGGGCTCTGCTCGCGTGGCATATTTCCCGCAATCGTTTCCCACAAAAAATATATTTTTAATTTTTAAAGTGAATCTTCTTTATCCGACATTGAGAGAAATTTTATACACACATAATGTCACGCCTGTATTCCCGAAGAGGTACGCATAAAAAACACCCACATTTCACCGTATGCCTTTTTATCCCACGTAACAGGTGGTGAGCCCATTGCCGTTTTGAAATGGACAGGCGCAGGCTGTGGTGACATGCTGTTAAAATTTTATAGCTGTAATAAAAACCGAACACAACACTTCAAATAATCATAAAAAAATTATGAAATTCAAATTATATATATAAATCACAGTCAGAGACTACCAGGACTTTAATTGGTCGTGCTAATTAGTGTCAAGCACATTAGACTTTTTAGCCTTTTTGTTACCACCTCACTAAAAGGCAACGGGTTCAAAATTTCTTCCAAATTTAACATCTAAAATAGACACATTTTATTAAATTTATTCGGCCCTTTAGACCCACCCCAGTTTTGTGCTTCGGAAGGCACGTTAAGTAGTTGGTCCCGGTTGCTAATAAAATGGCAGTCGTTAAATCAAGTTGAAGACCTTATGGGCGGCTTAAAAATTTCAACAGCAGGTAGCAACCTGCGTCTGTCTATTTCAACACGGCAATGGGCTCACCACCTATTACGTGGGACAGGAATACACATAGTGAAAAGTGAGCATATAATATAAATGCCTCTGCCACCCCTTCGGGGATAAGGCGTGGTAGATAAATATAAATAAAATAAAAATCGTCACGTGTTTCGGTTACGCGGCATGTTGTTTTGAAGTGAAACTTCTTTATTTACGTATGAGAAAAAAAATATAACAATAAAAAATGTCGTTAAGAAGTTTCACTTGTTACCTGTGTACTCTGGTACTCAACAATTTTATTCTTTAAACATTTTCGGATCCTTCTTTGACGGGAAAATGTCAAACGTGAAAATTTGTATGGATGTATACATCCATACATATTTTTTTCACTTTTAAAATTGTTTTGCCGTAGGAATACGGGAATAAAATCTAGCCTTAGTTAATCCTTGTATCATGAGCAATCTGCCAGTGAAAATTCGCCTTAGGTTGAATTGTATGTGTGATAAACATACTTCTATACACACAGGGTCGTTTGTAAAACACTAGCAATGCCATGAACACGGCAATGAGCTCACCACCTGTTACGTGGGATAAAGATACTTACCGGGAAATGTGAGCATATAATATGCCTCTGCCACCCCTTCGGGGATTAAGGCGTGAATGATAAGTATAATTTATTTAAAACATATTCACTTTTCTTATCTGGTCAGTCGTTAATTACCTTATTTAGCTACACCTAATTAAGCCTAATGACGATTTCTAAATTTAGAGCTCTTTAATAAAGCCTAATAAACTCTTTAGCAAACCTAAAATAAATTTAAACCAAGATTATAAAGGGATCGATCTTCGGGGACACAGCAGGTCGCCGCAGCCTGCGCCTGTCCATTTCAACACGGCAATGGGCTCACCACCTGTTACGTGGGACAAAAATGCATACGGTGAAATGTGGGCGTTTAATATGCCTCTGCCTATCCCTTCGGGGATAAAGGCGTGACAATATGTATGCATGTATGTATTATAAAGGGACAAAAATGCAATAGGGAAGATTTGTCTGTGTTCGATATACTCTAAATATGGAAGTTGTTAATGAAAGTGTCAGCCATAAGCTGAAGAATGCATGCTCCGTTGGTTTGGACACGTCCAACGATTGAGCGAGGGACAATTGACGAAGAAAATTCTGTAAAAGTAGAGAAAAGAAAGAGTCAGGGTAGACCGAAGCACATACGAAGACCACGTGAGCATACTGCTCAAAAACTAAAATTTCAAAGTCATTGGATACCCAGATGTGCGTGTATGAAACGCCCACGACCGCGACCTCTGAGATTGCCATTCCACTAATGTAACAAAGCCCGCGGGCGTTGTGGGCGAAAGTTATAAGTAGAACGCACTTTTAGCGCCAAATCGAAATTGAAAACCGAAACTTTAAAATGTAATTTAAAAATTTATTTCAATATGGATTCTCGTAAATTTATTGTTGCATTTTTGACAAAACTGTTGGTTTACAAACAAGTTCCAATGCAACATCACTATCTGGATGCAAAAATGTAATTTGTTTTGTCGCCATTGTTCTTATTTTGAATATTCCCGCTAAGTGTTGGTAAAAGCCTACTCGGACCCACCTATATTTTGTGGGCGATCTGGGCGTTATGCGGTCGCAAACAGTGACGTAATGTATGACGTCATACGATCGCCCGGAACGACCGCAGGCTTTAGGTGGAACGACACATTGGGTGTTACGATCGTTGCGGGCCAATTGTGAAATGGGTAAAACACAAAAAGAAGTATAAAGAAGAAAAGAAAAAAAGTATTAAAAAAATAAAAAGAAAAGATAAAAGGTGAAAAAAACAATGAATCAAAGAAAAAAAATAAAAAAACTTCAAAAAGAAGTGTGTCACAGGCGTCGCCGGGGAGCATAGCATTAATGCAGTGTTAAATTCTTATTTAAAAATAACCTACCTTATATTGTTGAAATAAAATACAAGTTTGAGTAGATATTAAACTTCTTTTTTTAAACTGTTAATTGACTTCTTTTGTTCTTTGTTCTGACTGACTAAAATAAAAATAAAAACAATGATATTGGTGGTCAAGGCATATAGCCTTGACCACCAATATCATTGTTTTTATTTTAATTGTACATTACCTAAATTATTAGACATTTTGGTAACAAAATTCCTAGTCTGTTCAACTTTTATTTTAACTTTTTTTATTTGTTAGTTGTATTATTTTTAAATCATGAGTTGGATCAGATTGAAGGAAAAACAGAAGGTTAAATTGTGATCAGTTTTATAAATAACTGCGTTATTGTGTAGCATCCTAGATTGTGGTAAATGAACCCTTTTTATGATAAGCCGAGTGTATTATTAAGAACGACTAGTTGACCCGTATATAGAACAAACCAGGATAAAAAGTAACCTATGTGTTATTCTGATGTATAAGCTATTCTGATTGTAAAGTTTCATTAAAAATCATAACGATTACTGTGTTATCAGCATCTTGCGAAATGGCTAGTCCTTACTTGAATTACCACTTTGTTGTATTTCTATTTACGAGCGTTTCCGTGCTACGGAAAGCACGGTAAGTCGTGAATCCCGGTTGCCATTAACATGGCAGTCGTTTACCCAAGTTGAAGGCCCCCTTTTTTTCGTGTGGATATCCTCATGGATGCTATGTGTGACTGCTAGCGACTAAATCCACTCGTTTTCCTTCCATCTGTCTATGGCCAGGTGTCCCGGGTGAGCCCTCGGAAGGATAGCCCCAGGGCTCCGACAGACTACCCGCTACCGCAGGCTCGTTCAGGGTGGGTTCGGGCGTGTATACTGCCTCTTTGGGGTGTTCGAGTGTTATCTCGCTTCTTTTGGGGGTTCGGGTGTTATACAACTTCCTTAAAGGGGTGCACTACATGCGTGCCCTATTTAAAATTTTCAACTACAGGTCTTGTCCATTTCAATACGTTAATGGGCTCACCACCTGTTATGTGGACCAAAATGCACACGGAGTGGGCGTATAATATACCTCTAAGCCGCCACTCCTTCGGGGACTAAGGCGTGATTGATACATACATTAGTTATTTAAATCTTCAATGGACTGAGCAGGTGTCAGGTGCTTTCGAGTTTATAAAGGTGTGCAGCTATGTCACCATTTTTAGCAGCCTTAAAAAACAAGAATTTAGAAAAGAAGGAAGATATTCGTTAATTTTGTCGATTCTTTTCGTTCAATCTGAAATCTTGTGAAATTGCTCGCTTGGATTTAAAGAAATAAAGTGTTAGCTGTGAGGGGACGCCTGGCAGATATGAAACATCGAAATTATTTACAAAAAATAAAAAACAATAGAAATAATTATTAATTAATTATTTAAAAAAATTGTTTAATTATGTAGTACTAGTTGACGCCCGCGGCCATTGGAATGCGTGATGAAGTTTTCCCTTTCCCGTTTCCCTCAGAAACTAGTTTCTGGGATAAAAAGTAGCCTATGTGTTATTCTGAATAAATATAATATTATTGTAAAGTTTCATGAAAATCCATTCAGTAGATTTTGCGTGAAAGAGTAACAAACATCCATCCATACTCGCGTTTATAAAATTAGTAATGATTATTAATTATTAATTAATAAAAAAATAATAATTAATGAATAAATATTAGTTATTTATTTATTTGAATTGATATGAATTTGAAGTGCTCGTGGCTCCGCGGTCTCAGTGTTCTGTAAACGATCACTGAGTTACGCAACTTTCACTATGGCTGGTACTCGGATGGGTGACCACTTTGTGGCATTTACATTTGCGAGCGTTTCCGTGCTTCGGAAGGCACGTTAAGCCGTTGGTCCCGGTTGCCAGTAAAATGGCAGTCGTTAAGCCTGGTTGAAGGCCTTATGGGCGGCTTAAAAATTTCAACAGCAGGTAGCCACAACCTGCGTCTGTCTATTTCAACACGGCAATGGGCTCACCACCTATTACGTGGGACAGGAATCCACACGGTGAAAAGTGGGCATATAATATGCCTCTGCCACCCCTTCGGGGATATGGCGTGATGGATATTTATTATTTATTTATGTATTATTTTAAAAAATATTGGACTACGTATAGTACATATATACCTACCATCATTATATAGCGTTGTGGTGCGTCGCCATGGCCAGATTCTCATCACACCAAAAATCAGGTTTACCCTCGCCTATATAGATGTTTGTTTCACATCAAAAGTCCATATATCACCATATTTGAACCAATTTAAATGAAACCAATAATGCATTTTTTATCCAAACCTTCCTCATGAATCACTCTACTTATTGGTGGAAACCATTGGAGCCTGAGTCGGCATTTAATTAGTTTATCACAGTCATCCAGACAGTTATTTTTTATGTATATATTCACAGATTACTCGAAGACGCCTGAACCTATCCGTAAATTTGATTTTAATTCCAAAATCCATAGGGAAAATTATCTAGGCCCCATTATCTCTTTAAAATTTCATCATAATAGGTCTAGCGGTTTTTGAAAAATCAATAGAAATTGAAAGTTCGTATCATTAATTGAGAAATATGCCAATAATTTCAAAAAATAAATTACAATGAATTTTATAGTACAATCAGCGATACACAAATCGATTAATTAGCTGTAGTCATGCTAGTAAAATTGATTTTCATAGCCATAATTCCATTTTTGGTATTTATTGGGCTTGAATTCATTGCCAAGACTCGTATGTATGGATTATTTTCTGTTAATATTAATGTTTATAATAATAATAATAACTTTATTATTTTTTTTCTTTCACAAAGGTTACTTATGATAAGCATTTATCACATACTTACTACTAATAAAAAAACCCTTGTGAGAGACTGGTATCTGAACTAGGAAGATCCTGTCAAACAGATTACCAGGTTTCCCACACACATAACAAAAATGAAAAAAAAAATGAAAAATAAAATTACAACCTTTTGTTGTAATTTTATTTTTCATTTTTTTTTTTACATTTAAAGGCGTGGAAGGAGACGCTCGAGAACGGCGGTCTGAAACTAAATGTGGCGAAGACCGAGTACTTGGCACTAAACTCGACAGATCCCACATCCGTCCGCATAGGCGGTGATTTGGTCGAGCGCACGGACCAGGTTAAATACCTGGGCCCCAATTCTCGGTCATACGACTCGAAAGCGTAGACGTAAATTTACTGGTGAAATGTCTTTTGTCTCTTATTACACCGTTTATAGATATGAAACAAATGACATTTCACCCGCAAATTTCCGTCTACGCTTTCAAGTCGTATGGTCGAGAATTGGGGCCCAGGGATCTGTTTTTCACACGTCCAGTGACATCGATTGCGATGTCAAGTCCCGCATTGCTGCCGCGTGGGCCGAATGGCGGGAGATGACCGGTGTCCTAAAATGCCGATCCGGTTGAAGGAACAGGTCTACAAAACCATTATTAGACCTGTCCTTTTACATGGCAGTGAGACGTGGCCGATATTGGAGCGACACAAGCAGGAGCTGCGTGTCACGGAAATGAAGATGCTGCGGTGGATGTGTGGAGTCACGCGGATGGACCGCGTGAGGAACTCTCGCATCCGCGGCAGCCTTCACGTCCGTGACATTGCAGACAAGTTGCAAGAGTGTCGCCTTCGCTGGTATGGTCAAGTCTTGCGGCAACCGCCGGGCTACGTAGGTTACAAATGTCTGGCCATGTCAGCCCCGCCGGGTCCCGGTAAGAGGGGAAGACCCAAGAAGTGCCGGCTTGACGTCGTAAGGGATGACATGCGTGCCAATGGTCTCACTACAGGGGATGCCGATGACCATGCGAAGTGGAGGAGAAAATGTAGGAAAGCGGACCCCGGGCGTCGCGAGACGCAACTCGGACAGACGCTCGGATGATGATGAATGTGTTTTGTTAACATTAAGGGAGAGTGCATTACTGGAGAGCCATGTATTGACTAGATTAAGGCCGGTCTGCGCATATTTAAAAGTCTCCTCCCAATCTTCCGCACTAAAAATTAAGGTCGTGTCATCGGCATAACTAACAATCTTTCCATTTGAAAGACAAAGTTCGCAAAGGTCATTTATGAATATGAGGAACAGGGTAGGGCCAAGTATACTTCCCTGAGGAAGGCCACAACGTACTTCTAAGTCCTCACTAATCAGACTGTCAATTTTGACGCATTGGTATCGATTTGTTAAATAACTTTGAAAAAGTTCAAGTTGTATACCTCTTATATAAGTTATCTAACTTTTGCAAGAGCAGTGGTGTAGAGACTGTGTCAAAAGCTTTAGCTAAATCCTAAAAGACTGCGACTACCTTCTTCTTTTCTTCTAATTTAGTGATTATATGGCCAATTAGTTCGTGAACTGCATCACTGGTAGATTTATGTCTACGAAATCCAAATTGAGATTTTAGATTCTAAATATTGTATTAGTCTGTTGTTTATGGCTCTCTCTAGGACTTTAGAAAATGTTGGTAATATAGATATTGGTCTATAATTGTTGACACAGTCTCTTGCACCGCGCTTATGTATGGAATGAATAAGAGATCGTTTGAAGGCAGTCGGAAAGATACCTGTATTTATAACTAAATTACAAACATGAGTGAGTGGTGGTACAATTAAATAATACATTTATACATGCATATGCAGCCTTTAAAGCACATTTTTTTTTAATTATTTTGTGGCCCGGTTACGAAGACCTTTTAGCCACCTTTTAAGCAAACATTCTGCAATGACACTAGTGAGGTTCTACTGTTTTCATCTCTCTTATTATTTTTATGATTTTAAAGCTAAGTAGAAGTGTACTTGCTAATTTATGTGTGTTTAATATAATGTTTTACTTTTTTCTTTTTTTCTATACAATGTACAACAATATAAAATAACAGTTTAATCCGAAACGCTTATATGTTCTACTAACTTATAATAATACCAAAAAGTAATAAGGGACACATTTTCACACAGTGCCATTTAGCCCAAAGTAAGCAAATTTTAGCTAGTGGCGTGAGATCTAGACAACTGATAAACATACTTATATATTTCTAAATACATACATTTTATACATAGGAAACACCCAAACTCCGAACACACATTTGTGGATCACGTAAATATTTTGTTCCGACACGGAAATCGAATCTGGGACCCCAGGGCGGCAGCCGCATGCTCTACCACTTACGCACAGAGGCAGTCAAATGTTATGAACTTCTTATAAGGCAGTTATTTTCAACCTTGCTTATATTGATTACAGATTCCAAAATGGCTGAAAACTTCGCAACTGTCAACGTAGCTTACGAACACACAGAATGCAGTTTGAATTCCGAATTTAAATCCAAAGTCGAAATTGATGAAATTAGAATTAAAACTAGCTCAGAAAATGGCGGACAAATTTGTGATAGAGATAGAGGAAGTAAAGACGTTATGTACAGATTGAAGGGGCCTGTTTTTAATAGTATGAGGGAGGATAAACCAAAAAAGTTCTGGAGAAGGCAATCACTGCGTACCGATGATTTACACTGCAATGAAAATGACACGTAAGTAGAAATTTCATGTTTTATACGATAGCTAGCGAACGCTCCGCGATTTCATCTACGTAGGGCCCATTTCCGTGGGAATATGGTTAAAAAATATAGCCTCAGTTGTTTCTTGTAACATCTTCTATTCGGTAGTGAAAGTTCTGTTAAAATTGGTGTAGCCATTTCAGAGATTGACAGAAATGCATACAGATTAAAAATTTTGGTATTTTTATGTAAGTACATTGTATATACGAAACGCTAATATGGAATTACAAATAGGACCAGCTATAGCGAATGTTGCTTAACGCAGTGATCGTTTACAGAACACTGAGTCAGCAGCGCTACAACCATTTTAAAGGCGATCACTAAGCGGTCACTCAACCAAGGACCAGCTATAGTTAATGTTGCTTAACGCAGTGATCATTTACAGAACACTGAGTCCGCGGGGCCTCAACCATTTTCAAGGCACTTGCAAAATATCATACACTAGAACTAAAGATAAATTTAATATTTATTAACATGACCACCGGTCCGGAACGTGGTCCACCTTATAAGAACTGGCAAGATACTTAAAAGCCTTTATTTTTTATTGCCTACTTACAAATTTATACTATTTCACAAAGCCAACAGATCTTTTCCAGGTGTCTCTGTCCTGTAAATAATCTTTAACTGGTAGCGTTTTCATGTAAAAACTAAATTTAAAACCTTCATGCTTAATATCTATGGTACAGCGTTTCAGGGGGCCAAGTCTACTAATTCAATCGCGTCAGAAAAGCATAGAAATATTATATGCCTACTTTTTACCATGTGTATTCCTGTCCCACGTAACAGGTGGTAAGCCCATTGCCGTGTTAAAATAGACAGACGCAGGTTGTGGCTACCAACTGTTAGAATTTTTCAAGCCACCCATAAAGCCTTCAACTTGACGTAATGACTGCCATGTTACTTGCAACCGGGACCAACGGCTTAACGTGCCTTCCGAAGCACGGAAACGTTGGCAAATGGTGTCACTCACCCGTGACCAGCCATAGCGAAAGTTGGTTAACGCAGTGAACGTTACAGAACACTGAGTCCGCGGGACCTCGAGCGCTTCAAACAGAAAATACCTTACCAAGCCCAGATATTGCATATGCCGCCTCATACCTAAGTCAGTACTTGGATAGACCAACAAAGAGTCTTCGGATACAGGGTAAAAGAATACTAAGATACTCATGACACAGAATTACATGACACTAAAATCAAAACCGCCTCAATGGGCCGGCTCGCATACAGATTGTAAAAGTGTATCTGGATCTGTTACATTATACAATGAATGTGCAGTTTGTTGGCTCTCAAGAAAACAAGCATGCGTGTCTCTTTCGTGCATGTGATTTACTATATATAAAAGGACTTTATAGTAATATAAATGAAGTAAAGGGGACATTGAACTGAAAAGTTAAGTGTTGTGTATTCCCTATACTAGTATGTACAAAATACATAATCAGTAAACTTGGAAAAAATATAGTCATTTCTTGAAAGACATTGCTAATAGAAAAATTATTAAGATTGAATATGTTGCAACCCATGACAATTTGGCTGACATGTTCATAAGCCATTGTGTATTGAACGGCTTTTATCCATAAGGAAAATCTGGAAAATTGTGTGTTAGTTGTGATTTGATTTGTGTATTTTAATATATTTGTAGAGGGATTCATAAGTTATATTAAAGTAATGTTAATGTAAACCTAGAGGCGGTTGCGTCCGCAGGTAAGCCAGTCGCTAATATAAACAGTTTCCGTAACGAAACACCCTATTCCCTTCTGATAGGTGGACAGTAACCATCAGTGGTGACCCCGACGTGATATGATACGTTATAGTGCGTTTGTGAACAATAACGTTATTAATCTGTCAAAGATTCAAAATCGAAGGGGTGTAAGATATTATATTGATATTTAATATTGATTTTGAGAAGGCCACCCCAATGTGTTGACAACACTGTTATATACGTCAAAGATAATAAGAAATGGTTCTCTCCAAAACTACAATACAAATAAAAATGCCTCAAAAATGTACACATATTATAATAAAAGTTTTAAAAAGTGTTTAATCAGCCTTTGAATTTAATAAATTATTAGTCTTGTACTATTGGGGTTTGGGTAAATTAGACAACCACTTCGGTTCATCTACGTTTATTGAGTGCATATTAAATGTAGCAGTTCACAATAGTAAGTAATTGCCGATTCAGATATTATAAAGGTACTTACACACTACACCTAAGGTCCATCTATTGTCTGTGTACTTTGTTATAAGTCCAGCCCACTGCCATTGCCGTTTTAGGGCATATTGTAATCCGCCTAAAACATAATATTTATAGCTCCCTATTATCTTCGTAAGACTAACAACACACTTGAACGGTTTACACAGGTGTGCATGTGCGAAACAAAATATTATGTTTATACGATTCTCTCTCAAGGTCAACACAAAGTGTAATTATTGCCATTAAATTCGTATTTGCTTATTAAAATTTGTAAGTACAGCTGGCATTAATTGTTTTGAAGCGCTCCACTGCTCAAGGAATGTTGCTAACTCCCTCTTGCTGCGTGCATACCTACTATGTCAAATAATTTAGACAGCTTTAAGAATGGCAATGGGCTCACCACCTGTTACGTGGGACAAAAATGCATACGGTGAAATGTGGGCGTATAGTATACCTCTGCCTACCCCTTCGGGGATAAAGGGGTGACAATATGTTTGTATGTAAGTAGGGTAGGGTACCCCCACAGACATACAAGAGTAAGCAGACCAAACATATTCCTTTGTTTATCGTGTTATACTTCTTTCTTTTCACTCTTTCCATTTGTTATATAAAGCTATCTTTGTTATTCCTGTGTAGCAACATCTAACCCACACTTTGACAGCGAATAGTGCGTAGCCAATTTTTCGACTACAAACTCGTAATGACAACCGCCGCTGTCATCTTTGTATCAAAGATATATGTGTCGAAGTGAAAATATTACAGCCAAAAATATACAATGTCTATGTGTGTGTAATATCGCTAACGTTGGGTCTGCTTACTGTCTTATAATATGTCTGTGCATATTTTAATTTTTTTTAATACACTTACTCATAATACGGATCTTATTTCATCGCAATTAGGCACATAATGATACTTATTATCAAACTGTGGTTTTTTGATTGTTATTATATCACGGATAATAGATTTTTTTAAGGCACTGGTTGAGATATATTATTCTTAAAAAAAATCGCGTTCAATAGAACAAATAAATTAATATACGTACCTATTGCTTGCTCATTTCATGCAACTTCGTATTTAAACAGAAAATTTCATCTTGTACATGTATAATAAACAAAACTTTCACTCAAAGATAACGTTTATTGTCGCTCTGTTTAAAACTTTATACAACTTAAATTTAAAAAAAAGAAACCTCATTCTATACTCTGTGGTCCGTGCGCGCCCATAAAAAAAAACTAAATAATTAGTTTCACAATTTGTTTTTCCTGTTGAAATTAAAGTTATTTATTAATTAAAATGTCTACACGTACTAGTTATGAAGAAAACGATTTATGTAGTACCTACACCGCCCGATACTTAAGATGTGAAGCCCTTAACGTTATACACTCTTTATACTGTGGTTATAGAAAGTTTACTACCTGAAAACTCCAAGGAAAAATATATATTTGTTTTATTTAGTATTATATTATTAATAAGTGTATTGAAAAACGTCGTATGATACACGTGTGTATTGTTGATTAATGTCTTCGGCTCTCTTTAGCTAGCTAGCTCTTAGCGCCTCAGCGGTAATCACCAACTTTACACACTTGTACCATAATCTACTATTATTTGACCAATAAAGACTCTTCAATTAGGACTCAGAGGTGTATGTTATTTGGTGTTTACTATGTTTGTAAGGGGACACCCCATAATTTTCAACGTATTTTAGTTTTTGGATTGTTTCCCTTATTTGTGCAGTAAGACTTTCTTTTTTCCAAATTCCGTGATCCGGGTTAGTACTTCCGGTTGACCTAGAACTGTCAATTCTTTAGCTGTGAATTCACACGACTGTGATTTTTAGGCATTAAAATCGACCAGGTTTTCAGAATCCCATTTGGAAATGCGGTTCAGATCCCGGTCAAGATCAGCCACTAGATGGCGTCTTCCTTCATCTAGTACATACACATAAATACCAATTAAGTAGACCTTTGAGTTGTATTGACAGACAAACAGTTTGGAGGTCTAGTTTAATTGGTACTTACCTCAAATAATGGACTATTTATTATTATGCCGGTACAATGCGTAAGTACGGAATCTTCGTCGCTTAAGTTCGACTCACGCTTGACCGGTTTTTTTTTTCAAAGGCCAATAAATACTTTACCATTCTCTCGTGACCCATTGTCAGCCTTTGAGGCCTATTGATTGCAGTTAAAGAATTATGCTGCCGAAAGTCTCCGTATTAACTCCACTGGTACGTGAAAAATGCTATTGATGTCCGACCGTTCGTCCGTTCGTCCATTTAGTATACAGGTCGCATTTTTCATCGGATGTGCATGCAACTTGGCATGGGCAATCCTTGATGTAGACAGCATCTTTTAGCAAGGGGGTTTTTCGATCGGGGGGGAAATGGAGGCAGGAGAGGGGAAATAGTCCCGTAGTGGTTGGCAAGAGCGCTCAAAACGAAAAAAGAAATTAATTTAAAAAGAAAATTACTCCGAAGTCTACGGTTCATAGAACCACTTGTTAATCTTAGATTTTGGTATTTTTAAGGTAGGTAGGGCATTATAATTTGAAGGTAGGGCATGGCCCCACAATGCCCCTCCCTAGCTACGACCGTGCCCGTATGGAAACTCATTTGAAAGTAAAATTCAGCCATAAATAAGATATTGTCAGTGCAAAATTCATCACAGAAAACAATAGCAATGCGGTTTACAGCGCCGTCAGGAAAATTTACCGCAAAACGTCATTCGACAAAAGTCAACGCGATTTGTTAATAGATGGTAGGCGTTCTGAAGCATCTGGAGAGTCAGCCGGGTTCTATTTTTCTAGTTCAGTTGACCAATTGAATTGTCTAAGCTGTCTCCTGCGGCATTGTGCCTGTATCCAGCATGGGAGGTTCAAAATTTAGTTTGGACTGAAAATTTCCTTTTACTTATAAGTAAGTCAAGAAATTAGACCAACTAGAAATGACATCATAATAGAGAGGATACCAGGAGATAGCTTTCATATTTGATTGCAACTGTCGTTTCACACTAAAATATGTGACGCATGACAATGTCATTGTCAAACTAGTCCATCCCGCATAGCCTCCAGCAAAAATATTTTTGCAGTTTTTAAATTTTATTTCGTTAGTAAATACACCCCATTCCCCTTCAGTATATTATTACCTATTGTACATTATTCTACTATTCAAGACCTTTCATTTGACATCCATATTGAGGGAGTTGTTAAAAAATACATGATCCGCCATTTTGTGGAGGGAGGCGGCCATCTTGAACCGATTTTCATCAAACATAGCTAAAAACACTCCCGACTGATTCACCTTTCAACCAAAAAAAAAACATAATCAAAATAGGTTCACCCGTTCGGGAGCTACGATGCCACAGACAGATATAATAATAATATTTAATATAATAATATTTATTTATTTAAAAATGTTTACCTCAAAATATGTCATTGTTTTTTCATTACAGATGTCAGACACAAATAGGCTTATAATATTTCGACCCCTCCGGGCAATAAGTCGGTAATCGCAAAAAGCAAATTTTACGTGAAAAATGATTTTCTGTTTTTGTTGAATTACTTTCCAACCAGTGGGAGTATTCACATCATTGATACATGAAATGAAAGCTATTTTTTTAAAAACAGTATTTAGTAATCAGTTTCAAACTACATGCTTCTAATAAGCTATAATTTGAGAAAGATCTAACAGTATAAAAAAAGTTCTATTGTGCTGTAATAGTAACATACCGGATTTTTGTGGTAATTTTTTGAAGAGTGTTGATACGTACTAGCATACTGCGGACTTTTATAACGTTATTTTGTATAGCAACAAGTGATCATAATATATCATAATCAAGTTATTGTAGTAATATTAAAGTGCAAAAAATACTGTACAAGTAAATTACAGGGTTGTTTCCGGAAATATGACAACAACATTTTTCAGTAACCATTCAATCTCAGAAATCGTTTGAGTATAATAAACTAAGGTATATTTAATAAAAAAATTCAAAATAAATAGATTAATCGTTTTTATTGCACAAAACAATATTTCAGTAAATATTACACATATTTTAAACATAACCTGCTTAACAAATTAAGAAAAACAGTCACATAATTTAATCTATACGAGGAAGAAGTCGGACCGAGAGCTATGCCAGCAAAATTGCTCTATAGCCTAGGGCTAGACCTAGACCTAAACCTTGATAGAGATAACGATAAGATATACGGGTGAATATCACCTAAATCAATTTTTACCTAATTGCATGGCGAAATTTTATTTCGATATTTAAGGATTTATTTGATACATAAAATAAGACTAATTAGATTTACTATAACATGATATAATAGGGATCAAAAATATTTATTGGTTGTTGAAATATAAGCATTTGAAAATTTCAAACACCACCGAAATTGCGTTTTACCCATCGTAGATGAAAACCACTGCATGGGAATTGACTAATGGCACCAGAAATAGGAACCAATATTCAGTTAGTGTATAGACAGCTTGTCTTGTGGATTTCTTAGGCCTAAAACTCGTATATAAACGCGCCCACTTATAAATTAGCCAAGTACCTCAATTCACTCATTAAGGAAAAGACCGGTTTCAATCCTAAATATTGTTTACGTAACACTTATGATTTGATTCAAAAAATAAAAGACATCGAGTTGCCGCGTAATTCAATATTGGTATCGTTGGGCGTAGATAGTTTGTTTACAAACGTTCCTTATAAGGAATGCTTAAAAATCATAAAAAATATGTTGCAAATTAAAAGATTACATCCAGAACAAATTAATGATATTTTACGCTTGACGGAGCTTTGTATGAAGCAAAATTACTTTCAATTTAACTATGAATATTATGTACAAAAAGAAGGTCTAGCAATGGGTTCGCCTTTAAGCCCCCTAATGGCAGACATATTTATGGACTATTTTGAAAATAAAAATATAATCAATAATAGTCATATTTCATTTTATTATAACTAACTAATTAACTATCTTCACACTGTATCCCTGACGGGGTAGTCAGAGAGGACAGATCGCCAGGCTTCGCGATCCATGCATACTTCTTTCGCTTCTTCGAGATTCATCAATCGCTTCATACACGCACGTCTGGGTATCCGAGTACTTTTGACCTTTCCGTTTTTGAGCAATCTGCTCACGTGGTCTTCATATGTAAGTCTCGGCCTTCCCTGACTTCTTCTACCCTCTACTTTTGAACAATATATATTCTTCGTCAATCGTTCCTCACTCATTCGTTGGACGTGTCCAAACCAACGGAGCACGCCCTTTTCCAGCTTAACGCTGACACTTTCATTCAAACCTGCCATATTGCGTATCACTTCGTTACGTATTCGGTCGGCCAAGGTAACGCCGCACAATTTTCGAAGTGATCGCATCTCCACAGCATTCAATTTACTTTCATGCATCTGCTGACATACCCAGGTTTCACTACCGTAAAGCAAAGTTGGCACTAGCACTGCGTTATGAATCGCCATTCGTGCTTCTTTTAAGATGCTTTGTCGCTTTACTAACTGGGACAAAGCACCGTTAACTTTGTTTCCGGCAGCTACTCGCCGTTCTACATCCGAATCACATCTTCCATCCGCGCTAAACATACTTCCTAAATACACAATTTCATTCACTTGCTCTAGACGTTCCTGGTTTACCCTAAGCTCGCATTTAGTTCTTACGTCACCTCTTTCAAATACTAGAACCTTAGTTTTACTTGCATTCAAGCGGAGACCCTTACTTTCACACCCCTTTTTCATATTAGTGACTAATGCCTGTAGGTCGGCTTCTGATGAGGCCATGAGCACCGCATCATCAGCGTACCGCAGACAGTTTACTGTAAAGTCACCCAAATTCACACCCATATTAAAATCTTTCAACTTCTGCAGGCAACTGTCCAGATACACTATGAACAGCCAGGCGGACATGACACATCCCTGTTTGACGCCTGTACAGACATCAAAAAGAGGTGACACATCCCCCCTACTCGCACGCAAGCCTTACAGTCCCTATAAAGCGACTGTATTGCCCGCAGTAGCGAGCCGTCCACACCATATCCTGGCAGCAAGTCCCACAGCGTTTGTCTCACAACGTTATCAAATGCTTTCTCTAGATCCACAAAAGCGCAGAAAACCTTCTGGCTAACAGCCAGAAACTTTTCCGCGATCATGCGGAGAGAAAACACTTGATCCATGCAACCTCTTCCACGTCGGAATCCGCATTGAGCCTCCCATAAATACCTTTCAGACTTTTCTTGCATTCGTGCCGTTATAACCTTTGCCTACACCTTATTAGCTAAGCTGACCAAGCTGATCGCCCTGTAGCTAGAGCAGTTTAGGCGCGAGCCTTTCTCTTTGTAAATAGGTACTACAACTGCTACTCGCCAGTCATCTGGGACCTCACCCGTCCGCCAGCACAAGTTGCATAACAGACATAGTGTGTCCCAAACACGTGACCCACCGTACTTGATCATCTCAGCAGTAACTCTGTCTTTTCCCGCAGCCTTACCACATTTCATACTTATTATCGCTTGTTCTATTTCTTTCATACTAATGACTTCAATGACATCGGGATCCGGAGCATCGAAGTGAGCTCCACTTCCCGATGTGGCATCTCTGTCTTTTCTTGCATACATCTTTCCATAATATTCAATCCATCTCTGCAGGACGTCACTTTGGTCTGTTAGGACGTCATTGTTAACACTAAGCACTTTATTCACACTGCAGATTGCCGAACAACTCTTTATATTTATCCCTAATGGATGCATCCTGCAGCTTCCAGCTTTTGATGCTATAAGTCGGCTCAGGTTCAGGACACTCGGTACGATGACGCCAACCCTCGAACAGACCCCTAATCCTAGTTATGACTAGGTAGTGGTCTGATCCCAGCTCAGCGCCTCGATAAACCCTTGTGTCCATCACCTGTTTACGGAGCCGACTATCCATTAGGAAGAGATCTATCATGCTTCTCTTTGACTTACATCTCCTCGTATACATATGAATTTGTTTGTGGTTGAACATTGTGTTCGCCACAAACAAATCCTTTTCCTTACAAAATACCAGTATTAGCTTGCCAGCGTCGTTCACCCTTTTATCCCCATACTTCCCGAGTACCGACTCAAAACTATCGCGAGCGGTACCCACCCATCCATTCAAGTCTCCACATACTATAAGTCTTTAATTTCCTTCTATCACATTTAGAGCTTCTCTCATACTCTCCCAGAAGTCCTCTAGCTCACTCGCGTTCGACGAAGATACTGGCGCGTAGGCAGCTACCAGGAAAATCTTCGTCAAACCAAGTTGTACACGGATCCAGAGGATTCTAGGACCTACCAGTTTGTACTTATACATACCGGAGGCCAATCGCGAGGACAGCAAAATTCCAACCCCCCGACTGCCATGCTCGCTTTCTGGTACTCCAGATCAAAGCGCGAGCATCCTACCCGGGAGCTCCAAGACTTCGCTGCCCTTGCGCTTGGTCTCTGTCAAGCACACTGCATCTAACTTTCTCTCATTCATAACATCCATCAACTCATTCATCTTATCTGTCATTCCTCCCCTAACATTCCACGCAGCTACCCTGCACTCCATCCTCCTCTCCTCCATAGTATGCCTCTGCCTGCCCCTTCAGGGATGAAGGCGTGATAATATGTAAATGTATGTATAAATGTATGTAATTTTTATGGTTTTATTGTTAACTTATTATAGTTTTTTTTGGACTACTTCCACTCGCTTTCCCATACCTGTGACTCCTGTAAACCAGGATCTACAGCAATGACCAACACCAAAAAAGTTAAACCAAGCTCTATCTCGGTGAAGTCTCAGGATACACCGAGCTACATCTGGGTGAAGTCTAAGAAGAAGTTAAGTGTCTTGGAACTCGCATCGAAATTAATCAAAAGATAATTTGAAGGAGTGGAAAAAATAAATTAACGCCTCTTACCTCCTTTTATAATTATATAATATCATTCGATTTCGATCACATCCGGCTTTTGAACAAAAAATCTGCACCTAAATTGGTTTATCTGTTCAGGAGCTATGACGCCGCAGACAAACACAAATATATATTTTCTCGTAGCAAGTGCTAATGACGACGCTATTTATATTTCGCGAAAATACAGTATCAAAAACATTTTACACCAATAGAGAAACTTTGAAATCCTCTAAAATACTTTCTAAAGTCAGGCTACTTAATATTGACATACTTAAATACTGCCAAAGTTCATTAAACTAATCTGACATTGTACCAATACAAACAAACAAACGGAAATGTTATGATAATAATATACTGATAAATTGTAATCGTGCCAGTAGAGAAATAAACGTGGCTGAATGCAGTCGTTCTTGTGCCTCTAGAAAAAGTTGAGCATAGCGCGCCATTTTATGTTTACATATTTTTTGCAAAAAGTGAATTTTTAAATTTGTAATTTGTACATATATTTCGCGTGTGTGTGAATTGTGTGTTAGTACGTTGGTTTATCTGAAAGACCGTGACTAAACTCACAGATTATAATATTGTTTGTATACATTGAAGATATTTTTAGATTATTTAAATTAATGGCCAGGTATTTATAGATTTTTAAAAACCTGTTTACAAGGCGTAAGAGTGTAATTATTTTCTAGAATCTATTAAGCATGTAGGTTACTAGGTAATGAATTCGTCGTAATGGTAGATATATTATTATTATTATTATAAAATTAGTATGTAAATTACTTGATTATTACCTTTAGGACATCTGAATTGAATTCGCATAAAGTTGAATTATCAGCAAGTTGATTTCCCAGATTGGTGAATCCCATAAAGTTGAACTCCCAACATGTTGAATAATCATTTCCCAAACTGTTCATTAGTTGCTTATAATGTTGAATCCCTTATAGTTGAATTTACAGAAAGCGGTCGAGCGGAAAGATTATTATTCTACAATAAATATGAAATTCGTCCTAAATTTAAATGTTATGTACCCAAATTTTTACATTTATAGATTTTTGGGAATTCGTTTAACGTTCATGACAGTGTATTTTTTCATACATATTAAGTAGTTACACGTTTTTCCTGAAGGGGTAGGCAGAGGTATAGTATACGCCCACATTTCTACAGTGAGCCTATTAATTCAACGCACAAATTATACTATAGAGTGAATTCAAAAAAGTAAGTGGTAAAATATCATTTAGTTAGGGATGTTTATAATTATACTAACTGTGCCCGCGACTTCGCCATTGACATAAATCTAATCTCCGTATCTTCGTATAAGTAGGTAGCATACATTTTTTCCTATTCCAATAATGTATGAAAGCGCAGTAATTATAATTGTCATTTTTAATTACTGCTCTTCTATCCTGCATAGTAGTATGATGATATACCTATAGCTTTCCTTGACAAATGGGCTGTTTAACACAAAAATAATGTTTTAATTTAGGTAAATCTTGAGATTAGCGCGTTCGACCAAACATGCTCTTCAGCATCATACTATTTGTAGGTATAGAGTAGCGGACGCCCCGCGGTTTCCACCGCGTAGTTCTCATTCCCATGGGAATACAGGGATAATAATGCAACCTAAGTTACACCTTAAAACAACATTAATTAAGTTAAAATAGGTCCAGCTGTTTCAGAAATTAACCGGCACAAACAGGCAGACATAAACAGAAAACAATATTTAAAAATTGATTTGTTTATTTAGTATATAGGTAATTCCGTATGCATTTAGTATAACGTAAATAGTTAAAATCTGTTTAATTATAAACTAACTAGTTTATGGCCGCGCCTGTGTCCACGTAGTGAAGTTTTCTGTTCCTGTTTCTCATAAGAACTTATTTCTGGGATAAAAGGTAGCTAATGTGTTATTCTGATGTGTAAAGCTACCTATATATTGTTGTAAAGTTTCATCGAAACCTTTTAAGTGGTTGTTTTGCGAAACCTACACTTATAATACAAACATACACGTTTATAATATTAGTAGTATACTTCTATTTTAATATAAATCTGACAAACAAAATTATAATAAAAAATAATAATATTAAGATTTAATCTTGACGTTCCTAAGTGTTGCATATTTTTTTTATAAATATATGTAGAAGCCATAGTATTGCTTCTACATTTACATTTATCTAATTCATTCGCAAAGCACTAGGTAGAGCCTGAAGAAGAACCTGGCAATAAAGCTCATGGTCATTCTTTTTTAATCGCCAAAAAGCCAGCAGGTGCTTGGGCTACGGAGTTATTCAATTACACTCAAAAGCGGCGTTTCTCTTTAATGTGTTATCTAAACTAAATATGAGCCTTGGGGTGACCTTATTTTTTTATCTTAGTCGCATAGATATGGAAACTCGATCTTGATAATCGATCGTGCGCAAACGAGGGACAATACCCCGCGTACTTTTTTGTCCTTCAAAATAGATCCTTCACTTTTATATTGAGTAACGCGCACGGCGGATTAAAAGTACCCCGTACGAAAACTCCCCCGAAAAACTGAGCACATCTACACACAGGACTAGACAAAAGGACGTGGGAGTCCCCCAAAAATAAAAAGACGTATGTAGGAGCACCAACGCACACAGCGGACTTTAGTGTGCTTTAGTCCTCGTTATTTGCATAAATAGCGTGCTTTTCACTAAATTCCTGTGCACAATGTCCGCAATGTCCGCCGAGTACATCACGCGGACTCAACGCACACGTTGAGTCCGCGTGATGTACTCGGCGGACATTTTCTTCACGTTTCAGGGATTTTTGTCCTCCGCACACAAAAGTCCCTCGTCCGCGCAGGCCTTAATGCTGCGAATGTTATACATTTTTGGAATAAAGTTCCTGAACGCAGCTTACGGGTAGTGCAATTTAGTAGAAATCGTCACGTAACCACATGTCGTATATGCTGTGTGTATTTGAGCCTACTACAAGCTAATGAGCTGTGAGCAAGCAGGAGTGAACAAATGCGTAGCCAGGTGCGCAGCGCAATTGTCTCTTTCTCTACGCCTCTGTCTCTTTTATCATATAACCTCAATCGCACGTTTGCTTTTTTATATTATTATAGTTTTACTTTTTTTTAAAACGGATGTTACTTCTTATCTGACGGTCTATCTAACAAGTATCTATTATATTTTTAGTTCAATAAGAACTAAAAATTAATTTAAGAACATTTAATTTTAGATTAAGAACTTACCCTCTAAAGTTTTATGACTTTTTTTTAATAATCGGGTTTGAGTTCTCATGGATTTATTACAGGCCTGTTTAAGGAGTGGGTATGGCGGACTCACAGGGCAAGGAATCAATCTCACTAGCGCTGTAATAAAGATTACTGCACATTATATTATTAGTACAGTCGAATGGCAGGAACTGATAGGACGCGAGAATATCACTTACAGTCGGACGTACCTAAATATATCGCACGCAATATTATTATCACTTTCGTTTCTATTATTTATCTATCACGCGTTACCCCCGAAGGGGTGGCAGAGGCATATTTATGCCCACTTTTGACCATGTGTATTCCTGTCCCACGTAATAGGTGGTGAGCCCATTGCCCCTTTTAGGGCGCGACCGATTAAACGAGCAACATTACTCGCTTTGTGTTACCAGGGGTTTCCCATTTCGTATCCTTGTAGCTATTAGTATAGTACTGCTAATTGAATAAGTTTGTAAATATTATGTTGTAAGGTAAAACGGAAGGGAATACTTTTTTAGCAACAAAATCGTGCAGGACTTATTCATACTATACCTAGTTATCGCCATGTTTTGATCTGCTGACATATAGTCGAGAAAATTCCTACAGCCTAAGCTTTTTTTTTATGAAAGCCCTCCGATGTCATGCCAGACTCGAACCGGCTAAAACCACACGGTCCCTGCCTATCTGTCCGTATTTGCTGGACGCCCCGAATAATTTCTCAGAAAGATAGTCCCAGTGCTCCCGCAGCCTTTAGCTACCACCGCAGCCTCACCTTAGGGTTCGGGTGTTATCCCGCTTCTTTGGGGGTTGGTTCGGGTATTGATAAAAAAATTGCTGAAATTTATTTTACCGTTGACTTCGAATGTCTATTTTCAAGGAAGGGCAAGGAGTACATAGAAACAGACTAACGGCAAAAAACTTAGCAAATTCTTACTTTACCAAAATGTCCATTCTTAGACCCATAATAAGGTTCCAACACTCCGTTAGGATAAGTTTTTTGGACACGTCTAAATGGCGTCGCCCGCTTGATGGTAAGCAAAGACGACGACCCGTGAATGAGCACTGCTATCTCAACCCGCAGGGCTCCTATAGCGACCCTCATTTTGAAGGCCCAGAAATATGCCTTTTCACGCTTGTATAACAACATGCATGTATATCAACTAGCTAATGGAACTGCAGTTAATAAGTTTTCTATACCCATTGGAGCAACCTTGGTAAAGTTACTAAAAGGTTTCTTCATTGAAGTCTCGATACAGTAAATTAGGTTCTTTGGAGTATAGCGTTCGTAGCCCTGCTGACTTCTGGCAATGATCTCTGCGTTAAGCAACTTTCGCTAAGGTTGGTCCTTGGATGAGTGAACCTTTGTGGCGTTTACATTTACGAGCGTTTCCGTGCTACAGATTGCACGTTAAGCCGTTGGTCCCGGTTACCAGTGACATGGCAGTCTTTACTAAGTTGAAGGCTAGCTCGAAAAATTACAAGAGCAGGCCGCCACAACCTGCGCAATTTTCAACACGTCAATGTGTTCTCCACCTGTTACGTGGGACAAAAATTGCATTCGATGAAATATAGGTGTATAGTATGACTGTGTTTACGCCTTAGGGGATAAAGGCATGACAATATCGACAGTAAATGTAGAAGCAATAATCTTGACGTTCATAAGTGTTACTTTGTGACCTACATGAATAAAGATATTGTCATTTCATTTCATGGATTTATGTATTAGGTCCGTATTCCAGAACGATTCTCAATACTCAATCAACGCTTGAAACTAGTTTTTGCCTTATAAAATCTACTCTCAAGCGTTGATTGAGTATTGAGAAACGTTCTGAAATACGGCCCTTAGTGAGAACTCGAACTTTAAAGTACCTAAAAATACCTGTTAACTCTTTTTCCTTAACCAGTAGCCACCTTGACACATTTATCGTCCTCGCTACTACTCCGCCATACACAGAAGGCGGATATTTAGGTAGTTTCATATTGTAAACAACTTGTAGGTCATACTGTTTGTTTCTGTGAACATGATACTTCACATTAAGTATTTGAAATACCAGACGCGCAATATAAGTTATTGTGCTCGTACTATCTATGCATACCACATGTTCTACCTACACCTCTACATTAGTACAGCTCGGTAAAGTTATACACTTACACACACACAAGTTCCGCTTAATACGCAGTCTCCGCATATTTCACAGTTTCCAAGAAACAGCATCTCTCTGTCTCATTCTTCTCTGCAATTTAATTGGTTTCGAGGTCTGGTTTTGTATTGAGATATTTATTATAACCCTTCTAAATTGGATCTAATCCCACATTCCCATTACTATGACTCCTGTAAACCAGGATCTACAGCAATTTCCAAGACCACAAAAGTTACACCGAGCTCGATCCCGGTGAAGTCCCACAAAAAGTTATAAAAACTAACTAACTAACTATCTTCACGCTGTATCCCTGACGGGGTAGTCAGAGATGTCAGATCGCCAGGCTTCGCGATCCATGCATACTTCTTTCGCTTCTTCGAGATTCATCAATCGCTTCATACACGCACGTCTGGGTATCTGAGTACTTTTGACCTTTCCGTTTTTGAGCAATCTGCTCACGTGGTCTTCATATGTAAGTCTCGGCCTACCTTGACTCCTTCTACCCTCTACTTTTGAACAATATATATTCTTCGTCAATCGTTCCTCACTCATTCGTTGGACGTGTCCAAACCAACGGCACGCCCTTTTCCAGCTTAACGCTGACACTTTCATTCAAACCTGCCATATTGCGTATCACTTCGTTACGTATTCGGTCGGCCAAGGTAACGCCGCACAATTTTCGAAGTGATCGCATCTCCACAGCATTCAATTTACTTTCATGCATCTGCTGACATACCCATGTTTCACTACCGTAAAGCATAGTTGGCACTAGCACTGCGTTATGAATCGCCATTCGTGCTTCTTTTACAAAAAGTTATAATGTCTTGAAACCCGCAACCAAGATATCTTGTTAGACAGCGCTGATTTTCAGCTAACGCCTGTAAGGGACGTCACGTACGAGGCAAAATATTTCAACAAAAACACAAAATATAACAGAACACTAAGCAAATCTATAAAAATTTGGAAAACCCAAAAGTGCACGCCTCACACGCTTTTAATATATTATTAAAGAAAATAAAATTACAAGCTTACAAACTGCTATGAATTATCGCGTAGGGGTTATGAAATAAATAAAGTAAAGATAATAACAATTAAACCACATCGAATCAGACCGTGAAAATTGAAAGGGTTCTATTCCTAATTATACTGAAACGTAAGAGAAAAAAAAAGACTCGATTAGTAAAGTATTCCGGTAGTTATCGTGTTAACAAGAAAATATCCGTAACATACAGACACAAGGACGTCCAAGACGGAACTTTTTTAAACAGTTATTTAACTAGTTTAAATAACAAAAATGGCATCAAAAATATCATGAGTGTTAAAAATTGTGTATTTTCTTGATATGTGTGTGTATATATTATTTTACAAGTGCAATAAATGATAAATAGAGACATTTTAAGTTTGAAAAATCAGATGTTATGCGCGAAGTGACAGTAGTACCCACCTCAACGCTTCGCTTATGAGGCGTGCAATACATTATAAGGCTGTATAGGTTGAATCTCCTTTGCCTGTCCAAGAATAGCCTGTCTGGCTAAGATAGTGAAGGGCGCGTTACATGTAGAGTTTTAATGTGTATTATATTGGACTTTTGGCGCCAACACGAGCGGTGACGCACGTTTGTCGCATATTATTTTCAAAAACGAGTGTAAAATTCGTGTTTTTATGTTTAATAGTGGTGGAATATTATACATAAAGATTCCGGAAAAGTGCATTAGTGAACGAAAGTGATATATTGCAAAGAATAGCGGTGTTGTTTGTGTTAGTGCCAAATTTCCATAGATAGCCTCAATAAGGGATCCACTGCCTTATTGGGGCACGGACTAGGACCTAGGACTGAGGACTTGACATCGACAAACGACTAGACAGGACTAAAACAAAATAACAAGAAAATAATAAATACTGAAGACTAGGCTGTATGGACTAAGTTTCCTTTGCCTGCCCAAGATGGGCGAAGACAACTAAAAAAATATGTGTATTATATTAACTGTCAAACTGCGTAAGTAGCAACTTCAAAATAATTTCATTTACTAACTAACACTGCTATATTTAGATTATTATAAATATACAATTCTTTTTATTGGTTGTGTAAAAATAAATTCGACATCCGATGACTCCGGCATTTCAGGTGTCGAAATCCGGTGTTCTAATGACTAAATTATGTTTACAAGGCTGTGAGACTAAGGATAGTTTCAAATTTCCCGGTGGCCGAGGTTCTACTATTGAGAAGCCGTAGAATAGAATCAGAATAGCTGTCAAAATGTTAGCAGACTATCAAAAATGTCACCGACTGGCGGCCACTGGCGCGGTGCGTGTTAGTAGAATTCTATCGGCCGACGGATTGGAAGTCTATTGGAGTACGATTGTAATCGTAGACTACTGTACTAAAAATTGTACGGAAGGCTTTCAATTGAGCGATGATTTCGACACAATTGAAATAGCAGACTCGGCTTAACCAGTATCGATTCAAATAATTATAACGGTGAAAGGTTGTCAAAATATTCAGTTCCAAAAGTATTCAATAAAAATTGTGTTATAAAAATTACTGATAAATTGTACTTTTTTAATCAAATTACAAAGTTGTGTTAACTAAATATATTTACAAAACAAACGCTAAATTCTAAGAAATAAATACTAACTCTATCTTAACAAAAATTGCCTAGGTATCAAGTCTGCCCGACGCTTGACAGAAAGTGTGTACTTTTGATCGGTTCCTAAGAATTTCCACACGTTGAAACAAAAAAGGTATCAAATCTCCAAAATTATAACTCAATGTGTCATGGGTTTAAATCAAAATACAAAAATCTTTAAAAAATAAAAGAAGAGCTCGTGGGCTTGCTAACTCAGTGTTCTGTAAACGATCACAACGTTAAGCAAGTTTCACTGTGGCTAATCTTCGCATGGGTGACCGCTTTGTTGCATTTACATTTGCGAGCGTTTCCGTACTTCGATAGGAACGTTAAACCGTTGGTCCCGGTTATCAGTAACATGGCAATCGTTAAGCCAAGTTGAAGGCCTTATGGGCGGCTTGAAAATTTTCAACAGCAGGTAGCACAACAATGGGCTCACTACCTATTGCGTAAGACAGGAATACACATGGTGAAAATAGGGCATACAATATGTATGCCTCTGCCAACCCTTCGGGGATATGGCGTGATAGATAAATAAATAAGTATCCTATTTAAAAATGACCTTCACTTGTAGTCGGGGCTAGAATGAGATTTTTTTCACAAAGTCTAAATTTAGGTAATATATAATTAGCATATGTATTGTTATGTTTCATATTCTGACCGTTATAATATATTATCCTACTCGTAGGTACTAATATTTTTAACGCGAAAGTTTGTAAGTTTGGATGGGTGTTTGTTACTCTTTCACGCAAAATCTACTAAATGGATTTTGATGAAACTGTACAATAACATAGCTTACACAACAAAAACTAACTAACTAACTATCTTCACGCTGTATCCCTGACGGGGTAGTCAGAGAGGACAGATCGCCAGGCTTCGCGATCCATGCATACTTCTTTCGCTTACACACCAGAATAACACTAGGCTACTTTTCCTGTCAGAAACGGGAACGGGAAAACTTCACCACGCGTGAGTAGCCGAGAGCGTCAGCTACTTGTATTACCTTTGTAAATTCGTTTATTCATATACATACTTACATATCTCGTAAATAAAGGTGACCACTTTGTGGCATTTATATTTGAAAGCGTTTCCGTGCTTCGAAAGGCACGTTAAACCGTTGGTCCCGGTTACCAGTAAAATGGCAGTCGTTAAGCCTGGTTGAAGGCCTTATGGGCGGCTTGAAAACCTTCAACAGCAGGTCGCCACAACCTGCGTCTGTCTATTTAAACACGGCAATGGGCTCACCACCTATTACGTGGGACAGGAATCCACACGGTGAAAAGTGGGCATATAATATGCCTCTGCCACTGATAAGGCGTGATGGGTATATAAAGGGACAGCACGTTGCTAGGAGTCATAGTCATAACCAACAACGTTTGTTCTACCACTTTTGGCAATTCGTTACACAGCGAGTACTATCGTACATTGAAACTTCGAGCTTCGTCATGTTTTCGCTCTTGGATTCGCTTAAAAGAACTCCTGGGTCTCTTTTTCGTGCCGTACCTACTGCATACCTCGATGAACGATGGACGTGCGCGCATCAATGCGGTTAAGCGTTAAGTTAAAAGCAGTTCAAAAAGGTCAAGGAAAAAAGAGGTATCACCGGCCTACCCCCATCCCCTTTGATTTTTACGAGTTGCGTATTATAATTCAACTAGATGACCCCCACAGCTTCGCCCGTGGAATATTTCGACCTCCCGTCGCACCTATTTAATCCCGTCGCTTATAAATTCTACAATGATGCATAAAAATTTGCCCGATTTGTCGACATTTATGACTACTACTCTGCTCCCCAGTGTAGTAGCGTAATGATATATAGCCTATAGCCTTCCTCGATAAATGGGCTATCTAACACTAAAAAGAATCTTTCAAATCTAACCAGTAGTTCCTGAGATTAGCGCGTTCAACCAAACAAACAAACTCTTCAGCTTTATAATATTAGTATAGATCAGTATATTATATTAAAGTTAAATTAAATAAAAACAAAATTTCCTAAAATCATAATTTGAAAAGAGAAAATTTCCTAAAATTTCCTAAAATCATAATTTGTAGAGCATGTTTTTATGATGTTAGCTTCCTAGTCCTAGTAGGTTGCTGGTGTTTTACAAATGACCTTGAATAGAAAACATGTATTTTATTGTTATTAGGTATAATATATAACTATCTTCACGCTGTATCCCTGACGGGGTAGTAGGAGAGGACAGATCGCCAGGTTTCGCGATCCATTCATACTTCTTTCGCTTCTTCAAGATTCATCAATCGCTTCCTACACGCACGTCTTGGTATCCGAGTACTTTTGACCTTTCCGTTTTTGATATTTTGTTTAAAAACGAAAAGGTCAAAATAATGTACTCTTAAATAATGTACTCTGATACACAGACGTATTGTATGAAACGATTACTGAATCTGCAAATACAATCCCGGGTTCTTCAAGAGGAGCATGAAGAGGCACATCATTGGGCCGCCAACTTGAGGGACGCTGTCAGTAGTCATGTAGACTAAAAGAAATTCCCTTCAATTCGCTAGAGGTCGTCGTGGCTTTCCCTCAGGCGGACGGAGTCAATCTGGCGAGCTAAAAAAAAACGGGTTACACTCCAGAAGTGCGGACAGAAGTGAAAACTAAATTTATTAATAACTAGCTGACCTGCCCGGCTTCGTCCGTGACGTACTTCCAACCTCGTGGCACCCATTTAATCCCTTCGCTTATTACTTTCCCAATAATGTATGAAAATTTTCCCGATTTGTTGACATTTATGATTACTGCTCCGCTCTCCTGTGTAGTGGCGTGATGATATATAGCTAAGAACCTTTCTCAATAAATGGGCTATCCAATACAAAAAGAATTTTTCAAGTCGGTCAAGCCGTTTTCATGCTATGTCGTGACAACGTAAAACGGGTTTCATTTATATATATATATATATTTATTTATCTAGACACGTTCGCGGTTTTCACTTTAAAATTGACCGGGATTGACGTTTGTTGTAATGTTGAAAAAAATACTATTTTGAAACCCAAAAAATACTAAAAGCAATCGAAAAGAATTACAAAAGAGTTACTTCGAGTCGGATTTGAAACAGCGACCAATGGATTCCAATTTATAACTATCTACAGTCCACTGCTCTATCAACTGAGCTATCGAAGGTTGATAACTTAGTTCGAAATTATCAATCTAATACTTTAAAACTTTTTATAGCGTCTCGGTAACGGTGTCGCGAGTCCAGAGATTATATCTCATCAAAAATATGCGTACCGCGCTCATTAATGAACAAAAAACCAATACACAATCAGCGTTTTGGACATCAATGACCGCGCCATAAGAAGTTTTCACTTCAAAAAAACATCTGAAGCAACGAAAGAAATATGAATCAATCGCAAAGTCTGACCTTTCTGTCCTCTCTAACTACCCCGTCAGGGATACAGGGACGATAGAAAACACCTGACAGATTGATTGCTTCAGTGGCATGGTAGGGTGGTAGTGTATGTAACTTCAAAAAAACATCTGAAGCAACGAAAGAAATATGAATCAATCGCAAAGTCTGACCTTTCTGTCCTCTCTAACTACCCCGTCAGGGATACAGGGACGATAGAAAACACCTGACAGATTGATTGCTTCAGTGGCATGGTAGGGTGGTAGTGTATGTAACTGCCGTGCCGAGGTCCCGGGTTAGATTCCCGGGTCGGAACAAACATTTGTGTGATCCGCAAATGTTTGTTTCGGAGTTAGTTACCTATCCTACTAATATTATAAATGCGAAAGTTTGTAAGAATGGATGTATGTTGCTCTTTCACGCAAAATCTACACTTAGTATATAATGTATAGCTTACACATCAGAATAACTTATAGACTACTTTTTGACCCGGTAACAAGTTCCTGCGGGAAATGGGAACGGGAAAACTTCACCATGCGTCCAGAGCCGCGGGCGTCAACTATGTAATTAGACATATATTAGTATGTTAAGATTCCGTACTACAAGCTTATACTAACTTACTTTGGGATAGACGGCGTTGTGTAAAAAAAAGTGCAATTATTATGCTAACTATACCTAAATTAAATCGTCGCCTTAAGACGTAAAAATAAAGAATTAATCCACATTCATTCAGTTAAGAATAAGTCTCGGTGGTGTAATTGTAAATGTAAATGTAATTGCACCAGAAGACACTGGTTTGAGTACAACTCAAGACTGAAAAAAAAATCGACAGTAAGTTTAAAAAAAACATTGATTTTAGCGAAGTTAAGTTGCTACTACCACAGTTAAACTAATGTGAGTACTTGACTTATATTGTGTCTTATGTACTCGTACTAATGTCAGATAGGTGATAATGGTTTTAAGTGCAAAATAAAATGGAAATTACCATGCGAATACTAATTAAGTGATAATGTGATAATCTATTTTATTCTAACACATGATACATAACCTCTGTCAAGTTTGCAATGATATTTCTAGAATATTAGTTTGCGCAAGTAAATCTATACTAATAAATAAATATTATGGTTGTGGAATGAGCTCCCTGCCTGGGTTTTCTCGAACGTCTGCAGTATGGGGATCTTCAAAAGGGGTCTTAGAAGGTTTATAAAGGGTCGGCAGCGCGAGTGCTGCACCTATGGTGTTTTGTTAACATCCATAGGCTATAGTGACTACTTTCCATCACGTGGGCCGTACGATGGTATGCCACCTCAGTGGTATAAAAAAAAAATGTGGAACACTTTTTTTACTCAGCGCCGTCTAGCCCAAAGTAAGTTAGTAAAAGCTTGTGTTATTGGATCTAGACAACTGATAAACATACTTATATATTTCTAAATATTACATATTATTCATAGAAAACACCCAAACTCCGAAACAAACCTTTGTGGATCACACAAATATTTTTTCGGACACGGGAATCGAACCTGGAACCTCAGGCGCTGCAGTCGCATACACTACTACTGCGCCATCGAGGCAGTCAAATCTCAGGAACTACTGGTTCGTATTCGAAAATTCTTTTTGTGTTAGATAGCCCTTTTATCGAGATCTTTGTGGTGTGGAAATACATTTCAAGTTCTACTCATACACGAAAAAAACACATTGCTTTTAGCGAACTAGCTACTACCCCGTTGGAAAATTCATATCGAGAAATAAATGATCATAAGATAACTGGTGGTGAGCTTATTTAGGTATTCAAATAGAAGCTGATAACAGTTATCTGCTATTGATTTTTATCAAGCCACTCATAAGACCTTCGGTTAGCCTTAATTACAACTATACTACAATCAGCCGAGATCAATGGCTTAATATTTGATTTGACTGCATTAGTGGCGCCTATATGCGACTGCCGCGACTGAGGTCCCGGATTCGATTCCCGGGTCGGAAAAAATATTTGTGTGATCCACAAATGTTTGTTTCGGAGTTTAGGTGTTTCCTATGTATAATATGTATATATTTAGAATATATAAGTATTTTATTAGCTTTCTTTGGGATAGACGGTAGTGTGAAAAAAAAATGTCCCACCGAATTTATTATTATTTAATATAGATTTTACAGAATACTTAAAAACTTTTTAGCGCTTTACTATAAGTTGTATCAATCTGTTCATTGCCGGAAAAGCTCCTTTAAATCATTATTTGGGAGGGATATTTCTGTCATGGAAATGTGTGCCAACATTAGAGACTAAGGCCCGTATTCCAGAACGTTTCTCAATACTCGATAGACGCTTGAGACTAGATTTTGCCTTATAAAACCTACTCTCAAGTGTTTTTTGAGTGTTGATAAACGTTCTGGAATAAGGACTAAAGTCTCGAGCACGCGCTTGCAAGTAGAGGTATCGAAGTTGTTGGTAGAGACCATCAGCCGCATAGCCCATAGATAATACAAAGACATCCATTATAACTTTATAAGTTTTGACTGACGAAACTATACTAAGGCCACTCACTCTTTTGATCGCAGTAGTGTTAGTAAAGCTAAACAATACACGCTCATAATCATCGTAATCTGTATAATTTCACTCAAAACTCGCTTACGATCGACGTAACCTTAATAGTGCCAAACAAATCGCGTTACGATCGTCGTAACCTTGCTAAAAATAATTAAAACGCCTTCACGATCGATGTAACTTTAATCAACTCCCTGCCTGGGAATCGAGAAACTGGGAAAATTCCCGAACGTCTGCAGTGTGGGGTTTTTCAAAAGGGGTCTTACCTTGTACTATGCAGCTAGCAGAGCTTGTACTACGGTAACCAGTAACTAATAAACATACTTATATATTTCTAAATTAATACATATTATATAACACAGAATAAACCATTGTGCTTATCACACAAAGTCTTATCCTGGGTGGGAATCGAGTACACGACCTCTTGCGTAGCAGTCGGACACACTCCCACCGCGCCACAGAGGCAGTCGAAATAGGTGCAAAAGTAAGATGAGCTACCACCGATGTAATCTTGAAAGTTTAAAAAAAAACGCGCTACGGTCGACGCGACCTAGGTAAGGATAATCGAAACGCGCTCACAATTCATGTAACCTTAATGGGTCAAAAAAATCACGCCTTAGTGGGCCCCATCGAAATGCGCATATCTAGAACGATGTAACCCATCGGCCTTACCGATCTGAATGATTTGCCATTTGCTAAGCATTTTTGTGCTGTGAAATGGTGTTAAAGTTATAGTGGTCGAACAATTAATGTTTGTTTTTACTCGTCAATGAAAATTGTTTTCATTCACAAAACTACCCTTAATTATTGAAACATACCAACAACTTAATCAGCCTTTATTCAATATACTTTCATTCTCTATAAACATTATAATCTCAAAACCATCATCAAACCATCTCAAATTAGCTGGATATTATTCTGTCAAATTCGTATTGCATACCTACATTTTTATTGGTTGTTAGACAGTGACAACACTTCATGCAAGAGTAAGAAAACAATATGTGTGTAGTTTCCCCACCGCACGAAAGTTGGTTGAACGTGATTTCATACTTTATTGAGTACATAATGCGTCCATTGGTTAAATCGTCCTAGGCGCATATGATCGACGTTACATTGGGAATACAAATGCATTTATTATCATCGTAACCTTGATAAGGTCTAACAAAATGCACTACGATCGGCGTAAACTTGGTAAGGATAATCACATCGCGCCCACGATCGGCGTAGCCTTGACAGGGCTGATTATAGTTTGACCACGACCGCTGTGCCGCTCACTGCGTACAAAATTGTATGCAGTGAGCGGTACAGCGGTCGTGGTCTAACTATAATACGCGACACACTATCAAGGTTACGTCGATCGGTCGGGACCTTGCTACTGACGATAAAAACAGATCTTTACTCCTCACGTCTTAAAAAGTTGTATTTTTTTTTATTTAAACCGCTTAGTGCCCGTTCCCGTGGGAATACGGAGATGAAATGTAGCCTAAATTACTCTTCTGTGACAGTCTGCTTATGACCACGGCTGGTGCAACCCAGTCGAAATATCAAGCTATTTAAGGTTAATAAGCATGACGGCGTTCATACGTAGAGAAAAAAAATTAAAGATGTTAATTTGGAATCCCAAAAAGTCTACAATTTTTTTATCTGCATAGATATGGAACAATAGGAATACATCGTTTCGTTCCTACTACTTCATTTGGTTCTAATTAAGTTTGTTTTCACTGTACGCTGTGCAGTGCAATGGTGCAGGAAAAAAGCATGAAAATAAACATCCTTCGCAATTCTATTTTTTTCCTCAGAAATTCCGTTCACTGGCCTTTGATGTTTCCGCGACTTGAGAAGTGATATTCTTGATATAATGCCAAAAATTTTGCCAGACATTTCGTTTTGATAGTGTACTCACGCACGTGTTGAACCATGAACCGATCTGTAAATAAAAGACAATCAAGGGCTTATAGCTTTGTCCCACTTTTACGTAGTGTTTTTTAAGTAGTAAAAATTATACTATCTCTTTCGACTCGATTCTTATACCAACCTCAATTTTACCAGACAGATCTATACTAATATTATAAAGCTGAAGAGTTTGTTTGTTTGGTTGAACGCTCTAATGTCAGGAAATACAGGGCGGATTTGAAAAAAAAATGTGTTAGATAGCCCATTTATCGAGGAAGGCTATAGGCTATATTTCATTACGCTACTACCCTGGAGAGCGGAGTAGTTGCCATATATGTCGACAAATCGGGCAATTTTTTTTTGCAATTTTGTAGAATTTTGCGATGGGATTAAATAGGTGCGACGGGGGTTCGAAGTATGTCACGGATGAAGAAGGGGGGGTCACCTAGTTTGTTCATAAAATGAAAAACAATACGTCTGTTTGGTGGTTGGAAGGTCGATGACCTCATCTGTTATCTGTTTCACATAATTATTTAGGTTACCTATATGTATTGTGTTTGACTACTGTACACTAAATAATAAATATTTTATTTTAAAAATATTTAAATTAGAAGCGCTCGTGGCCCCGCGGTCTCAGTGTTCTGCAAACGATCACTGAGTTACGCAACTTTCACTATGGCTGGTCCTCGGATGGGTGACCACTTTGTGGTATTTACATTTGCGAGCGCTTCCGTGCTTCGGAAAGCACGTTAAGCCGTTGGTCCCGGTTGCCAGTAAAATGGCCGTCGTTAAGCCTGGTTGAATGCCTTATGGGCGGCATGAAAAATTTCAACAGCAGGTAGCCACAACCTGCGTCTGTCTATTTCAACACGGCAATGGGCTCACCACCTATTACGTGGGACAGAAATCCACACGGTGAAAAGTGGGCATATAATATGCCTCTGCCACCCATTCGGGGATAAGGTGTGATGGATATTTATTTAAAAATATACTTAACAGATTAAATGAAAATAAAAAAAAAATCTTGTACACCATTTTAGGCACTTATGAATACATACATAATATTACATATTGTCACGCTTTTATCCCTGAAACGTTAGGCAGAGGCATACTATACATCCACATTTCAGGTGTTAAGCCCATTGCCGTATTGAAATGGACAGGCGCAGGTTGTGGCGAACTGCTGTTGAAATTTTTTATGCCGCCTATAAGGTCTTTAACTGGGCTTAACGACTGCCATGTTACTGGCAACCATGACCAACGGCTTAACGTGCCTTCCGAAGCACGGAAACGCTGGCAAATGTAATTGGCACAAAATGGTTACCCATCTGAGGACCAGTCATATGAAAGTAGCTTAACGCAGTTATCATTTATCTATCATCTGCCTACCCCTTCGGGAATGAAATGCGTGGCATCTATGTAGCGAATATCATAAAAAAGTATAATAGATTTTATAGAAACAAATCGGCCCTTAAAAGTTGTCCCGTATACTTATATCCATTGATCAATTTATCTTCATTCCAGTGACATAAATCACGCTTAAATAGCACAATTGAGGCCAAGGAATATTATAAAGAAACAGGAAAACATAACTAACTAACTATCTTCACGCTGTATCCCTGACGGGGTAGTCAGAGAGGACAGATCGCCAGGCTTCGCGATCCATGCATACTTCTTTCGCTTCTTCGAGATTCATCAATCGGTTCATACACGCACGTCTGGGTATCCGAGTACTTTTGACCTTTCCGTTTTTGAGCAATCTGCTCACGTGGTCTTCATATGTAAGTCTCGGCCCTCCCTGACTCCTTCTACCCTCTACTTTTGAACAATATATATTCTTCGTCAATCGTTCCTCACTCATTCGTTGGACGTGTCCAAACCAACGGAGCACGCCCTTTTCCAGCTTAACGCTGACACTTTCATTCAAACCTGCCATATTGCGTGTCACTTCGTTACGTATTCGGTCGGCCAAGGTAACGCCGCACAATTTTCGAAGTGATCGCATCTCCACAGCATTCAATTTACTTTCATGCATCTGCTGACATACCCAGGTTTCACTACCGTAAAGCAAAGTTGGCACTAGCACTGCGTTATGAATCGCCATTCGTGCTTCTTTACGATGCTTTGTCGCTTTACTAACTGGGACAAAGCACCGTTAACTTTGTTTCCAGCAGCTACTCGCCGTTCTACATCCGAATCACATCTTCCATCCGCGCTAAACATACTTCCTAAATACACAATTTCATTCACTTGCTCTAGACGTTCCTGGTTTACCCTAATCTCGCATTTAGTTCTTACGTCACCTCTTTCAAATACTAGAACCTTAGTTTTACTTGCATTCAAAAGGAAAACATAAAACAGGAAAATTGCTCGCACTTGTTTTTCGGAATCTACATATTGGTGACCATTACGAAAAGTTATGACCTCAAACTGTTCTGTTTCATATACCAACTGAACTGTCGAGTATTTTTTAATAATTCGTATCTTATTTTTTTTTCGTAACTCTCACATTTTTAGTCCGGAGCGCAAGCAAACGGTTAAATTCGATAGATCTCTATTCCGCGAACGCTTAAATGAATAAATAAATAAATATTGTGGGACACTTTATTGGCTTAGATTGTGGAATAAACTCCCTTCCTGGTTTTCCCGAACGTCTACAGTATGGGGTTCTTCAAAAGGGGTCTTAGAAGGTTTATAAAGGGTCTGCAGCGCGAGTGCTGCACCTCTGGTGTTGCAAACGTCCATAGGCACCTTCACTATCGTAGCAAAGGAATCAGACGACTTCTGAAGTGAACTAGTTTTAATCTATACTATAAAGCTATGACGACACCGTCACTGACCAAGTGGCGTCGTGGACACGGCGGAGCACACACTCGCCGTGTGCCCGGCGTGGGACGGTCCGCGTATCGCCCTCACGGGCACAATTGGTCTCGATTTGTCGCTGCCGGCCTTGGTGCGCAGCCAGGCAGTTCTGGGCCGCCGTCGCCTCGTGTGCTAGCGAGGTGATGGTGGCCAAACGAGCAGCTTTGCAGAGAGCGTTGCAGGGAGCATACGGGACAGACGCGCGCACGCCCGTACTGCCTGCCTCGGTGGATTAGATTCTTTAGGATAGACAGCGCTGTGTAAAAAAAAATCTCTCAATACCGAATAAAATTCGATTCAGGATACTGAATGCCGTAAACCATTTGTCTCTATATCTTAGAAATTGATGCGTACAGACGGACGGACGGATAGATTGAGCCGATTTATGCCGCAAATATTAGAGTTCATTCACATTTACGTGTTTCATTGTTTTCTATGAAAGCAAATAAGATATTGAGGGACATTATATTTATATACATTATGTTTTTGTTATATGTGTATACCCAACGACATTTGACCTTAGTAGACTAGACAACTGATAATAGCTGTCCATACTTCCTATTCAGACTTCAATAGTAAGTAATATTAATACGTAAAAAATATTGGTTTATTCCTATAATTTTGTATGGATTTATCAAATTGGTTTGACATTTTGCACGCCTCATAAGCGAAGCGTTGAGGTGGGTACAACTGTCACTTCGCGCATAACATCTGATTTTTCAAACTTAAAATATCTCTATTTATCATATATTGCACTTGTAAAATAATATATACACACATATCAAGAAAAAACACTATTTTTAACACTCATGATATTTTGATGCCATTTTTGTTATTTAAACTAGTTAAATAACTGTTTAAAAAAGTTCCGTCTTGGACGTCCGTGTGTCTGTATGTTACGGATATTTTCTTGTTAACACGATAACTACCGGAATACTTTACTAATCGAGTCTTTTTTTTTCTCTTACGCTTCAGTATAATTAGGAATAGAACCCTTTCAATTTTCACGGTCTGATTCGATGTGGTTTAATTGTTATTATCTTTACTTTATTTATTTCATAACCCCTACGCGATAATTCATAGCAAAGTTTGTAAGCTTGTAATGCTATTTATTTTTTATAATATTATAAAAGCGTGATAGGCGTACACTTTTTTAACTTTTTAAGTTTTCCAAATTTATTTAAGCTCTTATTCCACATACATACATACATATTGTCACGCCTTTGTCCCCGAAGGGGTAGGCAGAGGCATAATAAACGCCCACATTTCACCGTATGCATTTATGTCCCGCGTAACAGGTGGTGAGACCATTGCCGTGTTGAAATGGACAGGCGCAGGCTGTGGTGACCTGCTGTTGAAATTTTTAAGCCGCCCATATGGCCTTCAACTTGGCTTAACGACTGCCATTTTATTGGCAACCGGGACCAACGGCTTAACGTGCCTTCCGAAGCACGGGACTAGGGTGGGTCTAAAGGGCCGAATAAATTTAATATAATGTGTCTATTTTAGATCTAATTTGGAAGACATTTTGAACCCGTTGCCTTTTTAGTGAGGTGGTAACAAAAAGGCAAAAGTTCTTATGTGCTAGACACTAATTAGCACGACCAATTTAAGTCCTGATAGTCTCGGACTGAAAGTGAACTGAAAGTGAGAAGCTTTTATTTTAAAAACTAAAAAATAATTAAATTAAATATGGTTTATTTATATTGTATGCCTCGGTGGCGCAGTGGTAGTGCGTGCTATTGCCGCGCTTGAGGTCCCGGGTTCGATTCCCGAGTCGGAAAAAAATATTTGTGTGATCCACTAACGTTTGTTTTGGAGTTTCGGTGTTTCTTATGTATAATATGTATGTATTTAGAAATATATGAGTATATAATTATATTAGTTGTCTGGATCCCATAACACAAGCTGATATTATCTTACTTTGGGCTAGATAACGGTGTGTAAAAAAAAATTACCACAATATTTATTATTTATTCCAGGCACAGTACCTATCTAGTTACAGTCCCATAGAGTTTACACTAGGACGATTAAATCCATATATACGAGTACTGTTTCATCAAACTGTATCACAATAGTAATTTTAATATTTAAATCATTGATAAATTTCAATATGCAATGTCTTAATTATAGATACAAAGCTTACTTACACCCATGTAGTTGCAAAGCTTTTGCTGTAGACGTACAGGTATCACAGTATCTATACACTATACATAAGCAAGAACATTCATTCTCTAACTTTTTTTTATTTTTAAGGGAAAACTTGTTCTGGCGCAGTATGAATATTGAAAAAAAGTAACTATCTTCACGCTGTATCCCTGACGGGGTAGTCAGAGAGGACAGATCGCCAGGCTTCGCGATCCATGCATACTTTTTTCGCATTTTGAAGATTCATCAATCGCTTCATACACGCACGTCTGGGTATCCGAGTACAATTGACTTTTCCGGTTTTGAGCAATCTGCTCACGCGGTCTTCATATGTGAGTCTCGGCCTACCCTGACTCCTTCTACCCTCTATATCGCACAATATATATTCTTCGTCAATCGTTCCTCACTCATTCGTTGCATATTTTAAGATGAGATAAAATCTCTGAACTCGCGACACCGTTACGAGACGCAGCTATAGTGTGTGCATACTTGCATGTACAGTACATATAGCAGACCGCGAACGCATCTAGATAAATATTATTTTTTGATAGTTAATTGGAATTTATTTACCCCATTTCTTTATGGGGAGATGAAGGGGAGGGGGGAGGGGGCAAAATTTTAGAATGATTCCATGCAAGTCGAGGCTAGTCGCTATTAACATATTTTAATACCAGTTATAATATATAAGATTTCAGCGTAAAAAGCAATAAAACTGACGCAAGCGCATTAAATAATCTTAGATAAAGTCACGTTGTGGTTTGTAGTGTTGATGTCATACGTCAATATAATGAGTTTGTTTGTTTGAATGTGCCGATCTCAAGAGCTGTAAATCAGATTTGTAAAAATAATTGTTTTTAACACCCGGTTTATTGACAAACGATATAATCTAATACATACATACATACATATTGTCACGCCTTTTTTTTAGGCATAGGCATACTATACGTCCACATTTTACCGTATGCATTTTTGTCCCACGTAACAGGTGTTTAGCCCATTACCGTGTTAAAAATGGACAGGCGCAGGCTAAGGCGACCTACTGTGGAAATTTTTCAAGCCGCCCATAAGGCCTTCAACCAGGCTTAAAGGCTGCCATTTTACTGGCAACCGGGACCAAAGGCTTAACGGCTTATGCCTCTGTCTACCCCTTCAGGATCTCTGATTTTCATAAAAAAAACACACATCCGAGTTCTAAACTAAAACTAATTTGCCCTAACTTTAGGTGGATGAGTTAAAGGCTAAAACCGACTGTACTGTATACAGCTGTTCATGCCCTAAAACTGAACAGGCGTAATGTTATGTTATAGAATGGCGAATAAAATACAGTACGTTTACTGTAATCGCGATTATTTCTTTACTGTTTGTTATTGAAGAGTTCCGTAAACATCACTTCACTGGAATTAGAATGTGATCACCTTATAATATTAAAATCGCACAAAACTCTTACAAAACATTCCATATAGTTTTTTTTTGTTATTGATCCGACTGTAGATATTATCGATGAAATAAAATAAAGAATAAAAAATAATTGTGGGGCATGTTTTTTTCTTCACAGCGCCTTCCAGCGCCCAACGTAAGCTAACATAAGCTTTTGTTATGGGATCTAGACAACTGATAAACATACTTATATATTTCTTAATAAATACATATTATAAATAAGAAACACCCAAACTCCGAAACAAACATTTGTGGAACACACAAATATTATTTCCGACCCAGGAATAGAACCCGCGACCTCAGGGGTGGCAGTCATATACACTATCACTGCGCCACCGAGGCAGTCATACTAAATACGGATTATATACGGATAAACTCAAAAACTTACACTTAATTTTATCAAATTTTAATGAAACCACACAAGAAGCTCTTGCTTTTAAATTAAAAATAAATCATCTAAATCAGTTCCTTCAAAAATTGTTAAAAGGTAGGTAACACACAAAAATACAGGGGAATTGAATACCTACTCCTTTTTTGAAGTCGGTAAAAAAACCTACACTGTTGGAGGTTACCCAATACTGGTTTTAGAAATATTTAACATTTTTGTGCCGTCAAGATGAGGGTCGCTGTCGGAGCCCTGCGCGGGTTGAGAGTGTCGTCGTCTTTGCTTACCCGCCTGTACATACTTTCATATGAAAGGTCTGAAGTGCCACGTATAAAAAAAAAAATTCGCTCTTAAATATAACTGAAATAGCTGCGGTTGAGACAATCTAGTACGTGATTCCCCGGCCTTCCCCTAAACAGTAGCTGACATCCTTACATATTCACCATGTTTGTCATGTGAGGCTATATAATACATAGTCAGGTCATAAGTATTGTCACACAGTAAAAACTTTTCTTTTAGAATGCTGGCCACAAAAAAGTTTATTGAATTCGAATTTCGAATTGTTCATGAAAATAAAAATGTATACTTTTTTGAATTTTACTCATTTTTAAATATGGAGTGGACGCTTAAAGAAGACCGTGTTGCAGTTATTGCGTTGCATCGTTGCGGTTACGCGCCAATTAAAATTTTTGACATACTAAAAATTTGAATATAACCAAAAGATTCGTTTATCGTACCATCAAACGATACAATGAAGACTTTAGTGTAGATGACAGGTCAAGAAGTGGTCGCCCTCGGTCTGTTAGGACTCCAGCAGTGATAAAAGCTGTGAAGGCGGGCGCGAATTCAGATAAATCCCAAACGTAAGCAGAAACTGTTGGCCCTTCAGATGGGGTTAAGCAGAACCACGGTGAAAAGGGTGTTAAATGAAGACTTAGGGCTTAGGTTATATCGAAGAAAAACAGGACATCGTTTAAATGCTCGTCTAATGGACCTGAGACTGAAGAGATGCCGCGCTTTGTTGAAGCGGTACGCGGGAAAAAAATATCGGGAAATTCTTAAAAAAATTTTACCGTAGAAGAGTGCTACAACAAACAAAATGATAAGGTGTACGCACACAGTAGTGAAGAAGCGAGCAACCGTATTTCGCGTGTCCAACGAGGTCATTTACCACCCTCGCTCATGGTATGGTTGGGAGTTTCTTATTGGGGCTTAACAGAGGTACTGATAATTTTTTAAAGCAATTATTTGCTAAATTTCTCATAATTTTTTTATTAAAGTGGAAAATACTCACTCTAAAGTGGTCATACTCTTAAAATGACGATATAAATAAGGTGGAGAATTTCAACTTGATTCGATACGGTTCGGGTAGTTCAGGTGGCTAGAACATTGCCCTGGTTAGGCAAAGGTCACAGGTTCAATCCCTGTCTCGAATCAAATTGTCTTTTTCCACTTTAATAAAAAAATTAACAGAGGTACATTTTTGTGAGAAAGGTGTAAAAACGAATGCAGTTGTGTATCAAGATACAGTCCTGACGAACCTTGTGGAACCTGTTTCTCATACCATGTTCAATAACAGGCACTGGGTATTCCAACAAGATTCGGCGCCAGCTCATAGAGCGAAGAGCACACAAGACTGGCTGGCGGCGCGTGAAATCGACTTCATCCGGCACGAAGACTGGCCGTCCTCCAGTCCAGATTTGAGTCCGTTAGATTACAAGATATGGCAAAACTTGGAGGAAAAGGCGTGCTCAAAGCCTTATCCCAATTTTGAATCACTCAACACATCCTTGATTAAGGCAGCCGCCGATATTGACATGGACCTCGTTCGTGCTGCGATAGACGATTGGCCGCGCAGATTTAAGGCCTGTATTCAAAATCACGGAGGTCATTTTGAATAAACTTTATTGTCATAAGAATCTATGTTTTGTTAAGTTCATTTTGGTATATAAATGGTTACATAATGAATAAACTTGTTTCAATTATTTTATATTAAACATGTGACAAAATTTATGACCTGACTAGTTATATACGATAAAATAATTGAAAAAAATTTCGTCCAAAAAAAAATGTATAAATCTTCACGCAGTATCCCTGACGAGGTAGTCGGAGAAGATAGATCTTTTCAGACAGATCAGGCGATCCATGCATACCTACTTCTTTCGCTTCCTGTAGAAAAAAAGTAATGATAAAATTAGCGCTCGTAGCCCCGCGGTCTCAGTGTTCGGTAAACGATCACTGAGGTAAGCAACTTTCACTATTGCTGGTCGTCGGATGGGTGACCACTTTGTGGCATTTACATTTGCGAGCATTTCCGTGCTTCGGAAGGCACGTTAAGCCGTTGGTCCCGGTTGCCAGTAAAATGGCAGTCGTTAAGCCTGGTTGAAGGCCTTATAGGCGGCTTAAAAAATTTCAACAGCAGGTAGCCACAACCTGCGTCTGTCTATTTCAACACGGCAATGGGCTCACCACCTATTACGTGGGACCGGAATCCACACGGTGAAAAGTGGGCATATAATATGCCTCTGCCACCCCTTCGGGGATAAGGCGTGATGGATATTTATTTATTTATAAAATTAATAAAAATCCATACTAAAATAAAGAGGAAAGATTTGTAAGATTTTTGTAATGAATGGGCACAGAAACTACTGTACCATATTTTTAAAATTCTTTCTCCATTAGAAAGCTACATTTTTCACGAGTATCATAGGCAACGAAATCTCGAATAATGTAACCCGAGGTGTAAAAAAAATTCCTCATAAAATTCCTTACATCGCGTACGCTGCAAAAACTATTGACGATAGAACAAAATAATATTCTACAATTTTAAAGAATGCATTAAAATCTACAAAAAACCTGCAATAGGATATATGTAACTATTATAGTTTTTTCACTATAACTACTTTTTCATGTTACTAAATTATTAAAATCGGTAGTTAGTTTTCAGATCATGTTATTGGTACCTTGCCACCTTGGTATAAATTTTTATCCAAATAAATTACTTTATTCATGTTTTATATACTACTCGGGACTTCACGCAAAACGAAATTCTACTTACATTCACCGACGTTTCCCGAGTAGTATATAAAACATGAGTATACACTGCGAAAGTTTAAAAATAACAAATTACTTTATTTTCAAGAATGGTTAAGCACCTACAGACAGCTTTTTGAATTTTGAAACTCGGGTCCTTCGTCACGGGTCCTTGTCTTGTTGATTCAAATTAACCCAAATAATACGTAAATCGTTTGAGATCTCTAGGAGTTAAATAAATAAATATAAATAAATATTGTTGGGACAACTCACACAACGTCATCTGATTCCAAACTAAACAGAGCTTGTACTATGGTAACCAGATAACTGATAAACATACTTATATATTTCTAAATACATACATATTATAGATAAATAACACCCAGACACAGAATAAACCATCGCGCTCTTCACACAAAGTTTGATCCTGGGTGGGAATCGAACCCACGACGTCTTGCGTAGCAGTCGGTTACACTCCCACCGCGCCTCAGAGGCGTTACATACATTTCATCATTGAAGTTGGAGGCTGAGCCTGAGTCTACTATTTACATCGTGTCGAAATCGAATCGAAATCGTCGCTTAATAGAATTTTGTCAGATTTTCGTAGTCTACTATTACAATTGTACTCCAATAGACTACTATCGGACGGCCGATAGAAATCTACTAACACGTACCTACCGCACTAGTGGCTGCTAGTCAGTTGCATTTTTGATAGTCTACTAACATTTTCACAGCTAAAAACAGCCATTCTGGTTCTATTCTACGGCTTGTCAATGGTAGAGTCGGCCCTCTGGTCTATTGGAGTGCCGCTCCAACATTTGGATACTAAGCTAAAGTTATAAATTAAAACGCCAGTACTTTCACTTATTGTAACATTTTGTTTATGCAGACAATATTATGTTTAATGTGACCTGCAAGCCGAACTATTCTGCAGGGTGTGCAGCAAAGAAAGGAATAGCGTAATATGCAAACACTGGCGTATGACAGAAGATGTAGTGACTTAGATAAAAAACTGATTGCATAGTTCGGACACGTGTGGAGAGGATAGTTCGGAAAGCCATAGCCTCTGCCTAACCCGATGAGAGACAGGCGTGATGATATGATTTATGTACGTATTGTTAAGCAGGTAAAGTCGCAGTACATACAAGTAGCTATTGGTATAGAATATTGCTCCTAAGATAATAAATGCATTATTATCAGTATGTAATTGTAAATGTTATCACTACACAGATGAATAATCTTTGTTTTATGGCTATCATGCTTATTTTACGCGCTTAAACATGCAATGTTATCAGACAGTAGGTATTTACAAGTTTTTTTAAGAGATTAGGCCTTCCATACAATAGTAAACTGCCAACTTTATGACTTTCTAGAGCTACAATTCTGCAATATTAGATTAACAAAAGCCACTGTCATTCTAATAAATGGCATTTTTAATTTGACAAGTACATATAAATCTAAAGGAAAATGCATTGTTTTTTTAAAGAGATTTGGTATGTCATACAATAATACCAAATATGCGGCTTACCAGAGGTTGAGTTCCGCAACTGGATTTACATAAACCACTGTAATTCCACTGCTATTCTAAAAAATGGTATTTTCAATTTGACAAATTCCGATAAATCTCAATGAAAATAATTGCTTTTTTAAGAGATTAGATCTTCGATACAATAGTTTTATATGCCAACTATACGACTTTACCATATTATTATGTTAAAATCTGCAATTTTTAGTTAACATAACTCCGATGTCATTCTAAAAAATGGCATTTTTAATTTGAGAAATACCGATAAATTCATAAAGACAATGTCATTGTTTAGAGCGACATCCTAAGCCTGGAACTGGCGGGCAATCTCTTGAAACCTAATGAAATCAAGCTCCTCAAAAGAACCAATGTGCTCTTTACCCGGAATGAGCAAATTAGTCCTTAATTTGACCATCAAAAGTCAATCTATACCACAACCAATCTGATAAAAGTTGACAAGACTGATGGCAGATAAACATATCAAAAATAAAAAACTTGTTTAATGAAAATGGCAAAAATATCCATTTATTTTGTGTATTTACTCGGTATTTTGAAAAACTGGCATTTTTGGTGGCATTGGAATGACAGTTGCTTGCGGCTACCATTAAGTAGCAGAATTGATTCATTGGTCGAAAGTGCAATGGTTACCGTGGCAACGACAGGCATTACAATCGCACTTTATAACTGACCCTATATTATAGTCAATTTGAAACCAATAGGAGTAGAAGGTGGCTATCTTCTGTTGAAAATTTTCAAATCGCTCATTAAACCACCAACGGATAACGGAAAATACCACGATTTGATTTCAATTTTCGATTCAATTCGATTCTGATACGATTGTAATAGGAGGCTTGGTCCCCTGGTTTTATTCCGCGGCTTGTGTAGTGCAATTGTGATAAATACGATAGATTTAATAGACCAACTTGTTTTGGACCAACTGCAGAATAATTGAGAATTTAGAAATGAAACGGGTCTTTATTGTAAAATCCGGCTCTGAGGGACCAAGATCCCCGGGTGTATACCCATGCAACATTTCTCAGCTAATTAAATTTTATTACCAGTTTGCATTTATATGAGTGCGGAGACTAATAAGGCAATATATTCATTAGCATTATTTTATTATTATGTTACAGCTAGACCACATTTACCACACAATGTTTACATATATTACTTGCAGGTATATTCATCACCAATTGTTTAGCATCAAGCTTACAGGAAAATAACATTATAAGCCAGCCATTACTTATAGTTTCATTCACCTTCGAGTGAACAATACCGGCGACTTCGACAGGATAATGAATTAAAAGTTCCTTTGCGTAAGACCCAGTGCAAGGAAGTTGCTTGCTCCCTACTAAACTGTAGGTCAAAATCAAAATCGCATACGCGATCTGTCAATTTGTTTTTTGTTTGTCTGTGCACTCAGATGAGTCTCATTTTTAAATATTGTTTCTACTTACATATTTCATAACTGGAAACATATTATTATTCTATATAATCTAACAGAAATTTCTTGAGCAGTTTCTTGAATTTTTTTTTTATCTCTTGCCTGGTGTTCACTGGCAAACTGTTCAGTACATACGGTATTCGCTTACTCAAATTGATTACACAATATTAAATAATAAGACCTGTAGATGACCATCAGTATGTGAGTGATCCCATAGATGACCATCTACAGGTACGTTATATGATACGTTACATCATCTAACGTATCACATAACGTTGATACGTTAGATGATGATGATGATTACGAGTATATTATTCAGTAGCAAGGTATTGAATTTAACAAATAACTATCCAAAAAAATTATATAGACGCGTTCGCGGTCTGCTATATGTACATGCATATATGCAAACACTATAGCTGAGTCTTGTAACGGTGTCGCGAGTCCAGAGATTTTATCTCATCTAAAAATATGCATACCGCGATAAAAGAAGTTTTTAATGAATGAATGATTTATTTATTTCTAAGAATATGAAGCGCTCGTGGCCTAGCGGTCTCAGTGTTCTGTAAACGATCACTGAGTTACGCAACTTTCACTATGGCTGGTCCTCGGATGGGTGACCACTTTGTGGCATTTACATTTGCGAGCGTTTCCGTGCTTCGGAAGGCACGTTAAGCCGTTGGTCCCGGTTGCCAGTAAAATGGCAGTCGTTAAGCCTGGTTGAAGGCCTTATGGGCGGCTTGAAAACTTCAGCAGCAGGTAGCCACAACTTGCGTCTGTCTATTTCAACACGGCAATGGGCTCACCACCTATTACGTGGGACAGGAATCCACACGGTGAAAAGTGGGCATATAATATGCCTCTGCCACCCCTTCGGGGATAAGGCGTGATGGATTTTTAAGAATATGGTAAGTACATAAAGATCTTCACATTACAAATAGTAACACATATTCTACCGCTACTGGGTGTAGAAATGTCAATTTAATAATACACTCCCGGACACCTAAATCGAGCCACCCTGATTTTTTTGGTTTGGAGTACTGTAACTTATAAAAGATGTATGTAGAAGGAAAATGTTTTGATGCAGTTTTGGAGCTGGTATACTCATCATTCATTTAGAGTAATATAATATTTTTAATATTTTTGGGACAACCCACACAACGCCATCTGATTCCAAACTAAGCAGAGCTTGTACTATGGTAACCAGATAACTGATAAACATACTTATATATTTCTAAATACATACATATTATAGATAAATAACACCCAGACACAGAATAAACCATCGTGCTCATCACACAAACTTTTATCCTGGGTGGGAATCGAACCCACGACCTCTTGCGTAGCAGTCGGATGCACTCCCACCGCGCCACAGAGTGCCACTGTTCTAAATTTGAACTACAGTTTATTAAAAAAGTCGAGTTACGTTGAAACAAGTCCATATTTCCTTTTTTCAAGGAAAAAAATCTAATCGCTTTTTAAATAAAGACATGTTTTACATGAAAAGAAATGTTTACATGTATTGCCATATATTGGCAAAGAATTAATCAATGTCGTTATGACATGTTGAGGAATGTCCTCCCATTCTTCCAAAATTACATTTTTGAGCTCCTGCATGCTTTGCGGGGCAGGATGATGAGCTCGAAACACGCCTCTTCAGCTCATCTCATAGATGCTCTATAGGATTCATATCAGGACTTCGCGCTGGCCATCTCATAACAGTGATACCAATGTCATTTAAGCACTCCCTGACGATTCCCGCAGTATGGGCCCTTGCATTATCATGCAATAAAACGAAATCTTGGCCAATAAATCCAGCATATGGCATCACGTGGTTCTCTAAACATTAGCGAATGTATCTATTGCCATCTAGGGGCGGCAGTCGTGGTCCCGTCCCTACCTCTAGCTCAGTTTTGCCTTCCATAGATATTCCTCCCCAGACTGTCCATGATCCTCCACCATATAACTCACTTTCTCGTCGATACAGCATTGCGCGAAATTCTCGTTCTGTCTTCGGTACACCTTACTCCTTCCGTCATTACCGTATAGCATTATCTTGGACTCATCTGTGAAGAGAACCTGGCTCCATTGATATCGAGTCCAATTTAGATGTTCACGCGCAAACTCTAGACGGGCTATTCGGTGTGTCGTGTCAATTTGGGTCCATTGGCTGGCTTATGGGGCTTTAAACCACGTTCATTGAGTAGCCTTCTAACGGTCCGAGCACTTACAGCCACTCCGTGAAAGTCCCTGAGCTGTTCCTGTATCTGAACAAAGTAAAGGTGTCGATTTCGTAAACTAGTAGTGACAATGTATTGATCTTGTCTCGCCGTTGTCACTCGGTAACGAGGTCCTCCTGTACGCCAAACGAAGCCGCCAGTCTCCAGGTATCGGTGGTACACTCTTTGAACAGCGGAACGTCTTATGTGAAGTTGTGAACTCACATCTCGCTGACTTAGCCCAGATTGAAGAAGTGCTACAGCTTGCGCGGCTACTTCAGGTGAAGTATCCATAATTTTATAGCCAAAAACGGTTCAAATTATAGAAAAATAACTAAACTAAACTTTGGTTAACAACAATTGCGAAAATTCAAACCAAATCGACATTAAATTGCTTCAAAAGCAACTTTCAACAGTCATTATTTTTTTCAAATCAGTGTTCTTTATTTTAAATTCTAAAATTCTAATTTGGAATAATACATACGGGAAAGACGATGAAATATGCCAGCATTAAAAATGCATAAAAACTTTTTTGTTATATTGTATATTTTTTGTGTATTGGGCTTTTAGGCCCGGGAATGTAAGGTAGCTCGATTCAAGAGCCCGGGAGTGTATTAATAATTGATATACACAAAATTAAACAAGTCAATATTATCAAGTACCTACATTAAAATAAAAATATAAAATTAGAAAAATAAATAAAATAAGTCAATATCATTAAATAATAATTGAGTGAGCAAACTGTAATGCTGACCTTATTCCCAGAATCTATAATCCATAAACTCTTTTACTTTATAGAAACAATGCTGTAGCAGAAAATTGAATATGTACAATATAAATTCCTTCACCGGTAGTGCTTTCACCCCAACAGGTATATTATATTCTTTATGGCCATACAGTATGCGTTGGTGGAAAACAGCTCTAGTCTTTGCCGAGGTATTAATAGTTTATGAGGATTTCTACTATGGGTCATATTTAATACTTCGTCATGTAACGGGAATATATGTGGATACTTTCTTACAAATAGACACATTTCGTAAACATACAGACAAGGAAGCGGCAGTACCCTGAGTTCTTTAAAGATTCTAAGTATTCAGCTGCAGTTAGTGCATGTACACATTTTTTTTGTGCTACAAGCAATCTGTACATATCTACCGAGTTACCCCATATAATGATTCCATATCTCAATATCGATGAGACGTACCCGTGGTATGCAGACAGAGGCTTCTCCCTGGAAGCTACCCGACTAAGTTTTCTTAATGCAAATACGAATCTATCAAGCTTTGTGCAAAAATTTTCTATATGATCCTTCCAATTTAAATTCCTGTCTATCATTATCCCAAGAAATAAAGCTGAGTTTACAGGTTTAATTGCTGTGTTACTAATAAATATTTTTGGTGAAGCATGTTTTGAATTACGTCTTTGAAATTGTACCACTTTCGTTTTATCAGCATTAATACGTAGATTATTTTTCTCCAACCACTGTATCGCACTGTTTAGTTCCTTATTAGTTGCACTTTCTAAATCAATTACATTTTTACATTTAACCACAAGAAGTGTAGTATCGTCTGCAAACAGGATGCAATCATGCACAAGAGCCTTACTGAAGTCGTTGATGTAGATTAAGAAAAGCAAGGGTCCCAATATACTTCCTTGCGGAACGCCACAACCGTTTACCCTCATTCCTGACGTGAAGCTGGTTTCTGTATTATTTAAAATTTTTGTAATAACTGTAAATTGTTGACGATCCGAGAGGTAACTTCTGAGCCAATTGTGCGCATTGCCTATAATTATTAATGTTTGTAGGGTCACCTTTTTTTAATAATGGTTTTACTACTGAAATTATTAATCTCGACGGAAAGATTCCTTCTTCAAAGGATTTGTTTATTAAGTAACAAATAGGTGCAGCTATGATTGTCGCATTAAACTTTATCAATGCCGTAAAAATTTCATCGTAACCCGAAGCATTTGTGTCATTTAAAGATCGAATAGTTCTTATAAAAATACTTTGTGTTTCATTTTCTATGGATATGTCATTTAAAATTCTATCGTCAATTTTATTCGAAACATTAGTTAACTCAATATAATAATTATTAAAGTATTCATACATGTCATATGGGTTGTCAGTTAATTTATCATTTATTTTTACTTCTTTGATGTAACTTTTGTTTATACAATTTTTGATTACGGTCCACGTTGCTTTGCATTTATTTTTAGCATTACATATATATTTATTATTATTTAATTTCTGCGTTCTTTGAATGCATTTTTTCAATAATCTAGTGTAGATTTTATACTTATTCCTATGATATTTCTTGTTGGAGTTTTCATTTTGATATTTATAGTACAGTTTTCTTTTATTTACGCATGATATTCTAAGGCCCTTACTTATCCACGTATTTCTGACCTTTTTATAACACTTTTAACGCGGACTAGTTGAAAACATAGTTTTATAAACAGAGTGATTATATCGTGAAAAATATTAAAAGATTTATTGCAGTCCATCTCTTCATCGTATACTTCCGCAAATGATAGTGATGAAATACATTGATTAAATTTACTCATATTGTACCTACAAAAGTTTCGCTTTACTTGATACCACGATGTTATATTCCCAGAGCTTAGTGTATCTATTGCAACACAAAACTTTAGAGACTGACCTGTGTTGTGGTCTGATAAGGCAAGGTAATGGGTTAGCCCTGTAACATTCACTATTTCTATGTTAGAAGCTATTTGATCTATAGATATGGCTATTCTTGTGGGAGCATGAATATGTGTTGTTATATTAAAATTTCTCAGAATTGAATTTAAAGTTTTTGTCTCAGAGTTCACCTTCAACACATCAATATTCCAGTCACCGCATAAAATGATGCGTTTCTTTCCAATTTTGGTTACAAAAATTAACAATTTTTCCAACTTCTCGAAAAATATTTTAACATTTGAATTTGGTATTCTGTAGATACATACAATTATAAGATTGTAGTTGGTTACCTCAACTCCGCAGCATTCAAACTCATTTTTAGAGCCATTTGTGTTACAGCTGGTATTGCTTTGGGTTCTAAATAGTATTTTATCAATATACACGATCCACCTCTTTTATACTCTGTCTTGGATAATAAGCAACTAATTTATAGTCCAATAGTTGTAAATCGTTTTCCTGACCTGAGTATATAAAGGTTTCAGTGAGACATATAAAGTCAATGGAGCCAATCTGTTTCATAAGACCCAAAAGTGTTAATTCAAATATCTCTAATTTACCAAGTATACCTGCAATATTCTGATGTAAAAGTGTAAGTTGTATTTTATTTTCCGATGTGAAAATTCGATTCGCATCATTATTCACGAAAAAACGTTTCACAACGGGCTGACTGCATAGTTTAATCAATAGAAAAGCTAGACCCTTGTTTGTCTTCCAGTGTATAAGTATGATTAGTCTTTGCTTGAACCCTGTATAAAGTGTTTTTATTTGTATATATGAAGGGAAAATAGAATGGTATACTAGTAGTTCCCTTCATTCCCATGAATTTGTTTTTGGTTTTTAGTTGAGGTGACAGTATATTTTAATCTAGTTTGTTGGCTATTTTTGCACTTGTAATTAAATTGTAAAAAAAAAAATTGTACAAAATATTTCTCGAAACATAAATCTAGCTTTTATGTTTGTATTGATTTCATAGTCACTGTCAATAAATTCTACATGCTTTAAATTACTAGATATTAACTTGAGTATTTGGTTTATACGGTTTACATTTATATGCTTATTATTATACACTTTACCAAGCAAAACATTAGTGTGCGACATATTGGTCAAAAAATAACATAAATAAGATTGCGTCACAAGTGGATTTGCATCACACGATCCTGATAATATAATTACAATATCATTTCTATCAAAATTTTTACTCAATAATAGACAAGATCTTAATATCTCTACTGTCGGTGCATTTGGCTTAATAATTGACAACACTGCCTACATATCCCCTAAGCTCATATTGATATTTCGAAGTTCATTTCCCAAACCTTTTCCTTCCTCGCCGGACAGTATAAGCACATTTGTGTGACAAACACATGTTTTTACTTCAGAAATCTCTCCATCTTCTCCAATCATCAACAAAAAGAGATCAGTGATTCGGAAGGCACATTAAGCCGTAAGTCCTGGTTGCCAGTAATAGGCAATCGTTTGAAGGCCATACGGGTGGCTTAAAAATTTTCAACAGCAAGACGCTACCTACTTGCGATCGTCCATTTCAACACGGCAATGGCAATTTGCTCCTCACCTGAGAGTGCATATTATGCCTCTGTCTCCCCTTCGGAGAGATGTTTTTTTTTTTGAACAAGAACACTTGTACTTTTTAAACTGACCAGTTTTGTTACGATTTACAACGATACGAACGATAACAAATTTGGCCAAAATGTCGCTGGTAACTCCAGATAAGTTTCAACATATTCTACGTATTATGACCAGTTTTGCCTGTTGTAGGTACTGAATTACATCTGAAAATGCCGTAAGGCGAAACCAGTCAGGTTAAAAAGTTCATTTTGAGGAAGTTTATTTTTTAAATAATTTAACCAAGTATTGTATTGTATTTTTCATTTTTCTTTAAGTATTTTTACATAGTGTTTGAATTATATTAACAAAATGGCACTAAAAACAAACTATATCCCAAATACACATACTATATACACATGCAACCAATATCAAGAGTAACCAATAGCCAAGAGAAATGTCAAACCATCAAAAATAATGTGTGCGTGTCGATTGTCACGGGCGTCCAATCAAAAAGTACCATCATTCAACAGTATAAACAGTTTGTATTAGATGAAAAACGACTGTAAAAAGAGCTTAGATTCTATCACTCTAAAAAAATACGACAATTTTATTGTTTTTTTTTGAGACGGTATATAATTATAATGATATTTTTATATCGTTAGTGCTCAGTTACTTATGGCGTGATACATGCTGACATGCAATCACACCTTAACTGATCATGTATTACATGGAACACAGAGAAATTATGTACCGATAGTGAAAAAACCCAATTTCGTTTTAGGGCAGTAAATGAATTAAAACAAATAAAATTGATGTGAGTTTGTAATTCCAAATTAACAGCATTCCACAGTAGCCTTTCACTAAATATAAATGTTTTGAATACTTTTAAAATCGCTATATTCCTAGGTGAATGAAATTGCAATAATAGCGACAGATATATCGTTTACTTTGCAGCATAGTTTTTTAACATATTATAGATTATTATATTATACTAGCTGACCCGCGCGGCTTCGCCCGCGACATACTTCCAACCCCGTGGCACCCATTTAATCCCGTCGCTTATTACTTTTCCAAATATGTATGAAAGTTTCCCCGATTTGCTGACATTTATGATTACTGCTCCGCTCTCCTGTGTAGTAGCGTGATGATATATAGCTAAGAACCTTCCTCAATAAATAGGCTATCCAATACAAAAAGAATTTTTCTAATCGGTCAAGCCGTTTTCATGCTATGTCGTGACAACGGAAAACGGGTTTCATTTTTATATATATATGTAGATATGTTCGTATTTTTTTAGAGAAAACCTACTTATCTATCTTTTTTAGAGAATACTTAACCAGTTACTCAATCAGATCAGCCTATAAACAGTACACTTCTGGACGTAGTGTGAATTTCATTTCGGTTACTGTAACCCGCTGACCAGATTGATTGGTACAGGGTTTTGTTCAAATTTTTCCTTGCCATCGTCATCAGTCGAGCGATTGTTCCAGTTGCGTCCAGCGACGCCGGGGTCCACTTTCCTACTTCTTTTCTTTCACTTCGCACGGTCAACGGCATCCCTTCTAGTGTGACCATAAAATTGTCGCGCATATCATCCCTTATGACGTCAAGCATGCACTTCTTGGGTCTTCCCCTCTTACCGGAACCCGGCGTGGTTGTTCCCCCACGTAACTGGGCGGCCTTGTCCCTGCAATCTTCCAGAATTTAGAAAATTGCTTGTGTTAGGACAAAGGTTGTAACTCAATCGGCGAGAACGGACTCTCATTATTTACGTATTCGATTTAATATCATGCTGTTGTATTCTGTTTTTCATGTAATGATAGTTAGATGTAGATATGTTGATTATTTTTGTCAGTATGTAGGTATGCATTTTTTTTAAATTGTCACTAAATGTGAGTGAAAATTCTTTATTGCCTTTTAAATTTATTGTTGAATAAATTTAAGTGCCATTTCAATTAATTGTAAATTTTTTGAATATGAATTTATTATGCATAAGGTCCCGTTATAAATTTTTTTTTTCCTAACTAACTAACTATCTTCACGCTGTATCCCTGACGGGGTAGTCAGAGAGGACAGATCGCCAGGCTTCGCGATCCATGCATACTTCTTTCGCTTCTTCGAGATTCATCAATCGCTTCATACACGCACGTCTGGGTATCCGAGTACTTTTGACCTTTCCGTTTTTGAGCAATCTGCTCACGTGGTCTTCATATGTAAGTCTCGGCCTTCCCTGACTCCTTCTACCCTCTACTTTTGAACAATATATATTCTTCGTCAATCGTTCCTCACTCATTCGTTGGACGTGTCCAAACCAACAGAGCACGCCCTTTTTTTTTTTCCTAATTTCAATGATTTCTTATATTTTATTTTTTTAAAGGATTTTTTTTTGTTCACCGCACACCTTAATGAACTATAAGTACGATCCTTCAAATTTGGTCATGGTATATCTACATTTCACACGTACCAAGTATTTTATATTTTTTTTGTACTTGTTTAGTTTAATAAGTTTACGAATTACTCAAAAATACATACATGGACAACTTTAAATTAATCGTTAAACGTACTGACGTAAAAGATGGATACATTTTTAAAGCAACTATTTTGCTAAATTTATCATAATTTTTTTAATAAAGTGAAAAAGACTTTTAGAAAAAGAAATTTGAGACTGAGATTGAACCCGTGACCTTTGTCTAATAGCTGCTTTGTAGGTAAAGGTCACGGGTTCAATCCCCGTCTCGAATCGAATTGTCTTTTTGCACTTTATTAATAAAAAATATGACGTAAAAGATGTCAAAAACGGTGTCATAATAGCTTTTCCAGGGAACATCTATAGAAACAGTGAAAATAAATTATGTCAAACTCAGAACTAACTGATGAAAATAAGTTAAATTTTGTTATTGAAGTGAAACTTCTTTATCGACGCTCAGAGAAACTTATAGCTGTAAAAAAACCTTTTGAAGTAAAACTTCTTTACCATAAGTGAAACTTCTTTATCGACGTATGGGAGAAATTTTATAGCTGTAAAATAAATGTCGTAAGACACACACACAATTTTTTTATTGCATTTTGACGGTCCCCGAGGTTACGTAAAAATCGGTACTGTGTATTATAAAGGCGATAAAGGTGTTTGTACATCTACACTCTCAAACGGCTGGACCAATTTCGAGACAATTTAGTGTATAGGGAGCTGTCATCCTGCATTACTTAGCAATTTTTATCACTTTAACAAGTTATTGTAGGAAACGAATACGAAAAAACTTTTCTGCGCAGGCGGAGCCGCGGGTATGAACTAGTATATTGTAATAAAAAAATGCTCTATTTTCAATTAGGAATTAAATTAAAAAAAAAAAAAAATATATAAATAAATCACCAAATAGGTATAATTGTTAATAATCAATGTCAGGATATCATTATAATAGCGTATTACATTATCTATGAGTATTTGATTGTACTACAGTATCTGTGAGTTATTTTGTCAAATTGATTGCAACGGCGCGGTACTTCAGATAAACCCACATTTGTCAACAATTCTTACAATTTTATCAGGATTTTGACTGAAAATTCATTGTGAATTATGGTAAAATAAGTGATTAGTATGGAGAACATAGTAAAGAAAGTGAAAGAGTGGGGTGGTATGTCTGACAGGCGTGACGAGATGACCCGTAGCCAGTATTCGCTGGTCTCCAATGGAGACTTGACTGCGGGCGCGCTGCAGCTCTGGCTAGAATTGCCAGATGAAATAAAGTATGATCCAGCCCTCGAGCAATTCAGACGGCATTACGAGAAAGAACACGGTGAGTTTTTATATTCTTTATTACTACTTTGAACTCGAAGCGCTCGTGGCCACACTGACTCAGTGTTCTGTAAACTATCACTGCGTTAAGCAACATTCGCTATAGGTGGTCCTTGGATAGGTGACCACTTTGTGGAATTTACATTTGCGAGCGAGCGTTACCGCGCTTCGGAAGGCACGTTAAGCCGTTGGTCCCGGTTGCCAGTAAAATGGCAGTCGTTAAGCCTGGTTGCCAAAGCCTGCGTCTGTCCATTTCAACACGGCAATCGGCTCACCACCTGTTACGTTGGACCAGAAATGTGAAATATGGGCGTATAGTATGCCTCTACCTGCCCCTTCGGAGACAAAGGCGTGACAGTTTGTATGTATGTATGTATGTAAAATAAACTTCAAAAGTACTTGGATACCCGATCGCCCATAGGCGAGCATGTATGAAGCTAAATACGTATGCATGGATTGCGAAACCTGGCGATATATCCGATCTGAATACCCCGTCAAGGATACAGCGTGAAGATAGTTAAGTTAAAATAAACTTGCTGTGCCTCGGTGGCGTAAGCAGTAGTGTGGGCGAATGCCGCGGTAAGGTCCAGGGTAAAAACAAATATTTGTTTGATCCACAAATATTGATTTCGGAGTTTAGTGTTTCCTATGTATAATATGTATGTATTTAGAAATATATTTATAATGTTTATCAGTTGTCTAGATCGCATATAAGAACCTTGTAAATTGGTTTGGGTATTATTATTATTAAATTAATCTATTTACAATGGATATTTAGCGAAAGTAGTAATTTTATTAGATAATTTTTAAAGTAATTAGTATGCTAACATTACATATATTTTTTTATTGAAGTGAAAAAGAACTTGTGACCTTTGCATAACTAGGAGAATGCTCTAAGCCACTGAGCTACCAGACCCCTACCAAAACAACTTTACTAACCTTGTAAACAACATTCAAGAGTATTAGGCAAGTGCAAATCTTATGTGAAGAACAGTGGTAACGGGTTTAAATCCCATCCTAAACTAAATTGTCTTTTTTCACTTAATAAATAAAATAGATACGATATCTTGACAAAATATAAAATAAAACATTACTTTTAATAATTTTGTACGAATTTAAAGCCAAATACTTTGAGAGACATGTGATCTAGACTTTTATCTATAACATCAAAATAACTTAGCCATAATAGTTCACTTCTATAGCATAATAGCCATAGAAATCTAAAAAAACATGTCGATAGATATGACATACTAGTTGACGCCCGCGGCTCCGCACTCGTGGCGAAGTTTTCCGTTCCCATTTCCCACAGGAACTTGTTCCCGAGATAAAAAGTAGCATGTGTGTTATTCTGATGTGTAAGCTATATAATTGTAAAGTTTCATCAACATCCATTCCGTAGATTTTGCGTGAAAGAGTAACAAACATCTATTCTTACAAACTTTCGCGTTTATAATATTAGTAGGATTGTCTAACAAACTAACGCCAATAGTTTTTCCTCGTTTCTGTCACAGTGATAAAGACGATAAAAGAATACATATTAGTGTTGATTTCAAAAACAAAGTTCTCGAACACTATCTGCCTATCAGTATTCTGCATCTTAATATATTCCCAGTATTCCTGGATTTAGAACTTAGGTCCACTTTTAACTGGCTATCGATTTGACTTTGAAGTGGAGTGTGAACATTATAATTCTCTTGTACTTAATTATTTCAATCTATACTAATATTATAAAGAGGAAACATTTCTGAGTTTGTTTGTAATGGATAGGCTCAGAAACTGCTGGGCCTATTTTAAAAATTCCTTCACCATTAGAAAGTTACATTCATCGGGAGTAACATAGGATATATTGGATTTTCAAAAGGTTTAGGGTTGCGTACGAAATCTCGAATAGGAAAATTTTCGCGGACGAAGCCGTGGCCATCAGGTAGTTTATTTATATAGCTTATCAAGATTGACTTACTTAAATAAGCTAAAAGGTAACCCATATAAATAAAAAATAAAAATAATATTGTGGGACACTTTCCACACAGCGCTATCTAGCCCAAAGTAAGCTAATATTAGCTTGTGTTATGGGATCTAGATAACTGATAAACATACTTATATATTTCTAAATACATACATATTATAGATAAATAACACCCAGACACAGAATAAACCATCGTGCTCATCACACAAAGTTTTATCCTGGGTGGGAATCGAACCCACGACCTCTTGCGTAGCAGTCGGATGCACTCCCACCGCGCAACAGAGGCAGTCATCAATCTGTCTAGTAACATATTCCTATCGAATAACGTAATTAATAATATCCTATCAAATGCAAAGCTCATGGATACTATGCCGGAATCCTACCGACTAAAATCACACTGCCCATGGCCGGGGGTCCCGGGTGAGCCCTCGGAAGGATAGCCCCAAGGCTCCTGACAGACTTTATCCGCCACCACGGCTTTATCTTCGGAAAGTCTGGATTTATCCCGCTTCTTTGGAGGGTTCGGATGTTGTCCCGCGGCTTTGAAGGGGCAAATAACCAAATAACAAAGAAAATGTACAGGCATTAGCGATTTGGGAAACCAATTACCCACACTGTACACTTTTTTTGAGAACATGATTTTTGCCATTTGCTGTTTGATTAACCAATCCCATACCCTCGAAGGGGTGGCAGAGGCATGTTATTCGCCCATTTTTAAACATGTGTATTCCTGTCCCACATAATATGTGGTGAGCCTATTGCCGTTTTGAAATAGGCTCAGGTTGTTTCTACCTGCTGTTGTAATTTTCGAGACTTTCGAGAATATCCTAACGTACTAAGTTAGGATATTGCCTAAGACAGACAGACGCACCGGCGGACTCTGTTTTATAACAATAAAACACAGTCTGTCTGTCATTTCGCAATAAACTCAAAAAGTACTGCACCGATTTTCATGATATTTTCACCAATGTAAAGAGTAATTCTCAAGGAAGGTTTTAAAATATATAATTAGGTTTATCAGTTGTCTAAATTAACTTAAGCTTAAAAAAGGCGTGCTCCCTTGGTTTGGACACGTCCAACGAATGAATGAGGAACGATTGACGAAGAATGTATATTGTGCGAAAGTAGACGGTAGGAGTCAGGGTAGGCCGAGACTTACATATGACGACCACGTGATCAGATTGCTCAAAAACGGAAACGTCAAAAGGACTCGGATACCCAGACGTGCGTGTATGAAGCCATTGATGAATCTATAAGAAGCGAAATAGGTATGCATGGATCGCGAAGCCTGGCGATCTGTACTCTCTGACTACCCCGTCTGGGATACAGCGTGAAGATAGTTAGTTAGTTTCAGTTTAGTTGGTTGGCTAAATCCTATAGCACAAGCTTTAAAGCTTAGTTTGGGCTAGATGATGCTGTGTAAAAAGTGTCCTACAATATTTATTTATAAATTTCTTGTAAAAACTTTTCTGTATGCTTGTAAAATATTCCACCTGCGTCATTCGTGTACCGAGGTTTTTGGCACCTGCATTTGGCATTGTTAAACAGTTATCAATGCCATGTTAAACTAATATGGATTCAGATGCATGTCTTTGTTCGAAATTGTAACTACATACTCAAGGATATGTAAATTCAATTATGTTTTTACGCCTTGTTTGTTTTTCAATCACGCCTTATCCCCGAAGGGGTAGCAGAGGCATATAATACGCCCAGTTTTCACCGTGTGTATTCCTGTTCCAAGGCGGTAAGCCAATTGACGTGTTGAAATAGACAGACGCAGATTGTTAGTACCTGCTGTTGAAATTATTCAAGCCGCTCTTAAGACCTTCAACTTGGCTTAACGACTGCCATGTTACTGGTAACCGGGACCAAAGGCTTAGTGTAGCTTATGAAGCACGGAAACACTCGCAAATGTAAATACCACGAAGTGATCACTCATATAAGGACCCAGCCATAGCAAAAGTTGCTTTACATAGAACACAAATACGCTGGATGCCAAATTACGAAAGTGCTTAGGTTCAATACCTACTATTATTATATTGTACGATCACGTAACGAAGTAATACTCAATATAATAGGTTTGAATGAAAATGTCAGCGTTAAGCTGGAAATGGGCGTGCTCCGTTGGTCAGCGCCTGTCTATTTTCATCCCAGCAATGGGCTCACATCTGTTACGTGGTGCAAAAATGTAAACGTTGAAATGTGGGTGTATAGTATGCCTCTGTCTTAACCTTCGGGGATAAAGGCGTGACAATATGTATGTATATATGTAACATTTTCCAAAGTGTTGTTACAAAACTCTGGACAACTTGGGACTACGAGCACTTCTTGACTGCCTCGCTTGCGCGGTGGTAGTGTATGTGACTGACACGCATGAGGTCCCGGGTTCGATGCCTGGGTCGGAATTAATATTTGTGTGATCCACAAATGTTGGTTTCGGAGTTTAGGTGTTTCCTATGTATAATATGTATGTATTTAGAAATATATAAGTATGTATAATTTATTTCAGTTGTCTAGATCCTAGGACGCGTAATGTACTCAATAAAGTATGAAATCACATTCAACCAACTTTCGTGCGGGGCGAAAACTACAGACATATTGTTTTGTTACTCTTGCATGAAGTGTTGTCACTGTCCAACAACCAATAAAAATACAACTGCAAATACAACACACAGAAAAATTTAGGTATGCAAAACTAATTTGACACAATTTTATTCGACTAATTTTAAATGGTAATTCTTTGTATAATGTTCATATGGAATGAAAAGGTATTGAGTATAGGCCGATTAAGTTGTTAGTATGTATCAATAATTAATGTTTTTATAAATGTTTATGTACCTAAATGAAATAAAATTTTACTTACGAGTGAAAACAAACATTAATTGTTCGACCGCTATAACTTTTACACCATTTCACAGCACATTTCGTCATTTTTTATTATTAAATACCCTCCAAATGTGTTCAATAGACTGAGTCCGCGGAACAGCGGCCTAGTTAAAAGATACTTGGCAAATGGCAAGCGGGGTATAGGCGCATACGCTAAGATAGCGTCCATTGGTTAAATCGTCCTAGTTTAGATCCCATTATATAGGATATAACTATAAAACTATATAACATAGATAATAGCTTAGTTTGGGCTAGATGGCGCTGTGTAAAAAGTGTCCCACAACCTCCTCTGCCTTTGTTGACATCCATCCAAGACAATGTGATCTTAAAGACTAGGGCTTTGAACCCTCTAGAATGTTGGCGACAAGTGGAAATGAGAACAAATAAAAATACTTTTTATATTGTGGGCCATTTTTTTACACAGCGCCGTCTAGCCCAAAGTAAGCTTATATAAACTTGTTAGATGGAATCTTGACTTGTTTCTCAATACTCAAGATACGCTTGAGGCTAGTTTTTGCCTTATAAATACTACTCTCAAATGTTTCTTGAGTATTGAGAAACGTTCTGGAATACGGCATAATAGAAACACTTATATATTTCCAAATACACACATATTATACACAAGCTGACCCCCGCGGATTCGCCCGTGACATATTTTGAACCCCCGTCGCATGTATTTGACCCCGTCGCTTTTACTTTTACAGAAATATATGAAAATTTGCCCTATTTGTTGACATTTATGATTACTGTTCCGCTCTCCTGGGTAGTAGCGTGATGATATATAGCCTATAGCCTTCCTCGATAAATGGACTGAAAGATTTTATCAATTTGGACCAGTAGTTCCTTAGATTAGCGCGTTCAACCAAACAAACAAACTCTTCAGTCTTTTATATTAGTATAGATAGGAAACACCCAAACTCCGAAACCAACATTTTCTAATCACACAAATATTTGTTCCGACCCGGGAATCGAACCCGAGAGCCATGCGCGGCATTCGCATACACTACCACCGCGCCACCACGGCAGTCAAGGAGAGTCATGGTTAACGTTGTTATTCGACATGAAAGATACCGCTATATTTAAAAAAAAAATGAGAGAGTCGGAGTGGTTTTTGGCAAGCCACATATTTGCATCTGACTTCATTATTTCGACTAGTTGACGCCTGCGCCTCCGCCCGCGTGGTGATGTATTCCCGTCCCCGTAAAATAGCCTATGTGTTATTCTAATGTGTAAGCTATATTATTGTAAAGTTTCATCAAAATCCATTCAGTAGATTTAGCGTGAAACAGTAACAAGCATCCATTCTTACAAACTTTAGCGTTTAGGATTAATTGACAAAATCTCTCATTCGACGCTCTTCTGCATTAGGTTTGTATATTAATTACTAACTGATGCCCCCAGGTTCGCCCGCGAGATAAAGTTTTCCTGTACCCGTGCCTGAACCCCCCCCTTAACGAGGCTACAGTAACGGACAAAGTCTGTCGGGAGCCCTGGGGCTATCCTATCGAAGGCTCACCCGGGAGTACCGGCCATAGACAGATGGAAGAGTAACGTGTGGTCTTAGTCGGTAGGAGACCGGCGTAGCTCATAATAGGCGTAGATACGGAAATCCTCATGGATCATGAGGATGTCCACATGCAAAAAAAAAACAATTTTACCCCAGTGTTATGTTTTTAATAATATGTAGTGATACACAGATATACACTCTTAATATTGATCCACACGCACATGATAGTGGACATGATAAATATCGCGATAATTAATATCTAAGTGTAATATAAAATACAATATAAAAAATATAGAAGCGCTCGTGGCCCTGCGGTCTCAGTGTTCTGTAAACGATCACTGAGTTACGCAACTTTCACTATGGCTGGTACTCAGATGGGTGACCACTTTGTGGCATTTACATTTGCGAGCGTTTCCGTGCCTTATGGGCGGCTTAAAAAATTTCAACAGCAAGTCACCACAGCCTGCGCTTGTCCATTTCAACACGGCAATGGGCTCACCACCTGTTACGTGGGACATAAATGCATACGGTGAAATGTGGGCGTTCAATATGCCTTCGGGGATAAAGGCGTGACAATATGTATGTATGTATGTATATTATATATAAAAATGTCGGATAGTCTACCGCTAAACAACGTGTATAGCCTAGATAATAAAAAGCGCTCGAGGTCCCGCGGACTCAGTGTTCTGTAAACGATCACTGCGTCAAGCAACGGACCTGCCGAACAATGCCTTTCCAATCGCACCATACACACAGCATCACCTTATTGCGAGTTAACCCGGGTTTTGACACAGTCTGTGAAGCCTGACCGACCTTTGACCACGACCATTTTTGCACGTTCTTGTCGTACGTGATCCACTTTTCATCACCAGTTATCAATCTCTTTAAAAACGGTTCAGTTTCATTACGTCTCAATAAAGAATCGCAAATGAGTACCCGGTTCATTTGGTTTCTTTCAGTCAGCTCGTGTGGCACCCAAATATCGAGCTTTTTTGTAAACCCAGCTTTTTTCAAATGGGTCAAAACTGTTTTGTTGTCAATCCCCAGTTCTTCAGCTACGTCGTAACTACTGATATGCCGATCTTGCTCTACTTTTTCAAAAATTGCGTCAATTTTATCTGTAACAGGGCGACCAGAGCGAGGTTCATCTTTAACATCAAAATTCCCGGATTGAAAACGCCTAAACCAATTTTGTGCTACTCTTGCTGACACTGTATTAGGTCCATAAACGTCACAAATTTTTTTCGCGGTTTGCGTTGCATTTTTCCCCTTTTTGTAATAAAACTTTAAAATGTATCAAATTTCTTCATTAAATTCACTCATTTTGACAGAAAGAAAAACAAATGAAAAATAGCGGGAAACTAATTTTTAATAATTTGTTTCTTTTTAAAAAATGTAACCAATTTAATGTTACCAAAATCAGCCAGATAAAAATAGTACAGCCAAAGATTTTTTATTACTAGTATTTACATACTAAATGCGAAAAGACTTTTTCACCAATATAAGTATAGATTAATAAATAGCATGATTAAATGGGTGCCACGGGGATTATAGTAGGTACACTACAGGCTAAGCAGCGGAGTTTAGTTAGTTTTATTTCTCTATCACGCCTTATCCCCGAAGGGGTGGCAGAGGCATACATATTGTATGCCCACTTTTTACCATGTGTATTCCTGTACCACGTAATAGGTGGTGAGCCCATTGCTGTGTTGAAATAGACCGACGCAGGTTGTGGCTACTTGCTGTTGAAATTTTTCAAGCCGACCAAGGCCATAAGGCCTTCAACTTGACTTAACGACTACCATGTTACTGGCAACCGGGACCAACGGCTTAACCTGCCTTCCGAAGCACGGAAATGCTCGCAAATGTAAATGCCTTAAAGTTGTCACCTATCCGAAGACCAGCCATAGTGAAAGTTGCATAACTCAGTGATCGTTTACAGAACACTGAGTCCGCGGGACCACGACCGCTTCAGTATCAGAGGTCAGTTAGTTCTTTGTATAAAATCTAAGACATATTCATCACAGTTTAACTTTATCTCAGATATTTATTTTTCCACGCGTTTATGGACAGGAATGGGCGCACCTCTGTTACATAAGACAAAAATGCATAATTATGGTGAAATTTGGGCGTATATATTGTATGTCTCTGCCTACCACTTCTGAGATAAAGACGTGACAATATGGTCCGTATTCCAGAACGTTTCTCAATGCTGAATCGACGCTTGAGGCTAGATTTTCCCTTATAAATTCTACTCTCAAGCGTCGATTGAGTTTTTAATAAACTCCAGAACGTTTATACGGGCCTAAATGTATTTATGAAAACAAGTCACTCTCGCTGGTAAGCAGTACTAATAGCGATTTGAAGGAAGTTTGTACAAATGACAAAATTATGAAGCGATTGATGAATCTGCAAGAAGGAAAGAAGTATGCATGGGTCGCGAAGCCTGGCGATCTGCCAGGGTTATAGCGTAAAGATTTTAGATTAGTTAGGTACAAAAGAAGCATATAAAAAGATCTATTCAATATGCCACTATCACAGTAATCTTTTGATGATGATAGGCTTATCGTTCGTGAAACTTTTCATATAAATCGATATAGATATTTTAGGCATTTTATCTGAGTACAGTAGACTAGTTGACGCCCACGGGTTGGCCCATGACATACTTTAAATCACCGTCGCATTCATTAAAGCACCGTTTATTACTTTTACAAAAATGTATGAAAATTTGCACGATTTGTTGACATTTATCAACAATTTGAAGTGTTAATTACTGCACCGCTCTTCTGGGTAGTAGCGTGTTGATATATAGCTCATGGCCTTCCTCAATAAAAGGATATTCTTACCATTCGGATCAGAAGTCCTTGAGATTAGCGCGTTCAACTAAAGTAACAAACAAACTCTTTAGCTTTATATAATCGTATATATATAGGTAGATATACCTACTTTTTGTCAATGTTCCAAGTGCCGCGAGGTGCTTGCTATTTTAAAACCGGTCTGTACCAGTTCTATCCAGTATTCTCATCGACCATAAACAGACGGACAGACGTTTGGGATTTAATAAACTTGAACACAAACGAAAATAGACTGTTTTACGTTTTTTTAGCCAAATTCTTAAAAGTACAAGTTTTATTGTTCGTTCCAATGTGTTTTTATTTTTATTACTGCAACGAGGGTAGGCAGACCCATAGTGTCGTCATTCCATAGAGTATTTTTCCATATAAGCTGTAAAAAAAATATAGTAAACTTCTAAAAAATATAGTATATTTTGGAAAAATAAAAAAATAGTAATATAGTTTTTACTTGATTAGTTTTATAAAAAATATTTGTTTCACAATGGCAATATGACAATGTTTTGTCTATAATTAAAATCTCTTACTTTTGCAAAAAAAAAAAACATTTTATGTTGATATTTCAAAATAAAGCTCGTCATTTCGAAAATCGTTATTTTTTAACTAAGATTTGTTTGTGTGTTCTTTTGAAAATATAGTGTTTTTGCGTACCTACTATATATTTCTGCAACAGCATTTAGTACGCAGACCCGAAATACAGTACATACATACATACATATTGTCACGCCTATATCCCGAAGCGGTAGGCATAGGCATACTATACGTCCACATGTCACCGCAAGCATTTTTGTCCCACGTGCTCTCCTAAAATGTTAGAGTTTGCTGCTGATTCCAATGAGGGTAATACATTTGAGGATGTCTTTGGTAGCTTTGTGCTGTAACTCCTCTGGTTGAAGCAGGTGCTTGCCAAAGGGAGTGCATCGTTTGTGTATGAGAGGGCCGCAATGGCTGAGGAGTTTTGTCGTCTTTGTGGCAGAATCTGGAATGACTGAGGTCCAAGGTTCGATTCCCGGGTCAGAAAAATACTTGTGTGATCCACAAATGTTTGTTTCGGAGTTTGGGTATTTACTATGTAGATGTAATTAATCAGAAATATATAAGTATGTTTATCAGTCCTCTAGATTCCATAACACAAGCTATATTAGTTTACATTGGGCTAGACTGAGCTGTGTAAAAAAAAAGTTCCACAATATTAATATAAAAAAAAGACGTGTGATGATATTATGCCTCCGCCACCCCTTCGGGGATAAAGACGTACCTAAATGATAAATTCTCTGTGCAAATTTTGATGACTAGAATTATCTCGGTGTACAAAATGCGCGTTGAAGTGTTAAACCTCAAAACTCAACTTAGGTCGTTGAATTAAAGTACCTACTTAACACGAACCGGTTCTAACCAGTCTGATCCAGTATGAACAAGTTTACTGCTCAGATACCCACGTATTATGTATGTCAGTTCACAGTATTTTACAGACTTTGATAATAAATAATTATAAATAAATATTGTAGGATATTTTTGACACGTGCCATCTAGCCCAAAGTAAGCTAATATAAGGTGGTATCGGATCTAGACAACTGATCAACATACTTATGTATTTCTAACTAGGACGAACCAATAGACGGATCTAACCGTTTGCGCCATTTACCCCGCTTGCCATTTGCCAAGTATCTTTTAACTAGGCCGCTGTTCCGCGGACTCAGTCTATCGTACACGTTTGGAGGGTAATTTATAAAGAAATGGTGTAAAAGTTATAGCGGTCGAACAAGTAATGTCTCCTTTCACTCGTAAATAAAATTTCATATCATTTACATGACTAATTTTACCAATAACCGTTAATTATTGAAACATGCCAACAACTTAATCGGACTAAATTCAATACACGTTCATTCTCTATAGGTAAACATCATAAAAATAATTACCATCTCAAATTAGCCGAATAATATTGTGTCAAATTCATATTGCATACCTACATTTTTCTATGTGATGTATTTGCAGTTGTATTTTTATTGGATGTTAGACAGTGACAACACTTCATGCAAGAGTAACATAACAATATGTGTGTAGTTTCCCCCCGCACGAAAGTTGGTTGAACGTGATTTCATACTGTATTGAGTACATTACGCGTCCAGTGGTTAAATCGTCGTAGATTTCTAAATACATACTTCTGACCCTGGAATCGAACCCGAGAAATCAGCATAAACTACCACGCGGGCGAAACTGCGGGCATCAGCTAGCATATTTTATATATCTACAAACATTCAAAAATGCCACAATGGCCGAATTTCTATAATTTATTATTAAAAAACATTCTAAAATAACAAAACGCAAATAAATATCTATATTGCATACTAGTTGATGCCCGCGGCTCCGCACGCGTGGGGGAATTTTCCCGTTTCCCACAGGAACTTGTGGCCAGGAATAAAAATAGCCTAAGTATTATACTGATGTGTAAGCTATGGTAAAGTTTCGTTAAAATCCATTCAGTAGTTTTTGTGTGAAAGAGTAACAAACATCCATTCTTACTAACTTTCGGGATTATAATATTAGTAGGATACCTACCTACCTGTTTGTTGTTTGTTTCGTTATGTTACGAATTGTTACACACTCATTATAATGATTTTCTAACGTTCTAATGACATAATGTTGTAGTCACGTAATGATATTCGTATTTGGACAATTTAGTCATTTTGAATATGTAAATACTTAAGATAATAATGATAGCTGTCATTTTGAATTTGATAAATTTATATCCATAAACATTTTTTTATACGAATCATTAACTGACTACAAGGATTATTATTATTTATTTATCACACCTTATCTCCGAAGGGATGGCAGAGGCAAATTATATGCTCACTTATCACCATGTGTATTCCTGTCCCACGTAATAGGTGGTGCGCCCATTGCCGTGTTGAAATGTCTAGACGCAGGTTGTGGCTACTTGCTGTTATAATTTTTCAGGCCGCCTATAAGGCCTTCAACTTGACTTAACGACTGCCATGTTCCTGGCAACCGGGACAAGGATTATATGTCAATCTTTACGCTATATGCCTGATGGGGTAGTCAGAGAGGACTGATTGCCTTGCTTTACGATATATGCATACTTCTTCCACCTTCTACAGATTCATTAATCGTTTCATACGTCTGGTATCATCCGAGTTCTTTTGACTTTTAAATTTTTAAGCAATCTGTTTCGGTGGTCTTCGTGTGTAAGTCTCGGGCTACCCTGTCTCCTGCTACTCTTCACTTTCGTAGGTACAACAAATATCCTTCGTCAATCGTTTCTCACTCATTCGTTCAAAGTGACCAAAGCAACGGATTAAGCCCTTTTCAGTTCAATGCTAACCTTTTATTCAAACCTGCCAAATATTGAGTAAACATAGGGCCGTATTCCAGAACGTTTCTCAATACTCAATCGACGCTTGAGAGTAGATTTTATAAAGCAAAAACTAGCCTCAAGCGTTTATTGAGTATTGAGAAACGTTCTGGAGTACGGAGCATAGACTTTTGTTCTAAAACTGATACTTTTTACTAGATACTATATTATATACTAAATATTGTGCGTATACCAGAGAGCGCAAACGAATTAAGTATGCGAGCCTCTCTCTATCTCTATTTTGTTACAAAGTTTTTTATCCTAATTCTATTTTTTTGCCCTAATCTTTATTTGTCATCCAGTTTATATGTGATGTTGAAGACAATTAATGATGAAAAAAGTTATGAATTACCTCTAAATGATTATCCCCGAAGTGCTGGCAGGGGCATATTATTCACCCACAATTTACCGTTTGCATCTCAGTCACACGTATGGTCAGCCCATTGCTGTGTTGAATTGAGCAGGCGTAGGTTGCCGCCCGCCCATAAGGCAACAGCTTGGCTTAACAACTGGCGTGTTACTGGCAACCAGAACCAACGGCTTCACGTGCATTGCGAAGCACGGAAACGCTCGTAAATGGAAATGCCACAAACTGTAAGACTCTTAACGCAGTGATCGTTTACCACTGAGATAGCAGGCTACGGGAGCTAAAATATTTCAAAGAGGCAAATCTGCACTGACTCCAGGGGACCGAGTCTGCTATTTCAATAGTGTCGAAATAGAACCAATCGAAATTGTCTCTCAATAGAAAGCCAACTGTACAATTTTGACACGAGACATAGTCTCCTATTATAATCGTACTCCAATAAACTTCTATCGGTCGGCCGATAGAATTCTACTAACACGTACCGCGCCAGTGGCCGTTAGTCATTTGCATTTTTTATAGTCCAATAACATTTTGACAGCTAAAACCAGCGATTCTGGTTTTATTTTACGGCTTGTCAATAGTAGACTCGGCCCCCAGTAATTGACAAGTACGATTGCAACACTCCGTGTCGCTATCCTACTTCAAATTATCTAGTCTAGATAATGATGTATGTACCTACACTACATTTATGAGTGCCTATTGACCTGATAACTGCCTGGGGTATATACTTATAGATACGCCTTATTTAATTGCCTGTCTTGGTGGCTTAAGTCGTGGTCATGGGATCAAGGCCAGCTTTGGAACAAATATTTGCGTGTTTAAAAATGTTTGTTCTGGAGTTGAGTGGCATTTAGGATTCCGTACCTCAAAAGAAAAAAAACGGTACCTTTATAAGATCACTTTGTTGTCCGTATGTCATTATCGATTCTCTCTGGGCCTAGCAAGTTGAAATTTATACCAAACTAGATGACCCCACAGTTTCGCCAGTGGAATATTACGACCTCCCTCCATGATTTAATCCCGTCGCTTATAAATTCTACAACGATGCATAAAAATTTGCCCGATTGGTCGACATTAATGACTGCTGCTCTGCTCCCCAGTGCAGTAGTGTAATGATATATAGCCTATAGCCATTCTCGATAAATGGCTTATCTAACACAAAATATTTTTTCAAATCCGACTAGTAGTTCTTGAGATTAGCGCGTTCAGCCAAACAAACAAACAAACTCTTCAGCTTTATAATATTAGTATGCATACTGATGTCTATAGTCCCTATTAGGTGTATTAATCCTAAATAAATAGTTTACCTATAATAAATAGGTCCTGAGTCAATAAAAAGATATGGTGGGCGATATTTTCGCGAAAACTTGTTAGTACTAATTTTTTTCTTTATATTGCCTTTTTTATTTTTCGGAGTTTTCCTTTATTTGTGCTATAAGACCTTGCTTCTGACCAAAATTGATAGTTCTAGGTCAACCGGAAGTACCCTATAGGTTTTGGGTCAAAAACCTAAATGGTAGTTCCAGTTGACACATACAGCACAAATAAAGGAAAAAATCCAATAATATTAAAAAAGTTGAAAATATGATATTATTTATTAGCTATCACACCTTTTCCCCTTAGGGAAGGCAGAGGCATATTATAAGGCCACTTTATGATATAAGTATAGATTTACGTATGTATTTTGAAATAAACTAACTGACCCCCACAGCAACTACCGTCGCAACTTTTTATTCCCGTCGTTTTTAATTTTTACTGTCCGTTGACCTGGGTAGCGTAATGATATATAGCCCAATAGCGTTCCTTGATAAATAGGCTATCCAACACAAAAATAATTATTCATTTGTACCAGTAGTTCTTGAGATTAAGGCGTTCAACTAAACAAAGAAACAAACTCTGCAGCTTTTACATATTAGTATATCAGTAGATTAATCAGTTCTTTAGTAGAGGTTCTTTATATTAAGTAGAGGGTAGAAGGAGTCAGGGTAGGCCGAGAGTTACTACATATGAAGATCACGTGAGCAGATTGCTTAAAAACGGAAAAATCTAAAGTACTCGGATACCCAGACGTGCATGTATGAAGCGATTGTTGAATTTGCTGGAAGCGAAAGAAGTATGCATGGATCGTGAAGCCTGGCGATCTGTCCTTTCTGACTACCCCGTCAGGGATACAGCGTGAAGATATTTAGTTAGTTAGTTTAGATCACATAGCACGAGCCTGTAATATGTTTTCGTATCTTCCCCAGGTCGCCTGGAAAGTATAGGGTTGAGGCCTCGAACCCACTTGTCAGTGAAGCGGCTACCATGTGTAGCCTCCGCGCCTCATCTTAACAACAACACTCATATACTGAGGGAAGATGCCGCCATCTTTAATGGCACAATGTTTTCCATCAACGAGGAGAAACCGAATAAAATGTAAGTATTTTTGCATATATTTTAACGGCTCCGGTGGCGTAAGCAGTAGTGTATGCGAGTGCTGCGCTGTGGTTTCTAATTCATGTCCATACATACATATTGTCACGCCTTTATCCCCGAAGGGGTAGGCAGAGGCATGCTATGCGCCCACATTTCACCTTATACAATGTTGTCCGACGTAACAGGTGGTGAGCCAAGGCTGTGGCGTCCTGCTGTTGAAATTTTACAAGCTGACCATAAGGCCTTCAATTGGGCTGTAAGTGCCTTCCGAAGCACGGAAACGCTCGCAAATGAAAATGCTTCAAAGTGGTCCAAGGATCACCTATAGCAAAAGTTGCTTAACGCAGTGATCGTTTACAAAACACCGAGTTAGCGGGGCCACGAGCGCTTTCATTTAATTTCTAGTTTGGAACAAATATTTGTGTTCATATTTTATATACTACTCGGGACTTCACGCGAAACAATTTTGTAGTACAAGGTCGCGGCTGGACCAGTCCACAGACCAGTTCGGGCGCTGCAACGCGCTCGAAACGTCGGTGAATGTAAGTACAAAATTGTTTCGTGTGAAGTCCCGAGTAGTATATAAAATATGAGTAAAAACCGCGAAAGTTTAAAAAAAAAATATTTGTGTGATTCACAAATGTTTGTTTCGGAGTTTAGGTGTTTACTTTGTGTAATATGTATGTATTTAGAAATAGAAGCGCTCGTGGCTCCGCGGACGTAGTGTTTCGTTAACGATTACTGCGTTAAGCAACTTTCACTATGGCTGGTCCTCGGATAGATGACCACTTTGTGGCATTTATATTTGCGAGCGTTTCCGTGCTTCGGAAGGCACGTTAAGCCGTTGGTCCCGGTTGCCAGTAACATGCAGTCGTTAAGCCAGTTGAATGACATATGGGCGGCTTCAAAAATTTCAACAGCAGGTCGCCACAACCTGCACCTGTCCATTTCAACACGGCAACGGGTTCACCACCTGTTACGTGAGACAAAAAGCAAAGCATACGGTGAAACGTGGGTGTATAGTCTGCCTACCCCTTCGGGGATAAAGGCGTGAAAGTATGTTTTTTATGTTTCTTTTTTAGAAATATACTAGCATGTTTATCAGTTGTCTAGATCACATACCACAAGCTTATACTAGCTTACTTTGGGCTAGATGGCGCTGTGTAAAAAAATGCCACACAATATTTATTCACTAGATGACCCTCATGGCTTCGCCCGTGACATTTTTCTAACTTGCATCGCTTATAAATTCTACAATAATGCATAAAAATTTGCCCGATTTGTCGACATTTTTGATGACCGCTCTCCAGGATAGTAGCTTGATGATAATAGCCTATAGCCTTTCTCGATAAATAGGCTATCCAACACTATTAATTTTTTTCAAATCCGACCAGAAGTTCCTGAGATTAGCGCGTTCAACCAAACAAACAAATAAGCTATATAAACAAAATATTTCGCTTTAAAACGACCATAAATTCAACGAGTATAAGTATGTTTAGACAAATTTTTACATAACAAATTTTTACCATACGAATTTTTACATACAGTTTTTTTTGTTACAGTCTCGAGGAAGAACCAATTGTCAAAGAAATTACAAAGGTAATATCTTATTTACATACATACATACATATTGTCACTCTTTATCCCCGAAGGAGTAGGCAGACGCATACTATACACCCATATTTCACCGTTTGCATGTTTGTCTTAGGTAACAGGTGATGAGCCCATTGCCGTGTTGAAATGGACAGGCGCAGGCTGTGGCGACCTACTGTTGAATTTTTTCAAGCCGCCCTTATGCCTTCAAACAGGCTTAACGACTGCCATTTTACTGGCAACCGGGACTAACGGCTTAACGTTCCTTCCGAAGCAAGGAAAGGCTCGCAAATGTAAATTCCACAAAGTGGTCACCCATCCAAGTACCAGTAGCGAAAGTTGCTTAACGCAGTGTTAGTTTACAGAACACTGAGTCAGTGGGGCCACGACCGCTTCTTCACATCTTATTTAGTACTTTTTTTTTCAATTTGGTTAAAAATTTGACTTGATCTTGTGGGGTGTGTCGCCTTTTAGGGGTTTCGGTAGCCCATTTAGAAATCATTACCTACCTATTCGATACACGGCAAGGAATCAATGTCACTCGCGCGCTTTCTTTTATGTGGACCAAATGACCGGGTATCTTCGTAAGAAAAAAAAGGATACCCGTGAAGCAGAGATATACAGTATGTTAAGAAAATCCTGTCCGATCCGTGAAGGTAGGTAGGTATCGAGATGAGATTTTATTTGACTAATCCTATCCTATCCTAAAAAAATTACCCCAATTAATTTACCCCAAAAATTTACTCCATATGAAATTAGGTAAAAATTAATATAATGTGGTAGCTTACATGGCAACACAGGGAAAGGACTATTCGGAAATGCAAGTTTAAAAGGTCAGCTTACAACTGCCGGCGGCTTCTTTCGATATCACAAACACTCGTCGCCGCATGCCAACAAAGGTGTTGTCAGTTTTTGAAAATTTTCTATATTTTAAGGAAATTAGACTAATTCTGATACTAAAAACAGGCATTTAGAAAAATTATAACTATTTTAAACTTTTAAATAATATGGTTTATATTTTATTTTTGGTTATGTTATTGAAGTGCCTACCTTTCGGGTCGAACAAGATTTTCTTAACACATTGTATAAGAGTTTTGGATATTTTGATATTTGGATATTTTTTTTATTACCCAGTACCGTCTAGCCCAGAGTAAGCTAATATAAGCTTGTGTTATGGGAACTAGATATATTTAGCATGTCCCTTAGTGTGCATTAAGTATGCAGTTTTCATTAGTGTGACTAATGTTTCGACGGCTCAGAATCGAGTTTAAATTTGTATAACATAGATTTCACATGTGTAGCAATCCGCTTGCGCAAAATCAAACTCGTTAAGAAAGTTCTCTGTTTATTATTTAAACATAATGGCGGTGTGGTTCTTCGTGGATGATGATACTTTATATAAATTCTAATTTATTCAAGAACAGTCAATAAAATAATGCTGTTTGAACAATATTGGAAAAAGGTTTAAAGATTTTTCTATGCAATTTGACATACTTGTCATCCGCCATTTTAATTTATTCTGGCACAAAATGGCGACCAGGCACGATATCAATATTATAATAACTAATATAAAAAAGGGCACAAAATTAACCCCAGATTTTGTTAACATTAGATATATTACCTCCCCATGGAAGCAAATTTAAAGGCATTACTCACGCCGAACCCTTCCAATGCAAACATCATCTCTTGTTCATTTTAGAGTATTCTCAGCTGCTCCCAAACCTTACCTGGATTTGAAGCTTCACTATTATTTACGTGCTAGGAACTGCTATCTTGGACTTTAGATTTTCAGCATTGTTGGGATTAACTGACATTTGACCTTTGAACCCCTTAATGGTCAGCGTCGGTGCCTTGTCTGTTAGTCAGCTGATACACCGCTACCAGAGAGCAATAGAAATAGCCACCGGTACAGCTTAGACAGGTTTTCGTAGTCTACTATTACCATCGTACTCCAATAGACTTCCATCGGTCGGCCGATAGAATTCTACTAACACGTACCGCGCCAGTGGCCGCTAGTCAGTTGCATTTTTGATAGTCTACTAACATTATGACAGCAAAAAACAGAGATTCTGGTTCTATTCTACGGCTTGTCAATAGTAGACTCGGCCCTTTGGTGATATCACATTGCCCTAGAGATATTGGTAGGGTCCTTTCCACCCTATTTGTTGGTGTGTCTAAGTGTATACGTGAACAAGGCGGCTACGTAATACGTCATTAGCAAATCGATGACGAGAATTTTCCCTACTCAAATCGTTTAACGTATTTATAGAGTTCTCTGAAATAAAGCGAAAGAAGTGCTCGTGGCCCCGCTGACTCAGTGTTGTGTAAACGATCACTGCGTTAAGCAACCGCTATGACTGGTCACGGATGGGTGACCAATTTCTGGAATTTACATTTGCGAGCGCTTTCGTGCTTCGAAAGGCACGTTAAGCCGTTGGTCGCGGTTGCCAGTAACATGGCAGTCTTTAAGACAAATTGAAGGCCTTATTGGTTGCTTGAAATTCAACAGCATGTAGCCACAAACTTGCGTCTGTCTATTTCAACACGTCAAAGGGGTTAGTGACCCTTATAACGTGGGACAGGAATACACACCGGTGAAAAGTGGACATATTAATATGCTTCTGCAACCCCTTCTGGAGAAAGGGTAATTGATAAACTGAAAAAAAAAAAATTCTAGTTGATTCGTTTTTCCGTCAGATGGTGCGAGCCCAACAGTTGATAAAGATCACATTACTAGTTGGGGTCTGGCTTTTCTTCACCGTAGTCTTCCTCATGTACAACGAGAAGGAGCATATCACCAGGTATTCGTCAGTGGCACCAGCAGAGGTTAAGAGTAAGTACCTAGCCTGTAGGAAATGATAAATCGTTGCGGAAATACGCACCAGCACTTTGTTCTGCAAGTGATTCTCTGAAAAAAACAGCCATAGTGAAAGATGCACGCAGTGATCGTTTACAGAAAGCTGAGATAGTGGGGCAACGAGAATTTTCATATTTTTTTAATTTAAAATTCGAGTCCGAGGCTACCAGGACTTTAATTGGTCGTGTTAATTAGTGTCTAGCACATAAGACCTTTAAGCCTTTTTGTTACCACCTCACTAAAAAGGCATGGGTTCAAAATTTCTTCCGAATTTAACACCTAAAATAGACACATTTTTATTTTATTAAATTTATTCGGCCCTTTAGACCCACCCCAGTTCCGTGCTTCGGAAGGCACGTTAAGCCGTTGGTCCCGGTTGCTAATAAAATGGCAGTCGTTAAGCCAAGTTGAACGCTTTATGGCGGGCGGCTTAAAAAATTTGAACAGCAGGTCGATGCAGCCTGCGCCTGTCCATATCAACACGGCAATGGGTTCACCACCTGTTACGTGGGACGAAAGTGCATACGGTGAAACGTGGGCGTTTAATATGCCTCTGCCTACCCCTTCGGGAAAAAGGCGTGACAATATGTATGTATGTATGTTTAAATTCAAGGTTTTGATGTTAAACGTGATGTCAGACAGCATCAGGGACTCACATGAGCAGCCTCCATCCTCCATAGTTGCTTATGTGAGGTAAAGGATGACATGCGTGCCTATAGTCTCACTACAGAGGATGTCGATCGTGTGCAGTGGAGGAGAAAAAGTAGGAAAGTGGACCCAGGGCGTCGCGTCGTGAGACGCAACTGGGGACAGACGCTTGGATGATGATGATGTTCTATTTTTAAATTTATTCAGTACAATCACGAATAAATTTCACTGGGATTAATCGCAAATTTGACCAATCGTGGCTCAAGGTCAAAATATGTTTGTCGGTAATGGAACAATTTGGTGTTTAGTTGTTTGTGTCGGTGATGACCTTCCTTACCTTTTCGTCTTCGTTTAAGGTTACATCCTGTCATCGAATGAAGACTTGACATCTCTTCATATAAAGCTTCGAGGCCCCTTCCTATCAGAACAGAACGAAAGCAGGCTGAACGACACAGAGAAAATGAACGCGGCTGTTATGCGCGTTTGGATTGAGAAATGGTTCTTGAATAGTAACAAAACTGAAAATATTACGCCGAAAGATGTGGTTAAAATTCAGGTGAGTTTTTTACACTTATACATATATAATCTATAGGCCTATCCGCACACTACAGTGCCTACACGTGCCCAACTAACTTATAGATACATCTGTGTCAGTGAAAAATTATATTGATGCATACATTTTGTACGACGCTATTCGCACTCGTCAGTGACAGTGACGTTCACTGCGCACTGAACGTCACTGTCACACAATAGTGCCGGCAAGTGTTACATGTTGTGGATAGGCCTTAAAGGTTAGTGTGTTAAGTGTTATAAAACGGCTCGTTGTCGCTTTACCAATTAGGACAAGACCTACCTACATAAGATTCAAAGTTCCACCATACATTATTTTGATATATCTCTCAGGGTTTAGTTAGCGTTTTCGTTGAAAGCTCCCAAACTGCTTATTTTTTCCGACACATCCAAATAATATCGTTAAATTTTAGCTTAACTTAACATATTACATGCTAAAACCTTACTATATCCACTAGTAAAATCTTTTTATTAGGTAATTAATTCTCATTTTTTAATTTATTGCGAACAAACAGACTGACGCGGCTTATGACTTTATTTTATAACCAGCTTCCGCCCGCAGCTTCGCCCGCGTGGATTTCGGTAACCGTGATCCTTTTTTCGCCTAGTTTATTTAGCATAAGATTTTTTGCGACCTCTTCTACAATAATCGTTACATTTCAGTCAATTTAGGTACATAAAACCATCATGAATGCACCTAAACCTTAATCATACTATTTATTGGTGCAAAACGTACAAAAATCAGCTCCGTAGTTTTTGAGTTTATCGCGTTCATACAGACAGAGAGACGCGGCCGGGAGACTTCATTATATAATATGAGAAGAACTTTTGCGTAGGTGTAGTTTTTAGTTTAAGTTTTTAAAATTATTAGACTTCACGCACGACCGCTACCTTACTCATAGATCTAAACTATATCTAAATACATATATCTAAATACCCCTCCCACACGCTCACCCCCGCCTTGGTGACGCCCACTTCGCAACGGGCCGAAACGTCCAATTTTAATCGTTCAAAGACCAAATATTATTTACATAAACTGTACTTAGTGATGAAATAATTTATTTTGATAAGGATTAATAGCATGAGTAAAATAAACGCGTTTAAATGTAGTCCAAAAAATTCACAACTTTTAAATTAAAAAATGGTTGTTGTGCCTCACTCGACATAGATAGGTTTCCAAAATAAAATATAGCCTATGTTACTCGTGAATAATGTAGCATACAAATGGTGAAAGATTTTTTAAAATCGGTCCAGTAGTTTTTATCCTATTCATTACAAACAAACAAACATACAATGAAAGTTTTCTTCTTTATTAATATTAGTGTAGATTATGTAGTGATTTGTCACAATTTTTTGTGTGACTTAAAGCGACTTAATCTTAAGCCTTTTTATCATTTATATAGTCTGATACTACACAATATAACCTTGATGGTTGTTTTAAATGTATTTATGGATATTTATTTATTCTAATGTCGATGGGATGTTTGTTCTAGAATCTACTGAATTGTCCCACAATTGAGATATTTTTTATTACTTACACAATCGTTGTTTATAAAATTTCTTACGTACTACAATTAAGTTAAATTTTTTTTTTTTTAATTGTCTTCGCCCATCTTGGGCAGGCAAAGGAAACTTAGTCCATACAGCCTAGTCTTCAGTATTTATTATTTTCTTATTATGTTTTAGTCCTGTCTAGTCGTTTGTCGATGTCAAGTCCTCAGTCCTAGGTCCTAGTCCGTGCCCCAATAAGGCAGTGGATCCCTTATTGAAGCTCTCTATTGAAATTTGGCACTAGCACAAACAACACCGCTATTCATTGCAATATATCACTTTCTTTAACTAATGCACGTCCGAACTCTTTATGTATAATATTCCACCATTATTAAACACAAAAACAGGAATTTTACACTAGTTTTTGAAAATAATATACGACAAACGTGCGTCACTGCTCATCTTCGCGCCAAAATTCCAATGAAGTTATAATTAATATTAATTATTGTGTCTATTATCAGCATCTGTTACTAAACTAGGCCTTTAGCCTGTAATTCAGCACCCAGCGCCTTTCAACCTAAGACTGGTAAAAGTTGCTACTAGCGTTTGCCCGTGGCTTATCGAATGGTTGTTTTGGCCTGTCTAACGCTAGAGACTGTTTACACTGTTGATTGATGGCACTTGGTGGAACTTACTACACATCTTGAATTGAAACACTTGTACTGTTCCACTTATGTATTACTTAAACCTGACCGGTTTCGCCTTACGGTATTTTCAAAGGTTAGCACATCCTTTAACCTTTGAAAAGGCCGTAAGGCGAAACCGGTCAGGTTTAAATAACAAATAAGTGGAACAGTACAAGTGTTATAATTCAAGATTTCACGCTCGAGAGTTACACGCACGCCCTTCACCCCCTCTAGGAAGTGGTATAAAACCCGAACTCCCAAAAAAGCGAGATAACACTCTAAAGAGAGAATAACACCGGAACACCCTATCTAGCTAGCTATCCTTCCGAGGGCTCACCCGGGACTGCTGCCCATAGACAGATAAAAGGGACACGTGTGGTTGTAGCTGGTAGGAGTCCGGTATAGCATCCATGAAGAAATCCACACGATAAAAAAAACCTTCAAACTTGTTTGTATAAAAAAGTGTGTGTGTGTACTAAGTACACGCGTTAGAAGTTATACTGCTTTAGCGTAAGAAGATAAAAAGGTAAAAATGTTTCTTTAGCGTAAGAAGATAAAAATGTTTTTAAAATTTTTATCCTATGTTTGTTGTAAAAACTAAACTCATGACTATAGCTAACTACAAGGTGTTTGAAAACTACTTTGAATGTAGTTATAAGTGGTCATGGAAACACTTATCAGCTAATTTCGTGGTGTCGGTTTCTCGCGACGGTTTGCGAGCGCATCGTAAATTATTATTTACTCTCTTTATTTTCCCTAAGGCGCCAAAAGAAGTATAGCTTCAAAAATCTGAAAACTAAGAATACATTGAAATCCCAATAGAAAATATTCGGTAATAACTATATCTTATTTTTTTTTACAGAAGTCTCACCACAACACACTTATCCTCGATTCTCCAGACAAGATCGACTTCACCCAAGGCGAGTCTCGTACTGCCACTATTTATTGGAAACCAGACCAGACAGATTACAACAGTTCCAATAATTATCTGGAGCGAAGTGCCTTCGCCATCAGAATAAGCAGTTCTTCGAACACAACGACACCTTTTACAATGGAGTACACTGTCGATCCCTTGGAGATGTCTAGAGGAGTTATTTACTCTTGTATTCTACTGTGCTCCTTATATGTGCTCATCATTTTTGAGGTAAGCTATAAGACATACATTATAACGCCTAGGGGTTAAGCAGAGGGGAATTACACATTTACAGGACAGGGACACCTGGAAATGATCTGCTGGCTAAGTGAAATAATATTAATAATCATAAATAGCAAATTCCAACCCATACAGCTCGGTTTTGGATCAAAAGGGGGTTGTGAAGCTGCCATACATGCCCTGTCTACTTACCTTGGCTGCGGGAAAGGAGAGGTCATTCTTAAAGTTGACTTGAAGAATGCCTTTAATTCAGTAAACAGGGACACTTTGTTGACACAAGCCAAATTGGAAACACCCAAAATTTTTAATTTTCTATGGCAGTGCTACAGAAACCTATCAAAATTATTGTATAGGGAAAATATTTTATATTATTGTATAGGTTGTCAACAAGGTGACCCTCTCGGGCCACTCATTTTCAGCTTATCAATACACCCAATAATTACCCAGCTAAATTCCAAATTTAACGTCTGGTATTTAGATGACGGCACTCTAGGAGGAGATGTAGACACAGTTTTTAAAGATTTGGCATTGATAAAAGATATATTTAAATTAATTGGTTTGGATCTGAATCCTTCAAAGTGTGAAAATTTTCTAAATGACAATATTGATAGTGTTTCTACTATTTTAAAATTCAATGTTTTGGCTCCAAATTTGAAAATCCTTCAGAATTGTTCTTTACGCCTCCTAGGGTCTCCCATTCTAGAAGATGCCTATGAATCTTTCATTGAGGAAAAGATCAAAAATTTTTGTGAAGTTTCGGATCGACTCCTTCAAATAAATATACAATCGGCCTTTACAATTATTCGGTATTGTCTTTTCGTCCCAAAATTAACTCATGCCCTTCGCTCATCTCAATTTTTTAAACATCCGACCCTTTTGGAAAATATGGACAAAATTATTCATACCACGCTTTCCAAAATTTTGAATGCAGATTTGGACGACGTGAACGTGTACATAGCATTCGTCATGAAAATTAATAGGCAGCGCGACTGCTGCACCTCTGGTGTTGCTAACGTCCATAGGCTACGGTGACCACTTTACATCAGGTGGGCAGTATACTTGTCTGCCACATGTGTATAAAAATGCCAGTGGTATAAAAATAATTGTAGTTTTATGAACCTCCGTGACACTAATTCAATCCTGTCTTATTTTTCATTTTATAATAATGTATGTAGAAGCGTTCGTGGCCCCGCTGACTCAGTGTTCTGTAAACGATCACTGCGTTAAGCAACTTTCGCTATGGCTGGTCACGGATAGGTGACCACTTTGTGAGCGTTTCCGTGCTTCGGAAGGCACGTTAAGCCGTTGGTCCCGGTTGCAAGTAAAATGGCAGTCGTTAAGCCTGGTTGAAGGCCTTATTTTCAACAGCAGGTTGCCACAGCCGTGAGCCCATTGCCGTGTTGAAAATGGGCAATTTTCAACACGGCAATGGGCTCACGACCTGTTACGTCTGACAAAAATACATACGGTGAATGTAGGCGTATAATATGCCTCTGCGTACCCCTTCGGGGATAAAGGCGTGACGATATGTATGTATGAATGTATGATTACGGCTCCTCTCTCACGCGTAGTAGAGTGATGATATATAGTATAGCCTTCCTTAATAAATGAGCTATCCAACACAAAAATATTTTTTCAATTCAAACATGTAGTTCTTAAGATTATCGCGTTCAATCAAACTAACAAACAAACCTTTCAGCTTTATAATATTAGTATAGAAAGATATATAGATAGATAGATACCATTATTGTAGTGCTTTCAATTATATTTCTTGCCGACTTGCGGCAGAAACGTGAGGAAAAACTTAGTAAGACCATATAAACAACTTTCTTATAATTCACCGTTTTCAATATTAGATATAACGCACTTCGCGGTGTTATTATATGTTACAATTTGTTGAACTTGGTGTACTTTTTTACTGATTTTAATATTTGTCACTTGTAAGAATAGACTTTAAAGTATTAAATTAATTAATATCGATCGGAGCAACGTATAGAGAGAGCAAAGATATAGAGAGCGCAGCAGTATACCGGACATAAATTTGCGATGCGGTATTTGTACTACTTCGTCTCCATTATGGTGCAAGCGAGAAGGAGCTCGCAACATGCCTTACTTTGTACGATCCACCACCTCGAACCACTAGTGGCTAGAATAGCCCGCAGAAGTACACTGCGATCCACCACAGGTGTGGATGGATCCTGTGATACTTTCATCTCGTGATATTATCCACCAGTGGATCGAACTGCACTCAGGGAGTTTCGTAAGATCCACCACAGGTGTGGGTGACTCCTATGATACTTTCTCTTACTATGCTCCACCAGTGGATGGAACAGCACACAGGGAGTTAGGTAAGATCCACCACTGGTCCCAATGTTGTTTATGATATAAACCAGTTATTAAACAAAACGTAACTTTCATAATTTATTCAGTATGTCCTAATATTAGATAAATAATGTTGAAAGAGGTATAGATATGGATTTCAATATTCGCAAGTGGTGGATCTTACGAAACTCCCTGAGTGCTGTTCGATCCAGATCATATTACGAGGTGAAAGTATCACAGGATCCACCCAGACCATTGGTGTACTTCAGTGTGACAGTGAACAGTGAAGTGTGTCACAGTGAACTTCTGCGTGCCATTCGATCCACTAGTAGATCTAAATTTGACTGCCTCTGTGGCGCGGTGGGAGTGCATCCGACTGCTACGCAAGAGGTCGTGGATTCGATTCCCACCCAGGATAAAACTTTGTGTGATGAGCACGATAGTTTATTCTGTGTCTGGGTGTTATTTATCTATAATATGTATGTACTTAGAAATATATAAGTATCTTTTTCAGTTATCTAGATCCCATAACACAAGCTAATATTAGCTTACTTTGGGCTAGATGACGCTGTGTGACAAGTGTCCCACAATTTAAAAAAAAAAAAAAATGGCGCGTCGTACAGGATGTGTAATACACGAAGATAAATTAATGAATGTGAGCACAATTTGCTACTTTCAATTAATTATTGGGACGGGTAATAAAACCACGTACATTTTCTTTCAATTCCTAAACCTTAAAAACTTTTATTATTTTTTAATGGCCTAGCCTCGCAGTTTACATATCTATGTTCGGATACACTTTTTAGTATTGAACACAGGACAGAGGGCATTTTATATACCTAGAGCGCTAGAGCGGTATTAGATTATTTGTAATCGGTAAGTTTTATTGTAATCTTATCTAAGATACCTCGCCAAGGTCAATAAATCTAAGTAAATACTCGGTCAAGATCGGCAAATGTACTTAAGTAGGTAATAACAGTGCTAATAGCTTCGTGTCTCATGACTATTAACGATACTAAATGCATCGATCTAATTATTTATACAACTAACGTGGCAAACAATTAAGTTTCAAGTGGACGCGCGGTTATTTGTATAACGATTGTGCGTAATGTAAAGTACACTTATTAAAGTGATACTTCTTTTGGCGCGTTAGGGACAAATGATGAGAGTAAATTTTTACGATGCGTTCGCAGACCGTTACGAAAAACCGACACCATGAAGTTAGCTCAAAAGTATTTTCTTGACAACTTATAACTACATTCAAAGTAGTTTTCATTCTTTTTATGTTTTTTTTTCTTACCAATTTATCATTACTGTTACAAACAATGAGTGTGGTATGTAATGAAATCTTATTAGACTAAAGCAGTATAACTTCTAACGCGTGTACAAAGTACACACACACACACACACACACACACACAAACATATTTGATTAATTCACTAGTTAACCCCCGCGACTTTGCACGTGAGATATTTTGAACCTCTGTCACACCCATTTAATGTCCTTATTTATTACTTTTATAAATCATAAATCATTTATTTGCTCACAAAGAATATTGCGCTTGTGAAGCGCTCGTGGCCCCGCGGTCTCAGTGTTCTGTAAACGATCACTGAGTTACGCAACTTTCACTATGGCTGGTCCTTGGATGGGCGACCACTTTGTGGCATTTATATTTGCGAGCGTTTCCGTGCTTCGGAAGGCACGTTAAGCCGTTGGTCCTGGTTGCCAGTAAAATGGCAGTCGTTAAGCCTGGTTGAAGGCTTTATGGGCGGCTTGAAAACCTTCAACAGCAGGTCGCCACAACCTGCGTCTGTCTATTTCAACACGGCAATGGGCTCACCACCTATTTCGTGGGACAGGAATCCACACGGTGAAAAGTGGGCATATAATATGCCTCTGCCACCCCTTCGGGGATAAGGCGTGATGGATATTTATTTATTTATTTTATTTTACAAAGAATATGGTTTAAAATAAACATTTGGTGGTAATCAGTTGTTTGCATCCTCATATTCGCCATATATGTGAGACTATAGTATACATGCCAAAAAAATTCCTTAGACTTACTGCAAATCTTACATTAATAAATTATACTTAAATAATACTTATTTTAACAATAAAATGTCGCAATTTACTATTCTACAATCATACAATAGACCAACAGAAATTATTACAGGAATTATTCAAATTAATGTCAATTAATAAAAGAAACAATGATATAAATGCAAATACAATATCACAATAAATATTCTCTGGCAAAATTTAATTCAAATCACTATTCTAAATATTGTTGGAAACTATAGAATCACTTCTCCTTTAACCAATTATAAAGGGTCTTGCGGAAAGCGTTTGGAGGCAGGTCCTTTATATATTTTACATCTCTTATATTCGGTAAGTAGGTCCTTATTACTCCCAAATAGGGCTTGTAGGTGACCATTTAGCGCTCTAGGGTAATAATGTAGCTATAAAAGCCCTAGGGCGGTAAGTAATTAAAAGAAAAACTTCACTCTTTTAAACAGTTCGCGTACATCTAACCATCATACTGGCAATAGACATCATACATTCAGCCCAATGACAAAAGAGGTCGCTTCGCTATTCAGCCTTGTCTTTGTATGAGTATAATAATCATCAATTTTAAATATCGAACGGCGAAGCTCGATTTCGTTCTTGAAAAAAAAAATTTAAAAAAAAGATGAAAAAAGGCGGGAATAGAAAACTTTATTTATTCTTGTAATGCCGGTTTTTTTCTACTTACCTCACAATCGAGATGTAAAGCAGAGTAGTTAGCTCGGGTGTAAGCATCCATTGCACCCTCGAACTATAAATATCTCCGGCTGCAATTGATGCCTTACAGCCCTTGGCTACTAATCTACTATTGGTAATTTATTAAATATTTTAATTGCCATGGGGTAGCAGCTTCTCTTACATTGTTCTTTTCTCATCGATTTACTCGTTTATTTGTGAGATCCACGTCTATTTGTTGCGGAGTTTGGTTGTGTCCTACGTATAATGTACCTATGTATTTAGGAATATATAGGAGTGTTTATCGGTTGCCTAGATTCCATACCATAAGCTTATAATTAGCTTACTTTGAGCTAGAAGACGTTGTATGAAAAAATGTCCAACAATTGAGTTTTTGAAGCAAATAGCTTGGTCGCCGTAACTCCCACGCGATGCTCTATAATTTATAAATAAATTTTTAATTTAATACAATAAATAAAATATTTAAATATTTTCATTTAGGCATTGAATTATTTTTTAACAAAATTACCTTGATGCCTTAGCACCTCAAACTTCAGCAAAAATAAACCGAAAGTCATTAAAAAAAATCTATACTAATTTTATAAAGCTAAAGAGTTTGTTTGTTTGTTTGGTTGAACGCGCTAATCTCAGGAACTACTGGTCGGATTTGAAAAATTCTTTTTGTGTTAGATAGCCCATTTATCGAGGAAGGCTATAGGCTATATATCATTACGCTACTACACTGGGGAGTAGAGCAGTAGTCATAAATGTCGACAAATCGGGCAAATTTTTATGCATCGTTGTAGAATTTACAAGCGACGCGATTAAATAGGTGCGATGGAGGTCGAAATATTCCATGGGCGAAGCTGTGGGGGTCATCTAGTCATAAATATATCAACATCAGGAATATTATCAGACCACTTACAGAGCTAATCGGAACTAACTAACTACTCGTTTTTAACAATAAATTTTCGATTATATTGTCTAAGTACTCGGATACCCAGACGTGCGTGTATGAAGAGATTGATGAATCTTGAAGAAGCGAAAGAAGTATGCATGGATCGCGAAGCCTGGCGATCTGTCCTCTCTGATTACCCCGTCAGGGATATAGCGTGAAGATAGTTAGTTAGTTAGTTATATTGTCTAATCACGTGTAATAGCTGTAAACGCTGTTCTGTTATTACATAGCTATAACATTATGGCGTCAATCCCAACCTACTTTTCAGGTTTAAATTATTAGTATAGATTATATAAAGCTGAAGAGTTTGTTTGTTTGGTTGAACGCGCTGATCTCAAGAACTACTGGTCCGAATTAAAAAAATCTTCTTGTGTTTGATAGCCCATTTATCGAGGAAGGCTATATTTCATAACGCTACTACTCTGGATAGCAGAGCAGTAATCATAACTGTCGACAAATCGGGCATATTTTTACGCGTTTTTTTTTAATTTATAAGCGACGGGATTAAATAGGTGCGACGGGAGTTCAAAGTATGTGACAAGCGAAGCCGGGGTCACCTAGTTAGTATAGATTACTGAATCTTTTGCTTCTTCCCCAGCTGATAAACAGAACGATGGCAGCCGTACTGGTATCCACCACATCTATTGCAGCGCTGGCACTAACTGGAGAAAGACCATCTCTGGAAGAGCTGGTATCCTGGCTGGACATGGAGACGCTGCTGTTGCTGTTCAGCATGATGCTGCTAGTGGCTATTATGGCTGAGACTGGCTTGTTTGATTTCTTAGCTGTTTTTACTTTTGAGGTAAGTACTGTTACACATGTGTTTTTTTTATATATATATTTTTATACTACTGAGGTAGCAGACAAGCGTACTGCCCACCTGATGGAAAGTGGTCACCGTAGCCTATGGATGTTTGCCACACCAGAGGTGCAGCACTCGCGCTGCCGACCCTTTATAAACCTTCTAAGAACCCTTTTGAAGAACCCCATACTGTAGATGGATTAAATAAACGTTCTTCAAAACGCACGTTAAGCCTTTGGTCCCGGTTGCCAGTAACATGGCAGTCTTAAGACAAGTTGAAGGCCGGTGGCCTGAAAAATATCAATAGCGATCAATGTACTCCTCGCCTGCAACTTGGGACTAAAATAGTATGCTCTACCCACGTACGTACAAGGTAAGCAGACCAAATATATTCCTTTGTTCATGGAGCAATGCTTTATCCTTTTCACTCTTGCCATTTGTTGTATAAAGCTATCTTTGTTATTCCTGTGTAGCTACATCTAACTCACACTTTGACAGCGAACGGCGCGTAGCCAATTTGTCTACTACAAAAAAGCTACAAACATGTAATGACAACCGCCGCTGTCATCTTTAAATCAAAGATTTATGTGTCGAAATGAAAATATTACATAAAATTATTGTAAAATATTACAAAAGTAGACGAAAAATATACAAAAAGGTGTTGTGCATAGAGTGATGAAGTTTCAGTATCAAGAAATCACCAGTAATAACTAAGCTAACCTACCTGTCTATGTGTGTGTAATAGGCTACGCTATTTTTTGCTAACGTTGGGTTTGCTCAAAAACGGAAAGGTCAATAGTACTCGGATACCCAGACGTGCGAGTATGAAGCGATTGATGAATCTCGAAGAAGCGAAAGAAGTATGCATGGATCGCGAAGCCTGGCGATCTGTCCTCTCTGACTACCCCGTCAGGGATACAACGTGAAGATAGTTAGTTTTTTGTTTTATAAATCTGAAGAGTTTGTTTGTTTGTTCGGTTGAACCCGCTAATCTCAGGAACTACTGGTCGGATTTGAAAAATTATTTTTATGTTAGATAGCCCACGAGGAATGCTATAGGCTATATATCATTACGCTACTACACTGGGGAGCAGAGCAGTAGTCATAAATGTTGACAAATCGGGCAAATTTTTATGCATCATCACCTATTAAATAGGTGCGACGGGAGATCGAAGTTTTCCACGGGCGAAGCTGTGGGGGTCATCTAGTATTATATATATTATGTCTGTGGCTCTACCTACCCCTTCGAAAATTAAGTCGTGATTGATAATTTACACAATCATGTGTATAAATATTGATGCATGTCTGTCTGTACTCGTGTTTACGGATAATTTGATGTTATTGTGTATGTCACATGTCATGATTGTCGAACACGTGTTAACTGTTGCATTTATGTGCTTGTAAACAAAGATAAAATCGAAGGTCGAGCGGCAAATCTCTAATAAGTTCTATACACTGTTACTATATACTAGCGGCACGCTATGATGTCCGTTTTGACATATTACAATAGTGATGATATTTTACTTGTTTTACATAAGTACTCTGTTTTCTCAATACCCTCTAATGTGGTCGACAATTCACATATTTCTATAAATAAAATGTAATTTAAATAATACGAAACTTCATGAGTGGACAAACGTCAAAACGGCCATCATAGCGTGCGGCTAGTATAGATGACATGGCAATAGGCTTTTTTTGCCATATAAAGAATTAACTTTAACACCTATGGCTATAATACATAGCCTACCACCTATTCTCAAAAACTATTAAATAAATAGAAAAAAATAATCATAAAAATCTGTCATGAAGTTTTGGAGAAATACATACATACATATGGTAACGCCTTTATCCCCGAAGGGGTAGGGAGAGACATACTAAACGATCCCTGCGTTAAAATGGCTGGTTTTCGGATGGACAATCACTTTGTGGCATTTACATTTGCAAGCGTTTCCATGCTTTGGAAGGCACGTTAAGCCTTTGGTTCCGGTTGCCAGTAACATAGCAGTCGTTAAGCCAAGTTGAAGGTCTTATGGGCTTGAAAAATTTCAACAGCAGGTCGCCACAACCTGCGCCTGTCCATTTCAACACGGCAATAAGCTCACCACCGGTTATGTGGGACAAAAATGCATACGGTTAAATGTGGGCGTTTAAATCGGACCTAACCGTATGTGAGCATATATGTTTATATTTATGTAATTTTCAGTATTGTTTCTCCTTTGCAGGTCACAAAGGGTAAGATATGGCCACTTATAACGCTGTTAAGCGCAATCACAGCTATCTTATCCACATTTTTGGATAACGTCACAACTGTACTTTTGATGACGCCGGTCACTATAAGGTAAGGAATCTATTATAGAAACAATTTTTGAAATGCTATTAATGTGCTATCTAAATCAACTAGAAGTGGATATGTTTTGAGTCTCGAGCATAACTAGAAACAGCGTCTTCTCATTTACCCGATGAGACGCGTAACCAACTAGGCTACCAAGACCCGCAGACCAGAGGTGTTTTGGTGAGTTCAACAGGTTCCAAAACACCTCTACTAGGGCAGAAAGGTAGCCGAAGGGTTTTAGTGGGTATTCCAAGTACTACCACGATCAGGTGCTGGGCGACCTCCACACAAGCCCATTGCTAGCCAGCAGTGCGTAGTCTGTAAGCGGATATCTCACCGTTTAAAAAAAAAACGATACCAAGATCCACGCAAAACTGGTGGCCACGCAAATCTTATCGTCTTCAGGCGCCATCTTGTTATAAATCTTTTATTGACATCTAAATAACGTGTTTAAAAGACTCCCACGACAACGCATAGACCCTTACAAGCTTGGGAGGTCAGTCGGCAGTCGCTCCTAACATTGCCGTAAAACAAAACTCAAAAGACTGCCTCTGTGCCGCGGTGGAATGTATCCGACTGCTACGCAAGTGGTCATGGGTTCGATTCCCACCCAGGATAAAACTTTGTGTGATGAGCACGATGGTTTATTCTGTGACTGGGTGTTTTTTACCTATAATATGTATGTGTTTAGAAATATATAAGTATGTTTATCAGTTATCTGGTTACTATAGTACAAGCTCTGCTTAGTTTGGATTCGGATGGCGTTGTGTGAGTTGTCCCAACGATATTTATATTTATTAATTTATTGTTAGTTTTGGATTTTGAGATCACTTTCATTGGGCTGCAAGGAGCACCTATCGTTTAGTTTTTGAGCGACGCCGTCAAACCCCCCGACTTCGTAAGGGATGTGACGTCCTTTAGTCAGCAGGTGCATCTTCTGCAGGTAAAGTCGCTTGAGAACTGGGGCCGGTGTGTGTAATTTCAATCGTGTCGAAATAGAATCGGAATCGTCGCAATAAAAAGCCACCGGTACAATTTTGTCAGATTTTCGTAGTCTACTACATATTACACAATCGTACTTCAATAGGCTTCTATCGGTCGGCCGATGGGTTCTACAAACACGTACCGCGCCAGTGGCCGCTAGTCCGTTACATTTTTGATAGTCTACTAACATTTTGACAGCTAAAAACAACGATTCTGGTTCTATTCTACGGCTTGTCAATAGTAGACTCGGCCCCCTGGAGTTCCGTGATTTTATACCACTGGCAAACAAGCATACGGCACACCTGGGAGCTAAGTCTACTATTGACAAGCCGTAGACTAGAACCAGAATCGCTGTTTTTAGCTGTCAAAATGTTACTAGACTATCAAAAATGTCACTGACTAGCGGCCACTGGCGCGATATGTGTTAGTATAATTCTATCGGCCGACCGATAGAAGTCTTTTGGAGAACGATTGCAATAGTAGACTACGAAAATCTGTCAAAATTGTGCCGTCGGCTTTCTATTGAGCTACGATTTCGATTCTATTCTGACGCAATTTAAATAGTAGACTTGGTGTGATGGAAAGTGGTCACCGTAGCGTATAGACGTTGGCAGCACCAGAGGTGCGGCGTCATCTTGATGGGGCAATGTACTCATAAGCAATATTGACCTGTTTTTTTATCTCCAGGCTATGTGAAGTGATGGATTTGGACCCAATCCCGGTTTTGATGTCGATGGTGCTGTACAGCAATATAGGGGGCACTGCCACTCCCGTGGGGGACCCTCCTAACGTCATCATAGCATCGAATAAGGCTGTTATTCAATCGGTTAGTACACACACTTTAATAGTTACCATATGTTAAAGAAAGCGAATAACAGGAGAGGTAATTTGAAAGCCCAGTCAATAATAATCTTGTAGACAATTAGGGTAGCCTTCAATATGGTCCCGGCAAAATACACACATCAACACGGTCTAGGGATATTTTTAAAAAAGCGAATTACTATCAATGTGTTAATTATTTATATAACATGTATATATTTAAAAGATACGTTATTTAATATTCTACCATTTTTTAATAATGGTTAAGGTACTTCGATTAAAATTTCAGGATTGTATGGAAAAAAATGAAGCATAGACGGAAACCGTACATGAATTAACTTTTAATTTATGAGTAAAAACTGAAAAAAATAGAAAAATCATTTAATTTGTGTTTATAAACTTGAAGTTAGTAGTCTGAGAAAGCGCCCATGATGTTCATAACACATCGGCAACGATTCGGCATGGTCAGAACAAGGTTGTCAATGTCTTGCTGCGGAATATTGTCCCATGTCCTTCTGAGGTGCGCAAAAAGTTGATCTTCTGTAGCCAGATTTTCAGGAACTTCCTTCAGAGCTCTTCTTTGCAGCATATCCCACGCATGCTCAATGGGTGTTTTTATTTGAATTGAATTAGATCTGGCGATTGAGCAGGCCAGTCTAAGGCCCTAACATTGTGTGTATGTAACCAAGCTGCTACCGTTCTCGCCGTGTGTGCCCGGGCATTGTCGTGCATGAGCAGGAAATCTTGCCCCATTTGTGTTCTGTGGGGCAAGATTACGGGCCCCAGCACCTGTTGGACGTATCGTTCTGCCGTCATATTGCCACGCACCCAAACGAGATCCGTCCGTCCTCCAAGACGAATTCCTGCCCAAACCATAATTGTTCCTCCTTGGTATGGCTCCATCGTCCAGGAACTCGCCAAACACGCGTCCTTCGTGAATCTGGATGGAAGCCGAACCTGGATTCATCCGTGAACAGCACATTGGAACATTGCTCACAGCCCCAGTCCACGTGGTTCCGAACCCATTCTAATCGTCGTTCACGATTGCCTCTCCGTAAAGGTGGGACCCGGAGTGGTCTACGAGAGCGTAGATTGCTTTCATGCAGTCGCCTTCTAACAGTTTGGTCACTCACAAGCACTTGGTGTTCCACTCGCAGCCTTTGGACCAATTGAGTCGCCGTTGCATTTGGTTGAGCTCGCGCAGTAATTTGCAAAAATCGGTCTTGTCTGGGGGTAGTGATGCGACTTGGCCCCCGGTGCCTCTCCGCTACTTCACCTGTGGCACGATAGCGTGTCCACAATCTTGAAATTACATTTTGGTGGGTCCCTATGGCCTCAGCAACATTACGCTGAACAGACCCAGCTTCCAGCATTCCCACAGCTCGTAACATCTCCGCCCTCGTCAAATGTTGGCGTTGCATGGCTACAATACGTCAATTTTAACTTTATCTTTCGTTTAAATAATGAAAAAAAACTGTAACTAAACGTAATTCGTATTGTTTTCTAAATTTCGCACAAATGAAAATTCCCTCTCCTACACATCAAGACATTTTTATGCCACCGAAACAAAAGAATTTTCAAAAATTTGAATTTGGAATTAGTCTGAGATAAATTACAAACAAATCGGTGTATAAAAGATCCCAATGCGGCCAGTACTTTTCGAGTTATTTAATTGAGTATGAAATATCCCTAGACCGTGTTGATGTGTGTATAACAAAAAGCCTCTAAACCTATATAGTAATTGAAATTAAGTATATTGATTACTAGTTGACGCCCGCGACTTCACCCGCGTAGAGAAGATTTTCCGCTCCCGTTTCCCACAGAAACTTGTTACCGGGTTAAAAAGGAGGCTATGTGTTATTCTGATGTATAGGCTATATTATTGTAAAGTTTCAATAAAATCCATTCAGCAGTATTACGTGAAAGAGTAACAAACATCCATACAAACTTTCGCGTTTATAATATTATTAAAATTCGCCTGCCATATTTTAGCAGATTATAATTTTAAGGACATGTATTTCATATTTACAATATTTATTGATTTTACCTTACCTAATGCAAATAAGGAAAGGACCTCCAGATGGTACTCAAAAGGAGATACAATGCAAATTTCTCTTTTTTTCAGTCTTAATTTTTGGAGTTCAATAGGGTCTAACAGATAGATGATGACCAACAAGTACTTTGTTATCGTTACAAATTCAAAATAAAATACATTGTAATTGAATAAGAACGATAGACGAAGAATATTTATTGTACAAAGTTATGCGTAGAAAGAGTCAGGGTAGACCTAGACTTCCATAAGATGACCGCTTGAGCAGATTGCTTAGTAACAAAAAGGTCTAATAACTACTCGGATACCCAGACGTGCATGTATGAAGCGATTAATGAATCTGCAGGAAGCAAAAGAAGTGTGCATGAATCGCGAATCCTGGTGACCCCATCAGGGTCAGAGTGAATATAGTTACAGTTACTTAAAACGTCTAATTTCCATTATCAGGGAATAAACTTCACGAACTTCACATTGCACATGTCGATTGGCATACTCCTGGTGTGTCTGCAGACATACTTTCAGTTCCGGCTACTCTACAGAGACGTGGATAAGCTGCGTACACATGAACCAAGAGAAATACAGGGTAAGTAGATCTCAATCAATCCCATAAGTCCACATACTTCCACAATATTGTTCGCTGAAATAAAATCTTCCTGGGTTGGAATAAATATGTGTGTGATCCGCAAGTTCATTTCGGAGTTTGAGTGTTTCCTATGTATTTAGACATATATATAAATATAACTAATGGAATCAGGTGTTACATGGCGGAAATCCATTTTAATAAGACTATAATTATATTGTTGTAAATTTTATTTTTGCTATACATATTCGGCTTTTAAAATTGTCGTATGATGTCGACACGTGTTTCGCCTTACAAACGAGACATTATCAAAACAAGACAGTAAAAGCATTTACTGACAAACACTCTTTTATAATTTTATTTATTAATTTCTTTAAATTATATAATGTTGAATCATACAGGATATGTCGTAAATATTGGATAACACGTTAATTGGAGTTAGCCCTGGTGCTTGCCTTTATTAAATCATACTTTACTCGTAAAATAAATAAAATAAAAAAATCTGGTCTGAGCAACATGTGAATTTATTTATCCATCCCATCCATCATTGTCTGGCTACAAAATCCTCCATTATTGTATGAGGGACATTCTCGCCAGTTCCTCTACAGTGGTGACCCCGACATGATCTGAACACGTAGCCTTTTGGTTCTTTACGGCTTGTTAGAAGGACAATCACACATACCTTTTCATTCATGATATTCGTATTGATTGTGTGTAGAAGTGTAAAATTTCTTAAAAAAGTCTCTTTTGACGTTGTTATCCAATCGCAAAGCTCTGAGCTAACTGATCTTTTACTATATTCTTGACAAGAAGCTTGTGAAATTCAACAAGGAATCCCTTTAAGTAAAATATTGATTTTCGGGATATTCACCATGTACACTTTCACGCGCAAGCATCCCATATTTCGGCAAGAGTAACTCCGTGATAATGGCGCTTGCAACTTGTGAATGACCATGATAGTTTAAATTATTTATACTGTTGATTGATGGCGCTTGGTGGAACTTGCTACACAATATGACGACCATATAGTTTAGGCCGTCGTCATATTGTGTACCTTTGAGAATGCCGTGAGGCGAAACCGGTCAGGTTTACAAAGTAAATGTTGTGGAACAGTACAAGTGGTGTGATTTAATATGTATAGTTTAAATTCTTACATAGAATCCCTTTTATCAATTCAGATCTTCGCCACCAGATATCTATCTGGCGACGAGCAGCTGACTCCCTGCCCCACTTGTCTCGAGATGAGCTCGTAGTCCGTGAGCGACTGGAACGGAAAGTCAGGAAGCTGAGCGCTCGACTCGACGCGCTTGTATTGGAGTCTCGTCGCAGAGCCTGCCCTAAAGACTGCTTCGAAAATATGTTGACTGACATGAAGACCAAGGTAAGGCAACAGAAGCAGGGACAGAGATTCTTGGGCTCTTTCCTATACAAAGCCGGGATTGGTGCTGGGATGGTTATGATAGTAGTAGTCAGAATAATTATCTAAAAACTCTTTTTAGTATTTTTCCAGTTGTTTCCAAACCTAACCTGGACTTGCAGCCTAAAGTTCACTTTTTTTTGGCTGCAAGAAGCAGCTATTTTCGGCGTCATTGGAAGCGACTGCCATCTGACTTCCTAACCATGAAGAACGCCTACATCGTTACCTCGTCTGTTAACCAGCGGGTTAAATATCGATGCGCTAGTAGTTGACACCGTTTGGGTCTCGGAAAATTTGTTAGGACCCGTTTTATGAAATTCTTTCGATTCACATACTTTATTATATAATAAAACTATCACTGCATTAAATATATTCCTGAGATAGGTGACCGTTTTGTCGCATTTCCATTTACTAGAGTTTGACACATACCTTACTGTCACATGAACTGGCACCGGGACTAATAGTGAAACGTGTCTTCCGAACACGGAAACGCTTAAAATGGAAATGGCATCCTTCTGAGAATAGTTTACAGAACACTGCCATAGTCACCCTCTCACTTTGCGTCCGGAGCAATCGCTCACGGTTAGGTCCGATGGTTAGGGGCTTTTTTCCGCTCAGGCTCAAATTGTAGAATAAACTCGCTGCCTGGGTTTCCTCAAACGTATGCAGTTTGGGGGTTCTTCAACAGGGGTCTTTAAAGGTTTTCACAGGGTCGGCAGCTGCACCTTTGGGGTTGCAAACTTCTATAGCTATGGTGACCACTTTCCATCAGGTGGGCCGTACGCTTGTCTGCCACCTCCATAATATAAAAAAAAACAGTGAGTTAGGGGGACTACGAACGCTTTAATCTATACTTAATTTAATAAAGCTGAAGAGTTTGTTTGGTTGAACGCGATAATCTCAGGAACTACTGGTCGGATTTAAAAATTATATTTGTGTTAGATAGCACATTTATCAAAAAAGGCTATAGGCTATATATCACTACGCTACTACACTGGGGAGCAGAGCAGTAGTCATAAATGTCGACAAAGAGGGCAAATTTTTATGCATCAAAAAGCGAGGGGATTAAATAGAGGGGATTAAGTAGAGGAAATATTACACGGGCGAAGCTGTGGGGGTTATCTAGTAATTAATAAAATATCTTGTGTATACAGTACAAGATTAGAGACAAGGTGCTATTGGTGAAGTCTTCAGTGGCCATCGCATTCGTCGTGCTTGTTTTCTTCCTGCACTCCATACCAGAGTTCAGTAAGTAATGTATAATAATAATAATTTTGACTGCCTCTGTGGCGCGGTGGGAGTGCATCCAACTGCTACGCAAGAGGTCGTGGGTTCGATTCCCACCCAGGATAAAACTTTGTGTGATGAGCACGATGGTTTATTCTGTGTCTGGGTGGTTATTTATCTATAATATGTATGTATTTAGAAATATATAAGTATGTTTATCAGTTATCTAGATCCCATAACACAAGCTAATATTTAGCTTACTTTGGGCTAGATGGCGCTGTGTGAAAAGTGTCCCACAATATTTATTTATTTTATATTTATTTACAATATTTATTTATTTTATATTTATTTATTAATAATTTGCTTTATTTATCAACTACAAAAAACATAAACATCAACAATTTATAGGATAAAAGACAATTATGTTGTGTGTTATGGAGTAAAAAACAGATAAAAGACATTTCGTTTTGGATCTCTGGTGCCTGAAGTAGATAATAAATTACCTGTAATACTAGTCAGCAGGTTTCCACTATAGGTATTCAGTGAGTACAAACGTAACCGACCGAAACGGGTAGAAATTGTAACGTCCTGACCTTACAATTTCAACCCATTTCGGTCTCTTCAGAATTCCTTAGTCAGGTTGACATCATGAGAGCACTGCCAAAACTATTTGTCGCGGTTTTTTGATCAGAAGCCCCGAAATTTTTATAGCAATGGGATCGTACCCCTACCGGCAAGTTGGCAAAAAGTAATTAAACAAAAAAATAATTAAATTAAAAAAAAATGACAACTACTTACTTTAGTTAAATGTAAATAAACTTATTTAAAACTGTTTTGATATTTCATATAAAATGGGATGAAAAATTTTTATATGATCATAATAGGTTGGTTATTATTTAGGAAGTATATTAAGCGTTGATGGAAGATGTGATTCGGTGGTAGAACGAGTCGCTGCCGGCAAGCAGATTGCTCAAAAATGGCAAGGTCAAAAGTACTCTGATACCCAGACGTGCATGTATGAAACGATTAATGAATTTGAAGGAAGTGATATAAATTTGCATAAATCGCGAAGTCAATCAGTCTGTCTCTGACTACCAGGTCAGGGATACAGCGTGAAGGTAGATAGATAGAACATATGTTAATTACTCAGACAACCCTATTGCTTCAGTGGAGTATATTTAGTTATCAATCACGACTTGTCCCCGAATAGGTAGCAGAGGCATACATATTGTATGCCCACTTTTAACCATGTGTATTCCTGATCCACGTAATAGGTGTTGAGCCCATTGCCGTGTTGAAATAGACTGACGCAGGTTGTGGCTACCTGCTGTTGAAAATTTTCAAGCCGCCCCTAAGGCCTTCAACATGACTTAACGACTACCATGTTACTGGCAACCGGGACCAACGGCTTATCGTGCCTTCCGAAGCACAGAAATACTCGCAAATGTCACAAAGGGGTCACCCATCCAAGGACCACTTATAGCGAATGTTGCTTAACGCAGTGATGGTTTACAGAACACTGAGTCAGCGGGGCCATGATAAGCGCTTCGGTGGAAAATTTTAATCTTAATCTATATATATATATATAAAAGAAAGTCGTGTTAGTTACACTATTTATAACTCAACAACGGCTGTACCGATTTGGCTGAAAATTGGTCGGGAGGTAGTTTAGAGCCAGGAGACGGACGTAGGCTACTGAGACTTATTATCCCGGGAATAAGTTCCTGTGGGAAACAGGAACGGGAAAACTTCTCTACGCGGGCGAAGCCGCGGGCGTCAACTAGTAATATTATAAATGCGAAAGTTTGTGTGGATGTTTGTTACTCTTTAACGTAAAAACAACTGAATGGATTTTAATGAAACTTTACAATATTATATATTTATTCCGGGAACAATTTCCTGTGGTAAACGGGAACGGGAAATCTTCACCACAGTATTCGCGTCTACACTATGGGGTTCTTCAAAAGGGGTCTTAGAAGGTTTTTAAAGGGTCGGCAGCGCGAGTGCTGTACCTCTGGTGTTGCAAACGTCCAAAGTCTACGATGACCACTTTCCATCTGGTGGGCCGTACGCTTGTCTGCCACTTCAGTGGTATAAAAAAAGATTTAGGCGTAGTTTCCATAATACTTTAGTGGGTTTGTGGCGCAGACCGTGTGTCCCTGGGCTGGACGGCACTACTGGGCGCCTTACTGCTGCTGACGCTGGCGGACCGCGAGGACCTGGAGCCCGTGCTGCACAGGATCGAGTGGTCCACTTTACTGTTCTTCGCTTCGCTGTTCGTGCTCATGGAGGTCAGTGATATTATATTTTCAATACTAGTGCTGTAGACAAGTATGTACAGAGTGTGCTTTCGGCGAGTGTGAACTGCTTTTTTTTTTTAAACGAGAACAAGTGATCTGGGTTACAATGGGGAAGAAAACGCAAAACTTTTATGTAGAGGGCGCTGTGTGTTTGTTACACAGAAAACGTGATGTTTCATAGCAAAACGTATAGTCTGCATCGTATTGCGTTTTGTTTTTGCTCTAAGAAAAAAGCTTTACAACATGTATTCTAACTGGCGAGTTGTTGAATTAAATTAGGAATTAAAAAAAAGAAATAAGAGCCACATTTAAATACCACACAGCGACCCATTTCTCAATAAATATTTAATAACGCGTATTTCGAACGAAACAGTATGAAGATTGACAGTTGCTTTGTAACAAACATTTGGCGCCCTCTACAATGAACTATTTGACAGTTTTTTTTTCCATTATAATATTTTTACCCATTTTAGGGTAAATTTTAATCATGTACCGCTCCTTTGTATAGGAGTTTAGCGGCTCTGACTTTCTTGTAAATAATTATTAATAACATTGCTTTGCATTCCATTGGAGGTCAGTGGTAAAAAATACTATTGATGAAAAAATAGTGTTTAATCTTCATATGTGTGTGTATAAACGATCACTGAGTTACGCAACTTTCACTATGGCCGGTCCTCGGATGGGTGACCACTTTGTAGCATTTACATTTGCGAGCGTTTCAGTGCTTCGGAAGGCACGTTAAGCCGTTGGTCCCGGTTGCCAGTAAAATGGCAGTCGTTAAGCCTGGTTGAAGGCCTTATGGGCGGCTTGAAAATTTCAACAGCAGGTAGCCACAACCTGCGTCTGTCTATTTCAACACGGCAATGGGCTCACCACCTATTACGTGGGACAGGAATCCACACGGTGAAAAGTGGGCATATAATATGCCTCTGACACCCCTTCGGGGATAAGGCGTGATGGATATTTTTTTTTTTATTATTTTATATATTATTTTACAAGTGCAATATATGATAAATAGAGACATTTTAAGTTTGAAAAATCAGATGTTTTGCGCGAAGTGACTGTAGTACCCACATCAACGCTTCGCTTATGAGGCGTGCAATTATTGTGTGAAATAGAATAGAATCACTGTTTAAGCTGTCAAAATGTTAGTAGACTATCAAAAATGCAACTGACTAGCGGATACTGGCGCGGTACGTGTTAGTAGAATTCTATCGGCCGTCCGATAGAAGTCTTTTGGAGTACGATTGTAATAGTAGACTACAAAAATCTGTCAAAATTGTACCGGTGGCTTCTATTGAGCAACTATTTCGATTCTATTTCGATTCTATTTCGATTCTATTTCGTATCTATTTCGATTCTATTTCGATTTTATATCGATTCTATTTCGATTCTAATACGGTTCTATTTCGACACGATTGAAATAGCAGACTCGCCCTCAAGTCGCCACAACCTACGCCTGGCAATTTCACCACGGCGGCGGCGGCAATGGGCTCAGTATCTGTTACGCAAGATAAAATTGCACACGGTGAAATGTGTTGCTAAGCACAGAACTTGATAACGACGAGATTGATTTTAGATTATTGCCTAAGGCAGAAGCTAGCAGTGAAAAGATAAATAATTTAGAATAAGACTTGAATCCGTGACCTTTGCCTAACCTAATAAATGAAATAAAACGAATTTTCCAGGCGTTATCAAAACTGGGGCTGATCGAGTTCATTGGCGGCATCACTGAACGTCTGATACTGCAGGTGGACGAGAGCGCAAGACTGGCTGTCGCTATAATACTGATATTGTGGGTAAGTATCCACTTTTATAGCTCATCAATATAATGAAAGTAAGGTTTAAAGGGCCCACGAAGATCTCCGGGGCAGAGCAATCAGCATGAATTCACCAGTTAGTGGTGCACCTGGTGACTAACCGACAAAGGAACTACGCAAATGTGGTGTCTACCTCTAACTACCTTCACGCTGTATCCCTTGCGGGCTAGTCAGAGAGGACAGATTGCCAGGCTTCGCGATCCATTCATACTTTGCTTTTACTACATGCAAATTTTTCAAGTTCTGTTCTAGCTAAACTCACGTTACATAAAGACTGACATATACACATAAGGCCCCAAGAATAGTAATCGATACTTTGAAGTATCGATACTTTAATGTTTTTTCCAGTTTTGCTCTACTAAGGCTAAACAGACGTTACTTACTGACTGACATAAAAGTCCTTACATATAGGCCTTAAGAAAAGTACTCGATACTTTGAAGTATCGATACCTTAATTTTTTTCCAGTTTTGCTCTACTGAAGCTAAACTGACGTTACTTACTGACTGACATTGAAGTCCTTACATATACGCATAAGGCCTTAAGAAAAGTTATCGATACTTTAATGTTTTTTCTAGTTTTGCTCTACTGAAGCTATACTGACGTTACTTACTGACTGACATAAAAGTCCTTACATATACGCATAAGGCCTTAAGAAAAGTACTCGATACTTTGAAGTATCGATACTTTAGGTTCGATACTTTAATGAGTACGATACTTTTTTTCGATACTACTCATGAGTACATTATCGATACTTTCCATTCGATACCGTGTCCCTACAGACATGACATTTACGCTTTGACAATTTTGACATATATATGACATTAGTTATTGGACTGAGTCAGGTCTTTTTACCCATTTCTCATTGAAATGAATGAAGTTGATAAAAATACAAATAATTATTTTTTGCTATTGTAAATTAAAATTATTTTTATGTATTTTTGAATTAACAAAAAATATCAATTTTTTTCCAGTATTTGTTAACTCTGTACTTTGTGGGCCCAGGAGTGGCAAACTCCTTTTTAGAGATTTAAAAAAATAAATACCTATTGATATAAATGTAACAGGTGTCGGGAATAACGTCCGCGTTCGTGGACAACATTCCACTGACGACGATGATGGTGCGCGTGGTGACGTCACTGGGCAACAACCCCACCATCGGTTTGCCCATGAAGCCGCTCATTTGGGCACTGTCGTTTGGGGCGTGCTTAGGAGGTGAGATTTATTCCTATTTATAGTATTTTTGTGAAAGGAAAAAGAGTAGAACAGGTGAAAGAATTTGTATATTAGGGTTCAAAATTTGCGAGAGATGGAAAGTGTGACTTTGTAATTGAGAGAAGAGTTTTGGCTGGAAATAAAGTGAATGAAGCCATGTACACCTTTGTGAACTGAACGTGCCTAAGAAATCAAGACTAGCTGTACATTGAGGAGTGCTTGTCCCTTGCTTACGTATGGCAGTGAAAGCTGGGTATGGCAGAAAGAAGCATAGAAGTAAAATAAATGCAGTGGAAATGAGAAGTCTATGAAGTATAGAAAAAGACAGAAACAGCATGATAGTGGAACATTGCGGTATGGTAGAAGATGTAGTGACTAAGATAGAAAAAGGAATGCTTAGATGGTTCGGACACGTGGAGAGAATGGATGAAATTAGAACGACGAAGCAGATATATGTGGCGAGAGTGAATGGGCAAACTGGTAGGGGTCGACCTCGGCGTACGTATGTCAATCAAATCGAAGACCCTTTGGAAAAAGGCCAGGTTAAGAGTACTCTAACCGGCGGGCGTGTATGAAAACACTAATAAAAGTAGGAGAAGCGAAAGTTCTATGCCAGGATCGTAGTAAGTGGAAATCCATAGTTTCTGCCTACCCCAATGGGCAACAGGCGTATAATGGTATTTATTTATCTATCACGCCTTATCCCGAAGGGGCAGCAGAGGTATACCATATGCCCACTATTCCCCATGTGTATTCCTGTCCCACGTAATAAGTGATGAGCCCATTGCTGTGTTGAAATAGACAGACGCAGATTGTGACTACCTGCTGTTGAAATTTTTCAAACCTTCAACTTGACTTAACGACTGCTATGTTCCTGGCAAACAAGAGCAACGGCTAAAGGTGGCTTCCGAAGCATGGAAACGCTTGCAAATGTAAATGCCGCAAAGTTGTCACTCATCCAAGAACCACTTATTGCGAATATTGCTTAACGCAGTGATTGTTTACAGAACACTGAGTCCGCGGGACTACGAGCTCTTAATTTTGTGAGTTTGACCTATATTATGATTATATGTACTTTATATTTGGTAGTCATCGTAGTCATAGTGGACTATGACTATGTGTACTTTATATTTTTATTATTTGCAAAGTAATAATAATGTTTTCAATACACTTACTCATAATATGGCTCTTATCTCACCGCAATTAGGCACATAATGATACCTATTATCAAACTGTGATTTTTTGATCATTATTTATCGTATATATATATATATATATATTTATTTATTAATGTAATAATAAATACTAAGATAATTTTAAATTCTCAATTTTACTAACAAATAATGGATCCTTGTTATCTGATTTAATAAAAAATTATTATTATTATTATTATCACTAGCGGGATAATAGTTTTTTTTTAATGCACACCTGACCGGTTTCGCCTTACGGCATTCTCAAAGGCATTCGTCATATTGTGTACCTTTGAGAATGCCGTGAGGCGAAACCGGTCAGGTTTACAAAGTAAATGTTGTGGAACAGTACAAGTGGTGTTATTTAATATGGTAATCACCAATTTTACTCACTTGTACCATAATCTACTACGATACATGGGTATACCCATATTGCTTTGCAACTCACATAACACTAAACATATAACGCGGTTTCCAGGTAACGGCACACTCATAGGAGCCAGCGCTAACGTGGTGTGCGCGGGAGTAGCGGAACAACATGGCTACCGTTTCAGTTTCGTCCAATTCTTTAAAATAGGCTTCCCGATGATGTTGGGACACCTTGTTGTCGCCACTGGGTACCTCTTATTGTGCCATTGTGTATTTCAGTGGCATTGAATATGTTATACCCTTTGTCGATATGCCTTTGTAAGATTTATTATTTAAGAAATAAGACAGATTTTGTTTTTTTTTTTAATTTATCTAGGTTAACCGTATCCTGTATGTACACACTCGTCGAAACACACTGCGGCTGGCCAAGAGTGAGTGTGCTTCAATGAGCGCACGCACACGGTTAGGTCTGATAGAGGCTTTATTCCGCGTACGCTTAGATTGTGGCATGAGCTCCCTGTCTGGGTTTTCCCGAACGTCTACAGTATGGGGTTCTTCAAAAGGGGTCATAGAAGGTTTATAAAGGGTCGGCAGCGCGAGTGCTGCACCTCTGGTGTTGCAAACGTCCACAGGCTACGGTGCCCACTTTCCATCTGGTAAGCCGTATGCTTGTAAATAAAAAAAGGTCTTTTTTATGTATCTCATGTGAGTTCATAAAACCCTACCGGTACACACTGTGACTCATCGAGAGTGAGTGTGTAATAATATAAATTTTTTCTTTCTATATCCACGATTAAAACGGGACTAAGCCTTTATAGTAGACGAAGAATATTTATATAAATATGCATTTAATATTTATTATGACGTTTCGACGTTCGATAGGTAAATAAAAGAAATATTAAAACGGTAATTGTTATTTTTAAACGAAGAATTGTTGTTTCTTTTTTTGAAAAATACATATTATGTATTGTGTATACAGTATTGAATAAATTAAGTTTATTTATACATAATTTAGACTGCCTCTGTGGCGCGGTGGGAGTGTTTCCGACTGCTACGCAAGAGGTCGTGGGTTCGATTCCCACCCAGGATAAAACTTTGTGTAATGAGCAATGGTTTATTCTGTGTCTGATCTAAACTGATGTTATTTATCTATCATTGTATGTATTTAGAAATATATAAGTATGTTTATCAGTTATCTGGTTACTATAGTACAAGCTCTGCTTAGTTTGGAATCAGATGGAGTTGGGTGAGTTGTCCCAACGAGATGTTAATATTATACTTATTCACTGACATAAGTACCGTAATTAGCGCTAAAAATATTTAGTCAGCTGTAGAGTGTTTTAAAATATTATCTAGTTTCTATTATCTAGTTTACAAAATAATATGTCTATGGCAATGCTTTGTAAGTAACTGTTCTTCATATAAAATGATATCATAAATAATATCTAAAATATAAATACTCAACAGCGGCTATAAATGAGTGTAGAATCGAATACCGAATTACCCTTCTTCGGTAAACTGGTGTACTGATCGTTCGCCGAAGAACGGTTCGTCGAAACACCCTTCGCCCGTCGTCGGTTCGCCATATAACAGTTCACCGATGATTTGTTGGCCGAAAACGCCCCTCGTCCGTAGACGGTTATAACTGAACGACAATTTGTAGAACTGTCTACAAACGAAGGGTATTTCGGCGAACCGACGACTGGCGAAGGATGTTTTCGACGAACCGTTCATCGGCAAACGATAAAATGTAGAACCGACGAAGGACGAAGGGTGTTTTCGGTAAACAATTTATCGGAGAATGGTAATTCGGCATTCGATTCTACACTTGCTATAAATAGTATTGATATTTTCAATACTAGTGCTGTAGATGAGTGTGTACAGAGTGTGCTTTCGATGAGTGTGAATGGAGTTATAATTAAAACATGTTTACCCATTTTAGGGTAAGTTTCTATAATTTACTTACCGTTCTTATGGTAGCAACAGCTTAGCAAATATTACTTTCTTGTTTTTATTTTAAAAATTATAATTATTTTTGTTTCGAAGAAAAACTGTATTGAAGCGTTTCAACGATTTATTTAAAACTATGACAATTTGTAATTTAGTATACTGAATACAAAGTGTGATATATTCGTTTCGAAGTGCACCGTCCACTGTTGCAGCCTTTGTCAACTTTTTGAAAAATAGTTGCTGTTAGAAACAATTTTGAAAAGCAATAAGTATGTTAAATTTATCTAAATTTAAATTTTTAAAGTGGAAATTTTTTTTAGGCACGAGCTGGACTGAACCAGCGTCTTTTGGTTCAACGCAGCAGACGCGTTTACCAATTAATAAATAAATATCGTTGGGACAACTCTCACAACGCCATCTGATTCCAAACTAAGCAGAGCTTGTACTATGGTAACCAGATAACTGATAAACATACTTATATATTTCTAAATACATACATATTATAGATAAATAACACCCAGACACAGAATAAACCATCGTGCTCATCACACAAAGTTTTATCCTGGGTGGGAATCGAACCCACGACCTCTTGCGTAGCAGTCGGATACACTCCCACCGCGCCACAGAGGCAGTCAAACGTCGCCTTAAAACGTAAAGAGGTGGATTTGTTCGTCAGTTTCGAGCAGGTCACGGTGGTGTAATTGGTAAACGCGTCTGGTGCATTGAACCAGAAAACTGGTTCGAGTCCAGCTCCAGAGCGCAGACCAAAATTTTTCCACATTAAAATTTCAAAAATTATTACGGTTGACTGTTTTTGCTGGCCTTGAAGCTACGAGTAAAAGGTTTTTTATTCGGAATCTATATTAGAAAAAAATAAAAATATAAAACAAAAAATCCTTTTAGTGAATAATAATGCTACTAGGATTGATTTATTTAATATTTTAAGCGACACAAATGTAAGTTTTTTTTTTGCCACCGCTGCCTAGCTACTCTTAGTATCCGCAATATTTATATTAGTATTTTGGAGACTGTATCGACAAAATCCCCGGTTGCAAATATTAAAAGCAGGAGGCCAAGTCTACTATTTCAATCGCGTTAGAAAATAATCGTCGCTCAATGGAAAGCCACCGGTACAATTTTGACAGTTTTTCGTAAAAGTTATAGCGGTCGAACTACTAATGTTTTTTTTTCACTCGTAAGTAAAATTTTATTTAATTTACAAATCTATTTTTACCAAAAACCATCATTTATCGAATCATACCAACAATTTAATCGGCCTATATTCAATATAAGTTCATTACCGTTCTTATGGTACAGTATTAATATATATTACAGTAAAATATATAACAGTAGTCTACTATTACAATCGTACTTCAATAGTCTTCTATCGGTCTGCTGGTGAGTTATACTAACACGTACCACGATAGTGGTACTACTATTGACAAGCCGTAGACTAGTACCAGAATGGCTGTTTTTAGCTGTCAAAATGTTAGTAGACTATCAAAAATGCAACTGACTAGCGAACACTGGCGCGGTATGTGTTAGTAGAACTCATCGGCCGACCGATAGAAGTCTATTGGAGTACGATTGTAATAGTAGACTACGAAAATCTGTCAAAATTGTACCGTTGGCTTCCTATTGAGCGACGATTTCTACTCTTTTCTGACGCGATTGAATTTGTAGATTTGGCCCCCAGGTAGTCTGTGGTAGCCCTTATTGATTCCGAGTTCAAACTCTTTTGCTTCAAAACGACTAAAATGCCCGCAAACTTTTTTTGTTACTTTTTGTCACGTTAGCTCTTAGCCTGCTTACCCTTTATGTACAAAATGTATTATGTTAAAAATTATGAACACTTTTAGCAGTATTGTTAGAACAACATTTGTTTAAATTTTATGTAGTTTATTATATTTATAATTTCTTTTATTATTATTTTTTTCACTGCAATAGTGTCATCATCTATTACGTGAAACAAAATATAACTGGTGATTATGGCAGTATAGTACGTTTTTGCCTACCCCTTTGGGAAAAAGCCTAACGATATATATTTGCTTTTTAGAGTGTATTATATATTTAGAGATTTTTATTAGTATTATTTTTTTATAATTTTAAGTACGTTTTTAATGACATTATACTTCAAAAAATTGGTTAATGTCATAGTCAACATAGAGTATGTATAAAACAGACTTTTATAGACATGAGTCAAATTTGAGGCAACATGATTTTTTAGTCATTTTAAGTATATTTATATACTTTCCATTTTATTATTATTGTAAAAATAACTAGAATTTCACTCAAAATATAAATGTAGTATTTTTTTAGAAAACAGATTTATGCTTTATATTTTTCTTTTGTATGCGTATCTGCTAGCTTTACCAAACCAAGAGCAGTTTCCAAGTATTTTATAATCAAAAACGGAAAAATATTATTTACTTAATTTCGCGGCTGATTTTTACATAGGAATACCTTAGAAAGTATCATTAAAAATTAATGACCAATACTTCCAAATACAGCAGCCATATTGCTATAAAGACGCTTCAACCCATTAACGGCCAAATGTGAAGGGGTGTACACACCTGTAATAAAAGGGGTGGAAAGTAATAAATAAATAAATATTTAGTACACAGCAAATGTTTGGACATTGAATATAAAAATACTGATCATGCAAAATAGTCACTTGTACATACCATCTTGAGAAATGTGAATTTGCCTGGGTCACTAACATAAAATATGTTACAGATTCCCAATTCAAATTGCTATAATAAAGTCGTATATATGACCCTTTACATATTTTTATTTAACATGCTTGCTTTCGTAATTTTTTACAAACTAAATACTTATACTGTACCGAATTGAGTACAGCGGCCGTAAATGGTGTTAAAGCTTTCAAAATACACTCAATAGTACACATTATCTTTGAAAAAAAAAAGGGATTTTGGACCAGAACGTGGCAACTGTCTCGGGGAGTATTTCTTTGTGCGGGAAATTACTTTATCAAAAAAAATAACATTTTTTTTTTAATTAAAAAAATAATTAAGTTTTAATTGCAATGTTTAATAAAAAATGCTTCATTTTTAATTAGAGCGAACATAGTTTTGATAGTGTGATATTTTCTAGTGAGCTATTTAAAACAATTAAGTTAAAATGTATGAAATTATCGTTAATTTATACACAACCCTGTTACCGCTTGAGCGGGCTAAAATAATGAGAAAATCACTCAACAACAATTACTGAAATAAAATGCCAGATTGAATGCCAATAAATTTGCCTAAAAGCAAAGGTTGAAAAGGCAGAAATTGTTTTATGCGATAAGGCCGCCCATTGTACTGCTTTGATTGTAACAATACTTTCACAATGTTATTTTGTATCCCTTCTTGGGACAATAAAGTATTCAATAAATAAATATATAAATAAATAAGTGGTTTCCATATGAATATGTTTTCATATAATAGCATATAATGCTATATAGCATGTATAGGATTCATATGGAAACCACTATTATATGGATATAATAGTGGTTTCCATATGAATCCTATACAGGGTAAATTTATCAAGTGGGCCGTCATTCAATTTAATATTTTCGTTAGTTAATCATTGGGTTTGATTGCTGGCCCCAGATTATTGATTTATCACAAATTCAATGATGAAATTTTGATTGTTATCAAAATCGGGCTCGCAACTACTTTGAACATTTTTCGATATTTCTTTTATTTTAGGATATGGCCCTGGAGACCCACTTGAAAAATTCAAGTATACACATATTATACAATGTTATTTGTAAAACACCACCAACCTGCTAGGACATTATAACTAATACCATAATTAATTGTTCAATGATTTTCTATGATTAAAATAAAAAAAAAACGCTGTAGAAGAAAAAAAAACCCTTAGCAATCTAAAACTCCTAGCTGATTGCAGGTGTTTTAAAAATTACCCTATACTTTAGTCTTGTTATCCAATTTGGGTAAAGTTAAACGTTAGTGCGGTACTGGAACACCTATAATGGAATATAAAACTTCTTTATATATATGGTAAAATGCCGTAGGGCGAAACCGGTCAAGTTAAAAAGTAAATATTTAATGTGGAACAGTACAAATGTTTATATTCAAGGTGTGTAGCAAGTTCCACCAAGTGCCATGAATCAACAGTATAAACAGTCTTATAAGGTGTTGAACAGACAGAACAAACGCAGGACGTGGAAGGGACTCGTACACGGACGGGACGCGGTTTCGACTTTTTAGAAAGAAATACATACTTAGATAAAATACTTAAAGAAATACTTTTTACATAGGATACAGAGACGTGACGTTGGCCGACGCGAAAGATAACGCTATGGCTGGCTGTGTGTGAGCGAGACGCAAAAGATCCGTTTGCCCACGTGTCCCGTCTTTTCTGTATGTTTTACAATATAACGCAGAGGCGAAGTCATAGAAATCGTAAAAACAGGAGAAATGGCATGCGAGAACATTCATGTGTCACCGCGACATGCTCATCGTGCTCAAAATTATTTACAAACGGCGCGTCTGACAAATTTTCTATTTTTTTTTACGATATAAAACAGAGGCGAAATCATAGAAATCGTAAAAATAGGAGAAATGCCACGCGGTAACATACATGTGTCGCCGCGACAATGCTCAACGTGAGCAAGATTACAAATGGCGTCGGACAAAGAGTGTTCTTTTGATCCCCACCGCGAAGTTTGCTTAAAATAAGCATTACCTTGTAAATATACTGACTTTAAAACCTTCGTAAGACATACTCGTAGATAATATCTATGGTACGCGATTCCAGGGGACCGAGTCTGCTATTTCAATCGTGTCGAAATAGATTTGAAATCGTCGCTCAATAGAAAGTCACCGGTACAATTTTAGCAGGTTTTCGAAGTTTACTATTACAATCGTACTCCAATAGACTTCTATCGGACTTCCGATAGAATTCTACTAACACGTACCGCGCCAGTGGCCGCTAGTCAGTTGCATTTTTGATAGTCTACTAACATTTTGACAGCTAAAAACAGCGATTCTGGTTCTATTCTACGGCTTGTCAATAGTAGACTCGGCCCTCAGCACTAGCAAAGGTTTTAATCGCACTGGATACGTACTTGATTGTTAAACATGTCGCGACATACGAATATTCCCGCATGAAATTTCTCGTGTTTTTACGATTTCTTTGGACGAAACCGTCGTATTCGCGCTTTATTATAGTTTCTTTGTGTTTCGTCGCGACGTTTCATATACTTTTTGTATGAAAAGGACGCGGAAGAGACAAGAGTCTGCACCGCGTCTGCGTCTAACGTCTGTTCTGTCTGTACAACGGCTAAGGGGCCGTCATAATTATATCTATATTGCACCCGTTCGAAGCTGGGTCAATTCACTTGTATTATAAAACGGTTATTTTATCATTATTTATTATTATCGTGACATGATGATTAAGTATTGTAAACTAAGGTATGAAGTAAATTTATTTTAGGTTTTAAAGTGAAGCGAGTGAAGTACCTGGAATGAGATTTATGTATTGATGTATAAGTTTTGTATAAACCTATTATATTATTATATACCTATGGGGGTAAATGTAGGGTGTCTTACGCACAGAGATGAAGGAAAGGTGCATTTACAAGAACATGAGCATTTATTAAGAAAAAATTACATTTGTGGCACAAAATAAAATACATTTGTGGCACAAAAAAATTACATTTGCGGCACAAAAATTTTACAGGTACAAAAGAAGAAATCTAAATGCCGTACTTGTTTTGTGGTAGTAGTTCGCATACTTGGAAATATATGAGTACTAGTTGTCACCCGCGGCTTCGCCCGCGTAGAGAAGTTTTCCCGTTCCCGTTTCTCACAGGAACTTGTTCCCGGGTTAAGAAGTAGCCTATGTGTTATTCTGATGTATAAGCATTATTGTTATGTTTCATCAAAATCCCTTCAGTAGATTTGGCGTGAAAGATTAGCAAACATCCATCCATATTTATAAACTTTCGCGTTTATAATATTAGGTAGTAGGATGTTTATAAGTCGTTTACATCCTAGCTAGGGTTAAAAGGCGTAGGATAGTCTATTCAAGTAAAAAAAAATTGTCAAAAATCAAAATGGTTTTAGTTCAATAACTAATAATTCTAACGAACTTGTAATGGAGGTCAGTGTTCAGGAACAAGGATGTACAATTTGATTATTTGTTAAATAATGTATATTGTGATATTTCGAATAGCAGTTATGATTGTTAAGTTAATCTACATGATGTGATTAAACAAAAATCTTGAGATGTTGTTTTTTTTATAAAGATGATTAAATGATTCCAATATATTTTATAAAAAAATAATAATAAAATTAAGGTTCTAGTATTTGAAAGAGGTGACGTAAGAACTAAATGCGAGATAAGGGTAAACCAGGAACGTCTAGAGCAAGTGAATGAAATTGTGTATTTAGGAAGTATGTTTAGCGCGGATGGAAGCTGTGATTCGGATGTAGAACGGCGAGTAGCTGCCGGAAACAAATTTAACGGTGCTTTGTCCCAGTTAGTAAAGCGACAAAGCATCGTAAAAGAAACACGAATGGCGATTCATAACGCAGTGCTAGTGCCAACCTTGCTTTACGGTAGTGAATCCTGGGTATGTCAGCGGATGCATGAAAGTAAATTGAATGCTGTGGAGATGCGATCACTTTGAAAATTGTGCGGCGTAACTTTGGCCGAACGAATACGTAACGAAGTGATACGCAATATGGCAGGTTTGAATGAAAGTGTCAGCGTTAAGCTGGAAAAGGGCGTGCTCCGTTGGTTTGGACACGTCCATCGAATGAGTGAGGAACGATTGACGAAGAATATATATTGTTCAAAAGTAAAGGGTAGAAGGAGTCAGGGTAGGCCGAGACTTACATATGAAGACGACGTGAGCAGATTGCTCAAAAACGGAAAGGTCAAAAGTACTCGGATACCCAGACGTGCGTGTATGAAGCGATTGATGAATCTCGAAGAAGCGAAAGAAGTATGCATGGATCGCGAAGATTGGCGATCTGTCCTCTCTGACTACCCCGTCAGGGATACAGCGTGAAGATAGTTAGTTAGATAGTTTAATATATTTTATGACTCTATGTTGATATAAAACTGGTATGGGTCTACCTCGGCGTATATGCCAAGCAAATAGGAGATAATTTGGGAAAAGGCCCTTAACTGGCGAGCGTGAGCCTACGCCTAGGACCATTTAACCAATGGACGCGCTATCTTACGGTTTGCGCCTATACCCCGTTTACCATTTGCTAAGCATTATTAGCTAAGTCGCTGTCTTAATCGGCCTATATTCAATATACTTTCATTCTTTATAAACAATATACAAAGAGTTACCATATCAAATTAGCCGAATAATATTGTGTCAAATTCGTATTGCATACCTACATTTTTATTGGTTGTTAGACAGTGACAACACTTCATGCAAGAGTAAGAAAACAATGTGTGTAGTTTTAGTAAAGTTGGTTGAAAATGATTTCATACTTTATTGAGTACATTACGCGTCCATTGGTTAAATCTTCCTAGGCCTACCCCGATGGGAGACAGGCGTGATGATATGTATGTACTCGTAATATTGATAGAAAATATGGTAAGTACTCGGTGGGGTTCCAATAATCTGGTCGTATTCAATGCCAGGAAAACGCTGGCGTGTGCATTCACTGATAAATTATCCCCCTTACCTTCCACTTTCAACTCTTCGGAATACAACACTACTGCTGCAAAATTATCTCAGCATTCTGAGCTAGACGTTCGTCGAGAGCTTAACAATAAAATTAATATTGAGGGGTGCATCAGCTTGGTCTTTCGCAAGCTCGGAGACCTTAACAGGGAGAGGTGGATTTTCACGCCGGAACAGAGATGATTATTATATAAGTGTCAGATTCGTCCGTGCGTGGAATACCGCTCACAGCTTTGTGATGGCTCCGCCAAGTACCATAGCATCATAGATTGTCCAGAGGTCACTGGCAGTCTTGAACCGTTGGAGATGCGCAGAACGGTCGCCAGCTTAGGTGCATTTTACCGCATCTACCACGGTGAGTGTTTTGAAGAACTCTTCCTATTGGTGCAACCTACACTTTGGGAAGGGCTTACGTTGTGAAAACCATCGTGCCGAGAACCGAAAGATTCCGTAGATCTTTCTTATGTCGCACCATAAAAGCATGAAACTCTCTGCTAGCGCACGTGGTTCCCTCCTCTTACAATCATGGGTCCTTTAATAGAAGTGTGAAAAGGCTTATTTTTGGGCCGTCAAGATGGGGGTTCGCTATTGGAGTCCTGTGGTTTGAGATATCGGCCCCAATCACGGGTCGTCGTCTTTACTTACAATCAGGCAGGCAATGCTATTTTGACATAAATACATACATATTGTCACGCTTTTATCCTCGAAGGGGTAGGCAGAGTCTTACTATACGCCCACATTTCACCGTATGCATTTTTGCCCCACGTAACAGGTGGTGAGCCCATTGCCGTGTTGAAATGCACAGGCGCAGGCTGTGGCGAGCTGCTGTTGAAATTTTTCAAACCGCCCGTAAGGCCTTCAACCAGGCTTAACGACTGCCATTTTACTGGCAACCGGGACCAACGGCGTAACGTGCCTTTCGAAGCACGGAAACGCTCGCAAATGTATATTCCACAAAGTGGTCACCCTACCAAGGACCACCTATAGCGAATGTGGCTTAACGCAGTGATCGTTTATAGAACACTGAGTCAGCGGGGCCACGAATTCATAAATGTCTTATTTTTAGTTATACAACCTTAACTTATCATCCAACAAAGTTTGTAACTATGGAATAATGACTGACAAGTTTCCTTAATACACTATGATTCGAAATTAGTGATCGATGGGGGTCATAACGTTAAGATGAATATTGGACATTTTGCTAACTGGACATTTTGTGACCACTAAACATTTTCAGATTTGGATATTTTGGGCCCAAACGGATCTCGGTAGGGCCAATTTCACCTAAATTTCATAGTACCTAACTATTTCATTTGTGTGAAATGTGGCGCTGGAAGGTGGAGGGAGCTCGTAAGGCAACAGTACTTCACAGTGTTGCTGTCACTTCAGTAATAATTAAGTATACTTCATCCACTCGCACTTTTTCAATGTTAGGTATCGATGTTTTTGAAGTGAAAATTCTTCATAGACATTGAGAGATATTTTATACACGTTTTTTCGGTTACGTGCAGCTTACGTGCCATTTTGTTTTGAAGTAAAACTATATGAGAGAAATTTTATAGCTGTAAAAATTTTCGTAAAGAAGTTCCACGTCTTACGTGTACTCAGGTCATCATCATCAATCGAGAGTCTGTCCCAGTCGCGTCTCATCTTTTTCGCCTCCACTTCCGGCGGTTTCGGCATCCCCTGTAGTGAGACCATTGGCACGCATGTCATCTTTTACGATGTCAAGCCAGCAATTCTTGGGTCTTTCCGTCTTACCGAGACCCGGCGAGGCCGACAAGGTCAGACATTAATTTGTTTCCCACGTAGCCCGGCAGTTGCCGCAAGACGTGACCATACCAATGCGACTCTTGCAGCTTATTTGCAATGTCACGGACGTGAAGGCTACCGCGGATGCGAGAGTACCTCACACGGTCCATCCGCGTGACTTCACACATCCACCGCAGCATCTTAATTTCCGTGACACACAGTTTCTGCTTGTGTCGCTCTAGTAGTGGCCACGCCTCACTGCCATGTAAAAGGACAGGCCTAATGATGGTTTTATAGATCTGACCCTTCAACCTGACCGGCATTTTAGGGTCAAAAATGACACCAGTCATCTCCCGCAACTTGGACCACGCGGCCGCAATCTTTGACGTCGCAATCGATGTCGAGAAATACAGATCCCAAGTATTTAACCTGGTGCGCTCGACCAAATCATCGCCTATGCGGACGGGAGTGGGATCTGTAGAGGTACCAGTAGAGGTACCAGGTACTCGGTCTTCGCCACGTTAAGTTTCAGACCGCTGTTCTCAAGCGTCTCCTTCCACGCCTTCACACGTCGCACCAATCAGCGACTGCCGGCGTCTGCCACCGCGATATCATCAGCATACATGAGCAACCATGGAGGCTGCTCATGCTAGTCCCTGATGCTGTCTGACATCAAGTCTAATATCACGCTAAACAAGAACGTACTAAGGTCAGAACCCTGGAGTACCCCGATAGTGACGGGGAAGGGTTTTGTGTCGCCAACAACGGTCCGAACCACGAAATCGGAATCGAAACTCTGGTACACACACATATTTTATCCAAGTACCTACAAATCTTTAACTTAGTGTAATCGCAGTTGCTCGCAAACCCCACCTAGATTGGGAGTTTGAGGTACTCATTCATTTGGCTAATAGAAGCAGCTATCATTTAGCTTTTGGAAACAGCTGCCGTCATATAACCGAACCCCGCACGGGCGCCTGTGTCATTGCCTCGGCTGTTAGTTTGTAGGTGCATCGCTGGAGTTTGCTAGGGTGCCGAAGTATTTATTTATTCACATGCTCCATATAAATTTCATTATAAGATTTACCTAATACAATCTGAACTAATATTATGAAGCTACTGGTCGGATTTAAAAAAAAAATTGTGTTTGATAGCTCATTTATCGAGGAAGGCTATAGGCCATATATCATCACGCTACTACCCTGGAGAGCGGAGCAGTTATCATAAATTTCGACAAATCGGGGTTAAGCGACGGGATTAAATAGGTGCGACGGTAGTTCAAAGTATGTCACGAGCAAGGCTGGAGGGTCACCTAGTAAAATATATATAATTACTGTAATTCCACTGTCATAAACGTACTGTGTAAAAAAATTGCATTTGCTAAGATATTCCTTAGTAAATGCCATTTTTGTACAGTGCCAGTATACAAAATAAATGTAATTGTTTTAAGTGTAAATCAAAAATGCCATTAACTTAAAAAATATCGGTATCCCGACAAATTCCCATACCTATTTGTGACACAGTTCATTGTTTTAGAATATTCTTTTTAAACAAGTGTTGCTAGGTTAATATAAATAAATAAAACATTTTACTATTTATTATTTTATTATATTTATTATAGTTATTTAAGTATATTCAATCACAATATTCTTCTATAAAATTAGGTACATAAGCCATAATTGTATTTCCTTCAAATTTAATTTTGAGCAATTATAATTAGGTATATTAAATAATAACCATCTATTGAATAAAGAAAATTAATCCAGGTATTGTCAACAACAAAGTTGAAGTCATAAATATTAAAAAGAATATAAACAGCCACTTTATTCAGAATAATGTCACAATGGGGAAGAAAACTGTCAAATAGTTCATTGTAGAGGGCGCCAAATGTTTGTTACAAAGCAACTGTCAATCTTCACACTATATCGTTCGATATACGCCTTTTTAATTATTTATTAAACAATGGATCGCTGTGTGGTTTTAAATGTGCCTCTTTTTTCTTTTTTTCAATTCCTCCTTTAATACAACGATTCGCCAGGTAGAATACATGTTGTAAAGCTTTTTTCCACCACAAAAATGATACTTAGAGCAAAAACAAAACGCAAGACGAAGCAGAATAAGGTTTTGCTTGAGACTTAACGTTTTTTGTGTAACAAACAAACAGCGCCTTCTACACAAAAGTTTCAAGTTTTCTTCCCTTATTCGGAAAATCTCTATTTAACCTAGGGATGGCCAACCGTAGACATTCTCTCGCGTAGACATTCTCTCGCTGGAAACTATGGTGCAAGCCATGGTCTCCGGCGGGAGCAAGTGGGACGCCGCTGCGTCTTTCTGCGAGCAGGTCATGCTCGCGAAAGAGGCGGCGGAGACGGTACGGGAGAGGACTCTCCCGCCCGAGTTCCGAGTATCTTCGCCCAAGACTACCGGCCTCCATGACCGGGGGCCTGAGGACGGCGGGTGGGCTGCTCGTCGTCCTTACAGAAGCAGGCCCAAGACGTAGGCATGACATGAAAATGTCACGCACGCCTCATGCCCCAAGAAGCGGGATAGTACCCGAACCAACCCCCCAAAGAAGCGGGATAACACCCGAACCCCAGGTGAGGCCGCGGTGGTAGCCAAAGTCTGCCGGGAGCTCTGGGACATCTTTCCGAGGAGTTACCCGGGGCGTCCGGCAATAGACAGCTAGGCGGGGACTGTGTGGTTTTAGCCGGTTCGAGTCCGGCATGACATCCGAGGGGATTTCCACACGTTAAAAAAAAAAAAAAAAAAAAGGGATGGCCAACCGGTCGATCGCGAACAACTAGACCTTATTTATGTTATTTTATTTATACATACATAAATAACACGGCAATGGGCTCACCACCTGTTACGTGGGGCAAAAATGCATACGGTGAAATGTGGGTGTACCTATAGTATGCCTCTGCCTACCCCTTCAGGGATAAAAGCGTGACAATATGTATGTATGTAAACATAAATAAATGTTAAACCACTATCAATCACTTTAAAAAAAACCCCTATTCCATCTGGTATATATATCTCTACTGGTAGTGATACTTGGAATTTTCTTCCGAGTATCCCTTCTGGTAGGGATACTTTTCCACCTATCTCCACTAGAAAGATAAATGCTCATTTGCGGATAAAATCAAGTAGTTCGAGTGTTTTTAAACATATTGAAATGCTTGTATCATGATAATGAACCTCTTTATATTAAACATGGACATATGTTTTTGAAGTATTAAAAAATATAATTTTTTGACGTTGTCATTTGGTTTGCGTTTTCATATTATCCAAATAATTAAAATAAAGTCTAATAATAATGAGTGAACTTATATTTTTACAAAGTAGTCGAGGTATTTCTTTATTGCATGATGGGCATCAGTACCATTGGAAAAAAACATACGCAAACAAAAACTAAGTGTATCGGCTCACTTACGATCAAAGTAAGTACTTGTTCCACATATGTCGACTGTTTTATTCTTCTGACTAACGTAGAATTTCATAAAATTTTGGTGGTGGTAAGTTCCCCTTTTATACTTTACAGGGTCGAACTACTGTTGAAAAACAAGTTGACCATTTAGTAACATGTTTGGTGATGTAGCCAAAAATGAATTAGATATTCGGGTAAATAACTGCAAACAAGAGATTATTTTCAAATCTTTCGGTTCCGATACCGAGTATTTTTGAAAATACCGTTAAGGCTATCAAGGACGATACTTTAGATATGGTTGCAGCTGTACAGGATTTTCGGAATATCAAGTCAACTTTATTATATTGTAGAAATAGATTTTTTAAAAAAACGAAGTGTTTAATTTTTTTAGATGGTACGTTTGCAGTATGCCCAGATCCATTTACTCAATTAATTACGACTCATTGCGATATCGGAAGTACATCAAAGTACACTAAAATTTTTCGGTTCTATACATTCTGCTACCGAACAAGAAGACATACGTACAGCATAATGTTCCAGCTTATAAAATCTAAAGTTAAACAACTCGCTAATCAAGATTTGGGATCCAGCGTACGTAATGGTCGATTTTGAAACAGCTATAGCAAAAGCTTTATCGTCGGAATTCCCAAAGGTAGAAAAAGGGGGCTGATATTATCATTTCAATAAAGCTATTTGGAAAAAAGGCAAACAATATAAATTAACATTTAACCGTGACAAGAGAAGAATATTACAGCTGTTTGCATCCCTGCCATTGCTGCCAGTAGAACAAATAATTTTGCCAAAGCGTGGCATTACAAAATCAACGAGAATGATAATCGCAAAATTAGTTTGTACACTTTATCAAAAGTATTGAGCAAACACTCAACCATTCAAAAACCGCTACAATTCGTTCTTACTCTTCTAAATCTGTGAATGCGTTGATATACGACTTGAAAGCCCCGACACCTCGCCAAAAAGAGTATGTGGTACGTGACTATGTTATTCAAAACGCTCAGGTGTAACTTGTTACGGGTGAAATTACTACGGGACATTTTTTAGACATGATCCGATAAAGTATTGAAAATAAAGACTAATTATAGTGGATAAATATAATTTTCATATGTTGAATAAAAATTAGGCTAGTCAGCTAATTCAATTTTATCCATAACAGTGCAATTACGCAGTGTAGATATTTGGACATGAAATTTCCAACTATCCCTACCAGTAGGGATAAAGTAGTTGGGATAGATGGAATAGGGGAAAAAAATGGCATTTAATTTGAGCAATTCCAATAAGTTCTCAAAATTAATGTCATTGTTTTTTACCAGTAGGCCTCTGCCACCCCTTTTTTTTAACAGCCCAAATTTTACCGTAAGCATTTTGTCATTGTTTTATAATAAACATAGCAAAAACAATTCCATTTACTTAAAGATTTTATTGATATTCGATAAAACTCTAAAGATAGTGGCTGTTTTAAAAGTGACAATGGAATGGCAGTATTTTTCATATGTATATAATAGCAGAAATGAGCTAAGCTGACGAATTTATCCACCTCTTTGCGCCTAAATCGTTCTGTCTTAATGGTCAGAATCCAGTTCAAGATTGAAAAAATTGTCGACTTTAAATTTTTAGTATAGTAAGCATACATAGGTTTTATACAGGGTCATTTGTAAAACACCAGCAACCTGCTAGAAGTGGATACCCAAAGGTCATCAACGTATGTTCTGCCACTTTTGGCAACTCGTTACCAAATAGATAGCGAACCTTCGAGCTGCGTCATAGGTTTTCGCTCTTGGCTTCGCTTAAGAGAACTCCTTGGTATCTTTTTCGTCACATACTACATGCCTCGATGAACGTGCGCGCATAATTGCGGTTGACAAAGGTCAAGGGCAAAGGAGCTATCTATCATCGGTCCACCCTCATCCACTGTGATTTTCACGAGTTGAGTAGTACTTACTGTAAGTCAATCATACATGAAAAAAATGTAAAATTTGAAAAAAAAAAAGTTTTAATAAAAATTTATTCAACTTTTTTTTATGATGTTAGCTACCTAGTCCTAGTAGGTTGCTGGTGTTTTACAAATGACCCTGTATAGAATTGAGGTCCAAAATATTAACAATTTGTGTACTAAATAGAGTATGGAGTGGAACCGAGGTGGTTCAGGTTGGTTTTTTTGGTGGTTTTTTGGTTTTTGTCAGCAGTCACAGAATTCCAAATTCATTTAGATTCTCCCCAATAAATAGGTAATCTAACGCTAAAACAATTATTCAAATTGGATATTTAGTGCCCGAACTTGTCTGTGAAGTCTATACGTGTTGAACCAAAAACAACAGCTTTTCTATATTAGTACCTAGTACATACTTATAGATAAAATGAAGGCATTCATTATTACCTACTTAATTCTAGTGCATTTTTGAACTATTTCAGCAGTGACATTCTTTATTTTAAACACATTGTAGTCTTATATCAATCAAATTAGCCTTCCGCATACAAGACGTAGGCCTCTCGTAATCATTTCGGAAGGTTGGTTGGCCTTACTGTACTACGCTGGCCAGACAGGTTACTACAAGGCCAAAATGGTTCCGCTTGTCTGAGTGAATAACATGGCGATCTCGTTGCATCAGGAGTGAATTTTCGTGCTTTTAAACGCTTCTGTCATACATATTACTAGAATAAAATTTAGCTCACATAGGACCTGTAATTTATTACCGTAATGCTTATCTTTTTCTATAGGATTTACACCGAGTTACTTTCCAGGTCTCCCGCTTTGCAAAAAAGGAAAGAGGCTTTACGTTCTTTTTCCATCTGCCCCAAATTATCTTCTGATTATTTCGTTGCGGGTTCCAAGACATTCTAACTTTTCCTGGGACTTCACCGAGATCGAGCTCGGTGTAACTTTTGTGGTGTTTTGGTCATTGCTGTAGATCTTGGTTTACAGGAGTCACAGTAATGGGAATGCGGGTGTGATCAGATCCATTTTAAAGAAATGGCTATATTTGGAGAGTCATGGGCCACTCTCGCAATCTACAAGAACAGAGACCCTCAAGATGACGTCAATGATATGCCTCTTCAAGCTCCTCTTGAAGAACCCGAGGTTGTAGTCGGAGGGACACACGTACTTGAGCAGAGCGTCTAAAGTTTCTAAAAATAAATAAATATCCATCACGCCTTATCCCCGAAGGGGTGGCAGAGGCATATTATATGCCCACTTTTCGCCGTGTGGATTCCTGTCCCACGTAATAGGTGGTGAGCCCATTGCCGTGTTGAAATAGACAGACGCAGGTTGTGGCTACCTGCTGTTGAAATTTTCAAGCCGCCCATAAGGCCTTCAACCAGGCTTAACGACTGCCATTTTACTGGCAACCGGGACCAACGGCTTAACGTGCCTTCCGAAGCACGGAAACGCTCGCAAATGTAAATACCACAAAGTGGTCACCCATCCGAGGACCAGCCATAGTGAAAGTTGCGTAACTCAGTGATCGTTTACAGAACACTGAGACCGCGGGGCCACGAGCGCTTCTAAAGTTTCTATGCAATAAAAGAGAATCTATCGATTGAATTGCTCAGTTCTGAACAAGATTCTCTCCAATGTATGAGAGTAGCAGCTCTACTCGAAACGCATTATTTGGGATCAACAAGGGAAGAGCTCTTCAGAACACAAGCTGTGATAGATTTTGTAAAATGCAGTCTCGGAAGCTTTTTTTTTACGCTGCGTTAGGGGCTCAATGTAGAAGCCTTGAGTTTAAGATTTTTTACTTAAATGGAGATTCGTATTGTAGATAGTCCTGACCCCAAGGTTATGAGAAACTTTAGAACTATATTGCGAATATCATGATTAGGGTCTGGTCATAGTTTTCCTTCTCTTAAGCATGATCTCATACGTTTATTAGCTGGTGCACCACCTGGTGAACTGGCTTGGGGTCCAAGGATCTCGTTAAGACACCAATGTAGTCAAATATAACTAGTTTTAATTTGATTTATACCTATAAATACATAATTTACAATATCTTATTATCAGCATTCTTAATAGGCCTTATTTGTTTTAATTTAGTAGAAGTGCCGTCAAATTTGATATCAACATCACAACCACTCAACGGATGCGATATCGTTGGACACAAAATATCATCTTTTTTCTCGTTGTCCGGACTCAACGGAGTAACGAAACCGCTATCGTTAATTTTTACATCTTTTGTCGTGGATTTTAGATTCAACGACATGGTTTTTCTACTCTGGAACATGCTAACATCGTCGATATAAGATTTCGGTGATAATGTCTCGTTTAATTTTTCGTCTAGTTTTCTAAGATTTTCATCGAAATTGTTTTTTAACTGATGTTCAAACAGTCTCTCTTGTTGTATTTGTTGATGTGTACTAGCAAATAGTCCGGTATGTTTTTTTCCTAAATCATTTAATGAATCTGTAATATTATCGATTTTATGTCCAACTTTTTTATCTTCTACATTTTTTTGTTGGTTATTTTTGATATTTGCTATCAAACCAGACTGAACTGATAGAGATTTCTTCATCATGAACTGTCTCCGTTCGTTTTCAATGTCTTTTGGCGATTCTTCTTTAGTGTTTTTGGCGAATAAGTTTGGCGAACTTAGACCCGTTTTAAAGTTTTTTCTTGGATCTTGTTTTTCGTTATCATCTTCTTTATTTGAGAATGTTGTAGTGAATATATTAAATGAGAGTTTTTTGGAATGGTTTTGTACAATTCATCCTCTGTAGTGAGACCATTGGCACGCATGTCATCTTTTACGACGTCAAGCCAGCAATTCTTGGGTCTTCCCGTCTTACGAGACCCGGCGAGACAGACATTAATTTGTTTCCCACGTAGCCCGGCAGTTGCCGCAAGACGTGACCATACCGATGCGACTCTTGCAGCTTATCTGCAATGTCACGGACGTGAAGGCTACCGCGGATGCGAGAGTACCTCACACGGTCCATCCGCGTGACTTCACACATCCACCGCATCTTCATTTCCGTGACACACAGTTTCTGCTTGTGTCGCTCTAGTAGTGGCCACGCCTCACTGCCATGTAAAAGGACAGGCCTAATGATGGTTTTATAGATCTGACCCTTCAACCTGACCGGCATTTTAGGATAAAAAATGACACCAGTCACCACCCTCCACTTGGACCACGCGGCCGCAATCTTTGACGTCGCAATCAATGTCGAGAAATACAGATCCCAAGTATTTAACCTGTTGCGCTCGACCAAATCATCGCCTATGCGGACTGGAGTGGGATCTGTAGAGTTTAATACCAGGTACTCGGTCTTCGCCACGTTAAGTTTCAGACCGCTGTTCTCTCCTGCGTCTCCTTCCACGCCTTCACACGTCGCACCAATCAGCGACTGCCCGCCTCTGCCACCGCGATATCATCAGCATACATGAGCAACCATGGAGGCTGCTCATGCTAGTCCCTGATACTGTCTGACATCACGTCTAATATCACGCTAAACAAGAACGTACTAAGGTACGTATGTATAATAAGGTATAATAAGGTATGTATAGGTATGCGAACCCTGGAGTACCCCGATAGTGACGGGGAAGGGTTTTGTGTCGCCAACAACGGTCCGAACCACGAAATCGGAATCGAAACTCTGGTACACACACATATTTCATCCAAGTACCTACAAATCTTTAACTTAGTGTAATCGCAGTTGCTCGCAAACCCCACCTAGATTGGGAGTTTGAGGTACTCATTCATTTGGCTAATAGAAGCAGCTTTCATTTAGCTTTTGGAAACAGCTGCCGTCATATAACCGAACCCCGCACGGGCGCCTGTGTCATTGCCTCGGCTGTTAGTTTGTAGGTGCATCGCTGGAGTTTGCTAGGGTGCCGAAGTATTTATTTATTCACATGCTCCATATAAATTTCATTATAAGATTTACCTAATACAATCTGAACTAATATTATGAAGCTACTGGTCGGATTTAAAAAAAAATTGTGTTTGATAGCTCATTTATCGAGGAAGGCTATAGGCCATATATCATCACGCTACTACCCTGGAGAGCGGAGCAGTTATCATAAATTTCGACAAATCGGGGTTAAGCGACGGGATTAAATAGGTGCGACGGTAGTTCAAAGTATGTCACGAGCAAGGCTGGGGGGTCACCTAGTAAAATATATATAATTACTGTAATTCCACTGTCATAAACGTACTGTGTAAAAAAATAGCATTTGCTAAGATATTCCTTAGTAAATGCCATTTTTGTACAGTGCCAGTATACAAAATAAATGTAATTGTTTTAAGTGTAAATCAAAAATGCCATTTACTTAAAAAAATATCGGTATCCCGACAAATTCCCATACCTATTTGTGACACAGTTCATTGTTTTAGAATATTCTTTTTAAACAAGTGTTGCTAGGTTAATATAAATAAATAAAACATTTTACTATTTATTATTTTATTATATTTATTATACTTATTTAAGTATATTCAATCACAATATTCTTCTATAAAATTAGGTACATAAGCCATAATTGTATTTCCTTCAAATATAATTTTGAGCAATTATAATTAGGTATATTAAATAATAACCATCTATTGAATAAAGAAAATTAATCCAGGTATTGTCAACAACAAAGTTGAAGTCATAAATATTAAAAAGAATATAAACAGCCACTTTATTCAGAATAATGTCACAATGGGGAAGAAAACTGTCAAATAGTTCATTGTAGAGGGCGCCAAATGTTTGTTACAAAGCAACTGTCAATCTTCACACTATATCGTTCGATATACGCCTTTTTAATTATTTATTAAACAATGGATCGCTGTGTGGTTTTAAATGTGCCTCTTTTTTCTTTTTTTTTCAATTCCTCCTTTAATACAACGATTCGCCAGGTAGAATACATGTTGTAAAGCTTTTTTCCACCACAAAAATGATACTTAGAGCAAAAACAAAACGCAAGACGAAGCAGAATAAGGTTTTGCTTGAAACTTAACGTTTTTTGTGTAACAAACAAACAGCGCCTTCTACACAAAAGTTTCAAGTTTCTTCCCTTATTCGGAAAATCTCTATTTAGCCTAGGGATGGCCAACCGGTCGATCGCGAACAACTAGACCTTATTTCTGTTATTTTATTTATACATACATAAATAACACGGCAATGGGCTCACCACCTGTTACGTGGGGCAAAAATGCATACGGTGAAATGTGGGTGTACCTATAGTATGCCTCTGCCTACCCCTTCAGGGATAAAAGCGTGACAATATGTATGTATGTAAACATAAATAAATGTTAAACCACTATCAATCACTTTAAAAAAATCCCCTATTCCATCTGGTATATATATCTCTACTGGTAGTGATACTTGGAATTTTCTTCCAAGTATCCCTTCTGGTAGGGATACTTTTCCACCTATCTCCACTAGAAAGATAAATGCTCATTTGCGGATAAAATCAAGTAGTTCGAGTGTTTTTAAACATATTGAAATGCTTGTATCATGATAATGAACCTCTTTATATTAAGCATGGACATATGTTTTTGAAGCATTAAAAAATATAATTTATTGACGTTGTCATTTGGTTTGCGTTTTCATATTATTCAAATAATTAAAATAAAATCTAATAATAATGAGTGAACTTATATTTTTACAAAGTAGTCGAGGTATTTCTTTATTGCATGATGGGCATCAGTACCATTGAAAAAAAACATACGCAAACAAAAACTAAGTGTATCGGCTCACTTACGATCAAAGTAAGTACTTGTTCCACATATGTCGACTGTTTTATTCTTCTGACTAACGTGGAATTTCATAAAATTTTGGTGGTGGTAAGTTCCCCCTTTATATTTTACAGGGTCGGACTACTGTTGAAAAACAAGTTGACCATTTAGTAACATGTTTGGTGATGTAGCCAAAAATGAATTAGATATTCGGGTAAATAACTGCAAACAAGAGATTATTTTCAAATCTTTCGGTTCCGATACCGAGTATTTTTGAAAATACCGTTAAGGCTATCAAGGACGATACTTTAGATATGGTTGCAGCTGTACAGGATTTTCGGAATATCAAGTCAACTTTATTATATTGTAGAAATAGATTAAAAAAAAAACGAAGAAGTACCACTCGTATACAATAATTTTTTAATTTCTGATTATTACTACAACGGCGATCGCATTTTGATATTTGGTAATGAGTGGTCCATGAATATGTTAATAACATACAAGACATTTTTTCTAGATGGTACGTTTGCAGTATGTCCAGAACCATTTACTCAATTAATTACGACTCATTGCGATATCGGAAGTACATCAAAGTACACTAAAATTTTCCGGTTCTATACATTCTGCTACCGAACAAGAAGACTGATACGTACAGCATAATGTTCCAGCTTATAAAATCTAAAGTTAAACAACTCGCTAATCAAGATTTGGGATCCAGCGTACGTAATGGTCGATTTTGAAACAGCTATAGCAAAAGCTTTATCGTCGGAATTCCCAAAGGTAGAAAAAGGGGGCTGATATTATCATTTCAATAAAGCTATTTGGAAAAAAGGCAAACAATATAAATTAACATCTAACCGTGACAAGAGAAGAATATTACAGCTGATTGCATCCCTGCCATTGCTGCCAGTAGAAAAAATCGACGAAGGCTGGTCATACGTTGAATCCCAGGTATTAGAAGAATTTGGAATGTGAAAATATAAATTATTTCCTAAAATTTTGGCTTAATAATAGAAATTTCCGAAAACTATGGTGCGTCTGTGGTCGGAAACAGAACAAATAATTTTGCCGAAGCGTGGCAGTACAAAATCAACGAGAATAATAATCGACAAATTAGTTTGTACACTTTATCAAAAGTATTGAGCAAACACTCAACCATTCAAAAAAACCGCTACAATTCGTTCTTACTCTTCTATGGAATTATTTGTGAATTTAAAATTATTTGGGAAAAATTATCTGTGAATGCGTTGATATACGACGTGAAAGCCCCGACACCTCGCCAAAAAGAGTATGTGGTACGTGACTATGTTATTCAAAACGCTCAGGTGTAACTTGTTACGGGTGAAATTACTACAGGACATTTTTTGGACATGATCTGATAAAGTATTGAAAATAAAGACTAATTATAGTGGATTAATATTATTTTCATATGTTGAATAAAAATTAAAATTAGGCTAGTCAGCTAATTCAATTTTATCCATAACAGTGCAATTACGCAGTGTAGATATTTGGACATGAAATTTCCAACTATCCCTACCAGTAGGGATAAAGTAGTTGGGATAGATGGAATAGGGGAAAAAATGGCATTTAATTTGAGCAATTCCAATAAGTTCTCAAAATGAATGTCATTGTTTTTTACCAGTAGGCCTCTGCCACCCCTTTGGGGTAACAGCTCAAATTTTACCGTAAGCATTTTGTCATTGTTGTATAATAAACATAGCAAAAACAATTCCATTTACTTAAAGATTTTATTGATATTCGATAAAACTCTAAAGATAGTGGCTGTTTTAAAAGTGACAATGGAATGGCAGTATTTTTCATATGTATATAATAGCAGAAATGAGCTAAGCTGACGAATTTATCCACCTCTTTGCGCCTAAATCGTTCTGTCTTAATGGTCAGAATCCAGTTCAAGATTGAAAAAATTGTCGACTTTAAATTTTTAGTATAGTAAGCATACATAGGTTTTATACAGGGTCATTTGTAAAACACCAGCAACCTGCTAGAAGTGGATACCCAAAGGTCATCAACGTATGTTCTGCCACTTTTGGCAACTCGTTACCAAATAGATAGCGAACCTTCGAGCTGCGTCATAGGTTTTCGCTCTTGGCTTCGCTTAAGAGAACTCCTTGGTATCTTTTTCGTCACATACTACATGCCTCGATGAACGTGCGCGCATAATTGCGGTTGACAAAGGTCAAGGGCAAAGGAGCTATCTATCATCGGTCCACCCTCATCCACTGTGATTTTCACGAGTTGAGTAGTACTTACTGTAAGTCAATCATACATGAAAAAAATGTAAAATTTGAAAAAAAAAAAGTTTTAATAAAAATTTATTCAACTTTTTTTTATGATGTTAGCTACCTAGTCCTAGTAGGTTGCTGGTGTTTTACAAATGACCCTGTATAGAATTGAGGTCCAAAATATTAACAATTTGTGTACTAAATAGAGTATGGAGTGGAACCGAGGTGGTTCAGGTTGGTTTTTTTGGTGGTTTTTTGGTTTTTGTCAGCAGTCACAGAATTCCAAATTCATTTAGATTCTCCCCAATAAATAGGTAATCTAACGCTAAAACAATTATTCAAATTGGATATTTAGTGCCCGAACTTGTCTGTGAAGTCTATACGTGTTGAACCAAAAACAACAGCTTTTCTATATTAGTACCTAGTACATACTTATAGATAAAATGAAGGCATTCATTATTACCTACTTAATTCTAGTGCATTTTTGAACTATTTCAGCAGTGACATTCTTTATTTTAAACACATTGTAGTCTTATATCAATCAAATTAGCCTTCCGCATACAAGACGTAGGCCTCTCGTAATCATTTCGGAAGGTTGGTTGGCCTTACTGTACTACGCTGGCCAGACAGGTTACTACAAGGCCAAAATGGTTCCGCTTGTCTGAGTGAATAACATGGCGATCTCGTTGCATCAGGAGTGAATTTTCGTGCTTTTAAACGCTTCTGTCATACATATTACTAGAATAAAATTTAGCTCACATAGGACCTGTAATTTATTACCGTAATGCTTATCTTTTTCTATAGGATTTACACCGAGTTACTTTCCAGGTCTCCCGCTTTGCAAAAAAGGAAAGAGGCTTTACGTTCTTTTTCCATCTGCCCCAAATTATCTTCTGATTATTTCGTTGCGGGTTCCAAGACATTCTAACTTTTCCTGGGACTTCACCGAGATCGAGCTCGGTGTAACTTTTGTGGTGTTTTGGTCATTGCTGTAGATCTTGGTTTACAGGAGTCACAGTAATGGGAATGCGGGTGTGATCAGATCCATTTTAAAGAAATGGCTATATTTGGAGAGTCATGGGCCACTCTCGCAATCTACAAGAACAGAGACCCTCAAGATGACGTCAATGATATGCCTCTTCAAGCTCCTCTTGAAGAACCCGAGGTTGTAGTCGGAGGGACACACGTACTTGAGCAGAGCGTCTAAAGTTTCTAAAAAGAAAATAAATATCCATCACGCCTTATCCCCGAAGGGGTGGCAGAGGCATATTATATGCCCACTTTTCGCCGTGTGGATTCCTGTCCCACGTAATAGGTGGTGAGCCCATTGCCGTGTTGAAATAGACAGACGCAGGTTGTGGCTACCTGCTGTTGAAATTTTCAAGCCGCCCATAAGGCCTTCAACCAGGCTTAACGACTGCCATTTTACTGGCAACCGGGACCAACGGCTTAACGTGCCTTCCGAAGCACGGAAACGCTCGCAAATGTAAATACCACAAAGTGGTCACCCATCCGAGGACCAGCCATAGTGAAAGTTGCGTAACTCAGTGATCGTTTACAGAACACTGAGACCGCGGGGCCACGAGCGCTTCTAAAGTTTCTATGCAATAAAAGAGAATCTATCGATTGAATTGCTCAGTTCTGAACAAGATTCTCTCCAATGTATGAGAGTAGCAGCTCTACTCGAAACGCATTATTTGGGATCAACAAGGGAAGAGCTCTTCAGAACACAAGCTGTGATAGATTTTGTAAAATGCAGTCTCGGAAGCTTTTTTTTTACGCTGCGTTAGGGGCTCAATGTAGAAGCCTTGAGTTTAAGATTTTTTACTTAAATGGAGATTCGTATTGTAGATAGTCCTGACCCCAAGGTTATGAGAAACTTTAGAACTATATTGCGAATATCATGATTAGGGTCTGGTCATAGTTTTCCTTCTCTTAAGCATGATCTCATACGTTTATTAGCTGGTGCACCACCTGGTGAACTGGCTTGGGGTCCAAGGATCTCGTTAAGACACCAATGTAGTCAAATATAACTAGTTTTAATTTGATTTATACCTATAAATACATAATTTACAATATCTTATTATCAGCATTCTTAATAGGCCTTATTTGTTTTAATTTAGTAGAAGTGCCGTCAAATTTGATATCAACATCACAACCACTCAACGGATGCGATATCGTTGGACACAAAATATCATCTTTTTTCTCGTTGTCCGGACTCAACGGAGTAACGAAACCGCTATCGTTAATTTTTACATCTTTTGTCGTGGATTTTAGATTCAACGACATGGTTTTTCTACTCTGGAACATGCTAACATCGTCGATATAAGATTTCGGTGATAATGTCTCGTTTAATTTTTCGTCTAGTTTTCTAAGATTTTCATCGAAATTGTTTTTTAACTGATGTTCAAACAGTCTCTCTTGTTGTATTTGTTGATGTGTACTAGCAAATAGTCCGGTATGTTTTTTTCCTAAATCATTTAATGAATCTGTAATATTATCGATTTTATGTCCAACTTTTTTATCTTCTACATTTTTTTGTTGGTTATTTTTGATATTTGCTATCAAACCAGACTGAACTGATAGAGATTTCTTCATCATGAACTGTCTCCGTTCGTTTTCAATGTCTTTTGGCGATTCTTCTTTAGTGTTTTTGGCGAATAAGTTTGGCGAACTTAGACCCGTTTTAAAGTTTTTTCTTGGATCTTGTTTTTCGTTATCATCTTCTTTATTTGAGAATGTTGTAGTGAATATATTAAATGAGAGTTTTTTGGAATGGTTTTGTACAATTCATCCTCTGTAGTGAGACCATTGGCACGCATGTCATCTTTTACGACGTCAAGCCAGCAATTCTTGGGTCTTCCCGTCTTACGAGACCCGGCGAGACAGACATTAATTTGTTTCCCACGTAGCCCGGCAGTTGCCGCAAGACGTGACCATACCGATGCGACTCTTGCAGCTTATCTGCAATGTCACGGACGTGAAGGCTACCGCGGATGCGAGAGTACCTCACACGGTCCATCCGCGTGACTTCACACATCCACCGCATCTTCATTTCCGTGACACACAGTTTCTGCTTGTGTCGCTCTAGTAGTGGCCACGCCTCACTGCCATGTAAAAGGACAGGCCTAATGATGGTTTTATAGATCTGACCCTTCAACCTGACCGGCATTTTAGGATAAAAAATGACACCAGTCACCACCCTCCACTTGGACCACGCGGCCGCAATCTTTGACGTCGCAATCAATGTCGAGAAATACAGATCCCAAGTATTTAACCTGTTGCGCTCGACCAAATCATCGCCTATGCGGACTGGAGTGGGATCTGTAGAGTTTAATACCAGGTACTCGGTCTTCGCCACGTTAAGTTTCAGACCGCTGTTCTCTCCTGCGTCTCCTTCCACGCCTTCACACGTCGCACCAATCAGCGACTGCCCGCCTCTGCCACCGCGATATCATCAGCATACATGAGCAACCATGGAGGCTGCTCATGCTAGTCCCTGATACTGTCTGACATCACGTCTAATATCACGCTAAACAAGAACGTACTAAGGTACGTATGTATAATAAGGTATAATAAGGTATGTATAGGTATGCGAACCCTGGAGTACCCCGATAGTGACGGGGAAGGGTTTTGTGTCGCCAACAACGGTCCGAACCACGAAATCGGAATCGAAACTCTGGTACACACACATATTTCATCCAAGTACCTACAAATCTTTAACTTAGTGTAATCGCAGTTGCTCGCAAACCCCACCTAGATTGGGAGTTTGAGGTACTCATTCATTTGGCTAATAGAAGCAGCTTTCATTTAGCTTTTGGAAACAGCTGCCGTCATATAACCGAACCCCGCACGGGCGCCTGTGTCATTGCCTCGGCTGTTAGTTTGTAGGTGCATCGCTGGAGTTTGCTAGGGTGCCGAAGTATTTATTTATTCACATGCTCCATATAAATTTCATTATAAGATTTACCTAATACAATCTGAACTAATATTATGAAGCTACTGGTCGGATTTAAAAAAAAATTGTGTTTGATAGCTCATTTATCGAGGAAGGCTATAGGCCATATATCATCACGCTACTACCCTGGAGAGCGGAGCAGTTATCATAAATTTCGACAAATCGGGGTTAAGCGACGGGATTAAATAGGTGCGACGGTAGTTCAAAGTATGTCACGAGCAAGGCTGGGGGGTCACCTAGTAAAATATATATAATTACTGTAATTCCACTGTCATAAACGTACTGTGTAAAAAAATAGCATTTGCTAAGATATTCCTTAGTAAATGCCATTTTTGTACAGTGCCAGTATACAAAATAAATGTAATTGTTTTAAGTGTAAATCAAAAATGCCATTTACTTAAAAAAATATCGGTATCCCGACAAATTCCCATACCTATTTGTGACACAGTTCATTGTTTTAGAATATTCTTTTTAAACAAGTGTTGCTAGGTTAATATAAATAAATAAAACATTTTACTATTTATTATTTTATTATATTTATTATACTTATTTAAGTATATTCAATCACAATATTCTTCTATAAAATTAGGTACATAAGCCATAATTGTATTTCCTTCAAATATAATTTTGAGCAATTATAATTAGGTATATTAAATAATAACCATCTATTGAATAAAGAAAATTAATCCAGGTATTGTCAACAACAAAGTTGAAGTCATAAATATTAAAAAGAATATAAACAGCCACTTTATTCAGAATAATGTCACAATGGGGAAGAAAACTGTCAAATAGTTCATTGTAGAGGGCGCCAAATGTTTGTTACAAAGCAACTGTCAATCTTCACACTATATCGTTCGATATACGCCTTTTTAATTATTTATTAAACAATGGATCGCTGTGTGGTTTTAAATGTGCCTCTTTTTTCTTTTTTTTTCAATTCCTCCTTTAATACAACGATTCGCCAGGTAGAATACATGTTGTAAAGCTTTTTTCCACCACAAAAATGATACTTAGAGCAAAAACAAAACGCAAGACGAAGCAGAATAAGGTTTTGCTTGAAACTTAACGTTTTTTGTGTAACAAACAAACAGCGCCTTCTACACAAAAGTTTAAGGTTTCTTCCCTTATTCGGAAAATCTCTATTTAGCCTAGGGATGGCCAACCGGTCGATCGCGAACAACTAGACCTTATTTCTGTTATTTTATTTATACATACATAAATAACACGGCAATGGGCTCACCACCTGTTACGTGGGGCAAAAATGCATACGGTGAAATGTGGGTGTACCTATAGTATGCCTCTGCCTACCCCTTCAGGGATAAAAGCGTGACAATATGTATGTATGTAAACATAAATAAATGTTAAACCACTATCAATCACTTTAAAAAAATCCCCTATTCCATCTGGTATATATATCTCTACTGGTAGTGATACTTGGAATTTTCTTCCAAGTATCCCTTCTGGTAGGGATACTTTTCCACCTATCTCCACTAGAAAGATAAATGCTCATTTGCGGATAAAATCAAGTAGTTCGAGTGTTTTTAAACATATTGAAATGCTTGTATCATGATAATGAACCTCTTTATATTAAGCATGGACATATGTTTTTGAAGCATTAAAAAATATAATTTATTGACGTTGTCATTTGGTTTGCGTTTTCATATTATTCAAATAATTAAAATAAAATCTAATAATAATGAGTGAACTTATATTTTTACAAAGTAGTCGAGGTATTTCTTTATTGCATGATGGGCATCAGTACCATTGAAAAAAAACATACGCAAACAAAAACTAAGTGTATCGGCTCACTTACGATCAAAGTAAGTACTTGTTCCACATATGTCGACTGTTTTATTCTTCTGACTAACGTGGAATTTCATAAAATTTTGGTGGTGGTAAGTTCCCCCTTTATATTTTACAGGGTCGGACTACTGTTGAAAAACAAGTTGACCATTTAGTAACATGTTTGGTGATGTAGCCAAAAATGAATTAGATATTCGGGTAAATAACTGCAAACAAGAGATTATTTTCAAATCTTTCGGTTCCGATACCGAGTATTTTTGAAAATACCGTTAAGGCTATCAAGGACGATACTTTAGATATGGTTGCAGCTGTACAGGATTTTCGGAATATCAAGTCAACTTTATTATATTGTAGAAATAGATTAAAAAAAAAACGAAGAAGTACCACTCGTATACAATAATTTTTTAATTTCTGATTATTACTACAACGGCGATCGCATTTTGATATTTGGTAATGAGTGGTCCATGAATATGTTAATAACATACAAGACATTTTTTCTAGATGGTACGTTTGCAGTATGTCCAGAACCATTTACTCAATTAATTACGACTCATTGCGATATCGGAAGTACATCAAAGTACACTAAAATTTTCCGGTTCTATACATTCTGCTACCGAACAAGAAGACTGATACGTACAGCATAATGTTCCAGCTTATAAAATCTAAAGTTAAACAACTCGCTAATCAAGATTTGGGATCCAGCGTACGTAATGGTCGATTTTGAAACAGCTATAGCAAAAGCTTTATCGTCGGAATTCCCAAAGGTAGAAAAAGGGGGCTGATATTATCATTTCAATAAAGCTATTTGGAAAAAAGGCAAACAATATAAATTAACATCTAACCGTGACAAGAGAAGAATATTACAGCTGATTGCATCCCTGCCATTGCTGCCAGTAGAAAAAATCGACGAAGGCTGGTCATACGTTGAATCCCAGGTATTAGAAGAATTTGGAATGTGAAAATATAAATTATTTCCTAAAATTTTGGCTTAATAATAGAAATTTCCGAAAACTATGGTGCGTCTGTGGTCGGAAACAGAACAAATAATTTTGCCGAAGCGTGGCAGTACAAAATCAACGAGAATAATAATCGACAAATTAGTTTGTACACTTTATCAAAAGTATTGAGCAAACACTCAACCATTCAAAAAAACCGCTACAATTCGTTCTTACTCTTCTATGGAATTATTTGTGAATTTAAAATTATTTGGGAAAAATTATCTGTGAATGCGTTGATATACGACGTGAAAGCCCCGACACCTCGCCAAAAAGAGTATGTGGTACGTGACTATGTTATTCAAAACGCTCAGGTGTAACTTGTTACGGGTGAAATTACTACAGGACATTTTTTGGACATGATCTGATAAAGTATTGAAAATAAAGACTAATTATAGTGGATTAATATTATTTTCATATGTTGAATAAAAATTAAAATTAGGCTAGTCAGCTAATTCAATTTTATCCATAACAGTGCAATTACGCAGTGTAGATATTTGGACATGAAATTTCCAACTATCCCTACCAGTAGGGATAAAGTAGTTGGGATAGATGGAATAGGGGAAAAAATGGCATTTAATTTGAGCAATTCCAATAAGTTCTCAAAATGAATGTCATTGTTTTTTACCAGTAGGCCTCTGCCACCCCTTTGGGGTAACAGCTCAAATTTTACCGTAAGCATTTTGTCATTGTTGTATAATAAACATAGCAAAAACAATTCCATTTACTTAAAGATTTTATTGATATTCGATAAAACTCTAAAGATAGTGGCTGTTTTAAAAGTGACAATGGAATGGCAGTATTTTTCATATGTATATAATAGCAGAAATGAGCTAAGCTGACGAATTTATCCACCTCTTTGCGCCTAAATCGTTCTGTCTTAATGGTCAGAATCCAGTTCAAGATTGAAAAAATTGTCGACTTTAAATTTTTAGTATAGTAAGCATACATAGCTTTTATACAGGGTCATTTGTAAAACACCAGCAACCTGCTAGAAGTGGATACCCAAAGGTCATCAACGTTTGTTCTGCCACTTTTGGCAATTCGTTACCAAATAGATAGCGAACCTTCGAGCTGCGTCATAGGTTTTCGCTCTTGGCTTCGCTTAAGAGAACTCCTTGGTATCTTTTTCGTCACATACTACATGCCTCGATGAACGTGCGCGCATAATTGCGGTTGACAAAGGTCAAGGGCAAAGGAGCTATCTATCACCGGTCCACCCTCATCCACTGTGATTTTCACGAGTTGAGTAGTACTTACTGTAAGTCAATCATACATGAAAAAAATGTAAAATTTGAAAAAAAAAAAGTTTTAATAAAAATTTATTCAACTTTTTTTTATGATGTTAGCTACCTAGTCCTAGTAGGTTGCTGGTGTTTTACAAATGACCCTGTATAGAATTGAGGTCCAAAATATTAACAATTTGTGTACTAAATAGAGTATGGAGTGGAACCGAGGTGGTTCAGGTTGGTTTTTTTGGTGGTTTTTTGGTTTTTGTCAGCAGTCACAGAATTCCAAATTCATTTAGATTCTCCCCAATAAATAGGTAATCTAACGCTAAAACAATTATTCAAATTGGATATTTAGTGCCCGAACTTGTCTGTGAAGTCTATACGTGTTGAACCAAAAACAACAGCTTTTCTATATTAGTACCTAGTACATACTTATAGATAAAATGAAGGCATTCATTATTACCTACTTAATTCTAGTGCATTTTTGAACTATTTCAGCAGTGACATTCTTTATTTTAAACACATTGTAGTCTTATATCAATCAAATTAGCCTTCCGCATACAAGACGTAGGCCTCTCGTAATCATTTCGGAAGGTTGGTTGGCCTTACTGTACTACGCTGGCCAGACAGGTTACTACAAGGCCAAAATGGTTCCGCTTGTCTGAGTGAATAACATGGCGATCTCGTTGCATCAGGAGTGAATTTTCGTGCTTTTAAACGCTTCTGTCATACATATTACTAGAATCAAATTTAGCTCACATAGGACCTGTAATTTATTACCGTAATGCTTATCTTTTTCTATAGGATTTACACCGAGTTACTTTCCAGGTCTCCCGCTTTGCAAAAAAGGAAAGAGGCTTTACGTTCTTTTTCCATCTGCCCCAAACTATCTTCTGATTATTTCGTTGCGGGTTCCAAGACATTCTAACTTTTCCTGGGACTTCACCGAGATCGAGCTCGGTGTAACTTTTGTGGTGTTTTGGTCATTGCTGTAGATCTTGGTTTACTGGAGTCACAGTAATGGGAATGCGGGTGTGATCAGATCCATTTAAAAAAAATGGCTATATTAGGAGAGTCGTGGGCCACTCTCGCAATCTACAAGAACAGAGACCCTCAAGATGACGTCAATGATATGCCTCTTCAAGCTCCTCTTGAAGAACCCGAGGTTGTAGTCGGAGGGAAACACGTACTTGAGCAGAGCGTCTAAAGTTTCTATGCTATAAAAGAGAATCTATCGATTGAATTGCTCAGTTCTGAACAAGATTCTCTCCAATGTATGAGAGTAGCAGCTCTACTCGAAACGCATTATTCGGGATCAAAAAGGGAAGAGCTCTTCAGAACACAAGCTGTGATAGATTTTGTAAAATGCAGTCTCGGAAGCTTTTTTTCTACGCTGCGTTAGGGGCTCAATGTAGAAGCCTTGCGTTTAAGATTTTTTACTTAAATGGAGATTCGTATTGTAGATAGTCCTGACCCCAAGGTTATGAGAAACTTTAGAACTATAATGCGAATATCATGATTAGGGTCTGGTCATAGATTTCCTTCTCTTAAGCATGATCTCATACGTTTATTAGCTGGTGCACCACCTGGTGAACTGGCTTGGGGTCCAAGGATCTCCTTAAGACACCAATGTAGTCAAATATAACTAGTTTTAATTTGATTTATACCTATAAATACATAATTTACAATATCTTATTATCAGCATTCTTAATAGGCCTTATTTGTTTTAATTTAGTAGAAGTGCCGTCAAATTTGATATCAACATCACAACCACTCAACGGATGCGATATCGTTGGACACAAAATATCATCTTTTTTCTCGTTGTCCGGACTCAACGGAGTAACGAAACCGCTATCGTTAATTTTTACATCTTTTGTCGTGGATTTTAGATTCAACGACATGGTTTTTCTACTCTGGAACATGCTAACATCGTCGATATAAGATTTCGGTGATAATGTCTCGTTTAATTTTTCGTCTAGTTTTCTAAGATTTTCATCGAAATTGTTTTTTAACTGATGTTCAAACAGTCTCTCTTGTTGTATTTGTTGATGTGTACTAGCAAATAGTCCGGAATGTTTTTTTCCTAAATCATTTAACGAATCTGTAATATTATCGATTTTATGTCCAACTTTTTTATCTTCTACATTTTTTTGTTGGTTATTTTTGATATTTGCTATCAAACCAGACTGAACTGATAGAGATTTCTTCATCATGAACTGTCTCCGTTCGTTTTCAATGTCTTTTGGCGATTCTTCTTTAGTGTTTTTGGCGAATAAGTTTGGCGAACTTAGACCCGTTTTAAAGTTTTTTCTTGGATCTTGTTTTTCGTTATCATCTTCTTTATTTGAGAATGTTGTAGTGAATATATTAAATGAGAGTTTTTTGGAATGGTTTTGTACAATTCTCTTAATTTCTACTGGTATGTCTTGTTTGTGATGCGCAGATATGTACCGACTGAGGAGGTTCAGCTGTTGTTCTAGAGATTTGTTTGCGGTTTCAATACGGGCTTGATTCTTTTGGTAATTGTTTATCGCGTCCATAGCAGACTGTAAATGAAATAAATAAATGTCATTAGTAAACAAATAAATAAATTTAAGCGCTCGTAGTCCTGATAACTCATTGTTCTATAAATGATCACTGCATTGAGCATCTTTCGCTATGGTTGGTCCTCAGATGGGTGACTGCTTTGTCACTTTTCCATTTACAAGCGTTTTCGTACTTCGAAAGGCACGATGAATCGTTGGTCCGGGTGCCAGTAACATGGCAGTCGTTAAGTCAAGAAGGAAGAAGGCCTTATGAAAAATTTCAACAGCAGGTTGTCATAACCTGCGCCTGTCCATTTCAACATGCCAATGGGCTCACCACCTGTTACATGGGATAATAATGCTTACGGTGAGATGTGGGCGTATAGTATGCCTTACCACCCCTTTGGGGATAAAGGTTTGATTGCTAAAATTAGATGTGTATGCAAACAAACATAAATGCTTCGGTGGGGCAGTGGTAGTGTATGCGACTGCCGCGCCTGAGATCCCGTTGTTTCGGAGTTTGGTGTATCCTATGTATTTGTTTAGAAAATTTAACTACTACTACTACTACTACTATCTTCACGCTGTATCCCTGACGGGGTAGTCAGAGAGGACAGATCGCCAGGTTTCGCGATCCATACATACTTCTTTCGCTTCTTCGAGATTCATCAATCGCTTCATACACGCACGTCTGGGTATCCGAGTGCTTTTGACCTTTCCGTTTTTGAGCAATCTGCTCACGTGGTCTTCATATGTAAGTCTCGGCCTACCCTGACTCCTTCTACCCTCTACTTTTGAACAATATATATTCTTCGTCAATCGTTCCTCACTCATTCGTTGGACGTGTCCAAACCAACGGAGCACGCCCTTTTCCAGCTTAACGCTGACACTTTCATTCAAACCTGCCATATTGCGTATCACTTCGTTACGTATTCGGTCGGCCAAGGTAACGCCGCACAATTTTCGAAGTGATCGCATCTCCACAGCATTCAATTTACTTTCATGCATCTGCTGACATACCCAGGTTTCGCTACCGTAAAGCAAAGTTGGCACTAGCACTGCGTTATGAATCGCCATGCGTGCTTCTTTTACGATGCTTTGTCGCTTTACTAACTGGGACAAAGCACCGTTAACTCTGTTTCCGGCAGCTACTCGCCGTTCTACATCCGAATCACATCTTCCATCCGCGCTAAACGTACTTCCTAAATACACAATTTCATTCACTTGCTCTAGACGTTCCTGGTTTACTCTAATCTCGCATTTAGTTCTTAAAAAAATTTAAGAATTTAGAAATATTTAAGTATGTTTATCAGTTGTCTAGATCCCATAACACAAGGTTATATTAGCTTACTTTGGGCTAAACGGCGCTGTGTCAAAGAAATGTCTCACAATATTTATTTATTTTATTATAAATGCAACCAACTCACATCGAGTTCCTCAGACATTCGATTCTTGTCGCCAACGAGTTGCCTGTTCTCCTCAGAGAGCGCGGCGAGTCTCGGCATCTCTTCTCGCAGGACCGCGTACTCGACAGCATAGTCGCACAGTTGCCGAGACAAATCCAGCTTAACAACCTTCAAACAACAATATAAGATTAGTAAATATTTTGAAAAGTATGCTAAATTTAAAGTGGATTTTTTTCGAGCTAAACTAGAACCAGCGTCTTTTGGCTTAACGCAGTAGACGCTTTAACAACTAGGCTTTTGAGACCTAGTCGAATTTAAGAAATATAGGATTAAAAGATCTGATTTATTTAAAAAATCTCCTAAACCAAGAATAGTAACTACTCGTTGAGATCGTTTTAATGAACCCAAACATGGAAAAAATGCTGTAATATTCTGAGGAGTTGGGTATCTCACAGTCTACTTGATGAAGCAGCAAGCTCCAGGTTACCATGTTGTCGAAATACCTTCAAAGTAACTGCATACCAGACAGATCAATCTAAGTTGTGAATTTTATTTTATTTACTAAAATCCACGAGTTCGCCATGATCTTTGATCATCCCAAGCGGCCATAGCTGCTAGTGAAGCACCTGCTGACTAACGGATGAGATAAAGATGTAGGGGTTACGAGGTGGGAGGGCAGACGGCAGAAAAAATCATAAGTCAAGAGATGGCGCTCCTCATAACAGTCGAACAAAACTGTACGCTAGGCTCCATTCTAATCCATATAGGGTTGGAGCAATTGGGAATAAAGTGAGATGTATTTAAGAAACAGGAACTTTTTGAGCCAGTAAAAAACCCTACGGATGATATGCCGTAACTTTCTCATCTATTTATCTAGTACCACTCAAACGTTCACTATCCGTTCGCGCTGCCAGAGCAGCGCATTTTTTGTAATTAACCTATGACCTAATTAACTAAAATCGTGATATCTTGGAAACTATAATATCTAGACAAAAAATTTTAACTACTGAAAAATCGTTAAATATATAAAGATAAAACTTATAGCTATAATAATTTGGAATTTTAATCATAATTAACTGATATATTGGTATAAACACGAAAAAGTCGGTAAAAAAATAAATAAACGTTATTTTTCAATAATTTGCCACTCACACGAAAAACTAATATAAAACACTATTATTTTTTTTACATAATTAAATTCTTGGAATTATAACGATTAAAACGATATATGACACTAATAACTTATAATTATTCTAAAAAAAACTAAAAATTTGTTAACCCATTAAATAATAACGCAAAACTAAAAAAATGGCGGGAAAATGGCCGCAGGCAATGTTAATACCGCATTTACTTTGAATTTTGATATTGTGACATATAGATATTAAACCTCTAATACACGGGCTTTTTATCCACGATTCTAATGGTATAAAATTCATTCATTAAAACCACAGACAACATTTTTTTAAAAATTTTTGAAATGAGGTCAGTTCTAAAAAAGAAAAGGCAAAAAAAGTCAGCTGCTTTAGCAGCTTGAACGTTTGAGTAGGTAAGTAAATAGTATTTCTTCGTAAGATGTTTTGAAGACAAGGGTTTCCGGAAGACTTTAACTGCCACTGCGACCCACCCTGGGTTTGGTAGTTAGCCTGCTTGTTTAGGAGTTGGTTCGGCTGTTAAACCGCTTCTTTGGGAATTTATTCGGGATAACTCCTCTATAAGGGTTTATATGGGTGTTATTTTGCTTCTGTGAGAATCGGTTCATATGTTATCCCGCTTCATTGGAGATTGATTTATACAGCTTCTGTAAAGGCTGGAGAAGCGCTCGTGGCCGCGCGGTCTCAGTGTTCTGTTAACGATCACTGAGTTACGCAACTTTCACTATGGCTGGTCCTCGGATGGGTGACCACTTTGTGGGATTTACATTTGCGAGCGTTTCCGTGCTTCGGAAGGCACGTTAAGCCGTTGGTCCCGGTTGCCAGTAAATGGCAGTCGTTAAGCCTGGTTGAATACCTTATGGACGGCATGAAAAATTTCAACTGCAGGTAGCCACAACCTGCGTCTGTCTATTTCAACACGGCAATGGGCTCACCACCTATTACGTGGGACAGAAATCCACACGGTGAAAAGTGGGCATATAATATGCCTCTGCCACCCCTTCGGGGATAAGGAGTGATGATATTTATTTATTTTATTTTATTTCTGTAAAGGCTGGTTCAGGAGTCAACCAGCTTCTTCGAGGGTCCGTTTGGGGGTTATCCCTCTTGTTTAATCGGGTGTAATCCCATTTCTTGGGTCGTGAGGCGTTCGTGAATCTCTTACGTCACACCACCGTCTTGGGGCTACTTCTGTAAGGACGGGGAGCCTATCTGCCGTCTTCAGATCTTTGGTCACAGAGGCTATGAGCAACTGAGCTGAAAAAAGTATTAAAATAAAGTGTCCTCACCTTTTTCATGACTTTCTCGTACAACCCCCTGTCCATATCTGGCAGCTTATGTTTGAGGTACTCGGCAGCTTCCTCGCAACTCTCACACATCATGAGGCCGTCCTTGTGCGCCGAGAGGAGAGCGAGCGAGACAGAGAATACAATGTCTAACGACTCCAGGAAGATTAGATCTGAAAGAAGGAATTATATTTGTAAAATAACTAATCGAATCAGGCGTTACTTGGCGAAAATTCATTTCAAAAACTATAATTATTTTGTTTAAAATGTTATTTTCCAATATTTTACTTTATTTTATTTATGTTCCAAAAAAAACCGGATTATTGCAAAAATAATAGTTAAAATGAAATATTTTTTTTTTTAAATTTGTAATACAAAAGTTGGTACTCGGCAATAGGCTTCACCACCTGTTACGTGGGACGAAAAATGCATACGCTGAAATGTGGGCGTTTAGTTTGCCTCTGCCTACTCCTTCGGGGATAAAGGCGTGACATTATGTATGTATACAAGTTAGTTGTACTGGTGACCAGTGGTGGTCTGGTTGCGATTGCCGCCTGATCTCCCGACTCCATAAGTGCGTCTGCATCATCACCTCGTCTGCAAGTCAGCTAGCACACCGCTAGCTGGTGAGGTCGTATGAGCCCCAGAGATTTTGATAGGACCTATAACACCCAACAGTCCTCTAGTCCGTTTCTCAGTATATTTTACTGGTTTAAGCCCCGGGACTCCGTACGCGTGGTGAAGTTTTCCAGTTCCCGTTTTCCACAGGAACTAGTTCCCGGGATAAAACGTAGCCTATGTGTTATTCTGATGTGTAAGCTATATTATTGTAAAGTTTCATGAAAATCCATTCAGTAGATTTTGCGAGAAAGAGTATCAAATATCCATACTTACAAACTTTCGCGGTTATAATATTAGTAGGACAGATTACCGTGACTGACTTCAGTGTAAAGAGTTGAAGGAATCAAAGTCACCACGCTCTGCTAAAGACGCCTTGCTCTATATATTTTATACAACCAAGCTTGTCAGTGGACGGTACTCTTTTTTCATACGAATACACTAATGATTACACCCGAATGGCAGGAAACTGGGTTTTCCCGAACGTCTACAGTATGGGGTTCTTCAAAAGTGGTCTTAGAAGGTTTTTAAAGGGTTGGCAGTGCGAGTGCTGCACCTCTGGTGTTGCAAACGTCCATAAGCTACGGTGACCACTTTCCATCAGGTGGACTGTATGCGTCTGCCACCTCAGTGGTTTAAAAAAACTGACAGGATGCATTTGCGACTTTCGCCTACAGTTTGACGTAAACTTGGCACGCGGTATTATTATTACTTTTGTCTCTATTAGGACGCAAGCGAGACTACTTATTACTTTGACTCAAATTTGACATAAAAATCGTTTTTATTCAAAAACAAGTATAAAAACCACCGGATGGAAATTGGTCACCGTATATACACTTTTGGAATCGAGCTGTGTAATGCCTCCTCTACACGTAGACAGATTTTATTTAACTATTTACCTACTAATAAATGCAGTTGCGGCTACTGTAAATTGGATACTATATATTTGGACATCTGACAGGTAGGTAATATTTATTTCAGTTCGAATTAAAGCCACATTGACATACGATCAAAGTAATTTTATATAGTTACTACCGCAGCTACCGTCTCCATGTCCATTTTTCGTGCGTACGTGTTGCGTCTCTCGAGAACCAACACAGACTGATCCACCTACAGACGTGTGGACGGCTCGTGGAAATCCATCTACGGATGCATCTGTCGCATCGGACGCATCGGCTGACGTGTAGAGGAGGCATAAGAATATTTGTGGATCTCACCAAAGACTCTGACGACAAATCCCAGGGGGAACTGGCTGGTGAAGAGAGTGAGCATCCAGGGTGCGGCGTAGAGCGCGGGCCGGATGTCCAGGGCTTCCAGCTTAGCGTGCAGCTCCGGCTCGTGGTCGCGGAGCAGCCGGGACAATTGGTACAGCTGCAGAGAAATATAAATTAACATAAGCATAATAATTAGCTTCGATGGCGTAAATCGTGGTCCCGCGGACTCAGTGTTCTGTAAACGATCACTGCGTTAAGCAACTTTCACTAAGGCTGGTCACAGATAGGTGACCACTTTATGGTATTTACATTTGCGAGTGTTTCCGTGCTTCGGAAGGCACGTTAGGCCGTTGGTCCCGGTTGCCAGTAACATAGTTTTCTTTTTAATTGTGTAAACAAAAACTAATGTAATTGCTGGCGATTAAAAAGAGTGGCCATGAGTTTTATTGCCAGGCTCTACCTATTGCTTTGCGAATCTGGCAGTAAATGTACATGTACTTAGAAGCAATGATCTTGACGTTCATAAGTGTTACTTTGTGACCTACATAAGTAAAGATATTTTCATTTTAAGATTGCTCAAAAACGGAAGAGCCATAAGTAAGTACTCGGACAGATAGACGTGCATGTATGAAGCGATTAATAAATCCACAGGAAGCGGAAAGGTTTGCATGGGTCGCGATCGCGAAGCCTGGCGATCTGTCCTCTCTGACTACCCTGTCAGGGATACAGCGTAAAGATAGTTAGTTTACCTTTTTTTGGTTTAGTTTTATAAATTTTTGCCAGACGTTTCGAGCTTAGTGCACCAGGGAGGACACCTACATGGATAAAGAACAACATGGTTCGTTGTACCGCACTAGACTCGGTGGTGGAAAGCATTTCTAGGACATAAACGCAACCGGTACTTACATATTTATCTATCACGCCTTATCCCCAAAGGGGTGGCAGAGGCATATTATACATATAACCACTTTTCACCATGTGTATTCCTGTCCCACGTAATATGGACAGGCGCAGGTTGTGGCTACCTGCTGTTGAAATTTTTCAAGCCGCCCATATGGCCTTCAACTGGGCTTAACGACTGCCATGTTACTGGCAACCGGGCTTAACGTGCCTTCCGAAGCACGGAAACGCTCGCAAATGCCACAAAGTGGTCCCCTATCCTAGGACCAGCCATAGTTAAAGTTGCTTAACGCAGTGATCGTTTACAGAACACTGAGTCCGTGGGGCCACGAGCGCTTCTAACATGACTTACAGATACTATGATAACTTACCTGAACTTGTAAAGCACTCATATCGGGCAGGTACTGTTTCCGAAGACCCCGTCTGAACATCAAGTGCCGGAGTAGCAGGAAAGCTTCAGCTTCTTCCATCTACACAAAACGAAGAATAATGATGATACTTTGACTGCCTCTGTGGCGCGGTGGGAGTGTATCCGACTGCTACTCAACAGGTCCTGGGTTCGATTCCCACCCAGTATAGAACTTGAATTTATTTTGACAATTCAAATTCAAAATTTAACTTTAATTTAATGTACTAATTGAATTACAGTAATACACAACTTGTGAAAATCACAGGGGATGGGGGTGGACCAGTCATAACTCCTTTGACCTTGACCTTTTTCAACCGCAGTGATGCGCGCACGTCCATCGTTCATCGAAGCTGCAATACGATGAAAAAGAGACTCAGGAGTTCTTTTCGCATGAATTCCAAGCGAATCCAAGAGCGAAAACCCATGACAACACTCGAAATTTCAATGTACGATATATTAACGTAAGTAACGATATATGTAACGAATTGACTGCAGTGGTAGAACAAACGTTGTTGGTTATGACCTCCGCTCCTAGCAGGTTGTTGGTGTTTTACAAATAATCCTGTATAAGTATGTTTATCAGTTATCTGGTACAAGTACTGCTAAGTTTGTAATCAGATGGCGTTGTGTGAGTTGTCCCAACGATATTTATTTATTTATTTTATTATACACAGTTCAGAGATAGGTAGTGTAAGGGTCATCAATGAGTGGCTTGCTAAATAAAATAATGACTGCCCCGGTGGCATTATTATTAGTTATTATTATTCATATCCAAGTGTACTGGTTATGTATTAATAAATAAATAAATATAATGTGGGACATTTTTTTTACACAGCGCCGTCTAGCCCAAAGTAAGTTAATATAAGCTTGTGTTATGGGACCTAGACGACTGATAAACATACTTATATATAATATTATGTGTTACTGGTACCAGACAGAATTGTAATAATATATATTTATTTTATGAAGAAGATGATTTGCATTCCCCCTGATAACAGAAAAACGACCCAACTTTTAATGTTTACTAATGTTTAAAAGGTGGGGAAGGATAATATATTTACACAGCGCCATCTAGCCCAAAGTCGGCTAATACAAGCTTGTGGTATAGGATCTAGACAACACATAAACATACTTATATTTATCTAAATACATACGTATATACCTATATAGGAAGCACCCAAATTCATTTTATCAAAAATATTTGCGTATCATACAAATATTTATTCCGACCCGGGAATCGAACCCGGGACCTCGGCGCGTCAGTTGCATACACTGCTTCTTACCCCACCAAAGCAGTCAAACACACATATCTTGATGTGAATCGCCTATAGAAGCAATTCACATCAAAAAAATAACAGGCTTAAAAAGGCAAAAAAAAAAATCTAAAAACTTGTGTTGCAAACGTCCATAGGCTACGGTGACCACTTTCCATCAGGTAGGCCGTATGATTGTCTTTTTTTTTAAATATCGTTGGGACAACTCACACAACGCCATCTGATTCCAAACTAAGCAGAGCTTGTAGTATGGTAACCAGATAAATAAATAAATAAATAAATATCCATCACGCCTTATCCCCGAAGGGGTGGCAGAGGCATATTATATGGTAACCAGATAACTGATAAACATACATATAATATTTCTAAATACATACATATTATAGATAAATAACACCCAGACACAGAATAAACCATCGTGTTCATCACACAAAGTTTTATCCCGGGTGGGAATATAACCCACGACCTCTTGCGTAGCAGTCAGATGCACTCCCACCGCGCCACAGAGGCAGTCAATGTCTGCCACCTCAGTGATATAAAAAAATATAACAACACAACTTACATGCAGTAATAGTACCCCAGCTACAAAGCTCAGACCCTGACAGTACCCAACTTCGGGGTCTAACAAGGAGTACGCCTTCAAGATGTTGTAGAGAGCCAGTTGACCTGGACCCAGGGCTGACGCGAAGTATGAGTGTTTTGGGAACGTGCGACCTGTTAAACATACAAATTTAATCCTACTAATATTATAAACGCGAAAGTTTGTAAGTATAATTGACTGAGGAGACGAGCGAAGCGAGCTGACGAAAGTCTCCGTTTTAACTCCACTGGTACGGGAAAAATGCTATTGATGTCCGTCCGTGCTCCAAAATTATGTATCAGATTCAGTCGAGGATAACGCACGGTATTGTAATCGGCAGGGGTTGTTTTATTTCATACATACGCAAAACCCACATTTCACCAGTTGTAGTCTGTTAGTCTTACCGACGTAATAGATGATGAGCCTATTGCCGTGTTGAAAGGGTCAGTGGTAGGTGGTGGCTAACTGTTGCCAATTTAGATTTTTTAAGCAAAAGCAGTATAACTTCTAACGTGTACAAAAGTACACACACACATTTTTTACTATTTATACTGTTGATTGAAGGCACTTTGTGGAATTTGCTACATTGCCTGGCAAATGCACTGGCAGCCTAGCAAAATCTTTTTATTGTGCCTTCCGAAGCACTAACGATCACGTAAAAGGAAACACCAAAATTGGTCACCCATAATAGCTGAACTTCGCGGCTTGCCCGTGACTTACTGCGAAGCCCGTTTCATACGTTAAGTGCTATTGCTTCCTATTTCACTGATGGTGGAGTTCTCTTAGTACTGAAAGTACCGAAAGAACCGGGAAATCCCGCTCCTATGAAGACTAGCACCGAAATTCCCGGTTCTTACAAACAGTACCGGTTCCGGAAACCCTAGTAGCCAACAACTTTTAGCGAGGTGGTTTTTCGATCTGGGGGGAAATGGAGGCAAGGGAGGGGAAATGGTCCCGTAGTGGTTGGCAAGAGCGCTCAAAAAGAAATTAAAAATGTAGATTTTTTTTATATTAATAAATAAATAAAAAATAGGGGGTGAAGATGAGGGGATGAAGAGTAGAAGCGTGCACGTCGCCATCCCTGCCAGCTACGGCTGCAATTCTACTCCAACACGAGTGCCACCAGGGCGAATGATGCTAGGGCGTGCCCCCGAGGCGACGCGCACCAGTTCGTCCCCGCTAGTGCGAAAAGTGTGTGCCAGAGCGCCGTAGGGGACGCGCGGCCCGACACGGCGGGAAGTGGAGGATGGAATGCAGGGTAGCTGCGTGGAATGTTAGGGGAGGAATGACAGATAAGATGAATGAGTTGATGGATGTTATGAATGAGAGAAAGTTAGATGCAGTGTGCTTGACAGAGACCAAGCGCACGGGCAGCGAAGTCTTGGAGCTCCCGGGTGGGATGCTCGCGCTTTGGTCTGGAGTACCAGAGAGCGAGCATGGCAGTCGGGGGGTTGGAATTTTGCTGTCCTCGCGATTGGCCTCCGGTATGTATGAGTACAAACTGGTAGGTCCTAGAATCCTCTGGATACGCGCCAGTATCTTCGTCGAACGCGAGTGAGCTAGAGGACTTCTGGGAGAGTTTTTTTTTTTTTTTCGTTTTTTAATATTGTGGGACTCTTTTCACACAGCGCCATCTAGCCCAAAGTAAGCTAATATTAGCTTGTGTTATGGGATCTAGATAACTGATAAACATACTTATATATTTCTAAATACATACATATTATAGATAAATAACACCCAGACACAGAATAAACCATCGTGCTCATCACACAAAGTTTTATCCTGGGTGGGAATCGAACCCACGACCTCTTGCGTAGCAGTCGGATGCACTCCCACCGCGCCACAGAGGCAGGCAGTATGAGAGAAGCTCTAAATGTGATAGAAGGAAATGAAAGACTTATAGTATGTGGAGACTTGAATGGATGGGTGGGTACCGCTCGCGATGGTTTTGAGTCGGTACTCGGGAAGTATGGGGATAAAAGGGTGAACGACGCTGGCAAGCTAATACTGGCATTTTGTAAGGAAAAGGATTTGTTTGTGGCGAACACAATGTTCAACCACAAACAAATTCATATGTATACGAGGAGATGTAAGTCAAAGAGAAGCATGATAGATCTATTCCTAATGGATAATCGGCTCCGTAAACAGGTGATGGACACAAGGGTTTATCGAGGCGCTGAGCTGGGATCAGACCACTACCTAGTCATAACTAGGATTAGGGGTCTGTTCGCGGGTTGGCGTCATCGTACCGAGTGTCCTGAACCTGAGCCGACTTATAGCGTCAAAAGCTGGAAGCTGCAGGATGCATCCATTAGGGATAAATATAATGAAAGGGTAGCCGAAAAGCTTAGCGACGTCAATGTAAGCAGTGAGAATGTGGAAAGTGTATGGCAGAACCTTAGGGACAGTATGATAAATGCCGCTGTGGAAGTGTGTGGAGAAACGAAAAGAGGCAGTAGTAATAAGCGTGATGCATTTTGGAATGAGGAAGTGAAAGAAGCAGTTCGAATGAAGAAGAAAGCATGGCTAGACTACTTAGCCTCGCGGAATGATTTTAATATGAAAGAGAGATACAAGCTGCAGAAAGTTAACACGAAGGCACTGATAGAAGAAGCTCGTGAAAGGTGCAGAATGAAAGCGGATGAAAGGTTGTCGTCCAATTTCCGGGATAATGCCAAGCTCTTCTGGAAAGAGGTGGGCAAGACCCGGAGTTGTTCGGCAATCTGCAGTATGAATAAAGTGCTTAGTGTTAACAATGACGTCCTAACAGACCAAAGTGACGTCCTGCAGAGATGGAGTGAATATTATGGAAAGATGTATGCAAGAAAAGACAGAGATGCCACATCGGGAAGTGGAGCTCACTTCGATGCTCCGGATCCCGATGTCATTGAAGTCATTAGTATGAAAGAAATAGAACAAGCGATAAGAAGTATGAAATGTAGTAAGGCTGCGTGAAAAGAGAGAGTTACTGCTGAGATGATCAAGTACGGTGGGTCGCGTGTCTGGGACACACTATGTCTGTTATGCAACTTGTGCTGGCGGACGGGTGAGGTCCCAGATGACTGGCGAGTAGCAGTTGTAGTACCTATTTACAAAGGGAAAGGCTCGCGCCTAAACTGCTCCAGCTACAGGGCGATCAGCTTGGTCAGCTTAGCTAGTAAGGTGTATGCAAAGGTTATATCGGCACGAATGCAAGAAAAGTCTGAAAGGTATTTATGGGAGGCTCAATGCGGATTCCGACGTGGAAGAGGTTGCATGGATCAAGTGTTTTCTCTCCGCATGATCGCGGAAAAGTTTCTGGCTCTTAGCCAGAAGGTTTTCTGCGCTTTTGTGGACCTAGAGAAAGCATTTGATAACGGCGTGTCTGGGACACACTATGTCTGTTATGCAACTTGTGCTGGCGGACGGGTGAGGTCCCAGATGACTGGCGAGTAGCAGTTGTAGTACCTATTTACAAAGGGAAAGGCTCGCGCCTAAACTGCTCCAGCTACAGGGCGATCAGCTTGGTCAGCTTAGCTAGTAAGGTGTATGCAAAGGTTATAACGGCACGAATGCAAGAAAAGTCTGAAAGGTATTTATGGGAGGCTCAATGCGGATTCCGACGTGGAAGAGGTTGCATGGATCAAGTGTTTTCTCTCCGCATGATCGCGGAAAAGTTTCTGGCTCTTAGCCAGAAGGTTTTCTGCGCTTTTGTGGACCTAGAGAAAGCATTTGATAACGTTGTGAGAGAAACGCTGTGGGACTTGCTGCCAGGATATGGTGTGGGCGGCTCGCTACTGCGGGCAATACAGTCGCTTTATAGGGACTGTAAGGCTTGCGTGCGAGTAGGGGGGGATGTGTCACCTCTTTTTGATGTCTGTACAGGCGTCAAACAGGGATGTGTCATGTCCGCCTGGCTGTTCATAGTGTATCTGGACAGTTGCCTGCAGAAGTTGAGAGATTTTAATATGGGTGTGAATTTGGGTGAAGCCGACCTACAGGCATTAGTCACTAATATGAAAGAGGGGTGTGAAAGTAAGGGTCTCCGCTTGAATGCAAGTAAAACTAAGGTTCTAGTATTTGAAAGAGGTGACGTAAAAACTAAATGCGAGATTAGGGTAAACCAGGAACGTCTAGAGCATGTGAATGAAATTGTGTATTTAGGAAGTATGTTTAGCGCGGATGGAAGATGTGATTCGGATGTAGAACGGCGAGTAGCTGCCGGAAACAAAGTGAACGGTGCTTTGTCCCAGTTAGTAAAGCGACAAAGCATCGTAAAAGAAGCACGAATGGCGATTCATAACGCAGTGCTAGTGCCAACTTTGCTTTACGGTAGTGAAACCTGGGTATGTCAGCAGATGCATGAAAGTAAATTGAATGCTGTGAAGATGCGATCACTTCGAAAATTGTGCGGCGTTACCTTGGCCGACCGAATACGTAACGAAGTGATACGCAATATGGCAGGTTTGAATGAAAGTGTCAGCGTTAAGCTGGAAAAGGGCGTGCTCCGTTGGTTTGGACACGTCCAACGAATGAGTGAGGAACGATTGACGAAGAATATATATTGTTCAAAAGTAGAGGGTAGAAGGAGTCAGGGAAGGCCGAGACTTACATATGAAGACCACGTGAGCAGATGGCTCAAAAACGGAAAGGTCAAAAGTACTCGGATACCCAGACGTGCGTGTATGAAGCGATTGATGAATCTCGAAGAAGCGAAAGAAGTATGCATGGATCGCGAAGCCTGGCGATCTGTCCTCTCTGACTACCCCGTCAGGGATACAGCGTGAAGATAGTTAGTTAGTTAGTTAAATAAAAAATAAAAAATAACCCGCAATCTACGGTTCACAGAACCACTAGTAATAAAAAGTATGTGTGTGTACCAGAGTCTATAGTACACAAGTAAGAAGAGAAACATTTTTACGACATTTTTATACAGCCATAAAATTTCTCTCATCCGTCGATAAAGAAGTTTCACTTATGATAAAGAAGTTTCACGTCAAAACAACATGGCATCTAACCGAAAAATGTGACGACATTTTTTCACAGCTATAAAATTTCTCTCAACGTCGATAAAGAAGTTTCACTTATGATAAAGAAGTTTCACGTCAAAATAACATGGCGCGTAACCGAAAAATGTGACTACGTTTTTGTTACAGTTACAAAATGTTTCTCATACGTCGATAAAGAAGTTTCACTTATGATAAAGAAGTTTCACGTCAAAACATTAATGGATATATCGTATTTATCCCATTAACTTAGAACCTACCGCACACTGGCTTCTTTTAGTACCCGCAACCGTTTGGGCGACTTTTTGGCATCCTGGCGCAGCATCGCATCGGTATCCCGCGTCTTAGCGATATCGGTTTCGCGATTTGAAAAGTGATCAGTCGCCGCTTCTGGCATCTTTATGGTTGGGGCTAGCTACTAAGTCGCCGGTTGCGGATACTATGGAGGCCATAGAATTATTAATATGAACATGAAAATATAAACTATAGTTAAACTTACCCAAGTCAATAAGTATGGCGTGTTGATGTTTAGTAAGGCCAGCCAGCAAGGTACGGTACGGAGTATTGTAGAGCGGACACGCCGACACTACGGGCGGAGCGGCGTGAGCACACGCCTGTTCCGCCAAGAAGTACCACACGCCACCACGACACATACGAGGTACGCCTGAGATACAGAACGTTATTATTACAGATATATATAGTCCGAGACTACCAGGACTCTAATTGGTCGTGCTAATTAGTGTCTAGCACATAAGACCTTTTAGCCTTTTTGTTACCACCTCACTAAAAAGGGCAACGGGTTCAAAATTTCTTCCAAATTTCACATCTAATATAGACACATTTTATTAAATTTATTCGACCCTTTACACCCACCCCAGTTCCGTGCTTCGGAAGGCACGTTAAACCGTTGGTCCCGGTTGCCAATAAAATGGCAGTCGTTAAGACAAGTTATGGGCGGCTTAAAAAATTTCAACAGCAGGTGGACGCAGCCTGCGCCTGTCCATTTCAACACGGCAATGGGCTCACCACCTGTTACGTGGGACAAAAATGCATACGGTGAAATGTGGGCGTTTAATATGCCTCTGCTTACCCCTTCGGGGATAAAGGCGTGACACTATGTAGTTATGTATGTATTATTACAGATTCCTGTGTTTCGGATTGAATGGAAAGGTAGCCAGTATAATTTCTGGGGATGGAAGGCCCCAGGATGGCAACGCACTTGCAGTGTTAACCTTAATATTGCAAGTGTCTATAGGCGACGGTAACCACTTAATACCAGGTAGGCCGTAAGCTTGGTTGCCATGTCGTAGTATAAAAAAAAAGTAAACGGGGCTACTCACGTTTTTCACACACGATCACGATTCGAACCGTTCGCCGAGCACTCTTTACGCACACTCAGAGTGCGCGTAAAGAGTGCTCGGCGAGTGCGCACCTCTGAAAAAGGCTGTCTGGATACAGCTGAAACCGGTCGGTCTATTACTGATCGTAAAACGTGAGTAATCCCGTTTACTTATTTATAATAGGTTGTTAATATTAAAAAAAAAAATCACAACTTCGGTGTCGCAGTGGTAGTGTATGCAACTGCCGCGACTGAGGCACCGCCGGGTTCGATTCCCGGGTCAGAAGAAATATTTGTGTGATCCACAAATGTTTGTTTTGGAGTTTGGGTGTTTCCTATGTATAATATGTATGTATTTAAAAATATTTAAGTATATTTATCAGTCGTCTAGATCCCATAACACAAGATTATATTAGCTTACTTTGGGCTAGACGGCGGTGTGTAAAAAAAACATGTTCCATAATATGCAATATTAAATATAAAGATTTTTTTTTATTAAAAAAAGCTATTTGACAAAGGCTATTGTGCTGTTAAAGACTATTTATAGGACAAGGACACCTGAAATAATATTAATTTGTAAATAGGCCATCAAAAAAGAAAGCCTTCCTAAGTTATTTGGTACTTCTTCTCAGGAGAGCCGCGTTTTGCGTATCACACTCGCACACCCAAATAGCATAAGGCATTTCGTTACATAAAACGCTGTATCCCTGACGGGGTAGTCAGAGAGGACAGACCGCCAGGCTTCGCGATCCATGCATACTTCTTTCGCTTCTTCAAGATTAATTACATGACGATTTCTAATAATCGCGCTACCCCTAAACTTCCCTAAACTTCGTTAAAATAAGTAATGTTTTTTTCGAAAATTCTAACCTTGCACAACAGCTTGAGTCAGCATATGTTTATCAACTTTGGCCATTGGCTGTGAGGAGTCTCTCGAGAGCAGAGAATCCCACATCAAAGTAACCCCTGCATCACACACCCCAAGCTCATTATACTCCAGTTTGATTCGACGCACAGCAGAAGATTCTTCATTTTCTAGAAAATAAAAGCTTATATCAAAAATTTGTTCGTAGTATAAATATAAAGCTCATTACAGCTCAAACTAAGCTAAGCTTTAACTAAGCCTGCTTTCAATATAATATGATATACCACTTCATTCTAAGCTTTTAATAGCGCATTATAAGTATACTATAAATATGTTATAACTATATAGAAAACGTAATTATAAGTTATATAAATAGCATTTTAATAAATAAAATAAATAAATATCCATCACACCTTATCCCCGAAGGGGTGGCAGAGGCATATTATATGCCCGCTTTTCACCGTGTGGATTTCTGTCCCACGTAATAGGTGGTAAGCCCATTGCCGTGTTGAAATAGACAGACGCAGGTTGTGGCTACCTGCTGTTGAAATTTTTCAAGCCACCCATAAGGCCTTCAACCAGGCTTAACGACTGCCATTTTACTGGCAACCGGGACCAACGGCTTAACGTGCCTTCCGAAGCACGGAAACGCTCGCAAATGTAAGTGCCACAAAGTGGTCACCCATCCGAGTACCAGCCATAGTGAAAGTTGCGTAACTCAGTGATCGTTTACAGAACACTGAGACCGCAGAGCCACGAGCGCTTCATCATTTTAATACATGATTTATATACTATCTTCACGCTGTATCCCGGACGGGATAATCAGAGAAGACATTCGTTCGGTATTTGGTCGACAACGTTACGCCGCACAATTTTTGAAGTGATCGCATCACAAAATACTTTAATGGACCTTCAGATACTCAGGTTTTACTACCTAAAGGCAACATTGGTACCAAAACTGCGTTGTGAATAGCGAGAAATGCTTCTTTTACTATTCTTTGTCTCTTTACTAACTAACTGAGATACAGCACCGCTAACTTTAATTTGGTTGCGCAACATACACATACACTGGCTAATAAAAAAATAGATTTGATATTCCTGGCTGATATTCTATGTCCTGGCTGGCTAAACGAACTACAGGCTAATGGCTACTTCTCTAAACGAACACTGAGTTAAGCATCTTAGCTACGGACAGTTTTAAGATTGATGACCGTATGAGGCACTTTAATCTGCGAATGCCGTGCTTTAATTAGTATAGGAAGCAGTTGGTCCCAATTGTTAGTAAAATGGTAACTAGTCTTAAGTCAAGTTGAATGCCCAAATAGGTAGTATAACAGCCATTTTGTATTCCTTCGTAGTCGATACAATTGATGAAATGTGGACTTTTGGTCACCCCTGCCTGCTCTTTTGTGGAAAAAGATGAATGTATGTTTGTAATATAAATAAATAAACAGACACATAAAGAAAATATTTCAACAAATATGGCAAAGATTATTTCTTAAATATTTTTAACACACTTGCTCGTAAAGTGGATCTAATTTCATCGGTTTTAGATACATTTAGCAGCTCTGAAAGCGCACGTGCGTTATGAATCCAAATACTGAGGTTATATTCTATAACCGCACTATTTGCCTTTTTTAATCAGCAAAGGGTTGTCATAGAAACAGTATATTAATATTTTGTTATTAAATAAACTCTATTACTTAAAATACAAATACAGTCATATCTTTATTTAGTATACATTTCTTTCAAAATAATATTTATTAGGTATTTCAAAAACTAGGCTGAATGTAGTAGCTTTAGCGTACGCAGCTACAGCAGAAAATAATGTGCGCGCCATTTTCTTTAATTTTCTTTTCTTTGTATTTATACATATTTTGGATATCTAAAACTGACAATTTCCAATAATTAAGAATATGCGAGTGTTTTTATTACTGTTTATAGCATTGCACGGGAGTTTTCGTTCTCTTGTGAAAATACCATATTTGTTTACCTACGAATTAGCATACTCGTACATTTCATTTAATATAAATTATTAAATTAAACGTTTATTGAAGCGTAGGAAATTTTAAATTTATTTGTAATATATTTAGATTTATCGGTAAATATAACTTCTGCAATTTGCAGCATACATTTTACTACAAATAATTATTTTATAATTTGTATATATTTTATAATTTATCGAAGCATTCATAAATATTATCTTCTGTAGATGCATAATTACAAACAGCTAGAATAGCTTCGAGGCACTCTGATTGTAGCTTTATGGAATGGCTGAAGCTAGCAAATACATAATAGCTTCCTTACCTTTTAACCGACTATTCATTTTTTCCATCCTAACCAACAGCAAAGTTTCATCAATAGCCATCTTCCAAAGATTCCTCAACTCACTTCTTGATTTTCTTCTCTTCAGCAGTCTGCTGTAAGAAACAGACTCACCTTTAAGTCTTGCGTTCTCTTTTTCCATCCTAACAAGCAGAATGGTCTGGTCTATGGCCATTTTCCATAATTGTCGTAGTTCTTCTTTGCTTCTTTTTTCTTTTTTGCCCAGTAAGTAACATTTGTCTTTGCCCAGTAAATTGATTGATAAGTCACCTGAAATGTAAGCACGTATTATTTTTGCCTATTAAGTTGTTAGATAAGTAATCTGACAACTGAAATGTGTCATTTTTGCCCAGTAAGTTGCTTGATAAGTGACCTAAAATTGTATTATGTGTCATTTTTGCCCAGTAAGTTGCTTGATAAGTGACCTAAAATTGTATTGTGTCATTTTTGCCCAGTAAGTTGCTTGATAAGGACCTAAAATTGTATTATGTGTCATTTCTGCCCAGTAAGTTGCTTGATAAGTGACCTAAAATTGTATTATGTGTCAATTTTGCCCAGTAAGTTGCTTGATAAGTGACCTAAAATTGTATTATGTGTCATTTCTGCCCAGTAAGTTGCTTGATAAGTGACCTAAAATTGTATTATGTGTCATTTTTGCCCAGTAAGTTGCTTGATAAGTGACCTAAAATTGTATTATGTGTCATTTCTGCCCAGTAAGTTGCTTGATAAGTGACCTAAAATTGTATTATGTGTCATTTTTGCCCAGTAAGTTGCTTGATAAGTCACCTAAAATTGAATTATGTGTCATTTTTGCCCAGTAAGTTGCTTAATAAGTGATCTAAAATTGAATTATGCGTCATTTTTGCCCAGTAAGTTGCTTGATAAGTGACCTAAAATTGTATTATGTGTCATTTTTGCCCAGTAAGTTGCTTGAAAGTGAACTAAAATTGTATTATATGTCATTTTTGCCCAGTAAGTTGCTTGAAAGTGAACTAAAATTGTATTATATGTCATTTTTGCCCAGTAAGTTGCTTGTAAGTGAACTAAAATTGTATTATATGTCATTTTTGCCCAGTAAGTTGCTTGAAAGTGAACTAAAATTGTATTATGTGTCATTTTTGCCCAGTAAGTTGCTTGAAAGTGAACTAAAATTGTATTATATGTCATTTTTGCCCAGTAAGTTGCTTAAAAGGGAACTAAAATTGTATTATATGTCATTTTTGCCCAGTAAGTTGCTTGTAACTTGGAATAGTAACCTAAAAATTAATCACGCTATACGAAATATTTTATTTTGGTAACTTCTTAGCATATTTTTATTCTCTTCTTTATTTTAGCGTCTCCGCAGATGCTTCCAAATCTTACTTGGATTTGGGACCTGGGTTCTGTTTTAATGGCCAAGAGAACAGTGTTTTATTTTCTTTCTTTTTTATATATTAGTCACGTGTAAATGGCACTGCCCGCCTTATAGAAAGCAGATACAACGAGCCGTGATGGTCGCTATCAAGACCAGAAGGGCTCCGATAGCGGCCTTTAAGTACGGTCTGCAGCTTGTGTAACCCTGAACTCAAGTAACCCTTGCATTCACCAAGGGTTACTTGGTTGGGTTTACATAGCTGCATTGTGGTACTCTTGTAGTTCTGCCACCTGGTACAGCCTTTATCAGATGTACCACTTAGAGTCGAGGTCGATTTAGTCCCCAGAGATCACAACACATACACCCAAAAATTTATTCGTGATTAATAAGTGTAATTTCCACGAGAATTACCTTCCCAATTATTAAATTTATTCGTGATTAATAAGTGTAATTTCCACGTGAATTACCTTCCCAATTATTAAATTTATTCGTGATTAATAAGTGTAATTTCCACGAGAATCACCTTTCCAATTATTAAATTCTGCGAACGTATGGTATTTTTGAACTGTATCTTTTTCAATTAAGTATTTTCCCAGTTGCTTGGAGTCTGAAGTCAACTTTTATTTGGTCCTGGGAGCTACGGCGTAGCCAGGATTTAGTTTTGGGGCGGGTTTTACAATACTTGTAATAATGTGTGAATGTTTGGATAGACTGCACTTATTTAAGGATTCTAAATCAGATTTTAGGTGCAATAAGACCCTACCTACATCTTCGGGGTACCTGCGAGTGGAGCACCTGCTGACTAACCAACGAGGTCATGAGGAAGATGAGGAAAATTCGAAACAAATCTCTGTAGGTAGGATCAACCTAACCCGTAAGAAGTAGAAAAGCAGAGCCCGGTACCGGGTGCAACTAAAACAGACGCTCGGATGATGATGATTGTTACTATCGTTAACATTGGAGGGGGGGGGGGTTGAACCCCAAGAACCCTCCCACTGGCTACGCCCATGCTGGGAGCAACTGTCATTTGGCATTTAATTTTCGGCTTTGTTGGGAGTAACTGTCATCAGACCTTCGAACCATCAAGCCTATAGATCTGCGTCGATTAGTCATCAGGTGCACCGCTAGCTGGTGACGTCACTTGGACCCCGGAGATGTTAGTGGGGCCTCTTATACATATCATATGTTTGAACTATATGACTAACTAACCATCTCCTTCCACGTCGGTGGGTTGCACAATTTTCTCGTAGATCGCTTGTCGCCAAGTGGCGTCGTTGTCTGAACCAGGTTCGTTTATCGCTTGGCGAGAGTCGCTCACTTTTAAGAAACTGAAAATAATATTAAAACATAGCTTATAATTTTATTTTTGTGTAATGCCTTCTCCATATCTCCACACTTAAGTTTATTTTTGTAAACAAATAACGCCTACAACAGCCTCCAGAGTACCATTTATTTTAATTATTCATTTCTTTTTTTCTCTGTCTGTCTTTCTATTTTCTTATATCTTTCTATTTCTATGTCTATTTCTCTAAAAAAATAAAAAATCTTTTTTTGCATAGTCCATTTTAACGGCGCTCACAAAATGTCATACACTATTTAAAATATTTAAAGTGACCACCGGTTCGGAACGCGGCCCACCTGAGAAGAACCGGCAAGAAACTCAGGAAGGCTTTTTTGATGGCCTATTTACAATTTAATATCATTATACTTTGCCAGCAGTTATTCCCAGGCGCCCCTGACCTGCAAATAGTCTTTAACAGAGTAATAACTTTTTCACAAAACTTTTTTTAATCTATATTAAAATCTCATTGTCTCTTTCTTACTCTAGTCTCTCTCCTATACAGACACACACACATAATAACAACAATAATAATACTCTTTATTGTACACCAGAGTACATTTTTATATTTCTAAATTTAGTAAAATGGGCGGCCTTGTAGCAAACAGCAATCTCTTCCGGGCAACACATAAGTACAATATATAGACAGAGTGTATGGAACCCCAAGCGGACCCCGGGCGTCGCGTGATGCAACTGGGACAGACGGATGATGATGATGAGTGTATAGAACCTCACCAAGCTTTTCGGGGCTCAAGCATCCTCACCAGCAAGTAATAGTACTCCTGCTGGCCAATGGACTATGCAACGAGGAAACCGATATTAATAAGGAATATCGTATCAAAGTAGGGATTAAAGGTAACCGGCAAGACGTTAAGATATTCTTTATCTTAGCTTCTTTAGATTCTAATATTGCGGGACATTTTTTTTACACAGCGCCGTCTAGCCCAAAGTATTCATATTCATTTATTGCGCTCCATAAGGTGATTACAGTTGTTATAAAATATATAATTAGGTACTTTATGGACCCTGTCGGGCACGGCAACGTAGAAGAGACGAGGAAGCATCGTATATGTATAAGATATAATTAATAATACAAGACAATACGATTTACTTATTTTTCTAAATTATTGCATGTATTCGGTACTTGATAATATTTTATTTATTTCTTTGGCTAGTAGTTCACAGTTTCTATTTATTGACAATCCACATAAAAAAAAAGTCGTTATTATTTATTTATTATAATTAAGTATGGAATTTTTATTATTAAATCCATGAAATTTATTATAATTTTTAAAATTATTAAATGTATTATTGAATTTATGATTATTATTGAAAATATTATTATTATTGTATTTATGATTATTATTGAATTTATTATTATTATTGAATTTCTAAGAAGTATTGATTTATTTCTTTATCATTTAAGTATTCGGTAATATCATAATATACTTTTTCAATGAGCATGTTTTTTATTTTATTTAAGAATAATTTAGTACTGGCTTCCGTTTTTATAGATTTTGGAAGTTGGTTAAATATTTTTATGGACATAACGTGTGGGGTGTTGGAGTGTAAGGTCATGCGAGATGTTGGTAACATCAGACGGTTCTCGTGCCTGACCAGTCTATCTGTATGTCTGTCACCACGTTTTACAAAGAAGGTTATATTGTTTCGCACGAATTTACAGATCTCCAGGATATAGATGGACGCTAAGGTAAGTATTTTTAGCCTCTTAAAGTATGGTTTGCAACTAACTTATTGGTTTATATTTATAAGAATCCGAATAAGTTTTTTCTGTAAGATGAAAAGTGAGGGAGCGTCGGGACTATTTCCCCACATAATTATACCATAGCTGAGTCAGGCATGAGCGTAGGCATAATAGAGGGTTAAAGCTGTTTGCAAATCAGTGGTTTTCTTGATCTCTCGGAGAGCATAGACGAATCTAGACAGTTTTAATCTTAAATTGTTTATGTGGACCTTCCAGGTTAAGTGCCTATCAATTGTTATTCCTAATAGTGTGAATTCAGTTACATTTTCTATATTTATGTTATTTGTGGAGAAGTCTATTTTTAGTTGAGTTTTTTGGTGTGGGTAAAAGGTCATTATCTTAGTTTTTTCGTAATTTATTACGAGGTTGTGTTCATTCATCCACTCGGATATTGCGTAAAAAAGACTTTGAAGACGTTGAGTTAAGCCAATTCCGTTTTGGCACGAGATGAGCAGAGATATATCATCTGCAAACAATATACACTTTTCGTTTATAAGTTTTGTTAGGTCATTTATGTAAATTAGGAAGAGCAGACATCCTATAACGCTTCCTTGAGGTATTGACGCGTTCAAAATTTGTCCCTCGGATCTAATACAAGTAATTTCGTTATGTCTGCGGTCGTAATATTCCATTTCCACATATTGCTCTCTGTTTTTTAGGTATGAAGTGAACCATTTATGTGCATTTCCACGTATTCCTATGCTGTACAATTTGTCTAGCAAGATACTAAATTGAACTCTATCATATGCCTTTGTCATGTCTAATAGTATGCCAACTGCATATTGTTTATTGTTCAATATGTTTAAAACTTCCTGTACAAATTTGTACACTGCTAGGGTTGTTGATCGGTGTTTACGGAATCCGTTTTGACCCTCGTCAAAAATTAAACATATTTTTCACAGAATCCGTACACGCGGTCATACATGGCCCTTTCAAAGATTTTTGATGCAGTAGATAGAAGAGCTATAGGGCGGTAGTTATTAGGATCTACTTTAAATTTTTTTTCGTGTATTGGTTTTACGACTGCTTTTTTTAAAAGGTCAGGGAAAGTACCTTCATCAAATGATTGATTGATTAGTACGCAGAAAGGTAATGTCAATTCATCAGCACACTGTTTAAATAGAAGCTGGAATTTCATCTATACCGTAACTGTGTTTATTTTTCAGATGTTTGATAATTTTATAAGTTTCCTGGCAGCTTACAGGACTCAGAAAAAATGAATTTATGGAAATAGAGAGAATGTTTTCTAGGCCGATGGAAGCAAAAAAGTTGTTAAATTTATTTACTATTTGATAAGGGTCTGACACTAGGGTGTTATCAATCTGTAATTGTGCATTTACGTATTCTTTTGTTCGCCTCCCTTTTATGCGCGTATTTATTATATTCCACATTGTTTTAGTTTTATTTTGTGACACTTTCAATTGATTTTTGTATTGTAATTTCTTTGCTGTGTTTACTAATTTTTTTAATATTTTTTCATAACTTTTATAATATTCTTTAAGTACAGCGTTGTTTGACTTTGTGCATAAAATTTTTAGTAATCTTTTATTTTTACAAGAAGTTTTTATACCTGTAGTTAACCAGTGTTTCTTATAAGACTTTTTCAACCTTATTTTGTGTTTTGGTATGTTATTATTAAGAATATTAGATAATACATTACTAAAAGCTGTGTAGTTTTGGTTTAAATTACAATGTTCAGAAATTATATTACTCCAATTTACAGATTTTAATTCTAATTTAAATTTATTTATGTTTTTTGAACTATATAACCGCTTTTCGATGTGCCAGTTTATTTGTTGGTTTTGCGATGCTAAATTAAAACTTAGCATTGTACTACAGTGATCCGAAAAACCAAGGTCTCAAATCTCAAATCTCAAACTCCAAGTCAAGTAAGCTAATGTAAGCTTGTGTTATGGGATCTAGACAACTGATAAACATAATTATATATTGCACATTATACATACACATTTACATATTATACAAACACCCAAACTCCGAACCAACATTTGTGGATCACACAAATACTTTTGCCAACCCGGGAATTGAACCCGGGACCACAGTCGCATACACTACCACTGCGCCACCGAGGCAGTCAAATATATAATAGATGTATATCTAATATATGAGATATCTAATATATAATATATGAGAGAGAAAGTCAAATACTTACATGTCCATCATAGGAGAGTTGATGGGAGGGGTGTTTTCCTTGAATTCTTTAGCTTCTTCAGGTGTAGGAGTCATATTTGAATGACCTGGCGATGAAGTAACATCTGAAAACATACACAGTATTGTTTAAATACATTTTTATACCACTAAGGTGGCAGAAAAGCATACGGCCCACCTCATGGAAAGTGGTCACCGTAGCCTATGGACGTTTGCAACACCAGAGATGCAGCACTCGCGCTGCCGACCCTTTATAAACCTTCTAAGACCCCTTTTGAAGAACCCCGTACTGTAGACGTTCGGGAAAACCCAAGCAGGAAGTGCATTCCAAAATCTAAGCGTACTCGGAATAAAGCCTCTATCGAACCTATCTTAGCTCATGTTGTATACAATATGGCTACCGGTAGGTAGGCATATTCAATACGTATACTACCTAACTGTAATTATATAGTAAAAATCGACATTACAATTATATTATATTATCTGTGACATTACTAATTACACGTAAAGCGCTCATGGCCCTGCTAACTCTGTGATCCGTAGACGATCACTGCGTTAAGCAATTTTCATTAGAGCTTTGTGGCATTTATGTACATTTACGTGCGTTTTTAAACTTCGGAAGGCACGTTGAGCTGTTGGTCTCGATTGCCAGTAACATGGCAGTCGTTAAGTCAAATTGAATGCCACATGCGGGGCAGCTTGAAAAAAATATTTTCTTATTTATTTATTGATGTGAAACTTCTTTATCGATGTTGAGAGAAATTTTGTAGCTGTAAAAAAATCGACACGTTTTTCGGTTACGCGCCATGTTGTTTTGAAGTGAAACTTCTTTATCATAAGGGAAACTTCTTTATCGATGTATGAGCACAGTATAAAGAGTAAACCTATCAGTAGCGTTACGCCTTTGAAGTTTACAAAAATGCCGACAACGTCTAGACAGTGATGCTTGTAGGGTTGTCACAAGTATACAAGGCTCATGTTATTTATAATTTATTTATTAACTCGTATTCGCAATCAACTATCAACATTATAATATAATATCTTAATCTTCATAATATTATAAATATGAAAGTTTGTAGAGATGTTTGTTACTCTTTCACGTAAAAACTACTGAATAGATTTTAATGAAACTTTACAATAATATAGCTAATACATCGGAATAACACATATACTTTTTATACCGGGAACAAGTTCTTATGGGAAACGGGAACGGGAAAACTTCTCTACGCGGGTGAAGCCGCGGGCGTCAACTAGTATGTAAATATAATAAATCAATAATATAAATACCGGTTTAAAAAAAGGATCTAAGATTTCATCAATTGCCGCACACGGAAGTAAATAAGGTTCATTTCATGTCGAATCGATAGTTTTTTTTATGAGAAAGCTTTTACGAAATGGCTGCCGCGTAGTAGATATAAAATTATGGGGTTTCTAGCAATCAATATGGCCGCCGAATTATTCTTATAAAATTTCTTGTTGGGTATCGTATAAAGGGTTTTTTGGTATGCTGTGTACGAATTTCGTGTTAATTTTGCAATCCAATATGGCCGCCGCGTCGTGGTTTTCAAATTTCATGTTGGGTATCGTATAAGGGGTTTTTTGGTATGCTGAGTACGAATTTAGTGTTAATTTTGCAATCCAATATGGCCGCCGCACCGTGGTTATAAAATGTCATGTTGGGTATCGTATAAGGGGCTTTTTGGTATGCTGAGCACGAATTTCGTGTTAATTTCGCAATCCATAATGGCCATCGTGTCGTTATAAAAAAATCAAGGGAATGGGAGCATGAACCAGGAATGAGAATTGACGATGAGAACTAGGGATGAGAAATGGGAACTGGAAGCTGGGGATGGGAACTGGGAATTCAAACAAGGGTGAGCTGACATATGTGAACTCATATTATTATGTTTCTTCTTTTCACGTACATGGGGACATAATGGTCCAACATGCAGAGGCCCTTTGAGAATTTTAATCTAATAGGAAATGGGACCCCTACTGCAGTCAGTCCACGCCCGCTTTATGTAGAAGAACGATAATGGACCACCTCCAATGGGAGTTAAACTATTGTAAAATATGCTAACTAAGAAATGGGCTATTGGATTGGGGGTTTGATGAACTAAGTGATTATAACTATGGATAAAGGCGGCGTCTGTCATTTTAATATCTGATTATCCTAATTTTGGCAGACGATGACTCGCCAACTCACTAGATGGGCCCCCTATACAATCGCCATAGGCATGATAAGCCTGTAAGGCGACAGAGGGCAACACCGGTGTGAGCGGCTTGGGGTGTCGAGCGGTGCGGCGCCGGTTTCACGACAGGCCCAGAGCGGGCTTCCCTGTAGTTATGCCCTTGAAAATGACACTTCCACCTCCGAGCATATAGCTCTGGCTCCCTCCCTCTGACCGGCCAATTAAGGCAAGCCAGAGTTGAGAATTGCCGCACTCCCGGGAGTAGCACTCTCACTGCTCTCCCGTTAGGCCATTAAATCCTAACCGGTGCAGAAGGGCAACAAAACTCGAGACCGATGTGTAGCCACGCACATTCAGCTCGCCACAAGCTGCCCTGCAGATGTGAGCTTTTCAATAACTTACTGATACATTTTTTTGTTGATATCAGAAAGTGGATGACTCAAAAAGCGAATCTACTATACCCTCATAGGGTTGCGTTAATACTATAAAAGATTACAACTGTCCTCGAGGGGTATATTATTATTATTATGTCTCTTCTTTTCTCGGGTATCTTCTTTTTTTTTCTTGAAGATACCCGGGCTTTTGGTAGGCTTACATGGAGACATAGGTCCCACACGCAGAGGCCCTTTGAGAATTTTAATCTAATAGGGAATGGGAACCTCACTGCAGATAATCCACGCCCGCCTTATGTAGAAGAACGGTAATGGATCACCTCCAATGGGAGTTAAACTATTGTGAAATGTGCTAACTATGAAATGGGCTATTGGGTTGGGTGTTAAATGGATTGGGTGATTTAAGCTATTGATGGCGTCTGCCTTTTTAATATATTTTTATTAAACTATTGGCAGAAGGTGACTCGCCAACTCACTAGATGGGCCCCCTATACAATCACCATAGGCATGATAAGCCTGTATGGCGACAGAGGGCAACACCGGCTTGGGGTGTCGAGCGGTGCGGCGCCGGTTTCACCTTCGCAGGATAGGCCCGGAGCGGGCTTCCCCGTAGTTACGACCTTGAAAAAATTATTATTATTAAGTTGTTCAATTTGTCTACGCCCCGATGAGCACACTAAGAAAAAAAAAACAAATTCTATGGAGATTCGAAGTTCGCCGGGTATATTAGGTATATTATTAGTAGTAAATGAGTTAATGATAAATATTTTCGGTTTTTGACTAACTGGACTTAATGCTATAGTTGTTTACAACAAAAAAAATATTGGTTACGCTTTGAAGAAGTTTAAATATTAATTATGACGAAAATCTTGAACACAGGATAACATAGTATAGAGTATAGTTATAATCCCAGATGTGTGGCTCCGCATACCATAATACTCTTATGCGATACCCAACATGAAATTTATAACAGTTGGCGCGGCGGTCATATTGGATTGCAAAATTAACACGAAATTCGTACTCAGCATACCAAAATACCATTTATACTATACCCAACACTAAATTTTATAACCACGGCGCAGCAGCCATATTAGATTGCAATATTAACATGAAATTCATACTCAGCATATCAAGAAGCCCCTTATACGATATCCAACATGAAATTTTATATCCACGGCACTGCGCCCATATTGGATTGCAAAAATAACACTAAATTCGTACTCAGCATAACAAAAAACCCCTTATACGATACCCAGCATGAAATTTTAAATCCACGGCGCGGGGGCCATTTTAAATTGCAAAATTAACACTAAATTCGTACTCAGCATACCAAAAAACCCCTTATATGATACCCAACATGAAATTTTAAAACCATGGTGCGGCGGCCATATTGGATTGCAAAATTAACACGAAATTCGTACTCAGCATACCAAAAAACCCCTTATACGATACCCAGCATGAAATTTTAAAATCAAGGCGCGGCGGCCATATTGGATTGCAAAAATAACACTAAATTCGTACTCTGCATACCAAAAAACCCCTTATATGATACCCAACATGAAATTTCATAACCACGGCGCGGCGGCCATATTGGATTGCAAAATTAACACGAAATTCGTACTTAGCATACTAAAAAACCCCTTATACGATACCCAACATTAAGTTTTATATCCACGGCGCGGCGGCCATATTGGATTGCAAAATGAACACGAAATTTGTATTTAGAATATTAAAAACCCCATGAATTAAAGAAATCTATACAAAAATTCTAAAATCATAGCAAGCGGTCGAGAATGCGTCAGCCCTGAAAGACTGCCCCGAGCTACTAACAACATTTTGTTCGCAGCTCGGGACAAACCCTCCCGCGTCTCGTCCCTTGTCCCCCGCACGATTGCTCTGTCTAGACAGCTTCGTCGACCGACTGTATGTCTTTCGGCTGTGGTATGAGAGAAATTTCATAACTGCAAAAAAATCTCAAAAAGTTTCACTTCTTACCTGTGTACTCTGGTTGTGTACCAGAGTACACAGGTAAGAAGTTACACATATTTCTTTTATTATAATTTCAAATACATTTGCACGAAAATGTTGTGAAATTTCAACAACAGTTCGTTGCAACCTGCACCTGTCCATTTCAACAACCTGTTACGTGGCACAAAAATGCATACGATGAAATGTGGGTGTAGGTATAGTATGCTTCTGCCACCCCTTCGGGGACAAAGGCGTGATTGATAAAAAGGCGGCCACCGCGGCCTCACTTAGGGGTTCAAGTGTTAAACCGCTTTCTTTATGAACTACTCCTATCCTACCTGAGTCATTGGCGGCTGGTGATAAACTCTTGCTTCTGACGACGTCTGGTGATAGAAGCTCCTGATTTGTGGGTTCTGATGATGAGTCTAAACCCACAGGTGATGAGGGTATGTTTGAAGTTGGAGAGAGATCCTGTCGACAAAATTCATATAAATTTATATCATAAAATATTGTAATAATGTTCTTTAAATTTATGGTGTACGTACAATAAAGAGTATTGCATTGCATTGTATTTATGTTTATATGTATTATTTAAAAGTAGTTGACGACTGCGGCTTTGCCCACGTGGTAAAATAATACTATTAATATATTTATTATATCCTTTATTGTACACCAGAAATTAAACATATTACAGACATTAAGTTCTAACTTTAGTACAATGGGCATTGCCTTATAGCAAACAGCAATCTATTACAGGCAACCTTTAGATGGATAGTATTGTATTGAAATAGATCGTGGGAAATATCCCCGTTTTTGATAAGAATCTAATCCTGGAATACAAATTTGGCTACATGTTGTGTTGAAAAATAATTTACAGTAAGGCATCCGCCATTTTCCACATTTTCCGCGCAACCCCTAATTTAACATTTGTATTTGGTAGGTATATAAACAAACCAATAAACCTCCAATTTTAAAAATTCCTTCACCATAAAAAAGCTGCTTTCTTTATGAGTGACTTAGACTATATTGGATTTTCATAAAGTTTAGGGATCCGTACGAAATCTCGAATAGGAAAACTTCACCACGCGGGCGAAGCTGCGGGCATGAGATGAGCTAATCACTAATATTATTATTATAAAACAAAGTCACTCTCCGCTGTCTGTCCCATGTATGCTTAGATCTTTAAAAATATGTTTTTTTTAATAAATAGAGTGATTATTATGAATCATAAGAAAGGTTTTTATTTATAATTTGTTAACTAAATTATAACGATATTTGTTGGGGGTGTCGGAAAACAATAAGCCGAGCTTTGGATTTGTGTATCTAATATAGGTCTACTAAAAAGTCCGCGACGGTATATGTCTATCTCTTAATGAAAACATACTATATCCATTTTAATACTATAAAAAATCTGCAAATATAATGCGGTAATAGGCTATGTACACAAATACGTTATTAATCCTTATAATTTTTAAAAAGTAAGTTGCTTTAGCATTTCTTGCAAAATATTTTGTCCTTTTACACCTTGCAAATTAAATGAATATCTTTAGAGATATATCAAAATCAAAATATTGCGCAAAGAAATTAATTTCGTGTAACCATAATTCGTTTGGGCCGTGCGGGCGTAATGGAGAGCGGAGAAGTAATCGACTGACTTAGAATATATTCATATATTATTGTGAAATTAATATACGACGGGATTAAATAGGTGCGATGGGACTTTGAAGTATGTCACGGGCGAAGCCGTGGGCGTCACCAAGTATGTTATAAGTACCTTTTTAAGAATTGGCGTGACAAGTCCATCATCCCGGCTCGCCTTTCTCTTGAGAAGATCGAAGCTACTAGATATAGAACGCCTTGCCTTCGAGAATATTGTGGTACCACCCAGGTATTGGTTCAGGAACTCCGACCTATAATATGTTAAAAAAATACATTATACTAGCGGCACGCTATGATGGCCGTTTTGACATATTACAATAGTGATGATATTTTACTTGTTTTACATAAGTACTCTGTTTTCTACCGAAGTATAAATACCCTCTAATGTGATTCACTATTTATATATTTCTACAAATAAAATGTAATTATAGGACAAACGTCAAAACGCCCATCATAGCGTGCCGCTAGTATAGTACTCAAAGTTATCTTAAGTAAAGAGATACTACATAAGAGTCATATACAGATATTAATTCGTACACTATGTGCATCACACAATTTAATCTGTTACATGTCTATACTAATATTATAAAGCTGAAGAGTTTGTTTGTTTGGTTGAACGTGCTAATGTCAGGAACTACTGGTAGGATTTGCAATATTCTTGTTGTGTTAGAATAGTAGATGATAGCACATTTATCGAGGAAGGCTATAGGCTATTTATCACGACGCTACTTCCCTGGAGAACGGAGCAGTAGTCATAAATGTCGACAAATAGGGCAAATTTAATGCAATAATGCCCGACGACTGCCGAAGACTTTCACATATCAATAATAGCCTGAAGTGGACGTACTACTACATTGCAAAAGCAAATTATTTATTTAGGTTCATTGAAATCGAAATTATGAGCGTTTGTTTTAAAAAGGGAGACAACGCCGCCGCGCCCTTGTGTCATATCTCTTTAGTTAAGATATCTCATAGTACTGTAGGTACCACCAGATACGGGTACGGGGCCGAAACCTGTAGCGCAATTCACAAATTTCGGATCCAAATCCTCTACTGCGCAAATATCACCGATATTCATAGAACTCGAATAAATACTTGTCACTTAAATTACAAATTCGCCGAAAAATTGATGCACTGGATATGTGGTGTTGGAGACGCATGTTAAAACTAAGCTGGACTGCGTTCCTCACAAATAATTCTATACTCAAAGAACACCAAATACGAAATAGATTATGGTCGTTTGTGCAATTACGAATTCTGAAAGTCTTTAGACACGTTTCCAGAAATGAGAATTCGATCGAGAGACTTCTGGTGCTAGAGTGCAAGAGAGGTGCAAGTTGCGGTACAAGACCATTGGGTCGGTCTTCAAATCGCTGGAACGATCTCATCGAATCCTCTACTAAATCGACCGCAGTAGAATGTACTCGCAATACAATAAACAGGCGTATAGTGTACAGCACCCTTACAGTGACTAATGAAGGCAAACCGCTACCATATTCATACAGGCATGACCACTCTGACAAGAGTGTCCAACTAAGAAGAAGACCTTTAGGTTATATGAAGTTAGATATGATGACATAATCCCTTTTCATTATTTCCTTCTTCCGTCCCTTTCACGCACTTTTCACGGAACATTCAAATATTCAGCAAAGCAAGACTGCTGTATGAAATAAATTTGCCCGATCACACTTTTAGTAAAGCATTCACCACCAGCTTACTATCCAAATCAAACGTGCGTAAAGAGGTTTTACCTCAAAACATATACGATGCTCACGTTCTGTCTCTGGTAGTCATTAATCAGCCTACTAGCTATTAGTTCTGTTAGTCAGTCTAACACCTCTGCTTACCTATTTTCTTGGGTGTCGTGAACATGCCGCTGCTGTTTTGCTTCGCAATGGGCTCTTAGGAGCATCATTAGGAATGAATTGTGTTCACTTGTCTGAAAATATTGTACATATATGTTAAACTAGTTGCCACCCGCGTAGAGAAGTTTCCCGTTCCCGTTTCCCACAGGAACTTGTTCCCGGTAAAAAAAGTAGCATATATGTTATTCTGATAAATATGCTATATTATGGTAATGTTTCATTTAAATCCATTAAGAAGTTTTTACGTGAAAGAGTAACAAACATCCATTATTACAAGCTTTCGCGTTTATAATACTAGTAGGATATTACAGGTAAATATAAATAAATATTGTGGGACACTTTTCACACAGCGCCATCTAGCCCAAAGTAAGCTAATATTAGCTTGTGTTATGGGATCTAGATAACTGATAAACATACTTATATATTTCTAAATACATTCATATTATAGATAAATAACACCCAGACAGAATAAACCATCGTGCTCATCACACAAAGTTTTATCCTGAGTGGGAATCGAACCCACGAACCTCTTGTGTAGCAGTCGGATGCACTCCCACCGCGCCACAGAGTCCGTATAATAATTTGTATACAATTTATAACTACATATCTTCACGCTGTCTCCCTGACGGGGTAGACAAAGACGACAGATCGCCAGGCTTCTCGATCCATTTACTTCTTTCGCTTCCTGCAGATTCATTAATCGCTTCATACACACACGTCTGGGTATTCAAGTACTTTTGACTTTTCCGTTTTTGAGCAATCTACTTACGAGGTCTTCATATATAAGTCTCGGCCCACCCTGACTCCTTCTACCCTCTACTTTCGCATAATATATATTCTTCGTAATTCCTCACTCATTCGTTGAACGTGTCCAAACCAACGGAGCACGCCCTTTTCCTTAATACTTTTATACCAATAACGTGGCAGATAGGCTTACGGCCTACCTGATGGAGAGCGGTCACCTTAGCCTTTGGACGTTTGCAACAACTGAAGTGCGTCCTGAAGTTTAGACAAGTCTTATAAAACGGTCTGTCCATCCGTCTGTACGCATCTATTTCTCAGGAACCATAAGACATAGAGACAAGCGGTTTGCGGCATTTGATTTAGGACACCATGAACACGAGCATAGGCGATTTTGAAGTTTCTACCACTTGCGGTTTTGAAACTGGTTTCGGTTTAGAAGTCGTCTGATTCCTTCGCTACGAGTGAAGAGCCCGTTACTTGTTTTTTTGTGAACACATGGTCCATCTCTTTCTCACTAAATGTTATCATTTAGTGAGAAAGAGATGGTCGACATTGAGGTCGTTTGACCTCTGAACTTAAATGGATTGGATAACGTACCTCATATAAATGGTTAGTACCACCTTGGTACTTGATGATGATTAGATCCTGTTCATCTTCTGATAACTGCTCCATGCGACGAAGAATGAATGCGTGTGTCTTCTTGTCGTTCATTCCTGTTAAGATATAAAAAGTATTGTAACAAAATAAATTTTGTGGGATACTTCAAACAGCGCCATTTAGCCCAACCTAAGCTTTAAGGTCTAGACAACTGACAATTTTTGGGGTAAATTATTTGGGGTAATTTCTTCAAAAAAAAAAAAGGATTACATGAATAAAATCACATCTCGATACTTACCAATAGGATCGGACAGGGTTTTCTTGACATATTGTATGTTTCTAAATACATACATATTATACATAGTAAACATCTAAACTCCGAAACCAAAATTTGTAAATTACACAAATATTTGTTCCGAAACAGAAATCGAACACGAGATCTCAGCGCAGCAGTCGCATACAACACCAGTGCGACACCGAGGCAGTCGTTATAACAGACGGATGTATACTTCTTTAGTCTATTTTTAGGTTAGGTGGCAGAAGGGGAGAGCAAATACGCTCCTCATGAATTTTATTGCTTTTAAAGAATCTGTTAAGGGTGGGCCATTAGGTGCGGCCGCGGTGTTAGCCAAAGTCTGAGCACTGGGACATCTTTCCGAGGAGTTACCCGGGGCGTCCGGCAATAGACAGATAGGCAGGGACCGTGTAGTTTTAGTCTTAGATTTCAACACGTAAATAAAAAAAAGGGTGTGCCATATTTTTTATGTACTCTTTTGCGCTCATACAGACTAAAACCACACGTTGCACTTCCATTTGTCGCGGGTGAATTCTTGAAACGATAACCCCAGGCCTCTCGAGATACTTTGTGCCCAACTGCGGCCTTGCGTCAGATGGTTTGGGAGTTATACCACTTCTTGGGTGGTAGGGGCTAGGACGATTTAACCAATGGACGCGCTTATCTTACCGTTTGCGCCTATACCCCGTTTGCCATTTGCTAAGCATTTCTAGGTAAGAATTTAAACTATCATCAACTATCACACGTTTTCACAGTTACTACGTGATTATAGCGCTTGCAACAGTGCCGAAATATCGGTTGCTCGCGTGTGAAAGTGTACATGGTAAATATCCCGAAAATCAATATTTTACTGCCTAACTTGTCTCTTGGAGGAGAAAGAGTAATTGTACAGGTTATGTTTACCTTCAATGTCGTGGCAGAGTCGATGATACCATAGCATGGGACAATGTTCGCAGGTCATGTTGGGAGACTTCTCTCTGGTCTTCTTGAGGAGCTCAGCATGAGCGATGAAAGCTTGTTTTATGGCTGGAATGATATAAAAAAACTTATTAACTTTAAAAGCACGTAGTTGTGACTCGTCCAACGAATGACTAAGGAACGATTAACGAAGACTATATATTGTGCGAAAGTAGAGGGTAGAAGGACTCCTTCTACCCTCCTTTTTTTTTTACAAATATAAATCTTATACAAACATTTTGAAGACGCTCAAGCCTGTCAAGTTGCTCCTCGGTGAGATTAAGATAGCTGACATCTGCATAATCAAGGATTGGGAGTAAAAGAGATTGTGCGAGCGCAATCTTAGTGGCTGTAGGGAGAAAATTACGTAATCTGCGCAATGATCCTGCAGATGCAAATATTTTGCGCCCAACTTCTTGTAGTTGCTTATCCCAGCACAAAGTCCTATCGATGTGTATTCCCAAGTTCTGAACCGTATCACTTAAATTGATAGGAATACCATCAAAAATAACCTGGGGCAACTGTGTGTAGTCTATACGTGATATTATCCAGGGACTACCCACGATAATGACCTGAGTCTTTGAAGGGTTTACCTGGAGCCCATAATTAAGGCTCCATTCGCATACACGTTCTAAATCCAAATTAATTGTAGCAATTGCTTCCGGCAACTTTTTCAATGGCGCTTGTGTGTATATTTGTAAATCGTCTGCATAAAGGTGGTAGGATGAAACTAATTTTTGGGAGATCGTATTTATAAATATAGCAAAGAGTAAAGGAGATAAAACGCCACCCTGCGGAACACCAGCTGAAATATTACAACAAGAAGACAGGGAATCTTCTATGCGTATACGTTGCCGGCGGCCAGACAGGTAACTTTGAAACCAAGCAATCACCGTAGGAGATATGTTAATAGAGCCAAGTATGCCAAGTAGGATTTCAAAATCCACAGTGTTGAAGGCGTTACTACAATCGAGCAAAGATAATACAGTGACATTGCCGTTTTCCATGCCTGCTCTTATGTCGTCCGTAACATTGACCAGGGTAGTCACAGTACTGTGTCCAGGACGGAAACCAGACTGAAAAGGATTAAGCAAAGAGTTTGTACAGAGGAAAGTATTGAGCTGGTTATAGACAAGGCGTTCAAGAACTTTAGAAAGGAAAGGTAATATAGCGATAGGGCGGTAGTGAGAAAAAGACGATGGATTACCCTTTTTTGGTATAGGTATAATTTGAGCTTCTTTCCAAACAGATGGAAAGAGATTCCTTTCAATAGAAAAATTTAAAATATGAGTCAGAACAGGAAGTATTTGATCAAGGATAGGTATGATCACGTTACGGCTTACACAGTCATTTCCCACTGCATTTGATGTAATTGACATAATGCTCTTCTTAACATCACTATCAGTGAAAGGATCAAAGAAGAAGCGCGGATAATTAGGAGTTGGAAGTAATGAAAGACAGTTAAGTGTGTTTATCTTGGCGGTCCCACCAAAATTGGACGAAGATGAAAAATGCAAATTAAGTGCTTCGAGGTCAACAGTTTTAGGAATAGTATTTTCTTTAGGTTTTCCAACTCCTATACTTTTCAAAAATCTCCATACTTTAGATGGATCACCATTATCAACTGATGCATGAATATACTGGCGTTGTGCATTTCTACACACCTTATTACAGTGATTACGTATTGCGACAATCTTTCAAAATTGGAAGCCGTTGGTCTACACTTATATTTGCATTTCGCTGCAGCTTATTTGCCATTACTTCCTTAATAGCATCAGTGAGCCAAGGAGCAGGCAGATGTTTTATTTTTACGGCACGCGCTGGTACATGTGTATCAAATAATTTTACGATTTGATTATTAAGCATATTGACTTTTTCATCAATGCATTCTGAAGTAAACAAAGGATCCCAGTCAACTTCATTAGCGTCATCACGAAGACCACTGAGGTCCATACCACTAAAATTGCGCTGCCACAAAATTTCACAATTTTGCCTTAGGAGGACGAAGTTTGTAAGAAAGGAAAAGTAGGTCATGCTAAGAAAAGGCGTCAGCATTACATTGACCATGTCTAATAACATGCTGCCTGGATGTGACTAGGATAAGGTCTAAGAGAGATGGTATTCGACCAGGAAAGTGATGAGTAGTGTTTAGAGGAAGAATGGAAAGATTGCATGATTGAGTTAAGCGATAAAGGGAAGAACTGCGGGAGTCATTTTTTATGAGGCAGGTATTGAAATCACCCAGAATGATTGTGTGACTGTAAGAGGGAGTTAAATTTTCTAAAAGACGTTCGAATGATGTGAAATAGTTTTTATGTAACGATGGGCCGTAATAAACACCTAGTAAATCTTTTGAATGATTAAGATCCACTTCCAAAAAGAGATGCTCGCCAGCATTCGGGGGTGGTGGCTGTGCTGACATATCAATGATGTGAAAAGGAATTTGTGTACGTATATATATAGCAACACCACCACCAACCCCGTCGCCTCCACGATCATTTCTTATCAATTGGAAACCTGGGAGTGAATAAGAGGAAGATGAGTGAAATGTCCTAAACCAGGATTCTGAAACAAGAATTGCATGTATGTTTAATGACTGACTGACTGACTGCAATGTTACTGACAACCGGGACCAACGGCTTAACGTGCCTTCCGAAGCACGGAAACGCTCGCAAATGTAAATGCTACGAAGTGGTCACCCATCCGAGGACCCTCAGTGATCGTTTATAGAACACTAAGTACGCGAGACCACGAGCGCTTCTTCATTTTATAGTTTTACCGAATTGACATAACTGTACATATTTTATGATATTTGGTAAAGCGACAAAGTATCTTAAAAGAAGCACGACTGGCGATTCATAACGCAGTGCTAGTGCCAACGTTGCTTTGCGGTAGCAAAACCTGGGTATGTCAGCAGATGCATGAAAGTAAACTAAATGCTGTAACGACGCGATCACTTCGAAAATTGCGAATACGTAACGAATTGATACGCAATATGGCAGGTTTGAATAAAAGTGTCAGCGTTAAGTTAGTTCGGGTTAAGCAGTTAGCTAGTTTGTTTCTTAAGGTTGTAGTTGTAGGGTCTTAATACACCGAAAGAGAAAATGTATACCCACCATTAATGACCTCTTGGGCTACAGACTCACTCTCACACTTGAACACATAGCATGCGTAGCCTTCGTTAGTGTCGCGACACACGAACCCAAAATGTTCCAGGTTTAGACGCCCTAGGACGCAAGACGCAACATCTTTAAACGGCCGGTGCAGAAGAATCTGTTTCCTATCGGGACTAATTAGGCGCAGTTCTGATCGTCCCACCTGAAATAATATAATTCTTTCAAATATGCATGGAAATACTGTCATGATTAAACAAGGAATATTACAATTATAAAAAAATTAGTTATAAATAAATAAATAAATAAATATCCATCACGCCTTATCCCCGAAGGGGTGGCAGAGGCATATTATATGCCCACTTTTCACCATGTGGATTCCTGTCCTACGTAATAGGTGGTGAGCCCATTGCCGTGTTTAAATAGACAGACGCAGGTTGTGGCGACCTGCTGTTGAAGGTTTTCAAGCCGCCCATAAGGCCTTCAACCAGGCTTAACGACTGCCATTTTACTGGCAACCGGGACCAACGGTTTAACGTGCCTTCCGAAGCACGGAAACGCTCGCAAATATAAATGCCACAAAGTGGTCACCCATCCAAGGACCAGCCATAGTGAAAGTTGCGTAACTCAGTGATCGTTTACAGAACACTGAGACCGCGGGCCGCCAGCGCTTCAAAAAATTAGTTTACAATTTAAAAAGGTTTTTTTATTTCCCTGCATTCTTTTGAGAAAAGCACTATATTTGCCTCGGCGGGGATGGCAATTGCCTGTCTCGTATTAGTGAACACACTCATACTCGTCCTGCAATAGCAATTTCAACACGCTTGCTCAAAACGACGTTTTTATTCCACCGATTTCATCCGGCTCATATTCCTTGATATTAAACATCCGTGCTTTTTTGGTAGGATATGCGACCAATTTACATTTCTACCAAAATACAAAATTTTAAGTACGAAGAACAAGCAGAATCAATTTAATTTTCTGTCCCACGTAATAGGTGGTGAGCCATTGCCGTGTTGAAATAGACAGACGCAGGTCGTGGCGACCTGCTGTTAAAATTTTCAAGCTGCCCATAAGGCCTTCTACTCGACTTAATGACTGCCATGTAACCGGCAACCGGGACCAACGGCTTAACGTGCTTTCCGAAGCACTGAAACGCTCGCAAATGTAAATGCCACAAAGTGGTCACCCATCCGCGACCAGCCATAGCGAAAGTTGCTTAACCCAGTGATCGTTTACAGAACACTTAGTCCGTGGGACCACGAGCGCTTTTATTTAAGTATCTGATATAAAAAAAAGTCATACCTGAAACAGCATAGTCCTATTTTGCTCCCCAATCAGCTGAGCTATAGGCGTTTTAAGATTTATAGTTCCAATGGAAGCTGATCTATCTCTTAAAAAATGCTTATTGTTATCTAACATAGTTCTTCTATCAGATATGGCCGGCTTCCGCGTTATCTCCTTGAAATTCAAGGCTGCAGATTTGTTTAAACGTTTTTGTACTTCTTCAGATTCATTTTGACTATCATCTGTGGAAGATTCTGAAAGAACAGGCTGTGAATCTGCTTTTAAATTGTCTTCTTCTCTAACTGTGTCTAGATTATTCTTAGGTACGTTTAAAATTAAAACATTAGGTTCTAATGGCGTTGGAACTGGTTTTTTCAGCTGAGTCTCGCCATAAGCTCTGTCTTTTGTAAATTTGTCAAATTCTGCTTCTATCTTCTTTGGGTCTTTGTTATTAAGGGTCTCGGAGCTGTTCCACGTTTTATCTGGTTCTAAGGGAGTATTTGTGAGGAGTTTTCTGTTGAATAGTTCTAATGGACTTGTAGGAGCTGATTCTTCTTCTACATTTTCTTTCGAGTCGGCGCTATAGATTGAAGTCTGAAAATTTAATTGTATCAAGTTATAATACATACATTCAAACCTTTCTCCAGAACTGTTGCTATGATTTTATCTTCATCTGTGAAACTTTTCTCGGGAAAACCAATAAAATTACCGCAGACAATTTGAAATTCTTTATAAATTTTATTGGTTAGTGAAAAAAGACAACTTGGTACAGGACGGGGATTGAACGCGTGACCTTTGTCTAACCAGGGCAAAGTTCTAGCCATTAAACTACCCGAACCGTACTCAAATTGAAATTCTTCATCATATTTTTATTGTCATTTAAGAGTATAGTATACCAGAGTCATCTATCGAGCTTCTTAACAACTCTGGTTTAAATTAAGAGTGTTACAACCATTTTTAAACATTGATGCGATGAACTCCACTCAATCTATAGATACATTTTTAAAGTAATTAGTATGCTAACTTTCACATAATAAAACCTTTCCGATTTGCTTGCCGGTTTATTTGTCGTGTTCCGAACCGGTTAGTCATGTTAGTAATATAAAACTTTATCTTTAGTTAATGTATGATATTCTGTAAGCGTAACAGCGCTTACAAAATGTCATCTATATGTCATGTTGTGCATGCATAGATGCAAAATAAAGACATATATATTTTATTTTATAATTTAAAGAGGGAGACGCAGTTCACACAGGGCCTTATCACAGTATCATTTCGTCTTACCCCAGTTGACGACAGAAGGCTGTGTCTTCGCACGAGTGCCTTATCAGCTTCGTGTTGAGCGAATTTATGAAGAGCATCGTCAATCAGTGAATCTGGGACTTTGCGTTGAGATATTCTAACTTTGCCTATATATAGCACCTGAAAGCATAGATAATACATAATAGGTGCTTGAAAAATTGTACACATACAATCGTACAACATACATATTGTCACGCCTTTATCCCCGAAGACATTTCACCGTATGCGTTTTGTCCCACGTAACAGGTGGTGAGTCAAATGCCATGTTGAAATGCACAGGGGTAAGCTGTGGCGGCTGCTGTTAAAATTTTTCAAGCTGCCCATAAGGCCTTCAACCAAGCTTAACGACTGCCATTTTACTGGCAACCGGGACCAACGGCTTAACGAGCCTTCCGAAGCACGGAAACGCTCACAAATGTAAATTCCACAAAGTGGTCATCCATCCAAGGGCGAATGTTGATTAACGCAGTGATCGTTTACAGATCACTGAGTAAGAGCAGTCACGAGCGCTTCCGAAAAATTGTCTTGTTTCTAAATTATATAGAGGCAGTTCCCATAAAAATACAGGGATAAAATGTAGCCTAAGTTACTCCTTATAACATCAGATATCTGCCAGTGAAAGACTTGTTAAAATTGATCCAGCCGTTTTAGAGATTGACCGGAACAAACAAACAGACAGATGAATTATTTTTAAATGCTTTTTTATGTAAGTAGGTACCGTATAATACCTATGCATTTAGTGAAAAGTTGTTCATTTGGAATTACAAACAAGCACTTCAGTTATATTTATCTGTATAGATAAAACATAATGATATTATATACATAATGATATTATAGACAATTATACAAAAGGGGTGGTAGACAAGCATACGGAACCTTAATCTAATTGACTGCCTCTGTGGCGCAGTGGGAGTGTATCCGACTGCTACGCATGAGGACGTGGGTTCGATTCCCACCCAGGATAAAACTTTGTGTGATGAGCACGATGGTTTATTCTTGTCTGGGTGTTATTTATCTATAATATGTATGTATTTAAAAATATATAAGTATGTTTATCAGTTATCTGGTTACCATAGTACAAGCTCTGCTTAGTTTGGAATCAGATGGCGTTGTGTGAGTTGTCTTAACAATTTTTATTAATTTTTATTATTTGTGGTTACCTGTTACCGGTCTTTCAGAAAAGACGAATTAAAGTAAAGACTGCCTTACCTCAAAGAAGTGAGAGTCTGAAGCCGCCAGGTCCACGCATAACGAAGTTAAGGTGGAAGCATTGCTGCTACTTCGGACCAGGGGTGGGTGACTCTCGCTAGATCTGGAAATTAATGGTTATAAGTACTTCGGACGCAGCCCATTGGGTACTTAGAATTTCCATGAGAAAGTTTGTATGAACGAACGTATGAATAGCAGGATTTTTTTAATAGCATTTAGTAATGTAGAGAGTAGTAGATACATTCGCATAAATATTTTATTAAAGTGAAAAAAGACGACTTGGTTCGAGACGGGAATTGAACCCGTGACCTTTGCCTAACCAGGGCAATGTTCTAGCCAGTGAACTACCCGAACCGTACCGAAACAAGTTGAAAAGTATTAATCGTAATTTTAAGAGTATGACCAGAGCCATCTATCGATCTACTTTACATCTTTGATACCACTGAATAGTGTTACAACCATTTTTTTAGGTTAGGCAAAGGTTACTTTAATAAAATATTTGTATAAATAGATGTTTATTAGGCTTTCACAATAAAACTACTGAATGGATTTTAATGAAATTTTTGTAATATTATAGCTTACTAGCTGACCCCCGCGGCTTCATCCGTGACATAATATTTGTATGTATTTAAAATTATTTTATAAACTATAAAAAAAACCGTGCTGTTGATTTTTATGATTACTGGTCCGCTCTCCCGAGTAGTAGCGTGATGGTATATAGCCACTAAAGAGTTTTTACATTTGAACCAGTAGTTCCTAAGATTTGCGCTTTCAACCAAACAAATATACAAACTATTCAGCTTTTTGGTATAAATATGGATAGAGGTGAGAGAGTGGATGTTTGTTACTCTTTCATGAAAAACTACTGAATGGATTTTAATGAAAGTCAATTGTAATATAGCTTATAAATCAGAATGGTACAAAAGCTGCTTTTTATCCCGGAAACAAGTTTCTGTGGGAAATGGGCCTCGGCTAGTAAAAAAAAACCAAGCATAAAAACTCTTTACGTTTACTCTAAGTTTTAAACTTAACTTACCTAAATCTTCACGCTATGTCCCTGACGGAGACAGAGAGACCAGATGGCCAGGCTGTGCGATGCATGCATACTTCTATCGCTGCCTCAGATTTATTAATCGCTTCATACATGCACGTCTGGGTATCCGAGTGCTTTTGACCTTTCCGATTTTAAGCAATTATTTCGCAGAATACCCTTATATTGGTGTTTTACAAATGACCCTGTATTCATCGTCAATCGCTCCTCACCAACCAAGGACACCAAACTAACGAAGCACGCCCTTTTCCAACTTATCTCTGACACTTTCATTCAAACCTGCCATATTGCGTATCACTTTGTTACGTATTCGATTAGCCAAAACTGACATAAAAAGTACTTACAAAGTGGAATTGCAGTTACCCGGAAGACATACAGCGGGACCACTCCAGGGCAGATGTTCTGTTGAGGAGTTTTGTTGCTGGAAGCCCACATTTCTGGTGACGGGACCATTAAGCAATGAGTTGGAAGAGGACCGGGGGCTCAGAGCCCCAGGAGACGGCTCCCGCATCTGGCAGAATAACTCTGTCACCTGTAAGAAGAAACATACGACCTATACGAAGAACACTAGAAATTTGGAATGCTCTGCTAGCGCACGTGTTTCTCTTCTCTTATAACCCAGGGTTCTTCAAGCGGAGCGTGAAGAGGCACATCATGGGGCCGCCAGCTTGAGACACTGTTAATAGTCTTGTGGATTGTGACAGTGGCTTTTAATCCGCTAGATGACGGCTTTACATCAGGCGAGCGGCGTCACTTTGGCGAGCTAAATATAAAAAAAAAATGTTAAAATACCTAAGAATGTGTTCAAAAAATTCTATTGAATCACTTACTGGCAGGTAGTGTATTCAATTGCTGTGATGAGATAATAATCAAGTGACAAAACATTATGTCCCTTAATTGCATGGTCAACCTACATTTTATTTTAATTAAATTAGGTGCACTTGCCCGTCCAGTAAGTCTAAATGGAGTGAAGCGTCATTTTCGAGTTCTTTTGTCGATGTTTATTTTTATTTCGGTTATTATACCTTAGTGGATATTTTTCTAAACTATCTATGGCTAAATGTAGTGTTAGGGGTCAAATTTGAACAAAATGTGTTGAGTGGTTTGGGAGCAGTTCGAGGACAAAGCGAAAATCCGAATCTTGGAAAAATGGAAATTTAAAAAGAAAAATGAAGGCTTTGTTTCTGCACGTGCCGTCTGAAGCACGAAAATGCTCGTATAATGAAAATGCCACAAAGCGGTTATCCATCCAGGACCAACCTTATCGAAAAATGCTTAACGCAGTGATCTTTTAAAGATCAATGAGTTAGCAGGGCTACGAGTGCTTCAATAATTTTAAATATTTTTTAAATCCCTTCAATCATGACTACATTATCTTTAAAAACTTGTTATCCAGCTATAGGGTGACAATAATCCCACTAATATTATAAACGCGAAAGTTTGTAAGTATTGATTTTTGATACTCTTTCACGCAAAATATACTGATAGGGTTTTGATGAAACTTTACAATAATATAGCTTACACATTAGAATAACACATAGGCTACTTTTTATCCCGGGAACCAGTTCCTATGGGAAACGGGAACGGGAAAACTTCACGCGCGCGTCATCGTCAACTAGTTTCAATATAAATCAGACAGAACACTGAAGGAAACGCTGTCAGTCGTTTTATTTCCTCTATCAACAAGTGATGGACCTAATCGATAAGTTATATAACTATATAATGAATTCCTCTACAAATAGGGTCGAGGTTAATTTAGGTAAAATAAGGTTAATGTACACATTCAATCACTTCCTTAACTGTTGATGTTGTGTAGGGTTGTGCCGCAACGAGAAATACTAATAATAAATAAATATCGTTGGGACAACTCACACAACGCCATCTGATTCCAAACTAAGCAGAGTTTGTTAATATAGAAGTAGATAAATTACCGCTTTATTATTGCTGTGTTTTTAAAGTATTAAAATGGATATAGTACGGTATCCTTAAGAGATAGACATATACAGTCGCGGACTTTTTTGTGGACCTATATTAGATACACAATTCCACAATACATTGTTTTGTTATATCTCAAAGGGTTTAGGCAGCGTTTTCGTTAAAAGCTCCCATCCGGCTCATTTTTTCCGACACCGCTAATATATATCGTTATAATTAAGTTAATATATACAAAAACTTAACAAAATATACATAAAAACCTTCTATAAGAATCACACTACCTATCTAAACAAACTACATGGAAATTCGTTGCGTAGTTTTAAAGATCTAAGCATACATAGGGACAGACAACGAAAAACGACTCTGTTTTATAATATGTAGTGACATATCTTATCGATCAAATAAATAGTGCTTGACCGTTTTAAAGCGCTTTCTAGCCCATACTGAGCTCAAAATTAAGCTATCCTTTAACTAACAACCAATCAACATACTTATATTTCTAAACTAGGGGACGCCCCACGGGTACACCCACTTTCCCAAGGGCATATGGTGATAAAATCTAGATTATATTACTCCTTATAATATCAGTCCATCATCTTACAGTGAAACCTTCTTTAAAATCGGTTAAACCGTTTCAGAGAATAGTCGAAACAAATAGCCAAACCAGCAACAAAAAAAAAATTATTATTTATTTTTTTATGTAATTACCGTATATACTTTCATGTGCTTTTAATGAAATAAAATAAGACATTCCAATTTTATTTATAGGTATAGATATTGTATGCCTAATCTATACCTTTAAACTAATATAAAAAGCTGAAGAGTTTTTTTGTATGTTGGTTTGTTTTGTTGAACTCGCTAATCTCAAGAACTACAGGTCCGAACTGAATTTTTTTTTTGTGTTGGATATTCCATTTACTGAGGAAGGCTATAAGTTATATAACATCACGCTACTACTCAGGATAGCGGACCAGTAATCATAAATGTCAACAAATCGAGAAAATTATATACATATTTGTAATAGCAACAAGTGACGGGACTAAATGGATGCGACGGGGATTAAAAACATGTCACGGGCGAAGCCACGGGGGTCAGCTAGTATATAATAATAAGTATACAAAATATCCAAAAATGATTCATCGTGTTTTCGATATTCGGCACAGTTTGTGAACTACTACTAAATACGCATGGCGGTACTAGAGTACCGAATACAAATTTACAGTGGGGCAACCCTAGGCAGCAGAAACAATATATAAATTGATCGACCTTGATATTGTTTGTTTACTCGTCAGGTTAATAGATGTCGCTACACCTCATTAGACTATCAAACCGGACCGTAACTAGTTGACCCCCACGGCTTCGCCCGTGACATACTTCGAACCCCCATCGCACCTACTTAATCCCGTCGCTTATTACATTACAGTAATGTCTGAAACTTTGTACGATTTGTTGACATTTATGATTACTGCTCCGCTCCAGGGTAGTAGCGTGATGATATATAGCCAATAGCCTTACTCGATAAATGAGCTATACAACACAAAAAGTTTATTTTTAATTCGGACCAGTAGTTCCTTAGACTACTTCAACCAAATAAACATACAAATAAACAAACTCTTGAGCTTTAATTATTAGTATAGACTAGTTAATGCCCGTGGCTCCGCACGCGTGTTAAAGTTTTCCCGTTCCCGTTTCCGTTCCCGTATTCTGATGTGTAAGCTTTATTTATCTTTTTTAATAGTAGGTATTACTGGCATCAATGGCATTTTAGTTATTATTTTTTTTTAGTTTTATTTGGCATAAATAACAAGACAATTTTGCATGTAATTCGAATTTAACTTGACAAATAACTATTTAATTATTGTGACAATCCCTTAAATTTTAATTTTATTACCTTTTATTATATTTTGATTGACATTATTAATTTGTTTAAATTGTTTTATTTTGTTTTTGCACACCATAGCTATGGTAGAATGTAAGAGACTGGACATAATATTATCGCCTTTAGACAACTACATTCTGGCAATAAACATATTTCATTTCATTGTAAAGTTTCATCAAAATCCATTCAGTACATATTGCGTGAAAGAGTAACAAACATCCATATTTACAAACTTTCTCGTTTATAATATTAGTAAAATATAACATGTGTGTATAATTGTATACTCTATACAAGTGCGTCATGTATCATTTAATGGTTTAGTAGATACAATTTTATGACTGACTCTTATCTCGGAGTTTAAAATCATTTTATGCTTATATATACTCGTATTAGCATGTTGAATGAATGCATGTTGGTATAAATATACCATAGTTTGTAGGCAATTATGATTACTGCTCCACTCCCATGTAATAAGCATTATTATATTACAGCCTTCTTCAACAAACTGACTATACTAGCGGCACGCTATGATGGCCGTTTTGACATTAGTTTTTTCATGAAGTTTCGTTTTAATTTTAATTACATTTTATTTGTAGAAATATGTGAATAGTCGACCACATTAGAGGGTATTTATACTACGATAGAAAACAGATTACTTATGTAATACAAGTAAAATATCATCACTATTGTAATATATCAAAACGGCCATCATAGCGTGCCGCTAGTATAGTTTTCTAATTTTAAAAGATTTTTTCTTAGAGAATGAGTACCTAGTTCATGAGATTGACGCGATCCAACAAAGAAACTGCTTTCTGAACCCTAGTTTAGAAAAGTCTTATAAAATGGCCCAGTCAATGCGTCCGTATGTCTGTACGCATCTATTTCTCAGGAAGCATAAGAGATAAAGACAAATAGTTTTTGGCATTCGATTCAGGACACCAAGAATACGTGCATAAGCGATTTTTAAGTTTCTACCACGTGCGGTTTTGGACTGGTTTCGGCTTAGAAGTTGTCTCATTCCTTCGCTACGATCACAGATAATATAATATAATTCTTATCTACCATAGAGAAGAGCGCGTTACTTATTATTAATATTTTATCTTGTAGGTTGAAAGAAGAAGAACCAGAGTACGCAGGTAATAAGGGAAACTTCTTTACGACTTGTTTTTACAGCTATAAAATTTTTCTCATACGTCAATAAAGAAGTTTCACTTGAAAATAACATGGCGCGTAACCGAAAAATGTGTCTAATTTTTTCTACAGCTTTAAAATTTTTCTTAACGTTGATAACGAAGTTTCACTATAAATATATACATACATATTGACACGCCTTTATCCCCGAAGGGGTAGGCAGAGGCATACTATACGCCCACATTTCCACGTGCCCTTAAGTGTTTTAAGACTTCAACTAGGCTTAACGACTGCCATGTTACTGGCAACTGGGACCAAGGGTTTAACGTGCCTTCCGAAGCACGGAAACGCTCGCAAATGTAAATTCCACAAAGTGGTCACCTATCCAAGGACCACCTATAGCGAATGTTGCTAAACGCAGTGATCGTTGGCAGAACACTGAGTCAGCGGGTCCACGAGCAATTCTAAACTATAGGTATATAATTACGTCCATTATACCTTGACAGTGGAGCCTTTATTTACGTGTGCAATCCTCATGGACGCTACGCTCCTAACCACGAAAACCACATGGTACCCTTCCAGCTGCCTATAGTGCCTTCGGAAGGATAACCACAGAGCTCTCGACGGGCCTCTTCGTTCGGGTGTCATTCCACTTTTTTGAGGGGGAGGGGTGAAGGGCATGCATGTAGCTATCACACCATGTCACCGTCTAGAGTCTGCTTCTTCCCGGCGGTGTCAGTTAGTTGACAAAAATAATGTACTGAATGGGGTGGGGGGGGGGGGGTGAAGGGAGTGCATGTGGCTATCACACCATGTCACCGTCTAGAGTCTGCTTCTTCCCGGCGGTGTCAGTTAGTTGACAAAAAAAGTGCTAATTGGGGAGGGGGGGGGGAACGATGAAGGGCATGTGGCTATCACACCGGGCGCGTTCCACTAAACGCCCACAATGGTCGTAACACCCAATGTATCGTTCCACCTAAAACTCGCGGTCGTGGCGAGCCATCTTATGACGTCACTGTTCGCGAACGTATGTCGCCCACTTCGCCCACAAATTATAGGTGGGTCCAAGAGGGCTTACAGCGCTCAAGATGTGCGTTCCACTTATAAACTTTTATCCACAACGCCCCCGGCCCATTTACGTTAGTGTAATGGCAATTTCAGCGGTCGCGGTCGTGGGCGTTGCAGGCGATAAGTGTAACGCGCCCACCATGTTACCGTCTAGATCCTGCTTTTTCCCGCCGGGGTCAGCTGGTTGACACATGTAAACACACAGGTGAGAAATAAAACTTCTTTACGACATATAATTCTTCTACTATTTACAACTTCACGAAAAGTGGTAGATAAGGCTTACGCATACGTCGATAAAGAAGTTTCACTTCAAAACAACATGGCACGTAACTGAAAAACAGGACGATATGATAAAATTTCTCTCATACGTCGATAAAGAAGTTTCACTTCAAAAATAGGACATTTTTAGAGTAATAGTGACTTGTGCTAACATAAAATAGAATAATTGAAGTCAACATGACTTCCATTCTTTTATTAACTTGAACAGCAATTTATCGTAATAACAATTATTTTATTTGTGACTCTACCTAACCTATGTTTACATCCTATCCTATTGTGTCTTCAATAATGAGTTAACATAACAATGAATAAGACGTGTTCTGTGTTGATTGTTACTGTAGGCATAACAGTGGTTACATCATCTGACTGATAACACGTGACGCATCATTCGCCGCGTCTATTCGGCCTAACCTAACCTCTATACTTACTAATATATAAAACTGAAGAGTTTGTTTATTTGGTTGAACGCGATAAAAAATCATTTTGTGTTGGATATCCCATTTATTAAGGAAGGTTATAGGCTACATATGATCACGCTACTATCCAGGAGAGCGGAGCAGTAATCAAATATGTCAATAAATCGGGCAAATTAATACACATTTTTGTATAATTAAAACAAGCGGGATTAAATTGATGCGACGAAGGTTCAAAATATGTCACGGGAGAAGCCGCGAGGGTCAACCAGTACGTCATACACATTTATACGCGACTAGCTGACCCGCCCGGCTTCGCCCGTGACATACTTATAAACATTTTCCAAATTACTTGATTACTTTTCCGCTCTCAAGTAGGTACTACGCCCGCGCCCGCACAGCCCGGTCGAATTTTTGTTACACGATATTAATTTCTTTGCGCATTTTTTTGATATTGCCATATCGCCTAAGATATTCATTTAATTGGCAAAGTGGAAAGGAACAAAATAATCATCATAAAATGCTGAAACCAACTAACATATTAAAAAGGATAAGCATTTATAATGTTTTTGTGTAAATAGCCATAAAATTACCGCTTTATTATTGCTGTTTCAAAAATGCAGACACCGCCAACATATATCGTTATAATTAAGTTAATGTATACAAAAACTTAACAAAATATACATAAAAACCTTCTATAAGAATCACTCTATCTATTTAAAAAAACTGCATCGAAAGTCGTTGCATAGTTTTAAAGATCTAAGCATACATAGGGACAGACAGCGAAAAACTACTTTGTTTTATAATATGTAGTGAAGCAGACACGATTAACAAAAAGACTAAAGGTATGATATTTCGAAAAAAATTCAAATACCTCTGCTCAATCTGTACACTCAACTCTTGCATGCAATTTGCAAATGTAGTAGAGTAGTATCTGGTTCACATAAGGACGGTACATTGCAGACGAGAGTCTTTACAATAATGCGTGTATTTAATTTCTACGTGCAATTTGTGTCTTGTAATAAATACCTATACATCACAAAAACCGAAGTCACTTTCTACTTATATTCCGCTATTTCGATTAAATTAATAAAAAAGTTGATCAAAAAAAATCAAAAGTATTTTTATTCTTGTAGACTAGAGCTATTCTAGTTGCCAGTTCCAAGGGCCGCCTACCCTTCATGAAGATCTTTCATCTTCAAGAAACTGGTATAGCTTGCAATAATTAACTTCCACTACTTATCGGTTTGGTTCATAGAATTCTTCAAATTCTGTTTATCAGAGGTAGTCAGAGAGGTCAGATCTCCAGGCATATCGATCCATGCATACTTTTTTCGCTTCCTGTCGATTCATTAATCGCTTCATATAAGCACGTCTGGGTATCCGAGTACTTTTGACCTTTCCGATTTTGAGCAATCTGCTCACGTATCTTTATATGTAAGTCTGTATTTTACATATATATATATTGCACCGAGTAATAAAAGTAAACACATCCAAGTAGTTGACAAAAATTCCAAAAGACCGAAAATCTGCGACTTATCATCCGCCAGATATGTAACTATCCTAACTAATGGTAAGGTTATAACAGTAACTGTCATTAAACACATCTGTATATCTTCATTGGGTATTATTTATGCAGTGTTTTGATGACCACGGCACTGCAGTGCGACTACTGAGAAAATGCTAATGAAGATATAAAATTTCCTATAATCTACTAATATTATTTTGGATACATTTTTAAAGCAATTATTATGCAAAAATTCTTATAATTATTATAATAAAGTGAAAAAAGACAATTCGGTTCGAGACGGGGATTGAACCCGTGACCTTTGCATTACCAGGGCAATGTTCTAGCCACTGAACTACCCGAACCATATCGAATCAAGTTGAAATTCTTCACCATATTTTAAATAAAAAATAAATAAATAAATATCCATCAAGCCTTATCCCCGAAGGCGTGGCAGAATCATATTATATGCCCACTTTTCACCGTGTGAATTCCTGTTCCACGTAATAGGTGGTGAAATAGACAGACGCAGGTTGTGGCTACCTGCTGTTGAAATTTTCAAGCCGCCCATAAGGCCTTCAACCAGGCTTAACGACTACTTTTACTGGCAACCGGGACCAACGGCTTAACGTGCCTTCCGAAGCACGGAAACGCTCGCAAATATAAATACCACAAAGTGGTCACCCATCCGAGGACCAGCCATAGTGAAAGTTGCGTAACTCAGTGATCGTTTACAGAACACTGAGACCGCGGGGCCACGAGTATTCCACCATATTTTAATCGTCATTGACCTTGACTGACATCAAGAGTATGACCAGAGCCATCTATCGAGCTACTGAACTAATATTATATTGGCCGACCGATTACGTTACGAAGTGATACGCAATAAGGTTTGAATGAAAGTGGAGTAGGCTGGAAAAGGGCGTGCTCCATTTGTTTGATCACGTCAAATGAGTGTGGAACGATTGACGAGAAGTATCTATTGTGCAAAGGTGAAAAGCACTCGTAAGCTATATAGTAGCTTATACATTAAAATTGGATTAAGCTACGTTTTATCCCAAAAACCAATTCACTGTGGGAAACGGGAATGGGAAAACTTATTCACGCAATATCAACTAGTAGTAAATAATTTTAAAAAGTTATTAGTAGGTATGCTATGCTTAATATATCATAAATTTATGTGGAAAAATATTTACGAGGTTGAGCGGGATTTCAACCCGAGTCCTTGCCCAATTCGGGAGCATCATTTTGAGCCGCTAAGCTACGGCCCATGTTCGAAACTAATGAAATTTTCCACTTTATACTTAAACGTCGCTCTAAGATATATTAGGGCTGTATTCCAGAACGTTTCTCAATACTCAAGAAACACTTGAGAGTAGTATTATAAGGCGAAAACTAGCCTTATTTCTTGAGTATTGAGAAACGTTCTGTAATACGAGTACGGCCCTAAGTGCTACGTGGATTCGAATTGTCAACGACTTTGACAATTTGAATTGTTAGTCACGCCATTTTCTACAAGGAGTTGCAGAGGCATACTATACGCCCCTCATTTCACCGAAAGCATTTTGCAGGCAACAGGTGATGAGCCTATACTAGCGGCAGGCTATGATGGCCGTTTTGACGTTTTTCCTTTAATGAAGTTTCGTATTAATTTTAACTACATTTTATTTGTAGAAATATTTATTTATTTATTTCTTTTGCAGAAGGCTTACAGACTAATAGTTATATAGACTACTTAATTATTAAATTGACAATTCGCTAACAACAAGCCTCCGTATATAAGATACCTAACTAATCAAAATTCTAAGATATATTAGGGCCGTATTCCAGAACGTTTCTCAATACTCAAGAAACACTTGAGAGTAGTATTATAAGGCGAAAACTAGCCTTATTTCTTGAGTATTGAGAAACGTTCTGTAATACGAGTACGGCCCTAAGTGCTACGTGGATTCGAATTGTCAACGACTTTGACAATTTGAATCCACGTAGCAGATAAGATACCTAACTAACTAACTAACTAACTATCTTCACGCTGTATTCCTGACGGGGTAGTCAGAGGGGACAGATCGCCAGACTTCGCGATTCATGCATACTTCTTTAGCTTCTTCAAGATTCATCAATCGCTTCATACACGCACGTCTGGGTATCCGAGCACTTTTGACCTTTCCGTTTTTGAGCAATCTGCTCACGTGGTCTTTATATGTCAGTCTCGGCCTACGGCCTAACCTGACTTCTTCTACCCTCTGCTTTCGCACAATATATATTCTTTGTCAATCGTTCCTCAATGATTCGTTGGACGTGTCCAAACTAACGGAGCACGCCCTTTTCCAGCTAACGCTGACACTTTCATTCAAACCTGCCATATTGCGTATCACTTCGTATCATATAAGATAAAATATGTAAATAGTTATACAATACATACATTAGTACTTTATTATTAGTATAGCCTTTATTTATCCATCAAATACATTCCAAAAAAATTACAAAGTTAAACTTAAATATTTTAAAAGTATTTTTCATCGAGGATCCCACTTTTTTATTAAAGGCTGACGTTTTACTTATCCTGTCTATACCTGCTATTTCTTTTACTACATATTCCCATCTCTCAATCGGCCTGCCTCTGCTCCTTTTTCATATTGGACCTTCCATACCGTGGTAATTTATGACCACTTTTTGTCTAAAGACCTTAAACATTAGTACATTAGAGGGTATTTATTCTACAGTAGAAAACAGAGTACTTATGTAACAAGTAAAACATCATCACTATTGTAATATGTCAAAACGGTCATCATAGCGCGCCGCTTGTATAATGCTATGTTGATATGTGTCAAGCCGCATAAGGCCTTTAACTTGGCATAACGACTACTATGTTACTAGCAACCGGAACCAACGAGCATGGATACGCTCGCAAATGGAAATGCCACAAAACGGTCACCCATCTGAGGAAAATCCACAGCGAAAGATGCTTACCGTATTCATCGTTTAGAGAACACTGAGTTAGCGGGCCTTGAAAGTTTGTTATATTGTAAGCCATACCTACATACTAAAAGAGCATCCATTGACTTTCTTGCCAGATTCTTCTTCTTCTTCAAGGGTAGGCTGCCCTTAGAACTGGCAACTAGAATCGCTCTAATTTTGATATGAATTTAAACACATCATTGATTCTGTTTTTTTTTGTATAAATTCATTACTATATAATTGGTCAAATATCATGTTAATCAAACTAATGTAATAACTGGCGGTTAGAAAAGAGTGGCCATGAGTTTTATTGCCAGGTTCTTCTTGCTCTACATATTGCGTATCGGGCAGTAAATGTAAAAGCAATAATCTTGAAGTTGATAAGTGTAACTTTGCGACCTACATGAATAAAGATTCATTTTCAAAGCTTCAATGGTAACTATTTTTCATCAGCTGACAGTGTATAAGCGGCTTCTTTTCCGCGTTACCCTAATGGTACTTACGTGCTTAACCCCACAAAGGCCCTTCATATAAAAACCAGTTTCAATACCAAATTACACCATACCAACAGTACAAAGTGCAAAATCGTTGTAAACAGTTCAAACAAATTAATTACATACGAGTACAACACTAGTTGTCAAACAAGTTTTTAAGTAAAAGAGATCTATTGTATTATACAAATTGACGCGCGCGGTTATTCGTTCCCGTTTCCCACAGGAACTTGTTCCCGGGATAAAAAGTAGCCTATGTGTTATTCTGATGTGTAAGCTATATTTTTGTAAACTTTCATCAAAATCCATTAAGTAGATTTTCGCGTTTATAATATTAGTAGGATTATAAAGAATGTATATTATGCGAAAGTAGAGGGCAAAAGGTAGAGGGTAGGCCGGGTCCGTATTGGGTTGCATAAATTGAAGAGGCAGAATTTAAAACTACATAACATTTTTTGGCATACTCTTCGTTTCGCATAACGTTCAAACAGAATAAATAATCAGGCATACTTTATTTTCCCATAACTTCTTTTATATTAAAGATATAACCAGCATAAATGTTCACGCAAGTTCGCGTAATTTTTTTTACCATTACGATTACTAATCATAACATTTATTGGCATCCCACTCTATGGCATAAAGATTACAAGTCATACATAATACATATATACCATAATGTTAACGGGTAAATATTTTTATTTTTACTTATATCTAAGCTTGAACTGTCTAAGATTGAAATGCCGACTGATTAAAAATGTCGATAGTCACTATACTGAAGTTCAAAATGTTAACACTAATACTTAATAGAATATAGACTATAATATACTATTTTACCAGATTAAAACGAGCGATTCAGTACTGGCGCATCGCCGGCCGCCACCGCGGCACGCTCGCTGTACTCGCTCGGCTCGCGCGTTGTGCTCACAAGTAACCTAACACTCCTCTTCGCGTCGCTCTTCGTCGTACCTATCTACGACTTTGCCCAAGACTAGCCTAAGTTAATAACACTTTCAAAATATCGTTTATTATTATGATATCATCAAATACATGAGATGATTATTTACAATTGTGTCTTATCATTTCTAAAATATTCTTAGTCAAATTTACTATTCATTTATGACAATAAAACGGTTATGCATACCTCCATTATGCGTTTTGTACTTTATGATAAAATTATCTTTAGGCGTATATCAATCGCTTTACATGTATGCTGATTAAAATTATGTTAAAGAAAATAAGAGAAAGTTATGCCAATAAAACCAATCTGCGTTTATAACACTCTGCCAATCATAATTTATACGAGAAAATTTTATGCTGAAACTGTTATGCCAAACTACATTATGCTGAAAAATATTATGCGATCGAAAGGGCTCCCGGGTAGGCCGAGACTTACATATGAAGACCACGTGAGCACGCCAGCGGCTTCTCCCGTGTAGAGAAGTTTTCCCGTTCCCGTTTCCAACAAAAGGTTTTGATCAGTATTAGAAACAGGATCGATTGATATTAATAAAAGTTTTTATGCAAAATGGCTATTTTCTTGCTAACTGTAATTTTTTTTGAAAATCTGTGAATGGTTAATTAAATTGCAAAAAAAATATGGATAGTCTCCTAAGACTTTTTCGTGTAGCTGCAACGGATAAGAAACTTCCCCTTAGTGCCCCGCTAAAAGTTTCCATCCTGTATACTGCCTATGGCGTAGAGAAGTTTTCCCGTTCCAATTTCCCATAGAAACTTGATCCCAGGATAAAAAGTGGCCTAAGTGTTATTCTGATGTGTAATTTCATGCTTTGCGGCAACCATCGTGCTACGTGGGTAACAAATGACTGGCCATGCCGTTCTCACCTGATGCAGGTAAGACGGGAAATCCCAAGAATTGTTAGCTTAACCTCGTTGGGGGTGACAAGCTTGCCGATGATCTCACTACTAGGGTTGTCAATGACCGTGCAAAACAGAAGTAAGAAAGCGGACCCTGCCCGGACACGAACCCTTTGCGTTACACCGCATGCAATTCTATTAGTTATTTTACTTGGCAGCAAAACAAATATCTTTTTGGCGTTATGCCAACGGTTCAAGAGCACGCTTTCGTATTTTGGTCAACCGTTTCTGATGTTTAAACTGCACGTATCTTTCTCAACATCGGAATAACCCCCCTGCTGGGAATGTACCTCGGCAAAGGACCAAACAGTCAATTACTGTTGAAATTAAATTCCGATTAAAAGATCGTTTCTGACGAATCATAGAAACCTGGAAAGTTCTATTAGTTCACGTGTTTCCCTCCTCTTACAACCCCGGTCTATTCAATCGGAGTGATAAGAGACATTTCTTCTGCCAATAGGCCCTTAACCTATTGATAGTGGTAATACAGAACAGATGTAGGATGTCTGCCCCGCGTATCCATCTTAGACGCGGGGCAGACACAAACAAAATGTTTAGAAAGACGAGATGTCGAGGCAAAGCACACAGCGCAGACACGATCCTTTCGTGTTTGCGTCCTATGGTAAAACGCATAAAATAACAGGGTGCAAACGCAATTGGAAGGGAACAGGCGAGGGAAGCGCAAGAAGAAATGTGGGTGGGATACCGGCCGGGTCTCTCGCATCGCTCTCACACACAGACAGTCATAGCGTCTTCTTCGTTCGTGACGTCTTTTCTACATGTTTTAAAGAGCCCCGTCTGTGCCCTGTCTGCGTCATATCCTCGCCTTGCGTCTTATCTATATATCCAGTTCCTTGGAAAGCACTCAAAGACGACGTCCATGGTTGTAAATAAATAAATAAAAATAGATGGGACAACTCACACATCGCCATCTGATTCCCAACTAAGCAGAGCTTGTATTATGTTAACCAGATATCTGATAAACATACATATATTTTCTAAATACATACATATTATAGATAAATAACACCCAGACACAGAATAAACCATCATGCTCATCACACAAAGTTTTATCCTGGGTGGGAATCTGGTGGGAATTATTGGGGGCTTGTGCATCTGCCATGCAATGAGGCCCCCTAAATGAGCCGCTTACAACTCGGTTGGGTTATTACCGTAAGTGGCAATGATGCCCTTCAATAAGAAGAGACTATGATAGGCTTTCGTTTCCAGTGTGCACCACCTAGAACTTCCCAAACCCACTCACTGAGTGGAATGTATGTTGCAAGTGAAATCACGATAAATTAGAAAAAAATAATAATCACACACGGATCAACTGAATTTGATGAGTTTTTTGTTTGAAAGCGAACGTGGTTAATCTTAAACTAATTAGACATTACCAGAAGTAGTAACCTGCTTAGAATCTATGATGTCACACACACACAACGCGAATCAATATTAAAACAGACGCTGAATTGATTTGTAAGTTAAAAAAATATATGTTATGTCCTTATTTTGCATAGACCATTTTAATTGCGCCTACGAAATGCCATACATTAACTAAATATAAAGTATTACGAGTATATTAATAACGTGACTACCTAAGAAGAACCTCTCCTTCTAGCGGCTGGCACCCCTCGTGTTCCAGGGTGTCATTTAGTGCCCGCTCGACCGCTCTCTACCCCCTCTGTTCTGGACATTTGGACACAGCTTGAAGCTGGCACAGGCTAATCTCCTCCGGGAAATTGTGGGGGGCAGCACATCTATCTCCCCGCGGAGAGCCTCATATTGAGGGGTTCCCTAAGCCGGGCTGCGGTGAATAGTCCTCAGGCGCTTCCTGCGATTTGGTTGGGAAGAAGGCGAAACACCGCGGGGTTTAGTGGGTAGGACGGTCTACAACAAAAAATACCTGAGATTAAACGGCAAGAAACTCTGAACCTGCCCATTGATATTTAATGTTTATTAAGAGGTAAAGTTATTTTACCACTTACTTATTCTATTAATCGAGACAGCAGTCGCAAATCCAAAAGTTTAAGGATCATTAAATTGGCATATTCTTGAGTAATGGTGTACCCGTTAAACTAACACGAATTTGTTTAACGAGTATGTAGATAATATATAGATTACTAGTTTTATTTGCACAGTTTTAGTTCTTGTAGGAATACGAATCCGCGAAATATAGCCTAGGTTACTCCTTATAACATCAGCTATCTGCTAATGAAAATACCTGTTAAAATCAGTTCAGCCATTGCAAAGATAAGCCGAAACAAACAGACAGATTGTGAAATATGTGCATTTAGTGAAATTGCTGTAAATGTATTTTTGGCAGTAAGAAAGAAAGAAAAATATTTATTGTCAAAAGCACAGGTTAACTAAACAATAACAGTGTTTACATATACGTACATTGCATTAAAAATAACAAATTGAATGACCTCAATACTTACTCGACTGCCGTTTGGGTCTCACTCGAACACATAAGTTATAAATTATTAACATATATATAGGTATATAACATATATTATTAACATATATCTACATTATGTTCAACAAAGTCGTGTTAGCTATACAGATCATCATTTAATATCATTATCATTAACTAGAACATTCACGGTTTTTGAGCGGTATTTTTATTACTAATAATTAACAGATGGTTTTATTTGTTAAAAAAGCTGCCATTGGAATTAGGTTTTGAGAATCAATTAGATTCAGGACATCAATCAAGGTTGATTCTAAATAACATTAAATTGACTTATTAGTCGTACTATAAATATATTGTTGGGACAACTGACACAACGCCATCTGATTCCAAACTAAGCAAAGCTTGTACTAGGGTAGCCAGATAACTGATAAACATACTTATATATTTCTAAATACATACATATTATAAATATATAACACCCATTGTTGTGCTCATCACACAAAGTTTTATCCTGGGTGGGAATCGAACCCACAACCTCTAGCATAGCAGTCGGATACACTCCCACCGCGCCACAGAGGCAGTCAAACTAATACTTTTTTAATTAGAATTCAGGCGGTTATCCTTGGAGCGGCGAACGGGAGTCTAAGGGGGACGCAAATCTGACAAGGAAACTTGGAATGGGTAGTGTGTATATACCTACATATATGTGTGTATGTATGTATTTATGTATATATTGTATGTATTTATGTATGTATTGTATGTATTTATGTATGTGTGATGATGACTTGGAACGTTTTAGGTAAAATTATTACATTTATTAGTTATGCATGTTCCATATAAAATTTAAAACACTAATTGCTACCAATTTCCCAAGTGATCCTTACAATGTTCTCCATCCAAAGGTTGCCTGTAAGAGATTGCTTTTTAGCGATAAGGCAGCCTTTTGTACATTTATAAGACTGTAATCTCTTAACATGAGTGTTTGTTATGGATGTGCAATAAAGTTTATTCTATTCTATTCTTGGTGGTGGAACGATTGCGGTGATTTGGTCGAGCGCATGGACTAGGTTAATTACCTGGGCCCCAATTCTCGACCATACGACTTGAAAGACGGAAATTTGCGTGTGAAATGTCATTTGTTTCATATCTATAAACGGTGTAATAAGAGACAAAAGACATTTCACCAGTAAATTTACGTCTACGCTTTCGAGTCGTATGACCGAGAATTGGGGCCCTGAGATCTGTATTGCGCAATGCAGCCGCGTGGTCCTAGTGCCGAGAGATGACTGGTGTCATTTGTGACCAAAAAATGCCGATCCGGTTGCAGGTACAGGTCTATAAAACCATCATTAAACCTGTCATTTTACATTGCAGTGAGACGTGGCCAATGTTGGAGCGACACAAGCAGCAGCTGCGTGTCACGGAAATGAAGATGCTGCGGTGGATGCGTGGAGTCACGCGGATGGACCGCGTGAGGAACACTTGTATTCGCGGCAGCCTTCACGTCTGTGACATACATGCATACATTTTGTCACGCCTTTATCCCCGAAGGGGTAGGCAGATTCATGCTATACGCCCACATTTCAGCGATTGCAATTTTGTCCCACGTACCAGGTGGTGAGCCCATTGCCGTGTTGAAATGGACAGGTACAGGCTGTGGAGACCTGCTGTTGAAATTTATGGGTGGTTTATTCCCTAAATAAATGGGTGCCACGAGTCTAGCATCTGAAGTTATATCACAAGTCTTGTAGGTCCAGAAGGTGCACCTCAAACTACGTAATTTATTGTGTCATTTGAGGTTTAGTTTGTTTGAGACCTTGAATGTCTACTTGTCTACACTTAATGAGGTAAGTGCGATAATTAGCACCATGTATTGATAAAAACTAGTTATTAAATAACGAGGGTTTATGTGTGAGTTGACTCCTCTGATCTGGAAGCGCTTGTGGCCCCGCTGACTCAGTGTTCTGTAAACGATCACTGCGTTAAGCAACATTCGCTATAGGTGGTCCTTGGATGGGTGACCACTGTGTGAAACTTCCATTTGCGAGCGTTTCCGTGCTTCGGAAGGCACGTTAAGCCTTTGGTCCCGGTTGCCAGTAAAATGGCAGTCGTTAAGCCTGGTTGAAGACCTTATGGGCGGCTTGAAAATTTTCAATAGCAGGTCGCCACAGCATGCGCCTTTCCATTTCAACACGGCAATAGGCTCACCTTCTGTTACGTGGGACGAAAATGCATACGGTAAAATGTGGGCGTATAGTACGCCTCTGCCTACCCCTTTCGGGGATAAAGGCGTGACAATATGTATGTATGTATGAATGACTCCTCTAGAAATAGGTGTGAGGAGTCCACCGAGATCTCCGACTATAGCTCGCAGAGTAAACACTGCACACACCTTCGGCCGCCGCATTCTGGAGAGGAAACCTCGACTCGGCAAACGAAAGATACCTACTAGAGAGAAACCTACGTCCAGTCCGGCATGGAACTGGCAAGGAAACTAAATCACTACACATTATAAAACAAAGTCGATTTTCGCCGTCTGTCCCTATGTATGCTTAAATCTTAAAAACAAATTTGGATGCAGTTTTTTTAAATAGATAGAGTGATTCATAGGGAAGGTTTTTATTTATAATTTGTTAAGTTTTTGTAAACATTAACTTAATTGTTACGTGGTGTCGGAAAAAATAAGCTGTCTGGGAGCTTTTAACAAAAAAACTGCCTAAACCCATTGAGATATAATATCTAATATAGGTCTACAAAAAAGTCCGCGACGGTATATGTCTATCTCTTAAGGATAACATACTCAATCGATTTTAATACTTAAAAAAAACAGCAATTATAAAGCGGTAATTTGAAGACTATTTACACAAATACATTAATAATCCTTATCATTTTAAATATGTTAGTTCGCTTTAGCATTTTATGAAGATTATTTTGTCCCTTTACACTTAGCAAATTAAATAAATATCTTAGGAGATATCGCAATATGAAAAAAATGCGCAAAGAAATTATTTCGTGTAACCATAATTCGACCGGGCCGTGCGGGCGTAGGTAGGTACTGGAGAGCGGGAAGTAATCAACGAATTTGGAAAATGTTCATACATTATTGTGAAATTAATAATCGACGGGATTAAATGGGTGCCACGGGGTTCGAAGTGTGCGGTAGTTAAGTCGCCATAATAATCAACATTATCCATTGTCTTTTCATATATGTATATTGAGTGAGCATGATGCTACGATGCGTAGAGTTTTAGGTAAATATTTATAGGTGCATAACCATCTTCATTAGCTTCGAATATAACTTCCAGTATTTGCTTACGAAATAGTTTAAACCTTAAATGGAATAAATCGATCTCACAAAATTAGTTATTGCAACATGTCCCTAAGCGACTGATGGTGGAGTTTGGGAAAATTTGGTATTACTATAATCTACATCAAGTAATTGTGTGTGTGTCTAAACTAAACCAAAACAATTACCGGTTGTAATTAATGCTAATAATAGTATTAGCATAAATTTAAACCAGTAATTGTTTTGTATAATATAATTTAATAATAACTATTTTAAATTACGAAAGCAGAAGACATGAACCAAATCCAGGGGAGGCAGTGTCCCCCTGCCCTCCCCTGGGTACGCCCATGAGTAACCATTTTTGATCAGATGACCCGTAAGCTTGTCTGCCACTTAACTATCAATCTATCTTCACACTGTATCCCTGAAAGGATAGTCAGAGAGGAGAGATCGCCAAGTTTTGCGATCTTTCTGTTCCAGCAGATTCAATAATCGCTTCATACGTGCACGTCTGGGCTACCGTCTACTAGCGGCCACGGTACTGGCGCGGTACGTGTTAGTAGAATTCTATCTGCCGATAGATACTACGAGTATACGTCTATTGGAGTACGATTGTAATAGTAGACTACGAAAAACTGTCAAAATTGTACCGGTGTCTTTCTTCTGAGCGACGATTTGTATTCTCTTCTGACGCGATTGAATTAGTAGAATTGTCCCCCTGGTCACGTGGTCTTCGTTTTGTAAATCTTGGTTACATACGAAGTCTTGTCTAACACCTCAGTAGTATAAAAAGGCACTATTTACTTGGAAACTAGAGATGTAACAACTTGTTATCAATATTAACAACTGACAGTATAGACTCTATACTGTCAGTTGTTAATATAGAGTACAATACTCTATAATATAGAGTACAATACTCTATAATATAGAGTACAATACTCTATACTATAGAGTACAATACTCTATACTATAGAGTATTGTACTCGTTTATTGTAGGTGACAATATCATGTAGCGACTGCCGCGCTGAGGTCCCGGGTTCGATTCCTGAGTCAGAAAAAATATTTGTTTGATCCACAAATGTTGCTCTCGGAGTTTGGGTGTTTCCGATTTATAATATGTATGTATTTAGAAATATATAAGAATGTTTATAAATTGTCTAGATCCCATAGAAAAAGTTTATAGCTTAGTTTGGGCTAGATGGCGCTGTGTGAAAATTGACAATCAATAATTAATATTTATATAAAGAACGGATAAAACAGATATTGGATGCCAAAACATCGCCATTTCTATTGATTCGATACTGAATCATTGATTTAAAAGCCACATGGCATTATACCAATCAATGTGCGAAGATTTTATCATTTAACAAACCGCACATGACCTATTGAATAATAAATATCGTATTATCATAATATTAGTAGCAAACGCCCGTGGATTCGCTCGTGTGAAACTTAGCACGTGAAGTTGGATAAAAAACTGTCAAATCAAATTTATATTATCTATAAGTACTAATATTATAAAGAGAAAAGATTTGTTAGTTTGTCTGTAATAAATAGGCTCAGAAACTACTGGACAGATTTTAAAAATTCTTTTACCATTAGAAAGCTACATTCTTCGTGATTTTCAAAAAGTTTTGGGTTCTGTACGAAATATTGATTTGAAAATATTACTGCGCGGGCGAAGTTGCGGGCATCAGGTAGTAAGTATATAAATGAAATAAGTATAAAAATCGATTTAAATGAAGTGTTTACCCAGATAAGTAATAATCTTTACTAATATTATAAAGCTGAAGAGTTTGTTTGTTGGGTTGAACGCGCTAATCTCAGGAACTACTGGTCGGATTCGAAAAATCATTTTTGTTTTAGATAGCCCATTTATCGTGGAAGGCTATATATATATATATTTATATATATCATCACGCTACTTTCCTGGAAGTGGAGCTGTAGTCATAAATGTTGATAAATCGGGCAAATTTTAATGCAGTATTGTAGAATTTATAAGCGACGGGATTAAATAAGTGCAACGGGAGTTCCAAGTATGTCACAGGCGAAGCCCGGGAAGGTCACCTAGTAACATGTAAAATGGAACATTCAAAAGTACTCGGATACCCATTGCATGTATGAAGCGATTAATGAATCTACAGGAAGCAAAAGAAGTATGCATAAATCGCGAAGCCTGGTGATCTGTCCTCTCTGAGTACCCCGTCAAGGATACAGCGTGGAGATATTTATATAGATAAGTACTAATTTTAGTGTTAACTTGTGAAAAAAAATATTGTTATTATGTAAAATGGTGCTGTGGAGTGGAGATGCGATCACTTCGAAAATTGTGCGGCGTTACCTTGGCCAACCGAATACGTAACGAAGTGATACGTAATATGGCAGGTTTGAATGAAAGTGTCAGCGTTAAGCTGGAAAAGGGCGTGCTCCGTTGGTTTGGACACGTCCAACGAATGAGTGAGGAACGATTGACGAAGAATATATATTGTGCGAAAGCAGAGGGTAGAAGAGGTCAGGGTAGGCCGAGACTTACATATGAAGACCACGCATGGATCGCGAAGCCTGGCGATCTGTCCTCTCTGACTACCCCGTCAGGGATACAGCGTGAAGATAGTTAAGTTAAGTTATAGTTAAGTTAAGTTAAAATGGAGTTCCCTAGTAAAAGCCTTGATTTAGCACATTAAATTAAATTCAGATTTATGAGGCGACGAAATAGTCTTAATGATAGGGGTGTCGACCTCGGCGAAGGCGAGGTCAAAGTGTGAATGAAAACACTATAATGAATGTAGAACAATCGAAAGTTGTATATACCAGGATCGTAGCAAGTGGAAATCAGGGGGCCAAGTCCACTTATACCTATTTCAATCGCGTCAGAAAAAAAATGGCTAGCCACCGGGACAATTTTGTCAGTTTTTCGTAGTGTACTATTACAATCGTACTCCAATACACTTCTACCGGTCGGCCGATAGAATTCTACTAACACGTACCGCGCCAGTGGCCGCTAGTCAGTTGCATTTTTGATAGTCTACTAACATTTTGACAGCTAAAAACAGCAATTCTGGTTTTATTCTACGGCTTGTCAATGGTCGAGCTATCATGCGTAATTCATCAAAAGATATAGTTATTAATGAGGAACTATGGAATTCTAAATTAATGCTATTCTCTTACCGACTAAAACCACACATATCCCTTCCATATGGCTATGAAGAAGCTAAGTAAGTATTCAATATGTCAAGCCTTATATGTGATCCACTTGCAGGTGGAGTGTGGACTCCCTGAGATCTCTTCATACACCTAAAGCCTTTCTAGTGAGTCTCGTACTTGCCTATACATACATACATGGTGTCACGCCTTTATCCCTGAAGGGGCAGGCAGAGGAATACTATACGCCCACATTTCACCGTTTGTATTTTGTCCCACGTAACAGGTGGTGAGCCCATTGCTGTGTTGAAATGGACATGCGCAGGTTGTGGCGACCTGCTGTTGAAATTTTTCAAGCCACCCATAAGGCCTTCAACCAGGCTTAACGACTGCCATGTTAATAGCAACCGGCACCAACGGCTTAATGTGCCTTCCGAAGCACGGAAACGCTCGCAAATGTAAATTCCTCAAAGTGGTCATCCATCCAAGGACCACGAATGTTGCTTAACGCAGTTATCGTTTATAGAACACTGACTCAGCGGATTGCCTATACGTACACCAATATGTCCCTCAAATCTTTTAATGTATTATATCGAGCTCACGGTGGCATACGAAACCTGCTCAACTTGATTCAGGAAAGCAATCATCTCTGAAGGTCAAATTATATATGCAGTGACGTCAAACGTTATGCTATTAAACCTATTTGGAGTATGTGATTAATTGGATGTTGTACAATCGTGAATGTCAGACAAGATCACTTCTAAAGTGTTCAAGTTGTCAATCTTGGGCTAGGCGAAGGTATGCCAAGATGCCTGCTATGCAATTCACAAATCTCGGATCCAAATCCGCTACGCCGCAAATGTCATCGATATTCATAGAACTCCAATATCAATGACATTTGCGCCGTAGCGGATTTGGATCCGAGATGTGTGAATTGCATAGCTGGTCGGCTAACTGGATCGACCTTCGACGAAGGAGGAAAGAACCTATTTTGCATGACAACCAGGGGGCCAAGTCTACTAATTCAATCGCATCAGCAGATAATAGAAATCGTCGCTCAATAGAGAGCTGACAGAAAAAAATCTCAGTTTTCTTAGTGTACTATTACAATTGCGCTCGGCCTGTAGAACATTATTAACACGTGTTGCATTTTTGGTAGTCCATATTAATATTTTGATAGCTAATAACAGCTATTTTGTCTCTATTCTGCAGTTTGAGAAGGGTGATTGAGAAATTATATATAATAGTTATAATAGACTACCTATTATTGGACAAATCGCAATAGAACCGCTTTAGAATAGAACTAGAATGGCTTTCTATTGGAAAATAGTAGACTCGGCCCTGGAGTCTGTTTAAGACTCCAGGGAGTCTTAAACAGACTCCCTAAATGTTGAAAAACTTGGCATATCTTCGCGAAAGGCCGTGTTGAAATAGACAGACGCAGGTTGTGGCTACCTGCTGTTGAAAATTTTCAAGCCGCCCCTAAGGCCTTCAACATGACTTAACGACTACCATGTTACTGGCAACCGGGACCAACGGCTTATCGTGCCTTCCGAAGCACAGAAATATTCGCAAATGTCACAAAGGGGTCACCCATCCAAGGACCACTTATAGCGAATGTTGCTTTACGCAGTGATGGTTTACAGAACACTGAGTCAGCGGGGCCATGATAAGCGCTTCGGTGGAAAATTTTAATCTTAATCTATATATATATATATATATAAAAGAAAGTCGTGTTAGTTACACTATTTATAACTCAACAACGGCTGTACCGATTTGGCTGAAAATTGGTCGGGAGGTAGTTTAGAGCCAGGAGACGGACGTAGGCTACTGAGACTTGTTATCCCGGGAATAAGTTCCTGTGGGAAACAGGAACGGGAAAACTTCTCTACGCGGGCGAAGCCGCGGGCGTCAACTAGTAATATTATAAATGCGAAAGTTTGTGTGGATGTTTGTTACTCTTTCACGCAAAATCTATTGAATGGACACATAATTATGACACATAGACTAGTTATTATCCCGGTAACAAGTTCCGGTGGGAAAAGGGAACGGGAAATCTTCACCACGCGTGCGGAGCCGCGGGCGTCAACTAGTTATAATTAAATATAGCAGTTATCTAGTTCCAACAGCACAAGCTTATGTTACCTCAATTTGGGTCTAGGTGGCGTTATGTAAAAACATGACAAATATTTATTTATTTTTAATAAAAAAAATATATGAAATTGTATCTAGATATTGTGCAAGTTGCAAAAACAAATAATTCAATTATTCGTTCCATTTTGACCACATAAAATATTGGACACAGTTCAAATAGCTTCTGAGAAAATTGTGTTTGTATTTACGCACTAGATGACCCCCACAGCTTCGCCCGTGGAATATTTCGACCTCCCGTCGCACCTATTTAATCCCGTCGCTTATAAATTCTACAATGATGCATAAAAATTTGCCCGATTTGTCGACATTTATGACAACTGCTCTGCTCCCCAGTTTAGTATCGTAATGATATATAGCCTATAGCCTTCCTCGATAAATGGGCTATCTGACACAAAAAGAATTTTTCAAATCTCACCGGTAGTTCCTGAGATTAGCGCGTTCAACCAAACAAACAAGCTCTTCAGCTTTATAATATTAGTATAGATTGTATGTATGAGATGAGTTACATGCGTCGCGAGCTTGTTTATGTGCAGTTTGTACAACGCACGCAACAAAGAATGTTGATCGCTACCTCTCACTCGCACCTAGTAGAGACGAAAGTAATAAAATAAACTACGGGTAGCACTCAGGGAGTGCCGACAGAAGTGAAAACTAAATTTATTCATAATTTATTTATTTTTATTTGAAGCGCTCGTGGCCCCGCGGTCTCAGTGTTTTGTAAACAATCACTGAGTTACGCAACTTACACTATGGCTGGTCCTCGGATGGGTGACCACTTTGTGGCATCTACATTTGCGAGCGTTTCTGTGCTTCGGAAGGCACGGTAAGCCGTTGGTCCCGGTTGCCAGTAAAATGGCAGTCGTTAAGCCTGGTTGAATGCTTTATGGGCGGCTTGAAAAATTTCAACAGCAGGTAGCCACAACCTGCGTCTGTCTATTTCAACACGGCAATGGGCTCACCACCTATTACGTGGGACAGGAACCCACACGGTGAAAAGTGGGCATATAATATGCCTCTGCTACCCCTTCGGGGACGTTTGCGGTCTGCTAATATGCACATGCATATATGCACACACTATAGCTGCGCCTCGTTACGGTGTCGCGAGTCCAGAGATTTTATCTCATCTAAAAATATGCGTACCGCGCTAAAAGGTTTCACTTCAAAAATGTGCGATCGGAGGACCCCCGTCAGGAACAAAGTTTCTTACGTTTAAAAAACAATAATTTTATTGTAAAACAGAATGACGTCAGCGGATTGCTCAAAAACGGAAAAGTCAAAAGTACTCGGATACCCAGACGTGCATGTATGAAGCGATTAATGAATCTACAGGAAGCGAAAGAAGTATGCATGGATCGCGATGCCTGGCGATCTGTCCTCTCTGTTCATCACATAAGGATGGTACTGAAAAACAGATATACTGAGAAATATCTTAGTACAAGCTGAGTGTCGTCCTATTTGTGGGCCACGCATTGGACAGAATGATTTTATTGTGGATCAGTTACGCTAAATGCTGCATGTGCTAGACTTAAATTTATGTATGTTTCCTTACTTTTCATGTTCACAGTAGGTAATTCTCTCATTTTTCAGCACGTGCTGGCCACGTAATTATGACACGTCACCTTCACGTCACGCACGTCATTGTGATATGTCAGAAGTGTCAATTTTTGATCATTTATATTTTTTGAAGTGAAAACTTCTTTAGCGGCGTTGGGTATTAAATCTTAAACTCGCGTCAGGACACGTGTCCTGATCGAAAAAGCGTAAGATTTTATCATCATCATCTTTACGTCGATCCCGGTCAATTTTTGAAGGAAAAACTTCGTTTAGCGCGGTACGCATATTTTTAGATGAGATAAAATCTCTGGACTCGCGACCATAATCATCATCATCATCTAACGTTGATTCCGGTCATCTACAGGTCTTATTAAATAATGCTGTGTAATCAATTAGGACTCTTTCAGTGTAGAATTATTTTTTATCATCATCATCTTTACGTCGATCCCGGTCAATTTTTGAAGGAAAAACTTCTTTTAGCGCGGTACGCATATTTTTAGATGAGATAAAATCTCTGGACTCGCGACCATAATCATCATCATCATCAAACGTTGATTCCGGTCATCTACAGGTCTTATTAAATAATGCTGTGTATTCAATTAGGACTCTTTCAGTGTAGAATTATTTTTTATCATCATCATCTTTACGTCGATCCCGGTCAATTTTTGAAGGAAAAACTTCTTTTAGCGCGGTACGCATATTTTTAGATGAGATAAAATCTCTGGACTCGCTACCATAATCATCATCATCATCTAACGTTGATTCCGGTCATCTACAGGTCTTATTAAATAATGCTGTGTAATCAATTAGGACTCTTTCAGTGTAGATTTATTTTTCATCATCATCATCTTTACGTCGATCCCGGTCAATTTTTGAAGGAAAAACTTCTTTTAGCGCGGTACGCAATTTTTTAGATGAGATAAATTTGGACTCGCTACTCCCCGTTACGATACGCAGCTATAGTGTGTGCATATATGCATGTACCAACGCGACTAGATAAATAAATTATTAATAAATTGAGTTTTTTAAGTGAAAACGCCTCTTAGCGTGGTACACATATTTTTAGAGGAGATAAAATCTCTGGATTTGCGACTATAATCATCATCATCATCTAATGTTGAACCCGGTCATCTACAGGTCTTATTAAATAATATTGTGTAATCAATTAAGACTCTTTCAGAGTAGAATTTTTTTTTCATCATCATCATTAACGTCCATCCCGGTCAATTTTTGAAGTGAATATTCTTTTAGCGCGGTACGCTTATTTTTAGATGAGATAAAATCTCTGGACTCGCGACCATTATCATCATCATCATCTAACGTTGATTCCGGTCATCTACAGGTCTTATTAAATAATGCTGTGTAATCAATTAGGAGTCTTTCAGTGTAGATTTATTTTTCATCATCATCATCTTTACGTCGATCCCGGTCAATTTTTGAAGGAAAAACTTGTTTTAGCGCGGTACGCAATTTTTTAGATGAGATAAATCCCTGGACTCGCTACACCCCGTTACGATACGCAGCTATAGTGTGTGCATATATGCATGTACCAACGCGTCTAGATAAATAAATTAATAATAAATTGAGTTTTCACTTCTGTCGGCACTCCCGGAGTGGTTAGGTTAGGTTTTTTTTGTGTATCTGTGGTCGCGATGAGCATTACCTTATTTATAAGAGTGTTGTTTATGGTGCCTATAACAGGGCAGAATAAATGTAAAAGATTTATTTAAGTACTTTTTATTATGTACAATTATGTGATCCATAAATAAAATGGAATACTTCAAGAAAAAAAATCTCTTTGGCGTGGAATCGAATCTCAACCAGCCGCGTGACGACCGGGGATACTGAACACCATACTATCGAAGACCTATTTATAGTATGTGAAATAGAAAATATGTGTCTTACTTACTTACACTAAATAAAAATAAAAAAATAAATATGCTTGTAGTAGGCTTGATATACGCACACATACAAACACAGCATACGACATTTAGCTTTATGACAATTTCTAAAATAAACCGCGTTAAGAAATCCCAGTACTACCAATAAACCGCGTTAAGAAATCCCAGTTCCAATAGAAAGCCGTTCTAAGTTCTATTCTACAGCGGTTCTATTGCGATTAGTCCAAAACTAGGTCGTCTAATAAAACTATTATATATTTCACAATCACACTTCTGAAGCTGCAGAATAGCAACAAAATTGCTGTTTTAACTATGAAAATATTAATATAGACAACCAAAAATGCAAATTAGAACTAGGTACTTACAGGCGTTACACGTGAACATTCTATATATATTGGATAGAATTCTATTAAAGCGCAATTATTTTAATAGTAGACTACGAAAAATTTAATCAAAATAATTTTTTTGATAATATTTTCTGTAGACTCTCTATTGAGCGACGATTTCTATTCTCTTTTGACGCAATTGAATTAGTAGATTTGGCCCCCTTTTATCCGAGTCGCATTGGCTCCAAAACGCTTCCTCAGCCACCGCCAAAACAGGTCAACCATGTATTTTCCGCTGGCGTAGGCTGTGTTGCGAATTACGCCTCAGTATTGCCATTTTTCCACCAATGGAAATTATTACAAATACATTTAAATGGCAGTCGTTAAGCCTGGTTCAACCAGGCATGGCCAATAAAGGCATGAAATATGTATATGTATATATATATATATATATATATATATATATATATATATATATATATATATATATATATATATATATATATATATATATGTATGTAAGGAAATTATTACCAATATACCATTCAATTTTATCTGTAATTATTATAAAGAAGTTAAGAAATAATTTCTATTTAGACTACCGGATACCGTTAATATACATTCAATATTAATTGAGTTATTTTGATACAACTTTTATAATCGAAGGCTGTTCAAAGTCAAACCATGATGTCGTCATATTTTTAATGCACCACTATTTATCGGTGTAGGAAGTACCTAGGTATCCTTGAGTAGCTATATAATATAAACATTTTGTTTGAAATAAATTACAAAATAAAATTATTATGGGACACTTTTTTTACACATCGCCGTCTAGCCTTTCTTGTGTTATGGGATCTAGACGACTGATAAATATACTTACCGATTTCTAAATACATAGATATTATACATAGGAAGCAGCCAAACTCCGAAACAAACATTTGTGGATTATACAAATATTTGTTCCGACCCGGGAATCGAATCCGGGACCTCAGTAGCGACAGTCGCATAAACTACCGCTGCGCCTTCGAGGCTGTATTTTTTAATTACTAGTAAGGATAGAAAAAAGTATGAATAGATCGCGATACCTAACTATGTGCCTTACTCTGACTACCCCGTCAGGGATAAAGCGTGGAGATAATAAGTTTAAAATAAAATTATAATAAAACTAAAAAAAATATCTTTACATTGCATCCCTGACGGGGTAGTCAGTGAGGACAGATCGCCAGGCTTCGCGATCCATGCATATTTCTTTCGCTTCTTGCAGATTCATCAATCGCTTCATACATACCTACACGTCTGACCCATTCGAGTACTTTTAATCTTTTCCTTTTTAAGCAATCTACTCAGGTGGTATTCATAAGGTCTACCTTTACTTCTCTTTCTCTCTCCTTCTACCCTGTCCTTTTGCACAATACCTACACATTTCTCGTCAATCGTTACTCATTCAAAGTAATAACAAAATGTTTTAAATGGTAAAACTAAAAAGCTCTTTATTATCCTACTAATTTTAAAATTTCCCGCGACTCTCGGCCATAGTCAGATGAAAGGACATCTTGTGGTTTTAGTCGGTAGGAGTCCGGCATGGCATCCATGAAGATTTCCAAACATGGTCAAATATGTCGGATAAAATTTAGTCATCTGTGAATTATTATGGTCAACTGTATGCTGTATGTAGGTTTGGGATGGGATACTTTTATCTCGGGAAGATTCTCTAGGGTACATTTGCTGCGGGTGGAATCGCTAGCATCCTTTATAGAAAAAACGCCCAGTGCAGCATAGATACTTGCAATTTAATAAAGGCCAGACCGGACAGTAAGGAAGGAAACAGGATCCGAGGACACCGGACGCAATCAAAACTAATGTTTGAATTATGATTATAGTGAGGTCATATCAAGGCTAAGGTTGCATTTCAAAAAGCTTAACTTTTTGAAGTTAAACTTTAGGGAAAATATATCAGAATCAATTTTTAAGATGCGCGCACACACCGAACACATGCTTTCGACACCCTGAAGTCAGCAAATAACTGCTAGATACGAGTACATGATAAAGTTAGCTTTGTCGCCTTCGCTGGTATGGTCATTTTTTGCGGCAACCACATGACTACGTGGGGAACAAACTTCTGGCCAAGTCGACCTCGCCGGGTGTCGGTAAGAGGGGAAGACCCAAAAAGTGCTGGCTTGTCGTCGTAAATGATGACATGCGTGCCATTGGTATCAGGGGATGCCGATTACAGTGTGAAGTGAAGGAGTAAAAGTAGGAAAGCGGACTCTGGGCGCCTTGGAGACGCATTTGGGACAGAACTCATGAGAAACTGGATGGAAGACCTTTCCAAGCCATGGATAATATCTATGGATATGATTCCAGGACCAGTTTTTATTTGTATATGATACGTACTTATTGTTGAGCACGTGTCGTGGCGACACACAAATGTTACCGCATGACATAGGTTCTTACGATTTCTATGATTGAGATTAGCCACTCAAACGTTAAGGTCACTAGAGCAGCCCAATTTATTTTACAATGATAGAAATAAAAAAAAGCAGTGTAAATATAAATAAAATAAAAATAGACTATTTTGCATAGACCATTTCAACAGCGCTTACAAAATGTCATACACTATTTAAAATATTGAAAGTGACCACCGGTTCGGAACGCGGCCCAACTGAGAAGAACCAGCAAGAAACTAGGAAGGCTTTTTTTGATGGCCTATTTACAATTTAATATTATTTCACTTTGCCAGTAGATCATTTCCAGGCGTCCCTGTCCTGCAAATAGTCTGTAACGGAGTAATAACATTTTCAAAAAGCTTTTTTTTTATTAACTTTTTAAATTTATTTAATGGAAAATTTCTCAGGTCACAGGGAAGCTTGTTGTAAAAGCGTGTACAGTTACCCAGGAAAGAATCGCCAATCTTATGAAGTCGACTGTGGTGGACTGAAAGATTATTTTTAAATCTGGTGTTTATATTTATATTTTACTTTATCACAGAGTTTAGAAAGCTGTGATAGATTTTTCTGGACATACATACGATTGGCAAAAATGTTTTGTGATGGTACGGTTAGAATAGTTACTTCTTTGAATTTTTCTCGGAGATAAACTCTGGGGCCCAAATTATAAATGGCGCGTACAGCCCGCTTTTGAAGAACAAAAATAATATTTAAATCTGCAGCACTCCCCCAAAGGAGAATACCGTAAGACATAATACTATGAAAATAGCTGAAGTAAACCATTCTAGCCGTATCCACATCTGTTAGAGTCTTTTTTACAGCGTATGCAGCCGAACTTAACCTAGAGGCTGTCTTTTCTATGTGTGGGCCCCACTTACGACATAACGTCTTGCGTTCGTACATAAGTACAAACAAACACTTTTTTAAATTTATCTATTATCTACCAACTAGTGTTTAATATTTCTTCTAGACGTCGCCAGTGAGGAGATTCATATCCCTGAGGACGGCGGGTGGGCTGCGTCTTTACAGAAGCAGGCCTAAGGCTGTGTCAAATTCACTGAAATCAACCTCCGAAGCAACTGGGTAACACTCGAACACCTAGGTGAGGTTGCGTTGGTAGCCAAAGTCTGCCAGGAATCTTGGGATTAAATGTTCAATAATATCCATCCGAAGAGTTCTCCGACGTTTGGCGCTAGGGATAGGTAAGGGCCGTTTCATTTTAGAAGTTTCGAATCCTAGAAAACGTCGTACTTTCCACATACAATTTAATATTATTATTGGTTTTTCAAAAACAACTCAAGCATTACGATAAAAAGTTTTTTCCAAAACCAATTTTTCAAATACATTAAAAACTTAGTAAAAAATACATGGCGAAAATACATAACAAACAAGATTCCAATGAATTAAGTACCTACATCCTTTTTTAAGTCTGATAGAAGGCGTTTGTCAATTCTATTCTTTATATCATTTTTTTTAGCCTGGTTACTAAGACCTTTTAGCCTAATCTTATTTATTTTTTATTTAAGTTAATTTTTTATTTATTTCATATTTCTTCTTAGTCTTCTTATTACCTTTTCGTCTTCTACGCCTTAATCAAGTATAGTCTTAAGTCAAATTCAGTCTTGCCCCAGGTAAATTGTAGTAGGTAGCTTTACTAAAGCTTTTTGTGGAATATGCGCGGCAAGATGTACCTAGAATTGTTATCGGTATTGCGGTGCAGGCAAATTGAGAATCTGACGCAATTGCAATCGTATCTTTTCTGTAAACTCATGGCTTATTGTTTTCAAACAGACAGACAGATTTAGAGATTGCTTAATAACAATATCTTAGTACTAGTGGACGCCCGTGGCTTTACCCGCGTAGAGAAGTTTTCTCGTTCCCGTTTTAGTCAAAGGTAGCCTATGTGTTATTCTGATGTATAAGCTATATTATTGTAAAGTTTCATTAAAATCCATTCCGTAGTTTTTACGTGAAAGAATAACAAACATCCATACAAACTTTCGCATTTATATTATTATTAAGATACGAGTACGAGTATAAGGATAATATAGACGTGATATCTACTCTATTGACAAATAAAAAAGTAGTAAAAAAATTACATAAAAATGTAATAACAATTACATATAATACTCACAGCTCAGAAAAACTCCACAGCAAAAATTGAGAGACAAATATTACAGGCTCTTCTTGACACGTTATTCACAAATTCATAATTAGAATGGTCATTAATCTCAATTCTAAACTGTTTATTAATCTATGGAAAATTATCACTCAATATATAATTCACTATCTTCATTTAAAACTAGATTTAATTTAATGTTTTGATGAAATGCTATTCAAACATTTTAATGTTAATCTTCTATACAATTTTTATTTCAAATTTAGAATAACTTTAAATCGAATTTAAATTTAGAATGTTTATTCTCTTCCGTTGTCATTGCAGATCTCGCACGTTCGTATTGCCCGCTAATCAGATGTTTTCTGTTTACACTGGCCAATGAGAGGCGACACACTGTTAAATATTGGCACGCAACGCAATTCATGTGCTATTTTGAAAACATACCGCTTCTAAACGGAAAGATCCCGATTCGGATTTCAATTTTACAAAAGCCGTTTCCATAACTCTCCACAACACTATCACTTTTGATCTTATCTTTTATTAGTTTTTATACCAAATGCACGTTTAAATGGTTCCGTATATGGAAGTATATTAAGTCCATTTCACACGCGATGATTATAAGAACTGCTCCAAACCAAAATTGAAAATCAGATGGACTGGCGTATACGGCTGCCTGTCTCGCCAACGGAACGAACACTGAGCTCAGCATGATCATAGGTGTTGTTAGGATGATGATCTTGACTTTTGGCACAATACAAACAATTAGGTAATAATTCTATAGGTATTTCTGTTTAAAAGCTGTTATACAACTAAATATGATAATAAGTCTTTAAACAGTCATCTAAAAGTAAAATTAACCACAATATTTTTGTTTCATCATAAGTAGGTAGCTACATAATATAACCTTATCAGATTATAACAACCTTTAAGATTCTCAGGTCTTCAGTGATTCTCAAATGAATAATTCGTTCTGTATAATTTGCCACACTTGGTTTCATTTATTTTTATACTCAATACACAGTTGATGGTTATTATTGTCATGTTTTCCTTCTATTGACGCGTGACGCACACATTCGGTCTCATAATTGATAAATTATTTTGTTATGGGCTACTACATTGTCTCCTTAGTCTGCATTCTATTCAATATTTGCACAAGACCAAATATATATACACCCTATTGTTACACCACAGATATAATCTGACGATTCTTTTTAAGTACATCCACACTCAGAATGTTATCAAAACCAAACTCTTTATAATCACGTAATCTATGTTTTTTTCGTATATTGAAATTAAATTTCCGTTGTGTTCTTTTTTAAAATTTCATAAGTAAATGAATTCGACAAATTCTTTTTTCAATTATTGAAATAATTTTAAATTTGGTATGTTAAAATAACACTGTTTTTCACATTTAGCGTCAAAAACGTTAAAAACTTTTTAATAAGCAATTAAAGTACCCAAAGGCATTAATACCCGTAACTGACTGACTTATTCATGACTGATAATATCAAACTGCCATTGAAACTAAATTTATTTTCAATCAATGCCATTATACGTATTAATATGCTACAAATTTTAATATTGTACATTACGGTGATGCATAGTAATCAGTTGACATTGATAGCAATTTGTTGAATGTCATCATCATCTGAGGCATCATACCCAGTTGTGGATAAATTTTTAAAGCAATTATTATTCTAACTTTTTAAATCTATTTTAAACGAATGTGTGAGGAATGTTTGACAAAGAATATATAGTAATATGCGAAAGTCGAGGGATAGGAAGTATGAAGACCATGTGAGCAGATTGCTCAAATACGGTAAAGTCAAAGGTACTTAAATACCTACTAATAAGTGTATGTATAAAGCGATTAATAAATCTGCAGGAAGCGAAAAAAGTATGCATGGATTGCGAAGCCTGGCGATCTATTCTCTACAGGCAATCTGACTACCCCATCAGGGATACAGCGTATTTTATTTGTATTAAAGTAAAAAATAAACAACTTATTTCAAGACGGGACTTATAACTTGTGACCGTTTCCTAACCTGGTTAGTGCCCTAATGACTGAGCTACTGTGACTTTTTTTTATCCTGTTTATGACTTTTTTGTTTTTACCCAACTTCGTCTAGCCCAAAATAAGCTAATATAAGTTTTTAGTATGACATTTAGACAACTGATAAACATACTTATATATTTCTAAATACATACATATTAAACATAGTAAACACTCAAACTCTAAAACAAACATGAGGAGAACAAAAACATTTGTTCCGATCCAGGAATCGAACCCGGAACCTCAGAGCGGCAGTCGCAAACACAGTCAAACTTGTATCCTAAGTCCGATAAACCTGCACCTTCAATATAATATACGGAATTTAGTGTCACCAGGTCACACCTACCAGCTTCTACCACTTTACTCATTCGGCCTGTCCGTGTGCTCGACCCTGTCTTCACCTTTATGGACGTATGTTGGAGTTGCAGGTCAAGTACGGTTAAGCCATAAAAAACTACAAACCATACCGTTCTCAAAATCTCAAACGACATAAACTAGACATTTTGTATGGGGTTAAACTTGAACCCGAGGGCTTGGTATAGTATCTGTAAGGCATCAAATTCCATTTAGGACAAGATGTCTTTTTTCATCTATATAAATAACTAGCAGATGCCCGAAGCTTCGCCCGCGTGGTAGTTTTACTATTCGAGATTTCGTATGGAACCCTTAAGTCTTTGAAAATCCAATATAGCCTATGTTACTGACAAAGAATGTAGCTATCTATTGGTGAAAGAATTTTCAAAATAGGCTCAGTAGTTTCTTAATCTTTCCTCTTAAAATATTAGTATAGAGAAATTAATAGCAAAATATGTTGCTAAGCGCAAAACTCGAAGACGGCTGGACCAATCACGGTAATTTTTTATTTATTTATTCCTTGAACTTTAAGGAAGGTTTTATGAAGAGAAAAATTGAAAAAAAATTGTAAGGATGGGAAACGGGAAAGCGTCGAACGGGAAATTAGTTATAAATAAATATATCTTTAACTAGTTGATGTACGCGGCTCCGCCCGCGTATTGAAACTTTCCCGTATCCCATCCGTGCAATGTTTCCAATTCTTCTCTCTATAAAAACCTACCTTAAAATTCAAGGAATAAACATAGAAAAAATTACTCGTATTGGTCCAGTCGTCTTCGAGTTTTGCGCCTAGCAACATAATTTACTAAACTAACTAACTAACTATCTTCACGCTGTATCCCATTTCATTCATCCATTGTATACAATTTCATTCACATAATTTACATTTTTTTAATTTACCTAAATTAAATATTATAGCAGAAAAATGTGTACTATTAAGAAGTCTAACTAACTAATTATCATCAGATTAGAGAGGACAGATCGCTAGGCTACGGGATCCAAACATACTTCTTCTTTCGCTTCCTGCAGATCATTAATCGCTTCATACATCGGTCTGGGTAATCGATCTGAATACTTTTACATTTCCGTTTTTGACCAATCTGCTCACGTGGTGTTCATATGTAAGTCTCGGTCTACCCTGACTCCTTCTACCCTCTACTTTCGCAAAATAAATATTCTTAGTCAATCGTCCCCTAATCATCCCTCATTCATTCTGTACGGTCTTTGAACAAGTACATTGCCGAGTCAGCATTTTACGCCGACTCGTGCGATTCACTTAATTAACTAGTATAATTTTTACTTAAAAAATAAAATAAATATCCATCACGCCTTATCCCCGAAGTGGTGGCAGAAGCATATTATATGCCCACTTTTCACCGTGTGGATTCCTGTCCCACGTAATAGGTGGTGAGCCCATTGCCGTGTTGAAATAGTCAGACGCAGGTTGTGGCTACCTGCTGTTGAAATTTTTAAGCCGCCCGTAAGGCCTTCCACCAGGCTTATTGACTGCCATTTTACTGGCAACCGGGACCAACGGCTTAACGTGCCTTCCGAAGCACGGAAACGCTCGCAAATGTAAATGCCACAAAGTGGTCACCCATCCGAGTACCAGCCATAGTGAAAGTTGCGTAACTCAGTGATCGTTTACAGAACACTGAGACCGCGGGGCCACGAGCGCTTCATTCATTTATTCATTCATGCTTTAATTTTTACTTGCATAATTTTAGTACACAACCAGCTCCGTACTCGATCGGTCGACCTAACAAGTGTGTCTTCGTATCTTTATTATTCATTCATATTAGTTTTACAGTAAACTTGTGATTTGAGTAATTAACAATAAACGGTTATAACAAGTAAACCTTCTATAATTTTCTCACTGATGTAAAAAAACCCTTACACATTCATTGGACGTGTTCAAACCCGTAACGCCTCTTTTCAGTGTTTTCCGTCAATTAAATCAGTTATTAAATATTGGGCACGCCTGAATGAACCAACGTAGAGCCTTGTAAAACTTTATAATATGACATAACTTAGTAAAATGTTCAGGAACTGATAACATAAGTACTTAGACTACCTTACGCATAAGCGCTCGTGGCCCCGCGGTCTCAGTGTTCTGTAAACGATCACTGAGTTACGCAACTTTCACTATGGCTGGCCCTCGGATGGGTGACCACTTTGTGGCATTTACATTTGCAAGCGTTTCTGTGCTTTAGAAGGCACGTTAAGCCGTTTGTCCCGGTTGCCAGTAAAATGGCAGTCGTTAAGCCTGGTTGAATGCCTAATGGGCGGCTTGAAAACTTTCAACAGCAGGTAGCCACAACCTGCGTCTGTCTATTTCAACACGGCAATGGGCTCACCACCTATTACGTGGGACAGGAATCCACACGGTGTAAAGTGGGCATATAATATGCCTCTGCCACCCCTTCGGGGATAAGGCGTGATGGGTATTTATTATTTATTTATTATTTATTTTACGCATATACAGGTTTCACCAACCTTCCCCTGACTGAGTCCGCTAATGCGACTCAAGGGTAATCGAGTATAAGTTTGCGAACAATTTCATGTTTGATCTAGTTTCTTAAAATGTTGGAACTCTTTTATATGTACGAAAAGAAAAAGTATTGCGGATACAGTTTTTATGGTTGTGGCAAATTGTGAATTGCATCCAGCAAGCAGGTTGTGGCTACCTGCTGTTCACAATTTTCAAGCCGCTTATAAGGCCTTCAACTTAGCTTAATGACTGCCATGTTACTGGCAACCGGGAGCAACGGCTTAATGTCTTCAAAGCACGGAAACGTTCGCAAATGTAAATGCCACAAAGTGGCATTTACATACCTCGGAGAGTGTAGCAGTAATAAAAAATGTCGACAAATCGGGCCAATTTTCATGCATTATTGTAGAATTTATTTTTCTAGTTCTCTTACGGTTATTCAGATACAGCCTACTGACAGACAGACAGCGAAGGCTTTGTAATAGGGTAACGTTTTTACCCTTTGGGTAATGAACCCTAAATAGCCACTAAATCGTAGGTCGCTGATAGAAAAAATAATTCTTTATGAGACCATTTTAACGGCGCTTACAACATGTCATACACTATCCGGATCGGAACGCGGCCCACCGGAGAAGAACCGGCAAGAAACTTAGGAAGGTTTTTTTTTGACGGCCTATTTACAATTTAATACTATTTTACTTTGTCAGCAGATCATTTCCAGGCGTCCCTGTCCAGCAAATAGTCTTTAACAGCTTATAACCTTTTTCACAAAGTTTTTTCTTATTTAACTTTTTAAATTTATTTAATGTAAAATTTCTCAGGTCACAGGGAAGCTTGTTGTAAAAGCGTTTACAGTTACCCTGGAAAGAATCGCTAATCTTATGTAGTCGACTGTGATGAAGGTGGTACTAAAAGTACCTAGTATGCGGTGACCCTTTTATCATTAGAAGTACATTTTGTTGCTTAGCCTTGATTAAGTAATTTCACAATTTACATAAAACATTGTTTGTTTTCTAGCTGTCGCAACGTAACTGATACATCACTGTCAGATGAGATTTAAAAAACAAACAAGCCATGGAGGTAACCTTATGCAACTCTTTGAGATTATCAGAGCTGTATGTACACAAATTGGTGTATAGCACAGACGTACAAGAGTCCGCTTTCCCACTTTTCTATTTAATTTTACACGCATTGCTCTCTTCACTCTACTACACCTAATATTACTTCAAATCAAGTCACTAAAATTAGTTTATCAGGCTTAGATAACTACTTAAAAAAAGTGAACATAATTTCACTATACAATATAGGTACATATGTCATGTAGGTCACAAAGTAACAGTTATAAACATCAAGATTATTGCTTCTACATTTACATTTACTGCCAGATTCGCAAAGCAATAGGTAGAGCCTGAGGAAGAACCTGGCAATAAAACTCACGGTCAATGTTTTCTATCCGCCAGTATTTACATTAGTTTTAGAGTATCTACTGCAAATGATTCACTACACTTTAACTCAAAGATAATGGAATATTTTTTCTGGTACCTAGGTAACACTGAAAATGTTTAGAACTGGCCGGAAAGAAATATTGCTAATGAAAACTTTTTTGAATTTCTCTACTCAACAACAAAGCTATATAGATATGCTGCGATTAGCATTTCATAATGAATCCCCATCTCGTGCCACTATTTACAATTGGTTTAACGAGTTTAAGCGTGGACGGAGCAATCTCAGTGATGATCCGCGTGAGGGACGTCCTTTAACAGCGACTACTGAAGATAACATCAGTGCTTTGCGACGTATGATAGAGGAAGATATGAGAGTGACCTATCAGCAGATACAGGCAAGCCTAGGCATTGGTATGAGTCAAGTTCAAAAATATTACACGAACATTTAGGCGTCAGGTAGTTTTGTACCAGATGGATTCCCCATACTTTAACCGACGACCAGAAACGGCTTCGCATGGACTGGTGCCGCGAAATGTTAGATAAGTTCAACGGCGGTGACTCAAATGCTGTATTTGACATCATCACAGGTGATGAAAGCTGGATATATTGCTACGAACCCGAAACCAAAAGACAATCAGCTCAGTGGGTGTTTTCTTTTGAGGATCGGCCAACTAAGGTAAAGAAAGGAAGAAGTCAAGGAAAAAAGATGATAGCCTCGTTCTTTGGTCGGAATTGTCATTTCCCGACAGTTATGCTAGAAGATGGAAGGACAGTTACAGCAGACTGGTACGTCAATCGCTGTTTGCCTGTTGTCTCGGAAAAAAATCGACAGCAGCGCCCTCGAAGCAGGATCCTTTTTTACCACGACAATGTTTCAGCGCACTCCGCAAAACGGACTGTTGAATATTTGACTACGGCAGGTGTCGAGATAATGAGTCATCCGCCATACAGTCCCGACCTGGCGCCCTGCGACTTTCATTTATTCCAAAGAACTTAAGATAAACGTAGAGGTATTCGCTTTACGAGCCCTGAAGATGCAGTGAAAGCGTACGAAAATTCCATAGAAGAGACCCCTAAGTTCTTACTTAGGGGTCTCTTATATGCCCACAGCTTTTATCAATGGCTCCATCGAATGCGACGATGTGTAGAGAGGAACGGAGATTACTTCGAAAAACAATTAAAATATTAGCAACTTTCTACATTAAGCCGTTTTTTTATTTTCTAAACATTTTCAGTGTTACCCACGTATCTTTTTCAGATGTCTTTAATTTTACCGATTTCTAGAGTTTAAATATACTTACCTCTTGCACCGAGGTAGCTCTGAATAAAAAGCAGTTGAGAAGGCCCTCCTTTTCATTGAGGAGTATGTAGAACAGCTCCACTGGTATGCCAGGAACTTGACAGGCCCTGCACAATAAAAGGCAATCATGACTGACTACAGTTGACAATACTCTTGTGTGCTGTGTCAGATGCCCTCGATTCGCTAAATCAGGCGAGAGGACTCATTTTAGCAAGATAAATTAAAAACAAAAATACCACAAAAATCACGTGTTTTTTATATAATAGCACGCCAAATTGACACCGTCCGCCTGCTGGAAAGCCATGACGCCATCTAGCGAATTGAGGGACACTCTCTTTGTTGGGAATCGAACCCAACAACGAGGTGTGTGCGCGCCGCCACCAGAGCTCGCCGTGTGCGCGCGTTAAAATCCTTCGTGCGGCCCACGTGTGTTGCACGTAACTCGCACGACTAGTTTTGGACGGCGACACACAGCACTTTTTGAATGCACTCGTGCTTTACTCCACTCCAAAAAAGGTCATTCAAATTATTGTTAGCTCGATACCTAGTTCATATAATAAGTTTTTCGATTCGGTTTTAATTTACTGAGCCTGAAGGAACCTCAACACTTTTAGTCTACATGATTACTGACAGCGTCCCTCAAGTTGGCGGCCCAATGATGTGCTTCTTCACGCTCCGCTTGAAGAACCCAGGCTTATAAGAGGAAGGAAACACGTGCGCTGGCAGAGCGTTCCAGTTTACTATCGTTCGACAGAGAAACGATCTTTTAAATCTTTCACGTTTGTGCTATTATAATTTAATAATTTATTTTTAAAGTGTATAAATTTAACTAAATATTCTCTAAATAAGTGTGTCAACCGTCTCCCTGTTGCCGTTATCAATATTGAGCGAAAGCAAATAGCAATATTGAGTCAGGGTAGGCCGAGACCTCATATGTAGACCACGTGAGCAGATTGCTCAGAAACGGAAAAGTCAAAAGTACTCGGATACCCAGACGTGCATGTATGAAGCGATTATTGAATATGAAAAAGAAGTATGCATGGATCGCGAAGCCTGGCGATCTGTCTTCTCTGACAACCCCGTAAGGGATACAGCGTGAATATAGATAGATAGTATTTGTTGTTAAAGGAGTAACAGAAATACATTTTTTGATTATTTCAGTTGTCTAGGTCATGAGGCACAGTCTGGTGACAGCGGAGCTTTAGTAATAGGGTCCTGTTTTACCCTTTGAGTACAGAACCCTAAAAATGTCATAATAAATGAAATAACTTACCTAATAAGATATAAGACCATAATATATAAGACCATTATAAGACCTGTGGTACTATATGAATCAGAATGTTGGGCCGTTAAGAAGTTGGATGAAAGAAGAGTGCATGTAACTGAAATGAGAATGTTAAGGTGGATGTGTGGTGTGACTAGAATGGATAAAATACGAAATGAGTATAATAGAGTCAGAAGGTCATGTCACTAAAAGAACCATGAATATGAAAGTTGATGTAGAGCTAGAGGAAGGCCAAAGAAAAAATGGATGGACTGTGTAAGGAGTGATATGAATATGAAAGGGAAGGGGAAAGAATGATCAGATGACTAATGACACGGATAAATGGAAGAAGAAGACATACTGCGCCGACCCCAAATAAATTGGGACAAGAGCAAGAGGATGATGGATGATGATGAACTTACCTAATGATATCAACAAGACGATGAACAATGACAGGTTCAAAATTTCCATTATAGGCCTTCAAGCAACCGTCTTCAATCGCTATGCTGACCTGAAATGAAAATCTAACTCAGTAAATTGAGCTAGTGGAATCCCGAGGGTCTCCTACAATAGTCAAACAATCGATTTATAATAATAATAAATATCGTTGGGACAACTCACACAACGCCATCTGATTCCAAACTAAGCAGAGCTTGTACTATGGTAACCAGATAACTGATAAACATACTTATATATTTCTAAATACATACATATTATAAATAAATAACACCCAGACACAGAATAAACCGTCGTGCTCATCACACAAAGTTTTATCCTGGGTGGGAATCGAACCCATGACCTCTTGTGTAGCAGTCGGATACACTCCCACCGTGTCACAGAGGCAGTGAATACATATATATCTCTATATATTTATAGTATGTATATTGTGCAACATTTTTTTACACAGCGCCGTCTAGCCCAAAGTTAGCAATATATGCTTTTGTTATGGGATTTAGAGGACTGATAAACGTATCTATCTTTTAGGAAATGTTCCCTTAATCACCATTCACGATATCCACGGGATGAATTTCGCCAGAAGTATCCCTTAGAACTGGCAACTACAATCGCTCTCATATTAATATGTTCTTAAACACAACATTAATTTTGTTTTTGAAGTGAAAACTTCTTTAGCGGCGTTGAGCACTTTTTCTGTAATGGGTATAAAATCTTAAACTCGCGTCAGGACACGTGACCTGATCGAAAAAGCGTAAGATTTTTTTATCATCATCATCTTTACGTCGATCCCGGTCAATTTTTGAAGGAAAAACTTCTTTTAGCGCGGTACGCATATTTTTAGATGAGATAAAATCTCTGGACTCGCGACCATAATCATCATCATCATCTAACGTTGATTCCGGTCATCTACAGGTCTTATTAAATAATGCTGTGTAATCAATTAGGACTCTTTCAGTGTAGAATTATTTTTTATCATCATCATCTTTACGTCGATCCCGGTCAATTTTTGAAGGAAAAACTTCTTTTAGCGCGGTACGCATATTTTTAGATGAGATAAAATCTCTGGACTCGCGACCATAATCATCATCATCATCAAACGTTGATTCCGGTCATCTACAGGTCTTATTAAATAATGCTGTGTAATCAATTAGGACTCTTTCAGTGTAGAATTATTTTTTATCATCATCATCTTTACGTCGATCCCGGTCAATTTTTGAAGGAAAAACTTCTTTTAGCGCGGTACGCATATTTTTAGATGAGATAAAATCTCTGGACTCGCTACCATAATCATCATCATCATCTAACGTTGATTCCGGTCATCTACAGGTCTTATTAAATAATGCTGTGTAATCAATTAGGACTCTTTCAGTGTAGATTTATTTTTCATCATCATCATCTTTACGTCGATCCCGGTCAATTTTTGAAGGAAAAACTTCTTTTAGCGCGGTACGCAATTTTTTAGATGAGATAAATTTGGACTCGCTACTCCCCGTTATGATACGCAGCTATAGTGTGTGCATATATGCATGTACCAACGCGACTAGATAAATAAATTATTATTAAATTGAGTTTTCACTTCTGTCGGCACTCCCGGAGTGGTTAGGTTAGGTTTTTTTTTTGTATAAATTTATTACTATATAATTGATAAAATATCATGTAAATCAAACTAATGTAATTACTGGCGGTTAGAAAAGAGTGACCATGAGTTTTATTGCCAGGTTCTTCCTGGTTCTTTCAGGCTCTACCTACTGCTTTGCGAATCTGGCAGTAAATGTAGAAGCAGTAATCCTGACGTTCATAAGGGTTACTTTTGTGGCCTACATGAATAAAGATTTTTCATTTCATTTCATTTGGCAAGGAATCATTTTCAGACGCTCTCTTCTAGAGACGCTTTACTCTCTATATTTCACACATCCATGCGTGTCAGGGTGCGTCAGCGTTTACTCATACGATTACACTAATTACTACAGACGATTGACAGGCAACTGACAGCCCGTGTATGTGATTTTCGCCTAGTGCCGGACGTAAACTACGGACTATTAGCGAGAAAGTGCAAGTGACATTTCTTGCTTTGTGGGTTATGACTCGTATAAGTCACAAAGTAACACTTATGAACTTCAAGATTAAGTCAACATGGCAATGGGCTCACCACCTGTTACGTGGGACAGAAATGCATACGGTAAAATGTGGGCGTTTAATATGTCTCTGCCTACCCCTTCGGCGATAAAGGCGTGACAATATGTATGTATGTAAGATTAGGGTCGGCAGCGCGAGTGCTGCACCTCTGGTGTTGCAACGTCCATAGGCTACGGTGACCACTTTCCATCTGGTGGGCCGTAAGCTTGTCTGCCATCTCAGTGGTATAAAAGAAATTAAGCTTCTACATTTACATTTACTGCCAGATTCGCAAAGCAATAGGTAGAGCCTGAGGAAGAAACTGGCAATAAAACTCTTTTCTAACCGCCAGTAATTACATTAGAGTGCGATTACATTGAAGAGTTCATAAAACACTCGCAGTGATATATTCAGTAAAATGAAATAAAGGAAGTTATTGTTCTACATTGCTTTAGCCAATATTTGGATTAACGTAGATAGACCTCATTTTTAAATAATTGTTTGTATATTTTTTTGACGCGGCGAATGTATTTACACTCCGTCTTTCTTGCTGCAGGGACTGTAGGGTAGATCCTGAAGAAGAATCTGCCAATAAAACTCATAAAAAAAAACTAAACTATCTTCACGCTGTATTCCTGACGGGGTAGTCAGAGAGGACAGATCGCCAGGCTTCGCGATCTATGCATACTTCTTTCGCTTCTTCGAGATTCATCAATCGCTTCATACACGGACGTCTGGGTATCCGAGTACTTTTGACCTTTCCGTTTTTGAGCAATCTGCTCTCGTGGTCTTCATATGTAAGTCTCGGCCTACCCTGACTCCTTCTACCCTCTATAAAACTTATGGTCACTCTTTTCTTGATTTGGTGAGTTTAACAGGTCCCAAAATACCTCCATTAGGGCAGAAAGGTAGCCGAGGAGTTTTAGTGGGTATTCCCAGTACTACTACGACCAGGTGCTGGGCGACGCCCACACAAAGTCCATTGCTAGCCAGCGGCTGGTCGTAGTGGTACTGTAGGTTAGAAAAGAGTGACCATGTGTTTTATTGCCAGGTTCTTCCTCAGGCTCTACCTATTGCTTTGCGAATCTGGCAGTATAAAGAGTGACCATGAGTTTTATTGGCAGGTTCTTTTTCAGGCTCTACCCTACAGTCCCTGCAGCAAGAAAGCGGATCTCTCCTCGTTTAAAAAAAAATGGTCACTGTTTTTGACGTGTGTAAAGTGGTAATTGGCTGACCACATCTCTAGCAGAACCGTAGGTTGATGAAGGTCTAGATTGAAAGTTGTACCTTATCCCTGATTCCAGTGGCTCTAATCTCCCGCAGTAGCCAGGGTAGCATAGCATTGGAGAAACGCCTGTCCATAGCTGTGAAGCCCAGGTATGTCACTGAGGTCAACTTTGTCTTCATATTGACTCAGATCTGTAAAGAAATCAAATCTATACCACACATATACATATGACATACTAGTTGACGCATCGCCCGCGTAAAAAAGTTTTCCCGTTTCCGTTTCCCACAGGAACTAGTTCACGGAATAAAACGTAGCCTATGTGTTATTCTGATGTATAAGTTATATTATTGTAAAGTTTCATTAAAATCCATTCAGTAGTTTTTACGCGAAAGAGTAACAAACATCCATACAAACTTTCGCATTTATAATATTATTAAGATTAAGAAAGTGTAGTGAGACCATAAATATCGTAACCACAAGAGCAATGCCATCATGCTCAACATTTATCAATCACGCCTTATCCCCGAAGGAGTGGCAGAGTAGTAGCTGTCCCACGTAATAGGTGGTGAGCCCATCGCCGTGTTGAATTAGAAAGACTCTTAGTGTAAGTATATTATTTCTAAAATAAGTGCATTTATCTTGTTTTATGTGTGGGAGTGGTGGATCCTGGGATAAAAGTTGTGTCAACGTGCTATAATTACCTACTTAATCTATATATATATATTTATAAAAGGCAAAATCACTGACTGACTCATTGATCACGAAATCTCTGAAACTACCAAAGCTATGAAGCTCAAACTTCGTATGGAGATTCTTTCTAATACGTAGGTTTCCGCTAAGAAGGGATATTGCGAAATCCTACTAAATTAAAAATAAAGTAAATAAGCTATAAACGGTTGTATGGAAGTTCGTCATTTTCAAAGGTAGAAACATGAATTTATGTACACCTGTTTTTAGTTACAAATAAACGGGTACGTGTATCGCGGTTTTACAAAATTTTACCTATAAAGGGGTAAAAAGGGGTTGAAAGTTTAAATGGATAATTCTTCATTTTCAAACATAGTAACACCGAATTTCTTACACCGAGTCTGTATAAAAAAAATATGTGTTAAAGAATTTTGATAAATTCTACCCTTGAGGGGGTTAAAAAAGGAGTTGCAATAATTGACTTACTGATTAAGAAACCTATGAAACTAACAAAGCTACGCAGCCCAAACTTCGCATGGGGGTTCCTTTTGATACGTAGGTTTCCCCTAAGAATGGATTTTTCGAAATTCTACCTCTAAGGATGTAAATAAGCGATAAACGGTTGTATGGTAGTTCGTCATTTTCCAAGTTAGAAACATGAATTTACTAACACCTGTTTCTGGTTACAAATAAATGAGGACGTGAATGGCGGTTTCGCAAAAGTTTACCTATAAGGAGGTAAAACAGCGGTTGTATTAACTGACTCATTAATCACGAAATCTTTGGAGCTAACGGAGATATGAAGTCCATACTTCGCATTGGGGTTCCTTCTAACACGTAGGTGCCCCCTATGAAGGATTTATGGGACTTTTTACCCCTAAGGACGTAAATACGGGTTAAACGGTTATATGGAAGATTGTCATTTTCAAAGTTAGTAACAGGAACTTACGTACCTACACCTGTTTTAGAAGAATCTCCTAAGGCCTGTATTACCAGCGAGTTCGGTGTTGCCACGGGAACCGAAACTATGTCAATAAACCACGCACAGCCTAAACATTAAATATAGAAACCTGAAATTTGGTGAATGTTTACTTTAAGTATTTGGGTAAGCAATAAAAACGGGATTCCCGATATTTCCATGGAAACGGGAACTACGCTGTTGAAGCCACATACAGACTAAACTATCAAACAGAGGCACATACCTGAAATTTTGTAAAATTGTTTTTTAGGTATCTACCTTGAATCAGCACTAAGAAAGGAATACCCGTTATTCCCACGGGAACGGGAACTACGTAGGTAAAACAATGCACAACCTAAAATTTGGTGAACGCGATCCTTTACGTACCTATATTAGACGAGCACCAAGAAAGAATTCCCGGTATTCCCACGGGAATGTAATGTTATTAATGTTATAAATGTGAAATTTTGTAAAGATCACTATATTTTGATTTTTCAAAATTTTTAAGTGGCAGAGGCATATTATATGCCCACTTTTCACCGTGTGGATTCCTGTCAAACGTAATAGGTGGTGAGCCCATTGCCGTGTTGAAATAGACAGACGCAGGTTGTGGCTACCTGCTGTTGAAATTTTCAAGCCGCCCATAAGGACTTCAACCAGGCTTAACGACTGCCATTTTACTGGCAACCGGGACCAACGGCTTAACGTGCCTTCCGAAGCACGGAAACGAAAAAAATCACCGTTTAACCCGTATTTACATACGGGTTAAACGGTTATATGGAAGATTGTCATTTTCAAAGTTAGTAACAGGAACTTACGTACCTACACCTGTTTTAGAAGAATCTCCTAAGGCCTGTATTACCAGCGAGTTCGGTGTTGCCACGGGAACCGAAACTATGTCAATAAACCACGCACAGCCTAAACATTAAATATAGAAACCTGAAATTTGGTGAATGTTTACTTTAAGTATTTGGGTAAGCAATAAAAACGGGATTCCCGATATTTCCATGGAAACGGGAACTACGCTGTTGAAGCCACATACAGACTAAACTATCAAACAGAGGCACATACCTGAAATTTTGTAAAATTGTTTTTTAGGTATCTACCTTGAATCAGCACTAAGAAAGGAATACCCGGTATTCCCACGGGAACGGGAACTACGTAGGTAAAACAATGCACAACCTAAAATTTGGTGAACGCGATCCTTTACGTACCTATATTAGACGAGCACCAAGAAAGAATTCCCGGTATTCCCACGGGAATGTAATGTTATTAATGTTATAAATGTGAAATTTTGTAAAGATCACTATATTTTGATTTTTCAAAATTTTTAAGTGGCAGAGGCATATTATATGCCCACTTTTCACCGTGTGGATTCCTGTCAAACGTAATAGGTGGTGAGCCCATTGCCGTGTTGAAATAGACAGACGCAGGTTGTGGCTACCTGCTGTTGAAATTTTCAAGCCGCCCATAAGGACTTCAACCAGGCTTAACGACTGCCATTTTACTGGCAACCGGGACCAACGGCTTAACGTGCCTTCCGAAGCACGGAAACGCTCGCAAATGTAAATGCCACAAAGTGGTCACCCATCCGAGGACCAGCTATAGTGAAAGTTGCGTAACTCAGTGATCGTTTACAGAACACTAAGAACGCGGGGCCACAAGCGCTTCACTGAGACCGCGGGGCCACGAGCGCTTCGCAATAAATATAAATAATTGATAAATTTTTAAAGCAATTATTTGCTAAATTTCTCATAAATTTTTATTAAAGTGGAAAAAGACAATTCGATTCGAGACAGGGATTGAACCTGTGACCTTTGCCTAACCAGGGCAATGTTCTAGCCACCTGAACTACCCGAACCGTATCGAATCAAGTTGAAATTCTCCACCTTATTTATATCGTCATTTTAAGAGTATGACCAGAGCCATCTATCGAGCTAATGAACAACTCGATACCAATGAACAGTGTTACAACTATTTTTAAACATTGGTGCAATGGACTCCACTCAGTATATTGATAAATTTTTAAAGCAAATATTTGCTAAATTTCTCATAAATTTTTATTAAAGTGGAAAAAGACAATTCGATTCGAGACAGGGATTGAACCTGTGACCTTTGCCTAACCAGGGCAATGTTCTAGCCACCTGAACTACCCGAACCGTATCGAATCAAGTTGAAATTCTCCACCTTATTTATATCGTCATTTTAAGAGTATGACCAGAGCCATCTATCGAGCTAATGAACAAATCAATTTATGAGAAATTTAGCAAATAATTGCTTTAAAAATTTATCAATATACTGAGTGGAGTCCATTGCACCAATGTTTAAAAATAGTTGTAACACTGTTCATTGGTATCGAGTTGTTCATTAGCTCGATAGATGGCTCTGGTCATACTCTTAAAATGACGATATAAATAAGGTGGAGAATTTCAACTTGATTCGATACGGTTCGGGTAGTTCAGGTGGCTAGAACATTGCCCTGGTTAGGCAAAGGTCACAGGTTCAATCCCTGTCTCGAATCGAATTGTCTTTTTCCACTTTAATAAAAATATAAATAATTTCAAAAATTATTCCGATGTGTGTTAATATAATCACCTTTTGATGAGAATCGGCATATATCGGCTCAAAAAGGTTTTCTCGCGGGTAAAAAATTTTTTCCCAGGATATAAAGTAGGTACCCTATGTATTTATTCAGAATATGTCTCGCACATGATATTGACTTCAAGCAGTTTCGCCCGCGTGTACATTTTTCAGTAGTTAGTAACTCATCAACAAGTAGTACAATTTCATTAAGATTTTTGTTGAATAGCAAATACTTCAGAAGTTGTTTCATAAGAATAGCCGACGAGCCACCCTCTTTAAGTAATATCTTTCGCCACCCAAACGCATACAAAAATAATCATTTAAATCTGTCCAGCCGTCTAGGAGGAGTTCAGTGACATACAGACGCACACAAGAAATTTATATATAAAGATTATAGATAGGAAACACCTAAACTCCGAAACAAATATTTATGGATCACACAAAAATTTGTTCTGATCTGGGAATCGAACCTTGGAGCTCAGCGCGGAAGTTACATATACATTTTTTTTTAGATTTTCCATCTTGCTGCGTATTATCCGCTGAAGGAAAATCAAAAATATTTCTAGTAGGTAATTGCCCAATATGGCTAACGTAACTTTTAATATAAATTTAATGTAATTTAAGAAGTAAGTTTTATTTTCTTGCATTCTTTTGAGAAAAGCACTTATGCCTCGGCCGGAATGGCAATTGCCTGTCTCGTATTAGTGAAGTCTTCGCCTACGGCTCGGCCTTCAAATTTATACTCGACCTGCAATTGGCTATTTCTCGGCCTTTGCAATAATGTACTATTATATACAAGTATAATATATATGTACTTACTGTGCCTTAACTCTTCGAGTTCTTAACCGAATTTCGTAATTTTTGTACTAAAACGTATTTACAGGTTAAAATCTAAATCGTGATGGAGTGTGAATTTTAAATACGCAAAATTAATAAAGTTTTTGCCAACACACAACAATTACACTTCGGATTTATTATTTTCTGTATTTTTTTCGTATTTTTCTCTGATGCTACGCTCCAATAAATAGTGCTACCGAAGCTTTATACTTTACGACTGCATCGACCTAGTAGGTACCTAAATAAGGCCTATTTCTTAGGGGTGTAGGTGTAATTCTATGTTAGGTATAATAATTATTGTAATTTATGGCACCTTAGGTTGTGAAATATAGCATAAAAAATATATTATTTATAAGAATACAATTGATTAAATACAAATTTTTAAAAAACCTTAAATTATGATATATAACTAAATATATTATTAAAAGGAGTCCATTTAGGCCATGTTCCGAAGATACTGGCAGCGTTCCCCCTTTGAATAGCTAGACTACCTCTTCGGTCTCCTGTGATGTCGACTAACCTTTTTGCTATTTCCTTAAAAAGCCTTATAGCGCTAGAACCCCACGGACCAAGGGTCTTGACACCGAATGGGACAAAATCAAATTCGGAGCCTAAATAAGTATAATCTTTAATCCAAAGAGATACGGTTCCATATTTGATATGATTGTCTGAACAGGAAGATCGTCGCTATTAAATATTGACACTATTTCGAACACACACACTTCGAAACATCTTTTAAATACTAGTTGACGCCCGCGGCTTCGCCAGCGTAGAGAAGTTTTCCCGGGCCCGTTTCCCACCGGAACTTGTTATCGAGATAAAAGTAGCCTATGTGTTATTCTGATGTGAAGCTATATTATTGTAAAATTTCATTAAAATCTAGTCAGTAGTTTACGTGAAAGAGTAACGTACATCCACATAAACAGTCGCATTTATAATATTATTAAGATGATCTTTATTCCAATGATATACGGTTCCATATTTTATATGTTTGTCAGAACAGGAAAATCGTCGCTATAATAAAATTATTGACACTATTTCTATAAAAGTACTCAACTACAAAAACAGAAATTTGCAAAAAAATAATGTATTTCAAAACATCTATTAAATATTATAAATGTGATAGTCTGTTTATTCTTTGCGTCATTAAAATGTTTTTTTTTGTGTTACAACTCTACCTATTATCAGAAATTATTTAAAATTTTATTTCGTAACATATGTATTTCAAAACACTTTCAATATTTGATAACACAAACTACCTAGGTATAACGGAACAAACCTACAGACAGATGCAGCTTTTTTTATAAATAATTACCTAAACTGGGATTCTAGAAACGATCAATTAAAACTCAAGACTTCGTGTATTTCCAAAAGATAATATAGTTCACATATACACAATATTTTTAAAATTTTATATTTTTACATAGTCCGACATTGAAAATGTTCAAACATTTATACTTGACAAATACATTAAATTACAAAAATAAGTATTCAAAATAAAATAATACATCAATTTTACCTGTTCCTTTTACTAATGACCACAAATACGCCTTCATTCGCACAAATAGGTACATAAAATCAATACTTCGACACGAACGAACACTATCTCCTAGTTATATTATACTTAAACATTTATGAACACAATGAAAGAACACCTTAGAAAAATAATTTTCGGTAATGTATGCACTCATTCACTTAGGATATATTATATTTTTATTTTTTTTGAACGTCCTGTCAAGGCACTAATACTGCAGGCGGCAACCCTAACATTACACGAATGAAAAATAATCATAGTAGAACTTATATCTTTTGTCACTTTTTAATCAATGTAACTGTATGAGACAGCACATATCACTTCAGTCGGTCAATACTAAGTATTGTGGTATGTAACTTTAAGTAAACACATGGAATTTTGTAAACATTTATTGAGTTTTCCTTCCCCGTATAAATTTACAGTTTGGTCTAAAAAAAATTCCATGCAGTCATGCTTACAGACATTGTTTTATAAAGTTTTTAGCTATATTTTGTGTGAAACTGTTATTCTAAATACAAAATAAAAACTTATCGACAGCATATCTCCAATTTTAAACCTGAAAAATCTTGTCAAAATCCAGTAAATAGCATTTTTACTGGTAAACTTAATCACAATTTTAATACTGCCATCTAGTGGCTAATAGTAGTACTTCAAATGTACCAAGTATGGCCTGAGATATTTTATACATATACCAGATGGCGTTAATATACATAATCACATTACGAGTCGTACCGCACCGTTTGTTAGCAACTTTATCATCAAAAAATAATATATTTACTTTAAAATGTATGATTAAAGCAACCATTTTTGTGATAAACTGTTAATTAAAGAACGTAACAGACACATGCACCTTCTTTTATTTACCACTTAATCCCGAATCCATACTTTTGTCACATAACAAGTAGGTAGATACCTAATCTGCTATCAATAGAGAGGTAGGTAAAATCCATTCCTACGCTAATTAATGCTTTACTAGCATATATAATACGTGTAAGAATTTCTAAGACTTCAGCGGTTGGATTCTGACGTAAGACTATTGATTGGATACCTCAGACTTCATGTAATATTTTATAGATTGTAAGTAATATGACTACAAATTTAAGACTTTACCAAGAATATTCTACCATTTCCTACTATATTTATAATTATAACTAATAGCATTTATTGAATAATAAATAATATTAATGTAAACAAAATAATCAATCAATTAGTTCTACATACAGCCACTTTACACTAGCGCCGCGAATATAAACATCACGAAATGTCAGTGTGAAGGCGTCGGTATTGTTTGCTAATTAGGTGTTCATAATGTTATCAAAAATGTGGGTAACTTAGCATTATTTAAATAGTTCTTGTATTCAAAACAGTACAATGGATTGTGTTTTTGTATTTTACGAAAAGTTTTTTATATGATATGTGTTAGAAATTAAATATAATCATAACAAATAAGTAGGTGAGTAAAATTGTAATATAAGTTTTTCATTTCAGATATGTAATTTTTTGTATTTGTTGTGGTTGTATTGAGGATGTCAAGTTCGGGTCCTATCTATACTTCTATAAGTGTAGTATACTATTACTTACTTACTTAGTACTCTATTCTTCATCATCACTACATATTATAAAACAAAGTCGCTTTTCGCTGTCTGTCCCTATACGCAACGGATTACGATATGGTTTTTTTAAATAGTTAGAGTGATTTTCATAAAAGGTTTTTATGTATAATTTGTTAAGTTTTTGTATATATTGACCAAATTATAACGATATTTGTTGGGGATGTCGGAAAAAATAAGCCGTCTGGGAGCTTTCAACAAAAACGCTGCCTAAACCCTTTGAGATATAACAAAATAATGTATGGTGCAATTGTGTATCTAATAAAGGTCTACAAAAAAGTCCGCGACGACATATGTCTATCTCTTAAGAATAACATACTATATCCATTTTAATACTTTAAAAAAACAGCAATTATTAAGCGGTAATTTGAAGGCTATTTATACAAATATGCTATTAATTTTATCATCTTTACTACGTTATCATTTTTACTACGTTAGTTGGCTTCAGTATTTCATGAAGATTATTTTGTCCCTTTACACCTTGCAAATTAAATGAATATCTTACGAGTTATCGCAAATTCAAAATTAGGCGCAAAGAAATTAATTTAATTCGACCGGGCCGTGCGTGTAGGTCTAGGTAGGTACCTAAGTACTGGAGAGCGGAGAAGTAATCAATGAATTTGGAAAATGTTCATACATTATTGTGAATGTGAAATTATTAAACAACGGGATTAAATGGGTGCCACGGGGTTCGAAGATTGTCACGGGCGAAGCCGGGCGGGACAGCTAGTAATATATAAAACTAAAGACTTTATTTGTTTGTTTAGTTGAACGCGCTAATCTTAGGAACTACTAGTTTACTAATAGCCCATTTATCGGGGATGGCTATAGGCTATCATCACGCTAATGCCTTCGAGAGTGGAGCAGTAATCATTAAAGTCAAGAGTTGAGCATATTTTTATACATTAGGTACTGTAAAATTTTATTAATTTTTATTTATTTTTATACCATTGCGGTGGCAGATAAACGACGGAACTAAATGGGTACCACGGGGTTCAGAGTATGTCACGGGCGAAGCCGCAGGAGTCCTTTAGTTAGGAAGGTAGGCTATGATTTTTATACTTATGCTAAAAGGTGGCAAATAAGCATAAGCATAGAATTTGTAAGCGACGGGACTAATTAGGCGCGACGGGAGTTCGAAATATGCCACGGGCGAAGCCGTGGGGGCCAACTTGTATAAAATATTAGTCAAGCTTTGGAAAATGCTGCAAGGCGAAACCGGTCAGGTTAAAAATTAAGTGTGTGAAAATGTACAAATGTTTTTATTCAAAAAAGAATATAAGTTGATGTAAAGACAGCAGTCATTCATTTTGTGCAGTTTTATCAGTCACGCGTTTCGTTCCGAGTGTTGACATGCTAAACCTATAACCACATGCAGTTTTAGATGTGCATAAATTTATACATGCGTTTGTATTTGGATCACACAGGGGGTCACATAGTTGTGACCCCCGGCTTTGGCCGTGACATACTTCGAACTCCCGTCGCACCTATTTAATGCCGTCGCTTATAAATTCTACAATATTGCATAAAATGTTGCCAGATTTGTCGACATTAAAGGCTACTGCTCCGCTCTCCAGGGTAGTAGCGCGATGATATATAGCCTATAGCCTTCCTAGATAAATTGGCTATTTAACACAAAAATATTTTTTCAAATCCGACCAGTATTTGTTCCTGAGATTAGCGCTTTCAACCAAACAAACAATCTCTTCAGCTTTATAATATTAGTATTGATAAGGGCCCCACCATGACGTTTGGGGCCCTAGCGATCTGCTAGAGGTGCATCTGCTGCCAAACGGACGAGGTTGCGACTCAGGTGTCCTTACTTGTTTAGGAGGTCAGACGGCATTCGCTCCCAACAATTCCAGAAAACATAAAACAAACAATACAATTGAACTATAGGCGCAAATCCAGGTAGAGCTTTGCATCATCTGGAAATACAAATTTGACTGCCTCTGTGGCGCAGTGGGAGTGCATCCGACTGCTACGCAAGAGGTCGTGGGTTCGATTCTCACCCAGGATAAAACTTTGTGTGATGAGCACGATGGTTTATTCTGTGTCTGGGTGTTATTTATCTATAATATGTATTTATAAATATATAAGTATGTTTATCAGTTATCTGGTTATCATAGTACAAGCTCTGCTTAGTGGGGAATCAGATGGCGTTGTGTGAGTTGTCCCAGCAATATTTATATTTTATATTTATTTATACACTAAGTTGCAGCAGATTTTTTTGATGTTTTGACGATTCTAAAGTCAAGATTATTACTTCAAAAAAAGTTTTTAGACTATTGAGGTGGCAGACAAGCTGGAAAATGAACTTTACGTTTACTGCCAGTTTAGCAAAGCAATAGGTAGAGTTTGAGGAAGAACCTGGCAAACCTGGAATACGTTTACGCGCTGTCATTGCTGCTGCAGGGACTGTAAGAACGGTGTATGGGACGGGACACACAAAACATATAATAATAGGAATATATAATTATAGCAGCATATAATAATAGTAGCATATAATAATAGGAGCATATAATAATAATAGCATATAATAATAGGAGCATATAATAATAGGAACATAAATTAATATGAACATATAATAATACCTATTATTATATGTTCTGTAGTGGGACTATGTATATACCAATTATTATGTTTATACAATAGACACAGTGACATACATTCGATAAATACTAGAAATAAGCATAAATTAATTGGAACGCATCATCGTTTACAAAAGGTTCATGACTCTTTTGCAGGAATTGGCGTACGCCTAATAATATTATTTAAATTTAAGGCAAACTAAGTTTAGTCGACTGTTCTCACTTAAATTCAAAGGAACTATGTAAGTGTAATTTTAATGAACACAACATTTATTTTGTTTTTTTTTTTGTATATTTTCATTACTGTATAATTGGTCAAATATCATGTTAATCAAACTATGTCAAATGGCGGTTAGAAAAGAGTGGCCATGAGTTTTATTGCCAGGTTCTTCCTCTGGCTCTACCTATTGCTTTGCGAATCTGGCAGTAAATGTAAATGTAGAAGCAGTAATCTTGACGTTCATAAGTGTTACTTTGTGACCTACATGAATAAAGATATTTGATTTGATTTGATTATTATATGTTCTGTGTTGGGACTCCTGGCCTTTAGGGGGCCGTCCTATCCATTAAACCCAGCGATGTTCCGCCTTCTTCCCAACCGGGTCGCAGAATAGGCCTAAGGGCTATTCACCGCGGCACGGGTAAGGAAATGCCCTAATATAAGGTTCTCTCCTTTGGCCGACTGTAGGTACAAAGTGATTGAACCATCCATTATTTTCTAACTACAATTCAAGGTGACTTTGTAACAACCTGTCAGGAAGTTTCAGTTCACACATAAATCAATAGCGTTTAATGAATTTCGGCGAGTATTTCCAAGTTCAACTTTGTGAGAGACTTACGTACGTTATAAAAAATATAGTTTAAATTCAGAATAATATTTGAAAGTTATAATTGATCTATGAAGGCTCACATTCAAAATCAAATAGGTAATTTAATGTTTTTATTTTTTACTAGTTGACCCCCGTGGCTTTGCCCGTGACATACTTCTAACCGCACCCATTTAACCCGTCGCTTATTACTTTTACAAAAATGTTTGAAAGTTTCCGACTTTTCGACATTTAAGATTACTGTTCCTTTCTCCTGGATAGTAGCGTGATGATATATAGCTTATAACCTTCCTCGATAAATAGGCTATCCAACACAAAAATATTTTTTTCAATTCCGATGACTAGTTCCTGAGATTGGCGCTTAGCCAAATATTTTGGAATTAATTTTTATTTGAAGCGCTCGTGGCCCCGCGGTCTCAGTGTTCGGTAAACGATCACTGAGGTACGCAACTTTCACTATGGCTGGTCGTCGGATGGGTGACCACTTTGTGGCATTTACATTTGCGAGCGTTTCCGTGCTTCGGAAGGCACGTTAAGCCGTTGGTCCCGGTTGCCAGTAAAATGGCAGTCGTTAAGCCTGGTTGAAGGCCTTATAGGCGGCTTAAAAAATTTCAGCAGCAGGTAGCCACAGCCTGCGTCTGTCTATTTCAACACGGCAATGGGCTCACCACCTATTACGTGGGACAGGAATCCAAACCCCCTACCTTGATTTAGAGCCTGGTGTCATCTTTTAATTCGCTGTTAGAATCAGCTAAGGAACAAAAGCTAAAAAAGCGGTCGTGGCCCCGCTGACTGAGTGTTCTGTAAACGATCACTGCATTAAGCAACATTCGTTATAGTTGGTCCTTGGTTGGGTGACCACTTTATGGAATTTCATTTGCGAGCGTTTCCGTGCTTCGGAAGGTACGTTAAGCCGTTGGTTCCGGTTGCCAGTAACATGGCAGTCGTTAAGTCAAGCTGAAGGCCTTATGAGAGGCTTGAAAATTTAAATAGCAGGTCCCCACATCCTGCGCCTGTCCATTTTAACACTGGATATGTGGGCGTATAGTATATTTGACTACCCCTTCAGGGATAAAGTCGTGACTATATGTATGTATGTATGTAGAATCAGCTATCGCTTGACTTTTAATGTTCAACATTGTTGGGAGCAATTGCCGTTTGACCTCCCACTCAACTGGTGCACGGTCAGCAGATGCGGTGGCTTGGGCCCCGTATATCTTGGCGGGGTCCCTTACACCCAGAGTATCAGTTATCTTTATACCAAGCTAGGTGACCCCTGGCTTAGCCCGTTACATACTCCGAAATCCCGTTGCACCTATTAAATTCCGTCGCTTATAAATTCTACAATAATTTACAAAAACTTGCCCGATTTGTCGACATTTATGACTACTGCTCCGCTCCTCAGGCTAGTAGCGTGGTGATATATAGCTTATAGCCTTCCTCGATAAATGGGCTATCCAACACAAAAATAATTTTTCAAATCCGACTAGTAGTTCCTAAGATTAGCGCGTTCAACCAAATAAACAAACTCTTCAGCTTTATTATATTAGTATAGATGGGATCTTTGAATGCATTAATGCCTTTCTTCTTTTCAGAACCAATGGAGAAGAATAAAGACTTTACATCTTCCACGATATCGTTCGTGGAGCCCACCAACGAGGAGAAAGGTGTAAGGTCACGGAAGATGTGTTTTTTGAAAAAGAATGGTGTTGTAAAGGTCCACAACAGCTCAAGTGAAACCGATATATCAGCTATCGAGGATGAACGGTAAGGTTTGAATTTTTTTTATATTACTTCGTCCTCAGGAAATTTCAAAGAGAAAGAGATAGTAGATCACCACACTCAGAATAACATCTGTATAATTTACCTCTGTGTATGAAATAAATGAATTTGAAAAAAAAAAGAGATTTGTTGAGAAGAGGTTGTACTCGGTATAAGAATCACCATTATACTGAGGGCAATGACCAGGACCTAGGACTGAGGACACGACATCTTTGTCGATGTCGTGTCCTCAGTTCTAGGTCCAGACTGGACAGGACTAATTAGAAGATATGATTGAAGAAAAATAAGATTCGGCTAAAAGGTCTTCGTAACCAGGCCATAAAATAATTATAAAAAAAAGAAGAGGATTGTTTTTAATAAATTCTGCCACGCGGCACATCTCTAACGCTGTGGGACTATGAGGAATTATTTTTCCCTGTAGTCCCACTACAATGCAGTGGGTCTACAGGGAAAAAAAACTTCCCCGTGGACCCACCATTGGGACACAGCAGTGGGACCACGGGTAACACCCCTTAATAGTAGGGGAGGTAGCGTTAATGCTCACTAGGAATTTTATACCGGCTGATATTCATAAGATTAATAGTACGTTACCAATACATGACAGATTTGACCGTCAGTCAGTCTGATAGTGTTGGAACCAAGTTATAATTTGTCGATTAAGCTAGACCTCCAAACTGTAAAAGCGCCCATACAACTTAAAGGTCTATGTTATTTGGTATTTACTATGTATGTATGGGGTCTTTCCAACTCTTTTTTTTGAGGTTTTTCTTTTATTTGTGCTGTAAGACCACGCTTCTAACCAAAATTTACTATTCTAGGTCCACATACATACATAGTTAATACCAATTAACTTAGACCTTTGAGTTGTATGGGCGCTTATACAATTTTAAGGTCTAGTTTAATTATAACTTTTAGTTCCACCACTACCAGACTAGAAAAGGTCAAATCTGTTATGTACTGGTTAAGAACTATTAGAAAAAACTAAAAACTAAACTATCTTCACGCTGTATCCCTGACGGGGTAGTCAGAGAGGACAGATCGCCAGGCTTCGCGATCCATGCATACTTGTTTCGCTATTAATATTATTATTATAAGAACTATTAGTGTTATGAATATTAGCCGGTATAAGATTCCTAGTGAGCATTACCGCTATCTCCACTACTAGAACGGGTGCCGTCTGTTGGGACTGGTCAGCCCATAGCTGTTATAGCAATTGTTACAAATAATATGATTTAAATTTAAGGCAAACTAAGTTTAGTCGACTGTTCTCACATAAATTCAAAGGAACTATGTAAGTGTAATTTTAATGAACACAAGATTTATTTTGTTCTTTTTTTTTGTATAATTTCATTACTGTATAATTGGTCAAATATCATGTTAATCAAACTGTGTCAAATGGCGGTTAGAAAAGAGTGGCCATGAGTTTTATTGCCAGGTTCTTCCTCTGGCTCTACCTATTGCTTTGCGAATCTGGCAGTAAATGTAAATGTAGAAGCAGTAATCTTGACGTTCATAAGTGTCACTTTGTGACCTACATGAATAAAGATTTTTGATTTTGATTGTTGATTTTGGTCCGGTAAATCGCAACGATTTATCCAGTACATAGATATCTTAACTATAGAGATATGGCGTTTACTATGCCCACCGGTGTCTCTAAGTATCTTCCGCTACTATCTACACTACTAAATACTAGTAATATACAAATACTAGGTGACCCCCCACGGCTTCGCCCGTGACATACTTCGAACACCCGTCTCACCTATTTAATCCCGCCGTTTATAAATTCTACAATAATTGCCCGATTTGACGACATTTATGACTACTGGTCCGCTCTCAAGGGTAGTAACATGATGATACCTTCCTCGGTAAATGGTCTATCTAACACAATTGAATTTTTAAATCCGTTACTTTGGCCGACCGAATACGTAACGAAGTGATACGCAATATGGCAGGTTTGAATGAAAGTGTCAGCGTTAAGCTGGAAAAGGGCGTGCTCCGTTGGTTTGGACACGTCCAACGAATGAGTGAGGAACGATTGACGAAGAATATATATTGTGCGAAAGTAGAGGGCAGAAGAAGTCATGGTAGGCCAAGACTTACATATGAAAACCACGTGAGCAGATTGCTCAAAAACGGAAAGGTCAAAAGTACTCGGATACCCAGACGTGCGTGTATGAAGCGATTGATGAATCTTGAAGAAACGAAAGAAGTATGCATGGATCGCGAAGCCTGGCGATCTGTCCTCTCTGACTACCCCGTCAGGGATACAGCGTGAAATCCGACCGGCAGTTTCTGAGATTAGCGCGATCAACCATACAAACAAAGAAACCCTTCAGCTATATAATATTAAGTACTAGGTGACCCATCCGGCTTTGCCCGTTACATACTTTAAACTCCCTTCGCACCTATACATATAATCCCGTTGCTTATAAATTCTACAAAAATGCTTAAAATTTCCACGATTTGTCGACATTTATGACTACTGCTCCGCTCTCCTGGGTAGTAGCGTGATGATATATAGCTTAAAGCCTTCCTCGATAAATGGGCTATTTTTCAAATCCGACTAGTAGTTCCTGAGATTAGCGCGTTCAAACTAAACAAACTCTTCAGCTATATAATTTCAAGTATCAGACAGTTCAACTTCAATAGGAAAACTACAAAATGAATGAACGATTTTCCTCTACTTCAGTTTTCTTATCAATGCCATCGGTTGCGCACGCGCGTTCGTTGCTACAACTGCATATAATTCGATTTTAAATTGTATTTTTTTATTGAAAGTACCTTGTTTATGTTTTATTGTGTACTGAAGCTCTTGATTTGTTATTTATTTTATTTATTTGGTGGAATATAAAACGTATAGGACATTACTATCGACTGTGTTGAAGTACAAGGGTATTTTACAGGAGTTAAAAGTGTTCATGTTTTTACTTAAGTAGTGATAGTTGATTAATTAAAAAAATATTGTTTATCAATCACGCTTTATCCCCGAAGGGGTGTCAGAGGCACTTTATACGCCCACATTTCACCGTATGTATTCCTGGCCCACGACTTAAGTGGTGAGCCAACCAGCCAAGCCTCTACTTTGCACAATATATATTCTTCGTCAATCGTTCCTCACTCATTCGTTGGACGTATACAAACCAACGGAGCACGCCTTTTTTTTTTTTAATTTTTGCACTAGCTTTGTGTTATGAATTGCAAGTCGTTCCAAAATCATAATATAATGTCGGTACTAATATTATACGTCGTCGTGTTGTCATCTTTGATACCACCCATAAGGCCTTCAACTTGGCTTAACGACAACCATGCTACTGACAACCGGGATCAACCGCTTAACATGCCTTAAGAAGCACGGAATTATATGAACAATCCTACTCATATTATAAACGCGAAACTTTGTAAGTAAAGATGTTTGTTCACTCAAAATCTACTGAATGGATTTTAACTGACAGACTAACAAGAATGGAAAACTTTGCAATAATATAGCTTACACATCAGAATAACACATAGGCTATTTTTTATCCCGGAAACGGGAAAGGAAAAACTTTACCACGCGTGCGGAGCCGCGGCCGTCAACTAGTATGTCAACTACTATATCCATTGGTGAAAACAGCAGAAAAATCTGTACAGTAATTTTTGAGTTTATCGCTAACAGACAGAGGCGGCAGAGGATTTTGATTTATTATCTACTTTTACAAAAAAATATGAAAATTAATCCTATTTGTTGACATTTTTTATTACTGTTCCGCTCTCCTGGGTAGTAGCAAGATTTTGAATAGCCTATAGCCTTCCTCGATAAATGGATAAATTCGTCGATAAATATCCAACACAAAAATATTTTTTTCTAATCCGAGTAGTAGTTGCTGAGATTAGCACGTTCAACCAAACAAACAACAAACACTTTAGCTTCATATATTAGCAGATATAGATTGTAGCTGTATAACGTAAAGTTTGTTCTGCAGGCGTAAATATCGATCCAATAATTATATCTCACATGCAGATAACCTTATCAGTACAGCTACATGCCATAAAGGTATTGGCATAACGTACAGGATAAATCACAAAGTAAGGAATCAATGTCACTCGCGCGCTCTACTAGAGACGTCTGTATCTATACCTACCACTACACTCGTCCGCTAAAATAAAGGGTCACTTCATTTTTATTCAAATAACTTTAAAACTAATGTTATTTTTAAACTTTCACCGTTTATATTCATATTTTATATACTACTTGGGACTTCACGCGAAACAATTTTGTTTTTACGTTTTATTAACGTCAGTGAATGTATGTACAAAATTGTTTCGCGTGAAGTCCCGAGTGGTATATAAAGCTTTAAAACTACACATACTATCTCTTTGAAGTAAAAAGAATCTGAAAGTAATTTTAATAACTCGTAAAATAAACAGCAGATTATTAAAAATAACCTTTTATTTATTTGAAAATAAAAAGATAACTAGAATTTAGGAACTTCTTTCAAACAAAATAATTAACTTTTTGTCATTTTTTTATAAAAAGACATGGCCACCTCATTATTTTAGTACCTTGTGTTTCCTCCACGGACTCTTCTCAAAGTTTGTATGCGGATCAGGTATACTAAAAACCAAGTTCCTCAAACGGTATTGAGGTAAATTCTCACACTTCAATAAGCACCTGTTTTAAGGGTGCAAGTGTCAGAGGTGGTGGGTTTCGCTTCCTGACTAGCCATCCGAGCTCGTCCCATGCATACTCTATGGGATTCATGTCAGGACTCCTCGCTGGCCAGGCTATGAGATCGACACCGACATCTTGAATGTATCGTCTAACAGATAATGCTGTATGAGGGCGAGCATTATCGTGCATAAAAAGTGAATTATCGCCCATATTTGTAGGGAAAGAACCTGCATGTTCATTCAGGATTTCTATTATGTACCTTTTCGCAGTTAGGTCAAACAAGGTCTGTTCGTCCTTCTGAACAAATGCCGGCCCGGCCCATACGTGGAGGGACTCGCCGCCATAGGACACCGTTTCCTTGAAACATGCTTCAACGAAACGTTCTCCAGGACGTCGATACACCCTGTCCCTCCTATCGTTGACGTTTAACGCGAATCTCGATTCGCTCCAAGTAGCGTGTTCCGTCGCAAAACGCAATCTTGCAATTTTATGATAACGTTCGAGTTTCGGACCCTGGGCTGGTCTGTATAGCGTCAGGTTAGATTCTGCCAGGCGTCTTCTTACTGTATCATCACTAATATAAACTATCCTGGAGTGTAACAGATGGTATTGGCTCGCAACTGCTGTTAGATGTCGTTTCCGTAGTGAAGTCGTGACGATAAAGTGATCTTCTCTGGCTGTTGTACACCTTGGACCACCGTTTCCTGGTCTTCTTAGATGTTGTCCAGTTTTTTCATATCTTCTCAGTACTCTTTGGACCGTGGAAGCGTCACACCTCTGTTTCTGGCCACTCTGCGCTGGCATAGTCCAAGCTCCAGCATGGTGATGATTCTGGCGCATGCTTCCAAACTTAGAGGCATGATTTTATTCAAATTATTCGAATTGAATAATGAAAAATCTATTTCAATTTAAATCAATATATAAAATTCAAAACAAAATCAAAGAAGTCAAATTTGAAAAAAGGAAAGTATTTTATAATGCCAACTCAGGATAAAATGTGAAATAAAAGCTTGCATGTAGTCCGCATATCTTCTCTTGGATTTTATCTTAATGATACCTTAAAGATACCAGATTTTCGTGGTGAGTTCCTTTATTTTTGCGGACGAGTGTATTATAAAGCTAAAGAGTTTGCTTGTTTGGTTGAACGCGCTAATCTCAGGAACTATTGTTCGGATTAGAAAAAATCTTTTTGTTTTATATAGTCCATTTATTAAGGAAGACTATAGGCTATATATCATCACGCTACTACCCAGGAGAGCGGAGCAGTAATCTTGAATGTCAACAAATCGGGCAAATATTCAAACATTATTGTATAATTGAGAATGAGAAGTGAGTTTGAAATACGAGTATGTCACGGGTGAAAGCTGTGGGGGTCAGGTAGTGTATAATATGTAGGTACGTAATTAGAAATATGCTAAGTATTAGCATGTTTAACAGGTGTCTAGATACCATAGCACAAGCTTATATTAACTTCAGTTTGGATGGCGTTGAGTGTGAACGTCCCTCAAATACTTACAACTTTACAATCATTTGAAATGTGAATTATAAAAAAAAATCCTTTGGAAATAAACATCGGGATGTATGTAGTATGTATGTATATATGTAGGTATGTAGAATGGAATAATTACCATCATTAATAGACCTTGTCAATGCGGAAATTAGGTCATGCACAAACATTATACCAGCTGTAATTAAGTATTACTGCAGTATAAAGGATAATAGGACTTTCCGCCATCAGTTTTGCTCGGGTTGAAGTAATTATCACGTTCAAAATAAGCTTAGGTCTAGAGTTTTCTTCATCGCAGTTTCTTGTTTATCACGTAGGGGATAGCAGTACATGAGTCGAAGGAGATTTGATGTTCCGCGTCTCAGAAACAGATTTAAATACAGAGATAAGATTATTGCCATAGATGGAAGCTCTTACAATTTAAATTTAAATGAATCATACCAGACTAGAAATCGGACCACACATTGGGTTTATTGTCGAATGACAGATTGCCATGGAGCATTATGCAGAAATGCCTCGGTGGCGCAGTGGTAGTGTATGCGACTGCCGCGACTGAGGTCGCGGGTTCGATTCCCGGGTTGAAAAAAAAAAATTGTGTAATCCACAAATGTTTGTTTCGGAATTGAGGTGTTTCCTATGTATATTATGTATTTATTTAGACATAATTATAAATAAGTATGTTTATCAGTCGTCTAGATCCAATAACACAAGCTTATATTAGCTTACTTTGGGCTAGACGGCACTGTGTGAAATAAAATATAAAAAAAAATATAAAAAATGTCCCACAATATTTATTTATTAAATGTTCACATTTCACCGTAAGGATTATTGTCTCAAGTAAATTATAAATAAGTAAATATTGTAGAAAGAAAGAAAGAAAGAAAGACAGAAAGAAAGAAAACACATTAATTATGCACTCTACACAAATACAAGAAATCACAAACATATAAAGATGCCTAAAAGGCTTCGGCTCAGCACGATGCTGGGTATGACCACAGCGCTGATTTTCAGCTGAAGCTCCATTAGGACATTTTTTTATTAAACACAGTGCCATCTAGCCCAAAGTAGTCAACGTTCGTTGAATTACATTTAAATTTATATGAAATTAGTTCATTATTATAAAAATTATATTTTAGTGTAAGAAGCACGATATTTTTTGATATTATAAGATATAGTTTTAATAATATAATAAAAATAAATATATTATATAATATATATAAATAAATAATAAATAAATTATAATTAAATTTATATGAAATTAGTTCATTACTATAAAAATTATATTTTAGTGTAAGAAGAACGAAAATTTTTGATATTACGAGTATAAGATATAGTTTAATACAATATAATAAAGATAAAAAAATTACTTAATTTATCCTACCAGAATAATCCTTTAATCAGGCACTATATTTATTTAAAAAAAAAGAATATTCTTTATATTTAAGGTATGAGCCCAAAAGCTTTATTTAGATATTTGTTTTATTTTTTTTTATTTTATGTGATATTTATCGCTAGTTGTGCCAGTGCAATGCCAAACATAATTATCAGGCAGTGCGACGTCCGGAAGGTACTGCGGTCGCTCGACGTCCGTAAGTCCAGTGGCCCTGATGGTATTCATGCGGTGGTTCTTAAGAGAAGAGGTGTGCAGTGGAGTTGACTCCAGTGCTAACACGCCTGTTTCGTCTGTCCTACTCTACGGGTAGTGTGCCGGATGTGTGGAGGGAGGCTAACGTGTAACCGATCTCCAAGAAAGGGGATAGGTCAGACCCAGGCAACTATCGCACCATAGCCGTCACCTCAGTCATCTGTAAGGTTTTTGAGCTCATCATAAACACGCAGCTCATGTGTTATGTGGAAGATCACTCCTTAATAAACGACCGGCAATACGGATTTAGGCCGAAACGGTCAACGGGTGATCTTCTAGCATACGTTACACACCTTTGGGGTGAGGCTATGGATAAGCATGGCGAATCCTTGGCTATCAGCCTGGACATCGCCAAAGCTTTCGATAAAGTCTGGCACGCATCTCTTCTTTCCAAGCTTCCGGCATATGGCCTGCCACCTCAACTATGCACATGGCTCGCACGCTTTTTGCATGAGCACCGTATTCGGGTCCAATGCGTCGGTCAGGCTTCCGACTACTTGCAGATAAATGCTGGCGTGCCGCAGGGTCCGTTTTGTCGCCCACTCTCTTTCTTCTCCATATCAATGATATGTTGTCCCTGGGCAATATACATTGCTATGCAGACGATAGTACACTACATGGGGGATATATTAGTCACCCGGCGGTAAAGCGGACGGATGTTGAGGCTATGAGGGGACAAGTCGTGGCGGAACTCGATCGGAGTCTGGACCGCATCTCTCGGTGGGCTCTCGATAATCTGGTCGAGTTCAATGCCAGGAAAACGCAGGCGTGTGCATTTACTGCAAAATTATCCCCTTTCCTTCCCCTTCCAAATCTTCAGAGCACAACCCTACCGCTGCAAAACTACCTCAGCATTCTGGGGTTGGACGTTTGTCGAGAGCTCAACAATGAAAATTATATCGAGTGGTGCATCAGCTTAGCCTCTCGCAAACTCGGAATCCTGAACAGGGTGAGGCGGTTTTTCACGCCGGAACAGAGATGCTTATTATATAAATGTCAGATTCGACCGTGCGTGGAATACTGCTCACATCTCTAGGATGGCTCCGCCAAATACCTGCTTGAAGCTCTCGACGCGTTGCAGCAACGTGCCATCCGCATCATAGATTGTCCAGATGTTACTGGCAATCCTGAGCCGTTGGAGATGCGCAGAACGGTCGCCAGCTTAGCTGCATTTTACCGCATCTACCACGGTGAGTGTTCTGAAGAGCTCTTCCAACTAGTCCCACCCTCCCCCTTCCGTTCTCGAACAACACGGGCAGGGCAGAGATGTTATCCTTACACTGTGGACACCATCTTGCCCAGAACGGAAAGATTCCGTAGGTCTTTCTTTTGTCGTACCATAAAAATATGGAACTCTGCCGGCGCACGTGTTTCCCTTCTCTTACAATCCTGGGTCCTTGAAGAGAAGCGTGAAAAGGCATATTTCTGGGCCGTCAAGTTGAGGGTCGCTATCCTAGCCCTGTGGGTTAAGGTAGCGGCCCAAAATCACGGGTCGTTGTCTTTGCTTACTATAAGGCGGGCGACGCCATTTTGCGTGTCAAATATAAGCTTGAGTTCTATCTAGACAACTAATAAACATACTTATTTATTTCTAAATTGATATATGATGACATATTATACATTATAGGAAACACCCAAACTTCGGAATAAACATTTGTGGATCACACATAATATATTGTTTACGACTCGGGAATCGGACCCGCGACATCAGCGCCGCAGTCGCACACACTAACACTGCGCTATCGAGGCAGTAATAGGTGGTGAGCCCATTGCCGTGTTGAAATAGACAGACGCCGGTTGTGGCTACCTGCTGTTAAAATTTTTCAAGCCGCCCATAAGGCCATCAACTTGACTAACGACTGCTAGTTACTGGCAATCGGGACCAATGGCTTAACGTGTCTTCTGAAGCACGGAAACGCTCGCAAATGTAAATGCCACAAAGTGGTAACACATCCGAGGAGCTAAAGAAAGAAGACCTTATTTATAGTAGGTACCTACAAATTTGTACAGCGCCCACAGTGGACGTGTCCGACACTTCGGTTTTTAAAGTTCTTCTTTTGGCGCATTAGGGAAAAATGATAAGAGTAAATTTTTACGATGCGCGCGCAGACCGTCTCAAAAAACCGACACCATGAAGTTAGCTGATAAGTAAATAAAATAAATAAATATTGTGGGACACTTTTTCACACAGCGCCATCTAGCCCAAAGTAAGCTAATATTAGCTTGTGTTATGGGATCTAGATAACTGGTAAACATACTTATATATTTCTAAATACATACATATGTTAGATAAATAACACCCAGACACAGAATAAACCATCGTGCTCATCACACAAAGTTTTATCCTGGGTGGGAATCGAACCCACGACCTCTTGCGTAGCAGTCGGATGCACTCCCACCGCGCCACAGAGGCAGTCAAGTGTTTCCATGACAACTTAAAAACACCTTGAAGTTGGCAGTAGTAGGGATTAACGGGGACTGGAACAACTCCGAACGACCAACCAGTGTGCGCCGCTCGATGATCCCTCCGTTTTGGTTTGAGTAGAAAAAAAACATTCGCAATACTAATGTGCTTTATTATTTTTAAAACAATTTTTCATTATCTTACATAGTATGATATCATTGTACAACGTATTGTTAGTGAACAGTAATAAGTACAACAAACAATATTCCCCACACACTGCAGTGTAATCGTTTTGGATTCGATTAATATTATAATTCCATGTTCTGCAATTTCGTTCTAAAAACGCCCGATGATGTCCGACCGGTGGTCTTCGGTAGGAATCAAAGTACTGGCCAACTCCATTCGTGTCTATGTGTATCGCAATCCAATGAGAACCGGGTTTATTGTCGCAATCTAAGTTACTTATGATATATGTAGGTTTATCTACGTGAATCGGCAAGCGGTTTGCTGCATAGACATTACATTCAATTTTTGGATCGATTAGTCTCAAGTACCTCTATATTTGTAAAGTATTCATGACCGCTGTATGGTAGGTGGTATCGGGATGGTAGATAAGCAAGTAATGAAGATCATCGATATGGATATCATATTATTTGAATTCACACACAATAGAAGGGTAATTGTTAAATGAGATTCGGTTTGAAGGTATTAATTCATTAAACCAATTTCTTTTTCTATCACATTCCGACGGTAAATTTGTTGAAATATGGAAACAATCTTTTCTTGATGTTGTTTTAAATTTATATGCGATTGAAAATTTAACAAACACCCGTCACAAATATGAACCACACATTTCATTGTTGTAATTTGTTGAGCTACTAACCTTGAAAGATTTTTTATGTAACAATAATGACCTCTGTTAGCTTGAGTTATGTATAATAAGTTTATTTGATTGTTTCTTTTTTCTTTTGTTAAATATAATGGACCAACCACTTTATATTTTTTATTCACAGAATCGTAATCTAGACCAAAAACATTAATACTAAGATCATTAGGTTTTTTAAATTTATTAATATCATTCAGTTTTACAGGAAAAGAAATATTACCGAATTTCAATTTATTTTTATGAGGAATATAACATGTTACCCTCTGAACATTGGATTCATCTGGATATAATGCTGATAAAACCGCCCATCGAAGCATTCGTTATCTGTATTTTGCACATTTATTACGGCTTTTTTAAATTTTATTTCTAATGGCAAGTCTATGTAGGATGACCATCGTAATGGATTAAATTTATTAACATTCATGTCTAAGTAATTAATTTTTAGCAAACTCCATTCACTGTCTTTTTTCTCGAAATTTGAAATTTTGGTTTTTATTTCAGAAATTATTAAAGAATAGATTATTTCTTTATCATCACCTCGACCAACAACATAATTTGCTATTTGGAAGTCGAACGTATTAAGTAATTTTTTAGTTGTCTGTGTAAAATCCGCATTAAGAATAAAATTTACTTTTACAATAAAAAGATCTGTGATACATCTTTCAAGTAAAGTAAGTACGACAAGATATGTTTTCTTTTAAAAATAATTCAGGTGTTTGAAAAGGTTGGGTATTGTGGTCAATAATTATATCAGATTTATTTCTATATGTGATAATTCTATTCCCGAAAGCACTTTCAACGATTTTAACATTTTTTAACTCTGAATCATTCATTAATGAATTATTTTTATGTATATTACTTTTCAAATGGTTAATCAAAAACTTTTTTATTACCGATACATTGCAATGTGAACATTTAATTATATCATTATTTTCTGTACTTACAGTTTGAAAAACCACTGATGATGTGGATGGTGCTTCAAGACGTATTCTTTTCATAGCTGGTTCCTCGTCTGTTGCTGTTTCTGTTTCGTCATTTCCTTTTCCAGATTGGGAAATGTTGAATTCCTGGTTGAAATCTGATGCTATAAAATCTAATGACACTTCTTCAGCAAGCTTTACTAGTTCCGAGTTATATGAATCACAGTTTAATGTATTCATGGTGGGTACACTATGTGGGTCGCGTTAGCACTATCTTTCACGGATCACTCATCATTTTAAAGTTAAACTTAAAAAATTTAGTAATACACTAAAATAGCAGAGACACTGACACTACTTCAAATATTTATAGAGTATTTGGTACAATTGTCTGAAGTAGCAAGCTGCTTTGTGACATTCTAAACCCCATCTCGAACACTTTTTAAATTTTCGTCTGAATCATCTGTTGCGTAATATTTTACACGAAATTCAGCATGTTTCCATAGATCTGTTGGCGGAATATCACTCGTCTTTTTTATGTCATAAATCTCTCGTTGTTCTCAGGAACAGGAATACATTTCCTTAATGAAGGAAACGGCATATCTAGAGAACAATATGCTAAAGGGTTTTGTCTTCTGGCATTCGATCTGACTCCCGATCTTTCGGCCAATAGTAATTTTCACTGGAACCTTATAAAACATGGTAGCGTACGGATAGAAGTTCGCTTTGATACGGCTCTAACACAAACTGTTAACTGTATTGTTTATGCAGAATTTGACAATGTTATAGAAATAGATAAAAACCGTAACGTTTCAGTAGACTATAGTAGTTAAACAAAATGTATTAGAACTAAGTGTGTATTAGAATTAAGTTTGTATTATTGTATATTGATCCTTTCAATAAAGTATATTCGTACAAAATATTTCTTTGTATTATTAGCTATGTGTTCGGTTAGGTTAGGTTAGAATTGTGATAATAGAAGTTCCCTTCTATTGTGTGTGAATTCAAATAATATGATATCCATATCGATGATCTTCATTACTTGCTTATCTACCATCCCGATACCACCTACCATACAGCGGTCATGAATACATTAGAAATACAGAGGTACTTGAGACTAACCGATCCAAAAATTGAATGTAATGTCTATGCGGCAAACCGCTTGCCGATTCACGTAGATAAACCTACATATATCATAAGTAACTTAGATTGCGACAATAAACCCGGTTCTCATTGGATTGCGATACACATAGACATGAATGGAGTTGGCCAGTACTTTGATTCCTACGGAAGACCACCGGTCGGACATCATCGGGCGTTTTTAAAACGAAATTGCAGAACATGGAATTATAATATTAACCGAATCCAAAACGTTTACACTGCAGTGTGTGGGGATGGAATATTGTTTGTTGTACTTATACTATAAACATTATGGTTTGTCACTGGCCGATTTTCAGCTGCTGTTCACTAACAATACGTTGTACAATGATATTATATTATGTAAGATAATGAAATATTGTTTTAAAAATAATAAAGCACATTAGTATTGAGAATGTTTTTTTCTTCTCAAATCAAAACCGAGGGATCATCGAGCGGCTCACACTGTTTTTTTGCTATCAACAAAAGGGTCAAGGGTCTATCAGGTAAAAACTTTTTTCACCTGTTTATTAGATAGCTCAAATGCAGTTGCTGTAACTTTGCATTGGTTAGTCGTATGCAAAAATGGATTAGCGCAATCGATCGTTCATGCCCAAAAACCCCCAATTAGACACCAAAAATTTTTTTTTAAATTTTTTTTAGCCGCGGATGACTCCGCTCAAGCCGATTGATAGGACACGGCAGGGGAGGAACTGAGGAGGGGGGGTTGGTCATTCGGAGGTGTTCCAGTCCCCGTTAATCCCTACTACTGTTGGCTGATAAGTGTTTCCATGACTACTTATACCTAGGGACATTCAAAGTTGTTTTCATTCTTTTTATGTTTTTTTTCTTACTAGTTTATCATTCCTGTTACAAACAAAGAGTTGAGGTATATATTTATGATAAAATCTTATTAGACTAAAGCAGTATAACTTCTAACGCGTGTACATACACTTTTTTTTAATACTAGTACCTATAACCTGATTGCAAACTCGTCCAATCAAATCCATAAGCTCCCAGTAATTCTCTCTTCATCGCTGGGCCGAAACGAAAGACAATATTTATAATCCACTGCGCTTTTCCACGTGCAATCTCATCCAAGTACTTCATGACGTCATAAAACTGGTTAATACAAGTTCACACCGCTTTGCACTGGCTACATCAGTTGCTAAAGGGTATTGAACCTATAGTGCCGTGTGTATTTGTTAAAATATTTTTATGTTTTATTTATTTTTATATTACCTATTACCTACTGTAAAATTTAGGTTATATTTTTAGTGTTTAACTAAATTTGTTTATCTTAATTGTGAGTAAAAATTGGAATTATAGTACGGAAACTGTGAAATAGTGTTGTCCTTTTTCTTAAGTTCGGTACGGAATGAGATACGTTGAGACAGTAATAAAAGGTTTAGGTATTTAAAGGTATTTACTGTATTTAGTACACGGCTCAGTGTTGTTGTAAGTAAAGGTCATTGTGTAGTTTTTAATCGTTGTCGTTGGGACAACTCACACAATGCCATCTGATTCCGAACTAAGCAGAGCTTGTACTATGGTAATCAGATAACTAATAAACATTCTTATATATTTCAAAAAACACACATGTTATAGATAAATAACACCCAGACATAGAATAAATCATCGTGCTCATCACACAAAGTTTTATCCTGGGTGCGAATCGAACCCACGACCTCTTGCTTAGCAGTCGGATACACTCCCACCGCGCCACAGAGGCAGTCATACTTATATCATGTGAAAGGCAGTTTGTCTTTCACATGATATAAGTATTTTTAGAGATCCGTAATCAATAAAGATCCTGTAGTTCATTAGTAGGTACTTATTGTAAGGTCGTGAGGTAAAAATGTACTACCAACAAAAACTAAAATAGTAGAAAAACGATATGAAGTTTTTCAAGAGTTTAAAATCTATTAAGTAATAAAAAAAGTGTGTGGGTACTCATGTACACGCGTTACAAGTTATACTAGGTACTTTTTCTTGTTTGAGTGATAAATTAGTAAGAAAAAAAAAGTCATAAGAATGAAAACTACTTTGAATGTAGTAATAAGTTGCCATGGAAACACTTATCAGCTAACTTTAGGGTGTTTATAAGTTGTCGTGTTTTTGGTGACGGTCTGCGCGCGAATCGCAACAATTTACTGTCATCATTTTTCTCTAACGCGCCAAAAGAAGTATAGCTTCAATTGACTGCCTCTGTGGCGCGGTGGGAGTGTATCCGACTGCTACGCAAGAGGCCCTGGGTTCGATTCCCGGGTCGGAATAAATATTTGTGTGATCCACAAATGTGTGTTTCGGAGCTTGGATGTTTCCTATGTATGTATTTAGAAATATATAAGTATGTTTATTAGTTATCTAGATCCCATATCACAAGCTAATATTAGCTTACTTTGGGCTAGATGACGCTGTGTGAAAAGTGTCCCACAATTATAACTTAAAAACTCCAAGTTCACGTTCTATAATAAAATACATGTCCAACCTTATACGTACAGGATTACATTTTATTTATTATTTATATGTCAAAATACAAATATTATTAAATTTCTATTTAGCTGTTGGACATGCCTCTCCTTTTTTTCTGACCTTTTTTAACGTCTTGAAATCTAGAAAATGACTTGAACCGACTACATAGATACATATTGTCACGCCTTTATCCCCAAAGTGGTAGGCAGACGCATACTATACGCCCACATTTCACCGTATGCATTTTTTGTCCCACGTAACAGGTGGTGAGCCCATTACCGTGTTGAAATGGACAGGCGCAGGCTGTGACGTCCTGCTGTTGAAAATTTTCAATCCGCCAATAAGGCCTTTGACCAGGTTTAAGGACTGCCATTTTACAGGCAACTGGGACAAAGGCTTAATGTGCCTTCCGAAGCACGGAAACGCTAGCAAATGTAAATGCCACAAAGTGGTTACCCATCCAAGGACCAGGTATAGTAAAAGTTGCTTGACGCAGTGATCCGACTAAAACCACACGATCCCTGAATATCAGTCTATATTGCCGAGCGCCCCGAATAACTCCTTGGAAACAGGTCCCAGTGCTCCCGGCAGACTTTGACTACCACCACGACCTCACCTAAGTATTCGGGTGTTATTTCGCCGCTAGTCTTGGCCGAAGACCAGACTGCGAAACTTGGGTGGAAAAGTCCTCTCCCGTTCCCTTTCAGCCGACTCTTTCGCGAGCATTATCTGCTCGCAGAAAGACGCAGTGGCATCCCACTTACTCCCGCTAAAGACTATGGCTCTCTAAGGGCTCGTACCATGGTTTTCAACAAGGGAATGTCTACGTCCAGACCCACCACGTGGTCTTGGCGCTGCCCCGTTCACACTGAGCACTTCACCAATGTGGGGAGCACCTCGTGTCCTCGCTGCGTTGTTGGCACTCGACTGTGGTCGACCGGTGTATACCCCACAGAAACTTACCGAAGCACGCCTGTCCGGTAATTATCTGTGACATCCGGCAACCTCTCCTAAGACTGCTATGGCTCCTCTCTAGCCACTTATCCAGTGCCTTTCGGTACTACTTAGTAAATTTCCGTAGATTGTAGAAAAAAAATTGCACAAAAACTGCCCGCCTTTTTTTCCTGACGTTGATTAAAACTGAATAGATGTTAGAAAAAACAATAAGATGTACTTTTAGCTTAGTTTTTTTTAGCTGTACCAACCAAATACTAAGGTGCAAATTTTTTTGATGGTTGACTTAGGTAATTTTTGCTGCCAAACAGTCTTGATAATGCCTCGTGTGTAGGCGAAACACGTGTCGACATCGTACGACATTCTAAAAAAGCGGAGTATTGCAAAAATAACATTTAAAAACAAAATAATTATAGTTTTTTAAAATGGATTTCCGCCATGTAACGCCTGATTTAATTAGTTACTTTTTGTAAGTTGTAAATCCTTATTATCAGTTATATTTTCTTTTTATTATTTCGTTATAATCTTCTACTAGATTATTTTATCGAAGCGCCTACTACTATCATACATTTTTCACAAACCCAGTTTAACTAAGTAGTATCGGAATTGGAAACTTGACGCTGATAAAAGTAAGCACTTTAAATATTAACATTTCACAAAAGGTAGTCAAATATAAAAAAAAAAAGGTCTAAGGAAACACATGGACAATTGACAATTACAATTTTTGGTTTGGACACGTCCAACGAATGAGTGAGGAACGATTGACGAAGAATATATATTGTGCGAAAGCAGAGGGTAGAAGAGGTCAGGGTAGGCCGATACTTACATATGAAGACCACGTGAGCAGATTGCTCAAAAAAGAAAGGTCAAAAGTACTCGGATACCCAGACGTGCGTGTATGAAGCGATTGATGAATCTCGAAGAAGCGAAAGAAGTTTGCATGGATCGCGAAGCCTGGCGATCTGTCCTCTCTGACTACCCCGTCAGGGATACAGCGTGAAGATAGTTAAGTTAAGTTAAGTCTAAGGAAACCTACATTATTTTAGAAATACTTTTCCACAAATACCTTACGAGCACAAACTGTGGATTTCCACTTACTACGACCTCACGAGCAGAAACTTTGGATTTCCACTTACTACGATCCTGGCACACAACTTTCGCTTCTACTTTCATTCGTGTTTTCATACACGTTCGCCGGTTAAGGGTATTCTTGACCTGGCCTTTTTTCAAAAGATTATCGATTTGATTGACATACGTACGCCGAGGTCGACCCCTACCAGTTTGTCCATTTATTTCCATTAATTTTTATTCCCCGAATTAACAGACAAGGAATTTTGCTTTTTAGTTTGTTTGTTTTTATAATTATATTAGTTGTAGTTTTTTAGTATTAAGGAGTCTCTGAATTAGGATGCGAACAGATGGACGGATATACTTACAAAAACTATTAGGGCCATGCATTTTATGTTATTCGGGTCTTTATCGCGTAATATTTTAACTTTATCTCACCTTTCGACGTTTCGGCTATTTTGCAATAGCCGTCGTCACGAGTAGATTCTTCCAGTCTATATTTCTTTACTATACTAAGTGTATTATATACTATACTAGCTAACCCGCGCGGCTTCGCCCGTGACATACTTCCAACCACGTGTCACCCATTTAATCCCGTCGCTTATTACTTTTCTAAAAATGTATGAAAGTTTCCCCGATTAGTTGACATTTATGATTACTGCTCCGCTCTCCTGTGTAGTGGCGTGATGATATATAACTTAGAAACTTCCTCAATAAATTGACTATCCAATACAAAAAGAATTTTTCAAATCGGTCCAGCCGTTCAAGCATGATGGCGTGACCAAGGGAAGGAAATAGGTATTCAAGGGTATTCATTTTTATATTTATAATACTACTAGCTTTCCCGCCCGGCTTCGCCTGTGACATTATTCGAACCCCGTGGCACCCATTAAATCCCGTCGTTTATTAATTTCACACGGCATCGCCCGTGTGAAGAAGTTTTTCCGTTCCCGTTTCTCACAGGAACTTGTTCCCGGGATAAAAAGTAGCCTATATCCGTCTCCTGGCTCTAAGCTACCTCCCCACCAATTTTCAGTCAAATCGGTACAGCTGTTCTTGAGTTATAAATAGTGTAACTAACACGACTTTCTTTTATATTATATAAATTATCAATATTACGCGTAAAATACCCGAATAACATAAAATGCATAGTAGTCGTGTGATTTTAAAAACATTACTATTAGATTAGGGTTGCTTGTTAACGTTACTACGGAACCTTTAAAAGTAAATTGACCTTGTGTGTGTTTAGTGTTAAGAACATTTTGAAATGTTTCAACGCATTAAAGTGTTTCGCAAAAAACCGAACAATGGGAGCTTGTATTCTGTGGTGTCCTGTAGTGACCTGACTCCTGGGAGCGTGGAGGTCTGGCTGGATCTGCCGGATGCCATCAAGAATGATCCTCTGCTGGCTCCTTTCAAGAACCGATACGAACAACAGCATGGTAAGTTAGAGATAGATTGATAATTCTTTATTACATCATTTCATCATCATCACGGCAATGGGCTCACCACCTGGTACGTGGGACAAAATGCATACGGTGAAAGGTGGGCGTATAGTATGCCTCTGCCTTCCCCTTCGGGGATAAAGGCGTGGCAATATGTTTGTATGTTCATCATTATTTTGACTACCTCGGTGGCGCAGTGGTAGTATACGACTGCCGCGCAGAGGTTCCGGGTTCGATTCCCGGGTCAAAACAAATATGTTATGTGATCCACAAATTATCCTTTCGGAGTTTAGATGTTTCCTATGTATAATATGTATGTATTTAGAAATATGTAAGCATGTTTATCAGTTGTCTAGATTCCATAGTACAAGCTTATATTAGCTTACTTTGGGTTAGAAGAAAGCGAGGAAATGCTCGTAAATGGAAATGCCACAAAGCGGTCACCCATCCGAGGACCAGCTATAGCGAAAGCTGCTTAACGCAGTGATCGTTTACAGAACACTGAGTCAGCGAGGCTACGAGACTCTTTTATTGTCCGAGACTACCAGGACTTTAAATGGTCGTGCTAATTAGTGTCTAGCACATAAGACCTTTTAGCCTTTTTGCTACCACCTCACTAAAAAGGCAACGCGTTCAAAATTTCTTCCAAATTTAACATCTAAAATTGACACATTTTATTAAATTTAAATTTCTGTGCTTCGGAAGGCACGTTAAGCCGTTGGTCCCGGTTGCCGGTAAAATGGCAGTCGTTAAACCTGGTTGAAGGCCTTATGGGCGGCTTGAAAATTTTCAACAGCAGGTCGCCACAACCTGCGTCTGTCTATTTCAACACGGCAATGGACTCACCAGCTATTACGTGGGACAGGAATCCACACGGTGAAAAGTGGGCATATAATATGCCTCTGCCACCCCTTCGGGGATAAGGCGTGATGGATATTTATTTATTTATTTAATATGTATGTATGTATTGTATATATGACCACGGAAACTTAATATCAGCTCAGAGTCGATAAAATCAAGAGTTACACGCTGTTAACATTGATCTTATCAACTACTAGGTGACCCCCACGGCTTTGCCCGTGACATACTTTAGTAGTAGCACCTATTTTAATCCCGTCACTTATAAATTTTACAATAATGCATTTAAATTTGCCCGATTTGTCGACATTTATGACTACTGCTCTGCTAACCAGAGTAGTATCGTAATGATATATAGCCTATAGCCTTCCTCGATAAATGGGCTATCTAACACAAAAATAATTTTTCAAATCTGACTAGTAGTTCCTGAGATTAGCGCGTTCAACCAAACAAACTCTTCATGTTTATAATATTAGCATAGATAATTAATTAATTAATTTATTTATTTATCTACTACGCCTTATCCCCGAAGGGGTGGCAGAGGCATACATATTGTATGCCCACTTTTCACCATGTGTATTCCTGTCCCACGTAATAAATACGTGGTGAGCCCATTGCCGTTTTAATCAAAGATCGAAACCGCTTTTTGACTATTTTGTCGAACAACTATCGAGTTGGCAGTATGCGCGCTTCAATATAGAGAAGTAATCAATGAATTTGGAAAATCTGACATTATTGTGAATGTGAAATTATTAAACAACGGGATTAAATAGGTGCCACGGGGTTCGAAGTATGTCACGGGCGAAGCCGGGCGGGACAGCTAGTTAGTTATAAGTACTAAATAGTTGTATATATGCGCTAGCCCTTACTCTCAACTCGCTAGATGTCGCCATGGGTATCCAACAAACGGGCTGCTGCTTTATTAAGATCGAATTTAAAAAAAAACTAATAAGGTATCTCTTTTAATCACAGGCAAGATTGAAGATACTGTTCCAGAAGATATGCCAAATGAAAGTGACAAAACTATACAAGATAATGTGCAAGACAGAGAAGAGAATACAGATGACGCTAAAGAAGTCTTAAAAGATGCTTCAAATAGGTAAATATTACGAAATCTTTACAGTCTTACAGATTCTTCTTCTTAAAGTGTAGGCTGCCCTTCGAACTGGCAACTAGAATCGTTCTCATTTTTATAGGATTTTAAACACAACATTGATTTTGTTATGATATATCGGGTCTTATTCGCGACATATATTATTAGGTACACAGTCAATCCGTGACCACGGCTGGTGTAATCCGGTCGAAACGTCGGGAAGTATAAGGTAGGATTTGTACCTAATAATATACGTCGCGAAAAAGACCCGAAATATCATAAATATGAGTGACAATCGCGAAAATGTATAAACATTGATTTTGTTTTTTTTTTGTAAAAGTTCATTTTTATATAATTGGTCAAATATCATGTAAATCAAACTAATAACTGGCAGTTAGAAAATAGTGGCCATGAGTTTTATTGCCTTGTTCTTCCTCAGGCTCTACCTATTGCTTTGCGAATCTGGCAGTAAATGTAAATGTAGAAGCAGTAATCTTGACGTTCATAAGTGTTACTTTGTGACCCACAGGAATAAAGATTTTATATTTTCATTTAAAATAACCCAGTCTATACAAAAGCTAGTGCACTGGTTCACAAATCAAGACATCGGTGATAAAATTTACTGCCCTTATTTTTTTAAGACTACGGTCGCCTCGCCGTGTTCAATGAACCTTAAGTTACTTGAAATCAAATATCAACCAGTGAAAGTCCTGTTAAAATCGGTCTAGCCGTTTCTTAGATTATCCGGAACAAATACACAGACAGATAAATCTAAATTTTATTTTTTAATATAACTTCTGTTAACGTTAACTTGGAGTTTTAAATTAAATTAATTTTCTTTTTATAGAACCGATATAATTTAATTTTCTTTTTACGGAACCGAAACTCACTTGAATAGATTTTTGTTACATTCATCGCATTTTTTTTTATTAAAAATTATTTTTTTAAATAGTTCATTCTCCATCACGTCATCAGTGGCATGAAATCGTTAGACCTTTGCCCAAATGAAACTCAAAAAATAATTTACGTTCCCAGGCAACGGCGTAATGCCGTAATGCCAAAGGTTATTCATACTTTTTATCTCATTTGGAAAAAAACCTCAGTTAGCATTTCATTTCTATTACTAGGATTGTTTTTTTTATATATAGCCCTTCAAAATGGCGTCGCCCGCCTGATGGTAAGCAAGGACGACGACCCGTGATTGGGGCCGCTATCTCTAATCGAATGGCTCCGATAGCGACCCCCATCTTGACGGCCCAGAAATATGCCTCTTCACGCTTCTCTTAAAGGGCCCAGGCTTGTAAGAGGAGGGAAAGACGTGTGCTGGCTTTCCATGCTTTTATGGTGCAACATATGAAAGATCTTCGAAATCTTTCGGTTCTAGGCACGATGGTGTCCACAGTATAAGGATGACATCTCTGCCCCGCCCGTGTTGTTAGGGAACGGAAGGGGGAGGGTGGGACCAATCGAAAATTTTATTAATATTGTTTAGAACAATAATCGTTTTTATATTATTTACGCTAACTGCATAAGAGTAATTATTGGGTAAAAACAGAAAAATAACAGTAATTATTTTATTATTTGCAGGTTAATAGTTCCAATGCATCAGGAGGATGACAGAAGCTTAAAATCCAGGAAAAAGAAAAAAGTGGGTAATGTAAACTGAGTTTCTCTCATACTTCTTTCGCTTCTTCGAGATTCATCAATCGCTTCATACACGCACGTCTGGGTATCCCAGTACTTTTGACCTTTCCGTTTTTGTGCAATCTGCTCACGTGGTCTTCATATGTAAGTCTCGGCCTTCCCTTCTTTCGAAGTATGCATGGATCGCGAAGCCTGGCGATCTGTCCTCTCTGACTACCCCGTCAGGGATATAGCGTGAAGATAGACTAGACTAGTTTCTCTCATCTTAACGTAAGGTTACTAACTTAATATCCATTGAATGGTTAACTTCAGATTACAGAAGGACCCATTTGGTTTACAAAATGACGCCGCCCGCCTGATGGATAGTCATGAGGACATCTAGCGAATTGAGAGCTGCTCTCATAGTCTACATGACTACAGCGGGCCAAGTCTACTATTGACAAGCCGTAGAACAGAACGTGAGTCGCTGTTATTAGCTGTCATAATGTTAGTAGACTATCAAAAATGCAACTGACTCGTTCGACGTGTTAGTAGAATTCTATCGGCCGACCGATAGAAGTCTTTTGGAGTATGATTGTAATAGTAGACTACGAAAAACTGTCAAAATTGTACCGGTGACTTTCTTAAAGCGACGATTACGATTTGATTCTTTTCTGACGACGATTGAAATAGTAGATTTGGTTCTCTGACAGCGGTCCTCAAAGTAGTGGCCCAATGAATTGCCTCTTCACGCTCCGCTTGAAGAACTCGGGATTGTAAGCGAAAGGAAACACGTGCGCTGGCAAAGAGTTCCTCCACAGTATGGGAGTGGCACCCCTGCCTGGCAAAGGAGAATAACATAAATAAATAAATATTGTAGGGCACTTTTTACACAGCGTCCAGCGCACTAGTCCAAACTAAGCTATAACTTTGGGATCTAGACAACTGATATACATATTTATATATTTCTAAATACATACATATTATAAATAGAAAACACCTATACTCCGAAACGAACATTTGTGGATCATACAAATATTTGTACCGACCCGGGAATCGAAATCGGGACTTCAGCGCGGCAGTCGCATACACTACCACTGCGCCACCGAGGCAGTCAGGAGGAGAAGGTGGAATTAGGTTGAAGATCTCTTCAGAACACTTGCCATGGTACATTCGATATCCTTGGAGAGACTGGCGTTGTCAAACCTGTCATTTACATAGTACACTAAGATCTCTGAAGCCCAAGCTAGCGCATCTTTTAGTGCATCAGCTGATTAACAGACGAGGTAAGGACGTAGGTCACTGGTTTGGGAGATCTGACAGCAGTCGCTCCCAACTATACCAAAAATTGTCAAGAAACTGGGAATATACTGGGATGAAGTAAAAAAAAGTAGGCTATACTTTCACGGGATATAAAATGACTGTAATGTGAAAAGGTTATGTCATCTGTGTACGTCCAGTTCCTATAAGACAAATTATACGCGGGAAAATTTACAAGTTTCGCTTGCTGTATATTATTTTCTAGAACTAGTGCATTTATTTTGTTTTATGTGCGGGAGTGGTGTTTCCTTGGACATAAAAGTTGTTTCAACGTGCTATAGTGAAAGACAGTGATAAATCACTGAATCACGCAGTGAAATGTAATTTTTAATGTTAATCGCGCAAACTCCAGTGAAAGCTTCAGTATCTTTTCCATAACGTTACTGGGCCAAACTGGCTTGACACTACGCTTGTTAGCATATTTTTAGTGATGGTACCTTTTAATAATAATAATGTTTATTTTCTTCCACAAAGGTTAAAAGTTATTCTATCTTAAACCAATACAATTTTCATTTATACTAATATTATAAAGAGGAAGGATTTGTAAGCTTGTTTGTAATGAATAGGCTCAGAAACTACAGGCCCGATTGAAAAAAATATTTCACGATTAGAAAGCTACATTCTTAGTAAGTCACAAAAGCTATATTGGATTTTCAAAAATATTAGGGTTCTGTACGAAATATCGAATAGGAAAACTTCATCACGCGAGCAAAGCTGCGGGCATCAGCTAGTATATAATAAACAGACTTGTTTAGTATAAAATATCTGTACCTAAAAATATTGTACATACAAATAAATAAATAAAAATTGTGTGATGAACTACGAATGGTCATGGTGCTACTGGATTTCAGTAGTGCTTTTAACTCCGTGGATTTTGATAAACTCCTTGGAATCCTAAAATTCCTCAATTTCTCCGCGGAGGCTGTGGCCTGGTTTGAATCTTATCTTAGGGGCGATCGCAGTGTGTTCGCCTTAATGAGTCTCACTCAGAATGGTGTAGCCTCAGCGATGGCGTACCTCAGGGTGGCGTGTTATCTCCTTTACTCTTCTCAGTTTTCATCAACTCTGCTGTACAAGTCATTTCCTCTAGCTTCCATCTCTATGCTGACGATCTGCAGCTGATTCGTCATTTTGCTCTGAACGAATATAGGACTGCCATTGCTGCTGTGAATCGCGACTTGGACGCTATTAGCCAGTGGGCTAAGTCGTTTGGGATTCAGATAAATCCAAGCAAATCTCAGGCCATGATTATTGGTAGCCGGCAAATGCTTAGTGGTCTAGATACGGCTTCTCTTCCGCCTATTCTGCTTTATGGTTTTCCTATAGCTTACAGCAGTACCCCTAAAAATCTTGGCATCATATTAGATCAAAACTTATCCTGGAAAGCTCAAATTGAATCTGTAAGTGAAAAAAAAAATTTTAATATTTATCTGTAAGTAAAAAGGTGCATTTTACTTTTCACACTTTAAGATGCCTTCAGAGTCTTCTACCTTTCAAAAGCAAAATTTCACTGGCTCAAACCCTTATTCAACCCATTTTGGACTATGCGGACTCCTGTTACTTGGATGCTACTGAGGAGCTTTTAAATAAACTTGAGCGCTTGCAAAACTTGTGCATTCGTTTTGTTTTTAATCTAGCTAAGTATGATCATGTCTCGCAGTTTCGCGAAAATCTCAAGTGGCCCCCAATCCGACTTCGTAGGAATACTCAGATATTGTTACTTCTATATAATATCCTACACAATCCCTCTTATCCTTCTTATCTACGGGAGCGTTTCTCTTTCATGATTAAGTCTGATGTTCCATGTAGGTCACACCTCACTTTTCGCTTAAATTGTCAATCTCACAAAACGGACTTTTATTCTAAATCCTTTACTGTTCACGCGGCCAGGCTGTGGAACTCACTTAGATATTGTTACTTCTATATAATATCCTACACAATCCCTCTTATCCTTCTTATCTACGGGAGCGTTTCTCTTTCATGATTAAGTCTGATGTTCCATGTAGGTCACACCTCACTTTTCGCTTAAATTGTCCATCTCACAAAACGGACTTTTATTCTAAATCCTTTACTGTTCACGCGGCCAGGCTGTGGAACTCACTTAGATATTGTTACTTCTATATAATATCCTACACAATCCCTCTTATCCTTCTTTTCTACGGGAGCGTTTCTCTTTCATGATTAAGTCTGATGTTCCATGTAGGTCACACCTCACTTTTCGCTTAAATTGTCCATCTCACAAAACGGACTTTTATTCTAAATCCTTTACTGCTCACGCAGCCAGGCTGTGGAACTCACTTCCTGCTAATATTCAAAAGTGTCGTACCATTTCGACTTTCAAGAAAAGAGTGTGAGAACACTACCTATCGTCTATACTATAGAAAGTAGTACATGTGTATGTTCATTTTACAATAATATGTATTTATTTGGGTATATAAATTTATATATATATATTTAGTTAGGTATTATGTATATATGTAGCTATAGCTTATGTAAGTTTATTAACCTGCACACATCATTTTTATTCCTTGTTTACTTCTCTTATCCCAAGCCTACTGGAAGAGATTTCTTTAGAAATAAGTAGTGCCTTTGTACGTAATTTTAGTTGTTTATGTGTCATGTTCTTTGTGTGTATGTACATAAATAAAAAAATTAAATAAAAAATAAAAGATCCTGTCAAACAGATTACGACGCACAGGTAATCTGTCTGACAGGATCTTCCGTGCTTCGGAAGGCACGTTAAGCCGTTGGTCCCGGTTGCCAGTAAAATGGCAGACATTAAGTCAAGTTGATGGCCTTACGGGTGGCTTGAACAATTTTTTAAAGCAGCTGGTAGCCACCACCAGTGTCTGTCTATTTCATCATGGCAATGGGCTCACCACCTATTACGTGGGACAGGAATACACATGGTTAAAGTGAACATACAATATATATGCCTCTGCCACTCGTCCAGGGATAAGGCGTGATAGATAAATAAATAAATATCTATCCGACAGGATCTTCAGGCAATCATGAACAACGCACACGAAAGTTATTATTCAAATAGCTACAAATCCCTTCTTTTCTGTTCTCAGATTCATGAGGCGTTCAGGTATTTAAAACTTCTTGCGCTGGTCTCCTGCTGGTTACTTCTCACTGTATCACTACTCCTCAACATGGAAAATACAGATGTGGTTCTTCATACCTCCGTCACTAAAGATGTCAAAGGTATGCGGTTCTATCTACGATATTTGTTTTGTTGAACGCGCTAATCTCAAGAAGTACTGGTCTGATTTGAAAAATTCTGTTTGTTTTGGATACCCAATTTATCGAGGCACGCTATAGGCTATATATCATCATGCTACTACCCTGGAGTAATCATAAATGTTTACAAATCGGGCATTTTTTTTGTACATTTTGGAAGAATTTATAAGCGACGGCATTTAATGGGTGTGACGGGAGTTACCATACTTCGTGTCACGAGCGAAGCCGCGCAGGTCAGCTAGTCTTCTATAAGCCAAAGAGTTTGTTAGACTTTTTGGTTTGTTTGTTTGGTTGAACGCGCTAATCTTAGAAACTACTGGTTCGAATAGAAAAATAACAGTAAAAAACGACAGGATGCAATGGATGCGACGAGAGTTCTGTAAGTCACGGACACAGCCGCGGGGTTCAGCTAGTGTAGATATATATATATCTACTTTAATTCATTTTGACAGTATACGAGCTGCCTTCAAGCAACGATAGGGTTAAGGTGTTGATCACACTGAAAGGACCCTTCATCCAAACTGCGGACAAAAACAGCACAAACAATCTACAGTTATGGCTGCACAGGACTGTGGAGTATTCTCCTGAAGTGGAATTTGAACAAGTACGTACCATATACAAGTAGCAAAGGAATCCGGCGACTTCAAAACTGCAAGTAGTAGAAACTTCAAAATCACCTATGCACGTATTCATGGTGTCCTGAATCGAATCCCGCAAACCGATTGTCTCTTGTGATTCCTGTGAAATAGATGCGTATAGACGGACGGATTTGTAATTGTGACGTTAGGGTAGGTTGGTGGTAGACCAACCACCAGTTAAGGAAAATTAGGTAGGTGAGAGTTTAAGAGATAAATTAAGCGATGAAACAATTTAAATACATCAATATGTATATTAGAAATTAAAGAAAGTACATTCAAGGCCGGGTTCGATAAAATGGTTTCGTAGAAATATGAATAATAGAAGTTAGACACTCTTGGGAGTCCCTCCGCGTGCCCGAGATAATAAGTAGAGGGTAGAAGTTGTCAGGGTAGGATTGCTTAAAAATGGTAAAGCCAAAAGTAATGGGATACCCAGACGTGCATGTATGAAGCCATTAAATCTGTATTAAGCATAAGAAGTATGCATGGATCACGAAGCCTAGCGATCTGTCCTCTCTGACTACAATTTTCCTTACCTTTACATCTAAAATAACCCCCACATAAAATATTAAAAAACCGATAGTAAAGTATTATTATAACCAAAAATATATAGGTACAGACGCAACCAGGTTTATGACAATATACCGCCTTTTTTCACAGACCTCAGAAAGATGGAATATCCACCTTCAACCAGATGACACCTTAGATTTTTCATTGAGCTCCACAGAAGTCCACACCTTGATTTTAAACGATAATTCACCGGTAACCAATAATTCTACCAGTGACGCTAAGAATTTTACCAATAACGATAAAGCTGGTAGTGATGAAATTACCAAATGGAGTGAAATTGAAAGGAATGGTAAGTAATGTTTTTTAAACTCGCACAACCTGTACTATGAATTTTATGGTTTTGGGTCTTTTACGGGAAATATATTTTTTTTTTGCTCACCTCTACGTTTCGGCTATATTGCAATAGCCGTGGTCACGAGTAGACTGTTTCCTGTATACTCGTGACTACGGTTATTCTGCCGTCCGATGACTATAAATGATGTGCTAAGCCGTACACATGGTCTCGAAATCTCGGTAAGTACATAATAATCGTAGAAAATTAAATGAAGCGCTCGTGGCCCCGCGGTCTCAGTGTTCTGTAAACGATCACTGAGTTACGCAACTTTCACTATGGCTGGTACTCGGATGGGTGACCACTTTGTGGCATTTACATTTGCGAGCGTTTCCGTGCTTCGGAAGGCACGTTAAGCCGTTGGTACCGGTTGCCAGTAAAATGTCAGTCGTGAAGCCTGGTTGAAGGCCTTATGGGCGGCTTGAAAAAAATCCATAGCCACAACCTGCGTCTGTCTATTTCAACACGGCAATGGGCTCACCACCTATTACGTGGGACAGGAATCCACACGGTGAAAAGTGGGCATATAATATGCCTCTGCCACCCCTTCCGGGATAAGGCGTGATGGATATTTATTTATTTATCTTATTTTAAAATTAAGACCCAGATTAAAAGATAAAGTAAAAATTTTGATGGGGACTTTGAAGAAGATTCAAGAATTATGAATTAAGAATTGACTAAAAGGTAACGCAGGCCATTATATACTTACAAAAAAAGAGAAATATTTGTTCCGACCCGGGAATCGAAACCTTACCGCGGCTGTCGCATACACTACCACTGCACCACAGAGGCAGTCAATTAAATAGGCAATAATAATTAATTAGATAGTATTAAACGTCTACTAATTATAATACTAAGTAATATAATAATTACCTATATATAATTTATCATCATCCCCGAAGGGGTGGCAGAGTCATATTATATGCCCCCATATTATTTTTGGCCTGTACGTAATGTTTGTCTTAAGAATTTTGTTATCAGTTTTATAATCTTTGTATTATAGTATCAGAGTAGATAAAATTATTAAGATATTTAAAAGAACCATAAATATGTAAGTTGATGGATGGAGAGCTAGAGGAAAGCCGAAGAAAAATGGATGGACTGTGTAAGGAGTGATATGAATATGAAAGGATGATAAATAACAGGGATGAATGGAAGAGGAAGACATACTGCACCGACCCCAAGAAGATTGGGATAAGGCGTGATGGATATTTATTTATTTTATTTAAATAATAAAAAAAGTTTAATTACGATACAGGTCTTGTATGGACACCTGTATCATAATATAACTTTTTAATCATAACGTTACACCTATACAACCTCCAGCTGGACCAAGGAGGTAGAACCTCTACTTAAAAAAAAAGGTTTCAATCATTGGTTTCAATGAACGAGTCCGCGACGCAAGCGCGCATGCGCAATCAATGTTTGCGCCTTGGCGCCAACATTTGACATTTAAAAAATAAATTTGTTGTTATATTCATCATTTTATTTGCAATATTGTTTTACGTATTATAGTATGAGAGTAGATAAAGTAGTGTATGACACTGTACATAACTTGGTCTTATAACACTCGTGTGATACTATAAAAAACCTCGCCTACGGCTCATTTTTTTAAAACACACTCACGTTATAAGAACCCTTATACGCAACAGTATCATAAACTACAATTATAAATGCAAAGGTTTGTATGGATGTTTGTTACTCTTTCACGTAAAAACTACTGAATGGATTTTAATGAAACTTTACAATAATATAGCTAATACATCATAATAACACATATGCTACTTTTTATCCCGGGAACAAGTTCCTGTGAGAAACGGGAACGGGAAAACTTCTCTACGCGGGTGAAGCTGCGGTCGTCAACTAGTATAATATAATAGAAATATTTTTGTTTGCTTGTTAATGCATGTGTAGGATTAGTATTAAATTGAATTTATCCTAAATTGAGGTATGTACAACGTATTTCATAAATTAATTAAAATTGTAACTTTATAACTATGTACCTACCTTTTTTTCTAATAAAGTACTGTAAATTTAGAATTGCATGGAACAATAAACAGCGTTTTTTTTTAAATTGAGTGCTGTGGAGATGCAATCATTTCGAAAATTGTGCGCCGTAACTTTGACCGACCGAATACGTAACGAAGTGATACGCAATATGGCAGGTTTGAATGAATGTGTCAGCGTTAAGCTGGAAACAGACGTGCTCCGTTGGTTTTGGACACGTCCAACGAATGAGTGAGGAACGATTGACGAAGAATATATACTGTGCGTAAGTGGAGGGTAGAAGTAGTCAGGGTAGGCCGAGACTTACATATGAAGACCACGTGAGCATATTGCTCAAAAACGGAAAAGTCCAAAGTACTCGAATACCCAGATGTGCATGTATGAAGCGATTGATGAATCTTGAAGAAGCGAAATACTCGTAAGTATGCATGGATTGGGATCGCGCCTGGCGATCTGTCCTCTTTGACTACCTCGTCAGGGATACAGCGTGAAGATAGGTAGTTGGTTCTTTTTAAGTTATTTATTTTATTTATTAAACATTGTCATATTGTCATCCACAGGTACGGTGGTACAGCTAAAGATGGTGACAACTACTGTCAATAATGTACCAATCACGATTAGTTACCAAATGGACCCTTTGGACCTAAAAGAAGGTATCATATACGCTGCGGTACTCCTTGCCGGTTTATATGCCCTGATTGTTTTTGAGGTAAATACCTACTAAGATTATAACTTTTCTACTATTTGACTGCCTCTGTGGCGCGGTGGGAGTGTATCCGTCTGCTACGCAAGAGGTTCGATTCCCACCCAGGATAACACTTTGTGTAATGAGCACGATGGTTTATTCTGTGTCTGGGTGTTATTTATCTATATACCTAGTCAGGTCATAAGTATTGTCACACAGTAAAAACTTTTCTTTTAGAATGCTGGCCACAAAAAAGTTTATTGAATTCGAATTTCGAATTATTCTTGAAAATATAAATGTATACTTTTTAGAATTTTACTCATTTTTAAATATGGAGTTGGACGCTTAAAGAAGACCGTGTTGCAGTTATTTCGTTGCATCGTTGCGGTACGCGCCAATTCAAATTTTTGACATACTGAAAAATTTGAATAAAACCAAAAGATTCGTTTATCGTACCATCAAACGATACAATGAAGACTCTAGTGTAGATGACAGGTCAAGAAGTGGTCGCCCTCAGTCTGTTAGGACTCCAGCAGTGATAAAAGCTGTGAAGGCGCGAATTCAAAGAAATCCGAAATGTAAGCAGAAACTGTTGGCCCTTCAGATGGGGTTAAGCAGAACCACGGTGAAAAGGGTGTTAAATGAAGACTTAGGGCTTCGGTCATATCGAAGAAAAACAGGACATCGTTTAAATGCTCGCCTAATGGACCTGAGACTGAAGAGATGCCGCGCTTTGTAGAAGCGGTACGCGGGAAGAAAATATCGGGAAATTTCTTTTTCGGATGAAAAAATTTTTACCGTAGAAGAGAGCTACAACAAACAAAATGATAAGGTGTACGCACACAGTAGTGAAGAAGCGAGCAACCGTATTCCGCGTGTCCAACGAGGTCATTTTCCACCCTTGCTCATGGTATGGTTGGGAGTTTCTTATTGGGGCTTAACAAAGGTACATTTTTGTGAGAAAGGTGTAAAAACGAATGAAGTTGTGTATCAAAATACAGTCCTGACGAACCTTGTGGAACCTGTTTCTCATACCATGTTCAATAACAGGCACTGGGTATTCCAACAAGATTCGGCGCCAGCTCATAGAGCGAAGAGCACACAAGACTGGCTGGCGTTGCGTGAAATCGACTTCATCCGGCACGAAGACTGGCCCTCCTCCAGTCCAGATTTGAGTCCGTTAGATTACAAGATATGGCAACACTTGGAGGAAAAGGCGTGCTCAAAGCCCAATTTGGAGTCACGCAGGCAGCCGCCGATATTGACATGGACCTCGTTCGTGCTGCGATAGACGACTGGCCGCGCAGATTGAAGGCCTGTATTCAAAATCACGGAGGTCATTTTGAATAAACTTTATTGTCATAAGAATCTATGTTTTGTTATGTTCATTTTGGTATATAAATGGTTACATAATGAATAAACTTGTTTCAATTATTTTATATTAAACATGTGACAGAATTTATGACCTGACTAGGTAATATGTATGTATTTAGAAATTTCGAAGTATGTTTATCAGTTATCTGGTGTGGTAACCAAGATCTACTTAGTTTGGAATCAGATGGCGTTGTGTGAGTTGTCCCAACGATATTTAATTATTATTTATTTCGTTTTACCATCATCGACCCTCTTTGACCTGAATTGACAGGCCCAGGAGCCGGTACATTTATACTAATAAGAGGTCTAAAGACCTCACATAGGTAAACCTATGAAATTGCCGTTCTGCAGTACTGGCCATTTCAAATCACAATATTTTTTGTTTGGTTACGAATTCTAATTTCAAATTAATTTTATTTTAAATACATGGAATTCATTTTCCAAAAGTAGTCATTTGTTTATTGATTAGTGTTACATTTTCATCGCATTTCAATTTTTTTCGTCATAATGGATACGTTAAAAATTCGAGTAATTATGGAATATGAGGACCGTCGTGGCAGCAACGCGGCACAAGCGGCACGCAACATCTGTTGTTTTGAAGTGAAACTTCTTTATCGTCGTATGAGAGAAATTTTAAAGCTGTAAAAAAATGACGTAAAGAAGTTTAACTTTTTACCTGTGTACTCTGGTACCCACACATATTTTTTGTTTGTCGGTTTGGTTGAACGCGCCAATCTCAGGCAGTACAGATTATTGATTTGGATAGCCCATTTATCGAGGAAGACTATAGGCCATATATCATCACACTTCTACCCAGAAGAGCGGAGCAGTAGTCAAAAATGTCAAAAAGTCGGATAAAAATGCATACATGTAAGAGAAACAAATGACGGGATTAAATGGGGCTTAGAAGTACTTGTGTCACAGACGAAGCAGGGGTCGTTAGTTTCCTATATAGAGGGACGGGTTCAATTCCCAGGTCGGAATCAATATTTGCATGACCTACAAATGTTTGTTTCAGAGTTTGGGTGTTTCCTATGTATAATATGTATGTATTTTAGAAATATATGTTTATCAGTAGTCTAGATCACATACCACAAGCTTAAAGCTTAGTTTTGGCTAGATGGCGCTGTGTGAATAGTGTCCTACAATATTTATTTATAAATTGCGTTGCGAATCTGGCAGTAAATGTAAATGTAGAAGCAATAATCTGGACGTTCATAAGTGTTACTTTGTGACCTACATGAATAAAGATTTTTCATTTTCCTTTTCGTTTACAGTTTATATCAAAATTTTGTTAAAACGTCTTTCATAAACTTCTTTATTTTTCAGATAGTAAATCGTACAGTTGCAGCTCTCCTATCTTCATCATTAGCAATAGCAGTACTGGCTCTCAGCGGGGTCAGACCAACCTTACCAGAAATAGTGTCATGGCTGGATGTGGAAACTTTACTGCTACTTTTTAGCATGATGATACTGGTAGCTGTATTGGCAGAAACTGGTCTATTTGATTATTTAGCGGTGCTGGCTTTTGAGGTGGGTAATTCTAATGAGTTAGGCTGAGTATTCTGCTGAGAACTATATCATAACAACTGTTGATTTGCAACTGTGCGAAAATCAATATATTTTTTTGAAGTGAAATCTTCTTTTAGCGCGGTACGCATATTTTTAGATGAGATAAAATCTCTGACACCGTTACGAGACGCAGCTATAGTGTGCGTATATATGCATGTATATCGAACGCGTCTAGATAAATAAATTTTAATAATATTAGATATAAATGCGAAAGTTTGTGTGGATGTTTGTTACTCTTTCACGTAAAAACTACTGAATGGATTTTAATGAAACTTTACAATAATATAGTTTTACGTCAGAATAACACATAGGCTACTTTTTATCCCGGGAACAAGTTCCTGTGTTAGACGGGAACGGGAAAACTTCTCTATGCGGGCGAAGCCGCGGGCGTCAACTACTAATATTATAAATGCGAAAGCTTGTATGGATGTTTATTCCTCTTGGTAACAAGTTCCTGTGGGAAATGGGAACGGGAAAAACTTGCTACGCGGGTAAAGCCGCGGGCGTCAAATAGTTATTAATAAATTTAGTTTTCACTTCTGTCGGCAGTCCCGGAGTGCAATTTATTTTTATACCACTGAGGTCGCAGACAAGCATACCGCCTACCTGATGCAAAGCGGTCACCGTAGCCTATAGACGTTTGCAACACCAGAGGTGCAGCACTCGCGCTGCCGATCCTTTATAAACCTTCTAAGACCCCTTTTGAAGAACCCCGTACTGTAGACGTTTGGGAAAACGCAGGCAGTGCATTCCACAATCTAAGCGAACGTTACCGTCCGGATGCAGAGTGTGTGGGTGAACAATCATTAATTGGAGCAGCGAAATACTTTATTGAATTACGGAACCCTTATGACATCTTCTTGTCCGTTTGTCTGTCCGTGAGTCACCATTGATTTTCTCAGAAACGGGTGGACCTAGCAAGTTGAAATTTATACCAGATACTGATGAGTCTATAGTCCCTATTAGGTGTATAGGAATCAAGGTCCTCAGTCAATACGATAAAACTATATTGACAAATTTTGTATGTAAACTTGTAAGTACCCTAATTTGCCTTAATTTTCAGCTTGTTTTTTATATTTCCGAATTTTCCCTTAATTTGTACTATGTATGTACTTATGTATGTAAGACCTTACTTTCAACCAAAATTGTCAATTCTAGGTCAACCGGAAGTACCCTATAGGTTTTGGGTCAAAAACCTATATGGTAGTTCCCGTAGACCTAGAATCACGAAATTTGGTAAAAAGCAAGTTCTTATAGCACAAATAAAGGAAAAATTCCGAAAAATAATAAGAAGTTGAAAATTAAGGGGTGTCTCCCATACATATATGGTTAACTTCAATTATTATACACCTTTGAGTTGTATAGGCGCTCATACAATTCGGAGGTCTAGCTTAATTGGCATTATCCTCAAATAAAGACACTAATTTTTTACAGAACCGGCGCACAAGTTCGACTCGTGTTTTTTACAGTTTTTTTTCATCTTGCATTTGCTTGCTAATGCAATGGAGAACATTTTTCGACACCTCCAACATATTTCGTTATATTTTAGTTTATATATGCGACAACTTAACGAATTATATACTAAAACATTCCTCAAGAACCAATCCATAATTGAACAGCATGAAAATCGTGCAGTAATTTTTGAGTTTATCGCGAACAGACAGACGAAGCGTAGGATTTGTTTTATAATGTGTAGTGATATTTAAATATGTTATAGGTGACTGGCGGAAGAACCTGGCCTCTAATCAACTGCTTATGTTTCTTCACGGCGGTGTTCTCGACATTCCTCGATAATGTCACTACTGTGCTTCTAATGACTCCCGTTACTATCAGGTAGGCTACGAGGTAACTGGGAGAAGTTTTCTATCCGGGAAATTTGTGCCGAATCTTGCTGTATATTATTTTCTAAAAATAGTGCATTTATCTCGTTGTATGTGCGGGAGTGGTGGTTTCTTGGACATAACAGTTGTGTTAACGTGCTATCGTGAAAGACAATGATATATATGCAGTGAAATGCTATTTTTTAACTTGCCACGCAAAATCCACTGAAAACCTCAGTATAACAACTACCATTATACTGGAGTGAGACTGACCTTGACTTAAGAATAGACTTACTAAACGTTAAGGTCGGGGACATTTTAGACTATAAGAAAGAATAAATTTTTAAAGCAATTATTTTGCTAAATTTCTCATAAATTAGTTAGTAGAAATTAGTAGAAAGAAGATTAAATAAATATGAACTAAGACATGGCTAAAAGGTCTTAGTAACCAGGCCATAAAGTAATACCAAAAAATGTAACTGGGAGAAGAAATTACAAATTGTGGTAGGTAGGGTAGAGTCTTAAATAGGGGTTTAGTTCCAACAAGATGTCCGAGACTCAGAGCTGCCAGCGGTAATCACACAAATATTTGTTCCGACCCGGAAAACTAACCCGGAACCGGCAGTCGCGGCAGTTGCATAGACTACCACTGCGCCATTAAAGCAGTCAAATGAAGAAAAAGCTGGTAATAATCTCTTTATCCTGGCGTCTACCAATTCCAGACTCCAAAAATTGCTAAATATTCTTTCCTTTAAAAAGTTGTAGCTTTCTAGTGCTAAGTGGTCTTCAATAGGAGTTTACAATACAGTTAAGTAATTCAGCTTGGTACGGTTCTGTAGCAGAGATATTGCATTGCCGTGGTTAAGCAAAGATCACCGATTTATAACCCATATAAATATTGTTAAAATCGTTAAGCGCTCATGTCCTCGCTGACTCAGTGTTCTGTAAACGATCACTGGGTTAAGCAACATTTGCTATATGTGGTCCTTGGTGCTATAGAAGGCACGCTAAGCCGTTGGTCCCGGTTGCCAGTCCAATGGCAGTCATTAAGCCTGGTTGAAGGCTTCTAGGGCGGATTGAAAAATTTCCACAGCAGGTCGCCACAGCCTGCGCCTGTCCATTTAACACGGCAATGGCCTCACCTCCTGTTACGTGGGACAAAAAAAATGCATACGGTGAAATGTGGGCGTATAGTAAGCCTCTGTCTACCCCTTCGGGGATAGAGGCGTGACAATATGTATGTATGTTAAATAAATATTTATATTTTTACAGGCTATGCGAAGTGACTCAGTTGAACCCAGTGCCTGTGCTTATGTCGATGGTTATATTCAGCAACGTGGGTGGAGCTGCCACTCCAGTGGGCGACCCTCCCAATGTCATCATAGCCACACATCCGTCTATAATAAAAGCGGTGGGTCTGCCTGCTTTTTATCTAAAACTCGTTTTATCAGTGTTCTGTAAACTATCACTGCGTAAAGCAACTTTCATATAACTGACCTGATGAAATGGCATTTCGGTCTGTACTCTAAGGAGTTGTTTAATATAATGCCCACGGCTACCTTCTATCATCACACCGTTCGCCATAGACAGGGTGTTCACCCTCACACTTTGCGTCTGGAGCGCACGCATACGGTTAGATCCGATAGAGGCTTTATTCGGCGAACGCTTAGATTGTGGAATGAACTCCCTGCCTTGGTTTTCCCGAACGTCTACAGTATGGGGTTCTTCAAAAGGGGTCTTAGAAGGTTTATAAAGGGTCGGCAGCGCGAGTGCTGCACCTCTGGTGTTGCAAACGTCCATAGGCTACGGTGACCACTTTCCATCAGGTGGGCCGCAAGCTTATCTGCCACCTCAGTGGTATAAAAAAAATCTATTTAAGAGAGCTTCAGCGCTTTGACAGGAACGCTAAGCCGTTGGTCTCAGTTAGTATTTAAGCCAAGTTAAAGGCCTTATGAGCTTGAAATACTTCAACAGCAAATCGTCACAACTGGAAAATAAAAGGCACTCAGCGGTCTGGCGGGAGCTACTGGTCTTAGGTCCGTATTCCAGAACGTTTCTCAATAATCAATCAACGCTTGAGGCTAGATTATGCCTTATAAATACTACTCTCTAGCGTTCATTGAGAATTGAGAAATGTTCTGGGATACGGCCCTTAGACGTACATAAGTCGAGTGGGCCAGACGGTATACCTGCGGTGGAATTAAGCAATGTGGTCCCGAGTTGTGTCCGGTACTTACACGTCTTTTCACGCTTTCGTATTCCATGAAACAAGTCCTAGTGTCATGGAAGACAACGAATATGCATTCTGTACCCAAGAAGGGTGACAAGACATTACTGTTACACTAAGTTACAACAATAAGTTTGTCTGCAACCTCAGTGGTATAAAAAAACTAAAAAAAAAAGGGTTTTTAATTTCACACAGAACAAAACCACACATTATACACAGTGATAAAAAAAACAAATAAAATAGACCAACATGAAATTTAAAATTATACATAAGTAAATCTACCATACATAAGTATATGCATGCGTTGCAAGAATCTGCGCGAAATTTGGCCTTCTCTCAGCTTAAAGCTGCCCCCACTGGAGATCAGTTTGACAGCGCTGATTTTCAGAGGAGGCCAACGATGGCAGATCTGAGATGGCGCTACTACCCCTTCACTACGATTCGGTAAAATTTTACAGTAGGTAGGTGTCAGAAAATGATAAAAAAGATATAATAAATACCTACTAACAGATATAGACTTACTTACTTATATAAATATATAATAAATATACTATAACTAGGAGTTGTTACGTTTGTTCTTAGTTTAATGTTTGTTATGACCAACTCTATACTGTCTCTACCAACTTACGACTAACTCTTTGCTCTTCATTTTAAATACATGTGGGTTAATCTGGATTTACCCAGAGTTACGGGTCAAGATAATTTCCTATGGGAAGCCATAATTGGGACTAATCCCACCCGCATTCCCATTACTGTGACTCCTGTAATTCTGGATCTACAGCAATGACCAAAAACCAGAAAAGTTACACCGAGCTCCATCTCGGTGAAGTCCCAGGAGAAGTCATAATGTCTTAGATCCCGCAACGAAATTAATCACAAGATAAATTGAAGAAGTCGGAAAAAAAACGTAACGCTTCTTCCCTCCTCTGCAAAGCGGGTGACCCTGGGTCCTATGTGAGCTATGTTTGATTCCAGTAATATGTATGGCAGAAACGTTTAAAAGCACGTAAATTCACCCTTGATGTCACGAGATCCGCATAGTAAACTACTCCCGATGTTACTTGTAAACAATTAAGCATATAATATCGCTCGATTTGCGTAATGCTACTCTCTCAAAGTATATGATGGGCGGTCTGATCATATTTCTCTTCAGCAGTTGAACACTGAACGGTGACTCCACCAGCTTAAACGAATGTAATTTGCTCTTAAAGTTATTAAGTCCCGTAAGAAATTGGGCAACACAGTGATCAACCTCGACACATTCTCAGGGAAGCCCTACCTAATTTTTTTTTTTGTGTTTCAGAATATTAACTTCACAAATTTCACACTGCACATGGGAGTTGGTATCCTCGTGGTGTCCGTCCAGACTTATATACAGCTGCGGTACATGTTTAGGGACATCAACAAATTGCGACACAGCGTACCAAGAGACATTTTAGGTAATTTATAGGGACAATCAAACCCTTTTATATATTAATAACTAACCCCCGCGGCTTCGCCCGTGTCATATACTTCGGATCCCTACTACGTACTTTTACAATCCATAAGTATGTTCAAAACTAGGTGCACTTGCCGTCCCCGGTAAGTCTAAATGGAGCGAAGCGTTTTGCCGTCACCAATTCCGAACACCAAGTAACGCATACACTCGCTGACTGATTATTCCTCCGTGGTATGTCCGATTCTCGATTTTATTTTTTCTAAACCATCTATGGCTAGATGTCGTATTATGGGACAAATTTGATTTAAAAAAATGTTGAGAGGTTTGGGAGGAGTACGAGGATAAAGCGAATATCCAAATCGGGGAAGAATGCAAATATGAAAATGTAAAATGAATCGCAAAATATGTTAGGCTGGACCAATTCAAGGTTTTTTTTATTCCTTGGACTTAAGGAAGGTTTTGTTTATTTAGAGAAAAATTGGAAACATTACAACAGGAACGGCAAAGCTTCATTAAGAGGGCGGAGCCGCGGGCATTAACTAGTAATGTTTAAAAATTGGCCTGATTTGTTGACATTTATAATTACTGCTCCATTCTCCTGGGAGTATCTTGATGATATATAGCCTATAAACTTCCTCGATAAATGAGCTATCCAATACGAAAAGATTTATCAATTCGAACCAGTAGTTCTTGATATTAGCGCTTCAAATAAACAAACATATTTCAATTTTATATTTTAGTGTAGATTACAATGTTTATACTGTTGATTGATGGCACTTGGTAGAACTTGCTACACATCATGAATGTGAAAAACATTTGTGCTATTCTATATTATTTACTTTTAACCTGACAGGTTTCGACTTACGGCATTTTCAAAGGTTGACACATATTTTATATAAAATCTGTAAGTTGCAAGGCGAAACCGGTCAGGTTAAAAAGTAAATAAGGTATAATAGTACAAGGCGTTACGTTCTTTTCCTACTTTCTCAAATTATTTTCTGATTAATTTCGTTGCGGGTTCCAAGACATGCTAACCTCTCTTGGGACTTCACCGAGATCGAGCTCGGTAGATCTTTTCTAGTGTTTTGGTCATTGCTGTAGATCCTGGTTTACAAGAGTCACAGTAATGGAAATGCGGAGGAAAGGATTTTTGTTAGATTTATATTATTTTGTTGTATCGATCACAAATTATTGCCAAAGGGGTAATAGAGGTATATTATACGCCCATATTTCACCGTTTGCAGTCCTGTCCCACGTCATAAACAGACGCAGGTTTAGGCGACCTGCTGTTGAACTTTTTCAAGCCCATAAGGCCTTCTCTTGACTTAACTACTGCCATGTTACTGGCAACCTGGACCAACAGCGTAGCGTGCCGTTCGAAGAACGAAAACGCTCGTAATGAAATGTCATTTAGGTATTTTGTCTAGCGTAATCTCTTTCTCTCGTAGAATAATATTCTACAAGCAATATTAAAGTATCTTTTATGTATGTCGCAGAACTGCGACAAGAGATTGCGGTGTGGAGACGAGCCGCTGCAACACTTTCTTCTTATTCCAGAGACGAAGACATTGTCAGGAGGGCTCTGGAGAAAAAGGTATGATGTTCAATGATTGATTAACTCATGGTTGAAAAGGTCATGTAAAAATTTACTGCGGAGCAAACACTGCTCCTCTATACGTCGCAAGTGCGGCAGCACAAGGAGTACTGCTGTCACCTTTGGGCTGGTGCACCTGAATACCAGCTGAATACCCTCAGTAGGAGGGCGTGCTATGAGGATTATCAACGATCCTCTACTAGCAAGCGGTATTGAACTCCTTCGTGATAGAAGACACTTCGCCTCCTTATGTGTATTCTATCACCTGTACAACGGTCCATGCTCTGAGGATCTGTTTGAAATGTTCAATGATGCCCACGGCTACCTTCTATCATCGCAACGCTCACCATAGACAGGGTGTCCACCCTCAAAATTTTGCGTCCTGAGCGCTCGTATACGGTTAGGTCTGGTAGAGGCTTTATTCCGCGTATTCTTAGATTGTGGAATGAACTCCCTGCCTTGGTTTTCCCGAACGTCTATAATATGGGGTTCTTCAAAAGGGGTCTTAAAAGGTTTTTATAGGGTAGCAGCGCGAGTGCTGCACCGCTGGTGTTGCAAACGTCCATAGGCTACATTGACCACTTTCCATCAGGTGGGCCGTATGCTTGTCAACCACCTCTGTGGTATAAAAAAAAGTATCTTCGCTGGTGACATTAAACATGTTGATTATCATCATCCAAGCTTTGTTACTAGATTTACTTTTTACATTATTCACTCGTAGCTTCCCTTCCTCAATATTCTGTAAAAGTTGTTTATCAATCACACCTTTTCCCCGAAGGGGTGACAGAGGCATATTATACGCCCTAACTTGACCGTATGCATTCCTGCCCCATGTAATAGGTGGTGAGCCTGTAAATAGAGATCACTGCGTTATTCAGCTTATGATACAGTTGATTCAGAGATGTGGTATTTATGCCCGAAGCTTGCCCCCTATTACGTGGGACCAACAAACTACTGACGTAATGTGTGTGTGTTATTAATTTCTGCCTACCCTTTTGGGGCGTGATTGTATGTACGTTATGTTGTAGTTCTGATTTTCAGTTATAGCTATAGAAGCGCTAACTGTTGTTTTCTGTTGTCGATAATTAAGTAAAGCAACTTTGGCTTTGACTTATCCTTACATGGGTGACCGCTTTCTGGTATTAACATATGCGAGCGTTTCCGTGCTTTAGAAGGCACGCTAAGCCGTTGATCCCGGTTACCAGTAACAAGGCAGTCGTTAAGTCAAGTTGAAGACTTTATGCTTGAAAGATTTCAACACCAGGTCCACATAACAGGTGGTTAGCTCATTGCTGTGTCGAAATGGACAGGCGCAGTTCGCCACAAATTGCGTTAGTATGTCCCTGGCGACCCTTTTATGGGTAAAATCGTGACTGATAAGAGTCATAATGATATTTCGTAAATACTCGTACTTTTAACTATCTTCACGCTACAGCCCAGACGGGGTAGTCAGAGAGGACAGATTGCCAGGCATCGCGATCCATGCATACTTCTTTCGCTTTCTGTAGATTCATTAATCGCTTTATACACGCACGTCTGGGTATCCGAGTACTTTTGACTTTTTCGTTTTTGAGCAATCTGCTCTCGTGATCTTCATATGTAAGTCTCGGCCTACCGTGACTCCTTCTGCCCTCTATTTTCGCACAATATATATTCTTCGTCAATAGTTCCTCACTCATTCGTTGGACGTGTCCAAACCAACGGAGCACGCCCTTTTCCAGCTTAACGCGAACACTTTCATTTCACTTTCTTACTTTTCAGGTAGAAAAATTAAGCCTTACTCTATCGAAGAGAGAAGCGGGTAAAGGAACTTCAAAAACAGATCCAGCGTTTAGTTCTACACTCGCTCAGATGAAAGAGAAGGTATTTTTTTCTATATATTTGGCACGTCAAAATGGCGTCGCCCGCCTGATGGTAAGCAAAGACGACGACCCGTGAATGAGGGCCGCTATCTCAACCCGCACGCAGGGTGTCAATAGCGACCCACATTTTGACGGCCCAGAATGGTAAGAGGAGGGAAACACGTGCGCCGGCAGAGAGTTCCATGTTTTTATGGTAGGTAGGTACATCATAAGAACCTAATCTCTTCTGAAATAGAAACTTTGAACAAACAAAGCGAAAACAACTTGCCAAAATAAACAAGTGACGCGCCCCTCACGATCGTAGCGAAAGAATCAGACGACTTCTAAACCGAAACCAGTTTCAAAACCGCAAGTGGTAGAAACTTCACAATAGCCTATGAATAAGTTCTTCTTGCCAAGCTTTTGTTAATAGTTAGTTAATATCTGACTTTTCGATGGCGCAGTGGTAGTGTATGCATTAAGGTTCCAGGTCTGTAAATATTTGTGTGATCCACAAATGTGTGTTTCGAAGTTGGTGGGGAAGTGGTGGGCATTTTTTTATGTATTATGGGTAAGTAATATATGGTATAATTACAAAACCCATAATATTTATAAGATATAACATCTGAATGTATAATTTAATTTGGTATATAGATATCTTGATTTAACAAACGAATGATATATTTTTAAAAAATCTAATTTTTATATGTAGAACATACATTGCATAATCGTTTGATATATACATATATATATATATATATATATATATATATATATATATATATATATATATATATATATATATATATATATATCACTCACAAGATATAAAATCTACTTAGTCTAATATGATAAAAACGCCTAGTATAGAAAACAAAGTAAAATCCCATTTCAGGCAGGTCACAAATGGAGGGCAAATCAAAATTTTGCTTATTTTATTTGTAAAAATACCATGTACCAACCAAGAATACTGATTGCACAGTAAAATATTTCATCTCATAAATCACTTTTTACTAATAAAAATAAGTTATAGTACTTGCCGGCCGCTGCCGCGGCACGCTTGCTTTTCGCACAAGGGGTCGTCCCGTTCTAACTTAAACCAACCTAATAAAATCGGTCGAGTAGTCTTGAGGTGCTTACATAAAAATATTTGATAGTTAGTTTTATCTGCATTCAGTATATTTGATATGAAAGGCTTAACAATAATTATATTGATGTAAAAAAATATATAATAAATATGGTTAAGTATTTTGATATGCATAAAAATATCTTTCATTTTCATTTCATATACGAAATGAACTATATAGTATAAAACTTTATATGAAACAAAATTATATCGACAGTTGTTACAGCTCAAGTTTATTATAGCTTATGAACGTTATTGAAATGAAATTTTACCCAATGATTTTATATGAAAAGAGACTCACCCATGTATAATATGTATGTATTTAGAAATATTATAAGTATCTAACTAACTAACTATCTTCACGCTGTATCCCTGACTGGGTAGTAAGAAGTACGCATTGATGCGCCAGTCTTCACGATCAATGCATACTTCTTTCGCTTCTTGGAGATTTATCAATCGCTTCATACACGCACGTCTGGGTATGCTAGTACTTTAACTAAGGTCCGTATTCCAGAACGTTTATCAACACTCAAGAAACACTTGAGAATAGATTTTATAAGGCAATATCTAGTCACAAGCGTCGATCGAGTATTGAGAAACGTTCTGGAATACGGGCTTTAGTATATCTACCAATTGTGTATATCCCATAGTACAAGCTTTAAAGCTTAGTTTTGGTTAGATAACGCTGTGTGAAAAGTGTGCCACAATATTTATTTATTTATTTGTCTTATTCAAATAGAAGACATTTTGGAGAAAGGTCAAGTCGAATACCCTTAACCGGCGGCGTGTGTGTTTAAAAACACTTGTGAAAGTGGAAAAAGCAAAAGTTGTATGCTAGGATCGTAGCCAGTGGAAAGCCATAGTCGCTGCCTATACCGATGGGAGATAGGCGTATCGATATTTATGTATGTTTGTTTCAGTACCGCATCAGGGACACACAGTTGCTGATCAAGTCAACAATCTGCGTGTTGTTTGTCATCGTGGTATTCTTCTTACACGCTATACCTGTGCTGCGTAAGTTTTCTTTCATATCTCTAACACTAATGTCCGAATTCCAGAACGTTTCTCAATACTCAATCAACGCTTGAGGCTAGATTTTGCCTATTAAAATCTACTCTCAAGCGTCAATTGAGTATTGAGAAACGTTCTGTAATACGGCCCTAAGAGCCGTATTACAGAACGTTTCTGAATACTTAAGAAACACTTGAGGCATATTTTTATTATTATAAGGCAAAAACTGGCCTCAAGTGTTGCTTGAGTATTGAGAAACGTTCTGTAATGCGGCCCTAGGTGTGCCTTCCGTTTTCGACCGTGATTTTCATACTAAACTGTATGTGATATACAGTCTTCCCTATAAAATGTTGACATTTATGGTTACTGCTCTGCTCTCCTGGGTAGTATCGTGATGATATATAGCCTATAGCCTACCTCGATAAATGGGCTATCCAAAACAATTTTTTTTTAAATCCGAGAAGTATTTCCGTAGATTAGCGCGTTTAACTTAACAAACAGACAAACAAACTCTTCAGCTTTATATTATAAATATAAAAAAAATATAGATTATAGATTCTATAGCCTGCGCCTGTCCATTTCAACAGGGCAATTAGCTCACCACCTGTTACGTAGGACAAAAATGCATACGGTGAAATGTGGGCGTTTAATATGCCTCTGCCTACCCCTTCGGGGATAGGGGCGTGACAGTATTTATGTATAAATTCTATTATAGATTTCAAATCCTACTAATATTATAAACGAAAGTTTGTAATAATGGATGTTTGTTACTCTTACACGCAAAATCTACTGAATGGATTTTGAAAATACTGTACAATAATACAGCTTTACACATCAGAATAGCACATAGGCTACTTTTCTTCAAACTTCACCACTCGTGCGGAGCCGCAGGCGTCAACTAGTTCAAAATATTTCGTTCCGAAATGACTTCAAATGCGTATTCCGGCGGTTCGAGATTCGGATCTTTGTTCAAGAGTAGTTTCCTCCGATCTGAGCTTAAGGATAGTCCTATAATAACTCACATGCTTAAGTCTAGATTAAGTACTCAAGTAGCAATCGGCTGAACTCGGTTTACTTATTTTATTAGTGACTTAAGTTAGTTTCTGTAATACGACCCTTAGGTCCGTATTCCAGAACGTTTCTCAATACTCAATCAACGCTTGAGGCTAGTTTTTGCCTTATAAAATTTCGTAGTAAGTAATACGGCCCTTAGAGTAAGGCATCTTTAGTAGAGAGCGCGCGAAGGAAGTGACATTGACTCCTTGCTCTATGGTACAGAGAGGCTGTCGCTGGGGTGGACGGCGTTGCTTGGCGCGTTACTGTTACTCCTACTGGCGGAGTACGAAGACCTGGGGCCCATCATGGCGCGGGTGGAGTGGGCCACGCTGTTATTCTTCGCGGCGCTCTTCGTGCTTATGGAGGTAATGCGTCCATTGAGTACCTCTTTAATTTTAATTTTAACATACATATATATTGTCACGCCTTTATCCTCGAAAGGGTAGGCAGAGGCATACTATACGCCCACATTTCACCGTATACATGCCCACTTGTCCCACGTAACCGGTGGTGAGCCCATTGCCGTGTTGAAAATGGACAGGCGCAGACTGTGGTGACCTGCTGTTGAAATTTTTGAAGCCGCCCGTAAGTCCTTCGACATAACGTGCCTTCGAAGTATGGATTTAAATAGTCTTATTTTTTAAAGTGGAATAAACTTTCAATCTCGAGCTGGACTGGAACCAGCGTCTTCTGGTTTAACGCACAAGACGCGTTGCCAACAACACCATCGAGACCTACTCGAATCTGACAAATTAATCTCCTCTCACCTCTTTACGTCTTACGTGTATGTATGAAACGATTAATGAATCTGCAGAAAGTCTGGCGATTTGTCCTCTCTGACAACCCCATCAGGGATACAGCGTGAAGAAAGATAGATAGATAGATTTTAATAATTTTAATGTTTTGATTGCAGGCCCTATCAAAATTAGGTCTTATATCATGGATAGGAAATACAACGGAGGATCTCATACTTCGAGTTGGTGAGGAGTCTAGGCTTGCAGTAGCCATTATGCTTGTATTATGGGTAAGTGATATATTATGAAGGTAGGGTGTATGGAACCCCACCAAGATATCTGGTGCACCTGCTGATATGCTATCGGTGCTAGAGCTGACTAACAGATGACCCAACGACGAACTATCGGTTTTGGGAGGAACGAACTGTCGGCAGCCGCTCTCAGCATACATACATATTGTCATGCCTTTATCCCCGAAACCCTTTCGGGGATAAAGGCAGATGCATACTATGCACCTACATTTCACCGTATGCTTTGTCCCACGTAACAGGTGGTGAGGCCATTGCCGTGTTGAAATGGACAGGCGCAGGTTGTGGCGACCTGCTGATGAAATTTTTCAAGCCACCCATAAGGCCTTCAACTGGACTTAACGACTGCCATGTTACTGGCAACCGGGACCAACGGCTTAAAGTGCCTTCCGAAGCACGGAAACGCACGAGTTGGTAAGCCATCCAAGGACCAGCTACAGCGAATGCTGCTTAACGCAGTAATCATTTACTCTCTCAGAACTCTCAGTTAGCGGACGAGAAAAAATGTTCACGGTGAAATGTGGGCGTATTATATGCCTCTGCCACCCCTTCGGGATAAAGGCGTGACTGACTGATATTTTCTAGGTTTCGGGTGTTGCATCTGCGTTCGTAGACAACATTCCTCTGTCGACGATGATGGTGCGGGTGATCGTAGCCTTAGCCGACCCTCAGGGGTTAGGGCTGCCACTGGCACCACTTGCGTGGGCCCTTAGCTTCGGAGCTTGTCTTGGAGGTAACCACACAGCATGGAATATTGCTCGCTCCCTCTTTTTAAAAACGTCTTTTGGCGCACCGCACACAGATTTTTCCGTAGGTAGTAAAGGTTCGATCGGGTGAACTCGGGAACGCCGAATGTACCCGACGAGAAAGATACAGTCAGCTGCTCTTCGCTGTTGTGTCGCTGTGTTTCTGTTTAGTATATTCAATTCATACGTAATAATTGATTGCGATTGCCAATGAAGTTTTCACTTCTGCCGTGCGGTCTGAAGCACACACTCTTAAATTTTCTTTTTGTAATTATTTTATGACCTGATTACTAAGACCTTTTAGCCAAATCTTAATTCATATTTCTTCAATCTTCTTTCTTATTACCTAAAATGTCCCCGTCCTCTACGTCTTAGTCAAGTCTAGTCTTAAGTCAAGGTCAGTCTCACCCCATTATAATAATGAATGTTTTTTTTGCCGTATTTTATTTTCTGTCTTGCCGCGTAAAATCCACTGAAAAACCTCAGTATTAGGGTATTTTACGCGGCAAAAAAAAACTAATTTCACTGCATATCACTGTCTTTCACTATAGCACGTTAGCACAACTTTTATGTACAAGAAACCATCAGTCCCGCACATAAAACAAGATAAGTGCACTAGTTTAAGAAAATAATAACAGCAAGCGTAATTATAATATTCTTGTAATTATTCCCGCGTTGAATCGGTTTTACTGAAATAACTTTAATTTATTTTATGAATTTTTAGGTAACGGCACATTAATAGGAGCAAGTGCGAATGTAGTATGCGCAGGAGTAGCAGAACAACATGGCTACCGCTTCACATTCTTGGAATTCCTCAAAGTGGGGTTCCCCATCATGATAGGAAACTTAATAGTTGCGTCCCTCTATCTTCTATTCTGCCATTGTTTCTTAAAACTCCATTGATATAGAAGAATTGTAGCATAGTCCATTGAAAAGTTACATTTGGAGTTGCGTTTTTTAGAGGACGCAATTTTATTTTTTTAATGTCTAGAGGTGGTCAGTGTAAAGCTAAAACCAAGTTTGTGAGGTCGCCACCCTTGTCCCACGACCGCCATCTTGAAAATAGGGGATGAAATGGTTTTTACGATATATCTCTTAAACTATTTTTATATATATAACTTTGGTCGAGTAACTTTTTGTCGTAGAACTATAAATAAAAAAGTCATAAGCGAAAATGTTCAGAAATTCGAGAAAACAATTTAAATTAAATTTTTAATTTTTATTAAATAATAATGATCCTGAAGACTGGGGCTGAAAAAAATGTGGAAAATTATTGATGCTAGTGCAGATCTCTAAACCTCCAGCACCCCCTGAGGTGCTAAAATTGATCTTTTGCAAATTTAATTCAGAAAGCCGATAAGATGATGAGCCGCAGCCTGGTCCATCGAAAAGACTGAGGAGTTGACATTTAGAAAAACACCGTGGATTATGCCTATTGGGGATACCACGTAAATACAACGCGCCTCCAGACTCTACCTCGTGGATGGTGGGGAAAAGAGTCAATAATTAATTATTAATAATATTGCAAAATTAATGATTATAAAAAAATACATTAAAATAATAAGAAACAATAACCGATGACACATTATTAGTACACACGTTTAATATATGTATAGTTAAGAGTACCGAAAAATAATACCTACTCACTTCGGAGTGCTGTAAAACCTTACCTATTGACTTAATGAAAAAGTGTTGCTTATAAAAGTTGTTCCTTAAAAATGTATCTACAAAAATGGTCTAAAATCATTTTTTCGTAAAATGATAATAATATATAAATAAAAGTTATATCGAAAAATATAATTCTCGAACTTCTGAACATTTTCGCTTATAACTTTTTTATTCATATTTCTACGACAAAAAGTAACGGACCAAAGTTGTAGAGAATTTAATTAGCACCAAAAATATTTTAAGTCTAATATATATATAATAGTTTACTCAAATAAATAGTTTAAGAGATATATCGTAAAAACCATTTCAACCCCTATTTTCAAGATGGCGGCCGTGGGACAAGGGTGGCGAACCCACAAACTTGGTTTTAGATTTAAACTGACCTCCGCACACCAAAAAAATAAAATTGCGTCCTCTAAAAAACGCATAGTAAGGCCTAAAAAATGTAACATTTCAATGAACTAATAATATTTTCAAATGTACAACGATATAATGGTATAAAAACTATATAGCCAAAAAAAATTATGATATGTCAAGAAACATTCATTTTATTGACATTAAATTGACATACTTAAAAAATATAATAAAAATAGTCATTACTTTTGTAATTGCAAATTTTATTTTGTGAAGTAATATACGTATATTTCTGTTATTGTATTTTTTTTGTATATTTATGTATAAAAACCAAGAAAGTATTTAATACATTGTTTTACAAACGTAATTATACAAACGTACTACTTAAGAAGTTTTTGTTTCAATTAATCATTGTTTGGCAAACAATATAATCGTATTTGTAGGTATAATTACTTACTTATAAATAATGTTTGCAAGTAGCTAATATTTTATTTATTTTTGAAGGGAGTACGTGGGTATTTTTTTAGTTTTGTTTTAGTATATTTATAGTTTAAGTATTTTAGTTGCCTGACAATGGCCTGTCTCTTTTAGTCCAGTCATTTTAGATTTATCTGCGGAAAAATCCTAGTGAGCTGAATTTTTGTACACACCTTTATTAAGGCGTTGTAATGAAGATGTGAAAAATCGACATTAATATCGTGCCCGCTAAAAAAGTTATTAAGATCAAAATCGATAAAAAAAAGGCGAAAATCTGTTTTTTGTAAATATATCGAGACCTATGGCTAGGAGGTCAATACAGGTTATCATAAAATTGTTTGTCGTGAAATTATCTACAAAAAGTGCCTGCAGCATTTTTCTGTAAAATTTACTGTTTCGGGAGTAGGGCGCTAAGAAAATAAATAAAATTATCTTTATTTTGCATAGACCATTTTAACGGCGCTTACAAAATGTCATACACTATTTAAAATATTTAAAGCGTCCACCGGTTCGGAACGCGGCCCACCTGAGAAAAACCGGCAAGAAACTTATGAAGGCTTTTTTTTTGATGGCCTATTTACAATTTAATATTATTTCACTTTGCCAGCAGATCATTTCCAGGCGTCCCTGTCCTGCAAATAGTCTTTAACGGAGTAAAAACCTTTTTCACAAAGCTTGTTTTTAATTAACTTTTTAAATTTATTTAATGGTAAATTTCTCAGGTCATAGGGAAGCTTGTTGTAAAAGCGTATACAGTTACCCTGCGCTCTACTCTCTATGTATGTTGTTTATATGTACGATATGTATGTTTATATTTACGACTTGAAAGCGTAGACGACTTTTCTGGTATAATGTCATATTTAGAAACATACGAGACAATCGAATTTTTTCAAGTGTAATAACGTCTACGCTTTCAAATCGTGTGATCTAAAATTGGCGCCCAGGTCTAAATAACAAGCCACATTTATATTATATTCTCGTATGGTATATACCATGGTTTGGTCCATGGTATATACGGCATGGAATGAAATTTTATCCTCGTAAATATAAGTATGTACTAAGTGGTTAAAATTTTTTTTTTTCAAATATTTCATGTTATCAAGATTTTATGCATAAATTATGTATAATTAAATTCATAATTAAAGGACCAATACTCATTTAATACATGTACACAATATAATATTTATATACTATATAAGTGTAAGTATATTATTATTTAAGATTAATTAAGATAAGTTTAATAATATTATTAAGATATGTGAGTAAAATTAAACATCATTTACGACAATTGTTTAAGAAACGTAGTAATTTCGATAACATTTCGTTATAAACTTATTTTTTTCTGTGATTATGATTGTATTATATAATAATATTAGTTAGAAAAAATAAAAATGACAGTTGTGCGTAATAAAAACCTTAGATGGTATCGGTCCCAAGTTGGGCGCCAAGTATAGTGTGCTAGGGTTGTCACATGCATACGACGGAGAATGAAGGCAATTGTTCACTTCACATCATTTTCTTGGTAGACCAAGAATATGAGAAGTTTGAAATAGTAAGAAAATGAAAAACAGCATATTTGACTGTTACTCAATAGTGTGATTGTTACTTGGAATCCTGCCTTCCATCAGAGTTATGACCGATTTGGGTCCACAAGCGACTAAATAACGTTATCAAAATGTTTTTTTTATTATTAGTAAAGAGTATTATAACCCCTTGTGTTTGGTTTGCTGCTGTAAAAATTAACTACTCTATACTCAAAAATAAAACGTGTTATAACATATTAATACCCTATAACTGAAGAATCAATTATTACTGACTAAGCTGCAGTACAAATTTAAGCGACTTACATTACCCGACTTGGCCGATGGACACACAGAATGGAAGTAAATCGCAGATGGGAGGCAGACATATGTATCTTTCGCGTCAGTTTCATACAAAAGATAGGGCGCAGATACGACGGTTTTGCGTCTGCGTCCTAAAATTAAACACCCTAAAAAGGACAGAGCGCAGATGCAATCTGACGAGGGAAGAGTAAGAAGTGCTGCGGGTGATTAGCTGGCCGAGCGGCCGGATCTCTCGCGTCGCTCTCACACACAGGATAGCCATAACGTCATCTCTCGCGACGGCCAACATCACCTTCGTGCCCTGTCTTTTCTATGTTTTAAAATTTTGCGATGGCGCCACGTCTGTTCCATGTCTGCGCCACATTCTCCCTTTCCTCTTTTCTATGTGTCCCGCTCCCTACTCTATATATTTCATATTCAAGCGAGCAACATTCCTTGTTTTGAGGTTCTACATGCAATTTGAATAACGCAAAAAAGGTGCGAATAAAGTAGAATGCTCAATACTTAGTGGAAAATTATTCTTCGTGATAATGAGAAGGAAAGCGTCTTATTTTGAGTTATATATAGTGGCACAGAAATGTATGCAAAAACCGACGATACGGCTTTTTTTTTATCTTGCAATCTTTCTTTATGACTATGAGCAGATGTGATGTAAGGATAGCAGTGGCAGGGGAAGGTATTCCTCATTAGGAATGTTTGCCTTCTTCAACTATAGTGGCTTAGTTGGTGTTGCCGAGTTCAAGGATTCTGCGTCGTTTCAACCGGTTGTGGATGATTTTCCAATCTGATTGTGTATTTCTTAAGACATGCCTTGATTTCCTCTTTTATCGTCAGAATGTTTAGATATTTATGAATCTCTATGTTTCTTATGAACCAGGGTGTGTTCTTTGGATTTTGCTTATGTTGGAGTTACATGTAGCTCCCCACAACTCCAAACCATAGGTCCATACGTTTAATTATAGTCTTGTAGATTAAGAGCTTTATTTTCAATGGATAGTTTCTGCCCAGCAGCCAGTATAACCCTCTATATTTTAGGTTGATCTCATTTCGTTTAGTCTCGATATGTTTGCGCCATGGCAATCGTCGATCCAAGTGCAGTCCCAAGTAATTGACTGAGTCATTGTGAGGGAGCTCTTTGAAACCCAGTCTCACAGGAAGACAAGTTTCTCTTCGTAAAGTAAAGGTTACTTGGACTGATTTATTTGTGCTCACTTTGATTCTCCCCTTGTCAAATCATTTGTTAATGACACTTAAACTTTTCTGCAATATATTCGAGGCTTCCATTGGACATTTACTAGAGGCTAGTATAGCAGTGTCATCAGCATACGTAGCAATTGTGACACCTGGCGTTTGTGGTAAGTCTGCAGTGAAGATAGTGTACAAGACTGGGCCAAGAACTGACCCTTGGGGTACTCCAGCGTGAATGTCGTAGAAGTCTGATGTGTATTCTGCCTCTTTCACTTGGAATATTCGGTCAGTGAGATATGATTTGAGAGTTTGGTAGAAGTTGTGAGGTAGTTGTTTAATTTTGCATAGTAAGCCCTTGTGCCATACACGATCGAAGGCCTGCTGGACGTCTAGGAACACTGATGAACAGTATTTCTTTTGCTCTAGACTGTCACTTATGTGTTTACACACCCTATGTATCTGTTCAGTAGTAGCATGATTAGGTCTAAACCCAAATTGGTGATTTGGAGTTACTGCATTTTCCGCGAGCCGTAGCGATATTACCTTCTCAAGATGCTTAGAGGTTGTTGGAAGCAAGCTTATAGGTCTGTATGAAGTCAAATCGTAGAGGGGTTTTTCAGCTTTATGAATCATTATGACCTGGGAGACATTCCAGAGCGCAGGAAAATGCCCAACCCTTAAGATACAGTTGAATAAGGTAGACAGATAAACTATTGCCTTTCGGGGCAACTCTGTTAAGACCTTCTTATAAATCTGGTCATAGCCCATAGCCTTTCCATTTTCCATTGGTCTAATGAGCTTTAGTACCTCGTTAGGTGTTACAACTTTGTGTGGTGGATCAAGCTGGAAATCTTGCAGAAGTATTTCGTCTATTTCTAATTCATTTGTATCTGAGTTTGTTTCATTGGGAACGAAAACTTTAGCAAGGTGTGCGGCAAATGCATTTGCTTTTTCTTGTTTTGATCTAGCCCATGCGTTTCCATCCAGTCGTATAGGCGGCTTTGGATTTTTTGAGTGGGTCTTATTTTTACATGCCTTCCAAAGTGAGTAGTCGGTGGCTTTAGTAGCAGTTAGCGATAATAAATTTGCCTCCACTGTAGCATTTTCAGAATCCTTTAATGCCTTTTTTAAGCTCCTGGCATAATTATTGAAAATTCGTTTGTCCTCAGGGTGTCTACTGGTATGCCACACTCTGCGAAGCCTTCTCTTTTCTAGAATAATTTTTCTAATTTCTTGTGGTACATAATTATGCCTAATGTTTTTATTGCACACTTGTGGGTAACTTTTCCAACAAGCCTTTTGAATTTATGAAGGTCATGGCTGCGTTATCGATGTTGTCCTCAGATTTTAAAGAAACACGTACTTGTAGAGAGTTGTTGACTATGTCACGAAACAGGTTCCAGTCAGTCCGATTATTATACAATTTTGGCTTATTTTGGTTGTCCAAGGCATTCGTACTTACAGTCAGGATGACCGGGATGTGATTTGAAGACCCATCGAGGGAACAATCGATTTGATAAAAGAGTCGTGAGAGATCCCTCATCAAGAAAAAGTCTAGCACATCTGGAAGCTTATCTGGATCGGTCGGCCAATGGGTAGGTTCTGCTGTGGCTATGGTTGTTAGGTTATTTTTATCGATACACTTTTTAAGCTCTCTACCTCTTGTGGTTATCAGTCTTGATCCCCATTGAGGGTGTTTGGAGTTCCAGTCACCCCCGGCTATGAAGCGTGGGCCAAGGCTTTCAATATATTCAGTGAAATGAGTCTCTGTTACTCTATGCTTTGGAGGGCAGTAGACAGATGATAAATTGAAGTGACCATGTTTATCTTGGATGGTTATAGACGTAGCCTGAATTATGTTCAGTTTTGAATTGAGGGAGTTCATGGTGCTCGATGGAAGATCTAATTAGAACTGCTGTACCTCCATGTGAGGTTCCATCTGGATGATTTGTTGTGTAAATATTGTAGTTTCTAATATGTATATTGCTATTGTTGTTGAAGTGTGTTTCAGAAATGAGTAGAATATCAAGATCATGAGTTTTTAGTAGAGCCTCCATCTCCATTTTATTAGACGAGAGTCCATTTGTGTTCCAAGTCGCAATTTTGGTTGAATTCATTGTAAAAGTTTGTTGACTAGTGTTGTCAAGAGCCCTATCATGTTGCTCATTTGTTGTAAAATGATGTAATTTTTTTCTGATTGTTTTATAAATAATACTTCTATTCCATTGAAGGACAGTTTTTGAGAGATTTCAGGTTCTAGTTGTTTTTCTAAGATTTTGTTGTGTGTTTTACTTTTTAAAATTTCACTATATTTTACTTTTGTTTTTGTGTTGCTGTTCGCTTGATCAACTCTTTGCGTGTTCGTCTTTGTACTGATACGAATTTGTGGATCAGGATTTTCTGCAGTGCAATTTGTTGCTTTTCTATTTCTTAATTCTTTATAAACCTCACATCCCTTATAATTCAAGGGATGCTTGCCATGGCATTGGGCACAAGTTGTGGTAGTAGATATATTTGGTATAACTTTGTTATATAGTTGCAGTTCCGGGTTTCTTGTTTCCTTCTTTGTTGTTTTTCTAGCTAGGATCTCTTTGTAAACCTCACATCCTTTATAATTTGAAGGATGTGGGCCGAAGCATAGAGCACATGTTGCAGGTGTAATTCGATCAACTTTGGGACATTCCCTTGTCCTGTGTGATTCAGCACATTTGAGGCATCGGTATGGTCTCATGCAGTAGTTCTTTGTGTGTCCGTACTGCTGGCACCTTTGGCACTGTACTATGGATGTTCTCTTTAAAGGGTCTTCGACAATAACTATTTAGTGGTTTATTATCTTAACCAGTTTTGCCGCTTTATTATTTGGCCCAGGTTGTAAGTTGGTGGAGGTTTGTTGGGCTTCTTAACTTCATGTTGGTTGGTTTCTTGACTCAATTCGATTATAGGCAGGCCATCAAACCTGTTCGATGCTGAGACACGTTCGGGAGATTGTGATTCTGAGAACTTCCTTTTCTTGTTAGGGTTTCTGTTGATAGGTGCCTTTTGCCAATCAGGCAATTGTGAGGCTCCCTTATTATCTTTTTGTAGATTTTGCGGACCCTTGTCCTTGTTGACGCCATGCTTAGAACCTCCTACTGAGGCACTTCTCGGTCTTGTCGCAAAGAAGCTTGGATGGAAGGCTTGCTGCATATATTTATTACTTTGGCCAGTAGCATTCACTGCCACGGGAGCCTGGGTACCCGCCCTCTTGGAGTCTTCGGTACCTAATTTCACACCCCCCAGCCCGGGTACTGAAGAGCGCCGGGTGTTAGCCGGATCGCATGACACTGGTAACTCTAAAACATGTACATACGATTTGACTATTAGGTACACATATTAAACTTTTCACGGATATTCACTTGGCGTTTAGTATTAAGCGACAAATTTCAGAAGAATGTACACAGAAAGTTATTGTGATCGACAAAATATTGTTGAACGTTAATTATTAAAAATAAAACATGTTATTTATGTATGTACATTTGTTTTATTAAGCCCCGACGCAAAACGAGGGTTGTTATTAGTTTTACGTCGATGTCTCTCTCTCTCTCTCTCTCTCTCTCTCTCTCTCTCTCTCTCTCTCTCTCTCTCTCTCTCTCTCTCTCTCTCTCTCTCTCTGTGTGTGTGTGTGTGTGTGTACGTGCGTGCGTGCGTGCGTGCGCGAGTGGGTGTGTGTGTGTGTGTGTGTGTGTGTGTGTGAGTGGTGGGGGTGCTGCAGCCAGGATACTCATACTTTTTAAGGGGTGTTCCTTAAACTATGAGTATTTTTGGCGTAGGGGGCGAATGCCATTTTTCTTATTTTACGATTTCTATGGCACTTAACCTCAAAACCTCTGAGCAGGTGGTTTTAAGGCAGCTTTTTGGTGTATATAATATCCTTTATCCAAATCTTGACAACATTGTAATTTGTGGTACCACGAAGTAAACGTGTGATATATCCCTTAAGCGCTTTTGATGTTTTAATCATTGAATTATATTCTACAAGCTTTTAACTATACATACATACATATTGTCACGCCTTTATTCCCGAAGGGGGCAGGCATACTATACGCCCACATTTCACTGTATGCAGTTTTGTGCATGGCAATGGGCTCACAGGTGGTGAAAGAATCAGACGACTTCTAAACCAAAACCAGTTTCAAAACCGCAAGTGGTAGAAACTTCAACATCCCCTATGCTCGTGTTCATGGTGTCCTGAATCGAATGCCGCAAACCGCTTGTCTCTCTCTCTTATGGTTCCTGAGAAATAGATGCGTACAGACGGACGGACAGACTGAGCCGTTTTATTAGACTTTTCAGGGTTTATAAGTTTACATAGCATCAATTATTAAACTACTTTTAATGTAGTTATGAATATCACCATGTACCTATCTGTTATCAGCTAACTTCAGGATGCCGAATTTGGGTGTCGTCAGTGTGCATAGGCATCATAAAAATTGATTATACTTTTCAAAACTTTTAAATTTTTAAAAAAATCCACATTTAAATTTAGAAAACGTTAGCATACTAATTGCTTTTCAAAATTGTTTCTAATGTTTAGGCAGGTGTCATCACAAATCGAATGATTATAGATGCAATTCTATACTTTCGTGCCGTGCAACTTTGCTAAATGCCGGTCGATGGTGCCTTACGTCGCCTTAAGACGTAAAGAGGTGGATTAATTCGTCAGTTTCGAGCTGGTCACGGTGGTGTAGTTGGTAACGCGTCTGATGCGTTAAACCAGAAGATGCTGGATTGAGCCCAGCCAGTGACAGAAAAATTTCCATATTAAAATTTTAATTTAGAAAAAGTTAGCATACTAATTGCTTTTCAAAATGGTTTCTAATCTATACTAATATTATAAAGCTGAAGAGTTCAGAGAGCAGTAGTCATAAATGTCGACGAATCGGGCAAATTTTTAATGCATCATTGTAGAATTTATAAGCGACGGGATTAAATAGGTGCGACGGAAGGTCGAAATATTCCACGGGCGAAGCTGTGGGGGGGGGGGGGGGGGGGAGTCATCTAGTTGATTATATTTCCCTAGTGCGTCAAAAGAAGTATACTTAATTTAAAAGTTACGAGGTTCTTGTGCATTTCCTTGTACTACCCTATACCTATAAATCCTACAATCAATACCTAAGCGATCACTATACAGCATTCGTAACTAGGGACGTTGAACCATATACGGATCTAATTATCATTATCCAAGCGTTACGTGATCTATATTCTATACTATATTATAAAGATGAAGAGTTTGTTTGGTTGAACGCGCTAATCTCAGGCACTACTAGACGGAATTGAAAAAAAAATTGTTAGATATGTGTTAGATACCTCATTTATCGAGCTTAGCTTAGCTTTATTCATCACGCTACTTCCCTGGAGAGCGAAGCAGTAGTCATAAATGTCGACAAATCGGGCAAATTTTAATGCATTATTGTAGAAATTATAAGCGACGGGATTAAATAGGAGCGACGGGAGTTCGAAGTATGTTACGGGCGAAGCCAGGGGGTCACCTAGTATTGAATAAACTGTATTTTCCGATAACCTCTAATTAATGATTCAACACTAGGTATTAAACATACGTCAAACGTCGATTGACATAGGACAAAATGTCAATCGACGTATGACGCATAACAGTTGAATGAATTTGCCTCAAATCAAAATTGGTGGTGAGGTGGATATTTTTTTTGTAATGTGGACTTATCCCCCCTGCATGCCCATTAAAATAAAATAAAAATGTCTTTATTTTTCATATATCATTTTAACGGCGCTTACAATTTTGTAAGCGCCGTAAAATCATACACTAAAACTAGAGAAAAAAATTATATATTTAAAGTGAACGCGGCCCCACCTGAGAAGAACCGGCAAGAAACTTAGGAAGGCTTTTTTTGTTGACTTATTTACAATTTAATATTATTAATAGAAGCGCTCGTGGCCCCGCGGTCTCAGTGTTCTATAAACGATCACTGAGTTACGCAACTTTCACTATGGCTGGTACTCGGATGGGTGACCACTTTGTGGCATTTACATTTGCGAGCGTTTCCGTGCTTCGGAAGGCACGTTAAGCCGTTGGTCCCGGTTGCCAGTAAAATGGCAGTCGTTAAGCCTGGTTGAAGGCCTTATGGGCGGCTTAAAAATTTCAACAGCAGGTAGCCACAACCTGCGTCTGTCTATTTCAACACGGCAATGGGCTCACCACCTATTACGTGGGACAGGAATCCACACGGTGAAAAGTGGGCATATAATATGCCTCTGCCACCCCTTCGGGGATAAGGCGTGATGGATATATTAATATTATGATTATATGTTCTATGATTATTAATATTATTTCACTTAGCCAGCAGATCATTTCCAGGCTTTCCTGTCCTGTAAATAGTCTTTAACAGCGTAATAACCTTTTTCACACATGTTTCTTGTCAAATTTACTGTGACTCCTGTAAACCAGGATCTACACCCATGACCAAGACACCAGAAAAGTTACACCGAGCTCGATCTCGGTGAAGTGCCAGGAGAAGTTAGAATGTTTTGGAACCAGAAGAACGTGACGCAAGTTCCCTCCTTTGCAAAGCGGGAGACCAGGAAAGCAACTAGGTGTAAATCCTATAGAAAAAGGGAAGCACCACGGTAATAGTATATTACGGGTCCTTAGTGATGTGTGTTTGATTCCAGTAATGTTGTGTTTGAAGCGCTCGTGGCCCCGCGTACTCAGTGTACTGTAAACGATCACTGCGTTAAGCACTTTCACTAGGCAACGACGCGCAAACACGTGTGGGCCAAGCTCTCGAGTCCCGCACGAGTATTCGACTGAACGAGCAACATACCGTCATCGGCGTATCCTGTTATTGAACAGCCCTCCGGTAATGGTAAACTGAAAAAGTCATCAAATCCTAAGTTCCACAAGTGTGGGCCTGGCACAGACCCCTGAGGACAGCCTATTGTTAACGTTTTGGTAGCAGAATAATGACCTAATTTTAAAGTTGTTGTACCTTGTGAAAAATATGAATATATAAGAGAGTAAATATTTCTATAGCAACCGCGAGACTTTAACTTCATTAAAAGCATTGGCCCCCAAGCGTTATCGAAAGCCCCGGAAATATCTAGGAAGATGGCCAGCACATATTGAGAAACCGATGAAGTGACAGTCTTTCGCACTGATATCGCTGCGTCAATAGTAGATTTTCCTACTGTAAATCCAAATTGATTTTCGTGAAATTTAATACCACCCGGCAGGAGCCGGGGTACTATGAGACGCTCTAAAAGCTTTCCCAAGGAGGGCAACAATGTGATCGGTCGGTACGACTTAGGGTCATCTGTCGGCTTGTCGCCTTTTTTAGGAATAATCCGAAAATAGCCACAGTCGCACCTATTTAATCCCGTCGCTTATATTTTTTATATATTTTACAATCATGCATAAATAATTGCCCGATTTATCGACATTTATGACTACTGCTCCGCTGCCCAGGGTAGTAGCGTGATGATATATATCCTATAGCCTTCCTCGATAAATGGGCTATCTAATACAAAAATATTTTTTCCAATCTGACCAGTAGTTCCTGAGATTAGCGTGTTTAACCAAACAAACAAACAAACTCTTCAACTTTATAATATTAGAATAGATTGAACACCGAGAGAAGCAGTATCGTGTGTTCTCGGCAGCTTATTTGGATAAGTTTCTCACCCGGAAAGTGAGAAGTTGAGAGTTTGAATCCAGCACGTGGCTGAAATTGTTTTTAAATTTAAATTAATTCTGATTAATTTAAATTAAGCGTTATGGTTATTCTGACAGGGAATAGCGGTAGGAAGATTGTGTAATAAATAAATATTGTGGAACATTTTTCACACAGCACCATTTTCAGTTACAAAAAATACATAAATATGTTTACTAGTTGTCTGGATCCCATAGCACAAGCTTAAAGTTTAGTTTGTGTTAGATGGCGCTGTGTGATAAGTGTCTAACAAATATATTTATTTTTAATTAAAATTTGTGGTCCACACAAATATTTGTTCCGACCCGGTAGTCGAACCCGGGACCTCAGGGCGGCAGTCGCATACATGACATGTGACATAGTTAAGTCTCTCGAACTACAACTGGTCAGCCCCGCCAGGTCTCGGTAAGAGGGGAAGACCCAAGAAGTGCTGGCTTGACGTCGTAAGGGATGACATGCGTGCCAATAATAATAATATACTAAATTTATTTCAGTAAAATTTTTGGTACATATGTTTACAGAATTCTTAGCCTATTATTTGTAACTACATAATTTGAAAGTACTTAACTACTATGAACATTTCCATATTTGCATTTATATACTTGATGCTAAGTAGTATTTATTAAGGTAGGTATGTAATAAATATTCGCGCCTGAACTAGGTAATCCTGTGTTTCAGGCTTGAAGTCCAGTTTAAGATCTATACTTTATTGAAAGTTTTTATGAGCTGTATTCCTAAAAGAGCTTAACATTAGAATTCGTTATGATATTCATTATGATCTTACTATATGGGATACCGACGACCGTGCGAAGTGGAGGAGAAAATGTAGGAAAGCGGACCCCGGGCGACGCGAGACGCAACTAGGACACACGCTCAGATGATGATGAACTACAGCTACGTCAAAAAACAGGATAAAACCATACACTAAATAATTACGTAAAATAAATTAAATACTTTCATTATCTACATTTATCGTCAACCGATTCAGTTGATTATTTTGCAGGAAAATCAAATAGAATCATGTATTTAAAGGAGTTAAATATTGTGTAATTAATGTCATTCACATAAAACATACTTACGCACATAGACGTGTAGTATAATAATTGATTATTGTATTTAATTCAAATCTTATTTATCGATCAAAATGTGTAGAGTACCCGTTTTGGAAATTTGGTGTTGTATTTTGGTGAGTACCTAATCGTATAAGATCAATCTATTTCAAATTTGGTCAAAATCTTTAAGAATAGGATCCGATATGGATTTAAGCTATGTTTTAGTCCTAAAAATGTAAGAGAAGCGCTCGTGGCCCCGCGGTCTCAGTGTTCTGTAAACGATCACTGAGTTACGCAACTTTCACTATGGCTGGTCCTCGGATGGGTGACCACTTTGTGGCATTTACATTTGCGAGCGTTTCCGTGCTTCGGAAGGCACGTTAAGCCGTTGGTCCCGGTTGCCAGTAAAATGGCAGTCGTTAAGCCTGTTTGAAAGCCTTATGGGTGGCTTGAAAAAATTCAACAGCAGGTACCCACAACCTGCGTCTGTACATTTCAACACGGCAATGGGCTCACCACCTATTACGTGGTACAGAAATCCACACGGTGAAAAGTGGGCATATAATATGCCTCTGCCACCCCTTCGGGGATAAGGCGTGATGGATATTTTATTATTTTATAAAAATGTATAACAGAGGCCTGAGTCTACTATGGACAAGCCGTAGAATAGAACAATAATCGCTGTTTTTAGCTGTCAAAATGATACTGACTAGCGGCCACTGGCGCGGTACGTGTTAGTAGAATTCTATCGGCCGACCGATAGAAGTCTATTAGAGTACGATTGTCATAGTAGACTACGAAAAACTGTCAAAATTGTACCGGTGGCTTTCTATTGAGCGACGATTTCGATTCTATTTCGACACGATTGAAATAGCAGACTCGGCCCCCAGGTATAACAAAGCCATGGCCATCGCTACCGTTAAATGGGAGATTATTATTTTTTTAATTAGCCTTTTTATTTAATTGGACATCTTTCCAAAATGACTGTCAGGGTGATTTCTATAAGCAGAAAAAGGTCGACGGCGTGATTTTTTCCTATATCCTATGCCGGACTCTTACCGACTAAATCTACACGGTGCCTTTCCATTTGTCCATGGCCAGGAGTCCTGGGTAAGCCCTCAGGAGGGAGTGCTGCACCTCTGGTGTTGCAAATGTCCACAGGCTACTGTGACCACTTTCCTTCAGGAGGGCCGTAAGCTTAAAAAAATGTGATGCGGCGAAGGCACTACTCATCGGCAGACTGATCGGTCTTTGAGATTACTTTGCGTTGAATCAGCGGGCAAGGGTCCCTCGGATAGCGCCTCGATGGTAACTGGTGATAATCAGTTAAGGGACGGAATAGCACATCCCATACACTGATGTCGCTAACATCCGCAAAGGTCAGCCCTGGACGCAAATATCCCCCTGAAATCATACACGGTAGTTTCATAGGTGTGTTTATCAATCACGCCTTATCATCGAAGGGGGGATAGAGGCATATTAAACGCCCACTTTTCACTGTGTGTGTTCCTGCCCCACGTAATTAGGGGTGCGTATTGAAATATAACGCAAGTTACCTGCCGTCGAAGTTTTTCAAGCCCATAAGACCTTCAACTTGACTTAATAACTGCCATGTTACTGACAACGGATTAACGTGCCTTTCGAAGCACGGAAACGCTCGCAAATGTAACAAAGTGGTCACCCATGCGTGACCAGCCATAGCGAAAGATGCTTAACGCAGTGATCGTTTACAGAACACTGAGTCAGCGGGGCATAACAGTGGGCGTGTCCGGGGAATAACTCGATTGCCCATTATACCACCGGGGGTATTATTGGATAGAAATGATTCGAATCTGGCAATAAAACTCATGACCACTCTTTTGTAACCGCCAGTAATTACATTCATTTTATTTACAAGATATGTGTACAAATTATATAGTAATGAATGTATACAAAAGAAACAAAATCAAATCAAAATGAGAGCGTCTGATTGGCCCACTCAGTAATGGCGCTTTTGTATTTGCGTCGTCTGAGAGTCAGCAGGCGAGAGCCCTTGGGCCCCGGAGATCTTGATGGGGCCCCGTACATCCATCTACGTGTTACTTATTACCTATCTCTCTGTTGCAGATCACCAGCATCGTAGCGATATCACACCCGGGCATTTCTTACATTGCCAGTTCATGTACGTATTGTATCCGCATTACAAGCATACGACCCACCTGATAGAACCACCTGAGCCTATGGACGTTTGCAACACCAGAGGTGCGGCACTCGCGCTGTCGACCCTGTAAAAACCTTTTAAGACTTATATTAAAGATATTGTAAAGGTTCGGGAAATCCGAAGCATGGAGTTCATTCTAAAGTCTGTGAAAGAAAATCCCAATCGGAATCTTTATTTGTTCTGAGGTGAAAACCCTGTCTATGGCGAGTTACGTCTTAATATTGACGTAGGCACTTCTAATTATTGCAATGTAGAATCACCGCAAATAGCTTCTTTTAGTATCCACAATCGACGATATTTTCCTCCTGACTACACCCCCGATGATAATTTTTCGGTGTCTTTCCTAGACTAATCCTTTCATTCCAGTACCCGCAAGTTTTCTACATTCATTCCGCATACCTGAACTTTTCCACATTCTGCCTTTCACTCTTTATAAAGGTGTGACGCCTGCTATTCTTAATACTACTTTATTTATTTTATTTACTTTTTCTTATATGCTAGGGTAAGGTAAATAATTCTCCACCACCTCTTTCCTATCCTTTTTTTTTACAATTGCCTTTTAGTCCTTGAATAGTAACTTTTCGTTTACTTAATCCTTATTTTAAGTTTCTTACAGCTAACAGGTTCCTTAATTTCTATTTCTATGTAGCTTAGTTTTTATTATTTCTTATATATTCTAACACTAGTGGACGCCCGTTCCCGTTTCCCACAGGAACTTGTTCCCGGGATAAAAAGTAGCCTATGTGTTATTCTGATGTATAAGCTATATTATTGTAAAGTTTTATTAAAATCCCTTTAGAAGTTTTTACGTAAAATAGTAACAAACTTCCATCGTCGCATTTATAATATTATTAAGATTAAGTTTTGTGTTACTTATCACTAAAAGACATTTTTTCTGTATTCAATGTGTTAAGAAAACCCTGTCCGACCCGAAAGGGGTACAAAGGCACTTCAATAAAATAACCAAAAAAAAAATCATATTATTTATAAGTATTAAAAAATTATATTTTTTTTAAATGCGTGTTTTTGTATCAGAATTAGTCTAATTTCCTTAAAATATAGCTAATTTTCAAAAACTGACAGCACCTTTGTTGGCATGCGGCGACGAGTGTATGTGATATCAAAAGAAACCGCCGGCAGGTGTAAGCTGACCTTTTGACCTTGCATTTCCGAATAGCCCTTTCGCTGTATTGCCATGTAAACTACCACATTATTTTAATTTTTAATTTATTTAAGTCGGGGTAAATTTTTGGGGTAATTTTTTGGGGTAATTTTTTTGGGGAAATTTCTTAAAACGATTAAACGAATTAAATCACATTTCGATACCTACCAATACCTTCACGGATAGGACAGGGTTTTTCTTAACATATTGTATATTTTCCTTGCCATAGAGTGGGTTGTAGAACCGACGATTTTAGACTGTGTCAGATTCAGATTCAGCTTGATTTTTTGCAAAACTTACAATTATGAGCATTAAAGATGTTGAACAATGCATAGGTGATGATAAGTTTCTGTCAATAGGCATGCATTTACACGATATGTCAAAAACAACGATGAAGCACATCTTACATACTAACAATTCCCCCTATATTATAACAATATCATTAAACAATTACAATTGAATACCACTACATAATATATCAGACTTATAAAATAACTAGCTGTCCCGCCCGACTTCGCCCGTGACATACTTTGAACCTCGTGGCACCCATTTAATGTCGTCGTTTATTAATTTAACAATAACACGCTAAGTATGAACATTTTCCAAATTTTTGATTACTTCTCCGCTTTCCAGTACCTACGGCCGGGTAGAATTATGGTTATACGAAATTAATTTCTTTGCGCATTGTTTTGAATTTGCTATAACTCGTAAGATATTCATTTAATTCGCAAGGTGTAACGGGACAAAATAATCTTCATCAAATGCTGAAGCCAACTAACGTAGTAAAAATGATAAGGTTTAATAGCATATTTGTGTAAATAGCCCTGAAATTACCGCTTTATAATTGATAGTTTTTTAAAGTATTGCCAATAGAGATCTTGGCAATTGATTATATTTCTTTGTTTATTTCGCGATGTATTAAGTGTTCCAAATAAATAAAAATTATTTTTTACAAAATATTTCAAAAATGTAGGTATAAGCATGGCAGTCAGTATACGAAGACTTACAAAGAATGTTTACATCAAAGAAGGTCTTTTTTTTTTATTTGGCCTGCCAACAGTTGAAACAGTGAAACATAAAAAAAACACAAAAAGCTTACGTAGTATGAGCCACGGTTACTTACATCTAGGAAGTAACACAATGTAAGCCTAAGGCTAAATGCTCAACCTCCTAAAGGGAAGCATGGCATGTATCATTGTATCTAAGTTATGCTAATCTAAATTCTAAAATTATTAATTACATAAATAAAAATACCTAGTGATAATGTATTACACTATTTTTATTTTACATTTTTATTTCAATATTGTATATTGTATGTATGTGTGAATTCAAAGTTAAGTTAAGATGTGAGGTGCTGCTTATCCTTTAGCCTATAACTAATTGCTTTCTTAAACCAGCATTGTGAACTAGTGTGAATATCTACAAGCTCACTGTGTTCATTAAAAAGCCTGCTCAAACGTGGTACAGCTGAATTACAACCCAGGACCGTTCTTCTTTGTGGAGGCACAAGGGGCTTAATTTGGCTACGAGGCATTCTGGATGGAACGTTGAACTTGATTTGACACAGAAGTTGGGGACAATCTATTATGTTTCTTACTAACTTAAAAAGGAACATGAGGTCAAGCAAGTCTCTTCGTGAAGCAAGAGACATTAGGTTAAAAAGCTTCAGCCTGTCATCTATTATAATACTCCTGATCCTACTAATATAATCGTGAAAATTTTTAAGAATGCATTGATGTAGATTTATTACTCTTTCACGCAGAAAACTACGAATAGATTTTGGTGCAACTCTACAAATAATATAGCTTACACATCAGAATAACACATTAGTTACTTTTTATCACGGAAACAAGTTCTTGTCGAAAACGCGAACGGTAAAACTTCATAATTTCATTTACTCTCAGGCTACTTTTCCGGAGTTTCACTTCTGTATCTTAAGCTTAAGTATATGAAGCTTCTTATAAATTTTTAATAAAGTGGAAAAAGACAATTCGATTCGAGACGGGGATTGACCCCGTGAACTTTGCCTAACCAGGGCAATGTTCTAGCCACCTTAACTACCCGAATATATTACTATACTATAACTTTCAATCAAATTGAAATTCTCCACCATATTTTTAGATCATTTTAAGAGTATGACTCTGAAGCTTATCTTAAACTTATTTATTAATTATTTATTTAACTCTTTATTGTACGTCGGAAAATACAATTGTACAGTGAGATTGTAAGCTGTGGAATAGTACAATAAGCGGCTTTATCGCATAAAAGATATCGATCTCTACCAGGCAACCTTTGGATGGAGAAATTTGGCACCAAGTAAGGAGTGGTAACATTATGGCGTACATATTACAACAATATACATTATATACTACATAATATACACCTACTACGTAATATAAATACAAGATAATATATTTTAAACGGAAAATACTAAAACAATTCATATATTATTACATTTCAGATAGAATGCCCTCGATGTGCAAGGGAAAAGAATTTTGCACGAATAGGGGTAACTACCCTCAGAAACATATTGATCTCGTCTTAGACCAGTATACAAATGTAAGTATTAGTAGTTAAGTCTTTCGCCGTGGTTTTCTGTCTTTCTGCTATCCGTTCGCGATAAACTCAAAAACTACTGTACCGATTTTTGTACTGTTTTTTTCCAATGGATAGAGTGGTTCTCGAGGAATGTTTTAATATTTAATTTGTTAAGTTTTTATATACTTGGGCAAAAATATCACAATCTTTGTTGAAGGTGAAAATATAGTGTAAAACCTAAATCTTTAAAGAGCTGTGGGTGTCATCTAGTTTTGTTATAAACTAGATGACCCCCACAGCTTCGCCCGTGAAATATTTCGACCTCCCGTCGCACCTATTTAATCCCGTCGCTTATAAAGTCTACAATGATGCATAAAAATTTGCACGATTTGTCGACATTTATGACTACTGCTCTGCTCCCCAGAGTGGTAGCGTAATGATATATAGCCTATAGCTTTCCTCGATAAATAGGCTATCTAACACAAAAAGAATTTTACAAGTCCGACCTGTTCCTGAGATTAGCGCGTTCAACCAAACAAATAAACTCTTCAGTTTTATAATATTAGTATAGAGCAAGTATGGTGGAATATCATAACTTAAATAAGTCTACAAAAAAGGGCCGCGATAGCATAATGTCTATCTCTTAAGGATAACATACTAGCTTACCTTAACACTGAATAAATAAATAAATATCCATCACGCCTTATCCCCGAAGGGGTGGCAGAGGCATATTATATGCCCACTTTTCACCGTGTGGATTCCTGTCCCACGTAATGGGTGGTGAGCCCATTGCCGTGCTGAAATAGACAGACGCAGGTTGTGGCTACCTGCTGTTGAAATTTTTATATAAGGCCTTCAACCAGGCTTAACGACTGCCATTTTACTGGCAACCGGGACCAACGGCTTAACGTGCCTTCCGAAGCACGGAAACGCTAGCAAATGTAAATGCCACAAAGTGGTCACCCATCCGAGTACCAGCCATAGTGAAAGTTGCGTAACTCAGTGTTCAGTTACAGAACTCTAAGGGCCGTATTCCAGAACGTTTTTCAATGCTCAATAAAAGCTTGAGGCTAGTTTTTGCCTTATAAATACTACTCTCAAGCGTTGATTGAGTATTGAGAAACGTACTGGTATACGGACCTAAGACCGCGGGGTCACGAGCGTTTCTAACACTGTTGGAAACAAAATCCCAGACTGCAGTTGCTTCTAACTAATGCCGAATAACAATCTAGCAGCCATTAAAGTAACCCCCAGGACAACACCACCACTATATGGAATCAACTGGGAATACAGTAAGAGAGATATCTAACTATCTTAATATTGTATCCCTGACGGGGTAGTCAGAGGGACACAGATCGCCAGGCTTTGCGATCCATGCATACTTCTTTCGCTTTCTGCAGATTCATTAATCGCTTCATACATTCACGTCTGGGTATCCGAGTACTTTGACTTTTCTGTTTTTGAGCAATCTGTCCACGTGGTCTTCATATGTAAAGTCTCGGTATACCCTGACTCCTTGCACCTTCTACTTTCGCACATTATAATATATATTCTAAATCAATCGTTCCTCACTCATTCTGTGGACGTCTCCAAACCAACGGAACACGCCCTTTTCCAGCTTAATGCTGATACTTTTATTCAAACGTGTCATATGGCACTTCGTCAGGGGTGTCACTCCGCAGTTTAGGTATATTCGGGCAGCGCATCGCTCGGAGGGGCTAATGACATTAAGCTTGCGCTACTACTGCTACTAACTCTTACGAAGGTTGCGCTCTAAAATCTAAAAAATAAATCGACTAGGTACAAAACTTCTCAAGTGACAACCCCGCGTGGACTTCGCAGTTCGGTCATAAAACACTGGCGCGCAAAGAAAACTCAACCTACGCACGCAGTTATAAGTTTCAGTTTTGCTTGCAGGCGGCGAGTCTGGGTATGTTTTCATTTACCTAAAGCTGGACTTTTGGCGCGAAGATGAACAGTGACGCACGTTTGTCGTATATTATTTTCAAAAACTAGTGTAAAATTCGTGTTTTTGTGTTTAATAATGGTGGAATATTATACATAAAGAGTTCGGAAGTGCATTAGTTAAAGAAAGTGATATATTGCAATGAATAGCGGTGTTGTTTGTGTTAGTGCCAAATTTCCATAGAGAGCTGCAATAAGGGATCCACTGCCTTATTGGGGCACGGACTAGGACCTAGGACTGAGGACTTGACATCGACAAACGACTAGACAGGACTAAAACAAAATGACAAGAAATAAATACTAAAGACTAGGCTGTATGGACTAAGTTTCCTTTACCTGCCCAAGATGGGCGAAGACAAATAAAAAAAAACCTAGAGCTGACTTTTGTTAGAGAGTGACTCTTATGTACGTAGTACTAATTACTTATTCTGTGACTTCGTTACGTATTATATCTATCTAGGATGTAGAAAACGAGGATTTTGAATTACAACTATTTTTGTTAGATAGTTAAGTTTTACGTTACTATATATTTGTTTTTTATAGATAAAGCAACGCTTGGGGGTAGCTGAAGAATATGAATCACGCATAAAAGATTCAGAGAAAGAAACAGAATGTACAACTAATAGTACTGAAGGAGATGGAGTAAGTAAATTCAGAAATAGATATTTAAAATATTTTTAATGGTTTGAGGGTTCCTTTTAAACCGAAACACTTAAAGGGTCATTTGTTATTCGCCCGTCTGGCTGTCTGTAACGACCCTTTTTCTCAAGAATGCGTCAAGCTCAAGCTTAAATTCATTATCAAATACTCAAGTCTACTGTCTCTTGTAGCTGTAAAAAAATCAAGCTTCTAAACCAACGCATTCAAAATAAACAGCCGATTTTTCCGCAAATTTCCCAATTTTTCGACATTCGCAAGGGAATTTAAACGTACAGGGGACATCCCGTGAATTCAGAATTTTGAAATTTGATTCGAAGCAACGTCTTATAGCACAGATAAAGGAAAAATTCCAAAATATAAAGATGTTGAAAAATAAGGGTGTCTCTTTTTAATAAGGTGCTATTTTTTTACGAATGAGTGAGGAACGATTGACGAAGAATATATATTGTGCGAAGGTAGAGGGTAGAAGGAGTCAGGGTAGGCCGAGACTTACATATGAAGACCACGAGAGCAGATTGCTCAAAAACGGAAAAGTGAAAAGTACTCGGATACCCAGACGTGCATGTATGAAGCGATTGATGAATCTGCAAGAAGTGAATGAAGTATGCATGGATCGTGAAGCCTGGCGATCTGTCCTCTCTAACTACCCCGTCAGGGATAAAGCGTGAAGATAGTTAGTTAGTTAGTTTTTTAATTTTTTACGGAACCCATGGTTGATTGAGTTGACTCGTGCTTGATGTGATGTTTTTTTTATCACTCACGCCTTTATCTCCGAAGGGGTCGCTTAACGTGCCTTCCGAAGCACGGAAACAATCGTAAATAGGAATGCCACATAGGGGTCACCGATCTGAGTACCAGCCACAGAGAAAGATGCTTAACGCTGTGATTGTTTACAGAACACTGAGCTAGTTCTGAACACTGTTTTTTTGTTGAAATTCTCTTCATATCACTTTATTCCCAGTTGCGGTTTGATTCCCGGTTCGGAAAAAATATTTGTGTGATCAACAAATGTTTGTTTCGGAGTTTGGGTGTTTCTTATGTAAAATATGTACGTATTTAGAAATATATAAGTATGTTTATCAGTTGTCTTGAATCCAAAACACAAGCTTATATTAGCTTACCTGGCTGGAGGTTGATCACTGTGTTGCTCAATTTCTTACGGGACATGGTAACTTTAGGAGCAAATTACATTCGTTTAAGCTGTTTGAGACACCGTTCTGACAGTGCTCAACTGCTGACGCCAAATATGATCAGACCGCCCATCATATACTTTGGGAGTGTAGCATTTGGCAGAATGAGCGATATAATATGCTTAATTCTTTACAAGTAACGTCGGGAGTAGTTTACTATGCGGATCTCGTGGCATCGAGGGTAAATTTTCGTGCTTTTAAACGTTTCCTGGAATCAAACATAGCTCACATAGGACCCGTTATATACTATTACCGTGGTGCTTCCCTATTTTTATAGGATTTACACCTAGTTGCTTTCCAAGTCACCCGCTTTGCAAAGGAGGGAAGATTCTGATTAATTTCGTTGCGGGTTCCAAGACATGCTAACTTCTCCTGGGACATCACCGAGATCGAGCTCGGTGTAACTTTTCTGGTGTTTTGGTCATTGCTGTAGATCCTGGTTTACAGGAGTCATAGTAATGGGAATGTGGGTGGGATAAGTCCAAAAAAAAAAGCTTACCTTGGGCTGGGAGACGCTGAGAAAAAAAAATGTCTCACAAAAATGAACCATAACTTGAAAAACTCAGTACCATATTTTAATATAATACATTTTCTTTGCAGTTAACTCCTGTTTATTATCTGAAAGATGAAAATAATAAGACTAGAGTCGTTATTAATTCTAAAAAACATAATTTCGTACAAAAATATAACCTGAAATGGTGTGCGTAAGTAATTTTATGGCCTGGTTACTAAGACCTTTTACCAAATCTCATTTAGTTCGTATTTCTTCAATCTTATTATTATCCTAAATGTTCCCGTCCTTTACGTCTTAGTCAAGTATAGTCTTAATTCATAGTCAGTCTTATATACATACATACTTGTCACGCCTTTGGGGTAGGCAGAGCCATACTATACGCCCACATTTCACCGTATGCACTTTTGTCCCACGTAACAAGTGGTGAGCCCATTGCAGTGTTGAAATGGACAGGCGCAGGTTGTGGCGACCTGCTGTTAAAATTTTTCAAGCGGCCTTTAACTGGGGATAACAACTGCCATTTACTGGCAACCGGGACGAACGGCTTAACGTGCCTTCCGAAGCACAGAAACGCTAGCAAATGTAAATGCCACAAAGTGGACACCCATCCGAGGACCAGCCATAGTGAAAGATGATTAACGCAATGAAGTCAGTAGTACCCCATTATCGTGGTAGAAGTGTTAATATTCAGTGGAATTTGCGCGGCATGATGTTAAATAGCATTTCACTACAATTGTCACATACACTGTCTTTGACGCTACCATCTAGGGTCGGCTTCTGTAAGAATGGCAAACACAGCAGCCACCGGCTGTCTTCAGGCCCCAGATCATGAAGGCCGTTAGTCTTGGGCGTATACAATCCCTTCCATGTTGTAAGTGGCGCCTTGCCGCAGATTGCAGAACATGGGAAGGAGAGTTCTATCTCACTCTCTCTCCGCCGTCTCTTTCGATAGGGTGCTCATTCACAAAAAGATGAATCTCCTGCAAGGAACATTGGGTCTCCTTATATTCATTCATCCTTATACAGGGTCATTTGTAAAACACCAGCAATCTGCTAGGACTAGGTAGCTAACATCATAATAAAAACATGTTCTAAGATTATTTTTCGATTTGGAAAATATATTTTTTATATTTTTTGAAATTTTTTTTCATCATATTTGACTTTAATTTCATGTACTGATTGAATTACAGTAAAACACAACTCGTGAAAATCACAGGGGATGGGGGTGGACCGGTCATAACTCCCTTGACATTGACCTTTTTCATTCGCATTGATGCGCGCACCTCCATCGTTCATCGAAGCATGCAGTACGTGACGAAAAAGAGACCCAGGAGTTCTTTTAAGCGAATCCAAGAGCGAAAACATGACGAAGCTCGAAGTTTCAATGTACGATAGTACTCGCTGTGTAACGAATTGCCAAAAGTGGTAGAACAAACTTTGTTGGTTATGACCTTGGCTATCCACTCCTAGCAGGTTGCTGGTGTTTTACAAATGACCCTGTATACATCAGTCGCGTGAGCACAGCCGCAGCTACCCTCAGTTTAGGGACCAAACGTTTGCATTGGTTACGTACCTGTTCTCCACTGAAGGTTTAGGGTTATTTGTGTCATTAATAGAATAATTAAAGTTTTTTTTATTAATTACCAATTTAGATGACACTGGCACAATAATAGTTATATTTTTAGACTATGGTTAGGATTGGCACTCTTAATATATAGAAATACTTAATAACTATAACGGCAACCGCCGCCCGGGGCTACGTGGGAAACAAATGTCTGCGCATGTCAGCCCCTCCGGGTCCCGGTAAGAGCGGAAGACCCAAGAAGCGCTGGCTTGACGTCCGTCGTAGGGAATGACATGCGTGTCAATGGTCTCACTACAGGGGATGCCGATGACCGTGCGAAGTGGGGGAAAAAATGTAGGAAAGCGGACCCCGGGCGTCGCGAGACGCAACTGGGACAGACGCTCGGATGATGATGACTTAATAACTATAACGGGAACACTGGTACAACTCCAATTGGGTGACCCACGCCGCACTGCAATACCCGCTTCTGGGGCCTGCACGTTTGTATAAAGTTTCCTTACTGCTCATATCTGTACTGTGACAAAGTCGTTTGCCGCCCTTACGCCTGTTCGTGAAAAATATCTCTGTTCAAAGCAGCTTTCTCGATGAAAACTCTCAGTCGGCTTGGTGTTTTCCGAGATCTTTGAACAATTATCGTCGTATTTCAAACAATTTTAATAAAACCTTAACAAGATAAATACCTAAACGTTTCTATTGAATCACTCGATCTCTTGGTGGAACTCTCATTACAATCCGTTCTCTTAATTTTTTTTTTGCTAATTTCAGACAAGAAGGTCCGACCCTCAATACCACACACTTTCGTGAAAAAATGCTGAAGGATCTGCAGAATAGGTACACGATGATGTGCAAAACTGTGCGGACGTCTTTAACTTTCATGGTCCTCACAGCTAATGTATCAGTGATAGAATTTATTTCTAAAGATATGCCTGTGTTTTGCAAAGCAAGGTACATAAAGAAGAGATGAACTGAATTCCTCACTGGTACATTGAATACATTGCGCTAAAACTATTAAAATCATTATTTTTGAAAGCTGTTTTGATTCGATGAAATATATTTAAGCAATTGACCTGAAATTTTGAATACCTACACTACACGTTTAGTTCGGATTACGATGCATCGTCATCACTCATCTATGACGATGCATCATGACGTCATTTTAATTTGAACATGGTGGACCACACAAGATGGCGGGCTAATTTGTCGTGAGATTACTATATGGCCGTTAAGTTAGAAAACATATAATTTTAATGTTAATTAACCATTTTCTTCATTTGGAAAATGATGTACTAAGCCGTACACATGGTCTTGCTATCTCAAGTAATAATCTAAGTAAAGCTAAGTAATAGCATTATATTATATTATCTGTGGTAATAGGTAATCGTAGAAAGTGAAGACCCAGACTGAAAGATAGAGAAATAATTCTTCATTCTGTATGCTAGACAAAATGTCACGGAGCTGTAATCATAAATATCAACAAAACGGGTAAATTTTCATACATTACTAGCTGACCCGTGCAACTTCGTTAGCGCCACCAAAAATGTGATAAATGAAGAACCATTCGACCGATTTTGTGCAAACTTCACATAAACAATCAACTAAAAAAAAAATGTTTTTATTTTGCATAGACCATTTCAACGGCGCTAACAAAATGTCATACACTAAAACTAAAGAAAAAATGAATATATTTAAAGTGACCACCGGTTCGGAACGCGGCCCACCTGAGAAGAACCGCCAAGAAACTTAGGAAGGCTTTTTTTGTAATGGCCTATTTACAATTTAATATTTTAATTATATATTTTATGACTATTTTATTTCATTTGCCAACAGATCATTTCCAGGCATCCCTGTCCTGTAAATAGTCTTTAATAGAGTAATAACCTTTTTCACAAAGCTTTCTTTTAATAGTCCGAATAAAGTCTAAACATTTGGTTTGGATACGTGAGCTTTGTTTGGTAGAACGCGCGCGGTCGGATTTGAAAAAATATTTTTGTGTTAGATAGTTCATTTATCGAGGAAGGCTATAGGCTATATATCATTACGATACTACTCTGGTTAGCAGAGCAGTAGTCATAAATGTCGACAAGTCGGGCAAATTTTTATGCATCGTTGTAGAATTTTTAAGCGACGGGATTAAATAGGTGCGACCGGAGGTCGAAATATTCCACGGGTGAAGCTCGAATAACCGGAATAACCGAATTGACGAAGACGTCTCCCAATTCATGCCACAACAGGGGACCGAGTCTACTATTGACAAGCCGTAGAATAGAACCAGAATTGCTGTTTTAGTTGTCAAAATGTTAGTAGTCTATCAAAAATGCGCGGTACGTGTTAGTAGAACTCATCGGCCGACCCATAGAAGTCTATTCGAGTACGATGGTTACAGTAGACTACGAAAAACTGTCAAAATTTTACCGGTGGCTTTCTATTGAGCGACGATTTCGAGTAATTTCGACACGATTGAAATAGCAGACTCGCCCCACAGGTCCTTTGCCTTCCGTACAATATCTCATTTGGTCTATCTCATAGTTATCTATGGTCTATCTATAACTTAGTAGTAAGCGTCCGCACTTGTAGAGTTTCCCGCGTAAACCCGAATAAGTTAGTACTTATTCGGGTTTATGCGGGAAACTCGACAAGTGCGGACGCTTGCTGTATAATTTTTTTTTAAACTAGTGCATTTATCTTGTTTTATGTGCAGGAGTGGTGGTTTCTTGGACATAAAAGTTGTGTTAACGTGCTATAGTGACAGACAATGATAGAAATGCTATTTTCTATTTTGCCGCGTAAATTCATTTCTCATGTTTCATATTTAATACAAATGTTCATATTATGTTACAAATGGTGAAGAAATTAACACAATTAATTTATCCATGTATTAATAAGTAGGTTCTAATATAAAGGAGAATGCGATGTGCATATAATAATATGACGCGCCTCATCCTCGTAATATCGCGAGGGTGTGGGTAGTTGTGTCACTCATTCAAATGACACATCCTAGGTACCTTACTTATAATTCGTAAAGTTGTAAAACCTTGTAGTTATGACAGCCTATACGGAGCTCGCGGTTGTGTTTGTTATGTCTGTACTGTTTCCGCACTTGATAGGTTCCCAAGACGTTCCCAGAAGGTCAACAACCTTGTGAGGCCACTATTATACACGCTTCTGAAAATGATAACAGAGCTCGTGGTGTCACAAACCCGGTCGCCAAGTCTACTATTTTCCAAAAGAAAGCCGTTCTAGTTCTATTCTATAGCGGTTCTATTGCGTTTGGTTTAAAACTAGGTAGTCTACTAAATTATATATTTCACAGTCACATTTCTCAAGTCGAAAAATAGAGATAAAATAGCTGTTTTAAGATATCAAAACATTAATATACTTAGTCATTTTTTTTATTTGTGCTGTATAATTAGTGTTAAAAAATAATGCCCTTGCGAGATGAACCTCCCGATAGAGGGGGAGGTAAACGCGTATGTGCTACGGTCTACGGCTATAAGGTCGCCAAACACCCGAAGATGTAAACAAACTGGTACAATCAGTTAAATTGGTCAATAGTGACTTGTCGGAATACCATAATCAAGGCGAATATTGCTCGTTAGTCGAGCAGGCAAACAGTTATATTGCTACAATAAATAATATAATCAACGATCAGGGATCGCGAATCACTTTGTCTAATAAAACTTCTATCATGAATTTAAACCAGCGCTTGACCGGCATTATTTCTATCCTGGCATTAAAATCGTCATGCAACGAAACTAAGGTGGCAAATATGGGCAAAAAACTGCAAGCACTTAAATGTCAGCAACCAAAAATGTCATATGCGGACTAAGGTTACGTTTGCCAGCTAAATCGGCCCCCGCCCCAGCAGCAGTGAAGGCTCTTCCAGCCCGCCCCTGTGTGGTGGCTTACCCCGCGCCTGATCGTTCAACCGAGTTCACAACGGCGTCCGCGACTAAACAGGCACTTATGAAATCTATCGTATATTATATAGCCCAGTGACGATGACTTCCAAATTGTAGGCATTAAAAAAACCGCGAAATCGGGTGTAGTACTCGTGTTGCGAGCGAAAGCCAACTCAAGAAGTTGGAGTCAGTGGACGCAATCAAATCGGCGGGCTTGCCCTTAGAAAACCCCAAGGGTCGTAAACCGCGAATAACCGCGAACCTAGTTAAAGATGTTCCTGGTTCTATGGAAGACCATGACTTTATTACAGCCTTATATCGCCAAAACATTAAGGACGAATTAAAAATTAGCGAGGAGGACTTTATTAAGAATTCCAAAATAGTTCGTAGGCGTCGTTTAGCTAACGGTCGTTCGTGGGTGGGTTTGGAGCTGGAGCCGGAGATCCGAAATCATTTGGTGGCCACGAAGGATAAATTATTTATTGATTGGGCCACTTGTAGTTTTATCGATGACCTCGAGGTAGTGCGTTGTATGAACTGTCAACAATACGGTCATGTTCACAAATTTTGTACCAGCAATTCACCCAGCTGTGCTAATTGCGGCGAGGAACATGATACACGAGCATGTCCACATAAAGACAGTCCTGATTTTAAACCCATCTGTATAACCTGCAAAAAGTTTAAAAAGTCCCATGACCACCGTTGCGGCTCTCGGGAGTGTCATACCTATAAGCATAGGCTGCAGCAGCTCATTCTGAGCACAAACTACCTATAGTTGTTTCATTTAATTAAAAAAAATCTTGGAACATGAGAAATCTTATTATAGAACAGCTTAATTTACACAACGATAGGGCAGCCACGGCGGAACTGGACCGCCTAGTAATAGAGAACAAATTAGACATTGTCCTCTTACAGGAACAATATCAGAGCGCCCACCTGCGTAACAGAGTGGTAGGTACAATTACATGCCAAGGCACGAGCTGGGATTTATGTTTCTAGTACAAATTTTACTGTAACATCTTTGAGCAACCTCATGACATTTCATTGTGCTGTTGCTGAGGTTACTTCCTCGGCCTATAGGGTGTGTGTTGTGAGCTGCTACTTTCAATATTCACATCATATCGATCCTCACCTGCACCATCTTCGTCACGTCCTGCAGTCTCTTGCGGGTCAAAGAATAATCATAGGCGCTGATGTCAATGCCTCTTCTACAATATGGTATGGCAAACTACATGTATTCGATAGGGACCGGCGCTGTGCTGTCGAAGAATTCATTGCAGAAATTAATTTATCTATACACAATTGTCCCAATGCACCACCTACTTTTTGCGTTCCTATGGGTGAGTCTTCTATTGACGTGACGCTTTCACGCGGCGACGTCTCGATATCCGAATGGCGTGTCCTCCCGGATGCGTCCTGTAGTGACCATCGTCTAATCGTTTACAAGCTCTTACCCGGTGATGCACGAGAGGCGCAAAGTACTACTTGTAACTTCAAATATAAAAGTAGGGGCGCAAACTGGGAGCTCTTTGATTCTCTGTTTGCGGCTCACGCTAAAGATTTTGATCGTGGTAACCTGTCTGTCGATGAGAGTGCTTCGTTAATGTCAGAAACTTTTACCTACTGTGCCGACGTGGCCATTGGTCGTGGATCTATTAACAACACTCTGAGATGCGATTGTTGGAGTAATCGTTTAGCTGAGCTTCGAAGGCGTTTCCGGAGAGCTAGTATAAAATTAAATTATTTTAAAAAGCATAAAATTAGTGCCGGTGCGGAATACAACAGCGCTTTACTTGCTCTTAGAGTTGCCAGGTCCCATTACAGGGCGGCTGTTGAAAAATCAAAGGGTAATTTGCTACGTAAACTAGTGCATGGGCTGGAAGCTGAGGGTCCGTGGTCGCCTATATACCATGAGTTTAGGGCTAACCGTTCTGTTGATCTTGCCTATGTACGAAATATCAAAATTAACAACTCGCACACTATAGGTCTGAAGGAAACCTCGGATTACCTCTTGGATTCTCTTATACCCGACGACTGCTCGGAGAACGATAGTGATTATCACCGAAGGATAAGACAGTGGACTCTTGAGCCAACATACTTACCCCAGTCAGACCTACCAACTTCTGATGAGTTCCTCGAAATTTTTAGGTCGTTGTCCAATGGTAAGGCGTCGGGTGACGATAAAATATCTAATAAAATGATGGCTTGCAAGCAGTCGCGGGAAGTAATATTAAATGTTTTTAACTGATGTATTTACGAGGAAGTGTTCCCCTGTATTTGGCGATGTGGCTATATTCGGATTATTCCTAAAAAAGGCGACAAGCCGCCAGATGACCCTAAGTCGTACCGACCGATCACATTATTGCCCTCCTTGGGAAAGCTTTTAGAGCGTCTCATAGTACCCCGGCTCCTGCCGGGCGGTATTACATTTCACGAAAATCAATTTGGATTTACAGTAGGAAAATCTACTATTGACGCAGCAATATCAGTGCGAAAGACTGTCACTTCATCGGTTTCTCAATATGTGCTGGCCATCTTCTATGATATGATATGCTTAATTGTTTACAGGTAACGTCGGGAGTAGTTTATTATGCGGATCTCGTGGCATCGAGGGTGAATTTTCGTGCTTTTAAACGTTTCTGCCATACATATTACTGGAATCAAACATAGCTCACATAGGACCCGTAATATACTATTACAGTGGTGCTTCCCTATTTCTATAGGATTTACACCTAGTTGCTTTCCAGGTGTCCCGCTTTGCAAAGGAGGGAAGAGGCATTACGTTCTTTTCTTACTTCCTCACATTATCTTCTGATTAATTTCGTTGCGGGTTCCAAGACATGCTAACTTCTCCCGGGACATCACCGAGATCGAGCTCGGTGTAACTTTTCTGGTGTTTTGGTCATTGCTGTAGATCCTGGTTTACAGGAGTCACAGTAATGGGAAAGTGGGTGGGATTAGTCCCAATTATCGCAATAGAACCGGTATAGAACAGAAGTAGAACAGCTTTCTATAGGAAATAGTAGACTTGGCCCCCTGGTAACACTACGATGACACTACCGTACTGGCAATGCTGCATTAACACATTCATACATCGGACTCATAAAGCTTGCACTTCCGTACACTGCTGGATGTAGGTATGTCCCAATTTAATTATGGAAGGGTTATTGGCCTTACTGTAACACGCTAACTAGACTGGTAGGTTTAATTTTAAGTTTTTCATTTGGCTGGTCTTGCCTCCAAAGATTGTATAAGGGCCCCATTACGCACCTATCATTGAAATACCAAAATGCAATGATAACAATTTATTATACTTAAATATCACAAAGGTATTATAGGTTAATAATAAGTTAATATTACAATAATATTACACTAATAACATTAGAGAACGCAGCAAGAACTGTCTGTCGCTCCCTCTCGCTCGCACCTAATAGACACCAAAGTAATATTAATATCGCGTGGCAAGTTTATGTCAAAATGTATGCGAAATCGCATACGCGACCTGTCAGAGCATTCGTTTGTAGTAATTAGTGTAATCGTGTGAAAAAAGGCTGACACGCTTGGTTGAGAACTGATGAGCGAGCAAACATTCCTTGCTGTATACTCAGCACCTACAACGCCATCTAGTCTCACATTCCTTGCAACTCTTCCCAATCGAATAAATATTTTCAAGCCTACCCACATTACACAAGAACAAGTATATTATCTATGCACGTACACAACAACGCTATCTAGCCTCAAACTACCTGCAACTATACTACTAGCGGCACGCTATGATGACCGTTTTGACATATTACAATAGTGATGATATTTTACTTGTTTTACATAGTACTCTGTTTTCTACCGTAGTAGAAATTAATACGAAACTTCATGAAAGGACAAACGTCAAAACGTCTATTATGGCGTGCCGCTAGTATAGCATTCATTTCTCACAGAATATACATAAGGCCTATTGCATATACAGGCTGTATTTTTTTCAAGTAAAAGATACGTGAAATATTAAAAAGTATTTAAAGAAGTGCCACCCATACTTGGGTATAGGGTCGGCAGCGGGAGTTTAAGCATTTTTTTATTTATTTATTTATTTAATTTACAAATTCCACAGCTCTCTTAATACTACTTACAAAACCGTAGATATTGGGACATACAGCCAATTATGGAATTACATTCTTTAAACAAAAAGGATAAATAGGCAGTCTCGAGTAAACTAGGGTAACAATAAATCAAAAAAAATACTAACAAAAAACAGAGCTCTCTGTGTACACGTTTGTGAGTGTGTGTGTGTGTGTGTGTGTGTGTGAGCTTGTGTGTGAATGTTGTGTTTGTTTGTGTGTGTATACGTGTTTGTTTAGACTTGGCATATATATTTTTTGTTACGTTACTTCACCATTTAATATCTGCAATACTTTATATAAATATTGTGGGGCATTTTTTACACAGTGCCATCTAGCCCAAAGTAAGCTATTATTAGCTTGTGTTATGGGATCTAGATAACTGATAAACATACCTAGATATTTTAAATACATACATATTATAGATAAGAAACACCCAAACTCCGAAACACACATTTGTGGATCATACAAATATTTGTTTCGACCCGGGAATCGAGACCACGACCTCTTGCGTAGCAGTCGGACACACTCCCACCGCGCCACAGAGGCAGTTGTTGCAAACGGCCATAGGCTGCTATAACCACTGTCGATCAGGAAATCCGTAAGCTTATATGCCCATCTTAGTAGTATATAAAAAGACATAAGAGGTAGATAGAGGCATACAAAACGCCCACAATTAAAATTTGTATTTGTCCCACATAATAAGGTAGTGAGCCTAATGTCGTGTTAAAATGGACAGTCCGGAGTTGAATATTTTTAAAGACGCTTATAAGGCCTTCAACTTGGCTTATCAACTGCTTTGTTACTGGCAACTGAAACCAACGGCTTAAAGTGCCTTCCAAGTATAGAAACGCTTGTAAATGCTAATGTTGAAGCAGGACTCCAGGAACACCGAGTTACCTGGGCTACGAGCACTCAAGTCATATAATAACATAGCTGACCCCCATGGCTTGGCCCGTGACATACTTCGAACTCCCGTCGCGCCTATTTAATCCCGGTGTTTATTACTTTTATTAAAATGTATGAAAATTTGCCCAATTTGTTGACATTTAAGATTACTGTTCCGCTCTCCAGGTCAGTAGCGTGATGATATCTAGCCTATAGCTTTTTTCGATAAATAGGCTATCCAACACAATGAGATTAGCACGTTCAACCAAACAAACAAACATACAAACAAACTCTTCAGCTTTATATATTAGTATAGATATAACATAATTTACATAACATACAATGCATTCATCCACTTTAAGTTCTTTTATATCTACCTATGAACGGTATGTATTATGAATCTAGCTCTTATTGCTCATAGGTCTAGTTAGAATGGTGGCTTGATCAAGTAAAGCTAGTTGATGTCTAAGACGTTCTTCCCGGGCACGTCTCGCTTGACCCAGGCCTCTCTTTTCAGCGAATTTCGCCACAAATGTCTCCACGGGCATTTTACCTGAAACAAGTAATGATAAGTCAACTCGTTGCATTTGCCGTCCCCGGTAAGTCTAAATGGAGCGAAGCGGTTTGCCGTTTTTTTTGAGTTCTTTGTCGATGTCGATTTTTATTTTGGTGACTCCATGGTATGTCCGATTGACGATTTTATTTTTTCTAAACAATCTAGGGCTAGAAGTCGTAATATGGGTCAAATTTGATCAAAAAGTGTTGAGTGGTTTGGGAGGAGTTCGAGGACAAATCGATAATCCGAATCGGGGAAGAATTGAAGAATACAGTGATGGATGGAATTCGAAAGTGGATCTAGGTCACTGACATTGTTAATATCTTGACAAAAATAAATAAATAAATATTATAGGTACATTTTACACAATGTCGTTCAACTCAAATTAAGATTACAACACAATGACAATTTATAAACAAATTTACAAGAATGCGGTTTATTTTGTATGAAAATCGAGTTCTCCGAAACTTGTTTGAAGACTTTTTAATATTTCACATGGCTTTAACTTGAAAAATACAGCCTGTATATGGGCCCCTTGGTTAGGCCTTATGTATATTCTGTGTAAATATGTATGCTAGTTGTAGGTAGTTGAAGCTAGATGGTGTTGTGAATAGCCCCCTTTCAATTTGAACGGTCTGATTTAATGTGGTTTAATTGTTATTAAATAAACAAAACAAATTATCGACTGTTCTTCATATTTTTAGTATATCTAGGTATATCTTTTTTTTTTCTTCTCTGCATATACTGTTTTTGTCACTTTTCCTAAAACGAAGCCACGGGAGATAAATGTATTACGTATTCAACAATATTTGATACCGATTGTCGATATTTTTTACATCTTTCTTATATATATAATTAGGTAATTTTTTGGTATCTTTACATTTTTTTTTTTTATAATAAAAGCGTGTGAGATTGCACACCTCACACGCTTTTATTATTTTTTAGTTTTTTTTATTAGTTTTGGATTTACCTAACTTTTTTTTTTTGACAAAACTTATTTTTTATATCATATTTCTTCAATCTTATTCTAATTTAGTCCTGTCCAGTCCTTTGTCGATGTCAAGTGCAGTCTTAGGTCCCGGTGTCCTTGCCTCATTAACGTGGTAGAGCGTTAATTAGGCTTTCAGTGGAATTGCGTTGCAAGATATACACTGTCTTTCACTATAGCATGTTTACACAAATTTTATGTCTAACAAACCACCATTTTTACACATAAAACAATGCTAATGCACTAGTTTTTAATAAAATATTATAGAGCAAGCCTGTGCTATTCGGGAAGTTCCCGCGCCAACTGAATATGGGTTGCATTCAGGGAGTGTCGACAGAAGTAAAAGAAATTTATAGCAATAAATGTTCTTTTTTATTTATCTAGACGCGTTCGCAGTCTGCTATATGTACATGCATATATGCACACACTATAGCTGAGTCTCGTAACGGTGTCGCGAGTCCAGAGATTTTATCTCATCTAAAAATATAAGTACCGCGCAAAAAGAAGTTTTCACTTCAAATATTTATTCTGTTGGGAATAGTTGCAGGCAGTGTGAGACTAGATGGCGTTGTAGTTAGTTGAATACACAGAACAAGTAATATTGTATGCTCGCTCGCACCCTAGTATAGACGCAAAAAAAAAATAATACCGCTTGTCAAGTTAATGTCCAGCTGTGGATGAAAATCGCAAACGCGGTCTGTCAGTTGCCTGCTATTTGTCTGTAGTAATTAGGGGCCGTTCAAGTATTACGTAAGCACCAAGGCGGGGTGGGGGGGGGGTCTCTGTTTTGCTTATTTTGGATGACATGGGGGGTGGGGGGGTCTAGATGATGATTACGTCATCGTTAGTTATTTAAGTTTTTTCGGGGATTCCCGCAAATAATACATATGCGTAGGCACTCGCTTTGAGAACTGATTAGGGGAATTACCGCGCATTAGGGAAATTACCGTGCGCTATTCACTTGTCTAATAATTCACTCTCGTGCCGGCCGGCTGCAAGTGCGCATCTATCAGAATTGTTTTGTTTGGATTCTAAACGTATTGTAAGCATTGAAAGTTATCATTTGTGTTTATGTTGATGCAATTAGCCAAAGTTTAACGTTTTAATTATTTAAATTTAAATATCTTATTAGAATGTCATATCATATAGACAAATCCAAGTTATACCAAAAACTGTTCGAAAGTTTTAAAAAATCTCATACTGGGACGAAAGTGCAAAATGTACAAAAGTTAGTTAACGAAGTTTGGCGAAATTATAAATTACAAGCAAAGTCAGATAAGGAACTAGATATTATTGTATCTAAGAGAATTGAAGAAGAATTGCAAGCGGCGACTAAAAATAAATCCAATCTGCTTCATTTTTTTTCCAAGGTGAGTAAATATAAGTACAAAGTTTCTCTTTACGTTCTGTAACAATTAAAACGATTTATGAGTAAAAAATATGATGGCCTATCTCAAAGTAAAAAGGTAAATGATTGATATTTTATTTCTTAAGATCGACTCCGGCAATTGGTCACAAAATACACGGTGTTTTCAATATCTGTATGTGAAGGGTTTCTGTAGGGAAAAGCTTTCAATAATATTTAAACGCTGGTTTTATTAAATACGGTGAATTTATGTTGCTTAATAAGAGAATATCCAGCAGAACTCTTAGAACTTTTTCATTTTTAGGCAACGTCTTCTACCAGTAAACCTGCAGAAAAAACACAAATTATACAGCCATTTTCTAACATTGAAAAACAGAAAGAAGATAAAATTAAAACCGGCAATGAATCACAAGAGCAATGCGAAAATAATAATAATGCAGATAAACAAAGAGCAAAACCTTCTCAAGAAGCTTTGAAAAATAAGATTACTCTACTCGAAAAAAATCTGAACGCTTTGTATTCTGCCAGAGATACTATGCCAAATTGCGCTGAAGTTGATAAACAGATCATTAAGATGCGCGAGGAACTAAAAACAGCAAAAAATACTTTAAACAGGAAGATTCAAAACGCAGTTGCCCAGAAGAAACACAGGGATGGTATGAAAAGAAAGTTAGAAGATATTTGTCAGGAAAATCCTGAAATAAAAAGAAGACTATCTCTGAGGGATTCAGTAGGACATCCTAAACTTGAAAGCGATCAACCATTACTATTGAAAACAATTGCGGATATAGCTTTATTTGGGAGTGCATGTGATGACAGGAGACGAACGGAATCTATTCGCAGCGTAAAAACTCTTGACGAACTCACACAAGAACTGCGTAAACTAGGATTTGACATTAGTCGCAGTGCGACATATCTTCGTTTGATTCCCAGAAAATCGAATTCTACAGAGGGACGAAGACATGTATCGACAGTCCCTGTTAGGCTCATTCGTGCTCAAACTGATCACCACAAGAGCCACTTAGATAGCAAGTTCGCTGAAACATCAATCCATTATTTAGAGAACATAGCATCCATACTTGGACCAGATCAAGTATTTTTCTTATCTCAAGATGACAAAGCTCGAGTCCCTATTGGCGTCACTGCGGCAATTAAGCAAGCACCTCTTTTAATGCATATGGAATATAGAATCTAATTACCTGACCACGATTGGGTAATCGCTGAGCGTCATAAATTAATACCATCTGTTTATGCTGGTATCAAAGTTACTTCCAATAAGCTAGGACAACCGCAAGCCGTCGGATATTCTGGGCCAACATTCATCGCTATTCGAAGTGGAAAGCATAGTTCATCTACTGCTAATACTCATGCTCAGGATTTCGAGACGCTTCTCGAACTTGAAGAGTTTCGACCATTAGCAAAAACTGACCATGGACTAGTAAAACCAGTAGTAATTATGACGGTTGATGGAGGGCCAGATGAAAATCCGCGTTATCAAAAAGTCATAGGGTTTGCTATACAACATTTTAAACGATATGATCTCGATGCATTGTTTATAGCTACCAATGCTCCTGGAAGGAGTGCGTATAACAGAGTAGAGCGAAGAATGGCTCCTCTGAGTCGGGAACTGGCTGGTTTAATACTGCCTCATGACCATTTTGGGTCTCATTTGGATGAACGTGGCATTACAATTGATGAACAATTAGAAAGATATAATTTCGAATTTGCAGGAAATGTATTAGCTGAAGTATGGAGTTCAATGGAAATTGATGGCTATAATGTTACTGCAAAATATGTTGAGGCTGATGAACAAGATGTTCCTGAATTTCCAGACATTAAATGGTACTCAGAACATGTGCGTGAAAGCCAATACTTGCTTCAAATTGTAAAATGTAAAAATACAGAATGCTGTCGTCCAAGAAGTGGCCTATTCAGATTACTAGACAACAGGTTTCTTCCACCACCACCACCAAAAGTAAAACAAACAGTTGATGACTTGGTTTTGGATGAAGGAGGACAATTTCTTGATCTTCCAGTCAATTTAGCTCTACGCTTGAGTACTACCCTCAAAGATTTTTTGCAAATGCCCTACGATTATTTTTGTCCGACGGTAAAATTGAGGCTCTCAAGCCGAACATGCAAAACGTGTGGTCTTTATCATGCTTCCGTCAAATCATTAAATCGTCGTAAAGTCGCAAAAGTAAGCAAAGCACTTACCCCCTGTAAGTGCTTTGCTTATGTGTCTGATCAGATTTTCAGATTATACAAATATTTATTCCTACCCAGAATTTAAATACATGCATATGTCACGCCTTTATCCCCGAAAGGGTAGGCAGAGGCATACTACACGCCCACATTTAACCGTATGCACTTTTGTCTCACGTAACAGGTGGTGAGCCTATTGCCGTTTTGAAATAGACAGGCGCAGGTTGTGGCGACCTGCTGTTGAAATTTTTCTAGCCGCCCATAAGGCCTTCAACTGGTCTTAACAACTGCCATGCTATTGGCAACCAGGACCAACGGCTTAACATGCCTTCCGAAGCACGGAAACGCTTATAAATGTAAATGCCACAAAGTGGTCACCCATCCGAGGACCACCCATAGAGAAAGTCGCTTAACGCAGTGACAGAACACTGAGTCCACGGGGCCACAAGCACTTCAGCATTTATAGCTAGGATATAAACATACCTGTGAGAAACTCCTCAGCAATAAGCTCTGACTCTTCATCCGCCTTCACAGCCGCCTCCTTTAAATAATCCCTGATTCTATATGGATCATACATTTCTGATAGTTTCTGATGTTTACGGTTCAGCTCTTCAAAGTTCATTTTCATTTGAACAATAGTTGATATTCGGTCTATCACCTCCGTCTTTAAATCATCAAGCATTTGTTGTTTTGATACATTTTCTTGAGCAATCTCTTCAATGCTGTTCATTACTTCTTCAGTTTCCAGATCTAATTCCGCTATTTGTGGGTTTATTTCTAGTATTTTGTCCTGGAATTAAGAAATAAAAGATTACAAAACCAAATTAAAAAATGCAAGTAAGCTGTTTCTATAAAGTTCACAAAGGTGAACAACATGTTGTTAAAATGCATTAAGCAAATAACTAACTTTGAGTGTATGAGTTTTCATACACTTAAAGTAAGACCTTCTCAATGTGAACACAGTACTAAATTGCTATATGGTTCAGATTTTAGGAGGTTTATGCAGATTTAAAATTTACAGTAGATATAGTAAATTCTAAATGGTTGGCCCATGTAACATCACAGGTTGAAGCTACTGGTGTTGAATTAATTTGACTGCCTCTGCGGTGCGGTGGGAGTATATCAGACTGCTATGCAAGAGGCTGTGGGTTCAATTCCCACCTAGGATAAAACTTTGTGCGATGAGCATGATGGTATATTGTGTCTGGGTGTTATTTATCTATAATTTGTATGTATTTAGAAACATATAAGTATTTCTATCAGTTATCTGGTTATAATAGTACAAGCTCTGCTTAGTTTAGAATCAAATGGCGTTGTGTGAGTTGTCGCAACGATATAAAATTCAAGAAGTTCATAAGGCCTTCAACTTAGCTAAACCACTGTAATGTTACTGGCAGCTGTGACCAACAACATAACATTCCTTTTGAAGTAGAGCAACATTCATAAAAAGAATTGCCACAAAGCGGTCACTGTGATTGTTTATAGAACACAAGAGTTAGCAGGTATACAAGCTCTTGTAAAACATACATTCAAATTGTCACGCCTTTATCCCCAAAGGGGTAGGCAGATGCATATAAGACGTCCACATTTCGCCATATGCATTTTTATCTCACGTAACAGGCGGTGAGCCCATTGCTGTGTAGCCCAGTGCCATAAGTCTAAAATTTTAATCAGAACTTACCTGTAAATCAGTATTTGCCAATAAATCCTGCAATTCTTGAATACTCCAGTCATTGAGTTCCGAAAACATTAAGGACTGACCAGTGACATTAGATTGTGGGCTTGTATCATTTGATGTTACATTTTCTTCATTATTAATGAACTTGGGCATAGATTTCTGGAACTCTCGTATAATTACTTGGACTACACGTCCTAAATCTGAATGTAATGTGTAATTTAAAAGGCCTGGAGCGCCAACAACTAGATTTGAATTATCAGCAATCCATGGATGAGGTATAGGGGGATTGATATATATAGAAGGCTTTTCATTAGGAAATTCAGGGCCTAATTTCACTGAGAGGCTCATATTTTTACCATCAGCTACAAATTCAACACGGTATTCGGAGTTTTCTGCAACTTCGGTGACATGCTCATTGAACACTTTTAACGTGTCAATTTGTCGTTTTCTCAGGTCTTGATCGATGTAATATTGTCGTGGTAACATTTCTGAAAACGAGAAAGCTTGATATTCTCAGTATATCAAATTAATAATCGAAAGGTAAGTTATGTGAGTCTTATAAAGTCTCAAAGGAATTTAATTCATTGTTAAAAAAAAACTTACAAGTAGCTGTTTCTACATAATTAATTAGTTTAACCTACCTATGCACAATATCACGCACAATATTATTAATAATTATCAACAATAAAATCTCTTTTCTTAGCAATTATTAAGATTTACAATACAACACAACAAACAAACAGTGTAGAGAAAGACTGTCTGTCAAACGCCTCGCCTACCTAGATTAACGATTTTTTGTTCAGAATTCAAACGTCAAAATAATCACTGTCATCTGTCATACACTGCGTTTTATTTCTACTATTTCATTGATTAGTAACTTCTCTTCACGCTGTTCTGCCTACTGATTAACACCTGAGACTAAATAAAATAGTTCAAGATTTCTATGAACATATTTATAAATATTAGTTGTAGCTTGGTATACTATTCTAAAACTACCCTTTAGGTCAGTTGTCGCTATTGTATATGGGAAACTATGACCAAAATAGGTAATCTCAGAATGCTTCCAGCTACTGTCAGATTTGCCTGTCGTAGAGTAGGTAAAACTTATTCATGCTGAAACATTAGTTAGGTCGCGCGGCGAATGATGAGCTCTGACAAAAATTAGTGCGGATAGTTTGCGCATGTATAATCGCGCACAATATATTTACACAAAGAATCAAGTTTAATACGACTCTGCTTTGAACCATTAAACATTTTTTTTATAACTTAGGTAGGTGGCTAGATAGGTACTTAAGTAGGTTTATATTATTTACAACAAGTGAGTTCAAAGTGTTTTGCGTTAAAATATTAAACCATGATAGATATTTCATTTATTTTTTAGTAATCGTATTAAAAAAAACATTTTTATTGTAATTTTTTAATGTAGAAATAGGTATAAAATGTGTGTGACACTGACAATATTTATTTAAAGTAAAAGAAATGAAAGAAGTCTTGTGAATGATAGGCGTGATTTTAATTTTTTTATGTATTAAACAAATGAAATTGTCGAAAATTTATAACTAAACTAACTATCTTCACGCTGTATTCCTGACGGGGTAGTCAGAGAGTGTCCTCTCTGACTACCCCGTCAGGGAAACAGCGTGCTAGGCTTCGTGATCCATGCATACTGATTTCGCTTCCTTAAGATTTATCAACTGCTTTATACACGCACGTTTGGGCATCCGAGTACTTTAGACATTTCCGTTTTTGAGCAATCTGCTCACGGGATCTTCATATGCAAATCTCGACCTACCCTGATTCCTTCTACCCTCTACTTTCGCACAATATATATTCTTCGCCAATTGTTCCCCACTCCTTCGTTGGACGTGTCCAAACCAACGAACACACTCTTTTCCAGCTTAACGCTGACACTTTCATTCAAACCTGCCACATTGCGTATCACTTCGTTACGTATTCGGTCGGCCAAAGTTACGCCGCACAATTTTCGAAGTGATCGCATCTCCATAGCATGTAATTTACTTTCATGCATCTGCTAACATACCCAGGTTTCGCTATCGTAAAACAACGTTAGCACTATCACTGCGTTATATAATTATAATTGGTATAAATATTTGATCAAACCATATACATAATAAACCCTTTTTTCTTTAATGTACAGATTGGACAGACAATTTTCTCGGGGCATCAAAGCCTCAATACGCTATTAAGAGATTTGTCAAAAAGAGTAGAATATTTTATGTGCGTGACAGTACCGAGACTAATGACAACACGTGCCGACATATCGCGGAGTAGTGTGCAGCTGTGCCCTAGTGTGCGTGTAGGATTTCGACCACTCCTGCGTCCACGCTCCTACACTCCCGCTCTTCACCCCCTGTCACGCCAATTAGACCTAATTTATGAGTTTTGCGCATTCCCCTTCCACTTTCTTACAGAGCTCATCATTCGCCGCGAGACCTATACGTAAATACTGATACTACAAAATATTGTCACATAGGTACTAATTTATAGTTCTATGTATTGTACTTTTGTTACCAAAAATAAATATTATTTCTTTCTTTAAAAATAAAAAATATGTATCATCCTAAATCTTGCCTGAATCTCCAAGATTCTGGGAATGGGATTGACTTTATTAGGAGTTTCTTGATCCGTTAATCAGCAGGGGCGTTAACCAGCAGGTAACAGGCAGGTACGCATTTCTTCCTCACTTCATCTTCAAACTCCTTATCATATGTTATAAAAAATCATCGGTTGAGAAGTTCGATTGTGGAATTCGTTGCTTCGTTAAGTGCGCTAAGAATGGCGAGTTTCTTTGGATGATTTACGGACAGAATAAAGATATGTATCAATCACGCTTGGGTCCCGTAAATTTTGGTGGTGCCCTTTAGATCTCTATGGATTTGCAATTACACTAGTACACTTTCAAGTTGAGGACACGGATGATGCTGTGACTGTAATCTATACTGCTGAAGAGTTTTTTTTGTTTGGTTGATCGTGCTAATCTCAGGAACTACTGGTTCGAATTGAAAAAATATTTTTGTGTTGGATAGCCCATTTATCAAGGAAGACTATAGGCTATATATTATCATTTACTATACTGGAAGGCGGAGTAATAATAAATGTCAACAAATCGGGATTTTTTTTTTGTAGATTATTGTGTAAGTAATAAACGATGGGATTAAATATGTACGACATTAGTTTGATATATGTCACAGGCAAAGCTGTAGGGCTAATAAAAAAGAATTTAAAAATAGATTTCTCTATTTGTATATCTGTTTGTTCCGGCTAATCACTGAAACGGCTGAGACAATTTCATGTTTTAAGGAATAACGCTACACTTTACTCACGTATTCTCACGCGAACGCGGGTGAAAACGCGGGACGCCCGCTTGTTAAGTAATATAAGCTTGTGCTGTGGGATCTAGACAACGGATAAACTTACTTATATATTTGTTATTACATACAATATACATATTATACATAATGAATAAATAAATAAATATCGTTGGGACAACTCACACAACGCCATCTGATTCCAAATTAAGCAGAGCTTGTACTATGGTAACCAGATAACTGATAAACATACTTATATATGTAGAATAGCGTGTTATTCGAAGGCAGAAACTAAAACTAAACTAATGGAATGTCAAGCAATTAGTTTACCCAATTTAAAATATTGCTTGAGTGTGTTTAGTTGTCCTCAATGCGATGACCTACCACAGATGATGACGTCACTTGACACGGATGGCAGTGACAGATATCGTTGGGTGATAGCTAGTCTATGTGCGAGGACATACGTCCATTTTATTGGCAGATTGTTACGAGCGAGCGCAACGGTCAGTCGCATTGTGGAACAACTGACTTCACTACATTCCATTTGAAGTTAAATCCAAAAGTATTGTGAACATCCTTAGTTATTTTGCAACTTAATATTTAGTTAAATTAAAGAACAGTGTACTGGACCCTAACTGTATATTATTTCGAGGATTATGCCTGACTTAGATTTTCCGCCATCTCCGACATGTATTTCTAAATAAATTTTGTTTTATTTACATACATATATAGATAAATAACACCCAGACACAGAATAAACCATTGTGCTTATTCCGAGTGGGAATCGAACCCATGACCTCTTGCTTAGCACATATACACTCCCACCGCGCCACAGTGGCAGTCAAGATAAGCAAGAATACGATAAATACTCAAACTTTGAAACAAACATTTGTCGATCACACAAATATTTATCACGGCCCAAGATTCGAACCCGAGACAGCGCAGAAGTTGCATACCACTTAGGCCACCGAGGCAGTTAAGTGAAATGATCATCATCATTCACGCTTTCATCCACAATTGACCGTAAGCATTTTTGCCGTGTAAAAATCTTCGCCAATAAGGCTCTCAACTTGTGACTGGCAACCGAGACCAATAGCTTAAGGTGCCGGTACATTCCGAAGCACGGAATCGCTCGTGAACAGAAATACCACATCTGTCAGGCTGTCACCCATCCGACGACCAGCCATAGCGAAAGTTGCTGGACACTGCGATCGTTTACAGAACACTGAGTCAGCGTGGATACGAGCGCTTAACTAAGGCCACAGATAATATAATATAATTCTTACTAAGGCAAAGGCAATTACGATATTTATGCATCAACGTCTGTATTGATATCTAAATTACCAATCTTTATTAATATTATCAATCTGCAGAGTTTGTTTGTTTGTTTGAGGTGATAATCTCTAGTAAAAATAATCTTAATATAATATTATCTTAATATAATATGTTCATAAGAGGTACGGTATAATAGTTGGGCTACTAGAATAATAATAAGTTAGTTATTACTATCTTCACGCTGTATCCCTGACGGGGTAGTCAGAGAGGACAGATCGCCAGGCTTCACGATCCATGCATACATATTTCGCTTCCTGTAGATTCATTAATCGCTTCATACATGCACGTGTGGGTATCAGAGTACTTATGGTTTTTCCGTTTTTGAGCAGATTGCTCACGTGGTCTTCATATGTAAGTCTCGGCCTACCCTGACTCCTTCTACCCTCCACTTTCGCACAATATACCTAGTCAGATCATAAGTATTGTCACACAGTAAAAACTTTTCTTTTAGAATGCTGGCCACAAAAAAGTTTATTGAATTTGAATTTCGAATTGTTCATGAAAATAAAATGTATACTTTTTAGAATTTTACTCATTTTTAAATATGGACGCTTAGAAAACCGTGTTGCAGTTATTGCGTTGCATCGTTGCGGTTACGCGCCAATTCAAATTTTTGACATACTGAAATATTTGAATATAACCAAAAGATTCGTTTATCGTACCATCAAACGATACAATGAAGACTCTAGTGTAGATGACAGGTCAAGAAGTGGTCGCCCTCGGTCTGTTAGGACTCCAGGAGTGATAAAAGCTGTGAAGGCGCGAATTCAAAGAAATCCCAAACGTAAGCAGAAACTGTTGGCCCTTCAGATGGAGTTAAGCAGAACCACGGTGAAAAGGGTGTTAAATGAATACTTAGGGCTTCGGTCATATCGAAGAAAAACAGGACATCGTTTAAATGCTCGTCTAATGGACCTGAGACTGAAGAGAGGCCGCGCTTTGTTGAAGCGGTACGCGGGAAAAAAATATCGGGAAATTCTTTTTTCGGATGAAAAAAATTTTACCGTAGAAGAGAGCTACAACAAACAAAATGATAAGGTGTACGCACACAGTAGTGAAGAAGCGAGTCCAACGAGGTCATTTTCCACCCTCGCTCATGGTATGGTTGGGAGTTTCTTATTGGGGCTTAACAGAGGTACATTTTTGTGAGAAAGGTGTAAAAACGAATGCAGTTGTGTATCAAAACTTTTCTTTTAGAATGCTGGCCACAAAAAAGTTTATTGAATTCGAATTTCGAATTGTTCATGAAAATAAAATGTATACTTTTTAGAATTTTACTCATTTTTAAATATGGACGCTTAGAAAACCGTGTTGCAGTTATTGCGTTGCATCGTTGCGGTTACGCGCCAATTCAAATTTTTGACATACTGAAACATTTGAATATAACCAAAAGATTCGTTTATCGTACCATCAAACGATACAATGAAGACTCTAGTGTAGATGACAGGTCAAGAAGTGGTCGCCCTCGGTCTGTTAGGACTCCAGCAGTGATAAAAGCTGTGAAGGCGCGAATTCAAAGAAATCCCAAACGTAAGCAGAAACTAAAAAAGGGTGTTAAATGAAAACTTAGGGCTTCGGTCATATCGAAGAAAAACAGGACATCGTTTAAATGCTCGTCTAATGGACCTGAGACTGAAGAGAGGCCGCGCTTTGTTGAAGCGGTACGCGGGAAAAGAATATCGGGAAATTCTTTTTTCGGATGAAAAAAATTTTACCGTAGAAGAGAGCTACAACAAACAAAATGATAAGGTGTACGCACACAGTAGTGAAGAAGCGAGTCCAACGAGGTCATTTTCCACCCTCGCTCATGGTATGGTTGGGAGTTTCTTATTGGGGCTTAACAGAGGTACATTTTTGTGAGAAAGGTGTAAAAACGAATGCAGTTGTGTATCAAAACTTTTCTTTTAGAATGCTGGCCACAAAAAAGTTTATTGAATTCGAATTTCGAATTGTTCATGAAAATAAAATGTATACTTTTTAGAATTTTACTCATTTTTAAATATGGACGCTTAGAAAACCGTGTTGCAGTTATTGCGTTGCATCGTTGCGGTTACGCGCCAATTCAAATTTTTGACATACTGAAACATTTGAATATAACCAAAAGATTCGTTTATCGTACCATCAAACGATACAATGAAGACTCTAGTGTAGATGACAGGTCAAGAAGTGGTCGCCCTCGGTCTGTTAGGACTCCAGCAGTGATAAAAGCTGTGAAGGCGCGAATTCAAAGAAATCCCAAACGTAAGCAGAAACTAAAAAAGGGTGTTAAATGAAAACTTAGGGCTTCGGTCATATCGAAGAAAAACAGGACATCGTTTAAATGCTCGTCTAATGGACCTGAGACTGAAGAGAGGCCGCGCTTTGTTGAAGCGGTACGCGGGAAAAGAATATCGGGAAATTCTTTTTTCGGATGAAAAAAATTTTACCGTAGAAGAGAGCTACAACAAACAAAATGATAAGGTGTACGCACACAGTAGTGAAGAAGCGAGTCCAACGAGGTCATTTTCCACCCTCGCTCATGGTATGGTTGGGAGTTTCTTATTGGGGCTTAACAGAGGTACATTTTTGTGAGAAAGGTGTAAAAACGAATGCAGTTGTGTATCAAAACTTTTCTTTTAGAATGCTGGCCACAAAAAAGTTTATTGAATTCGAATTTCGAATTGTTCATGAAAATAAAATGTATACTTTTTAGAATTTTACTCATTTTTAAATATGGACGCTTAGAAAACCGTGTTGCAGTTATTGCGTTGCATCGTTGCGGTTACGCGCAAATTCAAATTTTTGACATACTGAAACATTTGAATATAACCAAAAGATTCGTTTATCGTACCATGAAAAGATACAATGAAGACTCTAGTGTAGATGACAGGTCAAGAAGTGGTCGCCCTCGGTCTGTTAGGACTCCAGCAGTGATAAAAGCTGTGAAGGCGCGAATTCAAAGAAATCCCAAACGTAAGCAGAAACTGTTGGCCCTTCAGATGGGGTTAAGCAGAACCACGGTGAAAAGGGTGTTAAATGAAAACTTAGGGCTTCGGTCATATCGAAGAAAAACAGGACATCGTTTAAATGCTCGTCTAATGGACCTGAGACTGAAGAGAGGCCGCGCTTTGTTGAAGCGGTACGCGGGAAAAAAATATCGGGAAATTCTTTTTTCGGATGAAAAAATTTTTACCGTAGAAGAGAGCTACAACAAACAAAATGATAAGGTGTACGCACACAGTAGTGAAGAAGCGAGTCCAACGAGGTCATTTTCCACCCTCGCTCATGGTTTGGTTGGGAGTTTCTTATTGGGGCTTAACAGAGGTACATTTTTGTAAGAAAGGTGTAAAAACGAATGCAGTTGTGTATCAAAATACAGTCCTGACGAATTTCTCATTCATCTGTTGGACGTGTCTAAACCAACGAAACACGCCCTATTCCAGCTTAACGCTGAGACTTTCATCCAAACCTGCCATATTGCGTATCACTTCTTTACTTATTCGGTTGGCCAAGGTTACGCCGCACAATTTTCGAAGTGATGGCATCTCCACAGCATTTAACTTACTTTCATGCATCTTTTGACATGCCCAGGTTTCGCCACCGATAAGCAACGTTGGCACTAGCACTGCGCTATGAATCGCTAGTCGTGCTTCTTTTACGATGCTCTGTCGCTTTACCAATTGGGACAGAGCACCGTTAACTTTGTTTCCGGCATCTACTCGCCGTTCTACTTTCGAATCACATCTTCCATCCGAGCTAAACATATTTTCTAAATTCACAATTTCATTCACTTGCTCTAGAGTCTAGACGTTCCTGGTTTATCCAGTTCTCGCACTTAGTTCTTACGTCATCTCTTTCCAATACTTGTCTTACTTGCATTCAAGCGAAGACCCTTACTTTCACACTCATCTTTCATATTAGTGACTAATGCCTGCAGGTCGGCTTCTGTTGAGGCAATAAGCACCGCATCATCAGCGTACAACAGACAATTAACTGTTAAGGGCCGTATTCCAGAACGTTTCTAAATACTCAAGACACACTTGAGAATAGTATTTATAAGGCAAAACTAGCCTCAAGCGTTTCTTGAGTATTGAGAATCGTTCTGGAATACGGCCCTTTGTTACCCAAATTCACACCCATATCACAATCTTTCCACTTCTACAGGCAACTGTCCAGAAACACTATGAACAGCCAGGCGGACATGACATAACCCTGTTCGACGCTTGTACAGACGTCGAAAAGAGGTGATCGCACCCACCCACTCGCACGCCAGCTTTACAGTCCCTATAAACCGACTGTATTGCCCGCAGTAGCGAGCCCTCCACACCATATCCGGGCAGCACGTCCCACAGAGTTTCTCTCACAACGCTATCAAATGCTTTCTCCAGATCCATCCATTCTCCATCTATCAAGAAGCTCTGTGGCGCGGTGGGAGTGTATCCGACTGCTACGCAAGAGGTCGTGGCTTCGATTCCTACCCAGGATAAAACTTTGTGTAATGAGCGCGATGGTTTATTCTGTGTCTGGGTGTTATTTATCTATAATATGTATATATTTAGAAGTATATAAGTATGTTTATCAGTTATCTGGTTACCATAGTTCAAGCTCTGCTTAGTTTGGAATCAGATGGCGTTGTGTGAGTTGTCCTAATGATATATTTATATTTAAACCTACTGGCTGACAGCCAGAAACTTCTCCACGATCATGCGGAGAGAAAACACTTGATCCATGCAACCTCTTTCACGTCGGAATCCACATTGAGCCTCCCACAAATACCTTTCAGACTTTTTTTGCATTCTTGCCGTTATAAACTTATACGGATATAATTCGTATGAAATGCAAACTAAGTATTCAGCAAGTATAGAATAAAAAAAACATTATGCAAAACTACACGTTGTATCATGTAGAATAATAATGATACCTATATGTAGTTTTACGTATATAATGATACCAATATGTAGTTTTTGTACTACATTGTAAACTAATTTACCTAAGTACATTAATTACAAAATTTGAATTACAAACGCTAAAAAGATATAAATAATAATAGAGTATTATGATCGTTTCAATGTATTCTTAATCTACACTAATATTATAAAGAGGAAAACTTTGTTTGTTTGTTTGTAATGAATTCGCTCAAAACTACTGGACCGATTTTAAAAATTCTTTTACCACATTAAAGCTACATTATCCACGAGTAACATAGGCTATATTTTATTTTGGAAAAATAGGGTTCCGTAAGATATTTGGAATTTTCGGACACAAGGTGTAAAAAATCAACCAGAAAAGTTACTTATTTTGCGTACGCTGCCTAAACTATAAAAGATAGATCAATAAAATGTTCTAATTAATTGTAGATCTTATAAATATCTACAAAAAGTCCGCGACACACTATACCTATCTATGTCGAGTGAGGCACAACTACCATTTTTTTAATTTAAAATCTTGAAATTTTTTTTTGGACTACATTTAAACGCGTTTATTTTACTCATGCTATTAATCCTTATCAAAATAAATTATTTCATCACTAAGTACAGTTTATGTAGATAATATTTACATATTTCGACCAGGCCGTGCAGGCGTAGGTAGGTACTGGAGAGCGAAGAAGTAATCAACGAAATCGGAAGAACTTCATACATTATTGTGAAATTAATAAACGACGGGATTAAATGGGTGCCATGGGGTTCGAAGTATGTCACGGGCGAAGCCGGGCGAGACGGCTAGTGTATTATAATTTATTTATTCATTTCTACAAGAGTCATTATAAAGGGTTGCTGGGAGAAAAGATTTATTGAAGTGAAACTTCTATATCGACGAAAGAGAGAAATTTTATACCTAGCTGTAAAAAATATTGTCGCGTTTTTCGGTTACGCGCCATATTGTTTTGAAGTAAAACTTCTTTATTGACGTAAGTGAAACTTATTTATCGACGTATGTATACTTAAGCCAACCTAATTTTGGTGAAGTTGTAAATAGTAGAAAAATTATATGTCGTAATGAAGTTTCACTTCTTACCTGTGTACTCTGGTACACACACATATTATTTTTAAATAAATAGCAATGTAAGTACATTATATTGTAGTGCATTAAAGATTTAAATAACAAATATAATAATTAAAAAATAAATTGCCCCAATTAAAAGTACTGCTATTAAATTGAAAAAAAAAGTAGTACCATTTTAGTTCGATATTCAGATATGGGTTTAAATACTAGATCGTTCAATAAGTCCCGAGACTAACTTGGAAATGGCGTATTATATTAAAATATCTTTTGATTTTTAAAAAGTACAGGCCTTCAATAAAAGATGAGTGCAAAATTATTAAAAATGGAACATTAAAATATTGATTTTGCAGACATTTAAGTGACGCTACGCTTGTAGTTTCGATACAATGAAAAAAAACGAGTTTCGCGTGTTGATTGATGAATTACCGTTGAAGCACAGCAATGGCTTATAAAATGTTATGCGGGATCAGCTCCCTCTGAAGCAACCATTTGTCGGTGGTATGCCGACTTCAAACGCAGTCGCATGGACACAAATGATGGGGAACGCTCAGGTCGTCCAAATGAAGCAGTGACTCAACAAAATATTAACCAAGTCCTCAAAATCGTAATGGAAGATCGGAAGATAAAAGTGCGCGAGATAGCCGAGATAGTGAAGATTTCAGCTGGTAGTGTTTTCACCATTTTACATACAAATTTGGCCATGAAAAAGCTTTTTCCCAAGTGGGTGCCGCGTTTGCTTACAACTGATCAAAAGGAACATCGTATCAATGATTCAGAGCGATGTTTGGCGCTGATGAATCGTAATAAAAAGGATTTTTTACGTCGGTATGTGACAATGGATGAAACATGGAAACACCATTTTACTCCGGAATCCAATCGGCAGTCAGCGGAGTGGAGAGCGGCTGGTAAAAGCCGCCCGAAGCGGCCAAAGACTCAGAAATCGGCCGGTAAGGTTATGGCGTCTATATTTTGGGATGCGCATGGAATACTTAGGCAAAATATAAATAATGACTATTAGATGTGCTTATTGGAGCGATGGAAGTACGAAACTGCGGATAAACGGCCTCAAATGAACAAATAGAAAGTGGTGTTGCACCAGGACAACGCGCCTTGTCACAAGTATGTGAGAACGATGGCCAAAATTAATGAATTGGGCTTTAAATTGCTTCCTCATCCCCCTTATTCGCCAGACTTGGTCCCCAGCGATTACTGGCTGTTTGCAGATCTCAAAAAAATGCTCCAGGGTAAGAAATTTGACTCAAATAGTGAAGTTATCACAGCAACGGAGGCTAATTTTGAAGCCAAAGACAAATAGTTCTACACGCATGGGATAGAAAAGTTAGAAAAGCGTTGGAGGGACTGTATCGCTCTTGGAGGAGAACACGTTGATGAATAAAAAATAATTTTATAAAAAAAACATGTACAAGTATTAGTACAACATAAGTGCAAGTTGTAGAATCCTGCAGTTGAATATTTTCAAGCCGAAACATAGTCATGTTGCAGTTCTATTTACGAGCATTTAACTACTTCGGAAGACACGATAAGGCGTCGGTTTCGGCAGCCATTAACATGGTAGTCATAAAGCCAGTGAAGGCCTTATGGGCGGCTTGAAAATATACAACTGCAGGATTCTACAACTTGCACTTATCTATTTCAACACAACAATTAACCAGGACAAAATACTAATACCTATCTGATGAAATATAACCCTAATAGGAGTAATGCCTGACTATATTTTATGTACACCTATGTAAGTATATCCAGACTATTTGCAGTACTTTTTTTAAACTTGACATTTTAACTGCAAAACGTCATCTCTGTACGAGCAAAGGCGACCACAGACAATACAATAAAATGGTGGTAAAGATGACTGTTGTGTATTTTACCTTTCCACAATGTCACGAACATGAGTTTACAATATGAAGATACAATACTACATATTATACAATATACCTACTACATTATTATCCGCCAATCCATTTCCAAACCACAGATAGTACGCTCACCAGTGACCGCTTAACCTCTTTTAAGCCATTCCTACCCATCTGAACCGCGACCTTGATGGACATTTTCTGTAATACAAATAGACAATACTTACAATTGCTTTTTGTCGGCTCTCGGTCAACGAGTCTTGTCTTCACCAAATCCCCACTTTCTACGTAGAGGGGACGATCAGACGACTACAAGATTACATTACCACATTCGCGGATTGTCGCCATTCATACACACTAGTACTTTCGACATAAATCCTGGTGAATATAAAAAAATATTTTAAATAATTCATAAAAAAATTTGACGCTAAATGCGTTTCGTTCCGATATAATAAAAAAAAAACAAATTAATTTACACACATTAATTTGTATTTGAATTCTTATCTTGAATAATTTATAAAGCAATTGCAATTATTTTTTTATTTATGTTTACCAGTATTCAGTTTTAATAGTAAGGATTTTTGAGATAACTCAAAAAGTCGTGTTCTTTGCATAATAAAATTGTGCCGACGGCGATTTTTATATAATCCAATGTAATACTGTTGCGTAAGGTATCATTTTGGCCTCATATTTGGCAGTTGCAATAGTCGACGGTGTGCCATGGAGATCAACGCGCTTTCGAACTAAAAACCAGTGTCCTAAATTTTTTAATAAACAGTTTTGTGTTGTGACAATAAGTGCCGTGCCTTATTCAGAATCTTTTTTTACAGGTAAGTTTTTTAAATTGTTTTATTTTTATTATTGGATGTTTGTTTTTGTGAATGTGGAGGGGGATTGGATATATGTGTTGTATGGCAGCCTCTAAATTAATAATTATGTTGCCCAATTTATCTCTTAGATAATAAGCATTGCAATACTCTAACCTACTTTTTTAAATATCACATAGGTTGGCTGATTTCGATGATTAAGTTTTTTTGCAATTTTGCAACAGCGTAAATCACTAGGTGTTCAAATTTAATTATTAAGTATTTACAGGTCATTTGTTGACATACTTTTATTTTTGTTATGAGTAATTTTAAAATAAACAATCAAAACTTACATCTGAATGTGGTAGGAAGGGATGTTAATTTTTTTTAGAAGCTTTGGATTTCGAACCTTCAGGCGACGCGACGTTCATTACGGAGAATACCAAATAGTATTAGAAGTAGAACCTTTATGTTGTAGATGGAATGTTTGTTTGAGACGCATAAAATTCAGCTTAAGTGGCTAAAGGGTTTCAACGTGAATAACTTGGCATGATTAAAATCATCACAATTTTGGGAATAATTATAAACCTATAAAATTTTGACACGTACTCGCACAATGCTGTCTAGCCCAAATTAAGCTAATATAGGTTTGTGTAATGGGATCTAGACAAGTAATAAACATATAATTTCAAAATGACCTAAAAAACTAAACTTGGAAACTTACATTAGAGTTTCGGGTATCAAACTTGGGACCTCGCATCGAGGCATTGCAGTCGCATTAATAATAATGAAACCTCTATACGCAGAGTAGCCCCAAGGCTGTAGTTTTAAACCGCGACGCAAAACAAGGGGTGTTTTAAAATTTGACGTCGATGTCGTTGTATGTGTGTGTCTGTCGGTGGCATCGTAACTCTCAAACGGATGGACAGATTTCGATGTGTTTTTTTTTACATTTAAAGGCTAGTTTTTTTGCGGTGGCTCTTAACTATGTATGGTTAATATCGGTCCAGCAGTGTAAAGCTCTTTCACAAAATCACGTATGGCATTTTTGGCGTATGATTACTCGATTAAGTGCTTAACGCGTGCCAGTATGATCGTTAAATGACAATTAAATGATAACTTCGACCTGATGCTGCAACCAGAATGATCTCCAGAGAACCCGACTCTTCGAAAACTCGCAGCAGACATATCGTATTTGGGCTCAATAATATTTTAAGGGCTTTTTTTATACCACTAAGGTGGCAGACAAGCGTACGGCCCACCTGATGGAAAGTGATCACCTTAGCCTATGGACGTTTACAACACCAAAGGTCGCGCTGCCGACCCTTTATAAACCTTCTATAAGACCCCTTTTGGAGAATCAGGGTTGTTCCTTAAAATATAATTATATATGGTATACGGGATTTTTAAATTTTTAATCTAATTTGTATCACCTGCTGAATCCTTATAGGCCGGTATTTACAATAATGTATGGAAATCTGCCCGATTTGTTAATATTTATGATTAATGCTCCGCACCCTTGGGTAGTAATTTCAATGATACATAGCCTATTTTACTTTTGAATAACTTGACTTCAATAGAGAAATATTTTTTTAAAATTGGTTCGGTAATTTCAGTGTTTATCGTAAAACAAATCTTTCTTCTTTCAATAACATGGATATAACTAACTAACTATCTTCAGTTCGAGTAGTCAGAGAGGACAGATCGCCAGGCTTCGCGATCCACACATACTTCTTTAAGGCTTGGTATTCCTGCCGAGGCCACGATTTTGAGTTTTTTAAAACAATGCAAAAAAAGCAATAGAAAAAAGTGTTTTTGTTTCTGAAAAATATATATATATGATAGTTAAGGATTTAATCTAGTCAAAATGGCTTTCTTACAAAATTTAATAAACCACTTGATAGAAAAAGCCGCCCATAAGGCCTTCAACCAGGCTTAACGACTGCCATTTTACTGGCAACCGGGACCAACGGTTTAACGTGCCTTCCGAAGCACGGAAACGCTCGCAAATATAAATGCCACAAAGTGGTCACCCATCCGACGACCAGCCATAGTGAAAGTTGCGTAACTCAGTGATCGTTTGCAGAACACCGAGACCGCGGGGCCGCGAGCGCTTATCATCATCGCGCTCATACCAGAGATCGGAGCGCGTCATACCAGATCAATAATGGAATTTAAATAAACTTTACAATAATATAGCTTATCTATCAGAATAACACATAGGTTACTTTTATCCCGGGAACAAGTTCCTTTAGATAACGGGAACGAGAAAACTTCATCACGCGGGCGGAGTCGCGGGCGTCAACTAGTATATCATAAACCTATAATAAAATCCAACGCAGTAACAGAGATGTTCCATTTCGATTGCTACTGCCAATCATTTTTACTGTGGCGTGCCAGCGGAAAATACATCGTCAATCTATCTTGGCGGTGGCTGAGGAAGCGTTTTGGTGCTTTGACCTACTGGACCTTAAGTCAAAAGTACTCTGAAACCCAGACGTGCATGTATGAACCGATTGATGACTCTGAAGGAAGCAGTATGCAAGAACATGGACTTAAAATCATAATTAATGTATTTAGTATAAAAATATAAAACTAGCTGTCCCGCCCGGCTTCGCCCGTGACATACTTCGAACCCCGTGGCACCCATTTAATCCCGTTGTTTAATAATTTCACATTCACAATAATGTATGAATATTTTCCAAATTCATTGATTACTTCTCCGCTCTCCAGTACCTAGTTATCTACCTACCCGCACGGCCCAGTCGAATTAAATTAATTTCTTTGCGCCTAATTTTGAATTTGCGATAACTCGTAAGATATTCATTTAATTTGCAAGGTGTGAAGGGACAAAATAATCTTTATGAAATGCTGAAGCCAACTAACGTAGTAAAAATGATAAGGATTAATAGCATATTTGTGTAAATAGCCTTCAAATTACCGCTTAATAATTGCTGTTTTTTTTAAGTATTAAAATGGATATAGTATGTTATTCTTAAGAGACCTTTATTAGATACACAATTGCACCATACATTATTTTGTTATATCTCAAAGGGCTAAGGCAGCGTTTTTGTTGAAAGCTCCCAGACGGCTTATTTTTTCCGACATCCCCAACAAATATCGTTATAATTTGGTCAATATATACAAAAACTTAACAAATTATACATATAACCTTCTATGAGAATCACTCTATTAAAAAAAATCGTATCGTAATCCGTTGCGTAGTTTTAAAGATCTAAGCATACATATGGACAGACAGCGAAAAGCGACTTTGTTTTATAATATTACCATGTATAAGGTAACATTTAATAAAATTCTTTTAATTTGGCCCCGGGTAACTTCTTGGAAGTACCTTCGAAAACTCCAGGGAAACCGGTTATTTACCTAGTTAAAAACAATAAACCTTCTAAAGAAACTAAAAAGAGAGAACTTATATAACTACTGATTAAAATAGATTTTTTTTTGTGTTGGACAGCCTATTAAGGGCAGTGCCAGTAATGCCAGTAACATAGCAGTCGTTAAGCCAAATTGAAGGCCTTATGGGTGGCTTTAAAAAACAGCGCTCGTGGCCCCGCGGTCTCAGTGTTCTGTAAACGATCACTGAGTTACGCAACTTTCACTATGGCTGGTCCTCGGATGGGTGACCACTTTGTGGCATTTACATTTGCGAGCGTTTCCGTGCTTCGGAAGGCACGTTAAGCCGTTGGTCCCGGTTGCCAGTAAAATGGCAGTCGTTAAGCCTGGTTGAATGCCTTATGTGCGGCATGAAAAATTTCAACAGCAGGTAGCCACAACCTGCGTCTGTCTATTTCAACACGGCAATGGGCTCACCACCTATTACGTGGGACAGGTAAATCCACACGGTGAAAAGTGGGCATATAATATGCCTCTGCCACCCCTTTGGGGATAAGGCGTGATGGATATTTATTTATTTTATTTATTAAAAAACTGCAGTTCGCCACATTCTGCGCTTGTTTATTTTAACACGACAATGGGCTCACCGCCAGTTACGTGGGACAAATTACATACTAAGAAATGTGGGCGTATAGTATGCCTCTGTCTACCCACTTCGGGGATAAAGGCGTGACAATATGTATGTAAATAATGTACTTTCTGAAATAAAGGCTTCAATACAAGTACAATATTAACATATATACTTTAGAATTATAAAGCTGAAGAGATTGTTTCTTTGTATGTTTGGTTGAACGCGCTAATCTCAGAAACTACTAGTCGGATTTGAAAAATTCTTTTTATGTTAGCTAGCCCATTTATCGAGGAAGGCTATAGGCTATATATCATTACGCTACTACACTGGGGAGCAGAGCAGTAGTCATAAATGTCGACAAATCGGGCAAATTTTTATGCATAAAATGCATGCAATGGTATTAAATTGGTGCGACAGGAGGTCGAAATATTCCACGGGCGAAGCTGTCTCATCTAGTGTACCTTCTAAAATAATGGCTACAATACAAGTACAATATTAACATGTCTAAAGAAAAGCCTTGGGAAGACGAATGCAATCATAATTCTGCCGCTTAGTCAATAGTGCGTTGGATGCTATTTGTAAAGAGCACCAGCGTGATATAATTTTTAACTTGATATAAAGACATACTTAGGGCTTAGGACTACTTACATTCTATCTCTATACTTAAAAATGTAACATGTGCGATTCTGTACATTTCTTAGACATACTTCCTATACTTATACAATGTAATTCGTCAGTTACGAGCAGGTCACGGTGGTGTAGTTGGTAACGCGTCTGGTGCGTTGAACCAGAAGACGCTGGCTCGAGTCCAGCTCGTGACTGAAAATTTTTTTCACTTTAATATTTAAATTTAGAAAAAGTTAGCATACTAATTGCTTTTCAAAATTGTTTCTTATACAATGTGTTAAGAAAACCCTGTCCGACCCGAAAGTGCACATAGGCACTTCAATAATATAACCAAAAAAATAATAAAAACCGTATTATTTATAAGTATAAAATAGTTATCATTTTTTTTAAATGCGTGTTTTTAGTATCAAAATTAGTCCAATTTCTTTAAAAATATAGCAACTTTTCAAAAACTGATAACACCTTTATTGGCATGATGACGAGTGGATGTGATCTGTATCTGTGTTGCTACCTAATTTTATTAATTTTCAAACAATTTTAATCGGGGTAATTTTTTGGGGTAAATTTTTACCCGCTTTCTAAAAATGACTACACGAATTAAATCACATCTCGATACCTACCAATACCTTCACGGATCGGACAGGGTTTTCTTAATATATTGCATATTATTGTAGAATTTATGAATGACGGGATTAAATGGGTTACCACGCCCTGTTAGCTAGCACAAAATAAATCTTCTTAACCTTTTTGGAAGTCAGGTAAAAATAGATGGTATGTACTTGATAAAAGTATGATGAGCAAAATTAATTACAAAGTCAAAACTCGTGAAGACACTGAATTGCTTAACACCAGCCATCCACCATCACAATGAGACTCGGTTGTAATCTACAGGTATATAATTAGTAAAATTCACGCACTGAATATAGTGAGGTAATAATGTTGTAATTGTATTTAAGTTAGATAATAACATTATCTGTGGCCTAAATAACAGACGCTGCAACCCGTTTATATATGTATATACTAGCTGATGCCCGTAGCTTCGCCCGCGTGGTGAGGTTATCCTATTCGAGATATTGTACTTTTTACTTATTGATATTGTACTTTACCCTGAACTTTTTGAAAATGAAAAATAGCCTATGTATCTCACAAATAATGTAGCTTTATAATAGTGAAAGAATTTTTTAAATCGGCTCAGTAGTTTCTGAGTCAATAGGCTCATACAAACAAACTTACAAATCTTTCCTCTTTATAATATTAGTATAGACAAGTGGATGCCCCGCAATTTCACTCGTATAGTATCAGTTTCCATGGGAATACGGGAATAAATTACAGCTTAAGTTACTCTTTATAACAATAGCTTTGTGTCAGTGAGTCTCGTCAAATTCGATCCAAGCGTTTCAAAGATTTCTTAGCTGACAGACAGACAAAGAAAGAAATGTTAAAGATAATTTATGAAGTGAAAACTTCTTTTAGCGTGGCGAGACGCAGGCGCAGCTATGGTGAGTGCTTAGATGCATGTACATATAGCAGACCGCGAACGCGTCTAGATTTTTTTTTTTGATAGCAAATTGATAGATTCAATACCTTGCTACTAAATAATATAGTCATCATTATCAACCAACGTTGATCCCGGTCATCTACAGGTCTTATTAAATAAATTTGTGTAATCAATTAAGACTTTCAGTGTTGAAGTTTTCACACAGGAACTTGTTCCCGAGATAAAAAGTAGCCTATGTGTTATTCTGATGTGTAAGCTATATTATTGTAAAGTTTCATCAAAATCCATTCAATGGATTTTGCGTGAAACGGTAACAAACATCTATACTTGCAAACTTTCGAAACTTTCGAGTTTATAATATTAGTAGGATTGATAAGTAGGTGCAACGGGTTTTCGAAGCATATCACTGGCAAAGCCGCGAGGGCCATCTTGTACTTTCAAATGCATTAGCGAGAAACTGTTAAATACAAACAGACACTGTTTGTAAATAAATTACATAAAACTAGGTGACCCCCCCCCCCCGTCTTTGCCCGGAACTTCGAACTCCCGTCGCACCTATTTAATCCCGTCGCTTATAAATTCTACAATATTGCATTAAAAATTTGCCGATTTGTCGACATTTATGACTACTGTTCCGCTCTCTAAGTCAGTAGCGTGATGATATATAGCCTATAGCCTTCCTCGATAAACATTGCATCTAACACAAAAAGAATTTTTCAAATCCGACCATTGGTTCCTGAGATTAGCGCGTTCAACCAAAAAAACACAACACAACCTGCGTCTTTCTACTTCAACACGGCAATGGCCTCACCACCTATTACGTGGGACAGGAATACGCATGGTGAAAAATGGGCATACAATATGCCGTGCCGTGCCTCTGCCACGCCTTCGGTGATAAGGCGTGCTATGTAAACAAACAAAAATGTATTGCCCTGGGTATTATACACTTGACCGACCGGGTTTTAGGTTGTGTAACCCCACATATTGACCTTGTCAACTTGGCCTACAATTATCATTAAATAAATCATTATAATATGCAAAATGGATGAATTAATAATCATTATTCATATACTAATGAATTATAGTTGTGTCAGATATTTTTATACATGTTTTTGTTGGACTATGTTGACACAGTTTTAAAACTGTGTTACACAATGTTTATGTCTTTATATCAGACGGGGTAGTCAGAGAAGACAAATTGGCAGGCTTCGTGATCCATGCATAATTCTTTTGCTTTCTACAGATTATCCTACTAAAATTATAAATGTGAAAGTTTGTTAGTATGATAGAATCTTTATTTGCTTGAAATATGGTAATTTACAGAGATTTTACAACATTTCTTAACAAAGCTCTTCATCATATGGATGTTTTTTACTCTGTTACGTAAAATCAACAGAACAGATTTTAATAAAACTTTACAATAATATAGCTAATACATAAGAATAACACATAGGCTACCACTTATCCCGGGAACAAGTTCTTGTGGGAAACGGGAACGGGTAAACTTCACCACGTCAACTAGTACATAAATCTACCGTAAAACAAGTAACTTGACTTGCCCTTCACTATTATAGTGAAGAATTCTAAACTTAAAAACCGAAAACAGTTTCAAAATCGTAAGTGGTAGGAACTTCAAAATCTCCTATGGACATATTAATAGTCTCCTGAATCGAATGCAGCAAACAGGTCTTTATCTCTTATAAAAATTGTAAGTAATAAAAAAAAATTAAAGCGCTCGTGGCCCCGCGGACGTAGTGTTCTGTAAACGATCACTGTTAAGTAATTTTCACTATGACTGGTCCTCGGATGGGTGACCACTTTGTGGCATTTATATTTGCGAGCGTTTCTGTGCTCCGGAAGGCACGTTAAGCCGTTGGTCCCGGTTGCCAGTAACATGGCAGTCGTTAAGCCAGTTGAATGCCTTATGGGCGGCTTGAAAAATTTCAACAGCAGGTCGCCACAAACCTGCACCTGTCCATTTCAACACGGCAATGGGCTCACCACCTGTTACGTGGGACAAAAAGCAAAGCATACGGTCAAACGTGGGCGTATAGTACGCCTCTGCCTACCCCTTCGGGGGTAAAGGCGTGAAAGTATGTTATGTTATGTTATGTACACGCGTTAGAAGTTTTATTTCTTTAGTCTAATATGATTGTATCACAAATACCACAACTCTTAGTTTGTAACAGGAATGATAAACTAGTAATAAAAAAAAAACATCAAAAGAATGAAAAACTACTTTGAATGTAGTTACAAGTTGTCATGGAAACACTTATCAGCTAACTTCAGGGTTTTCAGGTTTACAGTTTTCAGGGCCTTTTAAAAAATTATAACTTCAGGGTGTTTATAAGTTGTCATGGAAATACTTATCTGCTAACTTCAGGGTGTCGATTTTGCGTGACGGTCTGTGCGCACATTGGAAAAATTTACTCTCATCATTTGTCCGTAACGCGCCAAAAGAAGAATAACTTCAGAAATGATTATTTCGTATCACAATTTATCACAATTCTGTTACAATATGTTTCGGTAGGAACTTCCTAAGCTAAATAATGCTTGTCTTTAAAAGTTTAACTAAATTAAAAAAAAAACATTTTAGGTTCCTGAGATATAGATACAGACTAAGCCGTTTTATAAGACTCTTTTAAACTTTAGGATTTAGAAGTCTAAAATGGATCCCATAATAACGATAAACTTTAGGATTTAGTAGTCTAAAATGGATCCCATAATAACGATAAACTTTAGGATTTAGAAGTCTAAAATGGATCCCATAATAACGAGTCTCTTTGATAGCACTTATCTTTACTAATATTATAAAGCTGAAGAGTTTGTTTGTTTGTTTGGTTGAACGCGCTAATCTCAGGAACTACTGGTCGGATATGAAAAATTCTTTTTGTGTTAGATAGCCCATTTATTGAGGAAGGCTATAGGCTATATATCATTACGCTACTACACTGGGGAGTGAGCAGTACTCATAAATGTCATCAAATCAAGCAAATTTTTTTGTTTTTTATTGTAGAATTAATAAGCGACGTGATTAAATAGGTGTGACGGGTAGTCGAAATATTCCACAGGCGAAGCTGTGTTATCTAGTTTATTAATATGGCTCACCTTGTGGTGAGCAACCACCAACCTGGTGGGTTATCTAGTTTATTAATATGGCTCACCACTCGTAACATGGGACAAAAAATGCATACATGTTGCATCTCGAAAGAAAACTACGAACGAATATGCCCCCCTCTTTAATTTAACCACATTGACTGTGTTTAAGCGCAGGCACGTTTTGTTACGTGGCATTACATACATACATACATATTATCACGCCTGTTTCCCATCGGGGTAGGCAGAGACTATGGTTTTCCACTTGCTACGATCCTGACATACCACTTTCGCTTCTTCTACTTTCATAAGTGTTTTCGTACACGCTCGCCGGTTAAGGGTACTCTTGACCTGGCCGTTTTCCAAAAGGTCTTCGATTTGATTGACATACGTACGCCGAGGTCTACCACTACCAGTTTGCCCATTCACTCTCGCCACATAAATCTGCTTCGTCAGTCTACTTTCATCCATCCTCTCCACGTGTCCGAACCATCTAAGCATCCCTTTTTCTATCTTAGTCACTACATCTTCTGTCATACCGCAATGTTCCCTTATCGTGCTGTTCCTTTCTTTATCCATCAACTTCACTCCAGCTATACTTCGCAGACTTCTCATTTCCCCTGCATTTATTTTACTTTTATGCGTTTTCAGCCATACCCAACTTTCACTGCCATACATAAGTGTAGGGACCAGCACACCTCTATGTACAGCCAGTCATGCCTTCTTCGAAACGTTCTGACTGCTCATAAAGGCGTACATGGCTCCATTCACTTTATTTCCTGCCAATACTCTTCGCTCAATGTCATAGTCATACTTTCCATCTCTCGCAAATTTTGTACCTAGATATACAAACTCTTTTACTTGTTCTACTCTTTCTCCTTTCACAACAATTGAGCAATCCTTTATACTTGCCTCTCTTTCAAAAACCATTACTTTCGACTTATTTACATTCACTTTCATTCCTTTGTTTTTTAACGCTTCATACATAATGTTAACCATCAACTGCAACTCCTCCGCCGATGATGCTAGTATTACCTGATCATCGGCGTATAGGAGGCACATGACGGTCAGTTCATCCATTTTTATACCATACGTACTCTCTTGCAGTTCTTTCAGGCAACCGTCCATGTATAGGTTAAACAGCAACGGCGACGCTACACAACCCTGTCTCACACCTTTTTCAATGTGAAAAAAGTCTGTGCATGCTCCGTTGATTCTGACACAAGCACTGGAGCCCTCATAGAGAGATTTCAGTACTCGTATCAAGTGGCTGTTTACTCCATACCTGGCCAGTATTGACCACAGTTTATTCCTCACCACTCTATCATAGGCCTTTTCCAAGTCTACAAATACGCAATAGACCTTTTGACTTTTCGCCAAAAACTTTTCTGCTACGCATCGTAAGGAAAAGACCTGATCCGTACATCCTCTTCCTTTCATAAATCCTGCTTGTACAACCCACATTTTTCCTTCAGTTTCATTCATCACTCTTTTTATCATGATTTTTGCATACAATTTGCCGACGATGCTGAGCAAGCTTATGCCGCAGTAGTATTTGCACTCTTGCTGTGACCCTTTTCCCTTATAAAGCGGCACGATGATCGCCTTACACCAATCTCTTGGTACGCTGCCATTCCTCCAACAAAGGTTGAAAAGGCAGTACAGCTGGCAAGCTACCACGCCTTGTCCCGCTTTCAGCATCTCGACAGAGATCCTATCAAGTCCCGCAGCTTTTCCCACTTTCATGCTATTCAATGCTTTCACTATTTCTTCCATACTTATGACTTTTTCCTTACCAATTTCGTTCATTTCCCAGATACTAGTCTGTACTTGCATATCCTCTTTTTCAAACAAGCTTTCAAAATATTGTTTCCATCTTTTCAACACACATTCTTCTCCTTTCACAAGACTACCATCATGGTTTCTGATATGGTTGAGATGCGATGTCGTCTGTTGACCCCTCACTGTTCTTATGGACTTCCAAAATATTCTGTTGGAAGTCATCAGATAACCTTTTATCAAATTCATCTTTGTCATTCTCTTTCTTTCTTTTTATCACCTCTTTTGCAACACGCTTATACCTTTTGTACTCCTCTTTTGCCATTTTTAGGTCCACATCCATTGCCTTTTGCATTCTTTGATTGACTTTTGTAGTCAACCAGTCCAACCATGCTTTCTTCTTATCAGACAACGCCTTTCGGACTTCTGCACACATTCTCTTTCTCTTACATCCTTGGCTTCTCTTACTTACCCCACACACTTCCACCGCAACTTCCACTAGACCTTCCTTAAATGAATTCCATACTTCTTCGATCTCACATACGTCATCAGAATTTTCAAATTTCTTGCTCAGCTTACACTTAAATTCCTCTTTTATGCCTATCTCTTGCAAATTCTCGACTTTTATGCCTTCTAGTACACTAACAGGTGCATGCACACGATGCCGCCACCGCTGAAACAGACCTCTTACTCGACTAACAACCAAGAAGTGGTCTGTGTCAATCCCGGCACCACGGTATGCCCGAGTGTCTAACACTTTCTTTCTCATCCTTGCATTTACAATCACATAATCAATCATGCATCTCTGGCTTCCTTCTTGTCTCGTAAACAAATGGATATCCTTGTGGTTGAACATGGTGTTGGTTACCACAAGGTTCCTCTCCAAACATACCTCAAGCAAACTTTCTCCATTTTCATTCACTCGTTCGTCACCATACTGTCCCAATACACTTTCATAACCATCACGCTTCACACCAACCCAACCATTAAAATCACCTAACATTACTATTCTTTCATTCCGTTTGCATTTACTCAGTACATCGCTCACACTCTCCCAAAATGCCTGCTTCTCACTTTGATCCTTTGAAGATCGGCGCCACCGGATATCTTGCGGAGCATAAACTCCTAAAACAAAGATGCGGGTAAGCCCAACCTTCAGCATCAACCAAAGGAGTCTTGGGCTCACACATTCATTCATTCTCGCGGATAGTAACACACCTACACCCTGGCACGCTGTACTGGTCGGGGCTACACCTGACCAGTAGGCCGTATAGGGTCCATGTGTAGTGGTGTCACATCCTTTCCTCTTTGTTTCATTTACACACAGAATATCTATTCGTCTCTCTCGCATCATCTCACATACCTCCTCAATTTTATCTTTTAATCCTCCTCTTATATTCAGTGTAGCAAAGCGGCTATCCATAGCCCACTTTTCGCCTCGATGGGAAACGGGACGTGACGGGTGAACCGCGTCGCCGCCATTTTGGGTTTTAAAATTTTGATACACCATAGCGTTCCCACGAGTGGCAAGGGAAAACAAAAGTCCACCTAGATAGAGCCCCGCTTGTCCAAGCAAGGCTAGCCTTGTTCTGGGGTCGCCCGGTCCCAGGGCATAAGGCACGTTAATGCTAGGCTCGCCCCTAGCCACGCAGCTCATAGGCACGGCAACCTTGGCTTGGCGGAGAGAGGATGAGGTAGGGAAAGGATTTATGGAAAGGAAAATGACGATGTAGGAGAGGGGCTTGTATAGGGTAAATATAATATACCTTCTTATCAAAGGGGCCGAATAAATATAATAAAAAAGATGTCTGTTTGGATGTAAAATATGAAAAAAAAAATTTCAACGCATTGCCTTTTTAGTGAAGTGGTAGTAAAAAGGCTAAAACGTCTTATGTGCTAGACACTAATTAGCACGACCAATTAAAGTCCTGGTAGTCTCGGACTACGTGTCATTAGGGGTTGGAAATTTACAACCACTGCAACGTTCGCTCAACGTTCGTGCTGACAGAGCAGCGCATTTTTTTTAATTAACCTATGATCTAATTATCCAAAATCTTGATGTCTTGGAAACTATAATATCTAGACGAAAAATTTTAACTTCTGAAAAATCGTAAAATATATAAAGATAAAACTAATTTGATATTTATCCAAATAATTTGGAATTTTAATCTGAATTGACTGCCTCTGTGGCGCGGTGATAGTGCATGTGACTGCTACACAAGAGGTCGTGGGTTCGATTCCCACCCAGGATAAAACTTTGTGTGAAGAGCACTATGGTTTGTTCTGTGTCTGGGTGTTATTTATCTATAATTTGTATGTATTTAGAAATAGATTATATTATTATATTATTTATATTTATGCGATCACTTCGAAAATTGTGCGGCGTAACTTTGGCCGACCGAATACGTAACGAAGTGATACGCTATATGGCAGGTTTGAATGAAAGTGTCAGCGTTAAGCTGGAAAAGGGCATGCTCCGTTGGTTTGGACACGTCCAACGAATGAGTGAAGAGCGATTGACGAAGAATATATATTTTTCAAAAGTAGAGGGTAGAAGGAGTCAGGGTAGGCCGAGACTTACATATGAAGACCACGTGAGCAGATTGCTCAAAAACGGAAAGGTCAAAAGTACTCGGATACCCAGACGTGCGTGTATGAAGCGATTGATGAATCTCGAAGAAGCGAAAGAAGTATGCATGGATCGCGAAGTCTGGCGATCTGTCCTCTCTGACTACCCCGTCAGGGATACAGCGTGAAGATAGTTAGTTTTTTAGTTAGTTAATATAAAAGTATGTTTATCAGTTATATCTATTTACCATAGTACAAGCTCTGCTTAGTGTGGAATCAGATGGCGTTGTGTGAATTGTCCCAACACTATTATTATTATTATTGGTACGAGTATAAACACGAAAAAATACGTTCAAAAATAAATAAATGTAATTTTTCAGAAATTTGCTACTTACACGATAAACTAATATAAAACCCTTTTTTTTACATAATCATATTCCTGGAATTATAACGATTAAAACGAAATATGACACTAATAACTTATAATTATTCTAACTAAAACTTAACTTAATATAAACAAAAGAATAAATCACAAATACATAAAAAATGGCGGAGAAATGGCCGCCGTCAATGTTTATATCGTGTTTACTTTTAATTTTGATATTGTGACATGTAGATATTAATCCTCTGATACACGGGCTTAGTGCTATCAAAGAGACTTAGATCTATCAGAGAGATTTACTGGTATCCATTTTAGACTTCTAAATCCTAAAATATTAAAAGTTAGATAAATAGTGTAGAAACTAAAATATCGCCGGCAAAGTGATTAGAGGATAAGTTAGGTTTGTTAAATTCTGCTATTTGTTTGTAGAAAAAATACATTCAATCCTGTTTGTAAAAATATTACAATCAGAGGCGCCAACCTAGCGAATCAATAAAGTTATAAATTTCTAAATATTGGTATTGATTTTAAGCACAAACTCGCTTAACATATCAAATCTATTGCATAGGAGTCTCATATCTTAAACGAAGTGTTACATTCTCTTCGAAAACAGATTAAAGCTCCTTGTACACGCTTGCAGCACTTGCACATAGTCTTATTTGGTTAATATACATAAATAATGGACATAATTATACTACAGTGTGTGAAATGTTCAAATTACATACAGTATTGCATGCATACTATAATACTCCTATCATGCTATATAAACAGCAATGTACCCCGGAGATATTACAGTAATCTTTGGCGTCCATGAACGTTAGTATATTCAGTTACTGCTCACTCGTTAAACTCCTAAACAACATACTGATGTCACTAAAACTGGAGAGAAGGATGATGCATCAAACGTTAAGCCGTTGTTCCCGGTTGCCAGTAACATGGCAGTCGTTAAGTCAAGTTGAAGGCCTTATAGGCGGCTTGAAAAATTTTAATAGCAGGTAGCCACAACCTGCCTTTGTCTATTTCAACACGGCAATGGGTGGTGACACCTATTACGTGGGACGAGAATACACAATAATGCCTCTGCCACCCCTTCGGGGATATGGTGTGATAGACAAATAATAAAAGTCCTTCCGTAACATGCCTACAGTTTTATATTGCTTTTGTTTTTTTGTGGTTTGCGGCATTCGATTCAGGACACCATGAATACGTGCATAGGCTATTTCAAAGTTTCTACCACTTGTGGTTTTGAAACTGGTTTCGGTTTAGAAGTCGTCTAATTCCTTTACTACGATAGTGAAGGGCGCGTTACTTGTTTTGAAGTCAATTGAAAACAAAATCTAATTGATCACTCGAGCTAGGTCATCTTGGGCAATACCTAAGAATTTTGAAGCCCGTTGGTTTCTTAACGAGACGGAAGGTCATTGGCCATTCTATTACAATCTTTTTAATTTACTTATAATACAGGGTCATTTGTAAAACACGATTAACTTGCCGGGGCAGTTAGCATCTTATTATTGATAGTCCTGAGGTGTCCACAGAGTAATAAATCAATGTCATTCTTGTGCTCTCTACTAGACTAGGTGACCCTACCGGCTTCGCCCGTGAACTCCCGTCGCACCTATTTAATCCCGTCGCTTATAAATTCTACAATAATGCATACAAATTTGCCCGATTGGTCGTATCCGCTTACAAACTACCCACTGCTGGCTAGGCAATGAGTTTGTGTGGGAATCGCCCTGCACCTGATCGTAATGGCACTGGGAATACCCACAAAAACTCCTCGGCTACCTTTCTGCTCAAATACAGGGGGCCGAGTCTGCTATTACAATCGTGTCGAAATCGTTGCTCAAAAGAAAGTCACCGGTACAAATTTTACAGTTTTTCGTAGTCTACTATTACAATCGTACTGCAATAGACTTCTATCGGTCGGCCGATAGAATTCCACTAACACGTACTGCGCCAGTGGCTGCTAGTCAGTGCCATTTTTGATAGTCTACTAACATTTTGACAGCTAAAAACAGCGATTCTGGTTCTATTCTACGGTTTGTCAATAGTAGACTCTGCGCCCAGGTGTTTTGGGACCCGGACAATTTTACAAAACAAGATCTCCAGGGCCAAAGCGTCCTCGACTAACTAGGTGCACCTGGTGAATACCAGACGAGGCAACGACTCAAGCGGCCTTAGGAGGTCATGTGGGAGTCGTTCCCTACAATGCCGAAAATGGAAAGATAACAGCCAAATATTCGCCCAGGCTCCAAACGAAGGTAGGGAAGAAACTGGGAAAACACTTACTATCAAGAGAAGAGAGAACCTGTCCTAGCTGTTGGAATTTTGGATTGGATTACAAAATTGTTATAAATTATCTTATATATTGTGTACTTTTTACACAATACAGAAGAAATTTTATAACAATTTTACCCACAATATTTATTTACTACAAGTTGACGTCCGCGGCCCCGTAAGCGTCGTGAACTTATCTCGTTCCCTTTTCCTACAGGAACTTGTTCCCGAGATGATAAGTAGCAGTGTTATTCAGATGTGTAAGCTATATTATTGTAAAGTTACATCAAAATCCAATCAGTAGATTTTGCGTAACAAACATCCATACTTACAAACTTTCGCGTTTATAATATTAGTAGGATTAAGTCACTACGATGAGACTAATAAAACTAGCAAAGTGTGGGTGTGTAATAACCTCTGCCTACCCGTACCCCCTCGAATATGGGTGTAATTGTATGTTGTTGTTCATTCTTTTAAAGAACCAAATAATCCGGTCTACCAAATTCTCGAACTGCACAGAATCAAACCGACGACTATCCATTTCACTAACCTTGTATGGGTAGCACGCAGCCTGCATACCGATGTTACACCACTAAATATTCGAACTTGCACAAATTATTGTAATATTGACTCGTGTGATATTTTATATCCTATTCCCGTTTCCCACAGGAATCCTACAATTCTCGGGATAAAAAGTAGCCTATGTATTGTTCCGAAGAGTGAGATATATATACGAGTAAGATATAGATATTGCTTACGGTGAAATGTGTGCATATAGTAAACTTCTGCTTATCTCTTCGGGGATAAAGGCGTGACATCATGTATGATGACAGCATATAAAGTCACAAACATACATCCATACACTCTTACAAACTTTTGCTGTTTTAGTAGTATAACCGCAAAAGTTTAGACCCTCGCGGCTTCGCCTGTATGTCGAAGTTTTCCCGTTCCCGTTTCCCACAGGAAATTGTTCCCATGATGAGAAGTAGCCTATGTATTATTCTGATGTGTTAGCTATATTATTGTAAAGTTTCATCAAAATCCATTCAGTAGTGTTTTGCAAACTTTCACACAACAAACATTCTTACAAACTTTTGCGTTTATAATATTAGGATAGGACTAATCAGACTTTCTACTAGAAATACTAATATAATAAACTAGCTTACCCCCGCAAAATCGCCAGTTACGTATTTTGAACACCGTGACTCCCATTTAATCCCGTCGTTTATTAATTTTACAATTTCTACTGTAATAAAAATTTGCCCCAATTTTTATACTTAGGAATTCTGGTCCACTCTCCTGGGTAGTAACGTGATGATACTACAATGAATTTTAATTTCATTAAAATTTATTCTGTAGTTTTGGCGTGAAAGAGTAACAAACATCCCATACATAAAATCTATCACATCTAAAGAAAAAATCACATGTAAAGCTGAAGAATTTGTTTGTTTGTTTGGTTTAACGTGTTAAACGAAGGAACTACTGGTTTGAATTGAATCATTAATTTTGTTTTGGATAGCTCATTTATCGAGGAAGGCTATAGGCTATATATCATGATGCTACTACCCTGGAGAGCCGAGCAAATATCATAAATGTTGACAAATCGAGCAAATACATAACGGGGGTTAGAAATATGGCATGGGGCAAAGCCACGGGGGCCAGCTAGTAATATTATATGGAAGCTTGTAAATAGTATTAGTTTTGACCATGAAATTAGTCTGAAACATGAAATTAGTCTGAAAGCTTTCCTAAGAATAAATAAATAAATTATAAACGCGAAACCTTGCTTGATGAGTGTATGGATGCCTAAACAATTAAGTAAATGGATTTTAATTAAACTTGACTAGTAATATAAGGTTATACGACTCAGATTAAGACATAGGCTATAATTTATAAAGATACTAGTAGACGCCCGCGGCTTCGCCCACGTAGAGAAGACTTCCCGTTCCCATTGCCCACAAGAACTTATTCCCGGGGTAAAAAGTAGCCTATGAGTTATTCTGATGTAGGGATAAGCTTTATTATTGTAAAATTTCAATCCATTCAGTAAATTTTATGTGAAATAGTAACAAACCTCCATTATTCCCAACTTTCGAGTTTATTATATTAGTAGGATGTAAGTAAAATAAGATACATAAATTGGTCAAAATATTACAATAACTGCTACGATACCTGAAAAAATTCTCGCGTGCGCTGTGAGCCGTATGACTTACACGAATATGACGGACATGTAAATAGTTTTACAGAAAAGTTCTAGACGTAAACTCACTATTACCGTTTATATGATAGGCAATCAAATTTGTTCCAATATAATATTTTCCCGAATGGATACTCCGAATTACTGAATTATTTATGAATTTTTACATACAAAACAACAATCCGACTTGTCCACTCAGAGTATTACTAAGTACTAGAAAACTGTAATTTCACTCGCTTTGTAAGGGAATTGAGATTTCGTTGGATAGGTGACTCAAATTTTCGTTATAAATTTCATAAATTGTAAAAGAGTTCCTGACTGTTTTAAGCATAGATGCCTATCCTATGCTTAAACCAGTTGGGAGCCCTCCCAAGTGCTAACCCGGGATTCTTGAGCATAGACAGATGGTAGGTGTAGCCGTGTGGTATACCGTTAGATGACGACTTCCACACATAAAAAAACTAAGCTTAAACCATTTTTTTCGGTTGAGGAATCTGTTTGTGAAATACTAATTATGCTATAAATTTATATTAACAATTATTTATTTAAATTAGACATACAATTACTATTTCTAATCTTTGTCAAGGTCAAGTGTCCCCCGCTCAGCAATTAAAAGATTGCCTTGAGGTTTAAAGACCTATATGAAAAATATAATTATATATACAAATCGAAAATAAGTAGATTTTACTATTTTTTTAGTAACTAACGGACGCAACTCGGCTTGACCTGCGTATTTCCCGTTCCTGTACGAATACGGGGTAAAAAGTTTTTTAAAGATTAACCGGACCAAACAGACAGATAGAAAGATTGAACAAAATTGAGAAATGATTTTTTTTATATAAGTATCTACAGTATATATATTTAATTGCATTTACTGAAAAACTGTTAATTTTGTATTACAAACAGGCACTTCAATTTTATTTATGTATTTAGATTACATTCTCTTAGTACTAAGTGTCTCTGAGTTGAACTACTCACAGACAGACAGACGACCGAATAGATGTGTCACACGTTTAAGAGTATATTTACTACAAAACTTTAAAAAGTGTATACCATTTAGAATGTTTGATAAACATCGACCTACAAAAACGAGTGCTGCGCGAATGTACGAAAACATGAATGAATTCATAACTGGTCAATGACCATAACCTTTCGTAACCGACCATTGTGTAATATAGTGAAATAATTATAGCTAACTAGCTTAATAATAAAAAAAACACGTTTCATTTGATAAAAATAGAAACAAATAGCAAAATGACGTCACAATATGCTTTTTGTTGTATCAAATATTTCTCAGTTAACTTTTTGTTTGGTGAAATAGTCCAGCTTCTTTGGGAATCCATAAAGATATTGGATTTAAAATAAAATCTATCTATATTTCTTCACGTTGTATCCCTGGCGGAATAGTCAGAGAGGCATCTTGATCCATACACACTACTTTCGCTTCCTGCAGATTCATTAATCGTATCATACACGCACGTCTGCGTATCCAAGTACTTTTGCACTTTCCGTTTTTAAGCAATCTGATCACGTGGTCTTCGTATGTAAGTGTCGGCCTACCCTGACTCCTTCTACCCTCTACTTTCGCACAATAAATATCCTTCGTCAATCATTACACACTCATTCTTAAAATTCTTCCCGCTTTAAAAGAAAATCATTAATCCAATCGTGTTTTGTAATCCATACTATGCCTTCTTCTTCTGTGTCAAAAAATTTACTAACTATCTTCACGCTGTATCCCTGACGAAGCAGTCAGATCGCCAGGCTTCGCGATCCTTGCATACTTCTATCTCTTCCTGCAGATTCATTAATCGCTTTATTCATGCACGTCTGGGTATCCGAGTACCTACTTTTGACCTTTCCGTTACTAAAGACTGGCTACGGCTCCTCCTGCTTGGGGAAATTTATCGTACCTAAAAATAGTCTTTACAGTTTATCAACTACCTCCACATAAATTTTCATCTAAATTGATCCTGCTGTTTGACTGTGAAGAAGTAACAAACATTCACCCATATAATATTAGTACTGATATTTATATACCTATTAACTCACACGATTTGTATAATTCATTTTGACCTTCAGTGTTTCGCGTTTTAATTATTTTATCTTTTGAAAGTTAGCTCACCTCTCGAGTTCTCAAAGTTTCAACTATATTGCAATAACTGGTTGCGAGTTGAGGCAAAAATATTAATAACACGCAAAAAAAATCCAAACTTTCTATACAGTTAAATTAAATTAAACAGTCTGTTTGTAAATCCAAATAAACAGCTTTTAACTAAATTCGTGACTAATATGAAAGTAAATCCAGTACCTACACAAATAAATAAATTTAAAAATAAATTATATCTGTCTGTTTGTTCCAGCTAATCTCTTGAAACGACTAAGCCTATTTTAACGAGACTTACACTAGCAAAAAGCATGTTATAAGAACTGACTTAAGCTACATTTTATCCTTATATTCTCACGGGAATGGTCATTAAGAGGTTGAAACTGCGAGGCATAGACATTTCAATTTTATTTATCTGTACATACATACGTACATATTGTCACACCTTTATCCCCGAAGGGGTAGGCAGAGGCATATTAAACAGCCACATTTCACCGTATGCATTTTTGTCACACGTAACAGGTGGTGGACAGGCGCAGGCTGTGGCGACCTGCTGTTGAAATTTTTTAAGCCGCATTGCCGATGCACGGCCGCAAGCCGATGGCATCAAGGCCATCAACTTGGCTTAACGACTGCCATTTTATTGGCAACCAGGACCAACGGCTTAACGTGCCTTCCGAAGCACGGAAATCTGTAAACATTGTATAAATAACAAAATCGTAACATCAGGTAAATAATCACGCCACCGAGGCATATTGTAGTAACACTATATTAATTAAACATGTTAACACATTGAGGTAAACAATGCGTGAACATATCAAAAAGGCTTACAAATACCGTGTACCCAAACATAACAAGGTACATATTCCCTTCACTTACAACTGGGTGTATTACATAGACTATCATTATTCTAAGCGCTCGTAGCCATTCTGACTCAGTGTTCTGTAAACGATAACTGCATTAAGCAACATACGCTATGACTGGTCTGGATGACCACATTGTGACATTTACATTTGCGAGCGATTCCGTGCTTCGGAAGGAACGTTAAGCCGTTGGTCCCGGTTGCCAGTGATATGGTAGTATGGTAGTCGTTAAGTCAAGCCTTATGGGCACCTTAAAAGATTTCAACAGCAGGTCACAACTTGCGCTTGTCTATTCCAACACGACAATAAACTCAACACCTGTTTACGTGGGACAAAACTGCATACAGTGTAATGTGGGCGTATAGCAAACCTCTGCCAACCCCTTCGGGGATAAAGGCGTGTCAATATGTATATATGTATGTAATCGTAACCGGTGCAAAGGTGCCCATTAAACTTGCTGCATTGCCCTACTGAAAAGCGATGACCAACCTTTGCACCAAATACGACCCAGAGCGTGGAGTCACCTAGCTTATACCTCGCCCCCATTTACTAAGTTCTCCGCGTCAGCACCGTAAAATTCTCTCCACAGCAGATAAATAAAATTGAAGTGTCTATTTATAATTCTGAATGAACAACTTTTCACTAAATGCATATGAACGTATATACTTACACTAGGTAACCCGCACGGCTGCGCCCGTGACATACTTACCATCGACATTTATGATTACTACTCCGCTCTCTAGAGCGTGATGATGTATAGCCTTCCTCGATAAATATTTCAAAAAGATTTTTTAGGCAACATTTCATCCCCGTATTTCCATCGGGAACGAGAACCACGCAGGTAAGACCGCTGGGCATCCAATAGTTTATTATAAATTACGAAGTAGCAATAATCAAAAGTGACTGAAATATTTATTATATTAGAATAGTATCGTATTTTTCTTTTATTTTACTTTTTTTTAAATATATTCTGCTAACAATTCTGCCAATGTCTTAACGTGCCGTGAAAATGCGTGTGCCGATTAATGTATTTATATTAATATATTTAATAACAATAATTAAATATGAAGGCAACTATTTACAACGCTGGAATCGTTGTGATCTTTCTTAAGGTTAGAAAGTGTAATAACGAAGGATATTATCTGGTTTGAAATGTAATAGAGTTGTTGCGTTTTTTATATTCAATGTATTCAAAATTCTGGAATCAGAAAACTGAAATAAACACATTTGAATTCAAGTCAGGATGCGTATATAGTACGGGCAGACAGTTCCACAGCCCAATCATATACACGAAATAATAACACTTCAAAAACTGGTTCAAGTTCAAAGTGTTCATTGTATAACCAGCTGATTTCACCGTGTGAGTTGTGTTATGACGCAAGCAGGTAATGTTGGACATTGAGTGCCTAGCTGCCAAATGTTTGTGCCAACCAATGTGCCATCATTTTGAAAATAGGTACTCGCTAAATACTGTTACTGTCTTTCTTATTCCTTCAAATTATCCTAAGTATAAATGCGAATAACGCTGGTTCAGTTTAGTTTAGTAGAATTTATAAATAAACCTGGGTACTCGTATGTCAGAAGATGCATGAAAGTAAGTTGAATGCTGTAGAGATGCGATCACTTCGAAAATTGTGCGGCGTAACCGTGGCCAACCGAATACGTAATGAAGTGATACTCAATATGGCAGATTTGCATGAAAATGTCAGTGTTATGCTGGCAAAGGGCGTGCTCCATTGGTTTGGATACGTCCAACGAATGAGTGAGGAACTATTGACGAAGAAGATATATTTTGCGAAAGTATAGGGTAGAAGGAGTCAGGGTAGGCCGAGACTTACATATGAAGACCACGTGAGCAGATTGCTCAAAAATGGAAAAGCCAAAAGTTCTCGGATACCCAGACGTGCGTGTATGATGAATCTGCAAGAAGCGAAAAAAGTATGCATGGATCGCGAAGTCTGGTGATCTGTCCTCTCTGACTACCTTGTCAGGGATATAGCGTGAAGATAGTTGACTGAGGAGGCGAGCAAAGCGAGCCGACGAAAGTCTCCGTTTTAAGTCCACTAGTACCGGAAAAATGCTATCGATGTCCGACCGTTCGTCTGTCCAGGTCGCATTTTTCATCGGATTTGCATGCTACTTGGCATGGACAATCCTTGATATAGCCAAAAACTTTTAGCAAGGGTGTTTTACGAACGGAGGGAAAATGGAGGCAGGGGAGGGGAAATGGTCCCGTAGTGGTTGGCAAGAGTGCTCAAAACTAACATGTTAACCATAAAAATTTTTAGCCTTTTTCCTCAATTTACTCCGAAGTCTACGGTTCACAGAACCAGTAGTTAGTTAGTAGTTAGTAGAACTAGTTAGTTTAGTTTAGTTATAAATAAAATATATTAAATAGGAAAGGTTTCTTCAAGCAAAAACAATTCGATTCGTGCATTAAACACTGACCTAAATGGTGACACATCGACTGTTTTCATTTTGCATCCGCACGTACTAAAAAACTGATGACGCCGACATTCCTACGTATAGAGTGCTACCATCATGTAGTCACGCCCTTCTCTTACACTTGGTTGGCAGAGGCAAACTATATAAAACCACTATATTTTCGCACCAAGGATAAAACTTTGTGTGATGAGCATGATATTTTATTCTGTGTCTAGGTGTTATTTATCTATAATATGTATGTATATAGAAATATACAGGGTCGCCAATTTAAAACGGTCAGCATGGGCAACTCTGAAACTATAAGACATAGAAAGATCTCTTCTAAGGAACCATGTCACCGATTTTGATGAAAAGAAAAACTGCAGTCATAGATATAATTTTAAACGCCTTAACGAAATGAATGTTGTACTGATAAAGCGGATGATCAATTCGAACACCTACGAAATTACATTAAATATTATGAAAAACAGTGACTATTATTCATTTTAGATATCATGTTTCATAGTAATATTCACTGCTTAAGATCTACTCAATCGATATTCATTTAAAAATAATGCAAATTTTATTCTTCGATAATTCCGGGTTCGATTCCCGACTCGAGTACAAGTTTTCTTTTAAATATATGAATGCAGTTTTTCTTTTCATCAAAATCGGTGATATGGTTCCTTAGAAGAAATCTTAAAATAAATAATAAATAAATATCCATCACGCCTTATCCCCGAAGGGGTGGCAGAGGCATATTATATGCCCACTTTTCACCGTGTGGATTCCTGTCCCACGTAATAGGTGGTGAGCCCATTGCCGTGTTGAAATAGACAGACGCAGGTTGTGGCTACCTGCTGTTGAAATTTTTAAGCCGCCCATAAGGCCTTCAACCAGGCTTAACGACTGCCATTTTACTGGCAACCGGGACCAACAGCCAACCAGAAGAAATCTTTCTATGTCTTATAGTTTCAGAGTTGCCCATATTATACTGACCGTTTTAAATGGGCCACCCTGTATAAGTATGTTTTGCAGTTATCTGGTTACCATAGAACAAGCTCTGTTTAGGCGTTGTGTGAGTTGTCCCAACGATATTTATTTTTATTATTATATGCTCACATTTTATCAGTGTATTTTGTACCAAAAGTATTCAAATTCAAATTTATTTATTTTTGTAAACATAGGAAATACATGCAAATAAAATATAGTTTTGTGCCTCTATGTTTTGCCTAGGACGGCGTACAAAATATACAAATACAATCTATAAGTAGATATTAAAATTTAAATCTAAATAACAATCCAAAATTAACATAGAAAATTAAAATTACAATCATTATCAAAATTAAAATAAATATTTGTCAGATATTATGTATGATAATATTGAGATCACATCACTATCACAATTTTCTATACTGTGTGATACACATCATAGAAAACTGCCGTAAATGCGATACTTCGCGTATTCTTTTTTTGAAATAATGACAGTATTTTCATAAATACTGTCATTATTTAAAAAACTTGACTTATCGGGAACAACAAATAATGACAGTATTTAAATATTCATAAATTCTGTCATTATTTCAAAAAAAAGAATACGCGAAGTATCGCATTTACGGCAAGAGAAAATGAGATTCGTTGCTGGAGCGTTTTATGAATTTGGAACATTACAACTCTCCAGGCAATGTTGTATGAGACGGCGTGCTGGGGTTATTCGATACTCTTTGATAGGATTTATTTTATCATTGCAAGTGGTAGACTCCCAAGTGGTAGGCAGAGGCAAACTATTCGCTCACATTTCATTAGTGTGTTTTGTACCAAAAGTGTGGTTCTATGGAAATCACATCAGTTTTCTAAACTGTGTGATAAACATAATTTTAAATAAATAAATAAATATCCATCACGCCTTATCCCCGAAGGGGTGGCAGAGGCATATTATATGCCCACTTTTCACCGTGTGGATTCCTGTCCGATTAATAATTTTAATAAATACTCCATATTTACTGTAATAAATAAAGCTGAAAAGTTTGTTTATTTGGTTGAACGCGATAATCTCAGGAACTACTGGTGCGAATAGATAAATTATTTTTGTATTGGGTAGTCCATTTATCGAGGAAGGCTATAGGCTATATAAAATCACGCTACTACCTTGGAGAGCGGAACAGTAGTCGTAAATGTCGACCAATCGGTCAACTTTTTTTGTATTATAGTAGAATTTATAAGCGACTTGATTAAATAGGTGCGACGGGAGTTCGAAGTATGTCACAGGTGATGCCGTGGGGGTCACCTAGTAATAAATAAAGCTGAAGAGTTTGTTTTTTTGAACGCGCTTATCTCAGAAACAACAATATTTTTCAAATTGCACCAGTACGAGTTGAAAAAATATATTTGTGTTGGGTTGTCCATTAATTGAGGAAGGCTATAGGCTATATAATATCTCGCTACTACGCAGGAGAGTGAAGCAGTCGGCACGGGACGGGGAGGGGGGGGGGGGGGGGCAACGGTATTAAATCATGATTATATGAATGCGACGGGCGTGGATTTAAAATATGTCACCGGCGAAACCGCTGGGGTCTACTAGTACTAGATATAAAAACAATCTTTCAGGCCACCTTAGTCGACTACATAAGATTGGCGATTCTTTCCAGGGCAACTGTATACGCTTTCACAACAAGCTTCCCTGTGACCTTAGAGATTTGCCAATAAAAAGAGGATAAAATGAGCTACATAATTTACACATAAGGCGGGCGTGGACTGTCTGCAGTGAGGAGTCGCATTTCTTAACAGATTAAAATTCTCAAAGGGCCTCTGCGTGTTGGACCAGTATGTCCCCATGTAACCCTACCAAAAGACCGGGTATCTTCACAAGGAAAAAAACACCGTGAAAAGAAAAGTTATAATATACGTATGTCTCTTTATTGTACACCAAATTTACAATACAACAATAAGTACGATGTACAATTGGCGGCCTTATCTTGGATTGTAGAATTTTTTCAAGCCCATTAAACTTGACTTATCGGGAACAACGGCTTATCATGCCTTTCGAAGTACGGAAACGCTCGTTAATCAAATTGCTATTTGAGGACTAACCTTTCTTGATACTTGAAAAGGACTAATCCTAGTATACGTCGCTTATAACAAATAAGTGTTTATCAAACACTAGGCACTCGGCAATAATACGCAGGAACGTGTGTTATGACGTAAATCTGGAAAGATCTAAGTCCAATAGTGGACTGCTACAGGTATATTTCATTTCAATTAAATAAATAATTTGGATCATGTTTACACAGAGCCATTTAGCCAAAATTAAACTCAAAATAACTGTGCTAAATATCAAATGTTATCGAATTCGGATTTTATGAGAAGTTTCTTGCTCCCGATTGTGTTATATTTCTGCTGTGATCAGCCCGGTGGTTCAGGATCCTAACATCAAATGTTTGAACTGGTTACTCAACTGTTATATAACCAATAAAGGTTACTGGGTCACTGATGACCACATAATTATGTGTATTGAATGCCAATAGTGATAGAGTAAGTGTGATAGGAATTGATAATATTCATTAAGTATGGTTTCTCAGTGTTTCAAATTAATATCATACATCGAAGCTGGATAAGAGTCGTGTGATAGATACATAATATGATTAGAAACAATTTAGAAAAGCAAATACTATGCTTTATTTTTAAAATATATTTTTTAATGTTGAAATGTTTTCAGTCACGAGCTGGAATCGAACCAGCGTCTTCTGGTTCAACGCACCAGACGCGTTTACCAACTACACCACCGTGACCTGCTCAAAACTGACGAATTACTGCACCTCTATACGTCTTAGTTTAGTCAAATTCATGATTCAAAAAGCGCTCGTGGCCCCGCGGTCTGTGTGTTCGGTAAACGATCACTGAGATACGCAACTTTCACTATGGCTGGTCGTCGGATGGGTGAACACTTTGTGGCATTTACATTTGCGAGCGTTTCCGTGCTTCGGAAGGCACGTTAAGCCGTTGGTCCCGGTTGCCAGTAAAATGGCAGTCGTTAAGCCTGGCATAAATCTTTAAAAAAATTCAACAGCAGGTAGCCACAACCTGCGTCTGTCTATTTCAACACGGCAATGGGCTCACCACCTATTACGTGGGACAGGAATCCACACGGTGAAAAGTGGGCATATAATATGCCTCTGCCACCCCTTCGGGGATAAGGGGTGATCGATATTTATTTATTTTATTTTAGTTTAAGTTCATGATTGAAAAAGATTTCCACTTTAAAAAAATTTGAAAAAAAAAATACTTAATTTGATATTAGATTATTCAATAACGATTTTTTTTGCTTCGGAAGGCACGTTCAGTCGTTGGTCCCAGTTGCCTTGCCAGTGACATGGCAGTCGTTAAGTCTTAAGCCGAGTTGAAGGCCTTACTCGTCTTGAAATTTTCAACAGCACAACCTGTGCCTGTATATTTCAACACGACAATGGGCTCATTACCTATATCAGGTCAAAATTACATAAGGGGAAAAGTTGGCGTATAGTATGGATCTGCCTATCAGGGACAAGGCGAGACTCATACGACACGAATTTTTAGTAGTTTTTTTTCTGCCTCGTCCTACGGGCTTCCGTCCCGTACTGTGGCAAGCTTTTACTTCAGACATTTAAACACTATTCGCAAGAAGAATATCTGGTTAAAATAGTGATATTACATGCCGTGGAGAAGCACACCGAACAAGTATAGAGTCTACAACACGGTCTTAATCCAATGTGCCAATCTTCCAATGTCTTTAATTATTGTCATTCACTTCAGTCAGTCACTTGTTGCCATCTATGTAGACGGCAGATATATTAAAATAAAAAATATGCGTTTGTACCAGAGTACACACGTTATAATTCTTTACGACACATAATTTTTCTACTGTTTATAACTTCACGAAAATTGGGTAGATAAGGCTTACGCATACGTTGATAAAGATGTTTCACTTCAAACCAACATGGCGCGTAATCAAAAACGTGACGATCTTTTTTACAGCTATAAAATTTCTCTCAACGTCGATAAAGAAGATCCTAACATCAATATTCTAAATTCAAAATCTTCATTGTGCTTGGGACTAATCAAAGGTTTGGGGACGTGGAATATGTTTAAAACATTACTATTCCGTGTCGACTCCGTCGCTAATAATAGTACGCATTAAAAACATCTGCAGACTACAGCTTACTACGCGGAGCCTGTGTCGCTTGTTCTAACACGTTGTCGGTATATTATAGACTAACTAGTTGCTTCTCTGGCTCCGCACGGGTGGTGAAAATTTCCCGTTCCCTATTCCCACAAGAACTTGTTCCCGGGATAAAAGTAGCCTATGTGTTTTTCTGATGTGTAACCTATATTATTGTAAAGTTTCATCAAAATCCATTCAGTAGATTTTGCGTGAAAGAGTAACAAACATCCATACTTACAAACTTTCGCGTTTATACTCGTAATATTAGTGGGATTTAACCACGAAAATAAATTAGTGTAATTTCTAAGGTAGTTTTTGAGTTTATTGGGATCTTCATAAATTTTTTTACTGCTTCTATTTTTTAGTTACTTTATGTGATTAAAAACAGAATTAATATTTAGTTTACACTTGTAACCGTAGTAAGTCAGTATGATTTCTACGATCAAAAAATGTATTTTAAGAAATGGATTTGTAACTAAAGTTCATCTTCGAATTTAAATATTTGGAAACTCTGAAAAACACACATCCCCTAATGTTTGTTTCGGAGTTTGGATATTTACTATGTATGTATTTAGAAGTATATAAGTATGTTTATCAGTTTTCCATATACCAAATCTCAATTTAGACTAGACTGTGTTGTGTAAGAATGTTCCAAAGTAATTATTTATTTATTTGAAGTATTTTTTTAAATTTCCGACCATAATTTAACCTAAGCTTATGATTGGTGGATCACCAAATATTTAGTTTGACCCAGAATTCGAACCCGAGACCTCAGCAGTCCTTTACAACACCCAAACATTTTTCTCTTTGTTTCAGAAAAAACATGGTCTAATCATCACAACAATGGCAGACACGAGATATATCTACGAAAACGATAATCGAGATACAAGTATCAAAACCATTCCGTCTACAATACTGGAAAATGAGAACCATTGCATCTTAAATGACAGTGTTGACGAAAATATGAACAAAAATAATACTGAAGTGTCACAAGTATCAAAATTTTATGACGGCAAGAATGTCTTAATTACTGGAGCAACGGGTGAGTTTTTTTTAGAATTATTTTATGGCCTGGCTACTAAGACCTTTTAACCAAATCTTAATTCAAATTTCTTCTTTTCTTCAATCTTCTTTCTTATTACATACCTAAAATGTCCCCCCCCCCTATACGTCTTAGTCAAGACTTCACTAAGACGTCTAAAGTCTTGAATTCTAAAGTCAAGGTGAGGTCTCACCCCAGTATAATAGTGGTTGTTTATACTGAGGTTTTCAGTGGATGTTACGCAGCAATATAGGAAATCGAATTTCACTGCATATAATATCATTGTCTTTCACTAAAGCACGTTAACACAACTTTTATGTCCAATAAACCACCACTACGCACATACAAGATAAATGCACTAGTTTTGGAAAATAATAAGCAGCAAGTGTCCGCTCTCCGCTCTTTTCCCGCGTAGAATCTCAACGGGTGAGTTTCTTGGGTTCCGTACACAGACCAAGGATTTTTTTTGTTTTTTTTATACCACTTCGACAAGCATACGGCCCACCTGATGGAAAGTGGTCACCGTAGTCTATGGTATATGTACCGTATGCATCGTAGTATATTTACATACATACATATTGTCACGCATTTATCCCCGAAGGGGTAGGTCACCCATCCAAAGACCACCTATATATGTGAATGTTGTTTAACGCAGTGATCGTTTACAGATCACTGCGTTAGCGGGGCCACGAGCGCTTCTATGTAGTATATACCCTCTAAAAATCATTCTAGACCCTGTAAAAGTTACTGGCTTTATAGAGACGAAAGTAATTATAATAATAATCACACGAGTCAAGTTAATTTCCCTGGGGCTATCCTTCCGAGGGCTCACCCGGGACTCCCGGCTATAGTATATTATACGTGTATGTATGTAGTTTTTGTCGGTAAGAGTCTGGCAATACCATCCATGAGGATTACCACACGAAAAAAAAGCCTGTAGACGAAAACTGCATACGCCGCCTGTCAGTTGTCTACCATTCGTATATAGTTTTTTTTTGGATTATATGGCCTGGTTACTAAGACCTTTGGGCCATTCGTCTGTAGTAATTATTGTTTAACTATAGATTAGCTACCGTAAACACTACAAACACTACAGTAACTCTAGAATAATTTAGTTAGCAATGTGTGATACTACGTTTTACAACGTGACATAATGTCGACACGTGTTTCTTTTACCCACGAGGCATACCTACTCAAAACTGCTCAACAGCAAATACTTAATCTACATTTATAATATTAAATCTGTCGCCGCAACTGTCGTGATAAACTCAAAAACTACTGTACCGATTTTCATGTTGTTTTCATAAATCGAGGCTGATTTTAGTATATAATTTGTTAAGTTTTTGTATGCTTACATTGTCTAAAATATAACGATATTTGTTAGAGGTGTAGGAAAAATAAGCCGTTTGAGATATAACAATAGTACATTACAATATAAGTACGTTATGGTGGTTATAACGCACGAGGCGGTTTTTCAGCCCGAGCCATATGCGAGGGCGTAACAGAGCCGAGTGAGTTTAACCAATATACGCACGTATATTGTACGACGTTTTTCAACACACTTGGAAGGAAACAGAATAAAAAAACTATTAGAATATAATTTTTCCACCTAAGTAATATGCCCATGTGTTATTTTCACAAGAGAACGAAATTTATTTCTTTATTTATCTATGGAATGGGTGGCAGAGGCATATATATTATATATGCCCACTTTTCACCGTGTGTATTTCTGTCCCACGTAATAGGTGGTGAGCCCATTGCCATGTTGAAATAGACAGTCGCAGGTTGTTACTACCTGCTGTTGAAGTTTTTAAGCCACTCATAAGGCAAGTTGAAGGCCTTATGGACGGCTTAACGGCTGCCATTTTATTGTTAATCGGGACCAACGGCTTACCGTACCTTTGAAGCACGGAGGTGGGGTGGGTCTACAGGGCCGAATAGATTTAATAAAATAAAATGTGTCTATTTTAGATGTTAAATTTGGAAGAAATTTTGAACCTGTTGCCTCTTTGGTGAGGTGGTAACAAAAAGGCTAAAGTCTTATGTGCTAGACACTCCTTAGCAATTAAAGTACTGGTAGTCTCGGAGAACGAAATTACTTGTGTAATGCTATAAAAGTAATAACAACACTCGCCTATTTTTAATTATTGGAAGTTGATTTTTTTGGATATCCAAAATATGAAGCGCGTGCTCCTGCGGACTCAGTGTTCTGTAAAAATTACTGCGTTAAGTAACTTTGGCTATGGCTGGCCACGGATTGGTGACCACTTTGTGGCATTTACATTTGCAAGCGTTTCCGTGCTTCGGAAGGATCGTTAAGCCGTTGGTCCCGGTTGCCAGTAACAGGCAGTCGTTAAGTCAAGTTGAAGGCTTTATGGCCGGTTTGAAAAATTTCAACAGCTGGTAGCCGCAACCTGCATCTGTCTATTTCAACACACACAGGAATACATATGGAGAAAAGTGAGCATATAATATGCCTCTACCACCCTTTCGGGGATAAGACGTGATGCTAATGCTACTATATACTCGTACAGCCTAGTTTTTGTACTACTTAACAAATTATTTTTATTATTAAATACCACTAATCACTGTTAATTTGTAGACAAAACTAAATTATGGTATAAAAATTAACATATATTTGTATATTTTAAGTAATAGAGATTATTTATTATCAAAAATATTGTCATACTGATACAAGACAACCCTTCGCTGATAAAAAGGCAAATAGTGCGGTTCTAGAATATAACTTAACTAGTTATATGGGTTCCTAACGCAACGCGTGTTTTATGAACTGCTTTATGTACTTATATAAAACCGATGAAATCAGATCCACTTTACGAGCAACTGTGTTGAAAAATAATGTAAGGTGTAATTATGTTTCTTAAATAGGTCTGGTTGTGCATAGAGGAGTACTTGTTCCTACACTTAGGTATGGCAGCGAAAGTTGGGTGTGGCAGAAGAAGCATAGAAGTAAAATTAATGCAGGGGAAATGAGAAGTCTGCGTAGTATAGTTGGAGTGAAATTCATGAACAAAGAAAGGAACATTGTGATAAGAGAACATTGCGGTATGGTAGAAGATGTAGTGACTAAGATAGAAAAAGGTATGCTTAGATGGTTCGGACACGTGGAGAGGATAGATGAAAGTAGAATAACGAAACAGATTTATCAGAACAGAGTGAATGGGCAAATTGGTAAGGGGCGACCTCGACGTACATATGTCAATCATATAGAAGACATTTTGGAAAAAGGTCAGGCAAGAGTACCCTTAACCGACGTGTGTGTATGTAAACACTTATGAAAGTGGAAGAAGTGAAAGTTGTATGCCAGTATCGTAGCAAGTGGAAAGCCATAGTCTCTGCCTACCCCGATGGATGACAGTTGTGCCAATATGTATGTATGTAAATAGGTGTATAGAAAAGTCTGCGACGGCATATGTCTATCTTTTAAGCATAGCTTAGGTAGGTACTATAGCATTGAAGGAAACGCACACAGCGAAACTTTATCTTGCGGGCGAAGCGACATCAGCTAGTACAAAAGCAGTTAAATACACAATTTCTTTTTTAAAATAAATATTGTGGGACACTATTCACACAGCGGCATCTAGCCCAAACTAAGCTTTAAGGGATCTAGGCAAATGATAAACATACTTATATATCAATTATACATAGGAAACACCCAAACTCCAAAACTAATATTTGTGGATTACACAAATATTTATTCCGACACGGGAATTCAACCCGGGACGTCAATGCTGCCATCGCATACTCTACCAGTTATGTCACCGAGGCAGTCCATTATGTATATCGAATTACTCAGTTCATTCACTCATTTATTCATGTGCTAAATTTAATTATTAATGTTTTGTTATAATATAACTATCGTGATAGGTTTCCTCGGCAAAGTCTTGGTGGAGAAGCTACTTCGGAGCTGTCCAGGAGTGGAGAATCTGTACCTGTTGGTGCGGCAGAAGAGGGGCAAGGATATTTACACAAGAATAGAAGAAATCTTCGATGACCCAGTAAGTTGAAACTCTTTATTTTTTACTTTATTTTTGAAGCGATAGAGGCCCCGATGACTCCGTTTCCGTGTTCTGTACGATCACTGCCGCTATGGCTGGTCACGGGTGGGTGACCACTTAGTGGCATTTACATTTGCGAGCGTTTCCGTGCTTCGGAAGTCACGGTGAAAGGTTGGCCCCGGTTGCCAGTAACATGGCAGTCGTAAAGCCAAGTTTAAGGCCTTATTGACATGAAAATTTTCAACATACGTTAGCATAGCATAGCTGAAAGTTTTCCATAAATAAATATTGTTTCTCCAATGTCCTATTCTACGTTTAAGAAACCGCAGTCTCAACTCCAGAACTCGTCTGGACCATCGGCCGTTGGTTCTTCACAGAATGCCGAGCCCATAGTCAACACAACGTGCTTACTCGGCGATTTATACCTACTTTACTTGATAAAATCGTTTTGGAGTTCATCTCCGCCAGTGTGGTGAATATTTCCCGTATCTGTTTCCCATAATCAAATACCATAGATTGATGTGATTAACTGATAACGAAGATCTTTAAGCTGAACTATAATACCCCATTTACACTCTCGCGCGAGCCACGGACGAGCTACGAGACGAGCCGCGAGACGAGCCGCGAGCTCAAAAAAAATGTACTATAATACTGTGTTTATACTCGCGGCTCGTCTTACAGCTCGTCTTGTGACTCTCGCGAGAGTGTAAATGAGGTATAGGTCGCGCGGCGAATGATGAGCTCTGTAAGAAAGTGGAAGGGGCATGCGCAGAACTCATAAATTATTAATAGGGTTAACACACGACCGGATTTGGTCCGACCAGACCGCGGATTTGATTTGCCGCCCGACCAAATCTTACCGTTTGTAGAGCAGTCCGGCGGACATAATTATTATTAATTGAGTCCGCCTCGATCCGCATCGGATATGATCAATGTTGCCGTTCTAGTTACTTTGTCGTAAATTTCCCCAGATTTAATTTTATTTTTCTTTTTCATATTTTTTTTCCCAATGATGCCGTCTTATTTAGTTTGTCAAAAATGTCCCCAGTACCGATTTTACCTTTCCCCAAAAATTTACTTCTTCATAAATTTTTCAACAGAAAGAAAAAAGAGCTACGTTACTACATAACGTAGTGTTTATATACTTTATTACAAACTTTTCATTTCCACAAAAGTTCCTAAAAAAAAATAATCTGTCGAGGTCCGGCAGACCAAATCTTTTTTAAGGAACTTTTGTGGAAATGAAAAGTTTCTAATAAAGTATATTATTTTATATGCATTTAGTGAAAAGCTGCAAATTAGAAATAACACACACACATTTCAATTTTACTTATCTATGTAGATAACTGGTATGCATAGTATTCCTCTACATAGAGTAAATAAACACTACGTTATGTATTAACGTAGCTCTTTTTTCTTTCTGGCAAAAAAAATATGAAAAAGTAATTTTTGGGGAATGGTAAAATCGGTACTGGGGACATTTTCGACAAATTAACTATATGGCAACATTAGGAAAAAAAATATGGAAAAGTGTCTATTTGGAGAAAAATTAAATTAAATCTGGGGAAATTTACGACAAAGTAGCTAGAACGACAACATTGATCATATCCGATGCGGGTCGAGGCGGCCTCAATTAATAATAATTATGTCCGCCGGACTGCTGTACACACGGTAAGATTTGGTCGGGTGGCAAATCAAATCCGCGGTCTGGCCGAATCAAATCCGGTCGTGTGTTAGCCCTATTACAGAGACGGTAAGATTTGGTCGGACGGCAAATCAAATCCGCGGTCTGGTCGGATCAAATATGGTCGTGTGTTAACCGTATTAGGTCTAATTGGCGGGGTGACAGGGGGTGAAGGGCGGAAGTGTAGGAGCATGGAGGCAGGAGTGGTCGAAATCCTACACGCACACTAGTGCTCAGCCGCACACTACTCCGCGATATGTCGGCACGTGTTGTCACCAGTCTCGGTACTGTCGCGTACATAAAATATTCTTATCTTTTTGGCAAATCTTTTAATAGCGTATTGAGGTAGTGATGCCCCGAGTAAATTGACTGTCAAATCTAGACAACAAAGAAAAACGGTATATTATGCAAATTGTTTGATGAAATATTTATACCAATTATAAATTTCCGAAAATTTCATGTTAAATACAAAAAAATAAAAATCACGCCTATCTTTCATCGGGATAGGCAGAGACTTCTTCCACTTTTACTTTAATAAGTGTTGTCAGTGTCACACACATTATACGCCTATTTCTACATTAAAATCTTAAAATCTTAATAATATTATAATCGTGATAGTTTGTATGGATGTTTGTTACTCTTTCACGTAAAAACTACTGAATGGATTTTAATGAAACTTTACAATAATATAGCTTATACATCAGAATAACACATAGGCTACTTTTTATCCCGGGAACAATGTCCTGTGGGAAACGGGAACGGGAAAACTTTTTCTACGCGGACGAAATCGCGGGCGTCTACTAGTAATGTTATAAATGCGAAAGTTTGTATGGATGTCTTTTACTCTTTCCCGTAATAACTACTGGATTGATTTTAATGAAACTTTACAATAATATAGCTTATACATCAGAATAACACATAGGCTACTTTTTATCCCGGGTACAAGTACCTGTGGGAAACGGGAACAGGAATACTTCTATACGCGGGTGAAGCCGCGGGCGTCAACTAGTATTATAATAAAAATTGATTTTCTTACTACGATCACTGAAAAAAACCATATAAAATACCCATTATGGTTTAATATTTTCACACAACAAATTTTCAAAACACTTTGAACACACTTGTTGTAAATAATATGTACCTACTTACGTACCTAACGTTATAAAATAAAAAAACATATTTAAAGGTTTAAAGCAGAGTTGTATTAAACTTGATACTTTGTGTAATAATATTGTGCGCGATTATACATGCGCAAACTATCCCCACTAATTTTTGTCAGAGCTCATCATTCGCCGCGCGAGCTGTATCAGAGATTTTCGTATAGGTACTAAGGAACTCTATAAAATGACCTCAGACATTAATTCAAGCTTCAGGTAGTCCTGACCTCGTCAATGTTGTACTTACCAGTAATAATATGTCATTTTTTTCCAAAAATAAAGTTTGAGGTCATGAACAATCATTGCCTCTACAGGTCATATTATTTAAACACTCGTCTTCGAGTTCTGCTAAAAATAAATGTAAGCATGTTTAAACGTTCACGGTCAATACATCTTAAACAGATCTTAACGTACATGAATTTTAGGGTACCGTATCTCTGAAGGAAAACACGGAACTTTTTTAAGATCAATTTGAGTCTATTGGTCAAGACTCCAAGGGGCAGAGTCTACTATTTTCCAATAGAAAGCCGTTCTAGTTCTATTCTATAGGTTCTATTGCGATTAGTCAAAACTAGGTAGTCTACTAAAACTATTATATATTTCACAATCACATGTTTTTAAGTTTTTATACCACTGAGGTGGCACACAAGCGTACGGCCCACCTGATGGAAAGTGGCCACCGTAGCCTATGGACGTTTGCAACACCAGAGGTGCAGCACTCGCGTTGCCGACCCTTTATAAACCTTCTAAGACTTCTCAAGCTGTAGAACAGAGACAAAATAGCTGTTATTAACTATAAAAATATTTATATCGACTACCAAAAATGCAAACTTAAGTAGCTCCTAGCTAATTAAGGTGCTACACGTGTTAATAACATTCTATAGGCCGGCCGTTTTCTATTGGAGCGGATTTGTAATAGCAGACTACAAAAACTGTCATTTATTCTGTAGGCTATCTATTGAGCGACGATTTCTATTCTCTTCTGAATCGATTGAATTAGTAGACTTGGCCCCCAGGAATACTTGGAGATATTGAGTTGAATCTATATACTCAGGTTTATAGTCCCTTAAAGCTGTAAAAAATATCAAAGTTGAAACTTAACATGAAATAAAAGATAGGGCCTTTTATGCTGCAAAAAAAAAATATGTCGTCAGTTTCAAGGGATCAGAAATTATAGAGTATCCTTTTTATATGAATACTTATTCAAGGGTCTTTGAGCTGAACAATAAGGGTTCTCAGTGTACTACGTAGTCCCAAAACAAGACCACAAAAATTAAATAGGTATCCATCGGTTTGAGTAGTTAGATAGATCGGTCTAGAACTATGAAATTTGGCAAGTAATGTCGCCTTATACTACAAGTATGGAGAAAATAAAAACTATACCTACATACATTTGTAATTAAAATATATTATAAGTATTTATTTCATAATAATAATGAATTATTTTATTACAGGCATTTTTCCGATATTATGTTCATTATAAATAAATAATACAGTAGTAGTTATATTTTACAAAATAATATATAAATCTGAAGAGTTTGTTAGTTTATTTGAACGCCCGAATCTCAGAAACTACTGGTTCGATAGGCTATTAAGGGAGCTATAGGCTGTTTTTCATCACGCTAATGCCCTGGAGAGCGGACCTGTAATAAACATGCATAGTTATTTATATATTTCGTTTAAAACTAGTTCTCTATAAAAATAGTTGCAATATAATTGTATATCATTCAAGGCAACGATAACACATTCACCTCATTACTCACTATACGATAGCCATGCATGATGCAGCGTTGTCAGTTTAAATGGTAAATAGATCAAGTTAATCTGGTAATAGTAAATTGAAATAAAAACAGGCCAAGCTAGTTTACTACTTATATTTTATAGATAAGTTTAATTGAGTGAAAAAAGATTGACAAAGAAAATATCAGGGAAACACAGGAGTCAGGGTAGATCGAGACTTACATACAAAGATCACGTAAGAAGATTGCTCAAAAACGGAAAGGTTAAAAGTATTAGGATACTGCTTACACTGTTGATTGATGGCACCTGGTGGAACTACCTACACATCTTGAACAAAAACACTTAGCCTGACTTGTTTCGTCTTACGGCATTTTCAAAGGTTAGCACATATTTAATGTATTTCCGATGTCATTGAGTACAATATGTATACTAGGATACCACCCAAGTAACAACCAATTCAGGCACCGCTCAACTCCTCAATCACTTCAGTAATGTAATACATTAAAAAAAACTGGAGGAGTAAATCTACCCTGCCTTACACCACATGTTAGCCTGTACGGTCTAGAATATGCACTACCCCATTTAACTTTATTGTACAAGAATGCCATACGATGTGATCATGGTAGCCTATGGACGTTTGCAACACTAGTGGTGCGGCACTCGCGCTGCTGAATCTATAAAAACCTTCGAAGACCACTTGTGAAGAACCCCAAACTGTAAACGTTCTGGAAAGCCCAGACAGGGAGTTCATTCCACAATCTAAGCGTACGCGGAACAAATCCCCTATCGAACTGAACTGTATGCGAGCGCTCCAGACGCAATGTCTGGGGATGAATAACTTGTCTATGACGAACAGTGCGATGATACACAGGCCGTTGTACAGTGATAGAACTCGCATAAAGGAGGTGAAATCTCTCTGTTGCGAAGTGGCTCGACATCGCCTGCTATGCTAGTAGAGTAGTTTAAGGCAAACTAAGTTTAGTCGGCCGTTCTCACATAACTCCAAAGAGGACTATAAATTAATTTTTGTAAGCCATACATACGTTTTAAAAGAGCATCCATGAAGTTTCTTGCCAGATTCTTCTCCATGAAGCGTAGGTTGCCCTTGGAACTGGAAACTAGAATTACTCTCATTTTAATTATTGTCATGACTATTCGTAATTGCCTAAAATGGTCTAAATGAATAAAAATCATTTTGATTTTGAGACCATCCTCATAAAACGCCCTTCTACCGAGTCAAAAGGTTGAAGCTGGTATTTAGGTGCACCAGCCCAAAGGTGACAGCAGTACTCCATGAGCGGCTTGCGACTTATAGAGAGACAGTGTTTGCTCCACAGTAAAGTACTGCCGCGCCCTGTTGAGCAAAAATTATATATTTCGAAAGTAAAGTACCTCTAAATTTGTACGGGACCCTCAGTGGGAAAATCTGACTCACACTTGTTCGTTTTTTTTTTACAAATGCAACCTTAACCTTTGTGGTAAGTTACCATGAGGATGCGTAGTGTCATTGCAGGTACTTGAAAATTACAGAATTTAATACTTCCCATTTAAGGTCGAAATTATTATAAATTGTGATGAATATTAATGGCTTAAGGTTTGTTGGTATCTTTTCTTTTAATTTTAAGGAAGTGTTTTGTTATGAATGTCATTCACCATCCTTGTAGTAATTATAAAAAATGCAATTATATTAAAGCCTAGCTTTGCCACAGCCTGCGCCTGTCCATTTCAATACGGTTCTGTGCACACCACCAGGGACAAAAATGCATACGGTGAAATGTGGGCGTATAGTGTGCCTCTGCCTACCCCTTCGTGGATAAAGGTGTGACTATCATGTCTCGATAAAATCAATACAATAATCCTTCGACAAACCACCTTGACCGCTATTAAGTATTTGTTTCTACGTTCGATAAAAATATCTATAAATATTGATCAAAGGATGCGTTGCCCTTCTCATAATACATGATAAATATAAAAATCAATACTAGTTTTTTTTTGGTTTGTTTATTTATTGATTCACGTCCAATATGAATGCCAGAAAAAATTGTAGAAGCGTTCGTGGTCCCGCAGACTCAGTGTTCTGTAAACGATCACTACGTGCAACTTTCACTATGGCTGGTCACGGATGGGTGACCACTTTGTGGCATTTATATTTTCAAGCGTTTCCATGCTTCGGAAGACACGTTAAGCCGTTGGTCCCGGTTGCCAGTAACTGGCAGTCGTTAAGTCAAGTTGAAGGCCTTATGGGCGGCTTGCAAATTTTTAACAGCAGGTAGCCACTACATGTGTCTGTCTATTTCAACAAGGCAATGGGCTCACCACCTGTTACGTGGGACAGGAATCCACACGGTGAAAAGTGGGCATCTAATATGCCTCTGCCACCCCTTCGGGGATAAGGAGTGATGGATATTATTTTTTTTTTTCATTTTTTTTTATTCCAGGTCTTCAGCCGGTTAAAAGATGAAGTGCCAAAGTTTCGTCACAAGATTGTGGTGGTGCCAGCAGACTGCGAAGCCGCCGGTCTTGGCCTCACTCTCAACGATAGAAAAATGTTGACTGAAAAGGTATGTTATAAATCTATACTAATATATAAAGCTGAAGAGTTTGTTTGTCTGTTTGTTGTTTTTTTTTATATTTACCACTGAGGTGGCAGACAAGCTTACGGCCCACCTGATGTAAAGTGGTCAGCGTAGCCTATGGACGTTTGCAACACCAGAGGTGCAGCACTCGCGCTGCCGACCTACTTTTTACTGATATAATAATATAATATAATAATAATATTGTGGGACACTTTTCACACATCGCCATTTAGCCCAAAGAAAGCTAATATTAGCTTGTGTTATGGTATCTAGATACAGTTGTCTAGATACCATAACACACAATAAACATACTTATATATTTCTAAATACATACATATTATAGATAAATAACACCCAGACACAGAATAAACTATAGTGCTCATCACACAAAGTTTTATCCTGGGTGGGAATCGAACCCACCACCTCTTGCGTCGCAGTCGGATGCACTCCCACCGCGCCACAGAGGCAGTCAAATATCAATTAAAACTGATAAACCTTATAAGACCCCTTTTGAAGAACTCCATACTGTAGACGTATGATTGTCTGTTTGGATGAACACGCGTTGGTGATTCTCAGGAACTACTGGTTCAAATTGAATAAATATTTTTGTGTTAGATAGGCCATTTATTGAGGAAAGCTATATATCATCACGCATCGGATGAGTGATTACTTTGTAGCATATCTATTCCCAAGCGTTTCCGTGCTTCGGAAGGGACGTTAAGCCGTTGGTCCCGGTTGTCAGTAACAGTGGTTAAGTCAAGTTGGATTTGATTGGATTTCGAAGTATGCCACAGGCCAAGGTGCGGGGGCACAGCCATACTTGATATTCGGGGCGAGTTTATTTTGAATACTTGATATTAAAGGCGAATTGTGTACGGTAAAGACCGTTAGAGCTTTTTACTTTCACCATACGCTTTTCTGCCATTAACCTCTTACAGTGGACTTACCGAGCGGTTTAAAAAAATGAAGAAAATGGGTCAAAAAGAATGAGGGAATGGGTAGGCAGAGGCATTGTAACATTTAACCGGTTACAGTTTATTCTACATTTTGCCACTTTATCTGACTGCTAAGAGCAAGTGTCGTTTGACATTTAGTATTTGGCATTGTTGATGAAGTAATATAATTAGACAAAACCATGGAGTGTAATGGTTGATAAGTAGCTTAAATTAACTTGACTTTATAACTTTTTTTACATCAGTATCTGTTTCATTAAGAAAATTTGCAAAAGTATTATGCCAATGTACGTATGGAAGTTTGGTGCCAATTCTTGAACATGACGCACTTTGTTGCCGTATTTTATTTTCCAAAACTAGTGTATAATTCGTGGTTCACTGCTTTACTTGGGCCTGGACCAGGACCTAGGACTGAGGACTTGGCATCGATCGAATCAGCGCTGTGGTCATACCCAGCATCGTGCTGAGCCGAGGCCTTTTAGGCTTCTTTATATAATTAAGTGTTTTTATGTATTTATGAAAAATGCCTAATAAATGTGTTTTCTTACTTTCTTTCTTTCTTTCATCGACAAAGGACTAGACATGACTAAAACTAAATAATTTGAATATATTATTACTGAAGAAAAGGCTGTATGGACTAAGTTACCTTTGCATGCCCAAGATAGGCGAAGGTTATAAAACTAAAAAGTCTTATAAGAGGTTAATATAGCAAGTTGAGAGCGATTGCTGTCAGACCTCCAAGGCACCATCATCGCTTCTTCGTCAGTTAGTCAGCTGGTACACCGTTAGCTGGTAAAGTCGCTTGGGTGCCGGAGTTTTTTGTGGAATCTTACTCTCACATCTAAATTATTTTTCATCTTTGCCAGGTCAATATAATATTTCATTCAGCGGCAACGGTTAAGTTTGACGAACACCTAAGAGCTGCACTAGAGACTAATGTAAGAGCCCCGCTTCACCTCCTAAGACTCGCTCGAGACATGAAGAAACTGGATGTAAGTACTGACAAATTTATTTTTATTTTCATACTAGCGGATGTTGTTAAGCGACGAGATTAAATAGGTAAGAAGGGAGTTTGAAGTATGTCACGAGCGAAGCTCTTTAGTTAGTTAGTCTTTAATAATATCTAAAGCTGAAGAGTTTGTTTGTTTAGTTGAGTATGTTAAGCTCAGGAACTATTAGTTCTAATTCAAAAAAATATGTATAAAAGGTATAAATTTAAATATTCATTTGTGTTGAGTAGCCCATTAATCGAGGAAGACTATAGGATAGGGTATATATCATCACGCTACTATTTAGTGGAGCGGAGTAGTAATCATAAATGTCCACAAATCGAAATCGAATAAATATGGGTTTATAGAATATTTTTAAATTTATAAACGACTAGCTGGTCGTAGCAGTTTCGCTCGCGTGGTTTTCCTATTCGAGATTTTGTACGGAACCCTAAACTTTTTGAACATCCAATATAGCCTATGTTACTCACGAAGAATGTAGCGTTCTAATGGTGAAAGAATTTTTAAATTCGGCCCTATAGTTTCTGAGCCTATTCGTTACAAACAAACTTTCAATCTTTCCTCTTTATAATATTAGTAAAGGCGAGACGAAATAGGCGCTAATGATTTCGAAGTATGTTACGGGCGAAGCCGCTAGGTCAGCTTGTTGTTATAATAAAAATATAATAACATTATTTCAGAATTTTTACACGTTTAAGTACATAAGTTGACGCAATTTAGCGTTTTCCTTAAAAGCTCCCAGACGTCTCACGCCCCCAACATATATCGTTTTAATTAAGTTAATATATACAAAAACTTAACAAATTATACAAAAAAACCTTCCAAATGAATCACTCTAACACTTAAAAAAATCTGCATCACAATTCGTTGCATAGTTTTAAAGATCTAAGCATACATAGGGACAGACAGCGAAAAACTACTTTGTTTTATAATAATACTAGTTGACGCCCGCGGCTTCGCCCGCGTAGTGAAGTTTTCCCCTTCCCGTTTTCTACAGGAACTTGTTCCCGGGATAAAAAGTAGCCTGTGTTATTCTGATGTATAAGCTATATTGTTGTAAAGTTTCATTGAAATCCGTTCAGTAGTTTTTACGTGAAAGAGTAACAAACATCCATACAAACTTTCACATTTATAATATTATTAAGATGTAGTGATGTACATTAGGTAAAGGTACTCTGAGTTCCAAACTAGGTAGAAACCTGTATATTGGACTTGAAGGAAATTTTTGGAAACTTGCACCGGAACTGGAAACGTGTGTGAGTGAGTGTTGTATGTAAGTGTGAGTTTATGAATGAATCTATACTAATATTATAAAGCTAAAGAGTTTGTTTGTTTGGTTGAACGCGCTAATCTCTGGGACTACAGGTTCAATTTGCAAAATTCTTTTTGTGTTGAATAGTCCATTTATCGAGGAAGGCTATAGGCTATATAGCATCACGCTACGATCAATAGGTGCGGAACAGCAATGATAAATGTGGCAAAATCGGGGACAAAATATTCCTTTTGATAGTTTCCGTTGCGACCGTTGCGTAAACGATTAAAGTTACGCAAAAACTATGTATTACATAATTATTTCCCTTTAAAAGTTCTAAAATAAAGTCCACGACAGCATATGTCTATCTTTTAAGGTTAACTTATTATAATCATTTTATTGTGAAAAAAATTGTACTTAAAATGACAAGTGAAAAATATGGCCGATGATTTGCGATTTACGCATGCGCGACGTCGCGGCTGGCCAATAGCGAGCGAGCTCTGCGAAGCCCTCGCGTCTCCCGTGTAACTATACTAATAATAATATAAAGTTAAATATACTACTTTGTGTTGGATAGCGCATTTATCGTGGAAGTCTATAGGCTATATCATCACGCTACTATCCTGAAGAGCAGGGCAGTATCAACAAATCGGGCAAATATTCATACACAATTGTAAAAGTAGAAAATAAACGACGGTATTAAAGGATTAAATGGGAGCGACGGGGTTAAAGGCGTTTTTTTTATTTTTTCCTGTGGAAATTCTCATGGATGCTATGCCGGACTCTTACCGACTAAAACCACACGTATCCCTTCCATCTGTCTATAGCCGGAAGTCCCGGGTGTGCCCTCGGAAGGATAGCCCCAGGGCAAGGGGATAAAGGCGTGACTGATAAAAGGCTATCTCATCACGCTACTACCCTGAGGAGCGGTGCAGTAATCAACAAATCGGACAAAGATTCCATTATTGTAAAAGAAATGAACTAAAAAAATAACTATCTTCACGCTGTATACCTAACGGGTAGTCAGAGAGGACAGATCGCCAGGCTTCGCGATCCAAAGTAATTAACGACAGGATTAAATGGGCGCGACGGGAATAAAGGCGTGACTGATAAAAGGCTATATAATCACGCTACTACCCTGAAGAGCGGAGCAGTAATCAACAAATCGGGCAAATATTCATACTTGATTGTTAAAGTAATAACCGACGGGATGAAATCGCAGCGAGACGGGAATAAAGGCCGAACTGATAAAAGACTATATAATCACGCTACTACCCTGAAGAGCGGAGCAGTAATCAACAAATCTGGCAAATATTCATGCATTATTGTAAAAGTAATAAACGACGGGATTGAATGGGAGTGATGGGAATAAAGGCGTGACTGATAAACTGACGGGAGTTCGAAGTTTGTCAACTAGTTTTAATATATTGTTGATAACCCTGGTTCTGGTTTCCAGGTGCTGATGCACATCTCAACAGCGTACTCCAACTCACACTTAGGAGACATAGAAGAGCAGTTCTACCCATGCGACGCAGACTGCGAGCAACTCCACCAGATGATTGACAAACTCACAGACAAGCAGATCAATGATATATTACCTACGTAAGTATAACTTAGTAGCTGTATAATTTCGTGGCCCCGCTGACTTCACTCATCCGTGACCAACCATAGCGATAGTTGCTTAACGCAGTTATTATTTACAGAACACTGAGTCCGCAGGACCACGAGTGCTTCAACAATAAACATAATTGTAGAAGAAATTTCGGATGATGAATACATGCAAAAACACATAGAAAAAGAAGATTAATTCTGACTTAAATTTGAAGCGCTCGTGGCTGACTCAGTGTTCTGTAAACGATCACTGCGTTAAGCAACATTCGCTATAGTTAGTCTTTGGATGGGTGACCACTTAGTGGTATTTACATTTGCGAGCGTTTCCGTGTTTCGGAAGGCACGTAAAGCCGTTGGTCCCGGTTGCCAGTAAAATGCCAGTCCTTAAGCCTGGTTGAAGTACTTATGGTCGGCTTGAAAATTTCAAAAGTAGGTCGCCACAGCCTGCACCTGTTACGTGGGACAAAAATGCATACGGTGAAATGTAGGCGTATAATATGCCTCTGCCAACCCCTTTGTGGATAAAGGCGTGACATTGTGTGTGTATGTATGTATGTATGTATGTTATGTTTAGCTCGCCAAAATAGTGATCTGCCTAAAGCGGGTTGCAGACCTATAAATTATATTTTTAAACATTTTTTTTTATTATACTAAGCATTTTTTATACCACTGAGGTGGCAGACAAGCGTACCTGATGGAAAGTGGTCACCGTAGCCTATGGACGTTTACACCACTAAAGGTGCTACGTGAGCTAACTAAAGTATGCGAATCTAAGTTAGTTAATGCCGATTCGCAGCTACACGAGCTAAGCTAAGCCCATCCCGTCTGCCCCGCAATGAATGTGTTGACATATCCAAGGCCTAGAATGTCTTTTTTTTATTTACATACATACATATGGTCACGCCTTTATCCCCGGGTAGGCAGACGCATACTATATACCCACATTTTACCGTATGCATTTATGTCCCCACAAACAGGTTCTGAGCCCATTGCAGTGTTGAAAATTGTTAAAAGAACCGACAAAATATGTCAATCTTTATTATTTCATAAAATGTTGCTATATGTATTTCGTAACAATCTACCATTACCGTTACTCTCGTTATTTACTGTTTCAGCGTATTAGGACAATGGCCAAATACGTACACGTTTACAAAAGCTTTAGCAGAGAAGGAACTACGTGCCAACGCTGGAACTATGCCGATAGGAATATTCAGACCTGCTGTAGGTAAGTCACAACCTTTAAGAACACTATTATAGACTAAACTAGCGGCACGCTATGATGGCCGTTTTGACGTTTGTCCACTCATGAAGTTTCGTATTTATTTTTATTACATTTAATTTATAGAAATATGTGAATAGTCGACCACATTAGAAGGTATTTATACTACGCTAGAAAACAGAGTTCTTATATAAAACAAGTAAAATATCGTGACTATTGTAATATGTCAAAACGGCCACGTGCCGCTAGTATAGTAAGACCACACTCAGGCGCATAGCGGGGGTGAAGAAATCGCAAGAGGAAGACCATACACTTTCCTGCCTGCCGTCAAAAACTGGGCGCGGAATTCAATCGGGTGAGTAGCGGACCAGAACAGATTTTTTAAGTGTGTATTTCTCACCATTTAAACCCCAGGGATTTCATGCCGTCACACTGAAAAATCCACGGCCCCTACGCAGGTAGGTAGATACTAACAGCTCCAGGTACACTGAATAATTTCTCGGAAGGGTTTCACGTCGAGGGTGTCACAGAATTCGCCACAGACTTTGGCTACCACCGTTACCTGGCCTCAGGGATCGACTGTTATATCGCTTCTAAAAATAAAAAAGATGAAAAAATTATCTCTATTTTGCATAGACCATTTTAACGGCGCCAAAATGCCAAAAATGTCATATATTATACTATTTAAAATATTTAAAGTTACCACCGGTTCGGAACGAGCACATGAGAAGAACCGGCAAGAAACTTAGGCTTTTTTTTTTGATGGCCTATTTACAATTTAATATTATTTCGCTTTGCCAGATGATCATTTCCAGGCTTCCCAGTCCTGCAAATAGTCTTTAACAGAGTAATAACATTTTTCACAAAGGTTTTTTTTAATAACTTTTTAATTTTATTCAACGGTAAGTTTCTCAGGCCACAGGGAAGCTTGTTGTAAAAGCGTATCTTTGGGGGTTGCTTCGAGACTAGTGTCCCAGACCACTCCTGTGTACCAGTACCTATCTACAACAATGATCAAAACCAGAAAGATCAGGCCCCTAATAATTTTTATTTCAAATTCCAGTTGTATCTTCTGCAAAGGAGCCACTGAAAGGCTGGTTGGATAATATGTATGGACCAACGGGAGTCGCAGTTGGCAGTGGTAAGTACCTACCATCTCAATCTATGAAATCAGCCCACCGCATAACTGCTGGAAGTAGACCTCTCTCAATCATTCAAGAGGGTGATTGTCCTAATTGTATCACGCTAGCCAGAAGGGTAGACATCTATTTGGAACTTATTTATCTTTTTATTTATCTATCAAGCCTTATCCCCAAGGGCTGGCAGAGGCATACATATTGTATCTCCATTTTCACCATGTGTATTCCTGTCCCACGTGATATGTGGTGAGCCCATTGCCGTGTTGTAATAGACAGACGCAGGTTGTGGCTACCTGCTGTAGAAAATTTTCAAGCCGCCCATAAGGCCTTTAACTTGACTTAACGACTGCCATGTTACTGGCAACCGGGACCAACGGCTTAACGTGCCTTCCGAAGCACGGGTAGCTCGCAAATGTAAATGCCACAAAGTGGTCACCCATCTGAGAACCAGCCATAGTGAAAGTTGCGTAACTCAGTGATCGTTTACAGAACACAGAGTCCACGAGGCCACGATCGCTTCATGGAACAGTTATTTGGAACTCTTGGGAATAAACTGTTATAGCTATATGGCTGAGGTGTGAGATGCCAAAAGAGCCACGAAACTGCATTTTGATTGTTCGTACCTAGGTCACGCCAATTTTCAGCGCGTTTTGCTCCTACTAAGGTCACGTCGCTCATGAGCGCGATTAGTTTGGCTCTGGAAAGGTCACGTCGATCAAAAACGCGTTTAGTTTGATTCTGCCAAGGTCATGTTGATCCAAATTACTACAATTAACGTGTTATTTAGCACGATGTACATCCGTGATCATGGCGCTTGCAACAGTGCCGGAATATCGTATAGGTACTTCATTGAAATAATACATGGTAAATATCCCGTTGTAATTGTAATGACCATGTAAGTTTAAAATCATATCGTGTTGATAAACAAGTTTGATTTACTCTATCAAGGCTACGTCAATCGGGAGCGCATTTTGTTTGGCTATACCAAGGTCACATTGATCGTGAACGCATTTTGTTTGGATCTACCAAGGTCACACCTTTCGTGACCGCGTCTTAACCTAAGTTTATTATTATCTCATGGTTGATACAATATTATTTTGTATTCCCAGCCACTGGTATCCTAAGGACACTCCAGTGTGATGAGCGGGTATCAGCAGACATAGTCCCAGTTGACTCGGTCGTCAACTGCCTGATGGTCGCAGCTTGCCATGTGCATAACGCTTACAAAGGATCGTAAGTACTATTAATTTTTCCATTAAATTATACCCTTAAGAGATTGCAATTAACAAGAAAGTAGGTTTTTTTCGTTTTTTTTTACATAGCTACATATTGTCATGCATTTATAGTAGGCAGAGGCATAGGTACTTATCGCCTACGTTTCACCATGGGTATTCCTGTCCCACGTAATAGGTGGTGAGCCCACTGCTGTTTTGAAAAAGACAGACGCAGGTTGTGTCCAGCCGCTGTTGAAATTATTGACGCCGCTGATGTCTTAATGACTGCCTTGTTACTGGCAACCGGGACCAACGGCTTAACGTGCCTTCAGAAACGCTCGCAAATGTAAATGCCACATAGCGGATACCCACCCGTGACCATAGTCATAGTTGTTTAACGCAGTGATAGTTTACAGAACAATGAGACCTCGGAGCCACGAGCGCTTCATTTATCTATCTAAATCTATCTATCTACACGCTGTATCCCTAACGGGGTAGTAAGAGAGGACAAAACGCCAGGCTTCGCGATCCATGCATACTTCTTTCACTTCTTCAACATTCATCAATCGCTTCATACACGCACGTCTGGGTATCCGAGTACTTTTGACTTTTCCGTTTTTGAGCAATCTGCTCACGTGGTCTTCATATGTAAGTATCGGCCTACCCTGACTCCTTCTACCCTCTACAAAATAAATTGCAATTAAATAATTATATTAACTATGCTTTTGATTCCACAGCTGTCCACCAGAGGAACCTCCTATCTTCAACTACGTTAGTTCTGTCGAGAACAGGATCACGTGGGGAGACTTCATGTCACAAAACGTGGCCAGACTTAATAAATACCCGTTTTCTGACGCTGTTTGGTAAATAGACTTGACATTTATTTTATTAAAGAGAAAAAAGACAACTGGGTTCATGGTCGGGATTGAACCCGTGAACTTTGTCTAACCAGGGCAATGTTCTAACCACTGAACTACTCGAACTGTTTCGAAATAAGTTGAAATTCTTCACTGTATTTTAATCGTTAGAGAGAATGAATAATTTATGTGGTAATAAGTGTGATTATCAGTTATCTGGATCCCATAGCACAAGCTTATAAAGCTTACTTTGGGCTAGATTGCACTGTGTGAAAAGTGTCCCACAATGTTTGTTTATTATTTATTTTTCCATAAATAATCCGATTATTATAAATTCTCAAAGTACCTAAATGAATTTTTTCCTGTTTTCGCTAAGCTGCAACAACATTTATTTTATTATAAATTTATCGGCACATCGTAAAGTAATAAAGCATTTTTTAGAGTGACAGTGGAATCACTGTGACATTTATAAGTAAAATTGTAAATAGCAGAATTGACCCTTGACCTTAGGAGTGGTAAAGGTTTGTATGTAAGTAAAAGTTGGTTAAATTTTCCTTTCTGCTCACCTGTACCGCTCAATAGTGACGTCATAGAGTGATTTCCTGACGAAGTACTAGCCTTGTAGACTATTCATAGTAATCGTGCTGGGATAATTCACAGGACTTATTTGGTTCAGGAGTCTTTTTTTAATGTGTTGAAATCCTCTTAGGTATAGTATTCCGGCCTCGAACCGAATCCCTATCTGTCTGTCTAGCGCAAGGCGCCAAGTGTAACTCCTCAGAAAGATGTCTCAGGGTCTCCCGACAGACTAGCTACCAATACGGCCTCGCTCTAATGGTTCGGGTATTGTCCCGCTTTTTTTGGGGTTGGTTCGGGGTTTATTCTGCTTATTTAGATGAAGTAATGCGTGAAATTTTTAAATTCACGCTCTGCTGTCTTGGGGTTACTTCTGTAAGAACGGCAAAGAAGTCTTGGGCAAAGACAAAAGACTGTATACTATTACTCATGTTACAGGTTTATCTCATTACAACTCACCAAGTCTGCGTTACTGAACAACATCTATATAGTTTTTCTTCATCTGATACCAGCTGTGTTAGTAGATGGACTAGCTGTCTGCCTGGGGAAAAAGCCAAAGTAAGTATTGTATTTTTTTACCACTAAACTACGTAGTAATCACCTTAGTTTCAAGGTCCCGCACACTTTAAAAGCATCATCACCCTTTAAAAATCTCATCACGCGCACTCTTTAAAAAATCTCATCACTCTTCGTGACTACGCAGCTAAATGTGCCATATTTTACAAACAAACTGTTCTGACCACTAACTAAGGTATGAGACGCGGTAAAAAGTGCGTAAGTGCGTTGTGATTGACCCTACCAAGGTCACGTCAATCATGAGCGCGTTGTGATTGGCGCTACCAAGGTCACGTCGATCGTAAGCGTAGTTTGATTGACCCTGCCAAAGTCATGTTGATCGTAAGTGTGTTTTGATTGGCCGTACTAAGGTCAAGTCGATCGTAAACGCTTTGTAATAGTCGCTTTTAAGGTCATGTAAATCAAGAGCGTGATTTCTTATACGGTTTCGTATCGACAAAAGTACCCAGGTACTTTTCTTTTTTATTTTCACGCAAAGAATGCTATTAGGTACCATACCCTCGGTTGGGGAGATGGGTTGCGTGTTTGGAACTGCTGGTTTTACAGTCTACCCACTACTTACGGCAGTTTACCTCAGCAGGGGTAGGTAGATAGGAACCGAGAGAAAAAATAAACATACAGTTGACAACTTCTAAATATTCCATTTTCCAGGATGTTAAAAGTATATAAGAAGATTCATAAGTTCTCATCAGTGCTGTCTTACTTCTGCACAAGAGAGATTCTATTCCACAACGACAAGACGCAGGAGCTTTGGGAGAAGACTTCAGATATTGATAAAAAGGTTTGAGAATTTAACTAAAATGATTACTTTTTTATTTTTATGATCAGGTTGAATATTATATTTCCATGTCTTTCATTCTTCTAATTATTTAACTAATCTTAGTCCGATTAAATCTTGCTCTAGTAATGTAGTCAAAGAGTTGCTGTAGATTCTGTGCAGTTTGTAAAATAATAATGAAACCTGAGTTTCACTGATTCATATTCCGTTCATTACAGACACTATAAATCGCACGCTGTCGAATCTTTTGTCAACCATTTTTGTTTATATAAATATAAAACAAATTGTGCAAGTAGTTTTAGAAAATAATATAGGTTATTAAAAAGGTGTTCTATAGGGTTGCCTGTTAATAGTACGGATAACTAAATTTACAGTCAATATCAAAATTATTTTCCGAAGCAGAAACAGTAAGAAACTATAATAATTAAAATTATAAGAGAGGTAATATGATTGTTTTAGTTATACCCCTTCAGTATGGCAGAGATCGATTGGAACGATTACTTTGACGAGTACCTTGCCGGTATCAGACGATATTTGTTCAAGGAAAGCGATGACACGTTACCACAAGCCAGAATTAAATGGAAAAGGTAATATACATTTACTATAAAAGAATACTTGCAACATCACTTATCATTTGTTACCCCTTACTTTGGCGTCTTCCAAGAGCATGCGATAAAATGAGCTAAATACTCATAATATTGAAACCTTCCCTAATTTGTGGTATACTTAACCCCGTAAGAAAATTTTTTCCTAGTACCTACACTCTACAGAGGGTATATAAGAGATTGTTTCAACTTTCCGTAGAATTTTAGAAGTAACGCGACTAGTTTCATCTACAATGTAGTTATAATTTTTGCCTAAGATTCCATATCATTTTGAACATAATACTAAGAAGTACCCTTGCCAACCTCGAAGTGTCTATCATCGGACGGGGCACAAATCCAGGTAGGGTATGGAAATATCTGCTAAAACCTAAGATAAAGAACAAAACTATGCTAATATATAAAGCTGAAAAGTTTTGTTTGTTTGTTAGGTTGAAAGCGCTAATCTCAAGAACTACTGGTCCGAATTGAAAAAATCTTTTCGTGTTAGATAGTCCATTTATCGAGGAAGTTTATGGGCTAAATATCATCACGTTACTACCCAGGAGAGCGGCGCAGTAATCATAAAAGTCAACAAATCAAACGACAGGAATAACTAGTTGCGACGAAAGTTTATAACACGGGCGAAGCTGTGGAGATCAGCTAGTAACAATATAAAGCAGCTCTTTTCATATTACATTAAATTTTTTTCGATATATAAACTATCTTCACGCTATATCCCTGTCCTCTCTGATACCCGTCAGAGAGGACAGATCGCCAGGCTTCGCGATCCATGCATACTTCTTTCGCTTCTTCGAGATTCATCAATCGCTTTATACACGCACGTCTGGGTATCCGAGTAATTTTCACCTTTCCGTTTTTGAGCAATCTGCTCACGTGGTCTTCATATGTAAGTGACGGCCTACCCTGACTCCTTCTACCCTCTACTTTTGAACAATATATATTCTTCGTCAATCGTTCTTCACTCATTCGTTGGACGTGTCCAAACCAACGGAGCACGTCCTTTTCCAGCTTAACGCTGACACTTTTATTCAAACCTGCCATATTGTGTATCACTTCGTTACGTACTCGGTCGGCCAAAGTTACGCCGCACAATTTTAGAAGTGATCGCATCACCACAGCATTCAATTTACTTTCATTCATCTGCTGACATACCCAGGTTTCACTACCGTAAAGCAAAGTTGGCACTAGCACTGCGTTATGAATCGCCATTCGTGCTTCTTTTACGATGCTTTGTCGCTTTACTAACTGGGACAAAACACCGTTAAGTTTGTTTCCGGCAGCTACTCGCTGTTCTACTCGTACATCCGAATCACATCTTCCATCCGCGCTAAACATACTTCCTAAATACACAATTTCATTCACTTGCTCTAGACGTTTCTGGTTTACCCTAATCTCGCAATTAGTTCTTACGTCACCTCTTTCAAATACTAGAACTAGTTTTACTTGCATTTAAGCGAAGACCCTTACTTTCACACTCCTCTTTCATATTAGTGACTAATGCCTGAAGGTCGGCTTCTGATGAGGCCATGAGCACCGCATCATCAGCGTACAGCAGACAGTTTACTGTAAAGTCACCCAAATTCACACCCATATTAAAATCTTTCAACTTCTGCAGGCAACTGTCCAGATACACTATGAACAGCCAAGCGGACATGACACATCCCTGTTTGACGCCTGGACAGGCATCAAAAAGAGGTGACATATCCCCCCCCTACTCGCACGCAAGCCTTACAGTCCCTATAAAGCGACTGTATTGCCCGCAGTAGCGAGCCGTCCACACCATATCTGGACAGCAAGTCCCACAGCGTTTCTCTCACAACGTTATCAAATGCTTTCTCTAGATCCACAAAAGCGCAGAAAACCTTCTGGCTAACAGCCAGAAACGTTTCCGCGATCATGCGGAGAGAAAACACTTGATCCATGCAACCTCTTCCACGTTGGAATCCGCATAGAGCCTCCCATAAATAAATTTCAGACTTTTCTTGCATTCGTGCCGTTATAACCTTTGCATATACCTTACTAGCTAAGTTGACCAAGCTAATCGCCCTGTAACTGGAGCAGTTTAGGCGCGAGCCTTTTCCTTTGTAAATAGGTACTACAACTGCTACTCGCCAGTCATCTGGGACCTCACCCGTCCGCCAGCACAAGTTGCATAACAGACATAGTGTGTCCCAGACACGCGACCCACCGTACTTGATCATCTCAGCAGTACTCGTAACTCTGTCTTTTCCCGCAGCCTTACCACATTTCATACTTCTTATCGCTTGTTCTATTTCTTTCATACTAATGACTTCAATGACATCGGGATCCGGAGCATCGAAGTGAGCTCCACTTCCCGATGCGGCATCTCTGTCTTTTCTTGCATACATCTTTCCATAATATTCACTCCATCTCTGCAGGACGTCAGTTTGGTCTGTTAGGACATTGTTAACACTAAGCACTTTATTCATACTGCAGATTGCCGAACAACTAGGGTCTTGCCTACCTCTTTCCAGAAGAGCTTGACATTATCCCGGAAATTGGACGACAACCTTTCATCCGCTTTCATTCTGCACCTCTCACGAGCTTCTTCTATCAGTGTCTTCGTGTTAACTTTCTGCATCTTGTATCTCTCTTTCATATTAAAATCATTCCGCGAGGCTAAGTAGTCTAGCCATGATTTCTTCTTCATTCGAACTGCTTCTTTCACTTCCTCATTCCACCATGCATCACGCTTATTACTACAGCCTCTTTTCGTTATTCCACACACTTCCACAGCGGCATTTATCATACTATCTCTAAGGTTCTGCCATTCACTTTCCACATTCTCACTCGTACTTACATTGACGTCGCCAAGCTTTTCGGCTACCCTTTTATTATATTTATCCGTAATGGATGCATCCTGCAGCTTCCAGCTTTTGATGCTATAAGTTGGCTCAGGTTCAGGACACTCGGTACGATGACGCCAACCCGCGAACAGACCCCTAATCCTAGTTATGACTAGGCAGTGGTCTGATCCCAGCTCAGCGCCTCGATAAACCCTTGTGTCCATCACCTGTTTACGGAGCCGACTATGCATTAGGAATAGATCTATCATGCTTCTCTTTGACTTACATCTTCTCGTATACATATGAATTTGTTTGTGGTTGAACATTGTGTTCGCCACAAACAAATCCTTTTCCTTACAAAATGCCAGTATTAGCTTGCCAGCGTCGTTCACCCTTTTATCCCCATACTCCCCGAGTACCGAGTCAAAACCATCGCGAGCGGTACCCACCCATCCATTCAAGTCTCCACATACTATAAGTCTTTCATTTCCTTCTATCACATTTAGAGCTTCTCTCATACTCTCCCAGAAGTCCTCTAGCTCACTCGCGTTCGACGAAGATACTGGCGCGTAAGCAGCTACCAGGAAAATCTTCGTCAAACCAAGTTTTACACGGATCCAGAGGATTCTAGGACCTACCAGTTTGTACTCATACATACCGGAGGCCAATCGCGAGGACAGCAAAATTCCAACCCCCCGACTGCCATGCTCGCTCTCTGGTACTCCAGACCAAAGCGCGAGCATCCCACCCGGGAGCTCCAAGACTTCGCTGCCCTTGCGCTTGGTCTCTGTCAAGCACACTGCATCTAACTTTCTCTCATTCATAACATCCATCAACTCATTCATCTTATCTGCCATTCCTCCCCTAACATTCCACGCAGCTACCCTGCACTCCATCCTCCACTTCCCGCTGTGTCGGGCCGCGCGTGTAGGGTGGCGGTCCCCTACGCCGCTCTGGCTCACACTTTTCGCACCAGCGGGGACGAACTGGTGCGCGTCGCCTCGGGGGCACGCCCTAGCATTGTTCGCCCTGGTGGCACTCGTGTGGGAGTAAAATTGCAGCCGTAGCTGGCAGGGATGGCGACGTGCACGCTTTTACTCTTCATCCCATCATCCCGATATATAAACATTTTACAAAATCATTTCATTTTCTCAACAGATTATACTATCTACACCAGATAGCAAGATTTAGTTTCCTGATCCTGGCAGTCTACATATTATGGTCGATATTAGAAATAATTTGGTAATACCACTGTTAATAAAATAAAAATGTTTCGTCGTACAAGAAAAATCAAATTATGAAACATCTTGGACTAATCACGTATTGGAACAATGATAAATAACCTGTATTGTAATTATCTGTGGTATCGTTAACATTTTTTTTTTCATCAATGGTAACACTTTATAGATGTCCTTGTACCAAAATGGTTTTTCGATATGATGAATAACCTGTATTGTAATTAACTGTGGTATCGTTTACTTTTTTTTTTCATCAAATGCAACACTCTAGAGATGTTCTTGTATCAAAATGATTTATCGATATCAATTTAAATAAAATGTGTTTTATTTTCACGTTACACCATCACTAGTGGACATGGACAGTGTTGTCATCGCCAAAATATAATTGTAAGCTAAATCTAATGTAAACTCACCGCATAATAGACTTAACTGGTTTAAAGTGAAAGGCTTGATCGGGTAAACTGGGGAAAACGCAGAGTGTACCCGAGCGAGAAAGATACAGTCAGCTGCTCTTCGCTGTTGTGTCGCTGTTTAGTATATTCAATTCATACGTAATAATTAATTGTGATTGCCAATGAAGTTTTCACTTCTGCCGTGCAAGCACACACTCTTAATTTTTTTTTACCACTTCAAGGTGACACTGCGAATTGTACATAATTATATTAAGATTGTGATAGTTTAGTTAGTTTTTCTTTATTGCAATACCAAGAACTTTATTTTCTTTATGTATATATAGATAATGTGATATTAAAAGGTTTTTTTCAACTGGCCGTCTTATCTCACAATGGCAATTTCTTACATAGATAGATAGATGTACAAATTATTGAACATTGTGTTTTATTTGAAATGAGAAGTAGATAAAAGAGGAGGAGCCAGTATTAAATTTGTTTCAATAGATATGAAGAAGCCATTAGGTTCCGACAGGCGAAGACCCAAGAAGTGCTGGCATGATGTCATAACATAGGTACGTGCCAATGGCCTCATTAGCCTTGTCGCTTTCTGTGCAAAGTGTAGGAGATGTAGTAAAAGAAACATATTACTCATCCAAGAAACATTCTAATAGTGCGGCCTGAATACCGAACTATTTTGTATACAATATTTACAGTACCGGGTAATATATAATATTAGATACGTAACTATAGGCGAACTACATTCCTAATTTAGTCTCCGTATAAAATGTACAGTAACATGTGCAATTTTCTTTTTAAACTGGCAACTGTTTCGATTAGCTACGGTCCACTTAACGCCCGCAACGATTGTAACATCCTCTGTATCGTTTCACTTAAGGCTCGTGGTCGTTACCGTATTTTTTTCTTAAACATAGGTCTAAACCACAGACATAAAAGACAGTAAGCAGACCCAACGTTAGCGAAAAATAGCGTAGCCTATTACACACATATAGACATACCTATCTATATGTGTGCTTAGTTATTTTTGGTGATTACTTGATAATGAAACTTCATCACTCTATGCACAACACCTTTTTGTATATTTTTTGTCTACTTTAGTAACATTTTATTATAATTATGTAATATTTTCACTTCGACACATAAATCTTTGATTTAAAAATGACAGCGGCGGTTGTCGTTACAAATTTGTAGCTTATTTGTAGTAGAAAAATTGGTAACTCGATGTTACTAGCTACATCTAACTTACACATTGACAGCGTCAATGTGTAAGTTAGATGTAGCTACACATGAATAACAAAGATAGCTTTATACAACAAATGGCAAGAGTGAAAAGGATGAAGTATTGATCCATAAGCAAAGGCATGTGTTTGATCTGCTTACCCTTGTACGTCTGTGGTCTAGACCTAGAGAAGATACTACTGCAAATAAATCAGAAGATATTTAAAACATATGTTATTTTACTACAGGCGGTGGTACTACCGTACTACTGGGAATAGTTCATTTTTTGTTAATAATATGTAAGGTCAAATGACATTTGTAAATTAATAGTATTAAGAGCATATGTTACACATATTAGGTATGCAAACGATAGTTACCAAAACCTAATTAGATTAAGGAATAAAATAAACTATAAGTATAATTAAAGTGTATTTTACGATTAATGTTGTTTTAATAACAAAAGTAGCATTAACACAGTACCTTTTACCTGAAGGGGTAGGCAGAGATGATATCAAATATTTGACGAAATGCGTATCTGTTAACAACGCAACATTATAGATAAAGCCTCGTGTGTAGGCGAAACACTTTTCGACATCGTACGACATTTTAAAAAGGCGAAAATAACATTTAAAACATTTATAGTTTTTTAAAATGGATTTCCGCCATGTAACGCCTGATTCAATTAGTTATTTAATAGCAAAATAAATAATATATTATATAAAGCGCGCTAATCTCAGGAACTGCTTGTCGAATTAGAAAAAATCTTTTTGTATTGGTTAGTCCATTTATCGAAGACACTACTACCCGGGAGAGCGGAGCAGTAATCATATATGTCGACATATCGGGCTGTATTTTTTTATACATTTTGGTAAAATATTATAAGCGACGGGATGAAATAGGTGCGACGGAAGTTCCAAGAAGAACATTTAAAAGATATGATAAGATGATAAAACCTAATCATGATAGATTAAGATGTAAAATCTTAGGGGCCCAAACGACCTGCTAGCAGTTCACCAGATGTGGCAACGATGCAGGAGCCATTACAGGGTTGGGACAACAGACGGTCCGAACAATGCTGAAAATTTATAGCAAAATAAATCTATACTAAAAATATAAAGCTGAAGAATTTGTTTCTTTGTTTGGTTGAACGCGCTAATCTCAGAAACTACTAGTCGGATTTAAAAAAATATTTTTGTGTTAGATAGCCCATTTATCGAGTAAGGCTATAGGCTATATATTATTACGCTACTACACTGGGGAGCAGAGCAGTAGTCATAATTGTCGACAAATTGGGCAATTTTTATGCATCATTGTAAAATTTATAATCGACGGGATTAATAATAATAGAAGCGCTCGTGGCCTAGCGGTCTCAGTGTTCTATAAACGATCACTGAGTTACGCAACTTTCACTATGGCTGGTCCTCGGATGGGTGACCACTTTGTGGCATTTATTTTTGCGAGCGTTTCCGTGCTTCGGAAGGCACGTTAAGCCGTTGGTCCCGGTTGCCAGTAAAATGGCAGTCGATAAGCCTGGTTGAAGGCCTTATGGGCGGCTTGAAAACTTCAACAGCAGGTAGCCACAACTTGCGTCTGTCTATTTCAACACGGCAATGGGCTCACCACCTATTACGTGGGACAGGAATCCACACGGTGAAAAGTGGGCATATAATATGCCTCTGCCACCCCTTCGGGGATAAGGCGTGATGGATATTTATTTTATTTTATTTTTTAATAATAATAATAATGGTGATTGTCATCCAGTGAGTTGGCGAGTCACCGTCTGCCAGTAGTTTAATAATAATATATTAAAATGGCAGACGCCGTTTTCATCAATAGCTTAATTCATCCGATCCATTTAACCCCCAACCCAATAGCCCATTTCATAGTAAGCACATTTTACAATAGTTTAACTCCCATTGGAGGTGACCCATTACCGTTCTTCTACATAAGGCGGGCGTGGACTATCTGCAATGGGGGTCCCATTCCCTATTAGATTAAAATTCTCAAAGGGCCTCTGCGTGTTAGACCTATGTCCCCATGTAAGCCTATCACAAGTCCGGGTATCTTCATGAGAAAAAAAAAGAAGATACCCGTGTAAAGAAGAGACATAATAATAATAAATATTCTTTATTGTACGTCACAAAAGAACATTTTTAAGAACTTAATTAAGTTATGTATACAATAGGCGGCCCTATCGCTAAAAGCAATCTCTTCCAGGCAACCTTTGAATGGAGAGAAATAAATGGAGCTTTTAGATTGAGGCAGTGTACAAACTTTTAAGATACATTTAACCAAATAATAAACAATATAACAATACACAACAATAAAAAAAAATACACAAGTAGGTACGTACCAGTACATACTTAGTGTACATAACCACACATATATTAATAGACAATAACAAAAGATACGCTGTACTAATGTGAGACAGACAGAAAGTGATCCCTTAACATTCTCTTAAATGACGCCAGTGATTGTGCTCGTCTTATCGATACTGGCAAAGCATTCTACAGGCGAACCGCTTGTACAGTAAAGGATTTGTCCATGAAATTTGTAGAATGCTGTGGCATTCCGAGTCTCAAATTTTCCGATGACCTCAAAAATCTAAAATGTTTGGCATAAAGGAACTTGAAACGTTCTTTGAGATATCGGGGAGTGCATGGATTGAACAGTATACTGTATAGTAAAGATAGTATGTGAGTATTCCGTCGAAGGAGAATTGGGAGCCACTTGAGCTTATTCCTGAATTCAGACACGTGATCATATTTACGTAGGCCAAATATAAATCTCATACAAACATTTTGAAGACGCTCAAGTTTGTCAAGTTGCTCTTCTGTGAGATCAAGATAGCTGACATCCGCATAATCGAGAATTGGCAGCAAAAGAGACTGTGCAAGCGCAACTTTAGTGGCTGTAGGGAGAAAATTACGTAATCTACGCAGTGATCCCGTAGATGCAAACAATTTGCGCCCGACCTCTTGCAATTGATGATCCCAGGATAATGATCTATCCATGTGTATTCCCAAGTTTTTTTAGGGATTAAATAGGTGCGACGACGGGAAGTCGAAATATTTCACGGGCGAAGCTGTGGGGGTCATTTAGTATTATATAAAGCGCGCTAATCTCAGGAACTACTTGTCGGATTTGAAAAATTATTTTTGTATTGGTTAGCCCATTTATCGAGGAAGGCTATTCGCTATTAATTACACTACTACACTGGGGAGCAGAGCAGTAGTCATAAATGTCGACAAATCGGGCAAATTTTTATGCATCATTGTAGAATTTATAAGCGACGGGATTAAATAAGTGCGACGGGAGGTCAATGTATGTCACGGGCGAAGCCTCAGGTCACCTAGTCACAGTATAAATATAGGAAACCTTCTATGACTTAGACTGTAGTGTATTTGAGTGTCTGCCGAGTTCTGTTTCTGACAAGTTACGAGTTTTTATCATGATAGATTAAGATGTATAATCTTAAGGGCCCAAACGACCTGCTAGCAGTTCACCAGACGTGGCAACGATGCAGGAGCCATTACGAGCTAGGACGTCAGACGGACCCAACAATGCCGAAAATTAATAGCAAAATAAATAATATATAAAGCTGAAGAGTTTATTTGTTTGGTTGTACGCGGTAATCTCTGGGACTACAGGTTCGATTTGCAAAATTCTTTTTGTGGTGAAAAGTCCATTTATCGACGAAGGCTATAGGCTATATAGCATCACGCTACGACCTATAGGTGCGGAACAGTAATGATAAATGTGACAAAATCGGGGACAAAATATTCCTTTTGATAGCTTCCGTTGCGAACGTTGCGTAAACGATTAAAGCTACGCAAAAGCTATGTATTACATAATTATTCCCCTTTAAAAGTTCTAAAATAAAGTCCGCGACAGCATATGCCTATCTTTTATGGGTAACCTATTATAATCATTTTATTGTGAAAAAAATTGAACTTAAAATGACAAGTGTAAAGTATGGCCGATGATTTGCGATTTACGCATGCGCGACGTCGTGACTAGCCAATAGCGAGCGAGCTCTGCGAAGTCGGCGCGTCTCCTTGGTAATTATGAAAAAAAAAAAAAAAAAAAATATGGTAATTATAATAATAATAATATGAAGTTAACTATACTAATATTGTGTTGGATACTTTATTGTTGGATAATTTATCGTGGAAGTCTATTGGCTATATCATCACGCTTCTAACCTGAAGAGCAGGGCAGTAATCAATAAATCGGGCAAATATTCATACACAATTGCAAAAGTAGATAATAAACGACGGGATTAAATGGGAGCGACGGGGATAAAGGCGTGACTGATAAAAGGCTATCTCATCACGCTACTAACCTGAGGAGCGGAGCAGTAATCAACAAATCGGGCAAATATTCATACATTATTGTAAAAGTAATAAACGACGGGATTAAATGGGATTGGCGGGAATAAAGGCGAGATTGATAAAAGGATATATAATCACGCTACTACCCTGAGGAGCGGAGCAGTAATCAACAAATTGGGCAAATATTCATACATTATTGTAAAAGTAATAAACGACGGGATTGATGGGCGCGATGGGAAGAAAGGCGTGACTGATAAAAGGCTATATCATCTCGCTACTACCCTGAGAAGCGGAGCAGTAATCAACAAATCGGGCAAATATTCATACATTATTGTAAAAGTAATAAACGACGGGATTGAATGGGAGTGACGGGAATAAAGGCGTGACTGATAAACTAACGGGAGTTCGAAGTTTATCACGGGCGAAGCCGCGCGGGTCAGCTAGTAATATATAAAGCTGAAGAGTTTATTTGTTTGGTTGAACGCTCTAATCTCAGAAACTACTGGTCGGATTTGAAAAATACTTTTTGTGTTGGATAGACCATTTATCGAGGAAGGCTATAGGCTATAATCATCACGCTACTACTTTGGAGAGCGGAGCAGTAGTCATAAATGTCGACAAATCGGATATTAATACACAAAACTAGATATTAGTTTGATGAAGCAACGTGTCGAGGCCACGTGAGTAAAAAGACAACAAAACGATTCGTGTTTCATAAAGCGTTTTTTTTTTAGTTTTTTTTTAAAATACCGTTTTACATATGTTACAGCTTACAAACTTGGCTATGAGTGAGATGATTATTTACAATGGTGTCTTATCATTTCCATTATGCGTTTTGTATATTACGATAAATTATCTTTAGGCGTATATCAATTATACCCTTTACATAATTATAATAATAATAATATAATGAGGAGGAATATGGTGACATGTGGGAAATGACGAAAGAAGGCTTTATGACTTCATTTGCTTACATCCGCAGGGCAGCTTGTGGCGAGCCGAATGTGCGTGGCTACACATCGGTCCCGATTCCTCAGAGTTTTGTTGCCCTTCTGCACCGGTTAGGATTTAATGGCCTAACGGGAGAGCAGTGAGAGTGCTACTCCCGGGAGTGCAGCAAATCTTAACTGCCTTAACTGGCCGGTCAGAGGGAGGGAGCCAGAGCTATATGCTCGGGGGTGGAAGTGTCATTTTCAAGGGCATTACTACGGGGAAGCCTGCTCCGGGCGTGTCCCGCGAAGTTGAAACCGGCGCCGCACCGCTCGACACCCCAAGGCCCAAGCCGCTCACACCGGTATTGCCCCCTGTCGCCTTACAGGCTTATCATGCCTATGGTGATTATATAGGGGGCCGATCTAGTGAGTTGGCAAGTCACCGTCTGCCAATATTTTGATTATAATATATTAAAATGGTAGACGCCGTCTTCATCCATAGTTCTAATCACCCAGTTCCGTCTAACCCCCAACCCAATAGCCCATTTCGTAGTTAGCATATTTTACAATAGTTTAACTCCCATTGGAGGTGGTCCATTACCGATCTTCTACATAAGGCGGGCGTGGACTATCTGCAATGGGGGTCCCATTTCCTATTACATTAAAATTCTCAAAGGGCCTCTGCGTGTTGGACCTATGTCCCCATGTAAGCCTACCAAAAGACCGGGTATCTTCATAAGAAAAAAAAAGAAGATACCCGAGAAGAATAAATAAATATACATCACGCCTTATCCCCGAAAGGGTGGCAGAGGCATATTATATGCCCACTTTTCACCGTGTGGATTCCTGTCCCACGTAATAGGTGGTGAGCCCATTGCCGTGTTGAAATAGACAGACGCAGGTTGTGGCTACGTGCTGTTGAAATTTTCAAGCCGCCCATAAGGCCTTCAACCAGGCTTAACGACTGCCATTTTACTGGCAACCGGGACCAACGGCTTAACGTGCCTTCTGAAGCACGGAAACGCTCGCAAATGTAAATGCCACAAAGTGGTCACCCATCCGAGGACCAGCCATAGTGAAAGTTGCGTAACTCAGTGATCGTTTACAGAACACTGAGACCGCGGGGCCACGAGCGAAGAGACAAATAATAATAATAATATATTTATTTGCATTATACAGGTTAAAAGTAGGATCTTACAATTAAATTTCAGGGGTGCAAATTATTTTTCAAATATGTCTAATTAGACATTATATAATTCAAACTAATATTCAATATGTTATAAAAATCAAAGTCAATTAAAATTATCTTAGCAATCAAAATATAACTAGGCACATAAAACACGTCATTATTGGTATTTATACATTATCTAATAAAAATTCATTTACACTATAATATTTGTAATACGTATTTTACTATTGAAACAAAAACCAATTTGTTGGTGGTGTTGGTGGGGTGGCATGGATTCTATCCTGAAGCCGTTTGCTTAAGGGAGTGAAAATGCTCTAGATGCCGTTTTACAAATACAGCCACCTCAAAAATGTATAACTACGGGAAAGTTAAAATTTGCAAGTTTTTAAAATGAGGTCTACAGCTGTCGGGTAATCGTAGCTTGCAGACGGCTCTGACACACTGTTATTGGGCACGAAATGCATCATCGCTGTTTACAGAGTTCCCCCAAAAGATTACTCCATATCTCAATGTAGCCGTAACATAGGCATTGTACGACGTTCATACCACTCTTTGACTTGCTACTTTAGAGAGCGAATCGTAGCTTGCAGACGGCTCTGACACACTGTTATTGGGCACGAAATGCATCATCGCTGTTTACAGAGTTCCCCCAAAAGATTACTCCATATCTCAATGTAGCCGTAACATAGGCATTGTACGACGTTCATACCACTCTTTGACTTGCTACTTTAGAGAGCGAATACAATGCATATGCGAATTTGTTGAGCTTTTTACAAATTTCTTTAACTTGAGTCTTCCACGATATATTCTCATCAATCCAAAGAACGAGAAACTTCTGAGAAGTGGTTTCCGCAATGTTCAGACCATTATAAATAACATAACATAACATACTTTCACGCCTTTATCCCCGAAGGGGTAGGCAGAGGCGTACTATACGCCCATGGTTCACCGTATGCTTTGCTTTTTGTCCCACGTAACAGGTGGTGAGCCCATTGCCGTGTTGAAATGGACAGCTGCAGGTTGTGGCGACCTGCTGTAGAAATTTTTTAAGCCGCCCATGAGGCATTCAACTGGCTTAACGACTACCATGTTACTGGCAACCGAGACCAACGGCTTAACGTGCCTTCCGAAGCACGGAAACGCTCGCAAATATAAATGCCACAAAGTGGTCACCCATCCGAGGACCAGCCATAGTGAAAGTTGCTTAACGCAGTGATCGTTTACAGAACACTACGTCCGCGGGGCCACGAGCGCTTCTTATTATAAATAACATTCACGTCATAAGTCATTGTTCCATGTCTATAATGCATAATTTTAGTTTTGTCCAAATTTATCTTCAAATTGTTCAAATCAAGCCATTCTATTACTTTTCTAACTGAATTATTTATGTCATCCTTATATGTCAAGTTTTTCTAACCTAGAGAAAGTTATAGTACAGTCATCCGCAAATAAAACCATACGAGTGTCAACAATTTTTGGTAAGCCATTAATACACTCATTTGCAAAAAAAATGGGCGGTTTCGATTTTCTTCCTGGCTGAAAAAAATAAAATACCAAAAAGGTTTTAATCATTGTTCAAATGATTAAAACCTTTTTGGTATTTTGAGTATTATTGTTACTGGCCAGTTATAAAAGTGCCATAATGTTTATAAGAGTACATTCCAAATTAAAATTTTTGACTGAGCCTGATTTTCAAAGAAAACAATTTTTAACTACATTTTGTGGCGCCAATGGCCAATGCTTCATGGCTCAGAGGCTAAATGTGAGTCGGTCGACAGTTCAAAGGACCTGGCAGCGCTATCAAGAGACCGGTTCCGTCAAGAGAAGGCCTGGTTCTGGCAGAAAGACATGTACCGAACCACGGGATGATCGTTTTCTAGTTAGTCAAGCGTTGAGAAATCGCAAATCTTCTTATGTGGACCTCAAGAACAGCCTCGAAGAAGTAAGAAATGTGCAAATTAGTCTATGGACGGTCAGGAGGAGGCTTCTCGCTGCTAATATACACAGTCATCGCCCGGCACGCGGCCCTAAATTACTCCGTGGACATCGAGTTGCCAGGCTTAGCTTCGCTCGAAATTGTGTGTCATGGACTCATGAAGACTGGGATAGGGTATTGTTCTCCGATGAAGCTAGAATATCTCTGCATGGTGAAGACCGACGTCGGCGAGTGCTACGTAGACGAGGAGAACGCTTTGCAGAGGCATGTTTTGAAGAAATCACACCTTATGGAGGGAGCTCTGTTATGTTTTGGGCAGGAATAAATTCTATGGATCGTACGGAGTTAGTCTTCATCGAAAACGGTACACTGACTGGACACCGATACATAACGGAAGTTCTAATTCCTTATGCACAACCCGCTTTAACCGCTCTTAGCGAAAACTCAATTTTTATGGACGACAACGCTCGTGCCCACCGGTCTGGCGATGTGGAAGCGTATATGCTAGAAGTCAGAATTCGTCGTTTGGACTGGCCAGCTAGAAGTCCGGACCTCAATCCCATAGAGCATGTCTGGGACGTTCTGAAGCGACGAGTGAGATCAGTGCAGCCGGCTCCGCAGACCATCTGAGAGCTAAAGAATGTGATTACCGCGGAGTGGGAACGTATTTCCCAAGAAACCATAAAAGAAATACTCGCTAGCATGCCCAGACGAATGCAAGCCGTGATTTCAGCAAGAGGGGGTCACACTCAATACTAAACTTTTATCTGCTTTTAATGTATTCAATTAAAACAAAGAAATTAACGCGTTTCATTTTTATTTAGCGAGCAGTTACAATAATAGTGTTTTGAGCTTAAACATTATTTCTCAATGTCAATGATTAAATATTATAATGTCATATGATAAAACTGATGAAAACTATTCCTTCCTAATTAATTTATAAAATTCTGAGGATAACAATAGGGGAGACCGAGGGGATTTGAAACAATTTTGACATTTTGTTTCACACACCAAATACTATAGACAGAAATCGTATGATATACGTACCAATCGATAGGTCATTCTTTACACTTGCGAATGACTAATATAAAGAAATTTTAAGCGTTAAATATTGTGGTGAAAAAGCATCTTAACCGTAACAAGTCATCTTGTGTCATCTCCCCTCATACCGAGGTGAAATGAAACAGGGGTCGAGGAGAGTTAAAACATATGATTTTTGAGAAGTATTAAGGGCTATAAAATAAAAATTATGATAAAATTTAAGGTATTTATTAAAGTAAAATTTTTCAAATATGAAACAAACTTTCTTATTAATATTTTGTACTAATATATCAGTTAAGTAGGTAACTACAGATCTTAAACAAATAATCAACTCCTAAAGTAATTAAAAAAACACAAACGTCCTATCCGTAACATTAATTTTAATAACAGTCAAATAAACAAAATATAATCTAAATCTTTAACATAAAATAATTATTAAGTTTCAGTCGTTTCTTAAGTATTACAGTCTTGATCAATATTTTTTCAAAAATTTAATTTACAATAATCTCACAATTGTCAAAAATAATAATTATATGAAAATAAAAAAACGTCAATCTGACAAGCAGTTGTGGCAAACATAGGAAAGTTCCAGTACCAGTGCAAGTTTCATGAGCCCAGTTTTTGCATTCCAGACATTGCACCCATCTTTCTTTGGCTCTGCTATTTGAATATGAAAGAAGGATTCTTCTTCTTCTTCACTGTCGTTGTCGTTGTCGTTTCCTTTTAGTTTCTTGACAACCTTCTTCTTTTTAGTTTTAGGGTCTGACTTTGATCTTTTTCTTGTTTTTGTTTCTGCAAAGTTAGGCTTTTCACGTTTTTTCTTAGGCGTTCTAGCTGCTTTGATTGCAGCTAGATCATCGTTTATGAAAATGTCAGTTAAGATAGCGGATTTCACTTTGCGTCTATTTGTTTGATTTCCTATCCTGTATTCCGTATTTAACAAAGGCTCCACGCCTTTGTTAAAGGGTCTAAGGTAAGAATGGAATTGCTGTTACAGTAATTAAAGTATCTCGTGATGTAGATGCTACTGGTATTATATCAGAAGTAAAAACTGTGGAGGGAACAACGGATTCAGCGGTTGAAGGCATCGTGATAGTTTCAAGCATTACTTCAGATAATGACAGGTCAGTGAATTCTTATTAGGGTTTTCTGCAGACATGGTACATCTTCTGTCTCGTAGCTGATTTGAGGCGGAGCCGGTAAATTTAAGATTGATGGACTTGGTGGACGAGAATCATGTAAAATACTGTTTGCAAGGGTCCCCTTGCACACAGTATTTTACATCCGTTTCATATATATGAACGTCCGTTCATCACTTGTGCTAGAAGTAGGACATGGCGCGGGTTCTTCACTTCTTGAAATTCCCACCGAGTTAGAGTTGTATGGACCAGGACTAACAGAAGTTACCAAAGGTCGATCAATTATTTGACTCGGAAGATAGTCAGTAGGCATTCTGAAAAAAAATAAACCAATTAAATCAACAAACATAAAACATTTTTTGTGCCCGTTTTTTATTGATGGCTGTCATAAGATTTAAGACGAGGAGAGATGAAACAGTCTGTTTCAAATCTCCTCAGTGAGAAAAAATCTTCTGATTTTTATTAAATCCACAATCAAGAAGCAAATACACAGAAATCAATTGTACTAAATATACATATTAAATGTTTAGTTAATGAACTTTCGAAAAATATATAATTTAAACCAAAATACAATACCGTTATCAAAATATAGGCATCGTAAAAAAAGGTTAAAAACTTACTTTTCACGATTTTTGTCACATGACACTGAGAACTCCACAACCGCGCGACTTACGCCACCGACGTGAACTGACACTTCAGCAGACGGAGGTGGGTGGTTGAAAAGCGACGTTGTCAACTAGCTAACGGTTTTCAGTTCTAAGAAATCGGTACTGTTTCAAATCACCTTTGTTTCAAATCCCCTCGGTCTCCCCTACCTAAAATTGTCAAACAAACTAATAGTAACTATAAAATAGTTCTTTGCTTAAGTGCCGGTTCTTTTTGCAAAAGAGTTTATATTTGAGAAAAAGCAGTGGGCCCAATACACTACCCTGCGGTACACCATACCTGACTAATCTGGAATTCGAATAGTATTTGACCTCCGTTTTAGTGTTAGGACATATTCTATCTATCTGAACAATTTGTTGTCTATCTTCTAGGTAAGAGCGAATTAGACTAAGGGCATTACCTCTTACGTCATATGTATAAAGCTTCTGTAGCAGATTTTTATGATCTACATGGTCAAATGCTTTACGCATGTCCATATATACCGCTCAAAACTTGCATTCTCTTATCCAAGAGTGGCAGTACATTGCCAATCTGGTCATAAATAGCAATGTCTATCCTTTTATCTTTTCTAAATCTTTCTGTTCAGTAGCAAATAAATTCTTCTTTTCAAAGTAGTGATAGAGGCATTTATGTATATATTCTTCGACTATTTTCGAGAAAACTGAAAGAAGTGCTATAGGTTTATAGCAACTAACATCATCTTTTTTCACTCTCTTAAAAAGTGGTTTTATTACTGACATTTTTAAAATGTTAGGATAACATCCGTGCTCAATGCATAAATTTATAACAAGGCTAAGTATTGGAGAAATAATGTACGAGACCTCTTTTATAACCATAGTACTTAATTCATCGTGACCAGTGCTTTTTGTGTTCTTTAAAGAGCCTATGATTCCTTGTACATCATATGGAGTGCACGGCGCCATGAATATAAAATGGAGACTATTAGATATTACTGTACTTTTTCTACCACTACGTGTACTTGGTGGAACTAGATCAGCATAAAAAATATTAAAAGCTTGTGCTATTTGTCGAGGATCAGTGACACTCTTACTATTAATTTTTATTTTTACAGTACTTTCCTTGGGTTTATTCATTTTATTTCTGTTTATGATCTGCCTTAGACTTGTTTGTCGATGATTTTATTTTGCAATCATTTTGAGACCTCTGGGTTAATTTTAAAATACATTTTAAGTGTAATGAATGATTTTTGAATTGGGTCTTATTCGAAATACTCGGATTAAGTCGATATTGCCATAGCAATTGTCGTCTACGATTGCAGCATTCCCTAATGCCTTTAGTTAGCCACGTAGGTCGCCTATTAGTTGACATCTTAAGTTTCACAAGTGGAAAACACAGTTTGTAAAGTGAAATGAATGTTTTGTAAAAAGTGTTAAACGCATTTATAGGGCAATTGGACAGCACTGTCTCGCCAAATTCAAGACTGTTTAGACATTCCTTAAATTTATTCATTTTAGTTGGGCCATAGTCACGCCTGATTATGGACCAATGTGTCATAAATGCCTTTTCTTTAATTGCTTCAGCATCTGAGCGGTATGGTCTGAGAGTGCCAGATCTAAAACTTCAGATTTAGCATTTTGTATATTGTGAAAATAGTTGTCTATGCAAGTGCCAGTACTCAACCGCGTTACCTGGCGTATTGCAACTTTCAGATTATAGTTTAAAAGTAAATTTTCTAACTGCGCAGATCTTCGATCTTCGACCTTTCTTTAGTACATCAATTTTGAAATCACCTGTTATTATTATGGCCATATTGGATTGCAAAATTAACACGACATTCGTACTCAGCATACCAAAAAACCCCTTATATGATACCCAACTTGAAAATTTAAAAAACGGCGCGTCGGCCATTTTAGATTGCACAAATAACACAAAATTGGTATTCAGCATACCAAAAAAACCCCGTATACGATACCCAACATGATATTTTATAACCACAGCGCGGCGGCCATATTGGATTGCAAACTTAACACGATACCCAACATGAAAATTTATAAAAAAGGCACAGATATAGAAGAGTAAGCAGATCAAACATTTGCGAAAAATAGCGTAGCCTATTTCACACATATAAACAGGTAGCTTAATCCAGGGGCGCATTCAGCTATCATATCATGTCATTATAATATCTTTCATAATTTATGTTTATTAACCAAACATCTTGTTTAATGGTATCCTTAGGAAACCTAAAACAATATTATCATAATTAATTGAATCGGGGACTACATTTAGCTTGACTTTGGATATTGAAATTGCAAACAATTTGCTGAACTGAATTCGTCCCCATGCCGTAACAGTACAAAATGTATGTAAATTAACAAAAATCTTAGCTATAGATGACGATAGCGACCAAACGTTTTATGGAACAGATGCTATGAACCATATATTAACAACTTTTCAAGTGTTCGTCTAGAAGAATCACCATTTTTGAATAAAAATCTTAGAATAATAACACGTAGTCGTAACTAAAACATCAATTACCTGTGAAAAGTTATTCCTGGTGATTTCTTGTGACTGGAGCTATCACAACATTTTACACAACACTTCGCCATGTTTTTTATACTTTTATAACCTTTATTTAAATATATATACACAATATTTTCCCTTCGGCACAAAACACTAACAAATTCCTGATTCAAAAATGGCGGCAATAGTTGAAATTATGTAGAAAATTAGGCTACGCGCTGTTCGCTGTCTATGTGTGAGTTACATGTTGCTACACATGACAAAAAAAGATAGCGTTACACAAGACTTAAAAAGAGTGAAAAGGATGAAGTATTACACCATAAACAAAGGAATATGTTTGATCTGCTTACTCTTCTAAATCTGTGAAAAAAGGAGCGGCGGCCATATTGTATTGCAAAGACATCACGTTAATAGTAGGATTTCTCACTTAAAGCTGTGGTAATAGTACTATTATTTATTCAGTGGTAATAGTTACAACACTACATCGATTAAAATACGTACTTCTTACAACAATGTTAATAGCGAATAAAAAAAGCTACCCTATTATTTGACTAATACCCAGTAATAGGTATGGTATTAATCATTATGACTTAATGAATATATTTAGTAATAGGAAATAGGAATATGAAAATTTCACCCTAATATAACACCACTACTAGTGTTCTCAATTTCTCATAAGTAACACGATAACACTTGAATTAATATTTTTTAGTGATGCGTCGTTCCGGACATAAATAGGTCCGGGAACTATGTCCTCTACTGGAACGATTTCGGTGCAATCCACAATGTCAATCGAAGTCGGTCCGCATGTCCGCGGTAATCGGTGCGAGTGCGAGCGAGTTAGGTAATAGTCTAAAGGAACTCTGTGTCGCATCACACACAGACCGTACCGAACCGACCGACGGCGATAGCCGATGACTCACGAACCGAACCGACCGCTCTCTCTTTATCCTATTAGGCTCTTGCTATTTTGGAATAATGTGACTTATTCGATCCGACTTAAAGTCGATTATATAATAATATGTAGTAAAATACACACTTGTTAGATGCAACAGCGTAACCCACGGCACGTATATGTATAAATATTTTTTAAACTATGTCTGTAAATACCTGTGTAATTTGTTAATATTTTTGAATGATGTATATAATCAGTTGATTTATAAATACGCCAATCAAGTGCAAAAGTTCTTGTTTAGTAATATGTGACGTGTTTTTTACAACGTAAATGAATCATATCATGTGCCAACTAAATATTTCATCTAGCTCTTGGTTGACAGTCCTAAGCCTGAAAATCATAATATTATGACATCTCCAATCACACGGACATGAAATCAAGAACCGAAAGGCCATATTTGAATCGGTGGAACCAAATAGTTCCGCGAACATGTTTCCTGAACATGGTTCCGGGAAGGAAAGGAATCGTTCCATGTCCGATCCTCTGTAGGACATGATTAGCGCACCTCTAATATTTTTTAAAGTCACATCCACTTTTTAAGTGTAGTAACTTTGCAAAAACTGTCTACCCATAAATGGGTTCTCGTCCGTTAGTCAGCAGGTGGAAGAGACAAGGGTTTTGAGAAAATATATACCATACATGTGAATGAAACCATATCGAGATTCAAAAAAGTTGTACAGCGCCATCTATGGAGCGACACGTAATTTAAATGCTTCTTTTTCTCATACATTTTAAATGATGTCGCTAGCGTTGTTTACATGTTGTGCTGGTTGACCTAAACTATTTACTGTCTATCATATTAGCGAAAAGTCCCCGTTGCATATTCAACCTTTAAAGTTTAATTTTAACCTTTAAGACTCGTTTTGTTTGCTAATAAATAGGTATAATTTAGTTCTTTATTTTAGCATTGTGAAATTAATTGCAGTCAGACCTTTCAAATGGTTCATTCCGACTTGGACTTTGTAAGTTAGTGTATTGCCGGTCCACACAACACTAAGGGCCGTATTTCAGAACGTTTATCAATACTCAGGAAACAATTGAAAGTAGTATTTATAAGGCAAAAACTAGCCTCAAGCGTCGATTGAGTATTGAAAAACTGAGAGTTTACATAAAGTTTAAACAAATAGGAAATGTGAACGTAAAAGTTGAGTTGGACATATATTTTTGCATTTATGAACATATTAGCAGACATGTTTTTAACATAACGCCACCTAGATCCAAATTTAGGTAACATAAGTTTGTGCTATAGGAACTAGATAACTGCTAAACATATTATATTTATTTATTACTAGTTGATGCTTGCGGCTTCGCACGCGTTATGAAAGTTTTCCGTTCCTGTTTCCCACAGGAAATTGTTTCCGGGATAAAAGTAGCCTGTGTTATTCTGTATGTAAGCTATATTATTGTAAATTGATTATTAAAAAATGTATATTATTGTAAAGATTCATTAAAATCTATTTAGTAGAGTTTGCGTGAAAGAGTAACAAACATCCATTATTTACACGCTTTCGCGTTTATAAGTTAGTAGCACAGCCGAAAGTCATTAACATAGCGCCATCTAGCCCAGGGTCTAGAGAATTATTAAATATAATGTTTCTTTATATTATACTAGTTGACGCCCGCGGCTTCGACCGCGTAGAGAAGTTTCCCCGTTCCCGTTTCCCACAGGAACTTGTTCCCGGGATAAAAAGTAGCCTATGTGTTATTCTGATGTATAAGCTATATTATTGTAAAGTTTAATCAAAATCCATTCTGTAGTTCTTACGTGAAAGAGTAACAAACATCCATACAAACTTTCACGTTTATAACATTATTAAGATTAATACATGAAGTGGAGACTTTGTACACCGTTTTAAGAAAATTATACTTGACAGAGAGGTGCGACGTGTGGAAGCGCGGAAGGACACGCTTGAGAACAGCGGTCTAAAGCTTACTGTGTGGAAGACCGAGTACTTGGCACAGATCCCACATACACAGGCGATGCGATAATCTGATTTCAACCCTTACCGTAACTTCCAAAGTATGGGAACTCTTAATAGAAAAGCCACAATCGGTCACCCATCCCGAATGTAGCGTAACATGCGCAGTGATCGTTTAACAAAATGTTGAACACGACAAAAGAGCATTAATAAATGCTGTCCTGGCTGGAGGTTGATCACTGTGTTGCTCAATTTCTTACGGGACATGGTAACTTTAGGAGCAAATTACATTCGTTTAAGCTGGTTGAGTCACCGTTCTGTCAGTGTTCAACTGCTGACGCCAAATATTATCAGACCGCCCATCATATACTTTGGGAGTGTAGCATTTGGCAAAATGAGCGATTTAATATGCTTAATTGTTTACAAGTAACGTCGGGAGTAGTTTACTATGCGGATCTCGTGGCATCGAGGGTAAATTTTCGTGCTTTTAAACGTTTCTGCCATACATATTACTGGAATCAAACATAGCTCACATAGGACCCGTAATATACTATTACCGTGGTGCTTCCCTATTTCTATAGGATTTACACCTAGTTGCTTTCCAGGTCTCCCGCTTTGCAAAGGAGGGAAGCATTACGTTCTTTTCTTACTTCCTCACATTATCTTCTGATTAATTTCGTTGCGGGTTCCAAGACATGCTAACTTCTCCTGGGACATCACCGAGATCGAGCTCGGTGTAACTTTTCTGGTGTTTTGGTCATTGCTGTAGATCCTGGTTTACAGGAGTCACAGTAATGGGAATGTGGGTGGGATTAGTCCCAATAAAACATACATGTTATAACGCCTTTGTCCCCGAAGGGGTAGGCAGAGGCATACCAAACGCCCATATTTTACCATATGCATTTTAATTCCACATTTGAGCCCATTGCCACATTAAAATGAACAGGCGCAGGCTATGGCGTCCCGCTGTTGTAATTTTTCAAGCCGCCCATCAGGCCTTCAACTAGGCTTAACGACTGCCATTTTACTGGCAACCGGGACCAACCACTTAACGAGCCTTTCAAAGCACGGAAACGCTCGCAGATCTAAATGCTACAAAGTGGTCACCCATCCAAGGCTCAGCTATAGCGAAAATTGCTTAACGCAGTAATCATTTACAGAACACTGAGTTGTCGGGATCACGAGCACTTCAATAAATAAAATTCAATAATTTCATGAAATATTTATTTATTAAAACATAAAACTGCACGGAACACATTGGTATTAGAGTGAGATTCAAGTTTAAAAATTAAATGCAAGCTGATTTTTTTTTGTGTCGAACGAAGCATAAAACAAAATCTTTTATGGATATTTCCTTTTCAGAAGAGTATTATTTTCAAAGGCTGGCTTTATAAAGGAGTTGAGGAGAGATTTCTTTCTTTCCATTGAAATCATAAATGATTAAATTCCAACTGATTCATTAGCTAATTAATTTGATTTGACTTGAATTGGTTTGCTTTAATTTGAATTGATTAGATTAAGTATGTAGAAATGTTAATGTTTGTACAAAACAGCGAAGTAATAATAAAAGAAATCATAAATTATGACACATTCCAACTGTTTCATTAGGTAATTAATTTGATTTGACCTGAATTGGTTTGATTTAATTTTAATTGGTTTGATTAATACGTAATCGGTTAAAAAAATATACGAGTATATTTGTGATTTTGTTTAATGTTTCGCACAAAGAATGGACTGGTTTACTCGTAATATAAAACAAGCGGGAATTAAACACACAAATATACAAAATGCATAAATTATACTTAAAATAAAAACAGTTTGTTTAAAACACACCGTTAAACGTAAACAGGAAAATGTGTTTTTAGTAATCTTGAATCCATTTATTCAAGACTAAAAAATATCATCTATGCTAATATTATAAAGAGAGGTTAAGATTGTGAGTGTGTAGAGACGGGTAATCTCTTAATCTACTGAGATAATTCTCCAAGTGCTATTGGCTACCTTTTTTTACATCCTGTAAGAAACTGCTACGGGAAATCTTCGCCACGCTGGCGGAGCCGCAGGTAACTACGGGTTCAGATTTAAACTCATTGTTACTTATAAAACATATTCAAGTTGTCCAAATTAAGCGCGAATGTGACTCATGAGTAGGCTAAAAAACAACATTTTCTTTTATTTCGTGTGACAAATATATCTTACATAGTACAAATTGAATGATTCACATCTTAATCCACGAGAGGGGTAGGCAGAGCTACTATACACCAAAATTTCATTGTGTATATTTTTGTCCCACGTAAGAGGTGATGATCGATTCGCGTTTCATTAGGACAACGTCAAAAAACTCCTAAAACTCACATGTAATTTAGGAGTAATTGCCTTTGTTTGTATGTTAAAGGAGTTCGAGATTCTAGTACAATCACAACTCATAATATAGACAATAATTGAAATATAATATAAAATATCACTGAGAAAAATATTAAATTACTTCAAAATAGGTCTTTAAAAAGTTCAAAAAGTCACAATTTCTAAATTATCTAAGTATATAAGTCTTTTTACTGGAGGGAATTTTTTGTAAATAAAATATTACAATAAACTAATTCTATAATCATGAAATCACTAGGATCTTCTTATTGGTATCCAACGCTCTGTATAGTTATAGAAGTGATAACTTCATTTGGCGCACCCACACAGATTTTTTCGTAGGTAGTAAGTTAGGCTGATCCATCGCGCTCTGAGGTGAAAGGCTCGATCGGGTGAACTCGGGAACGCCGAGTGTACCCGAGCGAGAAAGATAGTCAGCTGCTCTTCGCTGTTGTGTCGCTGTTTTTAGTATATTCAATTCATACAATTATTAAAAAAAAATATAATCGAATAATAAAATCATTAACCAAAATTAATAATTAAAGAATTTTATTTCCCAATTAAACCCCATAACAGGGTATGCATACACACTACTTGTTCCAATAGCGTAGTGATTTTATATATTTTGAGACACTTCGAGTTTGATAGATGCCCTTTGGTTAATGTTTAACGATTTACATTTGACCTTTTGAAGCACGGAAACCATCATAAAATGCCACAGACGATCACCCATCTCAAGACTGACTGTAGCAAAAGATGCTTAGCTCCGTGATCGATTACGTAAGATTTTACGAGCGTATATAAACAGTTATCGTATTTATATCTCACTATCCGTTGTTCTAATAATGTGGACACATAGTTGATGAAAATTTACCTTTTCGTACAAAACTCGGGTAATCTTATTATATTTAAATTTCGTGTCACGTTGTTTGTCCGCGATGGACTCCTAAACTACTTAACCGATTTTTATCAAATTTGCACACCGTGTGCAGTTTGATACAACTTGAAAGATAGGGTATATCTCATCACGTTACTACCCTGGAGAGCGAAGCAGTAGTCATAAATGTCGACAAATCGGGCAAATTTTTATGCATTATTGTAGAATTTATAAGCGACGGGAGTTCCAACTATGCCACGGGCGAAACCGTGCGGGTCATCTAGTTTGTATATAAAATCACTAACCCCTGTTGCCATTACGTTAAGTTTTATATAAAAATATATTTTACAAATTATATACGTCGACAGGTTAGGTACTATATTTTTTATACCACTGAGTTGTCAGACAAGCGTACGGCCCACCTGAAAGTGGTCACCGTAGCCTATGGACGTTTGCAACACCAGAGGTGCAGCACTCGCGCTGCCGACCCTTTATAAACCTTCTAAGACTATCTTTACTATAATAGAGGTACGTTATTTTGTAAGTTACTTGTTTATTATTAAATCTATGCTTATATAGAAAAAGCTTCACTGTAAAATTTATATAGAAAAGAATGGCCTGATTTTTCTGCCTGATCCTTTTGTATTACGAATCAGGCAGTTAATGTAACAAACTATGGCGATAAAGTGTCATTTTGTTACCTACATGATTACAGTTTAATTTCATCATAAAATTAAATTTTCCAATTAATATAACTGTAGACTTAATTTCCCAATTAACAAAGAAAATACATAATAAGTATTTTCCAAAACCGTAGTACAATATTTAATTTCCCAATCAATAAAACTACTCACTATTTATTGATTAATTTCCCAATAAATTTATTTCTAAAAAGTTTTATCCCTTAATATTGTAATTGATACTTTTCACCGATATTTTATTATTGTGTTTATATACCACTACGGTGGCAAAAAGGTTTATGACCAAAACGAGTATAAATTCAACATGTATTTAGTATAGGTAATATTGCGAGTTATAATTTGGCACTATTTATCAAGCAACTTTTGGGAAACGAAGTGTCTTAAGGTTACCTCCTATGCATACAGTAGGAAAGGGTTTACTTTGTGAAGGATGATGAGATTTGGGACTCAGGCTTTGAATAGAGTACCGGATTATTCTAACGTCTTTCGACACGAATCTGAGCGCTATGTCAGAAACCCTGGGAGCCGATCTACTTTTGACAAGCCGTAGAATAGAACCAGAATCGCTGTTTTTAGCTGTCAAAATGTTAGTAGACTATCAAAAATGCAACTGACTAGCGGCCACTGGCGCGGTATGTGTTAGTACAATTCTATTGGAGTACGATTGAGCGTCGATTGCGATTCTTTTCTGACGCGATTGAAATAGTAGACTTGGCCCTCTGGTGTTTATCCGCCTGGAGACCTGGGGACTCTCGGCCATAGGCAGATGGTTGAATACCATATGGTTTTAAAAAGTAGGAGTCTGTTATAGCACCCATGATTTTCACACGTAAAAATCCTGTCTGAGCGCCGAAAACTCGAAAACTATTGAATATTTAATTTTGTTTTGTAAATGTTGTTTTACGAAAGATTTTTTTAGTTCTTATTATAAATTGCGAGTGAAGTCACTGACGTTCACTAGTGTTGTATTAGTAACTATTATATAAATATTCTAGACTTAATAACTCTAAAGTATTAAATTCTAATTTCACATTAACAAGAAAATGAGATTCAAACATAGTCTATTTGTCAACATTAAGGGGGCCATTTTAAAAATATTGTAGAGCTGCATTTAGTTACCTTACATCGACTGATAGTGCGAAGGCGACTTTTTTAATTTTTCTCTTTTGGATAAATGATATAACACCCGGTGTGTTATATCATTTATCCAAAAGAGAAAAATTCACGGTATTTTTTTCATTAAAGTAACATTCTGTTTTGTCACCCGAATACATATGTCTCTTTCTGTACAATGTGGAACACGTGCTACAGAAAGAGATAACAATATTCTTATTGCTTCTTATTATTGTAATATCTATATTTTATGTTTACAATAGTATTGATATTTATTAAATGTCAAACAGTACTTATCCTGATTTCCTATGAATATGTAAATATAATAAGTTATTACATTTTGTAATTATTTAATTCGCCAATTAAACATACAGAACTTTAGTTATACAAAATGAAAAAATATTTAAATTATTTGTCAAGTATAGCTAAGTAAAAACTTAGTTAAATAATTCTGTTCATTAATAATTAAATAAATTAAGTGGTCATTAAATATTACGTGAATTTGGTTTACAATAATATAATAATTAATTGTAAAATAATAATTGTATTGATTAAATATAAATTACTGTTTACATTACTGTTTTTCTTATTTCTTTTTATTTTAGAATTTTCATTTATTTAAGTAATGTTCACTTACTTAAGCAATGTTTCTTTATTTAAACAATCTTAACAATAGGTAAAATTTGTTAATGTAATTAGGCAGAATTTACCTGTAGAAAAGATTGTTTAAATATTTATTTAAATATATATTAACTAGGGTTCTGTCATTTAAACAATTATGTTATTCTTTAAACAATGTTTATATAATAAGTAATCACTGTTTAAATTATTATAGTGTTGACATGTTGAAACTTAAATTACTTATTAAAACTGGAGTTAAAAAATATTTTTATAATATTTTTTACTTATACCATTATGTTAATTATTTAAAAAGTAATGCTTACTTATATAAAAATATGTTTAGTTATTTAAACAATTATGTTATTTTTTTAAACAATCATGTTTATTATTTAAACAATTTTTTATTTAACCTAAAATTAGAAAAAGAGATATGCAAATGCAGTTAAAAGGATATGTGGAGTGCAAGTGCTGGCGGAGTTCCAAGACGGATCTGTACGGAGTCCTGGATAATTAATGTCCGGTATTGGCGACTCTGGAATCAATAAAAAATAGTATTTTCTAATCGGCTCGTAACTGACGGAATCATAAAAATATTTTTAATCTTTTTTAAAAAATGTTTTAGTGACATACTTATACCGTATTTTATAGACCCTAATAGTAGGGGAGATAGCGACTCTAACTAGGAATTTTATGCCAGCTGATATTCATAATATTAATAGTATGTTATCAGAATATGACAGATTTGACCGTCAGTCAGTCTGGTAGTGGTGGAACCAAAAGCTATCCATGCCAATTAAGCTAGACCTCCAAATTGTATAAGCTCAAATACAATTCAAAGGTCTATGTTAATTAGTAAATACATGTATGTATGGGGTCATTCAGACTCTATTTTTTTTGAAGTTTTTTTTTTTATTTTGTGCTGTTAGACCACGCTTTTATCCAAAATTCACAATTCTAGGTCCCTATACATACATAGTTTATACCAATTACTACTATAAACAAAATGTTTGTAGATAAAAATACGCTGTGTAAGGCAGATAGAGTAACAGAATCATCTACACGCTGTTGCTCTGACAGGGTAGTCAGAGAGGACAGATCGCCAGGCTTCGCGATCGGATCCATGCAATACACTTTTCACACAGCTCCATCTAGCCCAAAGTAAGGTAATATAAGCTTGTGGTATGGGTTCTAGACAACTGATAAACATTCTTATATATTTTTAAAGCAATTGGTATGCTGTCACATACATATTTATTACAGCGAAAAAAAAAAAACAACCTGGTTCGAGACGGGGATTGAACCCGTGCGGCAATGTTTTAGCCACCTGAACTACCGGAACCGTACCAAAACAAGTTGAAATTCTTTACTATATTTTAATCGTCATTTAAGAGTATGACCACAGCCATCTATCGACCTACTTAACAGTAACAGTGTTACAACCATTATTAAACACTAGTTGACGCCCGCGGCTTCGCACGCGTAGAGAAGTTTTCCCGTTCCCGTTTCCCACAGGTACTTGTTCCCGGGATAAAAAGTAGCCTATGTGTTATTCTGATGTATAAGCTATATTATTGTAAAGTTTCATTAAAATCCATTCAGTAGTTTTTACGTGAAAGAGTAACAAACATCCATACAAACTTTCACATTTATAATATTATTAAGATTAAGATTAATGCGATGGAGGCACGTTATGACTTCCAAAGCAAGGAAACGGCCCTAAATGGCAATACCACAAAGCGTTCACCCACCCGAGGAACAGTCATAGTGAAAGTTGCTTAACGCAGTGATCGTTTACAGAACACTAAGTCAGCGGGGCCATTAGCTCTTCAATACTTACTTAATAATAATAAATTGTGGGTTTTTTTTTTACACAGCGTCATCTATCTCAGAGTAAGCTAATATAATCTTGTGTTATGGGTCTAGACAACTGATAGACATACTTAAATATTTCTAAATACATAAATATTGTACATAGAAAACACCCAAACTTCGAATCAAACATTTGTGTAACATAAATATTTGTTCCGACCCGGGAATCGAAAATCGAATCGAGGCAGTCGCATACAAATATTTGTTTCTTATTTTTTCTTCAATATAATTACATTGGCTTAGTTTTAATCTACTTTTTATCCCAGAAAATACAATTCTCACGGTAAAAACGTTTGTACCCATAATCCTACTTTTCATTCCGGAAAATCATCTGTTCCAACGGGAAGACAGTTTGTAGCATACTTCTACTATTCATTCCGGAAAACCATCTTTTCCGACGGGAAAAACTGCTTGTACCCAAACTTCTACTCTTAATTCCGGAATATCATCTTTTCCAACTACTCATATTTTCGAATACAGTTTGTAGCATACTCCTACTTTTTATCCCGAAAAATAATGTTTTCCAACGGGATAACGGTTTGTACCCAAACTTCTACTTTTCATTCTGGAAAATCACCTTTTCCGATGGGAAGACAGTTTGTACCCATAATCCTACTTTTTATACGGGAAAAACGTTTTTAAACATAATCAAACTAAAAAGAGGCAAAGAAAAATACAATAAAGCCGTAGAATTACCTTCGTAGAGTGTAGACCATGTATATAACCAACATGGATACGATAGTGGGCCCCGATGGGGCGATACTATGGGCCCCGGCGTATCTGGTAGTGCCGCAAGCAGGCGGGCAAACAGGAATTATCGACTCTAAAAGCATGCAAACATAAAAACACATGCAAAAATGTTGCTAAATACACTAAAATTTAACTAACTAGCTGACCCGCGCGGCTCCACCCGTGACATACTTCCAACCCCGTGGCACCCATTTAATCCCGTCGCTTATTACTTTTCCAAAAATGTATGAAAGTTTCCCCGATTCGTTGACATTTATGATTACTGCTCCGCTTTCCTGTGTAGTGGCGTAATGATATATATCTTAGAACTTTCCTCAATAAATGGGCTATCCAATATAAAAAGATTTTTTCTAATCGGTCCAGCCGTTCACGCGTAATGTCGTGACCAAGGGAAATAGGGATTCATTTTTATATATATAGATAATAGTATAATGTATTTCCACAATCCGGCACAATTAATAATTAATTAATTAATCAATAAAAATAAATAAATAATGAAAATTATTAATTATTAATTATGAGGATTGCATTTAATAATTTCACTCTACTTGTTCCAATATTGTAGCGATTTTATATATTTTGGGACACTTCGAGTTTGATAGACGCCATTTTAAAGTTAAACAAAATAATTTAACAATAAAGAAGATACTCGCGAGGTAGAGATACATAATATTGTGGCATACTTTTCACACAGCGCTATCTAGCCCAAACTAAGCTAAAAGCTTGTGTTATAGGATCTAGACAACTAAAAAACATACTTATACAGGGTCATTTGTAAAACACCAGCAACCTGCTAGGACTAGGTAGCTAACATAATAAAAACATGTTCTAGGAATTTTTTTTTCTATTCTGAAACTTTTTGATTAAATATTATTTTCAAATTTAACTTTTAATGTACTGATTGAATTACGGTAATACACAACTCGTGAAAATCACAGGGGATGGGGGTGGACCGGTCATAACTCCTTTGAACTTGACCTTTTTCAACCGCATTGATGCGCAAACATCCATCGTTTATGGAAGCATGCAGTACGTGACGAAAAGGAGACCCAAGAGTACTTTTAAGCGAATCCAAGAGCGAAAACCTATGACGAAGGTCGAAGTTTCAATGTACGATAGTACTCGCTGTGTAACGAATTGCCAAAAGTGGTAGAACAAACGGTGTTAGTTATGACCCTGGCTATCTACCCTTAGCAGGTTGCTGGTGTTTTACAAATGACCCTGTATATTTCTAAAAACATAGATATACATAGTAAACACCCAAACTCCGAAACAAACATTTGTCACAAATCACACGAACATTTATTCCAACCCGGGAATCGAACTCGGGACCTAAGCCGCATTCACTACCTACCACTTACGATAATTAATCGGAATTGGCGTCACATGGCGGAAATCCATTGTAAAATTATAATTACTTTTGTTTCTTTATATTAATTTTGCAATATTTGCTACCCAGTTCTGTATGTAGGCAAAATACGCGACAACAATAAAAAGGGGAATATAGCACAATATAAATTAAAAAACAAATTGAATTATATTTACACAAAAGGCTTATTAAAACACATATATACATACATATTGTCACGTCTTTATCCCCGAAGGGGTAGGCAGAGGCATATTAATCGCCCACATTTCACCGTATGCATTTATGTCCCACGTAACAGGTGGTGACCCCATTGCCGTGTTGAAATGAAGAGGCGCAGGCTGTGGTGACCTGCTGTTGAAATTTTTCAAGCCGCCCATAAGGCCTACAACTTGGCTTAACGACTACCATTTTATTGGCAACTGCTTAACGTGCCCTCCGAAGCACGAAAACGCTTCAGTACTAATATTATAAAGGCGAAAATTTGTGTGTGTATATTTATCACTTATACACGCACAAACGGGTGGACAAATTTCGATAAAATTTGGTGAGGAGGAAGAGGACCCCCTGGATAAATACATAGACCTTTTATCCCGAGAAAAGTTTACTGTGGGAAATATAACAATATAATATAAATAATATACAAATATATAAGGCTGAAGAGTTTGTTTGTTTAGTTGAAGCGCTAATCTCAGAAACCAAAGGCTGGAATTGTAAAAATATTTTTGTGTTACATATCATTTATACTCATTTATCGAGGAAGGCTATAGGCTATATATCATTGAGATATATCTTAGGTGGGAATCGAACCCACAACCCTGGTTTCGTTATCATATTCTACTAACTACCAACAGTCATGCAACGACAAATTTGGTACAAGCGCCATCTAGCTCAAAATAAACTAAGCTTGTACTATGGTATCTAGACAACAAATAAACACACTTATACGCAATAAATCATTAAACGCATCACACATTTTTTTGTCATGTGTGGGAAAACTGTCTACTACTATCCATTTATATATCGTAGGACACTTTGTACATAACGCCATCTAGCCAAAAGCTTAGTTTATACTATGGTATCTAGACAACTCATAAACATACTTTACATTTCTAAACACACGCATTATAATTAGAAAACACTCGACACCAAAAAAAACTTTTCTGATCACACTTAGGTCTGTTCCGATCCGGGAATTGAACCCGCGCAGTAGCTTATACCTATCATAGCTCAACCGAGTCAATCAGTTGTAAATATGTATGGTAGAAAAAACTAAAAGCACAAAAACACGCACAAATGTTGGATCTATTTTCTTTTTTGTAATTATTTTTACATTTTAGCCCAATTTTATTTAATTCATATTTCTTTAATATTCTTATGTTTTAATTTAGTCCTGTCCAGTACTTTGTTCATATCAAGCGTCGGTCAATCGAGAAAGACCCGCGCAATTAACTATTTAGCCGTATGATGTGTACGCCATAGATACTTGTATTGGCCCATCTTGGGCAGGCAAAGGAAACTTAGTCCATACAGCCTTGTCATTAGTATTAAAATTTTCTTAGTATTTATTTCATATCCAGTCTTATGGCAAAGTAAGTAATTCCCAAGTCACATGTTCTTGTCCCCAGTAAGGCAGTAGAATCCTTACTCAAGCTTTCTGTGAAGATTTGACACTAACACAAAGAACACCGCTGTTTACTGCAAGATATCATTTTCCTTCACTTATACACATTTTCAAACTCATTACGTTTAATAATTTACCATTATTAAACACAAAATCCCTAATTATACAAAGATTGCGACTGGAGGTTCGATTCCCACCCAGGATAAAACTTTGTGTGATGAGCATGATGGTTTATTCTATGTGTGGGTGTTATTTACCTATAATATGTATGTATTTGGAAATATATAAGTATGTTTATCAGTTATCTGGTTACCATTGTACAAGCTCTGCTTAGTTTGGAATCAGATGACGTTGTGTGAGTTGTCCCAACGATATTTATATTTTATTTAGGAAAATAATAAAAAAACCGTACGCCGTTTTTTACTTTGGCGCCAAAAATCGTAGGCCATCGTAAAAATCGTAGTACTCACCGACTAATTCTACTTGTCCCTCATCAGTGCCCAGTTTATTTTGAGCCTTGCATTTGAACGTCCCGTACTGGCGTTTCTCAATGGTGATAACTCGAATAGTTGTGTCGGTGAACTCGTCTGCTGTAGCGAAATGGGAGATTCTGCAAAATCATATAGATATATTATTAAATACTTAAAAAATCTACACGCTGTATCGCTGAAAGGGTAGTCAGAAAGGACAGATCGCCAGGCATCGTGATCCATGCATACTTCTTTCGCTTCCTGCAGAATCATCAATCGCTTCATACACTTTTCCGTTTCTGTGCAATCTGCTCACGAGGTCTTTACATGTAAGTCCCGGTCTACCCTGACTCCTTCTACCCTCTACTTTCGCACAATTTATATTCTTCGTCAATCGTTCCTCACACTTAATGCAAACACTTTTATTCAAACCTGCCATATTGCGTATCACTTCGTTACATATTATTTAATACTAATATTATACATGTGAATGTAAGTTTGTTTGTTACGCTATCATGCAAAACTACTTAACCGATCATCATGAAGCTTTGTACACATATTCTTGGAGGTATTATAGAAGTAACTTATGATACCTTTAATTGAAAAAAATATTTTTAGTTTTTAAGACAGATAATTGTCTGTTTTCTTCGTTAGCGCCACTCTTACGTGGCGCTAACGTTGCGCGGGTCAGCTAGTACAACATATAATTATACAACATATAATATATCTACACAATACTAGCGGCACGCTATGATGGCCGTTTGCCATATTACAATAAATTAAAAAAAACTATTTTTATTATATAAAATACTTTACGCACTATATTTAGGGTATTTTTTATTAATATCTATCCGAAATATATTATTTTCCTGAGCCGAAAATGTGAAATGAACGGCCATCATAACGTGCCGCTGGTATAAACTAACCTAGGACGATTTAACCAATGGACGCGTAATGTACACAATAAAGTATGAAATCACGTTCAACCAATAAAAATATAGGTATGCAATACGAATTTGACACAATAATATTCGGCTAATTTGAGATGGTAACTCTTTGTATAATGATTATAGAGAATGAAAGTATATTGAATATAGGCCGATTAAGACGGAGAATTAGCTAGAAATGCTTAACAAATGGCAAGCGGGGTATAGGCGCAAACGGTAAGAGCGCGTCCATTGGTTAAATCATACTAACGGATGAATTGAAGAACATTCTCACAGCCCACAATGTTTTTCTTTATTAATCTGTGAAGTAACACTTCTGGTGTTGCAAACGTCCATAGGCTACGGTGACCACTTTCCATTATAGGACCATATCCCAACCAGTGGTTTGGGTTCAAAAAGGAAAGATGAGATTATGTTGAATAATATATGGTATATATACCTGTAATGTTGATTATTGGAGAGCTGAATTTCATCTTTCAACCAAGTGATGGCTGGAGGCGGATAGGCTTCCACGTGGCATTCCAGATCCATATCATATTGCAGAGCCTGGAATACAAATAAAAAATATTTTTTTTTTTAATTAAAGTGATAAAAGACAACTTGGTTCCAGATGGGGATTGAACTAGTAACCTTTCCCTAACCAGGGCAATATTCTAGCCACTGAACTACCCAAACCTATGTAAGTGGCTAGAACATCCACCCTGGTTAGGCATAGGTCACGAGTTTAATTTCCGTCTCGTGGACCCCATCCGGATTTAAATCCAAGATTACCTGGATTTATAGTCGGATCGGGTCCACCTTTAATTTAAAAAAGCTTGGTAACAACTGGGAGTACACTGATATGAAAAGAGATCTGTGAACTCTTGCAATACTAACATACAAGATTTTAATGGAGAACACAAAAGGGTCAAAATATAACAGTCAAATACAGCTAAAATTGGAGCGTAGATGTACATAACATTAGTTTTTATTTCACTTCAATACATGCAGTATTTCCGAAGTTATAACGACGAGAAGTTTTAGTCCGCGCCCATTATGACGTCACAGCCTCGCATGGACTGCGACAAGGCGCGGCGCGGCGTTCGGGTGCGAGTGAGAGCGTGACTGTAGAATGAGCAGGGTTGTGACGTCACCCGTCACCCACGCACTTTGATCGTAAATATTTCAGCCATTTTTTGAAATATAAAAAAGTTAAAACACCGTTTTCTTCGTATTTTATTTTTTGTAGATTTATTTGGCATTAAAAGTAAAAAAAACATTTGTCAGATCCATTTAGGTTAGAGATCGCTTGAAATCCGATCATTACATACCTGAGCCATTCGAGGGTTGGGTACTGTGACAACCGGAGCAAATTCCACCTCCAAGTTGATATTCCGCCTGGCACCCTTGCCAACTCCGTTTTCGGCCACGCAGTAGTAAGTACCGCGGTCTTCTTTGTGTACTTGCGCTATTTTCAGGATATTGCCTCTGAAATATTTAAAGAAATCATTTCATCACTTCGAAAAGCTTAAGTTCAAATTGTCGACCTAAATAACTTGATGGGTTTTACGAAACCTTAAAAAAAATCGTATCTCAACGAGGAACCGCGGTAGGATGAAAAAAACTGAATTTAACCCTTTTTTCAAGATGGCGGAAACCGCTTCAGGTTATTATTTGGCTTTCTCGGTTCATTTGCATTTCTAACCCGATTATTCCGACCGACAAACGTAATGACTGGACTAAATTCTTCACATTATTTATAGACTGAAGTATCGTTAGGCTAGTGTTTGGCTCTGCACCATGTTTAGTTATCGGGGTCTTATTGCAGTGCTGTCTAGTCACATGATCAGCATTTGTTATAAAATATTTGCGGCCCTGATTTTCAGCTGTAGCCTAAAGACTAGGCTAAAGTTTAATTACTGTGTGTTGTACTCGATCCGGCTCGAAGGACCAAATTACGTGGTTTTGTTTCGTTTACTCGAAACATCTAAATACTCAGTGCCAACACTATTATTTAATAATGGAGACCGTAGTTTTAATTTCATCTCGATATCTTCACGCGATTTTGAGATACTGGGTCTTGACAGTCAGACAGACAGACGTATGGACATAACAAGTGATCTCGTGTCCATGTTGACTTCTTACCTATAAATAGATCCGCCTGTAGGCAATATGGCATTGTTCTCACGACGCCAAGATATCTTCGGTGGAGGAAATCCACCAGCATAACATTCCATTTGCACACCTGGAAGAAAATTAATAAAAAAAATCTTTAAAAAAAGAAAAAAAAGTTTTTTTTTATTTAATCCTCAATATTATAAACGCGAAAGTTTGTAATAATAGATGCTTGTTACACTTTCACGTAAAAACTACTGAATGGATTTTAATAAAACTTTACAAAGATATACCTAGATTATACATCAGAATAACACATAGGCTACTTTTTATCCCGGGTACAAGTTCCTGTGGGATACGGGAATGGGGAAGATTCTCTACGCGGGCGAAGCCGCGGGTGTCAACTAGTAAGGTATAAAAGGACCAAATACTGTCAGTAATAATGACATCTTGACATTTTTTTTTTTTATATTACGCTTTAGTTTTCGAAGGCATGGCAGAGGCATAGAATATGCCTTGCTACACAATTTGGTCTTGACAGTTGTCTTAAATGTTATTGGACAACATTAATTTCGTTGGGCAGTTTGTTATGGAATCGTATACATCGCCCCATAAAAGATTTGTATATAATTTCGATACAAGTAACACAAGATTATCTTTATGCCTAGTGTTTAAATTATATATATCACTCTGTTTTTAAGAAATGTGTTTTTGTGTACATAAATTAAATACTTATATTTGCTCTATATTTTATTACCTCAAGATAACCTTAATTATTAACATAAATACTGAGCAATGTTAAGATTTCTTGAAGTGAAACTTCTTTATCGACGTTGAGAGAAATAATGTTAAGCTCAGTTGAAGGCCTTATGGGCGGATTGAAAAAAAATCAACAGCAGGTCGCCACATTATTTTTTAAAGAAAACTGTATATTTCTGAAATCTAGATATGTTTAATTTACATAGCTATATATTAATTCAGTTCACCAAACTGCCCTATAATTTTCTGCACCCTTAGGACTCAGGGTGGAGAAAATTGTAGGGCAGTTTTGATTTAGTTTAGATGAAGACCAATGCAAAGGTTGCCTGTAAGAGATTGCCTCGCGCGATAAGGCCGCCAATTGTTTTACCATAAGGTCTAATAGTCATGTTCACATTGTTTTCTCGTGTACAATGAAGAGATTTTTACTTTACTTTAAACAGGGAGCAATTTGAAGCGCCCGAGGCCCCGCTGACTCAGTGTTATGTAAACGAACACTGCGTTAAGCAACTTTCGCTATGGCTGGTCCTTGGATGGGTTACCACTTTGTGGCATTTACATTTCCAAGCGTTTCCGTTCTTCGGAAGGCACGTTACGCCGTTGGTCCCGGTTGCCAGTAACATGGCATTCGTTAAGTCAAGTGGAAGGCTTGAAAAATTTCAACAGCAGGTAGCCATCCATAACCTGCGTCTGTCTATTTCAACACGACAATGGGCTCACCATCTATTACGTGGGACAGGAAAACACATGGTGAAAAGTGGACACATAATATGCCTCTGCCACCCTTTCGGGGATAAGGCGTAACAGATAAATAAAAAATAAACAGAGAGCAAAAAAAGCACCAATACTCACTCTCTCCCTCACTAGCAACAATGGATCTCGTGGAATTGTCGGAAATGATGGGTGGACGCCGGACCTGGAGTTGTACCTCAGCGGTGATCTTGTTACTAATAGACATGAGCACTTGGCACTGGTACCAACCCGCATCGTTCTCTTGTATGTCCTTGATCTGATTATGGAAAAAAGGCGTTTCATTAGAACATTAATGAACACTTAAAAACAAATATAAATAAAATTTAAGTGTCTGATTGTAATTCAAGTGAAACAAGGGCATATAATATACCTCTGCCACACCTTCGGGGATAAACTGCATATCCATACTAATAGAAATATACAGCCTACGCCTGCCCATTTCAATACGGCAATGGATCACCACCTGTTACATGAGACAAAAATGCGTAAAGGCGGGACAATATGTATGTATGTATTTATGTAAAAATATAAAGCTGAAGAGTTTGTTTGTTTGGTTAAACACGCTAATTATTTTTGTGTTAGATACCTCATTTATCGACGAAGGCTATAGGCTATATATCATCACGCTACTACCTCGGAGAGCGGAGCAGAGAAACGTCGACAAATCATGCAATTTTTTTACATTACTAGTTGAATTTATATTTTCATCATTTATTTAGGTTAGACTCAAATATTTATTAAAAACTAAAACATTTTTTTTAATGTCTGTTTTTGTTTCAACTAAATGCTGAAACGGCTGACTGAGAACGATCCTCTTCTAGCAGGCGGTATTCGCGACAGGAGAGACTTCGCCTCTTAATGCATGTTCTATAAACAGTACAGCGGTCTGTGCTCTGAATAATGAAATGGAATAATGGAAAAAAATATGGTGTTAACCATCACACCGCGTCCAGAGCGCACGTACACTTTTAAGTCCGATAGGGGCTTAATTCTACGTACGTTTAAATTGTGGAAAGAGCTCCTGGGTTTTCCCAAACATCTACAATATGGAGTCTTTCAAAAGGGCTCTTGGAAAGTTTTACAGGGCTGCACTTGTGGTGTTGCAAATGTTCATAGGCATATAATATAGTAGATTTTACAACAAGCGTACAAAACAACCATTTTTATCCGATACTTTTATTAACTGTTAGTAATGTCGAGGATAAAATAGTGTTTTGGACGACTTAGAAACTCTTCACTTCGATTGCGAGGAAAGTGCTTATTTGTGCAGCAAAATTCGATTTTGTGCCACCTATATCCTGCACCAATAAGCACTTTCAGAGCATGAGAAGCGAAAAATATATTATTTACTAGTTGACGTCCGCGGCTTCGCCCATAAGTTTTGCCGTTCCCGTTTCCCACTGGAACTTGTTCCCGGGATAAAAAATAGCCTATGTCCGTCTCCTGGCTCTAAGCTACTTCATCAGCCGAATCGGTACAACCGTTGTTGAGTTATAAATAGTGTAACTAACACGACTTTCTTTTATTTATATATAAGATATAGTTACTTCATAGCAAGGTAATTATTCAATTCTTCAGAGCAATAGGCTGCTAGATGAGGGAGACACAAACTTACAGAAAGAGTATAAGTAGCGGTGGCATCGTCGAAACGGAGTGAGAATCTGGAGTCCTTGATGATAAGACCAGCGTTGCTGGATAGCGGGATGGATTCTATAGTCCTGAGCCGATCGTATTTCACCTGCAAAAAAATAAAAGCATACATTAACAAGGCGCATTATTCAATGGAGAACACAAAAGTAAGCATGAATTGCGAAGCCTAGTGATCTGTCCTCTTTGACTACCCCGTCAGGGATACAGCGTGAAGATAGTTAGTTGGTTTAGTAAATATGTATTAGGCGCGAGCGAGAGGGAGCAACATTCCTTGCTGTGTGATATAGATTAATTAATATTTATTTACAGTGCCCTTTTCATTTTAACAATACGTGTTTACAGTGTATGTAAACAAGTTTAGCCTTTACATAACATTATGTAAACAGTTAAATTGTGTGTAATGATAATGACCCGCAGTGAACTAAAGGATTGATTTATTCATCCTTGAAAATACAATGTTTTATTCGCGTCCAGCAGATTGCTCTATGTACATGCGACTTGTTAAATATTACGTGGTTCTGTAGATATGCACTGGGGGGTATTGGGTATATTGGTAGAAGAGTATGTTTATCGATCATGCCTTATCCTCGAAGGGGTGGCAGAGGCATGTTATACGCCCACTTTCACAATGTGTATTCCTGTCCCACGTAATAGGTGGTGAGCCTATTGCCGTGTTGAAATAGACAGACGCAGGTTGTGGCTACCTGCTGTTTAAACTTTTCAAGCCGTCCATATGACCTTCAACTGGGCTTAACGACTGCCATGCCAATGGCAACCGGCTTAACGTGTCTTCCGAAGCATGGAAACGCTCGCAAATGTGAATGCAACAAAATGGTAATTCATCCGTGACCAGTCACAGCGAATCTTGCTTAACGCAGTGATCGTTTACAGAACACTGAGTCTGCGGGGCCACGAGCGGTTTGGTAGAAGAGTGTATACCATAATACATAATTCTGCCTTTTAAAGTTTACATATATTCACAACTAGCTGACCCCCGCGACTTCACCCGTGGTCGTCATCGTTTGAATTCCCGTCGCTCATTGCTATTAGAAAAATTTATGAAAATTGCCTGATTTTTTGACATTTATGATAACTGCTCCGCCCTCCTGGTAAATAGCGTGATGTTATATAGCCTATAGCCTTCTTCGATAAATGGACTATACAACACAAAATTATTTTTTCAGTTCGGAGTAGTACTTAGTAGTTCTTGACAAACATGCTGCTGCCTCTACAGCACAAATGACGGCGTGTAAACGCATTCCCCACGTCAAAAGATAAAAAGAAAACCCTAAGGATCCCTAAATCTTAATAAACAAAGTAATTTTCATACACATTGCTGTACAAAAATTTAATTTGCGACCATATAAAAGTAGTACATAGGTCGAATCATGTAACATTGTAGTTGAGATTGGCAACACTGAAGTTTTCGGGCGTGCAAAACAGTAAGTTTTTTTTTATTTTAGATCCTCATTCTCCCCAATGAAAGAGGCCGCGGCAGCGTACAAAGTCTGTCGGGAGCCCTGGGGCTATCCTTAAGAGGGCTCACCCGGGACTTCCGGCTATAGACAGATGGATAGAATACGTGTGGTTTTAGTCGGTAAGAGTCCGGCATAGCATCCATGAGGATATAATATCTAAACAAAAAAAAATATTTCTTAATTTTAGTATGACACTGTTGGGTTGGTCCTTATCACAGAGAAACAAATGTTTACAACAAACTGTATGCGAATCGCATACTCGGGCTGTCAGCCATTCGTCCGTAGTAAAAAGTGTAATACTCGTATGAGTAAAGAGTTATGTCCCCTGAAACGTGTTGTTGTACGAAATCTAGAATAAGACGTCTCTAGTAGACCTCGTGTGACATTGATTCCTTGATCTGGTGTCCATATCTATCTTAATATATAGCTGAAGAGTTTGTTTGTTTGTTTGGTTCAACGCGATTATCTCAGAAATTAGTGGTCAGATTTGAAAAATTCTTTTGTGTTGGATAGCCTATGTATCGAGGAAGACTATAGGCTATATATCATCACGCTACTACCCTGAAGAGCGGAGCAGTAATCATAAATGTCGACGAATCGGGCAAATTTTCATACATTATTGTAGAATTTATAAACGACGGGAGGTGCGACGGGAGTTCAATGTATGTCAAGGGTGAAGCCATGGGGGTTACCTAGTACATATCGACATAGCACTATGTGTATCAATTCGCAATTTTATATTATGTACATAAGACGTGACATGCTTTTGAAGTTTTAATACATTATTGTAAAATTTATTAATTACTGGATTAAATAGGAGTGATGGGAGATTTTTGCCCGTGCCACACTTTGGTCACGGGTGAAGCTGTGGGGGTCAGCTAGTAAAGAGTAAAAGGTACTACAGATTTTCTTAGCACTACTTAGTAAAAATTATGTCGTAGTAGTAAGTAGAAAAATAAAACGCAAGCATTTAAATTGAAGCCAATTGAACATTTAAAAGGAGTGACTCATTAGGCAAAGGTCAGGTCAATGATCTGCGTCGGTCAGGACGAACATAACTATAAGTAAACATTAAAAAGAAGCAGAAGACTGACCAATGTTCTGACCCTTATCTAGTTGGAATGCCAGACCTCATGTAGATAAGGTGACCTCGGTGAAGACAATTATCTGAGTGACTATTTTAAATAGGGTTCAAAAGAAGGTTGTGTACAATAATGATACAGACATAATGGTGCTAATTCTGTTGTTGAGACCACTAAACTAAATTTCTCTAAAAATTTCTAATTTTTATTAAGAGATTGCCAAATGCTATTCTGTTATTAAGTCGAACTAAAGTTGGTGATATCATAAACAGCACTTAATTTGTATCTGATATAACTAAAATTCATTTTATGTTATCAAATTGAACAAGACGTGAAAAATGTACATAGACAGTCGAATGTAAATACATGCCGACTAACTTGTTGATTGAACTGCCTATGTACATATTACACGTTACAAAGTTTTACACGTTTTCACATTTCAAACGGTTACTAAAATTAATAAAGGTCCCACTAAAATTAGACTTTTCACTAAAATTAGACGTGACCTAAATAGGTGACGTCTAATTTTTGTGAAAACGTCTAAATTTTGTGTGACGTTAAATTTGTATCTGACATCACTAAAATTCATTTTATGAGATAAAATTAAACAAAAAGTGAAAAATGTACATAGACAGTTCAATCACTAAGTTAGTCGGCATCTTAATACATGTTTTGTTGAATTTTATCTCATAAAAGGAATTTTAGTGATATCAGATACAAATTTAGTGCTGTTTATGATATAACCAAGTTTAGTTCGACGTAATAACAGAATAGCACTTGGCAATCTCTTAATAAAAATAAGAACATTTTAGAGAAACTTAGTTAAGTGGTTGCAACAACAGAATTAGCACCAATGACATCCTGTGGTATTTAAGTATTCTAAGTTCATTCACATGTATAAATTCTATAGGTATTGCTCTGTCATTATTTGTTTCTTTGTGTCAGATCAGCAATTGGAAACAGTTTGCTTTCAAATCATAGCACACTGGTTTTAGATAAGACTATTACTTTAGATGTATTTTTTTAGCAGAACTATAAATATACCTCGGCATACATATGCCAATCAAATCGAAAATCTTTTGACAAAAGGCCAGGTCAAGAGTACCCTAATCCGGCGAGCTTGTATGAAAGTAGAAGAAGCATAAGTTGTATGCCAGAATCGTAGCAACTGGAATGCCTACCCCAATCGGAGACAGGCGTGATAATATATAACATATGTATGTAACTATAAATATTTTGACATTATACGAATTTTATTGATTTGTTTTGAGAACCAATGAATTTTGACATGTAATTTTTGTTTGTAAAATAAAATAAAATAAATATCCATCACGCCTTATCCCCGAAGGGGTGGCAGAGGCATATTATATGCCCACTTTTCACCGTGTGGATTCCTGTCCCACGTGATAGGTGGTGAGCCCATTGCCGTGTTGAAATAGACAGACGCAGGCTGTGGCTACCTGCTGTTGAAATTTTTTAAACCGCCTATAAGGCCTTCAACCAGGCTTAACGACTGCCATTTTACTGGCAACCGGGACCAACGGCTTAACGGCGTAAATGCCACAAAGTGGTCACCCATCCGACGACCAGCCATAGTGAAAGTTGCGTACCTCAGTGATCGTTTACCGAACACTGAGACCGCGGGGCCACGAGCGCTTCATGTTTGTGAACTTTATAAATAAAATTTGACATGTGATTTTTATGTTTTTGAAGTATTGTTATTGTATGTGGTATTGTAGTAATGGTGCATTTACTTGTGAGTCAGAATGTAATTTTAGTTTCTATAATATTTGTACAGTACACTATGTGGTAGGACATGGAGACATAATTATTTTCAAGACCTGTAACTAACCTATGTTTCACAAATAAATTATTATGATTATGAAGACTTTATATGCATCAGTCAGTACCTGACCAAAAAGGAATTGCTGTAATTGCTGAAGCGAAAAGCTGAATTGCTAGTTTTAGGTATGTTCTGAATTTTTTTTTTAATTAATCTGCAAGAAGCCATAGAAGTATGCATGGATCGTGGAGCCTGGTGATCTGTCCTCTGACTACCCCGTCAGGGATACAGCGTGAAGATAGTTAGTTTTTTTTAATAAGCCTGAAATACACAGCTATAGCTTTCTATCACTAACTGCTTACTCAATGGTGTGACTTCAAGACAGTTCCTAACTGGTTCTTTACCACAGAGGGATTAACCAGTGACTTCAACCTTCTTTTAAGATGGTAGGTGATGAATTCCAACAGGCTTCAGACTGCTAGAGCTCACTATTATGGCTACTGTGATTGGCACAGTGCAATGCATGCACCATGCAAATATCTGGCATTCTCTCAGATTAACGCTTTAAACTAACAACAGTGCTGGTATTCTGAGAAAGTCAAGCCAAATTGGTTTTAATAAATCTTTACTCACCCAAATAACTGGAAAATCTGAAGCATAATGTACAGAGCAATCTAAATCCACTTGTCCACCGATATCCCTAATCTGTTCCTGAGTGATGTGTGAGATTGTTGGAGTCCGTTGTGCTGATACTAGAATAAAAAAGTTAAATGTATTAAGTGAAGTGTATTTGGAAACAACTAAATGCATTTATAAAAGAAACAAAGGTAGGCAATTTAAAAGGTGGGTCAATGAAATAATAGAACTGGCTGGAAAGACAAAGACATGGACAAGACTAGTTTACAATAGAGAGGAATAGACAAGAATGGGGGAGGCCTTTGCCCGAAAGCACACAGAATCGGTTATCGTAGATTAATAAAAATACTAACTATTACGTATTCTGAAATAAGGCTATAAATAAAAAAATAAAATGCATCCATTAGTACCATTAAGAAAGCCAAAAAGTAGGAAACAATAATTCACTTTCCAATTTCAACTGATTTATTTCAGTAAAATGAGGTAAAACAAATAAAATATTTTCAAAAAAATCGTTATCCAATTTCTTGACGCTTGGATGTTAGTTGTTTTTAACAGAAGTTTTTGTAAGAAAAGCGTTGATTTATTAACGTTTGACTATAAATTAACCTTACAGTTTATAAGAATAAAAAACTTTTCTTCAGAACTAACGAGTTCACGCCCTAAAATGTATATTTTAGTTGACAATAGTTTAATAAGGAAATGTTTATCATAGATACGTACCTATTTACTAAAAACGCAATAAATGGGTGTATTTAAGTAGTATTTAAAACAATAGCCAACAGAATCAAAAAATACGACTGCCGGTAACAATGTTGTGAACTTTTTCATTTTGTGCGTTGTACGTTTCATTTTAAAATTTTGACTGAAATATGAATTTACTCACCAATTGTTGTCAAGCATAGTACTACAAAAAAGCAAATGGAGTTTTTAATCTCCATTTTTGTCAATATTTTTGACGAGCTCACACAATAAATATCAGAAACAAATTAACTTTACACTCAATCAATAAAAATAAAAGCGAAAGCGAACTGGCAGACTCAATCAATTTTTTTTAGTTGTCTTCGCCCATTTTGGGCAGGCAAAGGAAACTTAGTCCATACAGCCTGGTCTTCAGAATTAATATTTTCTTGTTATTATGTTTTAAACCTGTCTAGTCGTTTGTCGATGTCAAGTCCTCAGTCCTAGGTCCTAGTCCGTGCCCCAATAAGGCAGTGGATCCCTTATTGCAGCTCTCTATGAAAATTTGGCACTTACACAACCGCAACCGCGACCGCATCACTAACATCAAGAGTGCTGCCAACTAGGCTAACGCCAAATCTGCTAAGAAACTCTAAAATCCTGCCTAAATGGCTAAAAATCTGATAAGCATTAATTACAAAACTGCGAAATAAACAGTTCGTTTCAGAAATTATTTAAACTCAAATAAGTATGATTTTGAAATTTTCTTTTTTAGCCTTGGTCCCTGATGCAGCGCAGAGGCATACCTATAATACGCCCATATTTCATTGTTTGCATTTATGTCCCACATTAGTGATGAGCCCGATGCCGTGATGAAATGAACAGGCACAGGTTGTGGCAACATGCTATTATTTTCGTATTTTTTCGTTCGCCTTTATCTTGGTTTTCCCACTGCAATGTTGTTGCAACTGAGACCAACGGCTTTACGTGTCTTCAGAAGCATAGTGATACATATATAAAAAATATAAATAAGACTGTAAATAAAAATGCCACAAGGTGATCACCGATCAGAAGAAAGATGCTTAGCGCAGCGATCGTTTCAGAACACTAAGTAACGGGGCAAGGAGCGTTTTTTATATAATATGTACATATCTTGCTACTAATATCAAAGAAGAACCTCCCTCTCTGAAAAAGCAACATGCCCCTTGTAAGAGTTTGGAGTACTGAAAGGCTTGGAAAGGCACCCGTGTGGTGGCGGGCAAACCACCAAACGATAGCATTCCCAAGGAGGGTTGGTGACATACTGCGCCGACCCTAAGTAAATTGGAACAAGGCCAAGAGGATGATGATGATGTACATATCTTGCTAAAATTGATACGGCTTAGCTGATGGGAAGCCACTTTGCGAATTCAGGGCCACTCACAAACGTCACGTACACGTGACTACTTATTGACAATGGCCTTCCAGCTGACGGTCCAATACGTGGTCGCGGTAATGAAGAACCCGGATTTGTTAGAGGGAAGCGCATTACCTACATTAATAAAATTATGTGTGACTCACTCATCTATTAACGCCCAGCCGAAACCCTAAGGGGGTGAAATAAGGGGTCAAGGGGTCAAGGGGGTAACAGCTGTATGAAAGTTCGTAATTATCAAAGTTAGAGACATGAAATTAAGTTTCCACATTTCTGATTACAAATAAATTTAGGTACCTACATGTGTCTCGCGATTTTGCAAAATTGTACATTTAAAGGGGTAACAAAGAAGTTGTCTTTTATTGATACACTAGATGACCCCCACAGCTTCGCACGTGGAATATTTCGACCTCCCGTCGCACCTATTTAATCCCGTCCCTTATAAATTCTACAATGATGCAAACAAATTTGCGCGATTTTTCGATATTTATGACTACTGCGCTGCTCCCCAGTGTAGTAGCGTAATAATATATAGCCTATAGCCTTCCTCGTAAATGGGCTATCTAACACAAAAAGAATTTTTCAAATCCGACCAGTAGTTTCTGAGATTAGCGCGTTCAACCAAACAAACAAACAAACTCTTCAGCTTTATAATATTATAGTATAGATTTACTGAGTGACTCATTCTCATATAAACGTCCAGCCAAAACCCTTGGACTAACAAACTTAAGTTTTTTAGGATAAACTACACTTATATAGAGGGCTTCCACTAAGAAAGGGTTTTCCATAATTTCAACTCCAAGGGGGTAAAATTAGGTATAAACGGATGTATGGAAGTTCGTCATTTTTAAAGTTGGAAACATAATATTACGTACACGTGTTTTCGGTTACAAATAAATGGATACATGTTACGCGGTTTTGCCTAATATTACATATATGAGAGTAAATAGGAATTCTAAGTTTACATGGGAGATCCCCTATTTTCAAATATAAGCAGCAACAAAATTCGCATACCTATATCTAAATTAAAATAAATAAATAGATGTTTCAGGATTTTCTAAACTTCTACCATTAAGGGTGTTAAATAGGGGATGTAAGGTTGAATGAAAATATTTGAAAACTAATAAGGAGCAAGAGTTCGAGGGGTGGGGAGAGCGGGTTATAACGGGAGTTTAAAGTATATTGATACGAGTACAAGCGCAGCAAGGGCATATCTATATTTTACCTCTACGGTAATTAAATTGGGGTTGTAAGTTTATATGAGAGATTCTTCATTTTCAAGGATAGCAACACCAAATTCGGCATTTTAAATCTTTGTAAGGATTTTCATAAAATCTACCCATAGGGGCGTAAAATAGGGGATCAAGTTTATATGAAAGTATTTTAAATCTAATAATTGGCAACCGTTTAATGTGTGAGGCGTTACGGGTCTTCGAAGATAAACACAAGCAAAGCCGAGTGTCACAGCTAGTTTTATATATTTAGGTACAGCACAGACCAAGAAATAGAAACGAAAGTAATAATAATACCGCGTGTAATAATACCAAGTTTATGTCAATTGTATGCGAAAATCGCATACACACGACCTGTAAGTTGCCATACGTCTGTAGTATTTAGTGTGAATGTATGAAAAAAGGATGACGGCCCCTGACACCTCAGGTTATATGAATACTAGTAGATGCCCGCGGCTTCGCCCGCGTAGAGTTGTTTTCCCCTTCACGTTTCCCACAGGAACTTGTTCCCGGGATAAAAAGTAGTCTATGTGTTTTTCTGATGTATAAGCTATATTATTGTAAAGTTTCATAAAAATCTATTCAGTAGTTTTTGCGTGAAAGAGTAACAAACATCCATAAAAATTTTGCATTTATAATATGTATGATTAAGATCAGATATTAGATAATAGAGAAATGCGTCTGTCAGTAGAAAGCGCGCAAGTGACATTGATTCAAAAAGTATAATAAGTAATATTGAAACATGGATTCCTTGCTCTGTGAGGTACAGATAGTACCATACAACATAACTGCACTTAAACATACAGTTATCTTGTCGGAATCTATTTGCAAGTAATAAAATCGTATTTTATCTCTTGTGTAGGTACAACATTCTTTATGACATTATCAAAATTATATGACTATCTTAATACAATTATAAAAATTACTTATCATTCACGCCTTTATCTCCGAAGGGATGACAGAGGAATATTATACGCCTAAATTTCACTGTAAGCTTTTTTGCCCCTCGAAACAGGTGGTGAGCACGTTGCAATATCAAAATTGAATGGCGCAGGTTGAGGCGACCTGCTGTTGAAAATTTTATATATAAGGCCTTCAACTTGACTGAACAACTGCCATATGTCACTGGCACCAGGATAAACGGCTTAACATGCCTTCCGAAGCACACAAACATTCTTAAATGGAAATACCACAAAACGGTGACCCATCCGTAACCAGCCATAGCGATAGTTTATAAACGCAGTGATCGTTTACAGAACACAGAGTCAGCGGAGCCACAAGCACTTCTAGACTTCTTCTGGACAAGAAGAACATTTATTGTCTTCGCACAAGTAAAGGGTAGAAGGAGTCAGGGTAGATCGAGAGAGCAGATTGCTCAAAAGTATGGATCTCTAGGAAGCGAAAGACGTATGCATAGAACGCAAAGTCTGGCGATATGTCTTTTCTGACTATCCCATCAGGAATATAGCGTGAGAATAGTTCGTGAATTATCGTTTTACTCATCATATCACTTTAAAAAAAAAATTAAAATATATTTGCTTTGTCCCAGTTAGTAAAGCGACAAAATATCGTAAAAGAAGCAGGCATAACGATTCATAACGCAGTCCTAGTGCCAACTTTGATTTAATGAATTAAATTGAATGCTGTGGAGATGCGATCACTTCGAAAATTGTGCAGCGTTACCTTGGCCGACCGAATACGTAACGAAGTGATACGCAATATGGCAGGTTTGAATGAAAGTGTCAGCGTTAAGCTGGAAAAGGGCGTGCTCCGTTGGTTTGGACACGTCCAACGAATGAGTGAGGAACGATTGACGAAGAATAATATATTGTTCAAAAGTAGAGGGTAGAAGGAGTCAGGGTAGGCCGAGACTTACATATGAAGACCACGTGAGCAGATTGCTCAAAAACGGAAAGGTCAAAAGCACTCGGATACCCAGCCGTGCGTGTATGAAGAGATTGATGTATCTCGAAGAAGCGAAAGAAGTATGTATGGATCGCGAAGCCTGGCGATCTGTCCTCTCTGATTACCCCGTCAGGGATACAGCGTGGAGATAGTTAGTTAGTTAGTTAAAATATTTTTATTACTGCATCATAAGGAATTTGAAAACATGAGTGTAACTTTGTGTGCTATATAGAGGGAAAAATGTTCCAACTGATTTATTTAGATAGTACTTATATAGTATTCTCTTCCAACCTCTTAGGTACTCGTATGTATTTTGTGTCAAATCCTATATCTGTTTTATTTTTATTTATGTATTTTATTAATATTTTTGATATGTATTTAATTAGAATTATTGAAATGTAATGATTTTTCACTATTTTTTGGTTATCATAGTTATTTTGTTTGTTTTTAGCTTACGTATAAAATTATTAAAATTTAAGTTAAGAAAACCAGCGCCTAGTGTGTACTTGTGCACACTAAGCAAATGCTACGTTAATATTACATATCTAAATTAGATTTCATAAATTATTTGTAACTTTATGATTGTAATTTGGATCAATTAAACGATTCTTTCTTTCTTATATTTCATCAACAAATGAATTCATATAATCTCGGATGGTATTGAAAACAAGTAAACCATAAAGATAACAATTATAACTATCAGTAGAGTTATGGTACTGTGACAATTATTTAGTTTTAATGTGGATTTTCGCAAGTAAGACAAAATTTATACAGGGTCATATGTAAAACACTAGCAACCTGCTAGGACTAGGTAGTTAACATCATAAAAACATATTCTCTGATTTTTTATCGTTTTTGAATAATTGTTTTTTGAATTTTTGATTTTTTTATGAACTAACTTTTATGTAATGTACTAATTGAATTATAGGTCGCGCGGCGAATGATGAGCTCTGTAAGAAAGTGGAAGGGGAATGCGCAGAACTCATAAATTAGGTCTAATTGGCGGGGTGACAGGGGGTGAAGGGCGGGAGTGTAGGAGCGTGGACGCAGGAGTGGTCGAAATCCTACACGCACACTAGGGCACAGCTGCACACTACTCCGCGATACGTCGGCACGTGTTGTCATTAGTCTCGGTACTGTCACGCACATTAAAATATTCTACTCTTTTTGACAAATCTTTTAATAGCGTATTGAGGCTTTGATGCCCCGAGAAAATTGTCTGTCCAATCTGGACAAAAAAGAATAATGGTTTATTATGTATATGGTTTAATCAAATATTTATACCAATTATAATTATATAACGCAGTGATAGTGCCAACGTTGCTTTACGGTAGCGAAACCTGAGTATGTCAGCAGATGCATGAAAGTAAATTACATGCTGTGGAGATGCGATCACTTCGAAAATTGTGCGCCGTAACTTTGGCCGACCGAATACGTAACGAAGTGATACGAATAAGTGATACGATATATGGCAGGTTTGAATGAAAGTGTCAGCGTTAAGCTGGAAAAGGGTGTGCTTCGTTGGTTTGGACACGTCCAACAAAGGAGTGGTAAACGATTGACGAAGAATATATATTGTGCGAAAGTAGAGGGTAGAAAGAATCAGCGTAGGTCGAGATTTGCATATGAAGATCACGTGAGCAGATTCATTTGTTTAATACATAAAAAAATTAAAATCACGCCTGTCATTCATCGGGGTAAGCAGAGACTTCTTCCATTTCTTTAACTTTAAATAAGTATTGTCAGTGTCACACACATTTTATACCTATTTCTACATTAAAATAGTACAATAAAAATGTTTTTTTTTTAATACGATCACTGAAAAATAAATGAAATATCTATCATGGTTTAATATTTTAACGCAAAACACTTTGAACTCACTTGTTGTAAATAATATAAACCTACTTTAACTTTACTTTAAGTTATAAAAAAAAATGTTTAATGGTTCAAAGCAGAGTCATATTAAACTTCATTCTTTTTGTAAATATATTGTGCGCGATTATACATGCGCAAACTATCCCCACTAATTTTTGTCACAGCTCATCATTCGCCGCGCGACCTATTCAGTAATACGTAACTCTTGAAAGTCAGAGGGGATGGTGGTGGACCGGTCATGACTCTTTTGACCTTGAGCTTTTCCAACCGCATTGATCGCGCACTTCCATCGTTCATCGAGGTATGCAGTACGGGACAAGAAAGAGACCCAGGAGTCCTTTTAAGCTAATTCAAGAGCGAAAATCTATGACGAAGCTCGAAGTTTCAATGCACGATCGTACTCGCTGTGTAAGGAATTGCCAAAAGTGATAGAACAAACGTTGTTGGTTAAGACCTTGGGTATCTACTACTAGCAGGTTGCTGGTGTTTTACAAATGACCCTGTACATAAAAAAGATGATCTCGTACTCGACTAAAGAGCTATGTTGACATTTTTAAAATGAACATTTATACATATATATTGTCACGCCTTTTCCCTGAAGTGGTAGGCAGAGGCATACTATACGCCCACTTTTCACCGTATGCATTTTTGTCCCTCGTAACAGCGGATAATAATTGTCAGTATTTAAGATCTTATTTATCGAATATATTTTAAGAAACTATTTCAGAGAATGCAGTCAATGGCTTACAGCACATGTTGCCGGACCTTCCGGACCTCCCTCCGAATCAGGGACTAGTGCCACCGGTAACGCCTGGAGAAGTCCTGACTGCGCTTCGCCGCATGAAGAATCGGAATGCTGTCGGACCCGATGGAGTCCCCATCGAAGCCTGGAAGGCGATGGGTCCTCGCGGTGTGGGCATCTTAGTAAACCTTTTTAACCGCATACTCCTCAGCGGGCAGATCCCAAACCGATGGAGACTGAGTATTATTACTCCAGTCTTCAAAGGTAAGGGGTCAGTGCAGGAGTGCGGGAGCTACCGCGGTATAAAGGTGATGTCCCACACCATGAAGATCTTCGAGAGGATTATAGACTCTCGGATCCGGCAGGAGTGTACTCTCTCGGAGTGTCAATATGGGTTTCGCCCTGGTCATGGGACCACGGACCCTGTTTTTGCCCTGAGGGTTGTCGCAGAGAAATACAGGTCGAAGAACACGCCTCTGCACTGTTTGTTTCTAGACATGCAGAAGGCCTTCGACTGTGTTCCTCGTGCGATGATCTGGTGGGCACTGCGGTCCAAAGGTGTTCCAGAGGTCTATATTGACACTATCCGGGACATGTACTGTGACTCCGATTCAATGGTTCGGACTGCTGTTGGCGACACGAAACCCTTCCCCATCACCGTCGGGGTACACCAGGGTTCTGTCCTTAGTCCGCTTCTGTTCAGTGTAATATTAGACGAATTGTCGGACAGCATCAGAAACCTGCATGAGCAGCCTCCATGGTTGCTCATGTATGCTGACGATATTGCGCTGGCAGACGCGGACAGGGGCAGATTGGTGCGACGTGTAAAGGCGTGGAAGGAGACGCTTGAGAACGGCGGTCTGAAACTAAATGTGGCGAAGACCGAGTGCTTGGCACTAAACTCGACAGATCCCACATCCGTCCGCATAGGCGGTGATTTGGTCGAGCGCACGGACCAGGTTAAATACCTGGGATCTGTTTTTCACACGTCCAGTGACATCGATTGCGATGTCAAGTCACGCATTGCTGCCGCGTGGGCCAAATGGCGGGAGATGACCGGTGTCATTTGTGGTCCTAAAATGCCGATCCGGTTGAAGGGACAGGTCTACAAAACCATTATTAGACCTGTCCTTTTACATGGCAGTGAGACGTGGCCGATATTGGAGCGACACAAGCAGGAGCTGCGTGTCACGGAAATGAAGATGCTGCGGTGGATGTGTGGAGTCACGCGGATGGACCGCGTGAGGAACTCTCGCATCCGCGGCAGCCTTCACGTCCGTGACATTGCAGACAAATTGTCGCCTTCGTTGGTATGGTCACATCTTGCGGCAACCGCCGGGCTACGTAGGAAACAAATGTCTTGCCATGTCAGCCCCGCTGGGTCCCGGTAAGAGGGGAAGACCCAAGAAGTGCTGGCTTGACGTCGTAAGGGATGACATGCGTGCCAATGGTCTCACTACAGGGGATGCCGACGACCGTGCGAAGTGGAGGAGAAAATGTAGGAAAGCGGACCCCGGGCGTCGCGAGACGCAACTGGGACAGACGCTCGGATGATGATGATGGCTTACAGCACATGTTGCAACTTCTGACCGTCACCTTAACCTACATTTCGGGTTTCCGGGGCAACCTCTACAATACCCTATTTGTATTAATTTTTATTCTATTCTTTGTCCAGGGTTTTAGTAGGGTAAGTTTTTTGCATTAGTAAAGTTTAAAAATAATTAATCCTTTAGATGTAGAGGAGCAGACATCGTATGTCAAACAATTTGATTGATTTTCATACCAACTATTATAGCAGGTAAGTGAAAATCAGTCAATGAAATATCTAATATTTTCGGACCGAAATAAATACATTTGCTCACTTGTTGAACAAATAACTATTTTGCACCGAGTGCTGATGTTAAATCACGAACCAGCGAAGTAGTCTAAAATTGAATAACAAGCATAGCGAGAGATTCGCAATAAGACTACTGAGTACAGTAAACGATTTAAAGGCACGAGTTAAAAATATTTTGCTCTCGGGTGAAACATACAACTTTTCACCTCTCCAGTGAGAATACTGTTACCTTAAGTTAATCACAATTAATCATGACACAAGTCGAATAATCAAAACCATCTAGATTTTTAAGTTCCCGCTTTGTCCACAGGTTATACAGATTATTTTAGAGCTGCGGTCCGAAATTACAATGCATTTTTGATATTCACCAATGATATTTTATTGTAACGCGACAATATTGTTTACTGTATTATATAGTTATTATTATTTTTCAATAAAACGTCCATAAATTAATATAGTTACATTATTGTACGGCCAGCGATAGTCTTGAGTTTCGGACAGCGCTATTGCTTGCTTAAAATTTATTTAAAAAAAGACTTTGTCTCACGCTCGCATCAAAAGTAGCTTTTCCTTCGAGATTTCACGAACCAAAAGTGTCATTTTGCTGCTGGAGAGGTAAAAAAAATATTTTGTCCGAAAAGTTATGAGATTTGTGGTGACATCATTAAATACGCGATGAATTAAATTTATCAATGTTACATAATACTTAGTCAACATTGTTTTTTTTGTGGCATTAAGTAAACCGTAGTGATTAAATATTCCATGGCATTGAGTTTAAAGCCGGTGCGGATAACACACGTAGGTAAGTAACTAGTCAGTAATAATGTTTTTCATAAATACGATAATGTTGTGTTTTAAAGATAAACTTTTGGCTAAAAGATAACATAACAATGTTTGTCTCTTATGGAAAATTACTGGATGGTGTTTAAAAATCATTTTCGGGCAACATAAAGTTAGAATTTAGAATTTTCTGAAAAAAAAAAACGATTTTGTTGGGACAACTCACACAAGACGACAATCTTCAGATTCCAAACTAAGCAGAGCTTGTACTATTGTAACCAGATAAATGATAAACATACTTATATATTTCTAAATTCATACATATTATAGATAAATAACACTCAGACACAGAATAAACCATCGTGCTCATCACACAAAGTTTTATCCTGAGTGGGAATCGAACACACGACCTCTTGCGTAGCAGTCGGATACACTCCCGCCGCGCCACAGAGGCAGTCAAGAAATGGAACATCAATGAACCTCTCATTACCTCCTTACGTTCGTTAACAAATTGAATTCATTGTATCTTTACGGAGCTGTGCAGCGTAAGTAGTCAGGAAGTGAGTTCGAATGTTCTTCATTCAAAATGTATTGAAAAAAAAAATTGAAATTACTTTTTATTTTATATCCCGAACACCTGAGCGAACGATCACCTGCCAGCCCTAGCAGATAGAGATGCGAGTGAAAGCCAGAGAGAAATATATAAGAGATCTCAAAATGCTTATATTAAAAAAAAAATTACGTGTTGCACTCAGGGAGTGCCGTCAGAAGTAAAAACTAAATTTATTGATAATTTATTTATCTAGACGCGTATGCGGCCTGCTATATTTTATTTTATTTTATTATGAAGGAACAACAAACAGCTACACTATGTAATATTATTAGAAGTAATAACAGTAGATTAACAATAATGTAGCCCACAGCGCTGTTCACAGATTATCAGAAGATTTTAATAAAATTTGAGTCGCTCGAAGGTCAAATGAAATGAAATTTTATTTATTTTTATTTTATTTTATTTCTGTGAACAGCGCTGTGGGCTACATTATTATTAACCTACTGTAAAATATAAAGAAAATAGTTACAAACATGCTAAAATTTAATAAGTGATTTTCCCAATTGATAATACCCGCTATTAATTTGTACACAATTTTTCGTAAGTCAGTTGTCGAAATTTATTTGCTGAACATGCAAATATGTCGATGTCCTCAAAGGTGTTGTTATACGAGTCAGTTAGTCGATGCAGGGGTGCACGCAACCCAGCATTCGTTTGACATGTACCCACCGCAAATAGTTTACCTGCACGTACCTGGTGCCTATGAACAGTTCTAGGGACTAAGTAACACAATACATTATTTAAGGCAATACAATCAAAACGACCGTGGACAATATTAAACAAAGTCATTGCCTCCAGCTGCGTGCGCCTATCACTCAACTTTAGTACATATGTATGTACTATATGTACTTATATATGCACACATTATACCTGCGTCTCGTATCGGGCGTCGCGAGTCCAGAGATTTTATCTCATCTAAAAATATGCTTATACCGCGCTTAAAGAAGTTTTCACTTCAAACATTAATTCTAAAAAAACTAATTTAAAATAGTAAACATGCTCAATTTTTATCGTCCGCCGTTTAGTATAATTTTTTTTAACTTTGTTCCTTTTTTATATACAACCGTGAGCATTTCCGCTTAATAATATAGCCATTGGTCCCGGTTGCTAGTAACATGGTAATCGTTTAGCCCAGTTGAAAAAAATGGCTTGAAATAATTTAAATAACAGCTCGCCACAACCTATACCTGTCCATTTGAACACCGCAGTGGTTCACCACGTGTTACGTGGGATGAAAATACAAACAGTTAAATATAGGCGTATAGTAGATATGCCTCTGTCTGTCTACCCTTTGAAGAATAAAAGGCATGATTGATAAGTAAATGCGAAATAAAATGGTTTTAAAGATTGAACGAAAAGTATGTTTGTATTATAATGTACACGCGTTAAAAGTTATACTTCTTTGGCGTATCAATTTTTTTTTTTAATTTATCTTTCGCCTTATCCTACGTTTGTAGAAATAACTAAAATGTTGACTATAGCTAACTTCAGGGTGTTTGAAAACAGTTGTCATGGAAACACTTATCAGCTAACTTTATGGTGTCGGTTTTTTGGAACAGTCTGCGCGCGCATCGTAAAATTGTGCATACATACATACATACATATTGTCACGCCTTTATCCCCGAAGGGGTAGGCAGAGGCATACTATACGCCCACATTTCACCGTATGCATTCTTGTCCCACGTTACAGGTGGTGTGCCCCTTGCCGTGTTGAAATGGACAGTCGCAGGCAGTGGCGACCTGCTGTTTCAATTTTTAAAGCCACCCATAAGGTTTTCAACCAGGCTTAACGACTGTCATTTTACTGGCAACCAGGACCAACGGCTTAACGTGCCTTCCAAAGCACGGAAACGCTCGCAAATGTAAATTCCACAAAGTGGTTATCCATGCAAGGACCACCTATAGCAAATGTCGCATAACGTAGCAATCGTTTACAGAATATTGCGTCAACGGGGCCACGAGCGCTTCCCTATTTCCCTAACGCGCCAAAAGAAGTATATTTCAAAAATGGTGATTATCCGCCTACTACGCGCCTTTTAGTATATGAGAACTCGTAGTTTAATACCAAATCGTGCAAATTTTCCTCATTAAAAACATAACAAAACCTGTTGTTTGCTATTTAATCCGACAAGAGGCCCACTTTTTTGCGACATTCGTACCTACTGCATAATGTGCTACACAAAGAAAATAAACAATCTTGTATTAAACCGAACGCTTTAGACGTTTTCGAATAGGTACGTTAAGTACATAAATACACACATATCATCATGCCTGTCTACCATCGGGGCAGACACAGACTATGGCTTTCCACTTGCTACGATCCTGGCATGCAACTTACGCTTCTTCTACTTTCAAAAGTGTTATTATACACGCTCATCGGTTAAGGGTACTCTCGACCTGGCCGTTTCCCACAGTGTCTTCAATTTGATTGATATACGTACGCCGAGGTCGACCACTACCAGTTTGCCCATTCAATCACACCACATAAATCTGCTTCGTCATCCATTCTCTCCCATTGTCCGAACAATCTAAGCATCCCTTTTTCTATCTTAGTCACTACATCTTCTGTCATACAGAAATGTTCCCTTATCAGGCTGTTGCTTTCTTTGTCCATCAACACGTCACACATAGGTACTTCGCAGACTTCTTCTTTCCACTACAAGAATTTTACTTTTATGCATCTTCAGCCACACCCATCATTCACTGCCATGGGACAAGCATTCTCTATGTACAGCCAGTCTTGCCTTCTCAGACACGTTCTGACTGCTCGTAAAGGTGTACATGGCTCCATTCCGTGATTTCCAGCCAAAACTCTTCGCTCAATGTCATAGTCACACTTTCTATCTCTCGCATTTTTTAACCGTTAGGTACGTTGAAAATAAATACACCCCCTTAACTTATACTTACTTTTTAGTAATGCTTTTATCTACACGTATTTGTATCTGATTTTGTGCGTGTCGAATAAACGGTTCATTATTATTATTATCTCCGAAGGAGTAGACAGAGGCATACTATACGCCCATATTTTACCGTATGCATTTTTGACTCTATCTAACACTGTACCTTATATATTAACTCTAAGGCCTCTATACTTATATGTTAAGGAGTGTTAACTATCTTTGTCGTAGCATGTATTATAACTAAGCACTGCTATGTTTACGTTGTATCTTTGACGGGGTAGTTAGAGATGACAGATCGCGACACTTCGCGATCCTTGCATACTCCTTTCGCTGCATGCAGATTTATGATTCATACATGCACATCTGGGTATCCGAGTTGGGTGTAAGGGGCCCCACCAAGATCTTCGGGGCCCAAGTCAACCTCCCGTGCTAGTGCGTGCACCTGCTGATTAACGGACGAGGCTCTGGCGCTGGTTTTCCCCTCTGGGGTTGGGAGGCCTAAGGGCGTCGCTCCAATAAAAGCCACCCGCCAAAACAAATAATGGTAAAGTATAATAGGAAAGCTGCTAGGGATAGGGCGCCGCCGCAAAACGGCGCGTAGGAGCCCCGCCCGACTCCTGTGGCAAGTGGGCTAGGGCTGCCGTGTGTCGGGCCAGTACGGCTAAAGAAGTTAGCCCCAACCCGTATCCGCTTCGCATCTTGGAACATTGGCACGCTGACTGGGCCTGCGGTAGAGTTGGCCGAAGTACTCTCCAGGCGGAGGGTGGACGTGGCGTTCCTGCAGGAGACTCGGTGGAAGGGCAACAGAGCCCGGCCTTTGCAGAAAGGCTACAAGCTGTACTACATGGGTGCGCCTGGTGGAGAGAACCGGGTGGCCGTGGTGCTCTCCGAGGGGCTGCAGAGCGGCATCTTGGAGGTGAAACGCTGTAGCGACCGGCTTATGATCGTGAGGGTGCTTATCGATGGGATTATTAACCACCTGATAAGTGCCTACGCGCCACAGGTTGTAGCGACGCCGATAAGATGTCGTTTTGGGGCCAACTTGAGGGAGTGCTTCGAAGCATTCCGTTGTCACAGGGAATCGTTTTGGGCGGCGACCTAAACGGTCATGTGGGTGAGAGGTGTGAGGAGTTTGAGCGTGTTCATGGTGGTTTTGGATACGGCACCCGCAACGCTGAAGGAGAAACTATTCTCAGAACGTGTGCGGCTGCCGATCTAGCCATTGTGAACACGTATTTCAAAAAGAAATCCGAACATCATCACCTACAAGAGCGGAAGGCGTACAACTCAGATCGATTTCCTACTCACTAGGCGACACAGCATCGGCAAGGTGGCCAACTGCAAGGTCATACCCGGTGAGAGTCTTACTGCACAGCACCGTCTCCTTGTCATGGACCTCTGCGTGAAGCCTAAAGGCAAACGCATCGAGCGGTGCCAGCGCCGCATCAGATGGTGGCTGCTTGATGAAACTAGGTCCCAGGAGTTTGTCTCAGCTGTGGGTGACAAGTGCACCGACACTGAAGGCGAACCAGTTCAAGATTATTGGGACAAAGTTCAGGCGGCCATCCTTGGAGCTGCGAAGGTGGTGCTCGGTGAGTCTAAGGGTGGACGCAAATGTGACAATGAAACTTGGTGGTGGAACGACGCAGTCCTGAGGGAGACTAGGGAGAAGAAAGCCCTCTTTAAAAAGTGGCAAGCGACCGGATCTCCCGAAGACCGCGACGCGTACAGGGCTGCCAAGCGCGCCACAAAGAGAGCTGTAGCCAGAGCCAGACGAGACCACTTACAACCTTTGTATGATAAGCTGGAATCGTCTGAGGGGCAGAAGCTCATCTATAAGCTGGCGCGCTCTAGGGTCAAAGCGGCACAGGATATATCCAAGTGTCGCTGTGTAAAAGACCCTGAGGGTAACCTGTTAAGCAAAGACCTCGCGGTAAAGGAGAGATGGCGCTCGTACTTCCACGAGCTGCTTAATAAACAGCATAAAGAGGTGTAGCCTCCGGACCTCCCTCTGAATCAGGGACTAGTGCCACCGGTAACGCCTGGAGAAGTCTTGACTGCGCTTCGCCGCATGAAGAATCGGAAAGCTGTCTGACCCGACGGAGTCCCCATCGAAGCCTGGATGGCGATGGGTCCTCGCGGTCTGGGCATCTTAGTAAACCTCTTTAACCGCTTACTCCTCAGCGGGCAGATCCCAAACCAATGGAGACTGAGTATTAGTACTCCAGTTTTCAAATGTAAGGGGTCAGTGCAGGAGTGCGGGAGCTACCGCGGTATTAAGGTGATGTCCCACACCATGAAGATCTTCGAGAGGATTATAGACTCTCGGATTCGGCAGGAGTGTACTCTCTCGGGGTGTCAATATGGGTTTCGCCCTGGTTATGGGACCACGGACCCTGTTTTTGCCCTGAGGGTTGTCGCAGAGAAATACAGGTCGAAGAACACGCCTCTGCACTGTTTGTTTCTAGACATGCAGAAGGCCTTCGACTGTGTTCCTCGTGTGATGATCTGGTGGGCACTGCGGTCCAAAGGGGTTCCAGAGGTCTATATTGACACTATCCGGGACATGTACTGTGACTCCGATTTAATGGTTCGGTCTGCTTTTGGCGACACGAAACCCTTCCCCATCACCGTTGTGGTACACCAGGGTTCGGTCCTTAGTCCGCTTCTGTTCAGTGTAATATTAGAAGAATTGTCGGACAGCATCAGAAACCCGCATGAGCAGCCTCCATGGTTGCTCATGTATGCTGACGATATTGCGCTGGCAGACGCGGACAGGGGCAGATTGGTACGACGTGTAAAGGCGTGGAAGGAGACGCTTGAGAACGGCGGTCTGAAACTAAATGTGGCGAAGACCGAGTACTTGGCACTAAACTCGACAGATCCCACATCCGTCCGCATAGGCGGTGATTTGGTCGAGTGCACGGACCAGGTTAAATACCTGGGATCTGTTTTTCACACGTCCAGTGACATTGATTGCGATGTCAAGTCACGCATTGCTGCCGCGTGTGCCAAATGGCGGGAGATGACCGGTGTCATTTATGACCCTAAAATGCCGATCCGGTTGAAGGGACAGGTCTACAAAACCATTATTAGACCTGTCCTTTTACATGGCAGTGAGACGTGGCCGATATTAGAGCGACACAAGCAGGAGCTGCGTGTCACGGGAATGAAGATGCTGCGGTGGATGTGTGGAGTCATGCGGATGGACCGCGTGAGGAACTCTCGCATCCGCGGCAGCCTTCACGTCCGTGACATTGCAGACAAGTTGCAAGAGTGTCGCCTTCGTTGGTATGGTCACGTCTTGCGGCAACCGCCGGGCTACGTAGGTAACAAATGTCTGGCCATGTCAGCCCCGCCGGGTCCCGGTAAGAGGGGAAGACCCAAGAAGTGATGGCTTGACGTCGTAAGGGATGACATGCGTGCCTATGGTCTCACTACAGGGGATGCCGACGACCGTGCGAAGTGGAGGAGAAAATGTAGAAAAGCAGACCCCGGGCGTCGCGAGACGCAACTGGGACAGACGTTCGGATGATGATGATGATCTGGGTATCCGAGTACTTTTAACCTTTCCGATTTTGAGCAATCTACTCATTACTATAACGTTAAGTCATACTTATTTAACATGTAAATTAATACGTAATGAATAATTGTTATCGACTATGGTGACCTAAATGATCTTCAGATTTAAATAGAAAGTACTCGCATACCTAGACGTGCATGCGTGAAACGATTAGGCTAGTGCCTATCCTGTAGCCCACTACAGGCGAGGCGGAATACCGCGGTGGTTTAGTGAGCAGTCTGATCTACTCCAGGGAGCCGAGTCTACTATTGACAAGCCGTAGAATAGAACCAAAATCGCTGTTTTTGGTTGTCAACATGTTAGTAGACTATAAAAAATGCAACTGACTAGCAGTCACTGGCGCGGTACGTGTTAGTAGAATTCTATCGGTCGACCGATAGAAGTCTATTGGAGTACGATTGTAATAGTAGAGTACTATGTAGATTCTATTTCGGCCCTCAGGACTGAGTTTACCGCACATAGGCTTCACTTACCTACTATGAGAGTAGCGTCCTGCTACTCTCATAGTAGGTAAGGGAAGTGCATAAATGCATTTTATCATAAAATCGCTTCGTCTTACATATATATAAGTATATTTAAACTTTATAATTATTTTTCAAAAGATAGTAATATAAGTTTTAGTCACGTCTGTATCCAGAAAGAGATGGTAGAGACATTCTATGCGCCCATTTATTTTACCATAAGCATAGTTGTCCCACGTAACGGGTGGTGAGATGAAAAATAAAAGTACGTTTGAAAATTCAATTATCTAGTATATGATCATAGTTATTTTCAAAGTACCTACTACTAAATTTTTTATAGGAACTGCTGAATGTATATTTTTTTTAGGTATTTTATGCCCACATATACCAATGCTTTAGTTAAAAAAATACGCTACTACATACATACATATTGTCACACCTTTATAGGCAGAGGCACACTATGCGCCCACATTTCACCGTATGTATTTTTGTCCCACGTAATAGGTGGTGAGCCCATTGCCGTGTTGAAATGGACAGGCGCAACCGTTGGTCCCGATTGCCAGGAACATGGCAGTCGTTAAGCCAAGTTGAAAGCCAACAGCAGGTCACCACCACCTGTGCTTGTCCACTTCAACACGACAATGGGCTCACCATCGTGGACAAAAATGCTCATGGTAAAATGTGGGCGTAAAATATATCTCAGCCACCCCTTCGGGTATTAAGGCGTGATTGAAAATCTAAACCGCTTGCAGGTTAGGTTGACCTTTGCCCCGAAGGAGTCTGTAGGACCCCAATACAGTATAGTAAGTAATAATGACGCTAGTTTTCATTAAGCCCCACGCATAAATAAAGCATTATCAGAACAACGTTAGATAATGATTTTAATCTGACGTTATCTTATTATAATAATGATAATGTACTTATTTCATGTAAATAATATAGTGATAATATCTCTAATATATTATCAGTAGTTTCTCAATTTTAAAACCATAACATGAAGTGTCAAACTCAGTAATTTGACTTCACTTGTCATTTTTTGTGTAATCGATTCTGGAACGCGTATATTTTTAAAATTAGAATTCTTCCCAAATACAATACATGTAACCCTATCCTATCCTACGTTCTATCGTATCCTACTAATATTATAAACACGAAAGTTTTTAAGTATGGATGTTTGTTACTCTTCACGCAAATTCAACTGAATGGATTTCGATGAAACTTTGCAATAATATAGCTTACACATCAGAATAATACATAGGCTACTTTGAATTCCGGTAACAAGTTCCTGTGGGAAACGGGAACGGGAAAACTACACCACGCGTGCGGAGCCGCAAGCATCAACTTGTCCCTAATAATAATCAGTAGTTTTGTAATTTTAAAACATGAATGTCAAAATAGGGGTTCACTTGTATTTTTTTGTGAAATCAATTCAGGAACGCGTTTATTTTTAAAGTTAGTATTCTTCCCAAATACAACACATGTAACCCTACCCTATTTATCATAATCATCTTACTACAGGATTAGCATGCAAATTATGTACAGTCAGCAACAAAAATCGCATAGCAGAATTTTATCTACAAACCTATAATCAAAACATAAGATGTCATAATCTAATTATTTAAATCATATTAGTAACTTTAAATCTTCATTCACAAATCAATTCAGAAACTTTGTATTGTGTTAATCTGTGTCTGAGGCCGACTCTACCTGCTAAACAACGGACGAGATTTCAAATGAGTGTTGCTACAAAAAAAGTCAAGGTTACTAAGAGCCAATAAAAGCTAACAAAAAGTTCTAAAGCCAAGTTAAAACTATCCCTTTTTATACGATCGTCGCAGAAGTACAAAGGTTACGTAAGACCCTTATTATAAACTAGCGGACACCCTATACTTTGATTCGCGTTGTTTCTGTATGCCGAGTTTACTATTGACAAGCCGTAGAATAGAATCCTAATCGCTGTTTAAAGCTGACAAAATGTTTGTAGACCATCAAAAATACAACTGACTAGCGGCCACTGGCGCGGTACGTGTTAGTAGAACTCATCGGCCGACCGATAGAAGTCTATTGGAGTACGATTGTAATAGTAGACTACGAAAAAAAGTTAAATTGTACCGGTAGCATTATATTAAGCGACGATTACGGTTCTTTTCTGACGCGTTTGAAATAGTAAACATGGCCCCTATTTTGCGTGCTAATATTGAGATAAAATGTGTTAAAGTTACTCTTTATAATATCTGCTATTTGCCAGTGAAAGTCCCGTTAAAATCGGTACAGCCGTTCCATAAACTTAAGAAATATTTAGAAAGGTTTGTAAGTAAGTAAATACTTTCATATACATTCAGTAAAAAACTCGTCATTTGGGATTACAAACAGACATTTCAATTATATTTATCTGAATAGATAACTTGACACTCAATAAATAAATTCAAAGTAAGATCACGCTAAGAGAAAGCTATGTCTTTTGCACGATAAGATTTAAAAATGTAACATTCCAATGGCTGGCAAAACCACGTCACAATGGCGCCGTCATTGCTGGCGCCAGTAATACACCCCCTCTATTCCAAACGGCTGTGTAGCTGGGGCTGGTATTGTCTGCAATGTGGCGTTGTCACTATTATTAAGCCTTTAACTCTACCTATACCCGTGTCATAAGCCACAGGGACATACTTTAACAAACTAGTTTATTTTTTCATTATCATAAACAAAAAAATAATAATGCAATGCTGTGAGATGTTGTACTCGTCTGTACCAAACTTAGTGTTTGATTACCAAGGATTTTACGCGGGAATATCTCGGACGGCGGACGCTTGTTGATATTATTTTCCAAAACCAATGAATTAACCTTATATTATGGGTAAAAATGAAAAATTCTTAACTAAAAAAATTGTGACAAAGTGCCATAGTGAAATATAGTGATATTTAGCAGTAAAATGCGATTACTATACTGGGACAAGCTGACTTTGACTTAAGACTAAGATGTAAAAATGAGAAGAATATGAAATGAATAAGATTTGGCTTAAAAGGTCTTAGTAACCAGGTCATAAAACAATTATAAAAACAAATCGAATAACCATGAGTTCAAAACGGGAATAAAGTTTCACGGTGATGTTTTTGGTTTTTTACAGGAATAAAATGGAGGCTGTGGTATTTGACGGAAAGAACCTGAGCTTGAAGTATCAAAAGGACTATCCGATACCCAAGATCACAGGTGATGATGACGTCATCGTGAAGATCGAATATTCAGGCATCTGTGGCACCGATCTACATATTATCCAGGTTTGATTTTGTTAAAACCGTTATTTAGGTAGGTATACGTGACCTCTTGGTGTACTTAAGGTTTTTTGAATTTATAGAAATGCGCGTTAGTGAAAAATTATGAGAGTAATTTTTTACAATGCGCCCACAGACCCTCGTGAAAAACCGACACCATGAAGTTAGCTGATAAGTCTTTCTATAACAACTCATTAACACAATGAAGTTAGCTAATATGTGTTTCCATGACAACTTATAACTTCATTCAAAGTAGTTTTGATTCTTTTGATGATTTTTTTTTCTTACTCATTTATCATTCCTGTTACAAACAAATAGTTGTGGTATATGTGATGAAATCTTATTAGACTAAGCAGTATAACTTCTAACGCGTGTACATAAGTAGGTACGGTACACACACATACTTTTTTAAAATATTATGTGTTTATTTAAACCTCGCCATTTATCCCAAAGTAAGCTAATATAAGCTTGTAGTATGGGATCTAGACAAATGGTAAACGTACTTATATACTTTTAAATACATACAGAAATAATACATAGGAAACACTTCAGTGTACTTCTTTACTTTTAATGTCTCATAATGTCATATTAAATGTGTACAATAAATGAATAAAACATTCAAACAATCATTTGCTCTCAAATATTTGTTCCGACCCGGGAATCGAACCCGGGATCTCAGAGCGCCAGTCGCATACATTACTACTCACGCCACTGACGTAATTATGTATAACCCACTATTTTGAAGCGCTATATTGATCTGTAAACGATCGCTGCGTTAAGCAACTTTCACTGTAGCTGGTCCTCGGATGGGTGACCACTTAGTGGCATTTACATTTGCGAGCGTTTCCGTGCTTCGGAAGACACGTTAAGCCGTTGGTCCCGGTTGCCAGTTGCAGTCGTGAAGCCCAGTTAAAGGACTAAAAAATTTCAACAGCAGGTCGCCACAACCTACACCTGTCCATTTCAACACGGCAATGGGTTCACCACCTGTTACGTGGGACAAAAGTGCATACGGTGAAATGTGGGCGTATAGTATGCCTCTGTCTACCCCTTCGTAGATTTCGGGGTTTCCTAATGGCGACATGACATAAACAAAATGTCATGGCATGTCGCTATTTAGAATTATTCTCAAATATATTTTACAAATTCTCCAGGGTGAGTTTCCAGCACTCAAGGAGCGCCCTCTTCCCCTTGGCCACGAGTCCTCTGGTGTTATTCATGCTGTCGGAAAGAATGTCATCTTTAAAGTGGGACAGAAAGTCGCCATAGATCCCAACACGTAAGTGCATATATAAAAATACTCTATTTTATCTCTACTAATTGTAACGGAGGTATGACGAACCGAACTTCTCAAAGAAAGGGATGTAGGACAGGTAAAAGAAAACCTTACCCTCCAGGTTGTCAAAACTTTTGCAATATTCCGCTTTACAATGTGGCACTTAGTCGACACGTGTGACACTTGCTGTCAAACAGTCTTGAGGATGCCTCGTGTTAACGTGACCTCTAGTTCGGAACGCGGTCTACCTGAGAAGAACCGACATTAAACTCGGAAGGCATTTTGATGGTCTATTTACAAATTGAAGAAGAAGCCAGCCAGTTTAATTATCTAAAAAAATAACTTAACGTCTAGTTACATTAGTTAAACTAAAACAACAAAATATCTAGTTAAATTTATTATCTTCTTGTACTGTTTCCCTTATTTAATTCATATTTAAATAAGTGGAACACTACAAGTGTTTTAGTTCAAGATGTGTAACAAGTTCCACCAAGTGCTATCAATCATCAATCAACAGTGTAAACAGTCTTAAATTTAATAAACTCCTTGTAATATTAAGTAAACTCCTTCTTAAATTAACGTGCAAAAAAACTAAAAATCAGCAAACGAATAGTTTCATAAATTCCATAAAGAAACGCAACCTTAAAGGTTTTATTAACCCTCGATGCAAAAACGACGGGGTGTTATAAGTTTAACGTGTCTGTGTGTGTCTCTCTCTGTGCATCGTAGCTCCCGAACGGGTGAACCGATTTTGATTTTCTTTTTCTTTGTTTGAAAGGTGAATTAGTCGAGAGTGTTCTTAACTATATTTGATGAAAATCGGTGAAGCCGTTTAAAAGTTGTGGGGGTGAAATAGGGAAGAATGACCAAATTTAAGCAAAATATATTCGAGGGGGTCTTAAATATAGGCGCATCACGTGCACATTACAAAATAATATGTTTAATGAAAATTGGTTAAGCTTTGAAAAAGCTCTAGGGGTAAAAGTGGGGAAAATACCAAATTTTCTCCTCCCCCACATAATGTCGGTTTCCGTTTCGGACTTCGAAACCTTATAGTTAAGAAAAGTCTTATAAAACGGCCCAGTCTGTACGTCCATCCATCTGCACGCATCTATTTCTCAGGAACCATAACAAATAGAGACAAACAGTTTGCGGCATTGCACAATGAATAGGCGATTTTAAAATTTTTACTACATTCGGTTTTGAAACTGGTTTCGGTTTAGAATGCGTCTGATTCCTTTGCCACGATAGTGAAGAGAGCTTTCCTCGTTTATAATATAGTCTATCTATCGATCTTCACGCTGTATCCATTACGGGGTAGTCAGATTACTCAAAAACGGAAAAGTCAAAAGTACTCGGATACCCAGACGTGCATGTATGAAGCGACTAATGAATCTGCAGGAAGCGAAAGAAGTATGCATGGATCGCGAAGCCTGGCGATCTGTCCTCTCTGACTACCCCGTTACATATAAGTATAACTGGTGAAATGTCCCTTAAGCGAAAAGGCTAAACATTAACATAAATTATTTCAGAGCCTGCCACCTCTGCGATTTTTGCCGTGAAGGAAACTATCAGTATTGTCTAACTGCTGGGATCAACAGTACCGTTGGCATATTCAGGGACGGCGCGTGGGCAGAGTACTGCCGAGTGCCCCAGTCACAGATCTACCCATTACCTGACGGGATCAGCACTGAGCAAGGTATGTGTAGATGGAATTAAAAATCAAATTGATTTAGATTCTTTTTGTAATTATTTTATGACCTGGTTACTAAGACCTTTTAGCTAAATCTTAATTCATATTTCTTCAATCTTCTTTCTTATTACCTAAAATGTCCCCGTCCTCTACGTCTTAGTCAAGTCTAGTCTTAAGTCAAGGTCAGTCACACCTCGGTATAATGGTGGATGTAATACTGAGGTTTTTAGTGGGGTTTACGCAGCAAAATAGAAAATAGCATTTCACTGCATATATATCATTGTCTTTCACTATAGGTAGCACGTTAACAAAACTTTTATGTTCAAGAAACCACCACTCCCGCACATAAAACGAGATAATGCAATAGTTTTAGAAAATTAATATACAGCAAGCGTCCGCACTTGTCGACTTTCCCGCGTAGATCATTTTTATTTAGAGTGGCGGTACGGGTTGATGAGATGTTCCTCCAACACTTAAGGAGGATAATATATCATATATCATCTGCAGTACATTATGTTCAACATAATTTCAAAAAACTAGCTTAAGTTTATGATTGTAGTTTTTTATAGTATTAGTTACCATTTCAACTCTCTTAAGGTATGTAGCTATTGATTGTAATTAATTATAATCATCTCAAACACATACCTATATATGTACTGGCTACAGTTTTATAAATAATTTTGTATAAAATAGTGTTACGTGTGTAATTTATAAATATACTAGCTGTCCCCCCCGGCTTCGCCCGTGACATACTTCGAACCCAGTGGCATCCATTTAATCCCGTTGTTTATTAATTTCACATTCACAAAAATTGATTACTTCTCCGCTCTCCAGTACTATAAGAATTATATTATATTATCTGTGCCAGTACCTAACTACTCGTACCAACATACACGCCCGCACGGCCAGCCCGGTCGAATTATGGTTACACGAAATTAATTTCTTTGCGCTTTATTTTGAATTTGCGATAACTCGTCAGATATTCATTTAATTTGCAAGGTGTAAAGGGACAAAATAATCTTCATGATCAATCCTGAAGCCAACTAACATAGAAAAAAAGATAAGGACTAATAGCATATTTGCGTAAATAGCCTTCAAATAATCACTTTATAATTGATGGTTTTTTAAAGTATTAAAATGGATATAGTATGTTATTCTTATAAGATAGACATATATCGTCGCGGACTTTTTTGTAGACTTACATTAGATACACAATTGCTCTGTACATTATTTTGTTATATCTCAAAGGGTTTAGGCGGCGTTCTTGTTGGAAGCTCCCAGACAGCTTATTTTTTCCGACATTGGGGATGTCGGAAAAAATAAGCTGTCAACAATAATCAACAAATATCGTTATAATTTGGTCAATGTATACAAAAACTTAACAAATTATACATAAAAACCTTCTATGAGAATCACTCTAACTATTAATAAACACCGCATCGTAATTAGTTTCGTAGTTTTAAAGATCTAAGCATACATAGGGACAGACAGCGAAAAGCGACTTTGTTTTATAATATGTAGTGAGGAAGCTCCCAGACAGCTTATTTTTTCCGACATTCCCAACAAATATCGTTATAATTTGGTCAATGTATACAAAAACTTAACAAATTATACATAAAAACCTTCTATGAGAATCACTCTAACTATTAATAAAAACCGCATCGTAATTTGTTTCGTAGTTTTAAAGATCTACGCATACATAGGGACAGACAGCTAAAAGCGACTTTGTTTTATAATATGTAGTGATATAGTAGCAGTGGAATGTAATATGTTATTTTAAATTGTTAAATCCTCTGACCAGACAAGGCCATTAGCCCAACGGACAACGGTTGATGTTGATCTGTTTTATATTTCACTAGATGACGGATTTACGGCTTCGCCTGTGGAATCAAACGGTCCACTCCCGTCGCTTATAAATTCTACAAAATGCATTAAAATTTGCCGATTTGCCGACATTTATGACTACTGCTCTGCTCTCCAGAGTAGTAGCGTGATGATATATAGCCTTCCTCGATAAATGGGCTATCTAACACAATTTTTTATTTATAATCCGGCCAGTAGTTACTGAGATTAGCGCTTTCAACCAAACAAACAAACTCTTCAGCTTTATAAAATTAGTAAAGATTGTAAAGTGTACTGCCAGCAGACCTCTAAACCCCATAAGAGCGGCTGTGTCACAGCCTAAATCAATTCTTTCAGTTCCTGCCAAAATAACATTCCAGTACTGTCAGTTTCGAGCAGGTCACGGTGGTGTAGTTGGTAAACGCGTCTGGTGCTTTAAACCTGAAGACGCTGGTTCCAGTCCAGCTCGTGACTGAAAATGTTTTCCACTTTAAAATTTAAATTCCAGAACTCGTTTTGTGATCCATGAAATCAAGTAATAAATACTAAATTAATGTATTTCTTTTTTCCAGCGGGTCTTACAGAGCCGTACTCCTGCGTAGCTCATGGTTTCGACAGAGCTTCTCCTATTAAAGTTGGGAAAAAGATTCTCATCATTGGAGCTGGTATCATTGGTGAGTAAATACTAAATATGACTGCGTAAATAAAAAAAATAAAAAAAACTAAACTGATGCGCTCGTGGTCCCGCTGACTCAAGGGTTCTGCAAACGATCACTGCGTTAAGCAGCTTAATTTCGCTATTGCTGGTTAAGGATGGGTGACTGCTTTGTGGTATTTCCATTTACGAGCGTTACCGTGCTTCGAAAGGCACGTTAAGCCGTTGGTCTATTTTTCTAATAACATGGCAATCGTTAAGCCAAATTGAAGGCCTTATGCGGCTTGAATAATTTCAACATCAGGTAACCATTGCACAACCTGCGTCTGTCTATTTCAACACGGCAATGTGCGCACCACCTTTTACGTGGGACAGGAATGTACATGGTGATAAGTGGGCGTATATATTATACGCCCACTTATCTGGCCTCTGCCTTTCGTCTCTATACGTGAGCTGGAGAGAGCGGGATATTCCTTACTCTATAGGAATTGAAATAGATGTCTTATTTGTCTTCTTCATCTTAGTGTATTCCTATGAAATCCTGGATTGGCAATGACCACTGCCTTGGGTCTGATTTTATTGGTTACTTGGTGCTGTTACCATGTTCCAGCAGCGACTGCCGTTCAACCCCCAAAACTCGTATGGAAGTCTTTCTCATCGCCTTGTCTATTAGTGAGCAGATGCGCCACTAGTAAATCGATTGGGTTCCATAGATATTGTTATTTTTAAACTTTCGCGGTTTATACTCATATTTTATATACTACTCGGGACTTCACGCGAAACAATTTTGTACTTACATCACCGAGTCCAGCCGCGACACGGGCGCTGCAACGCGCTCGAAACGTCGGTGAATGTAAGTACAAAATTGTTTCGCGTGAAGTCCCGACTAGTATATAAAATATTCCATAGATATTGTTATAGTATGACCACGACCGCTGTACCGCTCACTGGGTACAAAATGTTACGCAGTCGCTCACTGCGTACAATTTTGCGGTCGTGTTCAAACTAAACATACACTTATTGGTGTATTCTTTTTGTATTATTTTAGGAAACCTCTGGGTGACTACACTCCATCATCATGGGCACAGGGACGTGACCGTCTCTGAGATGAACAAGACCAGGCTGGAAATTGTGAAGGGGCTAGGTCAGTGTCTTAAATTGCTAAGCTAACATTACAGATTGGATTAAAAATTTGCAAACACCGCGTTACACGTGTTCATATATTTGTACAATATAACCAGAAATATTTATAAGTAATTTCATGAATAAATGTTTAAAGTAATTAGTATTCTAACTTTTACATATTTTTTTATTAATCCCCCCATCCAGCACCAGGTTGTCTTTTTTCAGTTTAATAAAAATTTACGTAAACAACTCACTTAAAAAAAACACCATTTAATCGTTTATACAGCATTACACCGGCTACACGTATCCATTAATTTTATTATAGGCAAAATATTACGTATAAAAGGGTAAAATAAGGGTTGTAAGTTCATATGGGAAATTCTTTATTGCCAACGATAACAACACCAAATTGATAAATCGTACAATTGCTTCTGATTTAAAATAAATACACAAGTGTTTCATGATTTCATAAATGCTATCCTTAAGGATGTAAAATAGGGGATCAAAGTTTTTACATAGTATTTTAAAACGAATAACGGACATGCGTCTTATCCTTTTAGTAAAATAAAAAAATAAATATCCATCACGCCTTATCCCCGAAGGGGTGGCAGAGGCATATTATATGCCCACTTTTCACCGTGTGGATTCCTGTCCCACGTAATAGGTGGTGAGCCCATTGCCGTGTTGAAATAGACATTCTTTTAGTGTGTGTGGGTATTCGAAGCATGTCACGTTCGAAGCCGAGGGCACGCTAGTATTTAATAATTATTACTTCAGACTTACGTCCAATAGTGGACTACCATTGGCTCATTTTGATTGATTGAATAATTACTCGTTTGTGTCTTACAGATACTGGATTCAGGCTCGTCACTCCAGATGTTCTGGCGCAGGAGAAGACACTCTATGATGTCATCATTGACTGCACAGGTAATAATAATTCTTACTATATTTATTGCGATGCCTGGCGATCTGTTCTCTCTGACTACCCTGTTAGGGATACCGCTACCGCGTGAAGATAGTTTAATTTAGTTTAGTTTTTTCTTTAATATTATCAATGCGAAAGTAACTGGTGTCTGTCTCTAGTGCTTTCACGCCAAAATTAATGAACGGATGTAAATAAACTTTGGTACAGAGATAGTCTAAAGCCCGAGAAAGGACATAGGCTACTTTTTGTCCTGGAAACAAATTCCTGTGAGAAACGGGTAATGGAAAGCTTCAATACGGACATCATATACATCTAAACTTCTATACTAATAAATAAAGCTGAAGAGTTTGTTTGTATGTTTGTTTGTTTGTTTATTTGAACGGCCTAATCACAGAAACTTCTGGTCCAAATTGAAAAATTATTTTTGTTTTGGATAGCCCATTTATCGATGATGTCTATAAGCTATATATCATCACGCAACTACTCTGGAGAGCGAAGCAGTAATCACAAATCCTTAAATCATAAATCAAAAAAACTTTTCTCGATAAATGGGCTATCCAAAACAAAAATATTTTTTCAAATCGGACCAGTAGTTTCTGAGATTAGCGCTTTCAACCAAACAAACAATTAGACTCTTTGGCTTTATATGTATATTAATATAGATAAATAGATAGAACTAATATGAATAAAGAAAAATAATTATTATAAATTTTCAGGCGTAGGCAAGGTTATGGAAATCAGTTTTAACTACATGAAACCTGGAGGGAAGTACGTCCTTTTCGGATGCTGTCCACCCACACATCAAGCCAGGTCAGTGTTGAGTATTCCTCTATTTTTTAGGGTTCTGTACCTCAAAAAGAAAAACGGAACCTTTATGACTGACTGTGACTGCCTCTATGGCGCGGTGGGAGTGTATCCGACCGCTACGTAACAGGTTCGATTCCCACTCAGGATAAAACTTTGTGTGATGAGCACGATGGTTTATTCTGTGTCTGGGTGTTATTTATCTATAATATGTATGTATTTATAAATATATAAGTATGTCTATCAGTTATCTAGTTACCATAGTACAAGGTCTGCTTAGTGTGGAATCAGATGGCGTTGTGTGAGTTGTCCCAACGATATTTATTTATATTTATAGGATTGTTGTCCGTCCGTCTGTCTGTTAAAATCCTTTATCTCGTTACTTTATTATAGTGGTAGCTGTGTGCCGTGTATGTGACGCCCTTTTAAGGAGTTATCTGAAAATCAGCGCTGTCTTTTTTAACGCTTTTATTAGGTTTACCTGGATGCATGTTTGTATGTAATCGACTCTTTTGGGCTCGATTTTGCCGTACTTTGAACGATCAGATTTAATTTAAATTTGGCACACCTATCAAACACCGATGACAATGCAATAATACGATTAAAAAATCCGATTATCCTGATTAAATTCGCCAGGTTTCATCAATTTCTTTCCGGATACTTTGAATGAGAGTGCGCTCGAGCTAGTGCGCGAACTACGCTGCGTGCAATCCCAGACCATGTCATACTAGACATGTCATGTCATACCAGACATGTCATGTCAGACCAGACATGTCATGTCAGACCAGTCATGCGCGCGCAGCATTGCGTGTTTTTTTTATACCTTTTTTAAACTATTATTTATTATGTATGTAGATCGAAAACGCTGAGATTTATGATCGCATTTAGTCTTTGCTTGGATAGTTGCTATTTGGTCCCATAAAAATGTAACAAAGTTTGACCTAGTAATACTTGTTAGTGCAGCTTGAACTGTGGTGATGTCTTTTTCGGACACAACCATTTTTTTTTGTAAGCTGTATATTTTTAGTAAAGTGGAAAAAGTCAACTCGATTCGAGACAGGGATTGAACCTGTGACAGTTTTCTTGCCCATTAAAACTTATTCAGTTTTAATTTCAAGACCACTCAAGTCTATGGACCCTTGAAGGTGTGAAAAATTCAAATATCTCAGTTAATGCAAAATAAATATAATGACTGTTTATGACGCAAAGAACGTATTTTTACGGAACCCTCGGAAAAAAACTGAAATAAAAATGTAAGTCGTTCTCACTCAAATTGACTTAAAAAAAACTTCAGTTTTTTATAGACTACTGACACAATTTTCAGTTTTTTTATACTACTGACTTCTGATGACACCTGCCAGATGGATCAACGACCTAGAATAGGTCGCAGGGAGGGTACATTAGGACGAATATTGAGCGGCACCTACGTCCAAAAGTGGACTGCCATAGACTATATCCAAAAAATGCTAAAGCCTATAATTTCTCCGAGTCTGGCGCCAATTCTTGAACATGACGCATGGTTGCCGTATTTTATTTTTCAAAACCATTGTATAATTCTTGATTTTGTGTTTAATAATGGTGAATTATGATACATAAAGTGTTCGAAAATGTGCATGAGTTATAGGAAGTGAAATGTTGCAGTGAACAATGTTGTTCTATGTGTTAGTGCTAAATCTCCATAGAAAGCCCTAGTAAAAGGTCTACTGCTTTACTAGGGCTAGGACCAGGACCTAGGACTTGACATTGACAAAGGACTAGACATGATTAAAACTACATAAAAAGAATATATAAATACTGCAGAAAAGGCTGTATGTATTAAGTTTCCTTTGCCTGCCCAAAATGGGCAAAGACAACTAACAACAAAAACTCTAATTTCTTCTTATTTTTTACAGTCTGAACCCATTCAACATTTACGATAAAGAGTTGACTGTCATTGGAGTGAAGATCAATCCCTTCAGCTTCCCTAGCGCCATTGGATGGATCAAAGCTATGGGTGACAGGTAAATTCATAAATGCTTTCCTACTTTTAAACCACTAGAAAGTAGGGGTAGACTTTCTGAAAACAATACATACTTACATATTGCCACGCCTTTATCCCCGAAGGGGTATTCAGAGGCATACTATACGCCCACATTTCACCTTATGCATTTTTGACAACTTAACTTAACTTAAATAGATGCTGAGCTGATGCTGTAATAGATGCTGAGCCTATTACCGTTTTGAAATGTACAGGCGCAGGCTGTAGCGACCTGCTTTTAAAAATTTTCAAGCCGCCCATATAGCCTTCATTCAACCAGGCTTAACGACTGCCACTTTACTGGCAAACCGGGACTAACGGCTTAACGTGCCTTTCGAAGCACGGAAACGCTCGCAAATGTAAATTCCACAAAGTGGTCACCCATTCAAGGACCACCTAAAGCGAATGTTGCTTAACGCAGTGATCGTTTAGCGGGGCCATGAGCGCTTCTCTGAAAACAAATAGGATCACTTATTTTGAGATTATGGCATCTGTGTGGAGTAACGCGGCTTGACCGCGTGAGAAACTCTCGCATCCGCGGCAGCCTTCACGTCCGTGACATTGCAGACAAGTTGCAAGAGTGTCGCCTTCGTTGGTATGGTCACGTCTTGCGGCAACCGCCGGGCTACGTAGGTAACAAATGTCTGGCCATGTCAGCCCCGCCGGGTCCCGGTAAGAGGGGAAGACCCAAGAAGTGCTGGCTTGATGTCGTAAGGGATGACATGCGTGCCCATGGTCTCACTACAGGGGATGCCGAAGACCGTGCGAAGTGTAGGAGAAAATGTAGGAAAGCGGACCCCGGGCATCGCGAGACGCAACTGGGACACACGCTCAGATGGTGACGACTTTGAGATTATAGCATACAACGCTCAAGATTCATGAATTTCGTCTTAACTGTTCTAGAAATCACTAAAAACTTCCATCTCCTTTTTAACTGCAAAGGGGTGGAATTATGATCAACTCTATTTTAGTGGGCGTCTACAGGTACTTTAAATATTTTCAAGTTTTTATATAGTGTTGTTATAAATCTGACTTTCAATAGTTAATTATAATCTGGAGCCATAGGTTTTGTGTTATTGCCCTCGTGGCCCTGCTGACTCAGTTTTCTGTAAACGATCACTGCGTTAAGCAACTTTCGCTATAGGTGGTCACAGATGGGTGACCACTTTGTGGCACTTACATTTGCGAGCGTTTCCGTGCTTTGGAAGACACGTTAAGCCGTTGGTCCCGGTTGCCAGTAACGTGGCAGTCATTAAGTAAAGTTGAAGGCCTTATGGGCGGCTTGAAAAATTTCAACAGCAGATCGCCACAGCCTGCGCCTGTCCATTTTAACACGGCAATGGGCTCACCGCCTGTAACGTGGGACAAGAATTGACACGGTGAAAAGTGGGCGTATAGTATGCCTCTACTTATGTATGTATGTTTTGTGTAGGATCGGACCCCCGTCCTTCTATTTAGCTGTCAGTGTCAATAACAGTATTGATAGTATGACACTGGTATAGATGCCATGCTTAGATTTTATAAACACCCAGATTACTAATGCGCGCGACGAAAATGCAGCCAAAAAATATACACTAGTTCGGGTATGTCGGTCAATCCGCCCGCCAATGACCGTATTGAGTCATCGCGACGCAATACGGTCATTGGCGCACACGTGACGCACCATACGGTCATTGGCGCACACGTGACGCACCATACGGTCATTGGCGCACACGTGACGCACCATACGCCGGGCGTGACTTAACCACACATGGCTAAAAAAGTGGCAGCAACTTTGACGACGGTTTTTGGCGGGAAACAGCGAAAGACGCGATCGCCGCTCCGTTATTAATTTTTCAAACTAGTGTATTTTCGGGTGTTTATGTGTAAAAATGATGGTGTTTTGAACATAAAAGCTTCGACAATGTGCACAAGTGTTGTGAAATTGGATAACTTAGAGGAACGCGGTATTTTCTGTTGCCCTCTAAAATTCACATATAACTGCAGTAAAATTGACCATCATTTTACTGCAGTAGAACTTTAAACGAACCTATACATGAATACGCTGTTATCAATAAGAATAATTAACTACTTTTGAATGAAGAAGATTAATTATCTACTTGAAAATTATCACTACAGAAGAAAAATTTAATACGTAATGGAAGATGGAAGATCAGTAAATTTTGTTGTTGGCAATCGCGTCACCTAGAAATTAGAACTTTCAACAAACCTATACATAAATACGCTGCTATCAATAAGAATAATTTACTACTTTTGAATGAAGAATATTCACTATCTACTTGAAAATTATCACTATAAGAAAAAGTTAATATAATATACGTCGTGGCTAAGTCCAAGCCGGACATCGCCAAAACAACAACAAAAAAAAAAAACTTTGCCGACACGCATTGTACTGGACGCGGTATCTGGGTGTTTAAATAATCTAAGATGCCATGTTAAAACATCGAATATTTGTTTCCAGGTACCTGAACTACAAGAAGCTTGGAGTGAAGACCTACCGCCTCTCGGAGTACCAATCAGCTATAAATGACTTGAAGACTGGATCTGTGGCCAAGGCTATTTTTAAGCTAACCCCAGATTGAGTGTAAAAATTATACCATTGTTATTTTGTAATTTTGGTTTTTTGTGTATTCACTAGTAGATGCCTCGCGGTTACACCCATGTAGTTCTCGTTCCCGTGGTAACACAGGGTAAAAATGTAACCTAGTTACTCCCTTTCACATCTAACCTTAAACCAAGATTTTAAAAATTTATGGCATGGTTACTTCGGCCTTTGTACTATTCGATGTAATAATTGCCATCGATCATGTTTTTGCTGACCTATCGATACAATCGGGCCGCGCTAAGTGTGCCGCGAGTGTTTGCGCGAGAAGTTATCAGATAGCAGACTCTTATTTTCCAAAACTAGTGCTATTAACCTTGTTTTATGTGTAAAAATGGTAGTTTCTTAGACATAAAAGTTGTGTAAACGTGGTTTTAGTTAGTATAGTGAAAGATAGAGATATATTGCAGCGAAATGCTATTTTATATCTTGCCGCGCAAATTCAACAGAAATCCTCAATAAAGATTCTACCACGTTAATGGGGCAAGGACACAGGACCTAGGACTGAACATAATTTTGACAAAGAACTGACCAGGACTAAATTAAAACATAATATTTAAGAAGATTGAAGAAATATAATATAAGGTTTTGCTAAAAGGCCCTAAGTAACCAGGCCATAAAATAATTACATAAAAATGTGCGCCGCGAGCTATGCATAACGGACAGCGACTGGGTGCATTTATTACCATCTTTTACTAGTTTTAGCAATAGCTTAGCTATTATTCTTTACTGACTTAGCAATAAACATATAAAGTTATTAAAGTGTTATTATCTTAGTTGAAGTGGCCCCACGGACTCAGTGTTCTGTAAACGATCACAGCGTGAAGCAACTTTCGCTATAGCTATACATAAAGCATAGTATTCGAAAATGTGCATGAGTGAAGGAAAGTTATAGGTACATGGTAATTAATAGCGGTGTTCTCTCCATAGTAAGCCTCAGTAAAGGGTGCACTGATTTACTATGGCTAGGACACAGGCACTAGGACTCAGGACTTGACATCGACAAAGGACTGGACATGAATAAAACTAAATATTAAGAAAATATAATTAACAGGTATAATATTTTCTTAATAATATTATTAATATTAAGAAAATATTATACATCATCCCCTTGCCCTTGTCCCAATTTACTTGGGGTCGGCGCACTATGTCTAAATTCCATACTGCAAAATGTTTTGGCTTGGTTTTTATGGTCGGCCGCCAGCCTGACACCAACCTTCCTTGGGAATGCTATCGCTATGCTATATTATTAATAGGTACTTAGTTATTAAAATGGATTAATAGGTACTAAGGAAAACGCTGTATGTACGAAGTGTCCTTTGCCTGGCCAAGATGGGAAAAGACATATAACAACAACAGAAAACACAATCAATGAGAACAAACACGTTTATTTCTTTCACCAACAGTCTTGGGCAAGTTGGAAGGATGCCTTCGCAACTGCTCCTGATTCAAGTTCTGCCAACGCCGTTTTGTAATCTGCGAGCTTGTACGTTTTCACTCCAAGCTTGTTGTAATCCACATATCTGTAAAAAGAAGATTTTTAAAGCGCGGTCTTGTTGGAAATGACAAGTCATATAATGCGCACTAGCCGACGCTCACGACTTCACTCGAATAAATAATAATAATATTCTAGCTAGAACCTTCCTCTTGAAAACATGACTACCTCTGTGGCGCGGTAGGAGTCTATCCGACGGGTGCCCTTTCAATCTCAAAATCAAAATCTAATTTTTTTCAGCATAATGTAGTTTGGCATAACAGTTTCAGCATAAAGTTTTCTCGCATAAATTATGATAAGCAGAGTGTTATAAACGCATAATGGTTTTATTGGCATAACATTAACTTACTCTAATTTTTTTATCATAATTTTAATCAGCATAAATGTAAAGGGTATAATTGTTATACGCTTAAAGATAATTTATCATAAAATACAAAACGCATAATGGAGGTATGGATAACCGTTTAAATCATTAATGAATAATAATTTGACTAAGAATATTTAAGAAATGATAAGTCACCATTGTAAATAATAACCTCACTCATAGCCAAGTTTTTAAGCTGTAACGTATATAACGATATTTTAAGTGTTATTTTTTAGACTAGTCTTGAGCAAAGTCGTAAATAGGTACGACGACGAGCGAAGCGAGGAGGAGTGTTAGGTCACTTGTGACCACAATAGAATCGCTCGTTTTAATCTACCTACTTTTTTTTTTGTATTTTATTTATTTATTCTATATATAAGTGTTGAAAATTTGAACTTCAGTATATCGACATTTTTAATCAGTGGGCATTTCAATCTTAGACAGTTCAAGCTTAGATATAAAAATAAAATTATGTACTCGTTAAAATTATGGTATTCTATATGTATGGCTTGTAATCTTCATGCGAGAGTGAGTGATATGCCAATAAATGTTATGATTAGTAATCGTTATTGTAAAAAAAATTATGTGTAAACATTTTATGCTGGTATATCATTATTATAAAAAAGTTATGGGAAAATAAAGTATGCCTAATGATTTATTCTGTTTGAACGTTATGCGAAACGAAGAGTATGCCAAGAAAGATTATGCAGTTTTAAGTTATGCCTCTAAAATTTATGCAACCCAATACAGACCCGTATCCGACGGCTACGCAAGAGGTCGTGGGTTCGATTACGACCCAGAATAATACATTGTGTGATGAGCACGATGGTTTATCCTGTGTCTGGGTGTTATTTATCTATAATATGTATGTATTTAGAAATATATAAGTATGTTTATCAGTTATCTGGTTACCATAGTACAAGCTCTGCTTAGTTTGGAATCAGCGTTGTGTGAGTTGTCCCAATGATAACGAAATATATTTCTTCTCTTCATCTTGGCGTATTCCCAGTTATTTCCAATATTTCCATTATTGCCTGGGATTTTTATTACGAGCTGCTGGAGTAGCCAGAATTTGGTCATGACTGGTCCACGGATTTGTGTCCTTGTGGAATTACCATTTACGAGTCTTTACTGCTTTTGGTACCGGTTGCCAGTAACAAGGCTGTAGTTACGTTAAAAGCCTTATAGGCGGCTTAAAAAAAAAAGAACATCCGCCTGTCCATTTCAACACGGCAATGGGCTCATCATTGCGTCATTCGTGGCACAAAAATGAGTAGGTAGGTACAGTGAAATTTGGGCTTCGTATGCTTGACTCCCCCGGTAGCTCCATTTGTGGAGACTAGGTGAATTTGCTTGTGGCCTCAGCTCTTCAAGATGAGCGAGACAAAGTGCTAACTAAAACTAACTATCTTCACGCTGTATCCCTGACGGGGTAGTCAGAGAGGACAGATCGCCAGGCTTCGCGATCCATGCATACTTCTTTCGCTTCTTCGAGATTCATCAATCGCTTCATACACGCACGTCTGGGTATCCGAGTACATTTGACCTTTCCGTTTTTGAGCAATCTGCTCACGTGGTCTTCATATGTAAGTCTCAGCCTACCCTGACTCTTTCTACCCTCTACTTTTGAACAATATAAATTCTTCGTCAATCGTTCCTCACTCATTCGTTGAACGTGTCCAAACTAACGGAGCACGCCCCTTTCCAGCTTAACGCTGACACTTTCATTCAAACCTGCCATATTGCGTATACGATTTCTGATTCCTGTGTGATACGGATTCCTGTCCCACGTAATAGGTGGTGAGCCCATTGCCGTGTTGAAATAGACAAACGCAGGTTGTGGCTACCTGCTGTTGAAATTTTTAAGCCGCCCATAAGGCCTTCAACCAGGCTTAACGACTGCCATTTTCTGGCAACCGGGACCAACGGCTTAACGTGCCTTCCGAAGCACGGAAACGCTCGCAAATGTAAATGCCACAAAGTGGTCACCCATCCGAGTACCAGCCATAGTGAAAGTTGCGTAACTCAGTGATCGTTTACAGAACACTGAGACCGCGGGGCCACGAGCGCTTCATTAGATTTAAGTACACTACAAAATTTAGGAAAATTCTATGGTGCTTTGTCTCTGTTCTTAGGGAGCCAAGGCCACAAGCAAATTCACCCTGTCTCCACCAAGGAAGCCACCATGAGAGGTCAATTTGGGCGTAGGTAAAAGAATCCCTTCGGGGATAAAGGCAGGACTATTTGAAAAAGAGGTAAAAAAATGTGTGGTACCAGAGTTCACAGGTAAGAAATGAATCTTCTTTACGACATCTTTTTACAGCTATAAAATTTCTCTCATACGTCGATAAAGAAGTGTTACCTATGATAAAGAAGTTTCACTTCGAAACAACGTGGCGCGTAACTGAAAAACGTGACGATTTATACAGCTATAAAATTTCCCTCAACGTCGATAAAGAAGTTTCACTTCAGTAACGCAATTCACAAATCTCGGATCCAAATTCTCTACTACGCAAATGTCATCAATGTTCGAGTTCTATGAATATCGATGACATTCGCGCAGTAGAGGATTTGGATCCGAGATTTGTGAATTACAGCGCAGATCTTTCAGGCTATCCAATCAGCCGGTAATAAAGTGACTTCCATCAAACATACATTATATAAGTAGGTTTCTACCTTTCCCCCATAGCTTTGATCCAATGAAGGGCCGTCAGGAAAGTGAACGGGTTGATTTTTGCTCCAATGATAGTCAACTCCTTGTCGAATATTTGATATGGGCTGATCCTAAAAAAATAATTATATAGGAATCGTACTTCTCGACTATACTAGCGGCACGCTATGATGTCCGTTGTGACGTTAGTCCTTTTGAAGTTTTGTATTAATTTCAATTACAGTTTATTTGTAGACATATGTGAATAGTCGACCACATTAGAGGGAGGGTATTTATACTACGGTAGAAGACAGAATACTATGTAAAACAAGTAAAATATCGACACTATTGTAACGAAAAAAAAAAAACTAACTATCTTCACGCTGTATCCCTAACGGGGTAGTCAGAGAGGACAGATCGCCAGGCTTCGCGATCCATGCATACTTCTTTCGCTTCTTCGAGATTCATCAATCGCTTCATACACGCACGTCTGGGTATCCGAGTACTTTTGACCTTTCCGTTTTTGAGCAATCTGCTCACGTGGTCTTCATATGTAAGTCTCGGCCTTCCCTGACTCCTTCTACCCTCTACTTTTGAACAATATATATTCTTCGTCACACTATTGTAATATGTCAAAACGGCCATCATAGCGAGCCGCTAGTATACGAGTAGTCTCTATTAATATTACAAGTACAAGAGTGTCTGTATGTTACACTTTCACAATTAAACTGCTGAACCAATTTAAATGAAATTTGGTACAGAGGTAGTCTACCCAAGAAAGGATATTAAGGCTACTTTTTATCCTGTTGAAAAGTTCCTGTGAGGTAAGGGGGAAACTTCATTACGCGGGCCAAGACGTGGGCAACAACTAGTTTATGTCATAAAACTGAAAGTTGTAAACATGTTTGTATGTTTGTTACTCTTTCACGCAAAATCTACTGTATCACTATATATTTTATCTCTTTTAAGCGCGAGAGAGAGGGAGCGAGCAACATTCCTTGTTGTGTGAGCGGAGGAGAACATATTAATTCTATTACTTGGTTTCATGATCAGGTGGACAGCATCCGAAGATCACGTACTTTCCACCAGGCTTCAGGTAGTTAAAATTTGTTTCCATCACTTTGCCAACTCCTGTGAAAAACATGGAGTTCTTTGACATTAGCAATAATAAATTTACAACTGTGTACAACACAACTGTAAATATTGTCTCTTATTTACATTATGTAAAGTTTACACTATCACTTTCGTTCTCGCATCTCTTTCCCGCTTCTTATACTTAAGTTAGTTTTGTACTTATTGAAGTGAAAACTTCTTTTGGCGCACCGCACACAGAATAGTAAGTTAGTCTGATCCGTCACGCTCTGAGGTAAAAGGCTCGATCGGGTAGACTCGGGAACGCCGAGTGTACCCGAGCGAGAAAGATACAGTCAGCTGCTCTTCGCTGTTGTGTCGCTGTGTTTATTATATTGAATTCATACGTAATAATTGATTGCAATTGTCTGCCGTCTTTAAGCACGTACGTCTTTAAGCACACTATTAATTTTTTAATAGTTAAAGATTTTTAGTATAGAGTTTTGTTGGGAATATAAGCAAAAATAGGTTAAAAGGCTCAATAATAATCAGTACTACTATTATAAAAGCAAAGGTTGTAGATTCCTCGTACCAGTTTCCCACAGGAATCGGAGTAAAAAGTAACCCATGTGTTAATCCAAGGTGTAAGCTGTTTCCATACAACATTTTATCCAAACTAATAACTTCTATCTATTTATTTATCTATCACGCCTTATCCCTGAAGGGGTGGCAGAGGCATATTATATGCCCAGTTTTCACCGTGTGCATTCCCGTCGCACGTAATAGGTGGTGAGCCCATTGCCATGTTGAAATATACAGACGCAGGTTGTGGCTACCTGCTGTAGAAATATTTCAAGTCGCCCATAAGGCCTTCAACTTGACATACGACTACCATGTTACTGGCAACCGGGACCAACGGCTTAACGTGCCTTCCGAACCACGGAAACGCTCGCAAATATAAATGCCACAAAGTAGTCGCCCATCCGTGGCCAGCCATTGAGAAAGTTGCTTAACGCAGTGATCGTTTACAGAACACTAAGTCCGGGTGGCCACGAGCGCTTATATCAGCCGTTTGAGCTTGTAGAGCAGAGTAGAACATTGACGCTCACACATTTTTGCATTTATAATTTTAGTACTGAAGTATCTATCTAGTCGAAAAACATCTGGAAATCTGTTTTGTTTTTTATTGGGAAATGGAAAATGTAAAAAGGGACATGTGACACGTTGCAAAAAGTATTTACCTACCATTGCTTTATAGCAATAGAGTTATCATCTATACTTTACTAATATTATAAAGCTGAAGAGTTTGTTTATTTGTTTAGTTGAACGCGTTAATCTCAGGAACTACAGGACGGATTTGAAAAAATATTTGTGTGTTAGATAGCCCATTTATCGAGGAAGGCCATAGGCTATATACCATCACGCTACTACCCTGGAGAAAGGAGCAGTAGTTATTTTTATGCATTATTGTACAGTTTATAAGCAAGGGAATAAAATAGGTGCGACGGGAGTTTGAAATATGTCACGGGCGTGCTGGGGGGGTTACCTAGTGAATACTGGGAGCAGGGCTGGCAACACTGTGAAAAATATGTAGTAAAATTTACCTGTGCAGTCAATTATAAGATCATAAAGGAAGCACTCTTTTGCCACCACATCGGGACTTACTAGTCGAAAACAAGTTTCTGAAAGGTATGAAATAATACTAGTTTAAACCAACTGAAGAAAGAAATGTTCAGTAAGGATTGACCTATGAGGTAAGTGCTAGGACGATTTAACCAATGGACAATCTTACTGTTTGCGCCTATACCCCGCATGCCATTTGCCAAGTATCTTATAACTAGGCCGCTGTTCCGCGGATTCAGTCTATCGTACACGTTTGGAGAGTAAATGAATAAAGAAAAGATGACGAAATGTGCTGTGAAATGGTGTAAAAGTGATAATGACACTTCATGCAAGAGTAACAAAACAATATATAACACATAAATAAAACTGCTATTTATGATCGTGTGTTTAAATGAATAAAAGTTAGCATTGTGTGTAGTTTCCCCGCCGCACGAAAGTTGGTTGAACGTGATTTCATACTTTATTGAGTACATTACTCGTCCAGTAGTGAAATCGTCCTAGGGTAAGTCAAAGCTTAAAACTCACAACATTGAGCTTACATAGAGACTGCGGGGACCCGATAGATACCTAATTAGGATCTTAATTAGATACAATTCTTCGAGAATTTTGATAAAACGTTCATACACAATGAAAATTTCCATGTATTAGGCCATCAGCATAATGCAGCAGCTTTTATGATAACCCCGGCTTTTTTTTAATACCACTGAGGTGGCAGACAAGATTCCGGCCGACCTGATGGAAAGTGGTCACTGTAGCCTTAGGACGTTTGCAACACCCGAGGGCGTCACTCCCGCTGCCGACCCTGTAAAAATCTTTTAAGACCCCTTTTGAAGAACACCATACTGCAGACCTTCAGGAAAACGCAGGCAGGGAGTTCATTCTACGATCAAAGCGTACGCGGAAGAAAGCCCCTATCGGCCCTATCGGATCTAACCGTGTGCGTGCGCTCCAGACGCAAAGAGTGAGGGTGAACACCCTGTCTATGATGAGCATTGCGATGATGGAAAGTAGCCGTGGGCATCATATCAAACAATTCCTCAGAGCACTGACTATTGAACAGGCGACGAAACACTCATATGGAGGTGAAGTCTCTCGACACCGCCTGCTAGTAGAGGATCGTTGACTATCCTCATAGCACGCCCTTCTATCTATTATAAAAATCTCGTAACAATCCTTTTTTTGAAACAGAAATTACATTTTAAGAGTCTTACACTAAAGTAAGGACAAGTTTTCAGTATTTTTATCTAAAATTCTCAAGATTCCTTAGTAAGACTTTATTTCAAAGGTCTTACCGAGCTTTTCCACTATCTTTAGCCGGTCCTTCTTCATCTCAGAAATTGTAACGTCTCTGTGTCCTTGATGGTGTAGACCAGAAGCAAAGAGGTTACCTACAAAACGTAGTAATATATTTTACAATTTTATATTTGGAGCAAAGGCACTAAAATAAAAACAAAACAAAAAAACATTTCATAAAAAAAGACTGCCGCGGTGGCGACTGCTGCACTGAGTTCTCGGGTACGATTCCCGGGTCGGAAGAAATAATTACGTGATTCGCATGATTATTTTTGGAATTGGGTACATTCTTTGTATAATTTTTATATAAATAAATAAATATCGTTGGGACAACTCACACAACGCCATCTGATTCCAAACTAAGCAGAGCTTGTACTATGGTAACCAGATAACCGATAAACATACTTATATATTTCTAAATACATAAATATTATAGATAAATTACACCCAGACACAGAATAAACCATCGTGCTCTTCACACAAAATATATTTAGAAATGAATATGTATGTTTATCAGTTGTGTCCTGAAACGACTTTATTATCGTCCACCCATCTTCTAAGTGGTCTACCTTGTAATGTAAATCAGTTCTTACCAATGATACCGGCGCCTAGGATGAGGATTTTACTTCCAATCCTAATGGGGGACATCCGGTTAAACGTGTGTACGACACAGGAGATAGGCTCAGCGAGTCCACCTGTGAATGAATAAAAGGGTAAATTTACTTAAACCATGGTTTGTAGTCCTACGGCCCACCTGATGGAAAGTGGTTACTGTAGCCTATGGACGTTTGTAACACCAAAGGTTGCACGCTGGTGACCCAAGACTTGTTTTGAAGAACCACGTACTGTAGACGTTCAGGAAACCCCAGGTAGGAGTTCATTTCAAAATCTAAGCATAAGTGGAAGAAAGCCCCTTTTAATCGTAATAGGTATAGTATAAAGGGTATCGAGCCCTTTCGCGACAGGAGAGACTTCGCCTCCTACTACGTGTTCTATCGCCTGTTCAATGGTGCTCTGAGGAATTGTTCAATATGATGCCCACGGCTACTTTCTATCATTCCACCGTTCGCCATAGACAGGATGTTCACCTTCACACTATGCGTCCGAAGCCCTCGCATACGGTTATGGCTTTTATTCCGCGTACGCTTAGATTGTGGAATGAGCTCCCTGCCTGGGTTTTCCTGAACGTCTACCGTATGAGTGACTTCAAAAGGGGTCGTAGACATGTTGTGGTCACTTAGATGCAGATGCGCCTTATGTTAGAAATTGGGCGAGATCTACGGCCAGAATTGAACTATAGGCTGACAAAATTGATCGAAGTGGTAGGGAAAAGAATAATATAGGTATGTTATTCTAGGGCGTACGTACGTCCCGTACTTTGAGGTGAGACGGGACAGAAATCTGCAGAAATTATCCTAATTACAATACCTTGCTTAGTGGTGACTCCTTCAGGCAGTAAATACACCTGTTGCTGAGGTACAAGGCAGTACTCTGCCCATCCACCATCTTTAAAGATGCCTATGTAGCTGTTGAGACCGTCAGTTGGACAGTGCTGGAACTGCCCATTGCGGCAAAACTCGCACAACATGCAAGCGCTGAAGACAATACGATGAGTTAATGAATGTTCATCAGAAGTATAGGAATAGTTGTAAATATGACCACGTTATCTTCTTAGTCCATTTTTTTTTTAGAGTGGCCCTAGAAGTACTATACTAGTAGGTACTGTCCCATCGCCGTTGTTCATGAATGCTGATGAACTTCGCTGTGAAAGACGAAGCATCAATTTTCTTTACTGTTACAAAATGTACCCTGTACTTATAACGACACAAATAGGAGAGCTGATTGTGGCGGAGATGAACTTGCTATGGAGCAAAGATGGATATGTAGCATCACGCGGAAGTTGAACATATCGCACCTACTAACAATCAAAGCGGACCCTGAATTTCAAGGTTGTAATATTGGAAGCCGCTAGAACTTTACACTCAGATAAAGAGGAGGCTGAATTTTAGGGGTTAAAGGCCTAAACAAAATGTCTGGAAGTCAACCGACCTCACCTGCTGGTTAACAGACGAGTCAAGGACGCTGGCGCCCTAAGAAGTTCCAGCGGCAGTAGCTCCCAAAAAAGTCGAACATCTAAAGCCAAACGACAGCTGCAGAGCGATCACAATAGGATTTGGAAGCACGAAAAAGAAGAGAAGAAAATTACCAGCATGGATATATGGCGACTTTTTGTCCTACTTTGAATATTGATTTCTTGCCAACAGAGTGAATGACGCCGGCCGACTCGTGACCCAAAGTAAAAGGAGGTGATTTTCGTGCTGGAAACTCACCCTAAAAATAATAATTAACCTACTTATACTAATATAACCTGAAGAGTTTGTTTGTTTACTGATCTCAGAAACTACTGGTCGGTTTTGAAAAATAATTTTTGAGTTGGATAGCACATTTATCGAGGAAGGCTAAATATTATCATGCTACTAGACTGAAGAGCAGAGCGGGCAAATTTTTATGCATTTTTGTAGAATGTATAAGCGACGGGATAAATAGGTGCGAAGGGAGTTCGAAGTATTTCCTGGTTACTAAGACCTTTTAGCCAAATCTTATTTATTTCATACTTTTTCAATCTTATTATCTAAAATGTCCCCGTCTTCTACGTTTTAGTCAAGTATAGTCTTAAGTCAAAATCAGTCGTACCCCACCAACGTGTTAGTAGCGTAAAGTTGGAGACCCGTCGAGAGAACATTGGCTCCCTTTATCTCTATAAAATAGTTCATTCTATACTTGATACTCCTTATTTGCTCTCTCAAGTGATTTTAAACACAAGATACAGCGCGCGAAGGTCAAATCAGACGAGTCTTTTTGCACTACATTTACATAAAAACAACATATCATACTTTAATCCTATTGTAAGAATGGCTCGACAGTATTATGATTTAGCTAAAAATGATGCTTCTCTTGATATATTTACTCCTAAGATAGCAGCATACATTGAACAGCTCAAAGGTGTCCTTTATTCCACGCCCAGTAGTTAGAATTATTAGTTACATTTTCATTTACCATTTATATATTATTTTTATTATAGAATAAAAATAAGTAATTATCACGTGAATCCCCAAGGCAGTGTTGCCATTTTGCTCTCGTTTTTATTTAAGTATGTAGGGGTTTATTACGAAGTTCTCAAAGAACACAAATGTTTGGATTACGATTCAGATCTGCACCATGTAATTTAATATTGTGTATTGTAATAGTTCTAATCTGTATTGTGTTTAATAAAATAAAATGAGGCCTTCTGTGGAATTTGCGCGGTAAGATTTAAAATAGCATTTCACTGCAATATATTCTATTTATAGTCTTTTACTATGGCACGTTTAGAAAACTTTTATGTCTAAGAAACTACCATTTTTACATATAGAACATGGTCAATGCACTAGTTTTGGAAAATAATATAAAACAACTGTGTGCCATTTGAGAAGTTCTCGCGCAAAGTCACAGCGCGAGTGCTGTACCGCTAGTGTTGCAAAAGTTCATAGTCTACGGTGACCATTTTTCATCAGCTGGGTCGTTTTTCATCAGCTGGCACCTCAGTGGTTTAAAAAAAGACCAAAAATAGCAAAATATTTAGCCCTCAAACCCAGATAGTGGTGGATAGAGGAAAATTGGTTCGAAGCATGTCGCAGGTGTTCGCCGTGGGGCTCAGCAAGTACCTTAATAATGTGCACGTCAGTACCACAGATTCCAGCATAATCAATCTTCACGATGATGTCACTATCTTGCTTGATTTTTGGCATTTGTCGATCTTTAACATGTTTCAGAGTCTTCTCAGTTCCATCAAATACTAGAGCTTCCATTTTTTTACTGTAATATATTTATAAAAATAAGCCTTCTTTCCCAAAATGGAGTCAGGGTAGGCCGAGACTTACACATTAAGACCACGTGAGCAAATTTGTTAAAGAACGGAAGAGTCAAAAGTACTCGGATACCCAGACGTGCATGTAAGAAGCGATTGATGAATCTGCAAGATGCGAAAAAAGTATGCATGGATCGGGAAGCCTGGCGATCTGTCCTCTCTGACTACCCCGTCAGGGATACAGCGTGAAGATAGATAGTTAGTTAGTTCTTTCCCAAAATAGTATGCCAATTAGTGTTTTTCTTTGCGTACCTAATTGTTGCAGGCAAGTTGGCCTTCACTGACTTGGTGGCATAACAGGTAGTGCATGGGACTGCCGCGCTGAAGTTTCGTATTCGATTCCCAGGTCAGGTCAGGTCCCGCAAATGCTGGGACCGTATTGGGTTGCATAAATTTTCGAGGCATAACTTAAAACAGCATAACGTTTTTTGGCATACTCTTTGTTTCGCATAACGTTCAAACAGAATAAATCATTAGGCATAGTTTATTTTCCCATAACTTTTTTACAATAATGATATACCCGCATAAAATGTTTACGCATAATTTTCTTTACAATAACGATTACTAATCATAACATTTATTGGCAGCTCACTCACTCTCGCATAAAGATAACAAGCCATACATATAGAATACCATAATGTTAACAAGTAAATATTTTTATATCTAAGCTTGAACTGTCTAAGATTGAAATGCCCACCGATTAAAAATGTCGACAGTCACTATACTGAAGTTCAAAATTCGAACACTTATATATAGTGTATAAATAAATACAAAAAAAAGTAGGTAGATTAAAACGAGGGATTCTATTCTGGCGCATCGCCGGCCGCTACCGAGGCCCGCTCGCTTCGCTCGCTCCACTCGCGCGTTGTGGTCACAAGTGACCTTGTAACACTTCTGAGTGTCGGTTACATATTCCTAAGATTATTTTACTAACCTTGTTTTTATATACATCCCTTTTGTGGAAACAAACTCAATTTTCACAATACTTTAGTTATAACTCTAAAGTCATTTGTCTAATCATTTAAAAGTTTATAATATTTCACATTGTTTGTGTTTGTTCGGATCGACATGAGTTTGACGTTGTCAAAACTGTCACGAACGTTTCACGAAAATTAACGTGTGTCTTTGTGTCTTTCAGTTTGGTGCTGGACATTGAACTTGGATAGATTGGCTGTCCTGACTCACATCCACCCATAATGTATTGCGTGAGGTGTGACAAACAGGAATAGTAAGGTTTTCATGTTGGTTTTGTTTATTTATTTTTTCGATTATTTGTCAAGGCTGTATGGCCGTATGACTTGGCCTGGCGTAATCGAGCGAAATAAGAAAGGAGCTCAGCCCTTTTTGCGACGACATGGCGTGATGAGAATATGCCTGTCATGGTGATTTAATTCGGATTAATATCCGAAGTCTTTTTAGCAAATATGTAGACATAATAATTTGTGCTGAGTCTGCTTTTCAAGAGACTTAGCAAATAATATGAAAAGGATGATGATAGAAGGATCTAGTTAAAACCCCACTGAAATAAGTGGTAAGTTAAAACTATATAATCTCTTAGACTGCATTCCTTAACAGAATGTTGAGGGTGAAAGTGATTTTTATTACAAATTACTAATGTCTGTAACTTTTCTGTTGTTACAGGGGTTTTTTTCGTTTTATGTTTTGCGTTTTGGTTGTTTATTTTATATCTACATAATAATTGAGTTTAACGTGTTTCACGTTCTCTGCATTCTAAATTTTTTTACTCCTTGTGAATGTCTGTAAGAAGACTTAAAGTAAGCTGAGACAATGTGCAAAGAGTATATTTTTCTCTACTCTGGTTACCTACTACCTGGACTTCTAGAATAGGAAGAGATGTGAAGGACTTGGATGTTCTTCAACCTTATATCGAGATAAGTAGTAATCTTTAATTAGTTTCCATGTATAATAACCCGGTAAAGGCCGCCTGATGTTGATAGTTTAAAAGGAATAACTTTTAACCTTAAATATTCATTTTTCTATTACATATGTAGCTTTCAACTACTTTAATATACTGGACTACCGATGTGACGTTCCAGTTACACATATTTTATAATCTTTTTATCATCGCAAAGGAATATTAATGTGAAACTTTATTTTTACTCTGTTGTGTTGTAGTGTATGATGATGATGATGATGATAGGTAGCGGTGTTGTGTGTTAACAAAACTCAGAGATAGTTTAGATGTATGTCTGTATATAATTTAGATATTTTTAAGGCATCTGACAACTGCTTTAATATTTGTCATTTTAGGCCACGCCCCTTTATAACCAAAGTATGGACTTTGGTTTAAATTTTTATTTGTACTAATATAAACTTATTTTTAAGTGACCATATATATATGGGTCCCACTATGCTTGACTAAGCCATTTCTTTTTACTTTCAAATATGTATATTCATGTCTACGTATGGATATAGTTTAAATAAGTATTATTAATAAGTTGATAACATGAGGTTTTTTAATTTAAGAGGGCGCCAGGTATCTCTCCATCAAACGAATGGATGGAGAGATACCTGGCGCCCTCTTTTTTTATAAATTCTGGTATTTCTCTGCTCCAGGTTGGTCCATACTCACTCCCTATACTCATACTCTGCTAGCTGGTGCACCGGCGATTCTTTGAGATAGGGTTACTTACACATCTCCAGGGATTACCAACCGTACCTGATGGCTGTATGTAGGTGTGTTGTTGCTACCTAGTGCGCACCACCCCTACCAAGCCCGTCAACCGTTATAACCTAACACTCCTCCTCGCTTCGCTCGTCGTCGTACCTATTTACGAATATGCTCAAATCTAGTCTAAAAAAAATAACACTTAAAATATCGTTTTATATGTTACAGCTTAAAAACTTGGCTATGAGTGAGATGATTATTTACAATGGCGTCTTATCATTTCTTAAATATTCTTAGTCAAATTATTATTCATTTATGATTTAAACGGTTATCCATACCTCCATTATGCGTTTTGTATTTTATGATAAATTATCTTTAGGTGTATAACATTTATACCCTTTACATTTATGCTGATTAAAATTATGATAAAAAAATTAGAGTAAGTTAATGTTATGCCAATAAAACCATTATGCGTTTATAACACTCTGCTTATCATAATTTATGCGAGAAAACTTTATACTGAAACTGTTATGCCAAACTACATTATGCTGAATAAAAATATGCGATCGAAAGGGCACCCCAAATGCTTGTTTCGGAATCCGGGTGTTTTCTATGCATCCTACTAATATTATAAACGCGAAAATTTGTATTTTATTTGTTTGTATGCTTGTTACTCTTTCACGCAAAACTTACTGAATGGATTTTGATGAAACTTTACAATAATTTAACTTACACATCAGAATAACACATAGGCTACTTTTTATCCCGAGAACAATTTCCTGTGGGAAAGGGGAACGGGAAAACTTCACCACGCGTGCGGAGCCGCGAACTGGTAATCTATACTTCTATAGCATAGATGAATGAACGAACGGTGGTACTTTTTTTTTTTCGTGTGGAGATTCTCAAGGATGCTATGCCGGACTCTTACCGACTAAAACCACACGTATCCCTTCCATCTGTCTATAGCCGGGAGTCCCGGCTGTGCCCTCGGAAGGATATCCTCAGGGCTCCCGACAGACTTTATCCGCTTCCACGGCCTCATTAAGGGGGGTTCGAGTGTTATCTCGTTTCTTTGAGGGGGATCAGGTTTTATACCACTGCCTTGAGAGGGTGAAGGGCGTAACTACGTGCAGCTCTTACACCACGTCACGACCGGGGCCTGCTTCAGTAAGGACGGCGAGCAGCCCACCCGCCGTCCCCAGGCCCCCGGTCATGGAGGACGAAGGGTGGTCTGTAAATTCATCATCACATCCGAGCGTCTGTCCCAGTTGCGTCCCGGGGTCCGCTTTCCTACATTTTCTCCTTCACTTCGCACGGTCTTCGGCATCCCCTGTAGTGAGACCATTGGCACGCATGTCATCCCTTACGACGTCAAGCCAGCACCTCTTGGGTCTTCCCCTCTTACCGGGACCCGGCGGGGCTGACATGGCCAGACATTTGTTACCTACGTAGCCCGGCGGTTGCCGCAAGACGTGACCATACCAACGAAGGCAACACTCTTGCAACTTGTCTGTAATGTCACGGACGTTAAGGCTGCCGCGGATGCGAGAGTTCCTCACGCGGTCCATCCGCGTGACCCCACACATCCACCGCAGCATCTTCATTTCCGTGACACGCAGCTCCTGCTTGTGTCGCTTCAATATCGGCCACGTCTCACTGCCATGTAAAAGGACAGGTCTAATAATGGTTTTGTAGACCTGTCCCTTCAACCGGATCGGCATTTTAGGGTCACAAATGACACCGGTCATCTCCCGCCATTTGGCCCACGAGGCAGCAATGCGTGACTTGACATCTCAATCGATGTCACTGGACGTGTGAAAAACAGATCCCAAGTATTTAACCTGGTCCGTGCGCTCGACCAAATCACCGCCTATGCGGACGGATGTGTGATCTGTCGAGTTTAGTGCCAAGTACTCGGTCTTCGCCACATTTAGTTTCAGACCGCCGTTCTCAAGCGTCTCCTTCCACGCCTTCACACGTCGCACCAATCTGCCCCTGTCCGCGTCTGCCAGCGCAATATCGTCAGCATACATGAGCAACCATGGAGGCTGCTCATGTGGGTTTCTGATGCTGTCCGACAATTCGTCTAATATTACACTGAACAGAAGCGGACTAAGGACCGAACCCTGGTGTACCCCGACGGTGATGGGGAAGGGTTTCGTGTCGCCAACAGCAGTCCGAACCATTGAATCGGAGTCACAGTACATGTCCCGGATAGTGTCAATATAGACCTCTGGAACCCCTTTGGACCGCAGTGCCCACCAGATCATCGCACGAGGAACAGAGTCGAAGGTCTTCTGCATGTCTAGAAACAAACAGTGCAGAGGCGTGTTCTTCGACCTGTATTTCTCTGCGACAACCCTCAGGGCAAAAACAGGGTCCGTGGTCCCATAACCAGGGCGAAACCCATATTGACACTCCGAGAGAGTACACTCCTGCCGGATCCGAGAGTCTATAATCCTCTCGAAGATCTTCATGGTGTGGGACATCACCTTAATACCGCGGTAGCTCCCGCACTCCTGCACTGACCCCTTACCTTTGAAGACTGGAGTAATAATACTCAGTCTCCATTGGTTTGGGATCTGCCCGCTGAGGAGTATGCGGTTAAAAAGGTTTACTAAGATGCTCACACCGCGAGGACCCATCGCCTTCCAGGCTTCGATGGGGACTCCATCGGGTCCGACAGCTTTCCGATTCTTCATGCGGTGAAGCGCAGTCAGGACTTCTCCAGGCGTTACCGGTGGCACTAGTCCCTGATTCGGAGGGAGGTCCGGAGGCTGCACCTCTTTGTGCTGTTCATTAAGCAGCTCTAGGAAGTACGAGCGCCATCTCTCATTTACCGCGAGGTCTTCGCTTAACAGGTTGCCCTCAGGGTCTTTTACACAGCGACACTTGGATATATCCTGTGTCGCTTTGACCCTGGAGCGCGCCAGCTTATAGATGAGCTTTTGCCCCTCAGAGGATTCCAGCTTATCATACAGAGGTTGTAAGTGGTCACGTCTGGCTCTGGCTACAGCTCTCTTTGTGGCGCGCTTGGCAGCCCTGTACGCGTCGCGGTCTTCAGGAGATCCGGTCGCTTGCCACTTTTTAAAGAGGGCTTTCTTCTCCCTAGTCTCCCTCTGGACTGCGTCGTTCCACCACCAAGTTTCCTTATCACATTTGCGTCCACCCTTAGACTCACCGAGCACCACCTTCGCCGCTCCAAGGATGGCCGCCTGAACTTTGTCCCAGTAATCTTGAACTGGTTCGCCTTCAGTGTCGGTGCACTTGTCACCGACAGCTGAGACAAACTCCTGGGACCTAGTTTCATCAAGCAGCCACCATCTGATGCGGCGCTGGCACCGCTCGATGCGTTTGCCTTTGGGCTAAACGCAGAAGTCCATGACAAGGAGACGGTGTTGTGCAGTAAGACTCTCACCGGGTATGACCTTGCAGCTGGCCACCTTGCCGATGCTGTGTCGCCTAGTGAGTAGGAAATCGATCTGAGTTGTACGCCTCCCGCTCTTGTAGGTGATGAGATGTCCGGGTTTCTTTTTGAAATACGTGTTCACAATGGCCATGTCGGCAGCCGCACACGTTCTGAGGATAGTTTCTCCTTCAGCGTTGCGGGTGCCGTATCCAAAACCACCATAAACACGCTCAAACTCCTCACACCTCTCACCCACATGACCGTTTAGGTCGCCGCCCAAAACGATTCCCTGTGACAACGGAATGCTCCGAAGCACTCCCTCGAGTTGACCCCAAAACGACATCTTATCGGCGTCGCTACAACCGGCCTGTGGCGCGTAGGCACTTATCAGGTGGGTAATAATCCCATCGATAAGCACCCTCACGATCATAAGCCGGTCGCTACAGCGTTTCACTTCCAAGATGCCGCTCTACAGCCCCTCGGAGAGCACCACGGCCACCCCGTTCTCCCCACCAGGCGCACCCGTGTAATACAGCTTGTAGCCGTTCTGCAAGGGCCGGGCTCTGTTGCCCTTCCAACGAGTCTCCTGCAGGAACGCCACGTCCACCCTCCGCCTGGAGAGTACTTCGGCCAACTCTACCGCACGTCCAGTCAGCGTGCCAATGTTCCAAGATGCGAAGCGGATTCGGGTTGGGGCTAACTTCTTTAGCCGTGCTGGCCCGACACACGGCAGCCCTAGCCCACTTGCCACAGGAGTCGGGCGGGGCTCCTGCGCGCCGTTTTGCGGCGGCGCCCTATCCCTAACAGCATTCCTTTTCTGACTGTTCATTTTTTTTTGTTTCGGCGGGTGGCTTTTGTGGGAGCGACGCCCTCAGACCTCCCAACCCCAGAGGGGAAAGCCAGCGCCAGAGCCTCGTCCGTTAGTCAGCAGGTGCACGCACTAGCACGGGAGGTTGACTTGGGCCCCGAAGATCTTGGTGGGGCCCCTTACACCTGGTCTGTAAAATATACCAATATATAAAGCTGAAGAGATTCTTTCTTTTTTTTTTTTCAAATTTTAAAGTGGAAAAATTTTTCCGTCACGAGCTGGACTCGAACCAGCGTCTTCTGGTTCAACGCACCAGACGCGTTTATTAACTACACCACCGTGACCTGCTCAAAACTGACGAATTAATCCACCTCTTTAATTTTTCATATCTTTATTTCTCTTAAGACTTAAGGTGAAGTTTATTTCTTTGTTTGTATGTTATTTTTTATGTTATGTTGTGTGTTTGTAGATTAGCGCATACAGCCAAACCAACACACTCTTCAGCATTATATATTAGTACAGATTTATAAACGACGGGATTCAATTGGTGCGACGGGTTTCGAAGTATGTCGCGGGCGAAGCTGTATCCTATTTTGTTATACATACAAACATATTATCATGACTTTATCCCCGAAGAGGTAGGCAGAGGCATATTAAACGCACACATTTCACTGTATGCATTTTTGTCCCACGTAACATTTCCGTGTAGGCTGTGGCGACGTGCTGTTGAATGTTTCAATCTGCCCATAAGGCCTTCAACTTGATTTATAGAATACCATTTTATTGACAGCCAGGACCAACGGCTTAACGTCCTTCTGAAGCACGAAAACGCTCGCAAATTAGTCACCCATCCAAGGACCAGCTATAGCAAAAATTGCTTAATGCAGTGACCGTTTACAGAACACTGAGTCCACGGATACACAAGCGCTTCTCTTCTTTATCTTATGCTATCCAATGTTTATAGAGGCAATGACTTTCTCTTCACAATCCTGACTTACCATGTCGATCGTTCCTGGTTATAAAGTAGAGCTGGATTATTTTTATGAATAACTGCATTTAGTATACGGAAATTTATCATTTTGAAATATAAACAATATACATTGATTGAATTTTGTTGCAAAAATGCAACTAGATTAAAATAATTAATACAAATAATTGTCATCATGACTTTTATTTATAGTTATTGTTAGTATTCGTGCGAAAGGGATAACGTTCTACAAAGACGAAATAAGCCGATTGTCTCATTCTAGAGGTCGATGTGCATTATTTCTCGGTAATCAATTTCAATGGTGGGCCCCTAGATTAGAATAAGGCCGTATGCTTCTCTACAACTTCGGTACTATTCAGTAGTATCAAAACTAATATTTAAGCTAAAGAGTTTATTTGTTTGGTTGAACTCGCTAATCTCAGGAACAACTAGCAGGATTTAAAAAAATATTTTTATGTTAGATAGCCCATTTATCAAGGAAGGCTATTGGCTATATATCATCATGGTGAGAGCGGAGCAACAATCACAAATGTCGACAAATCGGGCAATTATTTATATATTTGGGAAGAATTTATAAGCAACGGAATTAAATAGATGCGGCGGGAGTTCCAAGTATGCCACGGGCGAAACCGTGGGGCTGACAACCAGGCGTGATCACCATATCTGGTCAAACGACTTTTGTGTCTGAGAAGGTTCTGAACCCGTTCTTCCAAACATTATATGCGTACTATGACAGAATTGCAGACATTCTGTCTTCAGTGTTATAAAAACTATATCTCATCAAAATTTCTCCACCCGTGTAATGGAAAGCCATAGACGCATCTAGCGAATTGAGAGTGGCATAAGACAGTGGCCTTCAATGGTTATAAAACTTTCGCGATTGTTAAAATTAATGATATTTCAGGTCTTATTCGCGACGTATACTATTAGGTACAAAGCCTACCTTATAATTCCCGACGTTTTGACAGGATTACACCAGCCATGGTGACGGGTTGACTCTTAACCTGTCATAGGCTTTGTAGCTAACAATATAATAATATGTCGCGAATAAGACCCGAAATATTATAAATATGAGTGGTCTTCAAGTTGGTGGCTCAATGACTTTTGTTTTTCCTGCTCTCCTGAAAACCCCGGGGAGAAGGAGTGAAGCACATTCGGTGGCAGACCGTTCCAAGTTTCTATTACGTACCACAGAGAAACGATATTTTTAATCGTACAGTTCTGGAATTATAGATAGCTAATATGCTGTATTGTACTCACTTACACTAAATAATGAAACAAAATTTACAGAAATACAGCAGTTTCATACAGTTAAGTCCAATGGGCGGCCTTATTGCACACAGCAATCTCTTCCAGGCAACCTTTTATTTTGTTATCTCCACTGTATAGGAGTGGCAATTCTACCTGGAACGTGTTATTCGGGATTGAATGTGGAAGTACGCTAAGGAGTTCTTCAGAACCCTCAACTCAGTAGATTCGAAAGCTTTTAGATATGTTATTCTTACTGCCTTGGTGGCGCAGTGCTGGTGTAGGGTTCGATTCCCGAGTCGGAACAAATATTTGTGTGATCCGCAAATGTTAGTTTCGGAATATAATTATGTATGTATTTATTAACTTAACTAACTATCTTCACGCTGTATCCCTGACGGGGTAGTCAGAGAGGACAGATCGCCAGGCTTCGCGATCCATGCATACTTCTTTCGCTTCTTCGAGATTCATCAATCGCTTCATACACGCACGTCTGGGTATCCGAGTACTTTTGACCTTTCCGTTTTTGAGCAATCTGCTCACGTGGTCTTCATATGTAAGTCTCGGCCTTCCCTGACTCCTTCTACCCTCTACTTTTGAACAATATATATTCTTCGTCAATCGTTCCTCACTCATTCGTTGGACGTGTCCAAACCAACGGAGCACGCCTTTTTCCAGCTTAACGCTGACACTTTCATTCAAACCTGCCATATTTATTATGCTGGGTATCGGAGTCCTTTTGACATTTCTGTTTTTGAGCAATCTGCTCCAGTGGTCTTCATTATGTAAGTTTCGGTCTACCAAGACTCTCTACTTTCACACAGTATATATTTTCATCAATCGTTTTTAACTCATTCGAGGAACGATTAACGAAGAATATTATATTTATAGATGTGCGAGAGAAAAAAGTTAAGATACGAGTAACTTTTAGACTTCTAAATCCTAATGTTTAGGAAAGTCTAATAAAACGGTTCAGTCTGACGCATTTATTTCTCAGGAACCATAAGAGAAAGAGACATAGGGCCGTATTCCAGAACGTTTCTCAATACTCAATCGACACTTGAGGCTAGTTTTTGCCTTATAAATACTACTCTCAAGCGTTACTTGAGTATTGATAAATGTTCTGGAATATATACATACATGCAGAATACGTGCATAGGCGATTTTGAAGTTTCCATTACTTCCAGTTTTGAAACTGGTTTCGGTTTAGAAATTGTCTGGTTTTTCTTTTACTTGTTCACCTTATAAAGTTACAATCAAGCAGATTTTGAGTTTTGTAAAATATTCCGTAATATCTAAAAATTAGTAGCATTTTAATTTTTTTCAGTTGTAACTTTGAATACAGCCTTCGTAATCAAGCCAGCCTGTACATCTTCTAAGGCGGATTTGTATTCTGAGAGACGGTACATCTTCACTCCAAGCTTGCTATAATCAATGTACCTGAAAAATATTTATTTGAATAATGTATCTGAAAAAAGTCTTATGCTGAATGACTGACTGTAGTGCAATGGACCACACTGAGGTCAGGGTCAGGTTTCACCAACAAGTGGTTGATTAACGGACGAGCTTCAGGGGAAGCAAAATCTCCGTGCCAATTTTTCTGGTCAGGGTGGTTTAGTTCATAAGGTGTTTTGAAAAACTAAAACTTCTTAAAAATAACCATGAAAAGCATAAGTTATGATAGCGGTCTCTGCGTAAAAAGAATTGGAATTGTAAGAGGCCTAACGCCACTCACAAATTAAATTCCCTTAATAATAAAAATTTATGGACAGCGTTTTGAAAATGTTGCCAGTATACAAAATAGACATTTATACCAAACCGCTTTTTAACTTCCATTCCCCTGGATGTTGCCTTTCCATTCTCCTTGCAACATAGAATCAACGTGTCTGATTTACCTAGTACAGATATTATTGCCGTACCAGACCTTAAATATCTTTCAGATGATTTTTAGGACAAGTTCAGGAAGATACGGAGTTGACGTTTTCTACGGTTTTTATATATATTCCTGGGTTGATGCGGAATGAGAAGAACACAAGGGAACCGTCTGTCTTGGTATGGGCATGTGATGAGAAGGGATGAAAGTCATGTCACTAAAAGAACTATGAATATGAAAGATGATGGATGGAGAGCCAGAGCAAGGCCAAAGAAAAAATGGATGAACTGTGTAAGGAGTGAAATGAATATGAAAGGAGTGAATGATCAGATGACGAATAATAGGGATAAATGGAAGAAGAAGATATACTGCGCCGACCCCAAGTAAATTGAGACAAGGGCAAGAGGATGATGACGATGGTGCGGAATCCAGTAAGCATGATGGCGATAAATAATATTACCATATTTGTCATTAAGATGATATGAGAGGATAGTATGAATGAATACTATGGGTGTAAGGGGGCCCCATCTAGATTTTCGGGGCCCCAGGGTCTTACCTGCTGACTAACGGACGAGGTAATAAATCCGTCCCCTTACGGGGTTGGGAGGTGAACGCAGAAAGTAAAGACAAACTGAATCTACTCCTAGCAGCCTTTTTTATTATACGAGGAGAGATCCGCTAACAGACTACCCATTTCTGGCTATAATACCCACTAAAATTCCTCGGTCGCCTTTCTGCCCAAATAGAGGTGTTTTGGACTCGTAGCAGCCTAACCAACAGTGATCCTAGGTCAATATTTAGGAAAGATTTAGAAAATAATTCATGTCAGTAAATTAATAGCGGATTTTTGCTTAACAAAATCCCTGGATTAATTTGGGGGTATTGTAAATATGTAGTATTTTTTTTAATTAGTCGATTATTGTCGACTGTGGAAGGTCACTCCACTCCCAACACTATGGGATCAGTTGTGTCTCTTCACTAGTCGACAGAGTAGGGGTGTGGGTAGTGGCCAAATAAAACGGTTGGCTCTATGCGCATCAACGTCTTTATTTCGCCGCGCTCTCCACTTACACTGATCCGGGTAAGCTCCATTAATAAAATATTAATATTTACATTTTTGAAGGGTTTTAGCATTTTAGTATTCACAGGGCATCCAGTAAATCACACTGTCTCGAATCAAATTGTCTGTTTCCACTTTAATAAAAATTTATGAGAAATTTAGCAAAAATAATTGCTTTAAAAATTTATCAATATACTGAGTGGAGTCCATTGCATCAATGTTTAAAAATAGTTGTAACACTGTTCATTGGTATCGAGTTGTTCATTAGCTCGATAGATGGCTCTGGTCATACTCTTAAAATGACGATATAAATAAGGTGGAGAATTTCAACTTAATTCGATACGGTTCGGGTAGTTCAGGTGGCTAGAACATTGCCCTGGTTAGGCAAAGGTCACAGGTTCAATCCCTGTCTCGAATCAAATTGTCTTTTTCCACTTTAATAAAAATTTATGAGAAATCACACTGTGTTTGAAAACAGTTGAAATCTACAAATACTATTTAATACTGTAGCATACTCGCTGTATGTCACCGGCCACCTACCGACCTTCATTCCGTGTTGATGAGGGTACATCACAAGGGTCCCTGTTCGGGCGCCATTGTAACACTAGGGGTAGTTGGTCTACCACCAACTCCCCTTAACGTTACAAGGAATACATTAAGAAGAGTGAAAGTGATTACCTGGATCCCATAGCCTTAATCCAGGCGATGGCTGTGAAGAAACTAAAAGAATTGGTCTTCACCCCAATAATAGTTAACTCCTTGTCAAATACTTGGTATGGGTTAATTCTGAAAACAGAATTATAATTATTATTTAACGTTTCCGTCCTAACAGCAGGTCACCACAACCGGCACTTGTTCATTTTCAACACAGCAATGGGCTCACCTCCTGTTGTATGATACAAAAATGCTTTCGGTAAAATGTAGGAGTGTAATATGCCTCTGCTACCCCTTTGGGAATAAAGACGTGAATGATAAATAAATAAATATGATTGGGACAACTCACACAACGCCATCTGATTCCAAACTAAGCAGAGCTTGTACTATCGTAACCAGATAACTGATAAAAATACTTATATATTTCTAAATTCATACATATTATAGATAAATAACACCCAGACATAGAATAAACCTTCGTGTTCATCACACAAAGTTATATCCTGGGTGGGAATCGAACCCACGACCTCTTGCGTAGCTGTCGGATACACTCCCACCGCGCCACAGAGGCAGTCATAAGTAAGTATTTTCAGACGTGTTCCCAGCAGTCTCCTACCTGGTCTCACGGGTAGGTGGGCAGCATCCGAAGATAACGTATTTGCCACCAGGTTTCATATAATTGAACGCAGTCTCCATTACATTGCTTACACCTGGGAAAAGATCAATTGCAGTTCAATTCATTTGTAGCCAAAATAAAGCAGAGATTTTATAGAAAAGAGTGGCCATGAGTTTTTTTGCCAGGTTCTTCCTCAGGCTCTCCTATTGCTTTGCGAATCTGACAATAAATGTAGATGCAATAATCTTGACGTTCATAAGTGTTATTTAGTGACCTACATGAATAAAGATATTTCATGCCATTTCATTTCAATAGCTTCTATCATCATCTTTAAAATGCCTTCTTATACTTCGTAGGATTTGAATCCTCGGCGCACGTGTTCGACTTGTACTTGACCGGTTACATTTAATTAGTTTTAAATAAATGTAAATTTCGAAAAATAAAGAAAGTAAATAAGTCAGGGTATTTGCAAGTTATTTTAAACCTTTGTTAGTTTAACATTTGCAAGTAATACATTTTTGTAGCAATTATTACGCTAAATTTCTTATATTTTTTTAATGAAGTTAAATTACACAATTCGATTCGAGACGGGGATTGAACCCGTGACCTTTGCCTAACCATGGCAATGTTCTAGCCAATGAACTACCTGAACCGTTTCGAATCAGGTTTAATTTCTTCACCATATTCTAATCGTCCTTTAACCTTGCCAGTTGCCTGCAAAACGAATTATTTTATAAATAAGTACAAACAGCTCGAGGCATGTTGTAATTTTGGAATCTCTTTTTCGGCCCAGTTCGGTGTTTTTATACCGCTGAGGTGATTGACAAATAATAACAATAAAATTTGGATTACCACTAATGTTTTATTTTAAAGAAAAGTTCGGGTGTCTTACCTGTACAGTCTACAATCACATCAAAAAACATCTTCTCCTCTGCCAATACTTCAGGGCTGACTAATTTAAAGCCAAGGTCTGCAAAAAAATATAAAGGATTATTATATTGTATAAAAAAATTGAAAATTTGACATAACACATAATTAAAGTAGGTAAGGTAGGAAGACTCCCGCAAATGGGACCAAAAATGTTAAGTGGCCAGCCCATTGCTACTATAAAGCACTTACTCTTAGAGTTATGTCCACTAATCTGGTTCTCATGAGTAACCTCGTCTCGAAGTTTATCCCTCAAACACACTCCAAGCGTAACTCGCTGTGTAACTTTTAAAGGAATGGACTAGCCCCACCTTTAACCAAATATAAAGCAGCTAGTAAATAAATAAAGTGTGAGGTTGGGGGACCTTCGTCAGGAACTAAGTTACTAACGGTAAAAAACTAACTAACTAACTAACTATCTTAACGCTGACACTTTCTTTTAAACCTGCCATATTGTTTATTACTTCATTACGTATTCGGTCGGCCAAAGTTACGACGCACACTTTTCGAAGTGATCACTTCTCCACAGCATTCAACTTTATTTATTTATCTGAACCGTCCATCTATCATGAGAGGCAGAACCCAATGCGACAGAGTAGGTATATCAAAATACATAAAATAAGATTTAATGTACTAGGTAATATAACTTATTACATACAATGCTACTCTAGTGAATTCACTCTGAGATCAATAGAATATATCGGTCTCCTCCGCCACATGGTTGCCGTGACAGTGCTTACTTACGTGCATCTTCTAACATACCCAGGTTTCCCTACCGAAAAGCAACGCTGGCACCGATTTATTAAAAAAATATAAAATAAATAAAAATCATATGTGTTACATGATAAAAAGAGACTGGGACACATAGAGAGAGTAGATATAGCGATAAAGTTGCCCTCCCGGCTGCGCACTCACTTGCTTGTAGTAGATGCGAAGAGATCGACTCTTCGATCGATCGACACACACACATACACACAGTATACAGCATTTCGTTACGTGGCGATTTCTATAAATCTTACTACCCACAAAACACTATGATTATTTGTTCTACACTGTACGCCGCGTTGCAGAACTTCGTTCCAATAAAACTCACCAAGTCTTTTTACGATATCAATACGGTTTTGGTTTTTTTCTGAGACGGTCACCTCCCTGTGTCCTTGATGGTGCAGAGCCGAGGCGAAGAGCATACCTGAGCATTTAAATAATAAATAAGGTATAGTGGTATGAAGCGTTTCACATCCTACATAGAGTTCAGGGGCTACTTTGTATTTGACGCGGGCAGATGCCTTTTAGGTCCGTATTCCAGAACGTTTATCAATACTCAAGAAACACTTGAGAGTAGTATTTATATGGCAAAAACTAGCCTCAAGCGTCGATTGAGTATTGATAAACGTTCTGGAATACTGCCCTCAGTCCAGAATTTCTAATATCTGTTCCGTAGTTCTAAAGTTAATGTACTACAAAACAAACAAATATTTTTCCCTATAGTATTACCTAGATAAGAATTGCGCTGTGTTTGGACGCAATGCCCACTCCAGTGTACGTGTATAAAACAAAGTTTTGTTACTTCACCACTTATAACTCAAGAACTAGTGGACAGATTTTTATGATTCTTGAACCTTTTCTGTCATTGGCAAGTGAGTTTGCAAGTTAAGTCGCTCAAGTTAGATAAAAAAATATTCGCGATCCATGCATACTTCTTTCGCTTCTTGAAGATTCATCAATCGCTTCATACACGCACGTCTGGGTATCCGAATACTTTTGACTTTTCCGTTTTTGAGCAATCTGCTCACGTGGTCTTCATATGTAAGTGTCGGCCTACCCTGACTCCTTCTACCCTCTACTTTCGCACAATATATATTCTTTGTCAATCGTTCCTCATTAATTTGTTGGACGTGTCCAAACCAACGGAGCAGCCCTTACAGTGTCTTTTATTCAAATCTGCCATGTTGCGTATCACTTCGTTACGTATTCGGTCGGCCAAAGTTTCGCTGCACAATTTTCGAAGTCATCGCATCTCCATCAGCATTCAATTTACTTTCATGCATCTGCTGACACACCCAAGTTTCGTAAAGCAACGTTGGCACTAGCACTGCATTATGAACTTATGAATGGCCAGTCGTCGTTCTTTTACGATGCTATGTCCCTGTACCAATTGGGGCAAAGCACCGCCGTTCTACATCCGAATAATATGTTCCATCCGCGCTAAACATACTCTCTAAATACACAATTTCATTCACTTGCTCTAGTCGTTCCTGGTTTACCCTAATCTCGCATTTAGTTCTTACGTCATCTCTTTCAAATACTAGAACCTTAGTTAAAGTTTATGTTAGATTATTTAATAATAATGTTATATACCTACTTACCAATCATCCCAGCACCAATGATAAGAATCTTCTGTCCAATTTTGAGGGGAGCGACGCGATCAAAACCATGCGCGATGCAGGAGTAGGGTTCCGCGAGGCAAGCTAAATAAAAATAAAATAAAATGACCTTTTATTTGCTCATAATAAATAAGTTTACATTAAAAATAATTTGTATTTTTTTTTAATCTTTATTCATTATAATCCCCCGTGCGGGTAAAGGCCTCCTCCAGGCTTTGCCATCTATCTCTATTTTGTGCTAGTGAGACCCATTTCTCACCCCCCACTGCGCGGATATCGTCCGACCAACGCCTGTTCGGGCGACCTACGCGGCGCTTTCCATCTACTGGGCCGCGCCACTCGGTTACGATCTTTGTCCAGCGCCCGTCGCCATACCTCACCAGGTGTCCGGCCCACTTCCACTTAACTCGTCCTTTATGTTCCATAGCGTCCCTCACTTTTGTTCGTTGTCTTATTTCTTTCTCTATCATTTACCTTAATTTTGAGGAAGCTCCTCTCCATAGCTCTTTGGCATACCGAGATTCGTTTTGCGTTAGCTTCGGTTAAGGACCAGATTTGACAACCGTATGTTAGAGTAGGAAGAATACAGGACTCCATCAGCCTTTTCTTGACAGTAGTAGGCATGTTTGATTTAAATAAGTGTTTAAGGGACCAGTAACGTTTCCAAGCTAAAGTGATCCGTCTACAGGCGAGGCAAGCTAGAATCGACAAATGAAAAACAAAATCAATATTAATAAAAATGGCGTCAAGTTGCAAGGTGACCTGATATGCCTATGATACGATATCCAATGTAAGGGCCCCACCAAGATCTTCGGGGCCCAAGTCAACCTCCCGTGCTAGTGCGTGCACCTGCTGATTAACGGACGAGGATCTGGCACTGGCTTTCCCCTCTGGGTTTGGGAAGCCTGAGGGCGTCGCTCCCATAAAAGCCACCCGCCGAAACAAAAATGGAAAAATACAATAGGAAAGCTGCTAGGGATAGGGCGCCGCCGCAGAACGGCGCGCAGGTGCCCCGCCCGACTCCTGTGGCAAGTGGGCTAGGGCTGCCGTGTGTCGGACCAGCACGGCTAAAGAAGTTAGCCCCAACCCGTATCCGCTTCGCATCGTGGAACATTGACACGCTGACTAGGCGTGCGGTAGAGTTGGCCGAAGTACTCTCCAGGCGGAGGGTGGACGTGGCGTTCCTGCAGGAAAATCGGTGGAAGGGCAACAGAGCCCGGCCTTTGCAGAAAGGCTACAAGCTGTACTACACGGGTGCGCCTGGTGGGGAGAACGGGGTGGCCGTGGTGCTCTCCGAGGGGCTGCAGAGCGGCATCTTGGAGGTGAAACGCTGTAGCGACCGGCTTATGATCGTGGGGGTGCTTATCGATGGGATTATTACCCACCTGATAAGTGCCTACGCGCCACAGGCCGGTTGTAGCGACGCCGATAAGATGTCGTTTTGGGGCCAACTCGAGGGAGTGCTTCGGGGCATTCCGTTGTCACAAGGAATCGTTTTGGGCGGCGACCTAAACGGTCATGTGGGTGAGAGGTGTGAGGAGTTTGAGCGTGTCCATGGTGGTTTTGGATACGGCACCCGCAACGCTGAAGGAGAAACTATCCTCAGAACGTGTGCGTCTGCCGATCTGGCCATTGTGAACACGTATTTCAAAAAGAAATCCGAACATCTCATCACCTACAAGAGCGGGAGGCGTACAACACGTTTCCTACTCACTAGGCGACACAGCATCGGCAAGGTGGCCAACTGCAAGGTCATACCACAACACCGTCTCCTTGTCATGGACCTCTGCGTGAAGCCCAAAGGCAAACGCATCGAGCGGTGCCAGCGCCGCATCAGATGGTGGCTGCTTGATGAAACTAGGTCCCAGGAGTTCGTCTCAGCTGTCGGTGACAAGTGCACCGACACCGAAGGCGGACCAGTTCGAGATTACTGGGACAAAGTTCGAAAAGTTCGAAAAGTTCAGGCGGCCATCGTTGGAGCGGCGAAGGTGGTGGTCGGTGAGTCTAAGGGTGGACGCAAATGTGACAAAGAAACTTGGTGGCAGTCCAGAGGGAGACTAGGGAGAAGAAAGCCCTCTTTAAAAAGTGGCAAGTGACCGGATCTCCTGAAGACCGCGACGCGTACAGGGCTGCCAAGCGCGCCACAAAGAGAGCTGTAGCCAGAGCCAGACGAGACCACTTACAACCTCTGTATGATAAGCTGGAATCGTCTGAGGGGCAGAAGCTCATCTATAAGCTGGCGCGCTCCAGGGTCAAAGCGGCACAGGATATATCCAAGTGTCGCTGTGTAAAAGACCCTGAGGGCAACCTGTTAAGCGAAGACCTCGCGGTAAAGGAGAGATGGCGCTCGTACTTCCACGAGCTGCTTAATGAACAGCACAAAGAGGGGCAGCCTCCGGACCTCCCTCCGAATCAGGGACTAGTGCCACCGGTAACGCCTGGAGAAGTTCTGACTGCGCTTCGCCGCATGAATAATCGGATAGCTGTCGGACCCGATGGAGTCCCCATCGAAGCCTGGAAGGCGATGGGTCCTCGCGGTGTGGACATCTTAGTAAACCTTTTTAACCGCATACTCCTCAGCGGGCAGATCCCAAACCAATGGAGACTGAGTATTATTACTCCAGTCTTCAAAGGTAAGGGATCAGTGCAGGAGTGCGGGAGCTACCGCGGTATAAAGGTGATGTCCCACACCATGAATATCTTTGAGAGGATAATAGACTCTCGGATCCGGCAGGAGTGTATTCTCTCGGGGTGTCAATATGGGTTTCGCCCTGGTCATGGGACCACGGACCCTGTTTTTGCCCTGAGGGTTGTCGCAGAGAAATACAGGTCGAAGAACACGCCTCTGCACTGTTTGTTTCTAGACATGCAGAAGGCCTTCGACTGTGTTCCTCGTGCGATGATCTGATGGGCACTGCGGTCCAAAGGGGTTCCAGAGGTCTATATTGACACTATCCGGGACATGTACTGTAACTCCGATTCAATGGTTCGGACTGCTGTTCGCGACACGAAACCCTTCCCTATCACCGTCGGGGTACACCAGGGTTCGGTCCTTAGTCCGCTTCTGTTCAGTGTAATATTAGACGAATTGTCGGACAGCATCAGGAACTCGCATGAGCAGCCTCCATGGTTGCTCATGTATGCAGACGATATTGCGCTGGCAGACGCGGACAGGGGCAGATTGGTGCGACGTGTAAAGGCGTGGAAGGAGACGCTTGAGAACGGCGGCAGCCTTCACGTCCGTGACATTGCAGACAAGTTGCAAGAGTGTCGCCTTCGTTGGTATGGTCACGTCTTGCGGCAACCGCCGGGCTACGTAGGTAACAAATGTCTGGCCATGTCAGCCCCGCCGGGTCCCGGTAAGAGGGGAAGACCCAAAAAGTGCTGGCTTGACGTCGTAAGGGATGACATGCGTGCCAATGGTCTCACTACAGGGGATGCCGACGACCGTGCGAAGTGGAGGAGAAAATGTAGTAAAGCCGACCCCGGGCGTCGCGAGACGCAACTGGGACATACGCTCGGATGATGATGATGACGATATCCAATGTAAGTCTTGTACCAGGTTTAGCCCCCAAGTCAGGTTAATGAGCTGCATTAACTTTTTGAAAATGTGCTATAAATCAAAAGCCATTTAGAGGAATAAGGATACTGTTTATTTCTAAGTCATGAGTAGTCAACTTATGACTTAGAAATAAAAAATAATGAAGATATTATTATTTTAGACAAAATGTAAACAACCTTCATATAAACTTCAAATGACGTCATCTTTAACATTACGGCAGTAACGCCTTTGCCGGGAAACGAAAATAATGCATAGAAGAGCACAATGTCATATTATTTCTTTTTTTTTACGGCTAAGGCCCTACGATGTCGTGCCATTGATGACGTCATTATGAATAAACTACATAGAATTTTGAATACCTATTTAATTTAAAATTAAATACGATGAATATAATGAAAATATTTATATGAATCTCTTAGAATGCTCTACATTCTAAAAAAAATTCGGGGTAATACATTTTGATGAATCCCCATTATAAATATATTGTGGGACACTTTTTACACAGCGCCATCTAGCTCAAAGTAAGCTAATATACGCTTGTGGTATGAGATCAAACAGTTGATAAACATACTTATATAATTCTAAATACATACATATTATACATAGAGACAGCCCAAACTCCGAGCCAAACATTTGTGGATCACACAAATATTTGTTCCGACTCGGTATTCATACCTGGGACCTCAGCTATCTGGCATACACTAGCACGCCGCCAAGGCATTGTATGGGCGGTTCATTTCCATTGCCCATGCAATCCAGGAACTTCATGCCAGTACCTTAAAACTGTGTGTGTTATCGTGAATGACTGAGAATTTTATAGTAACTTGCCCAACATACCTTGTTCAGTGCTAATCTCGTCAGGAAGTGCGTAGACCTGCTGTTGAGGTACCATGCAGTACTGCGCCCATCCTCCATCTTTGAAGACGCCGATGTAATTTTTGATGCCAGCAGTCTCGCAGTTATGATAGCTTCCGTTACGGCAAAACTCGCAAAGTTGGCAAGCACTGTAGGAATTTCTTTGTAAGCTTTTCTTCAATTTAAACTTAAACTTAACTTCACTATCTTCACGCTGTATCTCTGACGGGGTAGTCAGAAAGGAAAGATTGTTAGGCATCGCGATCCATGCCTACTTCTTTCGCTTTTTGCAAATTCATTAATCGCTTCATACATGCACGTCTGGGTATCAGAGTACTTTTGAATTTTTGAGCAATCTTCTCACGTAGTCTTCATATGTACCTAAGTCTCGGCTTACCTTGACTCCTTCTGTCCTTTACTTTCTCACAATATATCGCTCTAATAATGATCGTTCCTCCTTTTTGATTTGTTCTTCAATTTTGATGGGCGTAAGGGACCTCGCCGAGATCTATGAGGCCCAAAGGACCTCATCTGCTAGTGGTGCACCTGCTGACTAACAAACAAGGCGTCGAAGCAGACGCCTTTACGGCAGTGGCCGTATGACCGCTCAACCCTGTAGGGCATCTACATCATTGCTTAGTTCGTTAATCTGCAGGTGCACCGCTAGGAGGTAAGGTCGCTGGGGCCCCGGAGATCTTGGTCGGGACCTTTACACACACGACGACGACTAGCACATAGAATACACACGGCGCGGATATATTAGTTCCGCATCTGCGTCCTATAGTAAAACACACGGACAAGACGGGACGCCAGCCGGGTCTCTTAGGCGCTCTCACACACAGACAGCCATAGCATAATCACTCGCTACGGCCACCGTCACATCGGTGTGATGTATTTTCTGTGTTTAAAATCATTACGACGGCGCCCCGTTTATGCCCGGTCTACGTACGTCTTCGCCTTGCGCCTTTCCTGTACGTCTTGTCTCTAAGTGGCAATGGGAACCCATACTAGACTAGTGCTTTACCTATTCTATACGTTTTAACCAAATTTCGCTATAGAATTAGAGGAAATTGTATAAATTAATGCCAGAACACTCACCAGTTAGGATCGATTGCAACTTTTTGTCCAATCTTAAAGGTAGAGGTCTTGCCTGTGGCGTGGATAACACCAGAGACCTCGTGGCCCAAAGGAAAAGGGCTATCCTTCTTTGCAGGGAAAGTACCCTAAATAGAATAATGCAACAATACATATTGAAAAGTTGCTAGAAAACATTACATATGTATGTATTAAACAAAATGTAACTGTATTCACGCTGTATCCTTGACGGGGTAAAAAATATTAGTATGGAAATCCCCATAACGTATAATAAACCCGAATCGGCTAAAATTACACAGTTTCTTACACATGGCACTTAGGCACGTTGGACTTACATTTCCTTGAAGGATAAAAACTCCAAAATAAACAAGCACGTTAAGTCGTTGATCCTAGTTGCCAGTAACATGGCAGTCGTTAAGTCAAGTTGAAGGCCGGATTGAAAAAAATCAACAGCAGGTAGCCACAACCTGCGTCTGTCTATTTCAACATGGCAATGGGCTCACCACCTATTACCTGGGACACATGGTGAAAAGTGGGCATATAATATGCCTCTGTCGGGAATAAGGCGTAATAGATAAATAAATAAAAAAAAATAAAAAAATAAGTTTAGTTAAAATCACGATCCTGCTACACTCTACTTCTGATCAATGAAACGACAAGCAGATTCAAGGTAAATTAACCATTATTTCGTATGTACTTTTTTATACCACTGAGGTGGCAAATAAGCATATGGCATCTGATGGAAAGTGGTCACCGTAGCCTACGGACGTTTGCAACAACAGAAGTGAAGCACTTGCGCCTCTGTCATGATAAAGAGATTTCTTACCTGAATTATATGTAAATCAGTGCCACAAATGCCGACGTATTTAATTTTCACAATGACGTCATCATCATTAGATATTTTCGGTAAAGGATAGTCCGTCACATGCTTAAGTGTTAAGCTTTTGCCATCAAAAACAACAGCTTCCATTATAATATTTCGTATTTCTGTAACATAAGAATGTGATTACAAATAGAGTATAAGAACCCTCGTGAAGCGCTTGTGGCCTCGCTAACTCAGTGTTCTGTAAACGATCACTGCGTTAAGCAACTTTTGCTATGGCTAAAATACTTTATATTTCTATGTCCCGGTTGTCAGTAACATAATGGCAGTTAGTCAAGTTTAAGCAACTAATTTGGGCAGCTTGAAAAAATTTTAACAGAAGGTAGCCGCATCATGTGTGTGTCTATTTTAATGCAGCAATGGGCTCACCATCTATTTTGTGGTACAGGAACACACACAACGAGGCTGCGGTAGCGGACAAAGTTTGTCGGGGGCCCTAGGGCTATCCTTCCGAGGGCTCACCCGGGACTCCTGGCCGTAGACAGATGGAAGGGAAACGTGTCGTTCTAGTCAGTAGGAGTCAGGCATAGAATCCACAAAGATTTCCACACGATAAAAAAATTGTGTGTGTGTACTTATGTACACGTGTTGGAAGATGTACTTCTTTGGCGTAACAAGATAAAAATATTTTTGTAAATTTTATCTTTAGCTTTATCCTACGTAGGTAGAAAAACCTTAAATGTTGACCATACCTAACTTCAGGGTGTTTGAAAACTACTTTGAATCTATACTAACATTATAAAGCTGAAGAGTTTGTTTGTTTGGTTGAACGTGCTAATCTTAGAAACTACTGGTCGGATTTGAAAAAATATATTTGTGTTAGATAGCCCATTTATCGAGGAAGGCTATAGGCTATATATTATCACGCTACTACCCTGAAGCGATGGCGGCGATGTGGTTCGCAATCCGTCACGTATCGTCTCCCATCGAGGCGGAAAGTGGACTAGGGATAGCCATTTTGCTACATTGAATGTTAGAGGAGGAATGAAAGACAAAATTGATGAGGTATGAGAGATGATGCGAGCAAGACGACTTGATGTTTTGTGTGTGAATGAAACAAAGAGGAAAGGATGTAACACCACTACACATGGACCCTATACAGCCTACTGGTCAGGTATAGCCACAACCAGTACAGCGAGCCAGGGTGTCGGTGTTCTACTGTCCGCGAGAATGAATTAATGTGTGACTGACTATGAATGTGTGAGCTTAAGACTCCTTTGGTTGAGGTTGGACTTACCCGCATCTTTGTTTTGGGCGTTTATGCTCCGCAAGATGCGCGGTGGCGCCGATCTTCAAGAGACTAAAGTGAGCGACAGGCATTTTGGCAGAGTGTGAGCGATATTCTGAGTAAATGCAAACGGAACGAGGGAATTGTAATGTTAGGTGATTTTAATGGTTGGGTTGGAGTGAAGCGTGATGGATATGAAAGTGTATTATGCAAGTTTGGTGACGAACGAGTGAATGAAAATGGTGAGAGTTTGCTTGAAGTATGTTTGGAGAGGAATCTTGTGGTAACTAACACCATATTTAACCACAAACAGATTCATTTGTATACTAGACAAGAGGGAAACCAGAGAAGTATGATTGATTTTGTGATTGTAGATGCAAGACTAAGAAAGAAAGTCTTAGACACCCGGGAATACCGCGGTGCCGGGATTGATACAGATCACTTCTTGGTTATCAGCCGAGTAAGAGGTCTGTTTCAACGGTGGCGACATCGTCTGTGTGAACCTGTAAGTGTACTAGAGAAGAGGATATGGAAGCACAAACGAGTTCTTGGGAAAGGACTGAACTAAGCAACGAAAGCATCATAAGTATGGAAGAAATTGTGGAAGCATTGAGTAGTATGAAATTGGGAAAGGCTGCTGGATTTGATAGGATTTCTGTCGAGATGCTGAAAGCGGGACATGGCGTGGTAGCTTGCTAGCTGTACCGCCTTTTTAATTTTTGCTGGAGGAGTGGCAGCGTGCCAGGAGATTGGTGCAAGGCTGTCTTCGTGCCGCTTTACAAAGGAAAAAGGTCACAGCAAGAGTGCAAAAACTACCGCGGCATAAGCTTGCTCAGCATCGTCGGCAAATTGTATGCAAAAGTTTTGATAAAAAGAGTGATGAATGAAACTGAAAGGAAAATGTGGGATGTACAAGCAGAATTTATGAAAGGAAGAGGATGCACGAGTCAGGTCTTTTCCTTACGATGCATAGCCGAAAATTTTTTGGCGAAATTTTTATTTGTAGACTTGGAAAAGGCCTATGACCAAGTGGTGAGGCATAAACTATGGACAACACTGGCCAAGTATGGAGTAAGCAGTCACTTGATACGAGCACTGAAATCTCTCTATGAGGGCTCCAGTGCTTGTGTCAGGATCAACGGAGATGGTTAACATTATGCATGATACGCTAAAAAGTAAAGGAATGAAAGTGAATGTAAATAAGACAAAAGTAATGGTTTTTGAAAGAGAGGAAAGTATGACGGATTGCTCGATTTTTGTGGAAGGAAAACGAGTGGAACAGGTGAAAGAATTTGTATTCAAAATTTGTGATAGATGGAAAGTGTGATTGTGACATTGAACGAAGAGTTTTGGCTGGAAATCAAGTGAATGGAGCTATGCACGCCTTTATGAGCAGTCAGAACGTGTCTGAGAAGGCAAGACCGGCTGTGCATAGAGGAGTACTTGCTCCTACACTCATGTATGGCAGTGAAAGTTGGGTGTGGCAGAAGAAGCATAGAAGTAAAATTAATGCAGTGGAAATGAGAAGTCTGCGGAGTATAGCTGGAGTGAAATTGATGGACAAAGAAAGGAACAGTGTGATAAGGGAACATTGCGGTATGGTAGAAGAAGTAGTGACTAAGATAGAAAAAGGTATGCTTAGATGGTTCGGACACATGGAGAGGATGGATGAAAGTAGACTAACGAAACAGATTTATCAGAAAAGAGTGAATGGGCAAACTGGTAAGAAGTAAAACTGGTAAATAGAAGACATTTTGGAAAAAGGTCAGGTCAAGAGTACCCTTAACCGGCGTGTGTGTATGAAAACACTTATGAAAGTGGAAGAAGCGAAAGTTGTATGCCAGGATCGTAGCAAGTGGAAAGCCATAGTCTCTGCCTACCCCGATGGGAGACAGGCGTGACGATATGTATGTACCCTGGAGAATTTATAAGCGACGGGATAAAATTGGTGCGACGGTAATTCGAAGTATGTCACGGCCGAAACCGCGGGGGTCACCTACTGTAGTTATAAGTTGTCATGGAAACACTTGTCAACTAACTTCATGGTGTCGGGTTTTCTTGTCAGAATGCGCGCGCATCGAAAAAAATTACTCTCGTCATCAAATTTACACTCACTGAAAAAAGCACTCGCGCTTCGAGGAGGCAAAGCTAAATTCATCAGTCAACCCATGACCACGGCTGGTGTAATCCGGCCGAAACGTCGGGAAGTATAAGGTACTGGGGTGTCACAGCAGTAAAGAGACAAAATAATTTTAACAATATTTAATTTTAAATAATCTGGTTTAATTTAAATTTGGTATGCTCTTAGGTACTATTTAACTATTAAAACATACAATTCTAACCAGTAGTTATTGAGATTAGCGCGTTTCACCAAATAAACAAACTTTTCACTTATATAATGTAAGTAAGTATAAATAAACAAAGTTTTCAGTTATATAGTGTAAGTAAGTATAAATTAACAAACTTTTCAGTTATATAATGCAAGTAAGTATAAATAAACAAACTTTTCACTTACATAATGTAAGTAAGTATAAATAAACAAACTTTTCACTTATATAATGTAAGTAAGTATAAATAAACAAACTTTTCACTTATATAATGTAAGTAAGTATAAATAAAAAAAGTGTATGTGTTCTTTTGACTACCTCTGTGGCGCGGTGGGGTGCATCCGACTGCTACGCAAAAGGTCGTGGGTTCGATTCCCACCCAGGATAAAACTTTGTGTGAAGAGCACGATGGTTTATTCTGTGTCTGGGTGTTATTTATCTATAATATGTATGTATTTAGAAGTATATAAGTATATTTATCAGTTATCTAGATCCCATAACACAAGCTAATATTAGCTTACTTTGGGCTAAATGACGCTGTGTGAAAAGTGTCCCACAATATTTGTAAATATTTATTATATTTACTTATGTACACGCGTTAGAAGTTATACATATACCACAACTCTTTGTTTGTAACAGAAATGATAAATCAGTAAGAACATAAAAACATCAAAAGAATGAAAACCATTTTGAATATAGTTATAAGTTGTCTTGGAAACACTTATCGGCTAACTTCATGGTGTTCGTTTTTCGTGACTGTCTGCGCGCGCAAATTTACTCTCATTATTTTTCTTTAAAGAGCAAAAAGAAGTATATCTTTAAAAAAAACAAATATCAACAATAATAATTCGTTTTGCAAATATAACCGAACAATGATTCATTAAAGGCAACATTAAAATTTATGACAAAATGCATTGTGTACTAAGTACCTAGTTACTTTTAATAGCTAGTGAATACAAACAAGTAGCGAAGAAATCAGACGACTTCTAAACCGAATCCAGTTTCAAAACCGCAAGTGGTAGAAACTTCAACATCGCCTATGCACGTATTCATGGTGTCTTGAATCGAATGCCGCAAACAGCTTGTCTCTGTCTCTTATGGTTCCTGAGAAATAGATGCGTACAGACGGACAGACTGTGCCGTTTTAAAAGACTTTTTAAAGTTTTAGGGTTTAGCGAAGCGCTCGCGGCCCCGCGGTCTCGGTGTTCTGTAAACTATCACTGAGTTACGCAACTTTCACTATGGCTGGTCCTTGGATGGGTGACCACTTTGTGGCATTTATATTTGCGAGCGTTTCCGTGCTTCGGAAGGCACGTTAAACCGTTGGTCCCGGTGGCCAGTAAAATGGCAGTCATTAAGCCTGGTTGAAGGCCTTATGGGCGGCTTGAAAACCTTCAACAGCAGGTCGCCACAACCTGCGTCTGTCTATTTAAACACGGCAATGGGCTCACCACCTATTACGTGGGACAGGAATCCACACGGTGAAAAGTGGGCATATAATATGCCTCTGCCACCCCTTCGGGGATAAGGAGTGATGGATATTTATTTCTTTATTTATTTTAGGGTTTAGCGAAGGAATCGGACAACTTCTAAACTTTTAAGATGTTTCAAATCCGCAAGTGGTAGAACCTTCAAAATCGTCTATGCATTTATTCATGGTATCTGGAATGGCGAGTCTCATTGATCGAGGCTCTTGGCAATCCCCATGTGCTGATTCGATTATCGGAGCAGTGATTTCGGAATCCACATCCCACATGTCTACATCCTCGTGAGCCAAGTTCAAATATTATTAATACCTTTTATTCTATTTATTCAAGCTAATAACTATTATAAAAACAAGTACCTGGGATCCGAGTACTTTTGAGTTTTCCGTTTTTGAGCAATCTACTCACTTGGTCTTCTTAGGTAGGTAAGTCCCGGCCTACTATGATACTATTTTTAACTTCGGGTACAGGAACCAAGCTACCAGTGGTCTGGGCTCCAGAGGCAAGCCGTGTCAAGTAGTACTGCTTCTGCATCACGCTCTTGATCCAGCTGCCTAACGCTAGCCTCTTTAGGTATAGGTCGGGACTCTTAGCTATAAGATCATTAACGGAGATGACTTTAGGAACAATGATTGCTGAATCAATTTCCCACATGTTGACAATCTCGCGTGCTATGTCTAGGTATTTTTTTTATCATTCTTAGCTTTATCGAGAGTCACATCATGAGGGATTGTGATATCAATAATCATTGCTCGCCGCTCAGATCGATCTATGACCACAATATCAGGTTTGTTGGCTACAGCAGTAGGTACTGTCTGTGATAATAGATCGATCTCAGTACATTGCGATATGACCATTTTAAGAACTGGCTCAGCTACATACCTGAAATAACCTCGGTGTCTACCAGGCAGAACTTCAGAGCAAGTTGCTGGTGTATGATCCTGGCTACTAGGTTGTGTCTGTGCAAGTACTTGCCTATATATCGCATATCTTTATTTATGACGAACGTCTAACCTCAGAATGCTGAGGTAAATTTGCTGCGGTAGTTTTGTGTTCCAAAGAGTTGGAAGGGGAAGGAAAGGGGATAATTTTGCAGTGAATGCACACACCTGCGTTTTCCTGATTTTCCAGATTATCAGAATCGATATATCGCTTCTTCGCAGATATCGCCTCCTCCTCATTTATTTATTTATCACGCCTTATCCCCGAAGGTGGGGAGAGACACATATTGTATGCCCACTTTTCACCATGTGTATTCCTGTCCCACGTAATAGGTGGTGAGCCCATTGCTGTTGAAATAGACAGACGCAGGTTGTGGCTACCTGCTGTTGAATTTTTTCAAGCCGCCCATAAGGCCTTCAACCAGGCTTAACGACTGCCATTTTACTGGCAACCGGGACCAACGGCTTAACGTGCCTTCCGAAGCACGGAAACGCTCGCAAATGTAAATGCCACAAAGTGGTCACCCATCCGAGGACCAGCCATAGTGAAAGTTGCGTAACTCAGTGATCGTTTACAGAACACTGAGACCGCTAGGCCACGAGCGCTTCATTCTAAATATTCATTTTAAATATTATAATAACTAACTAACTATCTTTACGCTATATCCCTGACGGACTAATCAGAGAGGACAGATCGCCAGGCTTCGCGATCCATGTATACTTCTTCCGCTTCTTGCAGATTCATCAATCGCTTCATACATGCACGTCTGGGTATCCGACTACTTTTCCGTTTTTGAGCAATCTGCTCACGTGGTCTTCATATGTAAGTCTCGGCCTACCCTGACTCCTTCTACCCTCTACTTTCGCATAATATATCTTCTTCGTCAATCGTTTCTCACTCATTCGTTGTACGTGTCCAAACCAACATATTTTAATAAAACTGAAGAGTTTGTTTGGTTGAATCGCTAATCTCAGGAACTACAGGTCGGACTAGAAAAAATCTTTTTGTGTCTAATACCCCAATTATCGAGAAAGGCTATACCTATCATTACTCTAATATCGTGGAGAGCGTAGCAGTAATCATAAATGTCAACAAACCGGGCAAATTTTATACATTATTGTAGAATATAAAAACAATTAAATAAGTGCGACGGGAGCTCGAAGTATATCACGAGAAAAGCCGCGGAGGTCACCTAGTGTCATTGTATTCATTACATATTGAAAAAAATAAAGACCTCCGCCGCGTCAGTATGTTCGCGATAAACTCAAATCCTACTGTTTCCAATTTCATGCAGTTTGGACCAATGAATAGAGTGGTTATTAAGTATATAATCTAATGAATACTCTCTAATTTTATTAGAGATATAATACATTAATTTTATCAATGAACTCCAAAATACCACATTCCCGGAAATTTAACAATTCGGGCGGAGTCGCAGGCGTCCCCTAGTATATAGATAACAGGGCTACGTCAGTTCTTTTAAAAACACTTTCATTTGATTAGTGAACTAAATCGCTAGTGTATATAAATGTAATGAATTTTCTTTCAGCCATTTATTTTAACAACCACAACCACGGAAATTTAACCACTCAGGCAGACTCACGGGCGTCCCCTTGTATAAAAATTATTTTAAAAACACTTTAATTTAATTATTGAACTGAATTGTAAGTAATAATCATTAAATTAATGAACTGAATCGCAAGTAAAAAATCTAATGAATAGGTACTCTCTCAGCCATTCATTTCAACAATGAACTCCAAAATCCCACACCCACGGAAATTTAACAATTCGGGCGGAGTCGCAGGCGTCTCCTAGTATATAGATAACAGGGCTACGTCAGTTCTTTTAAAAACACTTTCATTTGATTAGTGAACAAAATCGCTAGTGCATATAAATGTAATGAATGCTCTTTCAGCCATTTATTTTAACAACCACACCCACGGAAATTTAACCACTCAGGCGGACTCACGGGCGTCCCATTGTATAAATATTATTTTAAAAACACTCTCATTTAATTAAAAATAAAATAAAATAAAAATATCTTTATTTTGCATAGACCATTTTAACGGCGCTTACAAAATGTCATACACTATTTAAAATATTTAAAGCGACCACCGGTTCGGAACGCGGCCCACCTGAGAAGAACCGGCAAGAAACTTAGGAAGGCTTTTTTTTGATGGCCTATTTACAATTTAATATTATTTCACTTTGCCAGCAGATCATTTCCAGGCGTCCCTGTCCTGCAAATAGTCTGTAACGGAGTAAAAACCTTTTTCACAAAGCTTGTTTTTAATAAACTTTTTAAATTTATTTAATGGTAAATTTCTCAAGTCACAGGGAAGCTTGTTGTAAAAGCGCATACAGTTACCCTGGAAAGAATCGCCAATCTTATGTAGTCGACTGTGGTGGACTAAAAGATTATTTTTATTTCTAGTGTTTATATTATGTTTATCACAGAGTTTAGAAAACTGTGATAGATTTTTCTGGACATACATAAGATTGGCAAAAATGTATTGTAATGATTATTTAACTGAATTGTAAGTAATAATCATTTATTTAATGAACTGAATCGCAAGTAAAAAATCTAATTGAATAGGTACTCTCTCAGCCATTCATTTCAACAATGAACTCCAAAACACCACACCCACGGAAATTTAACAATTCGGCCGGAGTCGCATGCGTCCCCTAGTATTTAGATAACTGGGATACATCAATTCTTTTAAAAACACTTTCATTTGTTTAGTGAACTCAAACGTTAGTGTATATAAATCTAATGAATACTCTCTCAGGCATTCATTTTAACAATGAATACCAATAAACGCCTACACCAACAAAATGTGTTTAATAATTCCTGGGATCAATAGAGTAAAACTTTCACCAACGACGATCAGACGGTCTTTGAACACGGTCACTGTGCTATTAAATATACAATAGACCATCCCGTCTATCGTGTAGGTGTAAGTAGAATTGTTAACATTGATAAATTAATTCATTGAATAGATTCTAAAAAAAAGTCGTAACGTATTCAGGTGAATTACGAGCTTGTTCGTGTTGTTATAAATATTGATTTATATTCTATTGATTCAATCAAATCAATATATTAATTAATCGATCGATTTGATTGAATCAATCGATCGATTAATGGCAGTCGTTTTTTTTTTTTTTTTTTTTTTTTTAACGTGTGGAAGTGTGGAAATCCCCTCGGATGTCATGCCGGACCCGAATAATGGCAGTCGTTGAGCTAAGTTGAAGGCCTTATGGGCGGCTTGAATAATATTAACAGTAGGTAGCCACAACCTGCGTCTGTCTATTTCAACACGACAACGGGGTCTCCACCTTCATTACGTATTACATACATATATACTGTCAAGCCTTTATCACCGAAGGGGTAGGCAGAGGCATACTATACGACCACATTTCACCTTATACATCTTTTGTCCCACATAACAGGTGGTGAGCCCATTGCCGTGTTGAAATGGACAGGCGCAGGTTGTGGCGACTTGCTGTTGAAGCCGCCGATAAGGTCTTCGACTTGGTTTAACGACTGTCATTTTACTGGTAACCGGGACCAACGGCTTACGTATTACGTTGGACAAAAATGCACACGATGAAATGTAATATAATATACCTCTGCCATCCCTTCGGGGATAATAGCGTGATTTGTAAAAAAATTATGTTATCGGTAACAGGGACCAGCGGCTTAACGTGCATTCTTAAGCACGGAAACCTTTAGTAAATAAAATAGTCATGGAATCTTACATCCAAACATTGATTAAAAAAAAAAAAAAAAAAACTACATTTTTTTCTGCCTTTGGAATGTACCTAACTATGGATAATTAAAATGCAATAAAGCAATTAAAATGCTAACTTTCACATAAACCAACTAACTAACAATCTTCACGCTGTATCCCTGACGGGGTAGTCAGAGAGGACAGATCGCCAGGCTTCGCGATCTATGCACAATTCTTTCGCTTCTTGAAGATTCATCAATTGCTTCATACGCGCACGTCTGGGTGTCCGAGTCCTTACACATAAATTTTTATAAGAGTGAAAAATGACAACGTGTTTCGAGACGGTGATTGAACCCGTGACCTTTGCCTTATCAGGGAAGTGTTCTAGCCACTGAACTATAAAATTTATCCATAGATTGAGTGGAGTCCATCGCATCAATGTTTAAAAATGTTTGTAACACTGTTCATTGGTATCGAGTTGTTGAGTAGCTCGATAGATGGCGCTGGTCATACTCTTTAAAATGACGATTTAAATATAGTTAAGAACTTGTACCTAACTAATTAATCTCACGCTGTATCCCTGACGGGGTAGTCAGACAGTACAGATCGTCTATCTAAAGCTGAAGAGTTTGTTTGTTTTGGTTGAACGCGCAAATCTCAGGAACTACAAGTCCGAATTGAAAAATTATTATTTTGTTGCATAGCCCATTTGTCGAGGAAGGCTATAAAAGAAAAGAGCGGAGCAGTATCTATAAATGTCAACAATCCGGGCCAATTTTCACACATTTCGGGTGTTTCCTTTGTTTAATAATGTATTTATTTAGAAATATATAACTTGTATGTTTATGTCGTCTAGAACTCATAACACAAGCTTATATTAGCTTACTTTGGGCTAGACAGCGGTGTGTAAAAAAATGTCCCATAATATATTATTGTAAAATTTATAAACGACAGGATTACAATGGTGCGACGGGAGTTAGAATTATGTCACGGGTGAAATCGCGGGGATCAGCTAGTTACTACAAAGTGTAGAGTATAGTGTATATAGTCTACAGTATAGTAGGTGAAGCTGAATATTAGATCTTTATTGTTGGTTCTAATCTGACGTACTCATTCAAATCTTAGGTCTGATTGCGAGAAGTTCATAGATATTTTATCACAAAAATGTTAGTCACACGAAGTCGCGGACTATAGCTAGTGGCATTTGACAATGACACATGTATAAGGCATCGTGTTCGATTTGTATTTAAAAGAATGCCCCGTGCATTGGACAGAGGTTACAAACATTTTCTTTAAATTTTAAATTAGTTAATATATTTACTTTCATCTTTAGAATGGATGTCTGATAGAAGTCGGAGAAAACTGATTTATGAGGCGAATGGACTAAGTAGCTGGTACATGTCTACTTTATATGTCGTAGGCCTGACCTGATAACAAATCATAAAATATAAATATTGTGGGACACTTTTCACTCAGCGCCATCTAGCCCAAAGTAAGCTAATATTAGCTTGTGTTATGGAATCTAGATAACTGATAAACATACTTATATATTTCTAAATACATACATATTATACATAGGAAACACCCAAATTCCGAAACACACATTTGTGGATCACAAAAACATTTGTTCCGACCCAGGAATCGAACCGGGACCTCTTGCGTAGCAGTCGGATACACTCCCACCGCGCCACAGAGGCAGTCTACAATGGGCCAATAGTCTATTAAGAGTTTCTGATAACTCAAAATTATCAACCAAAATCTCGGCGATCGGTAACTTTAACAGCTAATTCAATAGATACATCCGACTAAACATGAAGCTACACGAGTGTAACTACCTACTACGGCAATATTTTACACCTTGAATTAACCCTTGGGATAACTTCGTTTACGTTTTTCCAAAAACTCGAGAATTACGTTAAACTTGGTATTGTTATTCCGCGGTTAAAAAACAAAGACGAACGAATGTATAACCCGACAAAATCTATGCACTACTATTTCTTTCACCTTGACTTGAAACATCATAACAATTTAACTTTATAGGATAAAATAGGGTTAAATGTCAGCTTGCATGTAATTTTCTATCAAGATTTGTAAGGTTATATTTGTCCATGACGTATTTGTCATCACGTGCTTTGACAGCTGTTATTCTAGGTATAACTACTTACACCGCCAAAATCGTCGGTGTAAATATTTATTCGAGTACCTTATGTTTGGGTTAATAGTTGGTAAATCATTTTTTTATTGGGTGGGCATTTGAATCCCGCAGTTTACCCTTATTTGTACGAGGCATCCCTTTGAACACTGAAAAAAAAGGATGGTGGTGTTAGGTCAATAGCGATTGGGAGTGTACTCCGTAGATTGATTGACGGCCAAATTAGCGTGCCGATCAGTGACGGAAGCGATAGCGGATTATTTACAACCACTCCAGCTGGGTTTCGGGGTGCGAGGGGGATGCGAAGCCGCTATTCATGCGACTCGTGCGTTCGTCATGAGGCCCGCTCGTTCAGACAGCGTGGTGCTTAAAATTGACATCCGCAATGCGTTTAACTCGCTGGAAAGAGATGTTCTTTTGAGTGACGTCAAGGAACGGATTCCCTCTCTCTTCCCCTTTCTGTATCAAGTTTACTATTATCCCTCGAATCTATTCTTCAATAATATCTTAATCTCTTCTCAAGTGGGAGCGCAGCAAGGGGATCCGCTGGGGCCCCTTGTTTTCAGTTTGGCAATACATAGAATCATCACGGAGCTCAAATCTGACCTGAATTTATGGTATAGACGATTGGACCCTTGGGGGTTCACCGGAAGACGTCTACAAGGATCTGAAAATTTTAATTTCTCGTTTTAGAGACCTGGGTCTGGAAGTGAATCGCTCCAAATGCGAATTTTTCCCTTGCATTATCGAGGCTCGCGCTTGCTTTGCAAATTTCACTTCCCTATTGCCCGGCCTCATAGAAATCTCTTCTCATTCTTTCACCTTATTGGGGTTACCTATCTTTCCTTCTGGAGTGCCAGAGGCAATTTCTTCACATAGTGAACTTCTTCTTACCGATCGAGAACGTCTCAAAGATCGTGTTAATACGCATGTGCTTCGTACGTAATCTAAGGGATTCCTTAGATTACGTACCTCATGCGGACTGTACCTACCTGGCTTTATCCAGTTGAAGTGGCGCTGTTGATAATTGTTTAAAGATCACTGTGGAGTCTATTTTAAATGTTTCTTTCAACGAGACTCAGTGAATTCAGGCGACTCTTTCTATCCGGCACGGGGGTATGGGGGTGCGATGCGTGCGGGATGTAGGTGTGCCAGATTTCCTGGCGTCGGCGCATGGGGTAGCGGACCTCGTCACTATAATTCTTCATTCAGATGGTGGCGGGGTGACCGTACCCTTCGCAGCTAATGCGGAGTCGGCATGGTTTGCCCGTAGTTCTGCGTCATCGATCCCTGTCGTCCCTCACGTCCAGCGCGCTTCGGATGACAGTGAGGGCGCTACGGGTAGCTTTTAGATAGCACCAATATTTAATTCTATTAGGCCGAATTCGACTAAATACGAAGTTACACTAGTGTTACTAGTCCGGGAAAAATTTTACACCTTGAATTTACACTTGGGATAACTTCGTTTATATTTTTCCAAATTACTCGAGCATTACGTTAAACTTGGTATTGTTATTCTGCGGTTTAAATACGTATTATAACAGGACAAAAATCAATTTACTACTATTTCTTTCAACCTTGACTTGAAAATTCATAACAATTAAATTTTATAGGATAATACGATAAACCTTCAGTTATAATTTATTTGTCATCTCGTGCCTTGACAGCTGTTATTCTAGGTATAAGTACTTACACCGCAAAAATCGTCGGTGTAAATATTTACTCCAGTATAGTAACCATTCGTTTGGATTAATAGTTGGTAAAATGGAAAATTTAATTCTTAGAATAAGTAGAAGTTAATCTCGAGTAAATTCTTACTCTAGTTTGGTCGAATCCACCCTAAGTGGTTAATAGTTGGTTTCGTTAATAGTTGGGAACAGCCATAGCTAAATCTGTTCTACTGACCTTAGAATTTGTTTTAATCTATTGTTTTATTGTTTAAATCTATACTAATATCATAAAGCTGAAAAGTTTGTTTGTTTGTTTAATCTGTTGAACGCGGTAATCTCAGGAACTACTTGTCCGAATTAAAAATGTTGTTAGTCGCGGGGTTTTCCTAATTATAAATAAAATAATAAATATTGTGGGACACTTTTCACACAGCGCCATCTAGCCCAAAGTAAGCTAATATTAGCTTGTGTTATGGGATCTAGATAACTGATAAACATACTTATATATGTGGGATGTACCAGTCAAACAAAGTTTGAAAATTAAAAGAATTCACTTTTATTTTAAATTAGAAAATAACAAGGAATACATATTGTCACGCCTTTATCCCTCAGGGGTAGGCAGAGGCATATTAAACGCCCACATTTCACCGTATGCACTTTCGTCCCACGTAACAGATGATGAGCCCATTACTGTGTTGAAATGGACAGGCGACCTGCTGTTGAATTTTTTTAAGCCGCCAATAAAATGACAGTCGTTAAGTCAAGTTGAAGGCATAAGGCCTTTAACTTGGCTTAACGACTGTCATTTTATTGGCAACCGGGACCAACGGCTTAACGTGCCTTCCGAAGCACGAATCTGTGGTGGGTCTAAAGGGGTAAATAAATTTAATAAAATGTGTCTATTTTAAAAGTTAATTTTGAAAGAAATTTTGAACCCGTTGCCTTTTTAGTGAGGTGGTAACAAGAAGGCTAAAAGGTCTTATGTGCTAGACACTAATTAGCACGACCAATTAAAGTCCGTAGTCTTGGACTGGAGTACCCGTGAGATACATCGAAGAAAATAATTTAACTAACTAACTAACTTATAATGAAAATATAATAAAATAATTTCGTTGCATGCCTGCGGTTATCCCAAACCTTTATTTTCTTTATGTTATCCAAGGTGTCAGCTATTTGTATGCTGAATTTCAGTCAAATGGTTTCAGTGGTTTAGTTAGACATACCTACAACTATTAAGATAAAATCGAAACTAAAGAACTTTCTAAAAAACATAAATAATTCCTTTTTGAAAAAATGACATCACTAAACGTGGAAAACCAAATAATCTCTAGAACGTTGCGAACCCCTGATGTTGTGTTATTATTATTTTTCTCATTGTATGCTTAACAAGATATGATATCTTGGTACAGTTAGCCCAAGTTTCGTTTAAAATGTCACTCCAGTGATTCACCATTATGAAAGTTCTCAAGTGCATAAATCATTTAACTGTGACAATAATTTACATTTATAATATCACTAGCTGTCCCGCCCGGCTTCGCCCGTGACGTACTTCAAACCCCGTGGCACCCATTTAATCCCATTGTTTATTAATTTCACATTCACAATAATGTATGAACATTTTCCAAATTCATTGATTACTTCACCGCTCTCCAGTACTACCTTCCTACGCCCGCACGGGTTCGGTCGAATTATGGTTACACGAAATTAATTTTTTTGCGCTTTATTTTGAATCTGCGATTACTCGTAAGATATTCATTTAATTTGCAAGGTGTTAAGGGACAAAAAAATCTCCATGAAATGCTGAAGCCAACTAACGTAGTAAAAATGATAAGGATTAATAGCATATTTGTGTAAATAGCCTTCAAATTAACGCTTTATAATTGATGGTTTTTTAAAGTATTAAAATGGATATAGTATGTTATTCTCATGAGATAGATATATATCGTCGCGGACTTTTTTGTAGATCTACATTAGATACACAATTGCAACATACATTATTTTGTTATATCTCAAAGGGTTTGGGCAGCGTTTTTGTTGAAAGCTCCCAGACGGCTTATTTTTTCCGACATCCCCAACAAATATCGTTATAGTTTGGTCAATGTATACAAAAACTTAACAAATTATACTTAAAACCCTTGTATAAGAATCACACTAACTATTACAAAAAACTGCATTATAATTCGTTTCGTAGTTTCAAAGATCTAAGCATACATAGGGACAGACAGCGAAAAGCGACTTTGTTTTATAATATGTAGTGATAACCTTAAGATAGTATAGTAATATAAGTACTAACCTTAAGACTCCGAGGAAGCGACGCTGAATACATTAAAAGTCCACCCGTGACCACAGCTGGTGTAATCCGGTCGAAACGTCGGGAATTATAAGGTAGGCTTTGTACCTAATAATATACGACACGAATAAGAATCGAAATATCATATTAATATGAATGAAAATCGCGAAAGTTTAAACTTACCGTTACCTATCTTCACGCTGTATACGGGGTAGTCAGAGAGGACATTTCGCCAGGCATCGCGATCCGAGTCCGTATTGGGTTGCATAAATTACAGAAAATTTAAAACTGCGCAACGTTTTTTGCCATACCCTTCGTTTCGCATAACGTTCAAACACCATCTTCCGCGGGCGGCTTAGTGATCGTCAGAAGGCAGATGCGATATCCAACTGCAAACTAGCTTTTTTACACAAAGCGCTTCATGCAAAATCTTCTGAATGGTTATCTCTGAGATGCCTAATAGGGCCTCTATCTCTCGATATATCACATGACGATCTTCGAGAATTATTTGTCTCACAGCAATGATATTATCTTCAGTGAAGGCGGCTATGGGGCGTCCTTCGCAAGATTCGTCACTAACACTAGTATGTCCACGCTGGAATTCTAAATACCAGCGTTCGACAGTCCGCAGACATGGGGCTTCATCACTGAACACTGATGTTAGCTCTTTAAAACACTGGAGCCGTGTCAGGCCTCTTCTAAAGATGTAGAAAATTATTGCACGAACATTTTCCTTAGAAAGATTCATTTTCGTACGTAACTTGACAGATTCCAATCGACGCTGTGACTACAAACAAGTTTTTAACTGTTTTCAGATTCAAAATTTAGAGACATTTAAGTATAAAACAGTTTCAAATGCAAAATTGCAGGGAAATATGAAAACGACAGAACTGAAAAGGCATGCGTAGTAGAACAAGTCAGGGTAGACCGAGAAGACCACGTGAGCAGATTGCTCAAAAACCTAAGGTTAAAAAGTATGAAGCGATTATTGAATCTACAGGAAAATAAAGAAGCATGCATGAATCGTGAAGCCTGGCGATCTATCCTCTCTGACTAACCCGTCAGTGGTACAACGTGAAGATGGTATAGTACAAAATATTTAAAAAAATGCGCTTGAGGCCCCGCTTACTGGGTATTCCGCTATGGCTGGTTTCAGATACATGACCACTTTGTAGCATTTTCATTTACGAGCGTTTTAGTGCTTCGGAAGGCACGTTAAGCCGTTGGTCGCAGTTGCCAGTGAAATGGCAGTTATTAAACCAAGTTGAAGGCCATACGGGCTTGAAAAATTTCAACAGCAGGTCGCCACAACCTGTCCATTCAATTCGGTAATGGCGTATGGTAAAAGGCGGGCGCCTGGATGGTAAGCAAAGACGACGAATTGTGATTGGGGCCGCTATCTCAACCCACGCAGGGCTCCGATAGCGACCCCCATCTTGACGTTCCAGAAATATGCAGTTTCACGCTTCTTTTAAGGGACCCAGGATTGTAAGAGGAGGGAAACACGTGCGCTGGCATAGAGTTCCATGTATTTATGGTGCGACATATGGAAGATCTACGGAATCTTTCGGTTCTAGGCACGATGTGTCCACAGTGTAAGGATGACATTTCTGCCCTGTGGAACAAAAAAGCATACGGTAAAATGTGGGCGTATAGTATGCCTCTGCCGACCCTTTCAGGGAAGAAGGCAAGACTATATGTATGTATGTACATACAAAAAACATCTTCAACCACCGTTCCTTGACTCACATTTTCCTGTCACAGTGATCAATAACTTTTTAAATGTCACTGTGTCATCCGGGTATTGTAGTCGCGAGGCCCAAGCGTTGGGCCACATTCATATAATGCCTTTGTAACGGATTATTATCATATTGTTAGTCACGCCTTTATATATCACTGGCCTGCAATTTACCTACAATTACCTGCGGTTTTGCTTATTTGATGAGGTAGTCTCTAACAGCTTAGCTGCGTTTTACCGCATTTACCACTCCACCGTATCTACTTCTCTTCTTTCCGTTCCCGAACAACACTGGCGGGGCAGAGATGTTATCTTCACGCTGTGGACACAATTGTGCCCAGAACCGAAAGATTCCGCAGGTCTTTTTTTGTGTCGCACCATAAAAGCATGGAACTCTCTGCCAGCGCACGCGTTTCCCTTCTCAGACAATTCTGGGTCCTTTAAGACAAGCGTGAAGAGGCATATTTCTGGGCCGTCAACCTGAGGGTCGCTATCGGGGTCCTACCGGCTGGGATAGCGGCCATCAATCACGGATCGTCGTCTCTGCTTTCCATTAGGCGGGCGGCGCCTTTTGATGTATCAAACATGAAAAAATATTGTTTACAAATTGTAGGGAAATATTTTTTCTTTACACAGAGCTTTCTAGTCCAAATTAAACTAATTAGTGTGGAGGAACAGGTGAAGATGTTCCTCCATCACAAAGGGAGAATCCTCCGACCAGACAAGGCGATCACGCCTCGTAGTCTGCGGCCTGCTGATGTAGGGCTGTTGTGTATAGTTCTACAGCGCGAGAACTCCCATAGCGCGATAAAGGATTCTTAGTATCGATATAGTTCTGCGTCTCGTAACGGTGTCGCGAGTCCAGAGATTTTATCTTATCTAAAAATATGCGTACCGCGCTAAAAGATGTTTCACTTCAAAGATACATAGATAAAGTCGAACATAGAACCCCCTCCTGTTTTGAAGTCGGTTGATAGAACTGTCCCTACGATTCTTCGGAGACCTTACGCATCTATCTTGCTTTTTTTTTTCCAGTTGATCGTAATGTTAGAGAGCCTTGAAGCGGCTCAACGTGGTGGCCTCGCCTCGGCATGACCTTGGATAGAACCAAGGTCATGATCAATAAGGTCATCACGCTGGGGCCAATCTACTCGAAGACTAGAGATGATGCTTGAAGATGTTTAAGAAATGAAATGAAAAATCTTTATTCATGTGGGTCACAAAGTAACACTTATGAACGTCAAGATTATTGCTTCTACATTTACATTTACTGCCAGATTTGCAAAGCAATAGGTAGAGGAAGAACCTCGCAATAAAACTCATTGCCACTCTTTTCTGACTGCCAGTAGTTACATTTGTTTGATTTACATAATATTTCACCAATTATATGATAATGAATTTTACAAAAAAATAAACAAAATCAATGTTGTGTTTAAAATCGTATCAAAAAGAAGATGAATCTGGCAAGAAAGTCCATTGATGCTCTTTTAAAATGTAGGTATGTTTTACAACATTAAAGTTACACTTACATTGTTCCTTATGACTTATGTGAGAACAATCGACTAAACTTAGTTTGCCTTAATTGTAAATAATATGAATTGATATAATTGCTATAACCGCTATGAAATGCCACATTCCCGCATTTACCACGGTGAGTGTTCCACTTGGTCCACTCTCCCTTTTCGTTCTTGAACAACACAGGCGGGCAGTGATATCATCCTCACAATGTGGACACAATTGTGCCCAGAACCGAACGATTCCGCGGGTCTTACTTATGTTGAATCATAAAAACATAGGAATTCCTGCTGGACCACTTATTTTCCTCCTGTTACTATCCTGGGTCTTTAAGACAGGCCTGAAAATGCAGACTTCTGGGGCGCTAATATGAGGGTTGCTATAGGAGCCCTGCTAGCTATGACAGCAGCCTTCAATTATGGGTCGTGGTTTATGATTTTCATCAGAATGCGGCGACATATTGAAGTGCTCAACTTATAAAAAATATGTTATTAACATGATCAAATAGAAAGTAAATCTAAATAAGACCCAAGTAGCTTTGTGACCAGTATTGCCGCTTTGAATAGCTACTTATTAGCTGAAAAAGGTAATTGCTAGCCCTTGGTTCTCCACTCGGTTTAACAAAGTAATTTATTAAAACTTTAAAGTTTTTATATCTACTTTTTACAGGTATAACCCGCGGTGTTTTGCCTAAAGAGAATAAGATTAATATAATTTTCACTTCTCAAAAAATCAGAGTTATAAGTCGTCCACAAAACGATTTTATTCTCGACATTGCCTTCGGCTCGGGCGAACTCGTAAAAGTCTGGGATAAAAATGGTTAATTTCTTGTAAAATCTACTATTAAAAAATTAGGAAGCCTCGAAACAACTACTCGTTAAAACTGATTTTTATGGGAATTTCTCTTGCAGATAGATAAGGGGTTAACTTAGGCTACATTTTATCCCTACATTCCCACGGGAATGTGCACCACTCGAGTGTAACAAAGTGGCGTTTGTGGATTAAATCTGTTACAATAAATCGATTGAAACCGGAGAAAATACCTGCATACAGCCTATGCTCGTGACCTAGTTAGTTATTTGTAGTATATTTACATATTATCAATAGTAACTTGACCTATTATGAGGTAAGGACACATGTGTACAGACAGAATGAGCGATGTTGCGCAATTTTGCCGAAAGACGCTTCTAGATAATGCAAAGAACAACTTCTTATACATTTTTAGAAGCATATTCTGGAAGGGTGTTGCGTCGAAATTCACGTTTTTTGCGGCTGAACCCTAATAGGACTGCCTCTGTGGTGGGAGTGTATCCGACTGGAACGCAAGAGGTCGTGGGTTCGATTCCCACCAGGATAACATTTGTGTGATGAGCACGATGGTTTTTTCTGTTTGGGTGTTATTTATATATATAATATGCATATATAATATGCATGTATTTACAAATATATAAGTATGTTTATCAGTTATCTGGTTACCACAGTACAAGCTCTGCTTAGTTTTGAATCAGATGGCGTTGAGATGTCGCAACGAAGATCACTTTATTGCACATTCGTCCGTCTGTCAAGACACTTTATTACTTCACTTAAAAGTTAAGTTATAAAAGGTCAAGTAATTAAGGGGTTAAGTTTACTTAGAAGTATGATTTCGATGACTTCGAAAATAGTGCGGCGTAACCTTGGCCGACCGAATACGTAACGAAGTGATACGCAATAAAGGAGTTTTGAATGAAAGTGTCAGCGTTAAGCTGGAAAAGGGCGTGCTCCGTTGGTTTGGACACGTCCAACGATTGAGTGAGGAACGACTGAAGAAGAATATATATATTCTGCGAAAGTAGAGGGCAGAAGGAGGCAGGGCAGGCCGAGACTTACATATAATGACCACGTGAGCAGATTGGTCAAAAACGGAACAGTTAAAAGTATCCGGATACCCAGACGTGCATGTATGAAGCGATTAATTAATCTTCAGGAAGCGAAAGAAGTATGCATGGATCGCGATGCCTGGCGATCTGTCCTCTCTGACTACCCCGTCAGGGATACAGCGGGAAGATTTTAGAAGAGGTTTTTAGAAGTTATGACTTTTATACAGCTTCAATGGACCGTAGATCTGAATAAATGGTTATTAAATATTTAAAATTTGTACGGAATCCTCATTTATACTTGTCATTCACGCCTATATCCCTTATGGGTGGGCAGAGGCAAACTATGCGCTCACATTCCACCGTAAGCATATTTTGGTCCTACGTAACAAGTAGTGAGCCGTGTTGCCCTCTTGAAATGGACAGGTGCAAGTTGTGGCTACCTGATGCTGTTGACATTTTACAAGCCGCTCATAAGATTTTTAACTTGGCTTAACTACTGCCGTGTTACTGGTAACTAGGACCAACCAACCGATGAAAACGCTTGTGATGGCTAGAAATGCTACAAAGCGGTCACCCATGTAAGGATCAGCTATAGCGAAAGTTGCTTACGCAGAGATTCTTCTTTCATTTCTACTTTCTATCGTAAAAAGATCTACTATGTTTTTTTTTTCTGTTGCCAGTACACAATAAACTACGGTATATAAAGTACGGTGGTCAAGGTCGTGCTTAGCATTGAACAATTAAAGAAAAATCATTAATGGTTATCATGTGGAACATGGTGACGAGACGCTGAGTCAATTAGGTACTTGGAACTGTCTGCTGACAAATACTTACGATTTATCGATATCTATCTATACAGATAAATAAAGTTGCAGTGTCTGTTTGTAGTTCCAAATTTACATTATTTACATAATTGTTTTATTTTTTATATGTCGTACTGTCAATTTGTTCCGGCTAATCGCTAAAACAGCTGGACCGATTTTAACAGGACTAGCATTGGTAGATAAATGATTTTATGAGGAGAAAATTGAGCTACATTTATTCCTGTATCCTAATGGAAATGGGCGTGCACTAGTTAACTATAAAAATATACATTAAAATTTGTTTTTCGATAATATTTATATCAGGAAAGAAATACATTTTTCCTTATTTTTAAAGTACTAACACAGTTACACCCACATAGTGAAGCTTTCCAGTACCCGTTCCACACAGGGTATAGTAAATAATCTGTAAAAGGAAATTCCGAGGTGGTGGTATAAAATATTACATATTATATATATATACAGAAAAGCAAGTAATCACTATCGTAGTAAAGACTACTTCTAAACCGAATCCAGTTTCAAAACCGCAAGTGGTAGAAACTTCAACATCCCCTATGCTCGTGTTCATGGTGTCCTGAATCGAATGCCGCAAACCGCTTGTCTCTATGTCTTACGGTTCCTGAGAAATAGATGCGTACAGCGTTCTCGCCAAAACTACTCGGTTATATTTTATGAGATAATTCAATATTATTATTTATCAATCACACCTTATCCCCGAAGACCCCTTCTCTCTCTGCCACCCGGCAGAAGCATACATATTATATCTTGAACAAAAACACTTGTACTGTTCCACTTATATATATATATTGTATACGTTGAATACAATATATATATATTGTATTCAATGACATCCAAATACATTAAATATGTGATAACCTTTGAAAATGCCGTAAGGCGAAACCGTACAGGTAAAATAATAAATAAGTGGAACAGTACAAGTGTTTTTGTTCAAGATGTGTAGCAAGTTCCACCAAGTGCCATCAATCAACAGTGTAAACATACATATTATATATGCCCACCTTTCACCATGTGTATACCTGTCCCATGTAATAGGCGGTGATTCCATTGCCGTGATCAAATAGACAGACGCAGGTTGTGGCTACCTGCTATTAAAATTTTTCAAGCCGCCCATAAGGCCTTTAACTTGACTTAGCGACTGCCATGTTACTGGCAACCGGACCAACTGCTTAATGTGCCTTCCGAAGCACGGAAACGCCCGCAAATGTAAATGCCACCAACAGGTCACCCATCCGAGGACCAGCCATATTGATAATTGCGTACTCAGTGATCGTTTACAGAGCTCTGAGATCGCGGGGCCACGAGCGCTTCAATTCAATATCCATTGTCAAATATCGAACATATAATTCAACTAACAAGTACCGCGCCAGGGGCCCGCTAGTCAATTGCATTTTTGATAGTCTACTAACATTTTGACAGCTAAAAACAGCGATTCTGGTTCTATTCTACGTCTTGTCAATAATAGACTCGGCCCCCTTGATCTCTAAATCGCGCGAGTGGTTCATTTACAACTAACATTTATCAGTGAGAATTATCAGGGCCACATGCTTTTTAAAATTTAAATAATACTGTCGTAAATATGTTTAGAAAAAATACTATGATATTTTATCCTCAATAACTTCCAAGATAGCAATGATTTAGACATATTTATTCAGATTTTTTCTATAAGCACTTTTCTAGTTAGTAAAAATACCATTAATTACATACACTAAGTAATGCATTCGTGATGCTGACTCAGTGTCCTGCAAACTATTACTGCGTTAAGGAACATTCGCTATAGCTGGTCCTTGGATGGGTAACCACTTTGCCGCATTTACATTTGCGATCGATTCTATTGGTCGTTGGTTGTATAAAATATATGGAGCTGGACGTATCTCGTAGAGTGACATTTATTCCTTGTTCTGTGCGAAAGAAGTATGCATGGATAGCGAAACATGACGGTCTGTCATCTCTGACTACCCCGTCAAAGATAAAGCGTGAACATACATAACGATAGAAAGTATTATGAATACTAATTAGAATGCTTCAGTGGCGCGGTGGGAGTGTATCCGACTGCTACGCAAGAGGTCTTGGGTTCGATTCCCACCCAGGATAAAACTTTGTGGGATGAGCACGATGGTTTATTCTGTATCTGGGTGTGATTTATATTTATATTATGTATATATTTAGAAATATATAAGTATGTTTATCAGTTATCTGGTTACCATAGTACAAGCTCTGCTGAGTTTGGAATCTGATGGCGTTGTGTGAATTGTCCCAACGATATTTATTTATTTTATATTTATTTATTTTATATTTATTTATTTAATACCATCATGTAAGTATAATCGAAAGTATTGCACCATTCGTCCTTCCAGACATAGGATATTACATCATTCGGCATGTTTTTATTGGAATCGATTTTGGCCGAATAACCTACATTGGTCAGACCTGCGTTTCGTCGGCGCCAGCGCTATCTACAGATCCGGCAATCGTCTGATCCCTGTTTCAACAGATCCGTTTTCAATCCTGGTCAGGTACAGTCTTCAAAAACTATTTATAAATAAGTTTAGGTAGAGTCCACCACAGTCAACTACATAAGATTGGTGATTCTTTCCACAGTAACTGTATACGCTTTTACAACAAGCTTCCCTGTGACCTGAAAAATTTACCATTAAATAAGTTTAAAAAGTTAATAAAAAAAGCTTTGTTAAAGGTTATTACCCTGTTAAACGACTATTTGCAGGACAGGGCCGCCTGGAAATGATCTGCTAGCAAAGTGAAATAATATTATTAAATTGAAAATAGGCCATCCAAAAAAAGCCTTCCTAAGTTTCTTGCCGGTTCTTCTCAGGTGGGCCGCGTTCCGAACCGGTGGTCACTTTAAATATTTTAAATAGTGTATGACATTTTGTGAGCGCCGTTATAATGGTCTATGCAAAATACAGATATTTAGATTATTTATATATATTTACTTTTTATTATTTTTATATATTTACTTTATATATTTATTTATATTATTTATATATATTTACTTTATATATTTACTTTAATCTTTTTCTCTTGAAGCGCTCTATAGACGTAGCCCCTCTAAGTCAGTGTTCTGAAAATGATCACTAAGTCAAGCATCTTCCGCTATGGCTGATTGTCAGATTTGTGACCGCTTTTTGGCACTTCTATTTAGGAGCGTTTGTCTGCTTCGAGATGTAAGTTCATTAGTCCTAGAGGATGAGTCTACTATTTTCCAATAGAAAGCCGTTTTAGTTCTATTCTATTGCGATTAGTCCAAAACTAGATAGTCTATTAAAAGTATTATATATTTCACAATCACACGTCTCAAGCTGCAGAATAGAGACAAAATAGCTGGTTTAAGCTATCTAAATATTAATATAGACTTAAATTTTTAAAGTGAAAAAATTTTTAAATCACAAGCTTAAGACGTAAAGAGGTGGATTAATTCGTTAGTTACGAGCAGGTCACGGTGGTGTAGTTGGTAACGCGTCTGGTGCGTTGAACCAGAAGACGCTAGTTAGAGTCCAGCTCGTGACTGAAAAAGAAACTTATCCACTTTAAAATTTAATTTTAGAAAAAGTTAGCATACTAATTGCTTTTCATAAATAAATATCCATAACGCCTTATCCCCGAAGGGGTGGCAGAGGCATATTATATGCCCACTTTTCACCGTATGGATTCCTGTCCCACGTAATAGGTGGTGAGCCCATTGCCGTGTTGAAATAGACAGACGCAGGTTGTGGCTACCTGCTGTTGAAATTTTCAAGCCGCCCATAAGGCCTTCAACCAGGCTTAACGACTGCCATTTTACTGGCAACCGGGACCAACGGCTTAACGTGCCTTCCGAAGCACGGAAACGCTCGCAAATGTAAATGCCACAAAGTGGTCACCCATCCGAGGACCAGCCATAGTGAAAGTTGCGTAACTCAGTGATCGTTTACAGAACACTGAGACCGCGGGGCCACGAGGGCCTTTTTTTTTTCTTTTCAAAATTGTTTTTATTAATATAGACTACCAAAAATGCAAATTAAGAGCTAGATACTTACAGGCGATACAAGTGTTAATAACATACTAGGCCGATAGAGTTCTATTGGAGCGCAATTGTAATAGTAGACTACGATAACCGTAAATTTTTTCTGCCGGCTCTCTATTGAGCGACGATTTCTATTCTCTTCTGATGCGATTGAATAGTAGACTTGGCCCTCTGGTTGCTAGTAACATGGTAGTCGTTAAGCTAAGTTGAAGTCTTGGAAATGTCAATAGCAGGTCGCAACCTGCGCCTGTCCATTTCAACTTGGCATTTGGATCATCCACAAGTAACGTGAGATAAAAATACATAATATGAAATGTGGGCGTATAGTATGCCTCTGCCTACGCCTTTTTAGGATTAAAGTGTGACTGCAATGTAAGTATTTTTATCTCTAGCCGTAAAAGGAAAAATGGTGCCAAATTTGAGACACAATCGTTCAGAGGTATGAGTGAATCAGTCAGGTCAGAGCAGTTTTATTTATATAAAACAAAATAAATAAATATCCATCACACCTTATCCCCTAAGGGGTGGCAGAGGCATATTATATGCCCACTTTTCACCGTGTGGATTCCTGTCCCACGTAAAAGGTGGTGAGCCCATTGCCGTGTTGAAATAGACAGACGCAGGTTGTGGCTACCTGCTGTTGAAGTTTTTCATGCCGCCCATAAGGCATTCAACCAGGCTTAACGACTGCCATTTTACTGGCAACCGGGACCAACATCTTAACGTGCCTTCCGAAGCACGGAAACGCTCGCAAGTTTAAATGCCACAAAGGTAACCGATCGGAGGACCAGCCATAGTGAAAGTTGCGTAATTTAGTGATCGTTTACAGAACACTGAGACCGCGGGGCCACGAGTTATATTAATATACATATTCATTTTGCAATACAAAGGATGCATCTTCAGATCGATCTGGTGACATACATTCACGTGTGTCATTCGGTGCCGTGGCATTGTGATCACAGCGTGTGTATGTTTTTTTAAAAAATAAATCGCTTCAGTATTGCCTCATTTAGTTTTCGGTCACGATAATGTTCGGACGTCGGCGTCGTGAATTTCGATACTGAAAAATCATTTAAATTTCGAATTTTATATTTATTTTATATTTTAAATAGGATAGGAAATTCTTTTTTTAAAAAACCGAATATGTACTCCGCTATATTCGTAGTTATTTTTTTAATTAGTGGTGTAAATTCGGAATATTTTATAAATAGAGTTAATCACATTGGGTATTATAAAAATAGAACGCGGCCCTCGAAAGCATTTTCTAGTTTTTCGACGAACTATTTCAATCAAAATTCAGTGTCGAACTCAGAAAAAAGTGAAAAAGTGCGTTGCGGTACACGCACCGTGAACTTCAACCCTCAAAGGACTGGCAAAATTGTCGGTGGAACCGAAACTCCTTACGGCGCTTTTCCTTGGCAAGTAAGTGATTTTCTTTTAAATTTTTACGTGAATAGTGTATGAAAGTAAGTAAGTTTCAAGTTGGTTACAATTTAAAATAGTCCGCAGACTTTGTAAAACAGCTTTTCTTTAATTTTCAAATATCTCACTGTTATACAACCTCTGAATCACTTAAATAGGTACAGCTTTACTGAGGTGATAAGCTTACATTCATTAAAAAAACTTGTTAAAATATAATGCCATTTCAAACATTAACATTTCATTTAATTTCATTTGACCTTCAAACATTCTCCCACGCAAGGTTGTCTTCGCCCATCTTGGGCAGGCAAAGGAAACTTGGTCCATACAGCCTGGTCTTCAGTATTTATATTCTCTTATTATTTAGTCATGTCTATTCACTTTGTCGATGGCGAATCCTTAGTCCTAGGTCCTGGTCCTTGCCCTCAGTATAATAGTGGTTCTTTTACTGAGGTTTTTAGTAGACTTTACGTAGCAAGATAGAAAATAGCATTTCACTGCATATATTTCATTGTCTATCACTACAGCACGTTTACACAACTATTATTTCAAAAAATTAACAATTTTACATATAAAACAAGGTTAATGCACTAGTTTTGGAAAATAAAATAGCAATAAGCAAGCTTCTGCTATCCAAAAATTGCCGCGCAAACTCTATTTAGGTACCTACTATTTAGATTGTACTCGTAATAAACTTGACTAGACCGGAAAGAGAGTAGGTACAGTCACACATAGAAGAATTAACACAATTCAAAGTTGCAGAATAAATGAATATTGTTTTTTCTTATTTATGTAAAAATGTTTACGAATATACTTTGGGCAAGAATAGCTTTGGAAAAAAAATACGTACCTAAAATATTTTTATGAATATATAAAAGCAGACAAGTGTACATTTGTGTATCTACAATGTACATTTTAGATATTTTGAAAATTCAATCCATAGGTTAAAACCAGATACTCTTGGAAACGCTTGTAGTAGGTACCAGTAACTCAGTGTTCTGTAAACGATAAATGCTTTAAGCAACTTTCGCTATGACTGGTTATGGATGGGTGTCAAAGGGTGTACTTTGTGGTATTGAAATTTACGAGCCTTTCTGTACTTCGGAAGTCACGTTAAGCTGTTGGTCCTGGTGGCCAGTAACATCATCATCATCCGAGCGTCTGTCCCAGTTGCGTCTCGCGATGCCCGGGGTCCGCTTTCCTACATTTTCTCCTCCAATTCACTTCTTGGGTCTTCCCCTCTTACCGGGACCCGGCGGGGCTAACATGGCCAGACATTTGTTTCCTACATAGTCCGGCGGTTGCCGCAAGACGTGACCATACCAACGAAGGCGACACTCTTGCAACTTGTCTGCAATGTCACGGACGTGAAGTCTGCCGCGGATGCGAGAGTTCCTCACGCGGTCCATCCGCGTGACTCCACACATCCCCCGCAGCATCTTCATTTACGTGACACGCAGCTCCTGCTTGTGTCACTCCAATATCGGCCACGTCTCACTGCCATGTAAAAGGACAGGTCTAATGATGGTTTTGTAGACCTGTCCCTTCAACCAGATCGGCATTTTAGGGTCACAAATGACACCGGTCATCTCCCGCCATTTGGCCCACGCGGCAGCAATGTGTGACTTGACATCGCAATCGATGTCACTGGACGTGTGAAAAACAGATCCCAGGTATTTAACATGGATGTGAGATCTGTCGAGTTTAGTGCCAAGTACTCGGTCTTCGCCACATTTAGTTTCCGACCGCCGTTCCCAAGCGTCTCCTTCCACGCCTTTACACGTCGCACCAATCTGCCCCTGTCCGCGTCTGCCAGCGTAATATCGTCAGCATACATGAGCAACCATGGAGGCTGCTCATGCGAGTTCCTGATGCTGTCCGACAATTCGTCTAATATTACACTGAACAGAAGCGGACTAAGGACCGAACCCTGCTGTACCCCGACGGTGATGGGGAAGGGTTTCGTGTCGCCAACAGCAGTCCGAACCATGGAATCGGAGTCACAGTACATGTCCCGGATAGTGTCAATATAGACCTCTGGAACCCCTTTGGACCGCAGTGCCCTCCAGATCATCGCACGAGGAACACAGTCGAAGGCCTTCTGCATGTCTAGAAACAAACAGTGCAGAGGCGTGTTCTTCGACCTGTGCGACAACCCTCAGGGCAAAAACAGGGTCCGTGGTCCCATGACCAGGGCGAAACCCATATTGACACTCCGAGAGAGTACACTCCTGCCGGATCCGAGAGTCTATAATCCTCTGGAAGATCTTCATGGTGTGGGACATCACCTTGTCCTGGTCCTGGTGGCCAGTAACATGACAGTCGTTAATCTAGGTTTACAGACAGCATGAATAATTTCAACAGCAAGTCGCCACAACTAGCGTCTGTCCATTTCAACACGGCAATGGCCTTATCTCCTGTTACGTGGGACATAAATGCATGTATGCCTCTGTCTACCCCTATGGGTATAAAAGCGTGACGATATATGTGTAAAAGTCCAGTACGACTTCAATTTTCAATTGGCATAAAAAAATATTTTAAAAATATTGAGTGGCGTCCGTGTCTTTTGTTCTTAGCGCCAAAACTCCATCAAAAACTAAGCTTCATAAATTGTTAAAGAAATGGCAACAGTTACGTGCTATTCCCAACTGTACACTGTCACAGTATCTAAATAGCGCAGTAGGCAAAATGTTCAATTTGGCGAAAAGCGCCAATTCGCAAAACGAGCTTAGATGGCCGTTTTGACGTTTGTCCTTTCATAAAGTTTCGTATTAATTTTAATTACATTTTATTTGTGGAATACAACGGTAGAAAACAGAGTAATTATGTTAAACGAGTCAAATATCATCACTATTGTAATATGTCAAAAAGGCCATCATAGCGTGCCGCTAGTATAGTTGGTATTAGATTCCTTTCTTTAGTGCTATGACAAGTACCGTATTATGTACCGTACCGTGCTATGAAAGTATTTTTCATAATTCATAAACAGCAATTTCTCTACTGAAGAAATTCAATGGTTTCAGTAGTTACTTGTTTTACTTTAAAAATATTTTTTATTAAGTAGAGCGTAGCTCCATTCTTTCCCGATTCGAATTTTCGCTTTGTGCTCGAACTCCTCCTAAACCCATAATACGACATCTAGCCATAGATGGAAGACGACATCAAACCATAGAAAAATTAAAATCGTAAATCGGACATACCATGGAGGAGTAATCTATGAAAGGAAAATAAACATCGACAAAAGAACTCTAAAAACGGCAAAACGCTTCGCTCCATTTAGACATGGGTTTTTTTTCGCGGGGATTGCATTTACGCACCTTCATCCCTGCTGCGGGGGCAGTAAGAACGGTGTGTCTCCCGGTGGGCTCCCGGCCCGTGAGAGAGAGGCCGTCTTACCCACTAAACCCCGCGGTGTTCCGCCTCACCTTAAACCGACTCGCAGGGTAGGCCTGAGGTTAAATAACTGCGAGCCGGCAAGGGGCACCCCAGAATGGTGGGATCCGTCTCGGCGCGGCCGGTACAGGCGTGCGCAAAAAGTGGGCACCCCTGGATTTAGACTTGGGTACCGGGGACGGCAGGTGCACCTAGTTTTTTTTTATATTACACACCCCTTCAATCTTCATAATATTTCACTTCAATTTTACATTACGTCACAGCAACCTCAAAAGAAAACAAAAGTGTTTTAAAAATAAACCTCCCAAATGAATATGAAATTAATCAAGTTCACAAATCACTCAAAAATTACGACATAAGCGCCATGAAAAAGGCATTACAACAAGTGAAAGCTGTCATAATTACCCGCCATTTATTTTCGAACACAACAAAGACTGTCAACTTGACATTTGTTTTGTACTCTCCTTGCGCGGGAAACGAAATAAATTGAGGTTATGTTATGTAAGAGATAAGATAATATAATTCTGGTTTTCGCGTACGTAATAATTTGCGCTGAAGGACATTTTTATTGTTTGTTTTGCAATGTTTTGTGGGTCCATCTTATGATAATGCAATCTGCCCCATTTATGTTGCTTATTCTTGACATATCTCTACATTTTTGATTTTTTTTGTACCTCTGATGTGGCAGATAAGCATGGAAAGTGGTCACCGTAGCCTATGGACGTTTGCAACACCAGAGGTGGAGCACTCGCGCTGCCGACCCTTTACAAACCTTCTAAGACCCCTTTTGAAGAACCCCGTACTGTAGACGTTCGGGAAAACTCAGGCAGGGAGTTCATTCCACAATCTAAGCGTTCGCGGAATAAAGCTTCTATCGGATCTAATCGAAGCTTAGCGTGCTCAAAGTGTGAGGGTGAACACCCTGTCTATGGCGAGCGGTAAAATACAATAATAATATAATGCCAAATGTAACCTCAAACTTGACATTTATGTTAAGGTCGTTCTTAACCTTTCAGGTGATATTTTCCAATTTCATCCTAAGTTATTTCTACGGGAGTTGACTCGAACCTGGAACTTATTAATCCCGGAGGCTTGGGATATTATGTGAGACTTTCATCACACCAAAACTGTGATGATGAAATATGATGACCTTCAGCTCGAAGCTCCATGGCTACCTTACTAGCAAGGTGCCGTGCAGGCTCTGTCAATGTTCAATATAGTTCGTTTTGTCCATTTTTTAACCAAATACAATTGAAATAATTTACCTTTCAGGTGGAGATCCAAATGCTGGACGTAGACAATTTAAAGTTCGAACACCACTGTGGGGGCGCTGTCATCGCCGAGAGACTTGTGCTGTCTGCTGCTCATTGCTTCGATAAAGTAAGTGGTACATAGTTTCTTTTAAAACTCTTTTCCTTCTTAATATATTCTCAGTTGTTCGAAATTCTACGTGGATTTGAATGGAAAACACAATAGGGTCAAATATAGCTAAATTTAGAGCGTTGTTCTTGTACATTACATTAGTTTTTATTTCACCACAATACATGCAGTATTTCCAAAGTTATAACGAGTTTTAGTCCTCTTTGAATTTCCGAGATTATGTGCGCCCATTATGACGTCACAGCCTCGCACAGACGGCGTCAAGGCGCGGCGCGTGTTCGGGTGCGACCGAGAGCGCGACTGTCGAATGAGCAGGGTTGTGGCGTATGTGGTCACTGGAGTTATACGCACTTTAGTCGTAAATATTTCAGCCGTTTTTTGAAATATAAAAAATGTCAAAACACCGTGTTTTTCGTATTTTTTTGTAGAATTTTTGGTATTTACAGTAAAAAACGTTTGTCAGACCCATTAATTTTTATTGGTCTCCTAATATCAGCAATCGTTTGGATTTTGCCTATTAACATTTTTGAGGGCAAGTGACCTCCCAATCTTGTAGGGGAGCCTGCGCCGTTGTCTCGACCGTTGGTCAAAAGGTAGATTGCTTGGGCCCCGGAGATCTTGGTAAGGACAGTCCACATCAACGCTCGAAAATGGAAATGATAAAAAGGTCCTTTGGGATTTTTGCGGGAACAGCGAAGGAAGCGGTCGCCATTCCGTCATTAATTTTTCAAAACTACTGTATTTTCGAGTGTTTATGTGTAAGAATGATGGTTTCTTAAACATAAAAGCTTCGACAACAGTTGTGAAAACGGATAACTCAGTGGAACGCGGTATTTTTTGTTACCTTCCAAAATCCACATATACCTAACTGCAGTAAAATTTACCATCATTTAACTTCAGTAGAACTTTGAACAAACCTATAGGTACATGAACGAATACGCTGCTATCTACAAGAAAAAATGACATATTTTGAATAAAGAAAATTAATGTACGAAATGGAACGTACTATAAATTGAAGATGTATACTTTTGACATGAGAACGCAATTGACCTAACAAGAAAGATTTAAACGAACTCAGACGTATCATCTAATTCTTGTCTCTGTCTATTCCAGCATCCTCTAAACTTGGAGCATATTCGAATAGTGGTTGGAGAACATCGTCTGCAGCTCCAAGACAAATTTGAGCATCGTTTCCTTGCTGAGAAGGTGGTACGGCATCCAGACTTCAGAAAAAGTGAGCATTTTTCATTTTTTTCTTTTCTTTGTTCCTTCGTTTTTTTCAATATGTATCTACATTTTTAGGGATTTTTTTGTCAAGCGGGATTATTGGCTCCACTAATTAAATATAATCATCAGAATTCGTAGATCCTATTGGACCCACCAACGAAGTCACGGGAATGTTTATACCCATGGGACCCATTATTGGAACTATTTAGTAGAACCAAAAGTTCTAAACTCCTACGAGTGTAAGTATAGAGAAAAAAAGTGTTCGAGGGAGAAGCGAATAGAGCTATTTTTAATCCCATTCTTTATCTACACGAGTATTACAGCAGACCAAGTAATTTCGACGAAAGTCACTTGCGCTCTTCTAGATACGCCTTACTCTATAAATTTTATACAACCAACACGGAAAGAGGTGGATTAATTCATCAATTTCGAGTGCGTCTCAACAGACTAGTTGGTAAAGCGTCTGGCGCGTTAAGCCAGAAGACGCTGTTTCGAATCCAGTTCGAGACTGAAAATCTTTTCCACTTTAAATTTGTGAATAGTTAGCATACTAATTGCTTTTTAACATTATTTCTACTTTCAACAGCAAGTCGCCACAACCTGCCTATTTCAACGCGTAAATAGGTTCACAACCTGTTACGTGGGACAAAAATGCATACAGTGAAGTGTGGGCGTAATTGTATGCCTCTGCCCACCCCGCCGTAGATAAAAATATGATAATGTATATGTTATTTATTTATCTATCACGCCTTATCCCCGATGGGGTGGCAGAGGCACACATATTGTATGCCCACTTTTCACCATGTGTATTCCTGTTCCATGTAATAGGTGGTGAACGAGTACTTGGCACTAAACTCGACAGATCCCACATCCGTCCGCATAGGCGGTGATTTGGTCGAGCGCACGGACCAGGTTAAATACCTGGGATCTGTTTTTCACACGTCCAGTGACATCGAATGCGATGTCAAGTCACGCATTGCTGCCGCGTGGGCCGAATGGCGGGAGATGACCGGTGTCATCTGTGACCCTAAAATGCCGATCCGGTTGAAGGGACAGGTCTACAAAACCATTATTAGACCTGTCCTTTTACATGGCAGTGAGACGTGGCCGATATTGGAGCGACACAAGCAGGAGCTGCGTGTCACGGAAATGAAGATGCTGCGGTGGATGTGTGGAGTCACGCGGATGGACCGCGTGAGGAACTCTCGCATCCGCGGCGGCCTTCACGTCCGTGACATTGCAGACAAGTTGCAAGAGTGTCGCCTTCGTTGGTATGGTCACGTCTTGCGGCAACCGCCGGGCTACGTAGGAAACAAATGTCTGGCCATGTCAGCCCCGCCTGGTCCCGGTAAGAGGGGAAGACCCAAGAAGTGATGGCTTGACGTCGTAAGGGATGACATGCGTGCCAATGGTCTCACTACAGGGCATGCCGACGACCGAGCGAAGTGGAGGAGAAAATGTAGGAAAGCGGACCCCGGGCGTCGCGAGACGCAACTGGGACAGACGCTCGGATGATGATGATGTAATAGGTGGTGAGCCCATTGCCGTGTTGAAATAGACAGACGCAGGTTGCGGCTACCTGCTGTTGAAATTTTTCAAGCCTCCCATAAGGCCTTCAACTTTACTTAACGACTGCCATGTTACTGGCAACCGGGACCAACGGCTTAACGTGCCTTCTGAAGCACACAGACGCTCGCAAATGTAAATGCCACAAAGTGGTCACACTTAAACTGACGCAACACATCGAAGACGGTTTCGAGAAGGGAGTGGTTACTGGTGCTGTATTTGTCGACCTGTCTGCAGCTTACGACATGGTCAATCTGAAACGGTTATTGTGGAAGGTGGAGACCATATCTAATAACATCAAGTTTGTCAACATTCTCCGCGAGCTTCTGCAAAACCGTCGATTTCAGGTGCACCTTCTTTTCGAAAAAGGTCGTTGGAGGGCCCAGAAGAATGGCGTGCCTCAAGTCAGTGTGTTGGCGCCCAGTCTTTTCAATGTGTACACCAACGATCAACCGTTGGCTCCTTATACGTCCCGCTTCCTCTACGCAGACGACCTCGCGTTGACCTCCCAAGCTTCTAATTTCGAACAGGTTGAACTGAACCTATCGGGTGCCCTGCAAAGCCTGGGAGAGTACTACGATGCGAATTCCTTAAGTCCGAATCCGTGCACAACTGAAACTTGCGTTTTTCATCCCCGCAACAGAGAGGTAGCACGCCAGCACAACATTCAATGGCGAGGAGCTTCCATCGAACAACTCCTTCCCGAGGTACTTGGGCGTCACCCTGGATAGATCGCTAACATTTAGGAGGCACTCTGAAAACGTCAAGCGGAAGGTACATTTCAGAAATGGCCTCTTGCACCGTCTCGTTTCCACGAAATAGGGAGCTTCGCCAGATGTTTTGCGTACTGCGGGCCTCGCGCTCTCCTTCTCAGCGGGTGAATTTGCGTGTCCTGTGTGGAGCCGCTCTGCTCATGCCGGGATGGTAAATACAGCATTAAATGAAACCTGCCGGATCATTACAGGATGCCTCAAGCCAACCCCGATAAAAATGTTGTATCCTCTAGCTGGTATTTCGCCTCCGGGGGTTTGGAAAGCGGTGACAGACTCTTCCGAGAGATCCAGAATGCTGGAAAGTGCGGCACCGTCTTTTTTACCATATCCTGTACCAAAAGGCTGAAAAGTCGAAATAACTTTGTGAAATGGGTGCCTCCTCTCTGTGACGACAACCGGTCAAGGGAGAGATGTAGACTGTGGCGAGAGGGTGCCGCTCTTTGATCCATTATCTGAGAGCCTACTGCCTGGACATGAGCTACCATGGCCAACCTGGAAGTCTTTAAATAGACTCCGAACACAGGTCGGCCGAAGTAAGGAGAACCTGTTTAGGTGGGACTTCTCGGATGGCTTGCATCTGTAGTGCATATGTCCCTCAGACAATGAAACACCTGATGTCTTGTTCTGCATGCCCTTCCAATTGCAAGCAGGAGGACCTAATGAATGCTACTGAAAATGCTGTTCTTGTAGCAAAGTTTTAGGCCGAAACAATTTAGGTTTGCTAGCGACACGAAAAGAAAAAGAAGAAGTCACCCATTCTAGGACCTTGTATATGTGTGTACTAATAATATCCAACGTATTCCAGATGGACCTCATAGCAACGACATCGCCGTGGTACTGGTGTCCCGTTCAGGCAATGGTGTGCAATTCAACTCCCATGTGCGGCCGATCTGCTTACCTGAAGATGGGGTGACCCCCGGCAAGTGGTGTGCCGTCAGTGGCTGGGGGTATCAAGCAGGTAGCTTTACTTGATTTACTACTAATCACATCAGAATAATCCCCTAATTTTTAACTTGTGGAAATCCTCATGGATCCTATGCCGGACTCTTACCGACTAACACAACACGGTGCCCTTCCATTTGTCTATGGTCCTTCGGGAGGGTAGCCCCAGGAGAAATTACCCCCTAATCAAAAAAAACAGCTAAAGGATTTTAACTCTAAAATGAAATTGACGAAAATGCTCTAAACTCATAATTATCCAGGCTTCTGTCCCAGTTGCGTCTCGTGACGTTCAGGGTCCACTTCCCTGCTTCTTCTCTTCGACTTAGCACGGAAATAATAATAATAATAAATCTTTATTCATTTAGATCACAAAGTAACACTTATGAACGTCAAGAATATTGCTTCTACATTTACATTTACTGCCAGATTCGCAAAGCAATAGGTAGAGCCTGAGGAAGAACCTGGCAATAAAACTCATGGCCACTGTTTTCTAAACGCCAGTAATTACATTAGTTTGATTAACATGATATTTGACCAATTATATAGTAATGAATTTATACAAACAAAAAAAAACAAAATCAATGTTGTGTTTAAATCATATCAAAATTAGAGCGATTATAGTTGCCGGTTCTAAGGGCAGCCTACCCTTGAAGAAGAATCTGGCAAGAAAGTCAATGGATGCCATTTTAAAATGTGGGAATGGCTTACAACATTAAAATTACACTTACATTGTTCCTTTGGATTTATGTGAGAACAGTCGACTAAACTTAAGTTTACCTTAAATATAAATAAGATTATTTTTAATAATTGCTATAACAGCTATGAGCTGACCAGTCCCAACAGACGGCACGTCAGTAGCCCGGCGGTTGACGCAAGACGTGACCATAACAGCGAAGGCGACACTTTAAAATTATCTAAACTACACCCCATTAAAGAATCCAGGTTAACTTTGCCAGTGGGCCGAGTCTACTATTGACAAGCCGTAGAAGAGAACCAGAATCGCTGTTTTAAGCTGTCAAAATGTTAGCAGACTATCAAAAATGCAACTGACTAGCGGCCACTGGCGCGGTACGTGTTAGTAGAGCTCATCGGCCGACCGATAGAAGTCTATTGGAGTACGATTGTAATAGTAGACTACGAAAAACTGTCAAAATTGTACCGTAATTGTACCTTTTGAGATCAAATAGCAGACACGGCTTCCAGCAATCCTGTATATCAACCGATATTCTTCTCCTTGAAAACTTCATTTTCCAGAAAACACAGAAGACTTCGCGCCAACTTTAAGAGCAGCAGCAGTTCCTGTGTTGGACCTTACTACGTGTAGAAAGAATCAGGTCTTGGGTGGACGGCAGCAGACTATTCTTGACTCCATGATATGTGCAGGTATGAGATGGGATTCAGAGAAAACGCTATCTGTGGGCTGTGAGCTCAAAGTACAATAAACACAAATTTAACTTTGTTTGGTGTGGGAAAGTTTATATACTTTAGGACAGGGATTAAAGGCTGAAGGAAAGTGTGGTCGGCTGCTTCACTTTTGGGTCGTCTTCTTTATCTTTCGGCTGTAAATCTAACCACAAAACTTCTAGATATTTAATGAAAACTGGGATCTAAATAACTGCTAAACATACTTAAATATTTCTAACTACAAACAAATTATACATAGTAAACATCCAAACTCCGAAACAAACATTTGTGGATCACAAAAATATTTGTTTCGACCGGGAATCGAACCTGGGACCACAGCGCGGCAGTCGCATACACTGCGCTATAGAGGTAGTGGTAAAATTTGCTTAAAATACATAATTTTCGTGTAAAAACTGAATTTAAAACCTTCGCAAGCCATGTACAATATCTATGGTAAGAGATTCTACTCGTAGTGCAGGTTTTAATAGCACTTTATTGTTGAGCAAGTCGCAGAGACACAGGAATGTATTCGCATGCCATTCCTCCTGGGAGCCGAGTCTACTATTGACAAGCCGTAGAATAGAACCAGAATCGCTGTTTTTAGCTGTCAAAATGTTAGTAGACTATCAAAAATGCAACTGACTAGCGGCCACTGGCGCGGTATGTGTTAGTACAATTCTATGGGCCGATTGTAATAGTAGACTACGAAAATATGTCAAAATTGTGCCGGTAGTTTTCTATTAAATAAAAAAATTAATACCTATCCATCACGCCTTATCCTCGAAGGGGTGGCAGAGGCATATTATATGCCCACTTTTCACCGTGTGGATTCCTGTCCCACGTAATAGTTGGTGAGCCCATTGCCGTGTTGAAATAGACAGACGCAGGTTGTGGCTACCTGCTGTTGAAAATTTTCAAACCACGCATAATGCCTTCAACTTAGCATAACGATTGCCATATTACTGGCAACCGGGACCAACGGGTTAACGTGCCGTCCGAAGCACGGAAACGTTCGTAAATGTAAATTCCTCAAAGTGGTCACCCATCCAAGGAAAGCTATAGCGAATGTTGTTTAACGTAGTGATCGTTTACAGGACACAAGGGCCGTATTTTAGAACGTTACTCAATACTCAAGGAACACTTGAGAGTAATATTTATAAGGCAAAACTAGCCTCAAGCGTTTCTTGAGTATTGCGTACCGTTCTAAAATACGGCCCTTAGTCAGCGGGGCAGGAGCGCTTCTTTCATTGGTCGTCACTATAAGTTTTCATCAGGGCAGCGGGTTCATTATGACGAAAAATAATATAAATAAATAAATAAAATAAATAAATATTGTGGGACTTTTTTTTACACAGCGTCGTCTAGCCCAAAGTAAGCTAATATAAGCTTGTGTGATGGGATCTTGACAACTGATAAACATACTTATATATTTCTAAATACATACATATAATACATAGGAAACACCCAAACTCCGAAACAAACATTTGTGGATCACACACGTATATTTTTTCCGACCCGGGATTCGAACCCGGGACCTCCGGCGCGGCAGTCGCATACACTACCACTACGCCACCGACGCAGTTCTATAATAAATCGGAAAAAATATTTGTGTGACCAAATGTTGGTTAAGGAGTTTGGGTGTTTGCTATGCATAATATGTCTGTATTTAGAAATATATAAGTATGTTTATCAGTCGTCTAGATCCCATAACACAAGCTTATATTAGCTTTCTTTGGGCTAGACGGCGATGTGTAAAAATTATGTACCACTAAATATGTTCTATATCTGTTAAAATATCTATGGTCGAAGTTTCTATCGAGCAGGGTCATTAAGACTAGTCAAGAAACTTTATTTTGGAACGAAGTTTTGGGTCTTTCAGCACGTAAAAAATATTTTTTCCGGTGTTTTAAACGAAGTGTCTGTACATTTCGACACTATACATACGTAAAAAGGTGAATTAAACACAAGTCAGACACTTAATTTGTTTCAAAATTACAATTAACGAAACAATACACCACGCGCCTGATCGCTGCCAACGGCTAACTCGCGGCGACGCGACGGTGTGCGGCGTTTCTGAACGCACCTTACTTTGTCTATCTGTCACTGCTTTTGACATAGACACTTCTTCGCGCCTTTACGAAAGATTAGAATATTCTGTGAACGGAACGAGTCTATGAGTTTGCTACTGATAATCTGTAAATAATATTCTTGATAGTAGACTGTGAAGTTTAAACGGTATAGGAAAGTTAACGGACCTAAAAAAATTAAGACCTATAGTTGTAACAACACTTTTAGCTAAAGTTGTAAGCCGTGCGGCGTGTGCGTGTTTCTCTCTCCCTTTCTCATAGAAAGCAAGGCAGTTATTTTCGTTTCGTCTTTTATAATTTTCCTTTTGATAGCTTCCGTTGCGAACGCTGCGTAAACGATTAAAGTTTCGCAAAATCTATGTATTACATAATTATTCCCCTTTAAAAGTTCTAAAATAAAGTCCGCGACAGCCTATCTTTTAAGGTTAACCTATTATAATCATTTTATTGTGAAAAAATTGGTCTTAAAATGACAAGTGAAAAGTAAGGCCGATGATTTGCGATTTACGCATGCCCGACGTCGCGACTAGCCAATAGCGAGCGAGCTCTGCGAAGTCCGCGCGTCTTCTTGGTAACTACTGCCTCTGTGGCGCGGTGGGAGTGCATCCGACTGCTACGCAAGCGGTCGTGGGTTCGATTCCCACCCAGGATAAAACTTTGTGTGATGAGCACGATGGTTTATTCTGTGCCTGGGTGTTATTTATCTATGATATGTATTTATTTAGAAAAATATAAGTATGTTTATCAGTTATCCTGGTTATCATAGTACAAGCTCCGCTTAGTGTGGAATCAGATGGCGTTGTGTGAGTTGTCCCAACAATATTAAAAAATAAAAAATAAAATACTAATAATAATAACTATACTACTATGTGTTGGATAGCGCATTTATCGTGGAAGTATATCATCACGCTACTACCCTGAAGAGCAGGGCAGTATCAACAAATCGGGCAAATATTCATTCATTATTGTAAAAATAATAAACGACGGGATTGAATGGGAGTGACGGGAATAAAGGCGTGACTGATAAACTAACGGGAGTTCGAAGTTTGTCACGGGCGAAGCCGCGCGGGTCAGCTAGTTTTTTTTATAAAGTGGAAAAAGACTAACATGGTTAGGCAAAGGTCACGGGTTCAATCCCCGTCTCGAACCGAATTGTCTTTTTCCACTTTATTAAACACTAGTTGACGCCCGCGGCTTCGCCTGCGTTGAGAAGTTTTCCCGTTCCCGTTTCCTACAGGAACTTGTTTCCGGGATAAAAAGTAGCCTATGTCCGTCTCCTGGCTCTAAGCTAACTCCCCACCAATTTTCAGCCAAATCGGTACAGCCGGTGTAACTAACACGACTTTCTTTTATATATATAGATTTATGAAAAATTTTGCAAAATAATTGCTTTAAGCATTTTTCTCTTCTGTTCCAGGAGTTCTCTCAGGCGGAGTTGATGCTTGCCGTGGAGATTCAGGAGGCCCTTTGGCCTGTATGGTGTCTAATCGCTGGCAGCTTCACGGAGTAGTGTCGTGGGGCTCGGGATGTGCCAGGCGAGCGCGGCCGGGGGTCTACACTAGAGTGGCTTCCTATAAACCTTGGATTATGAGCACCGCTAGTGCTTTGGGCCATAAAATACCGTCTTATACGAGTTTCTGAGCAGTATATACGTTAATTTCAAAAAAATACCGGATAAAGCGCTCGTGGCCCTGCTGACTATGCTTACAATACATACATACAAACATACATATTGTCACGCCTTTATCCCCAAAAGAGTTGGCAGAGGCATTTCACCGTATGCATTTTTGTCCCACGTAAAAGGTGGTGAGCCCATTGCCGTGTTGAAATGGACAGGCGCAGGTTTTGGTGACCTGATGTTGAAATTTTTCAAGCCTCCCAACGCTTTCAACTTAGCTTAACGACTGCCATGTTACTGGCAACCGGGACCAATGGCTTAACGTGCCTTCCGAAGCTCGGAAACGCTCGCAAATGTAAATTTCACAAAGTAGTCACCAGTCCAAGGACCATCACCATAGCGAATGTTGCTTAACGCAGTGATCGTTTACAGAACACTGAGTCAGCGGGGCCGCTAGCGTTTTGCCGTTTACAATAATATTATTAAACTTAATGCCAAAGACTGTGTATAAATAATACGTAATTATTATTAGATTTTCTTTACTTATAAATTTAGATAATTATAGGTACCTATAATTTTTGAAAGCATCAGCGTTAAGTTGGAAAAGGGCGTGCTCCGTTGGTTTGGACACGTCCAACTAATAAGTGAGGAACTATTGAGGAAGAATATATATTGTTCAAAAGTAGAGGGTAGAAGGAGTCAGGGTAGGCCGAGACTTACATATGAAGACCACGTGAGCAGATTGCTCAACAACGGAAAAGTCAAAAGTACTCGGATACCCAGACGTGCGTGTGTGTAGCGATTAATGAATCTACAGGAAGCGAAAGAAGTATGCATGGATCGCGATGCCTAGTGATCTGTCTTTTCTGACTGTACCGTCAGGGTGACGTGACGATATATAATTTATCGCTTTTTAAAATAAATTATTGTATTTTTAACGAAGTATATACCGATTTATTAATTAAATTCGTTTTATCTGAATTTGGATTTATTTTTAACCTCCGACACAAAAAGATAGGCGTTATAAGTTTGACGTCTATGTCATTGTATGTGTGTCCGTCTGTGGCATCGTAGGTCTCAAACGAATGGATCGATTTCGATGTGGTTTTTTTTACTTAAATGCCCCTTCGGGGATGAAGGCGTGACAATATGTATGTATGTATTTACAAATATTTGTTCCGACCCGGGACTCAAACCCGGGACCTCAGTGCGACAGTCGCAGACACTACCACTACGCCACCTAAGCAGTCAAAAAGTATTAATCTGCATTTTCATTGCATGTACTCAATCCTTGCAGTATTTCCTAGCTATGTTTGGTTAATATTGGTCCAGCCGTGTGTGTGTGGACTGCAATAGTCTTAATTAATTGAATAGATGCTCAACTCTATTAAAATTATATAATCTTAGAGCCTCGTTACGTACTGCAGCGATTTTTTAAAAAAAATCTGAGCCTTTTTACCCCGTTTAGGGGTAAAGACAGAGACATTATACGCCTACATTTCACTGTATGCATTGTTGCACACAAGCAAATTGCCGTTTTGAAATAGACAGGGCTTTTAAAAATTTTCAACATCAGTGATACTATTGAAAATTGTTATAAGCTGGTCATAAGGAACAAAACCACCCCCTTTACATCTATGCCATTAGGCCTTCAATTTAGACCGGACCAAAGGTCGACTGCCTCGGCGGCGCAGTGGTAGTGCATGCGACTAAGGACCCGGGTTCGATTCCCGGGTCGGAAAAGATATTTGTGTGATCTACAAATGTTTGTTTCGGAGTTTGGGTGTTTCCTATGTATAATATGTGTGTATCCTACTAATATTATAAACGCGAATGTTTGTAAGTATGGAAGGATGTTTGTTACTCTTTCACGCAAAATCTATTGAATGGAATTAAATGAAACTTTACAATAATATAGCTTACACATCAGAATAACACAAATGCTACTTTTATCCCGGGATCAAGTTCCTGTGGGAATCGCGAACGGGAAAATGTCACCTGTAGTTCATTCTTTCGTTAAACAGATACACCACTCAGGTGGGTTTATTTTGGTCCCAGAGATTACGGTTGCCCGATACACTTATTAATTTTAGAATATTAAAGCAGTATAATCACCGAGTTGATGGCACAGGGGCAAAGGTCAAAGGAGACATTTGACCACGTTCTCAATAGATATATATCTACTTGGAACGGTTAGACACTTACACAATTATAATTAATGTATTTGTACAGCTCTTTTAGTGTGTCAGGGTTATTTATATTTGATATTATTTATACAATTAGTAATGCTGGCCGATCGAATACGTAACGAAGTGATACGCAATATGGCAGGTTCAGTGAAAGTGTCAGCATTACCTAGGGGCCGAGTCTATTTATCATAATCGTGTCAAATAGAATCGAAATCGTCGCTCTTTAGAAAGCCACCGGTACAATTTTGACAGTTTTTAGTAGTCTACTATTACAATCATACTCCAATACACTTCTATCGGTCGGCCGATGAGTTCTACTAACACTTACCGCGCCAGTGGCCGCTAGTCAGTTGCATTTTTGATAGTCTACTAACATTTTGACAGCTTAAAACAGCGAATCTGGTTCTATTCTACGGCTTGTCAATAGTAGACTCGGCCCCCTGTAAAGGGTGTGCTTAGGGTGTTAGTTTGGACACGTATGATCCCATACGTGTCCAAACTAAATAACTGATAGACATACCTATATACTTCTAAATACATAGGAAACACCGAAACACACATTTATGGATCACACAAATATTTCTAAACACGGCAAAGGTCAAAAAAATGCATATCGTAAAATGTGGGCGTATAGTAAGCCTCTGCCTACCCCTTCGGGGATGAAGGCGTGACATATATGTATGTATGTATTTACAAATATTTGTTCCGACCCGGGACTCCAACCCGGGACCTCAGTGCGACAGTCGCAGACACTACCACTGCGCCACCTAAGCAGTCAAAAAGTATTAATCCGCATTTTCATTGCATGTACTCAACTACTCTTTAACACCACACCCGTTAGCGGTGCACCTGCTGATCAACAGACGAAGCACCAAGACAGGCATTCTTAAGGGGTTGGGGGTCATGCGGCAGTCGCTCCTAACAATGAAAGGATTGCCTGGCAGAAATTGCTTTATGCGATAACCCCGCCCATTGTACTGTTTTGATTGTAACAATATTTTCACATGTTATATTGTATGTTTTTTTTGGTGAAATAATAAAATAAATAAATATCCATCACGCCTTATCTCCGAAGGGGTGGCAGAGGCATATTATATGCCCACTTTTCACCGTGTGGATTCCTGTCCCACGTAACAGGTGGTGAGCCCATTGCCGTGTTGAAATAGACAGACGCAGGCTGTGGCTACATGCTGTTGAAATTTTTTAAGCCGCCTATAAGGCCTTCAATCAGGCTTAACGACTGCTATTTTACTGGCAACCGGGACCAACGGCTTAACGTGCCTTCCGAAGCACGGAAACGCTCGCAAATGTAAATGCCACAAAGTGGTCACCCATCCGACGACCAGCCATAGTGAAAGTTGCGTACCTCAGTAATCGTTTACCGAACACTGAGACCGCGGCGCCACGAGCGCTTGAAAAGATTTCAAATCTTTTTGGTGTACCTACAATAAAGTATTCAATAAATTAATAAATACACAATGCACAAATTAAAAATGCCGTACTAAAGCTGCTCTTATCAGTCAAAAGAGACGGACCCTGGGTTCCAATTTTAGGTGGGTTTTGAAATTTACTGGGGATTATAGGGCTAGCGCATATATACTACTTGTAGTTGAACAACTATTTTATTGTGTATCATATGTCTATAGGAGTATATTGAGCTGCGCATACTTTCAACACGATAGTTGTTCGACAATACTTTTGATTAAATAGTTGGACAACTATCATAAAACCCTTAATTTGTATTGCATTGTATTGATGTGCACATACCATCGACTAAACAGCCTATTCGAGACAAAACAGTTTAGTCGATGCAAAAGTTGTATACAATGTGTTGAGAAAACCCTGTCCGACCCGAAAGGGGCACATAGGCACTTCAATAAGATAAACAAAAAAATAATAAAAATCATATTATTTAATAGTATGAAATAGTTATCATTTTTTGAAATGATAACTATTTCATCGAAATTGTGCTAAATATTTTGTGAAATTATTTTATTGTTTATTTAAAATACTTCTGTATTTTTAAAATACTAAATATGTTTAAATAAATGTATATTTTTATAAAACATAAAACGTATTGGGTATTTTAGTTTTTATCTTTTAGCAACACTGATTAAACCTGTCATCGAAGTCGAACGACCTTGAATGACGAATGTCACGACTGTAAACAAATAAACTGTGTTGTTTTTTGGGAACAAAGGGTCTTATTAAAATTATATTTTTAACTATATAATTATACAGTTCGCGTTTGTATTTATCGAGTGTTTTGTATCATAATAACTAATTCAACTTTTCACGACCACCATGACTTTTAGGGTCCTGTAATAAAGACAATGGCATATTTTTATTGTTGAATCTGTTGAGGTAATAGTATTATACACAGAAGTCGTCATAACTCTTAACCTGATGGAAGTGAAGCATGTAATTCTGCAGTGGATTGTACCCAGAGTAGTAAGTTATTTTTAATTTCAAGTAGGTTGTTAAAAATGGTCACTTAGTATTAGAACTTGGAGACCCATATGTACATGTATGAGACGACTAATGAATCTGCAGAAACCGAAAAAATATTGTCGCAAAACCTGGCGGATACCTAGTGTGTAGATAAACAATGAAAAGTATTATCTCACTTGAGGTACTTTTATCCTTTTCATTTTTATTGATTTTGAAGGATTTTCTTTATTCTGTATTTTTAAAGTGACCAATATACATAGACTAGCTGTGCTTCACTCCTGACTTCCCATTTATTGAATATAATGTATTCAGCATATTCATGTATTACTCGTAAACTCTGCCCAATATTTATAATAACTACTGTATTACTTTTAGACAACATAGCTTTAAAATGTTAAATGAATTGTTTTTAATCGGTTCAGTGGGCTAGCCAGTAGCTGATTACAGATCCATCACGCCTTATCCCCGAAGGGGTGACAGAGGCATATTACATGCCCACTACCAAGCTACTACTAGCTGATTACCTGCAGGTGATATGGCCATAGATTATTTTGGAGCCTCTTAAATCAACATTTACCAACAGGTTTGTTACATATACCTATTCAAGTACTTTTCATTGCCTGTTATGTTTCAGTTAAGAGCATCTGACAGAACCTGTCATACTTGTTGGATTTGCCCTATGGGCAAGGTACTTGTAATCTGTAAGGACAAAATAAATTTTAAGTCAATTAACAGAACCCAGAAGGAACCATCTTTTGCCAGATTTGAAGAGCCGCTGATACTCTTTTACATTGTTTTTTTCTCCTGAACTGTGACTATGAAGAGAGATATTAAGTGTCTAGGTGACTCAGAGTATATATATAAATAAAGTATATATGATATATACTACACCAATGTCTGATTTGCCAATTCCATTTATAATTTCCTTATACTTGGTGACAAAAAATAATGCTTTTATTTTTTATTTTCTATATAATATTGATGTAGTTAAAAGCTAAGTTATACTACATAAAACAACCATGATGGTAAACACATAAGAAATAATGGTACATATTTATTATTGAAATGTGCACAAATAGAACTTGCAACATTTTGGGCATGACTTCTTTTAGCAGTCAACGGCATATTATTAAGTGGTAAAATACAAAGAAAAACAAAATGTTTTTTTTTGTTTATATATGCCATATAAGCAAAAAAAAAACATATTTTGTTTGTATATGAAAATAATATTGCTCATATCATGTTTGTGATGTGGTACTCAAGTTGGGCAAGTTATGATGAAAATATTACTCCTCCAGCTCAATCCTAGACATTGTTTTACTAACATATGAAGATGATAATGATCACATTTGAAAATTAAATTGAGAATCAAACCTGCCGTTTCATTTTATTTTTATTCTTTTTTTAAACTACCTGGCTACAAAAAAATCTATATCATGGGTTTCTACATCGTCCCAGCTATAAGCAGTATTTTTAAGGCGCTACAAAATTGTCCGCATCGAGGCCATAACCCCATAGAGAGTGGTCACTGTCCTTTTCAAAAACTGACAACACCTTTGTTGTCATGGGGCGACAAGTGTATGTGATATCAAAAGAAACCGCCGGCAGATGTAAGCTGACCTTTTGACCTTGCATTTCTGAATAACCCTTTCCCTGTGTTGCCATATAAGCTACCACATTATAATAATTCTTAAGTTACTTTATTCGGAGTAAATTTTATATAAATTTTATAGATAGAGTCCGAGACTACCAGGACTATAATTGGTCGTGCTAATTAGTGTCTAGCACATAAGACTTTTTAGCCTTTTTGTTACCACCTCACTAAAAAGGGCAACGGGTCAAAATTTCTTCCAAATTTAACATCTAAAATAGACACTTTTTTTTTTTATTAAATTTATTCGGCCCTTTATACCCACCCCAGGTCCGTGCTTCGGATAAGCCGTTGGTCCCAGTTGCCAATAAAATGGCAGTTGTTAAGCCAAGCTGAAGGCCTTATGGGCCGCTTAAAAAATTTCAAAAGCAGTTCGCCGCAGCCTGCGCCTGTCCATTTCAACACGGCAATGGGCTCACCACCTGTTACGTGGGACTAAAATGCATACGGTGAAATGTGGGCATTTTATATGCCTCTGCCTACCACTTCGGGGATATAGAAGTGACAATATGTATGTATTTATGTATGTATTTATTTTGGGGTAAATTATAAAAAGGATTAAACGAATGAGATCAGTTCTCGATACCTACCAATACCTTCACGGGTCGGACAGGGTTTTTTTAACATCTATATATATAAAAAAGAAACCCGTTTTCCGTTGTCACGCCATCACGCGTGGACGGCTGGACCGATTTGAAAAATTCTTTTTGTATTGGGTAACCCATTTATTGAGGAAGGTTCTTAGCTGTATATCATCACGCTACTACACAGGAGAGCGGAGCAGTAATCAAAAATATCAACAAATCGGGGAAAATCTCATACATTTTTAGAAAAGTAAATGGGTGCCACGGGGTTGGAAGTATGTCCCGGACGAGGCCGGGCAGGTCAGCTAGTATTGTATAAGCGCAAGTCCTACGTAAAAATGAAAAAGAATGAGACAAGCATGATATTAATAATTCCCAGAACAGAACTAAAACGTTTTGATACAAAATCACGTGCAAGTAAAAATTATTAATATGTTGATAATCTTTGTTATATCTGTGTAATAGATTTACTATTAAAATATAGGTTACCTAGGTGACCCTCCTCTGTTTCGCCTGTGACATAAGGAGAAGGAAGAAGAGAAGTTTTCCCGTTACCGTTTCCCACAGGAACTTGTTCCCCGGATAAAAAGTACATACATACATACATACATATTGTCACGCCTTTATCCCCGAAGGGGTAGGCAGAGGCATATTTAACGCCCACGTTTCACCGTATGCATTTCCGTCCCACGTAACAGGTGGTGAGCCCATTGCCGTGTTGAAATGGACAGGCGCAGGCTGCATCGACCTGCTGTTGAAATTTTTTAAGCCGCCCATAGGGCCTCCAACTTGGCTTAACGACTGCCATTTTATTGGCAACCGGGACCAACGGCTTAACGTGCCTTCCGAAGCACGGAACTGGAGTGGGTCTAAAGGGCCGAAAAAAATTAATAAACTGTGTCTATTTTAGATGTTAAATTTTGAAGAAATTTTGAACCCGTTGCCTATTTTAGTGAGATGGTAACAAAAAGGCTAAAAGGTCTTATGTGCTAGACACTAATTAGCACGACCAATTAAAGTCCTGGTAGTCTCGGACTGAATAAAAAGTAGCCTATGTGTTATTCTGATGTGTAAGCTATATTATTGTAAAGTTTCATTAAAATCCATTCAGTAGTTTTTACGTGACAGAGTAACAAACATCCATACAAACTTTCGCATTTATAATATTATTAAGATTAAGATAGTATAGTTGGCAACCCTAGTCTCTCCCAACAACGACAAAATTAAAAAGCCACACCAAAGCTGCTCTTATCAGTCAGTAGAGAAGGACCCTTGGCTACATATAAAAACATCAAATAAAAAATGGATATGAGTGTCTCCATTATGTCCATTCCATCTATTTAAAATGTAATCTGTAATCATCGTATATGACATATAGATAACGATTTTTTTTTATAACCAAAGTATTGACATGAATAATGATAGTATTGACATGAATAAAGATAGTATTGACATGAATAAAGATAGTATTGACATGAATAATGATAGTATTGACATGAATAATGATAGTATTGACATGAATAATGATAGTATAGACATGAATAATGATAGTATTGACATGCATAATGATAGTATAGACATGAATAATGATAGTATTGACATGAATAATGATAGTATAGGCATGAATAATGATAGTATTGACATGAATAATGATAGTATAGACATGAATAATAATAGTATTGACATGAATAATGATAGTATATACATGAATAATGATAGTATTGACATGAATAATGATAGTATAGACATGAATAATGATAGTATTGACATGAATAATGATAGTATAGACATGAATAATGATTGTATTGACATGAATAATGATAGTATTGACATTTGTTTTATTTGTTTTGCCAAGGATGATGACCAGTCTTTCGAGACTAATTTCAGGACATTTGTATTTTTAGTTTTTATTTTGTTTGTGCTAGTTTCTGGTCATTGATTATTATGTAAAATTATTATAAATATTTGCTTGCCGAAGAACAAAGTAGGCGAAATATGAAGATCCAAAATTAATTATGTAATTCTAAGAACTGTAATACCATATTTCATGCCAATAAATATATATATATCTATCTATCTATCTACAATTCCAGGTGGGATTTGAAATTTACTGGGAAAACGTAGCAATAAAAAAGAATGAAACAAATAAGTTATAGGGCCATAGCTGGAATACCACCTGATGAGTCTTGTAAACCCTTCTTTATAAAATATGAAATACTGTAAAGTCTCTCAGAAATGACAACAGCGGTGTTTCAAAACTTATTTATTGTAGACACCAAACAAAACTTATTGGGTGCCGTGTACCGATCTAAACTTATCAACTGCAGATACCACAATCAAAACTTATTTAATGCTTGGTAGCATCTAAACTTATTTTAACTGGTAGCAACTTAATACGTAGGCTCTCTTTTTTCTAACGACCACTTGGCGCTAGGACTTGCTGCTGACTGCCACCATTTTTCAGTTCGCGTTATCATGCCTCTCACCAATCGTCAGTGTGGCCAGTGTACAAAATAAAATGTACCAATTTATACTACATATTCTATGTAAATTAACGAAACCTTACAATACTAACTTTAGCTTCGATGTATATTTACATGTGCTGATTTTTTTTTACAAATACACTTTATTTGTAAAAAAAAATCAGCACATGTTCATTTCAGCGAAAGATGCATTTCCTCGAAATACAAGAAATTCTAGCAGGCTCGTACTTGAATTCATACCTAGGACGACTATGTTTCAAAGGAATTGTTATGCAATGTGTATAAAAATCTACAATAAGTTACCAAAGATATTACAGAAGTTACCATTGTTTAAATTTTGTAAAGAGCTCAAAAAATGGTTGTTAATTAGAAATTTCTATAATGTACAAGAAATGTTGGAATAGATTTCATAGAGTAGGTATAACCTAATGCTTTGTATAATATTACGTATTATGTGAGTTGCATGACATAACCAGAATTTAAATAAGATAAAAAACTAATGAATTCTTAGCCAAATTTGTGATAAACTATAGGTATTACTGAATGATATTTCATATTCATATGAAATGATAATTCACATACCTCTTGGGGGTAGAATAGAAGGACTACTATTAATATGCAATTAACACCTTAATGTACTCTATTTCAAGTGAATAAATTTCATTTCATTTCATTTCATTATAAATAATTCCCAGAACAGAACTAAAACGTTTTGATATGAAATCACGTGCAAGTATAAATAATTATTAAGTTGATAATCTTTGTTAAAGTCTATTAGAATATAGGGTAACTAGGTAGCTAATTAGAATATAGGGTAAAAGGCTTCGCCCGGGACACACTTCAAACTCCCGTCGCACCTATTTAATCCCGTCGCTTATAAATTCTACAATATTGCATAAAAATTTCCCCGATTTTTATAGCTACTGCGCCGCCCTCACGGTATTAGCGTGATAATATATAGCCTATAGCCTTCCTCGATAAATGGGCTATTCAACACAAGAATATTTTTTCTAATCCGACCAGTAGTTCCTGTGTTTAGCGCGTTCAACCAAACCAACAAACAAACTCTTAAGCTTTATAATGTTAGTATAGATATGGCTACTACTCCACTCTCCAGGGTAGTAGCGTGATGATCCAACACAAAAAGATTTTTTCTAATCCGAGCAGTTCCTGAGATTAGAGCGTAGAACTAAATAAACAAACAAACTTCAGCATTATAATATTAGTATAGATTCCCAGTACAGAACTAAAACGTTTTGATACGAAATCACGTGCAAGTATAAATTATTATTAACTTGATAATCTTTGTTTAAGTCTATAATAATATAGGTTAATGTGCAGTAAATCGTAAATAAGGTCTATTTGAGCACTGATCGTTTACAGAATACTAGGTTATCTGGTTTATGAGCGCTTTTATAATTATTTTATTGTAAACTTAGCTGTGAAATTGTCCACCATATTGAAGGTGGAGAATTTCAACTTGATTCGATACGGTTCGGGTAGTTCAGTGGCTAGAACATTGCCCTGGGTCACGTCAAAGGTCACAGTTCGTCGTTCGTCGTCAAGGTTCAATCCCCGTCTCGAATCGAATTGTCTTTATCCATTTTATTAAAAATTCACGTCTGTTTGTTTGATTATTTTCCTTTAATTTTATTTTAGTGTTTTCATACAGGATACCATGATTTCACTAGGTATAGAAGCCTAGTTGCCGATAACCGTGCGAAGTGGACAAGGAAAAGTAGAAAAACAGACTCCCTCTCTTGAACCTAGTTGACCTGGCTTAAACTTATCGTATATCGACATTTCTTTTAACTTAAGAATTTTACCACTAAACAAATTTAAAAGGTAAAACCAAATACAAATTTATAAAGTTTAACCAAAAACAAATTTAAAAGTTTTAATCAAAACCAAATTGAAAAGGTTTACCAAAAACAAATTTAAAAGGTTTAACCAAAAACAAATTTAAAGGTTTAACCAAAAACTAATTTATAATATTAATATTAAATAACACCACTTGTACTGTTCCACAACATTTACTTTGTAAACATGACCGGTTTCGCCTCACGGCATTATCAAAGGTAGACTGGACCTAGAAAGTATACTAAAACTAATAACCGTACAATGTAGGTATATCGACATTACAAGATAACCAGTTTAGAAATTTACCCCAAAATTTATAAAGTTTAACCAATGGCAAATTTTACATAAGCGACCTTATTGGATTGGGAGGTCATACGGCATTCACTTCCAAAAATGCTGAACGCAATAGGTAAAATCAATAGCTGTCATTTCTTGAGGTCACTTGGTTGGGCACATTATACCCCAAAGCCTTTCTGCAATATGGATATAAATAAATAAATATAAAGGTCGTTGGGACAACTCACACAACGCCATCTGGTTTCAAACTATTATAAGCAGAGTTTGTACTGTGATAACCAGATAACAGAAACATGCTTATATATTTCTACACAGAATAAACCACCGTGCTCATCATACAAAGTTTTATCCTGGGTGGGAATCGAACCCACGACCTCTTGCGTAGCAATCGGATGCACTCCCACCGCGCCACAGAGGCAGTCAACAATTGTGACTCAGGAATGTGAGACGAGAATATAAGACAAGTCGCCATTACATCAAACTTAAGATAAAGTGAGATATGTTATATCTGTAAAGTCACGTTTAGAATGACACAATATGTCGTGACCCCGAATGAAATGTAATGATACAGTAAAGAAAATACGTAAACAAAATAATTAGTAGAATACAGATTCGAGCGATTTTTTATCCCCTGACGCAAAACGACGGGTGTTATAAGTTTGACGTCGCCGGTTAGTTTACTAACTAAGTAATGTAATTTTTCGTAATCCGATAACGAATTATTATTATGGATCGTATTTTCGAAACTAGCGAAAAACAAAGGCCAATTTTTAATATCGTATGTATGTATGTATGGGCGGTAATTTAGGTCGGTCCCGTTTTAGCAAATCAAAACCGGCTGGCCCGTGTTTAGAATCAGTGACTACTACGGGCACGGGCGCTTGCAATGACTTAGCGACACGTTTTATGCGACAAATTAAATCTTCGAAAGATGACATGGCGTCATAACTTAAAAAGAAATCGGGATTGAATTTTAATTAAAGCAAGTTAATTTTATCGAGAACTTTTTCGAAATCTAAGCGCAAAGTACCTACAGAGAACATCTCTAGAGGATAAAAACAATTCTTTTATTGATTCATCTGCGATCCTCGATGATTAATCACAAATTAATTGCATACGCTTAAGGCTATCCTTCTTAGCGTGTAATAGTTTTAGCTGTAAATCCGGAATCTCTTTCGGAGGCATTGTTTAAACAAACAACTATAGCTACCTACAGTGCAAAACTAACAAACGATCAAAATGGCAGCGGTGGTAAGCAGCGAGACGCGTCGCGAACGAGCGTAGGTACCTACTTGCGCACGCGGGCCTAGGTACCTGCCCACGTGGTCTACCTATTACCACAGCCGAAAGACATACAGTCGGTCGACGAAGCTGTCTAGACAGAGCAATCGTGCGGGGGACAAGGGACGAGACGCGGGAGGGTTTGTCCCGAGCTGCGAACAAAATGTTGTTAGTGGCTCGGGACAGTCTTTCAGGGCTGACGCATTCACGACCGCTTGCTATGATTTTTGAATTTTTGTATAGATTTCTTTAATTTATGGGGTTTTTAATATTCTAAATACAAATTTTTTATGTATAAGGTATTTTTTAGTATGCTAAGTACGAATTTCGTGTTAATTTTGCAATCCAATATGGCCGCCGAGCCGTGGTTATAAAATTTCATGTTGGGTTTCATATCATATAAGGGGCATTTTGGTATGCTGAGTACGAATTTCGTATTAATTTTGCAATTCAATATGGCCGCCGCACCGTGGTTTTAAATTTCATGTTGGGTATCATATAAGGGGTTTTTGGTATGCTGAGTACGAATTTAGTGTTAATTTTGCAATCCAATATGGCCACCGCGCCGTGGTTTTAAAATTTCATGCTGGGTATCGTATAAGGGGTTTTTTGGTATGCTGAGTACGAATTTCGTGTTAATTTTGCAATCCAATATGGCCGCCGCGCCGTGGATATAAAATTTCATGTTGGGTATCGTATAAGGGGTTTCTTGGTATGCTGAGTACGAATTTCATGTTAATATTGCAATCCAATATGGCTGCTGCGCCGTGGTTATAAAATTTAGTGTTGGGTATCGTATAAGGGTTTTTTTGGTATGCTGAGTACGAATTTCGTGTTAATTTTGCAATCCAATATGACCGCCGCACTAACTGTTATAAATTTCATGTTGGGTATCGCATAAGATTATTATGGTATGCGGAGCCACACATATGGGATTATAACTATACTATGTTATCCTGTGTTCAAGTTTTTCGTCATAATTAATATTTAAACTTGTTCAAAGCGTAACCAATATTTTTTTGTTGAAAACAACATTAAGTCCAGTTAGTCAAAAACCGAAAATATTTATCATTAACTCATTTACTACTAATAATATACCTAATATACCCGACGAACTTCGTATCTCCATAGAATTTGGTATTTTTTTCTTAGAGTGCTCATCGGGGTGGAGACAAATTGAACAAATTAATAATAATAATAATATACCCCTCGAGGACAGTCGTAATATTTTATAGGATTAACGCAACCCTATGATTGTGTCAGAAAGTTATTGAAAAGCTTACATCCGCAGGGCAGCTTGTGGCGAGCTGAATGTGCGTGGCTACACATCGGTCCCGATTCCTCAGAGTTTTGTTGCCCTTCTGCACCGGTTAGCATTTAATGGGCTAACGGGTAAGCAGTGAGAGTGCTACTCCCGGGAGTGCAACTAATCTCAACTCTGGCTTGCCTTAATTGGTTGGTCAGAGGGAGGGAGCCAGAGCTATATGCTCGGGGGTGGAAGTGTCATTTTCAAGGGCATAACTACGGGGAAGCCCGCTCCGGGTCAGACCCGCGATGGTAAAACCGGCGCCGCACCGCTTGACAGCCCAAGCCGCTCACACCGGTGTTGCCTCCTGTCGCCTTACAGGCTTATCATGCCTATGGCGATTGTATAGGGGGCCCATCTAGTGAGTTGGCGAGTCACCGTCTGCCAAAATTAGGATAATCAGATATTAAAATGGCAGACGCCACCTTTATCCATAGTTTTAATCACCTTCACCATCACCACCCTCATCAAACCCCCAACCCAATAGCCCATTTCTTAGTTAGCATATTTTACAATAGTTTAACTCCCATTGGAGGTGGTCCATTATCGTTCTTCTACATAAGGCGGGCGTGGACTGTCTGCAGTGAGGGTCCCATTTCCTTTTAGATCTAAATTCTCAAAGGGTCTCTGCGTGTTGGATCAGTATGTCCCCATGTACGCCTACCAAAAGCCCGTGTATCTTCATAAAAAAAAAGAAGATACCCGTGAAAAAAGAAACATAATAATATGAGATCACATATGTCAGCTCACCCTTCCCAGTTCCCATCCCCAGCTTCCAGTTCCCATTTCTCATCCCTAGTTCTCTTCGTCAATTCTCATTCCTGGTTCATGCTCCCATTCCCTTGATTTTTTTTATAACGACACAGTGGCCATTATGGATTGCGAAATAAACACGAAATTCGTGTTCAGCATACCAAAAAGTAAGTTATACGATACCCAACATGAAATTTTATAACCACGGCGCGGCGGCCATATTAGATTGCAAAATTAACACTAAATTCGTACTCAGCATACCAAAAAACCCCTTATACGATACCCAACATGAAATTTGAAAACCACGACGCGGCGGCCATATTAGATTGCAAAATTAACACTAAATTCGTACTCAGCATACCAAAAACCCCCTTATACGATACCCAACATGAAATTTGAAATCCACGACGCGGCGGCCATATTTGATTGCAAAATTAACACGAAATTCGTACTCAGCATACCAAAAAACCCTTTATACGATACCCAACATGAAATTTTATAAGAATAGTTCGGCGGCCATATTGATTGCTAGAAACCCCATAATTTTATATCTACTACGCGGCAGCCATTTCGTAAACGCTTTCTCATAAAAAAAAAACTATCGATTCGACATGAAATGAACCTTATTTACTTCCGTGTGCGGCAATTGATGAAATCTCAGATCCTTTTTTTTAAACCGGTATTTATATTATTGATTTATTATATATACATACTAGTTGACGCCCGCGGCTTCGCCCGTGTAGAGAACTTTTCCCGTTCCCGTTTCCCATAAGAACTTGTTCCCGGGGTAAAAAGTATATGTGTTATTGCGATGTATAAGCTATATTATTGTAAAGTTTAATTAAAATCTATTCAGTAGTTTTTACGTGAAAGAGTAACATACATCTCTACAAACTTTCACATTTATAATATTATTAAGATTAAGATATTATATTATAATGTTGATAGTTGATTGCGAGTACGAGTTAATAAATAAATTATAAATAACATCAGTCTTGTATACTTGTGACAACCCTACAAGAATCACTGTCTAGACGTTGTCGGCATTTTTATCAACTTCAAAGGCGTAACGCTACTGATAGGTTTACTCTTTATACTGTGCTATTACTATGCGGTGCAGTCGAAATTACCAACAATTTAGTACCTACCTATGCGAAAAACAGTAGGTAACTACTGTTTTTCGCATAGGTAACTACTGTTTTTCGCATAGGTAGGTACTAAATTGTTGGTAATTTCGACTGCACCGCATAGTAATAGCACAGTATAAAGAGTAAACCTATCAGTAGCGTTACGCCTTTGAAGTTGATAAAAATGCCGACAACGTCTAGACAGTGATTCTTGTAGGGTTGTCATGTGTATGCGGTTATTCCCTAATGGAATAAAACTATTATCTATGCGTTTATTCCCTATAGAATAAAAACTATTACGTAATCTATACGTTTATTCCGTGGTGGAATAAAAACTATAACCTATACCTATGCGTTTATTCCGTCGTGGAATAAAATCTATAACCTATACCTATGCGTTTATTCCGTGGTGGAATAAAAAACTATATCCTATACCTATGCGTTTATTCCCTATGGGATAAAAACTATTACGTTTCTATTGCCAAACTACTGAAGCGAATGGATCAAAATCTGGATCGTTAGGACCAGAAAATGGTTGAGCGGGCGAGATAAATAAATTCAAAGTGGACTGTATTTGCGGGGAAAGACAATAATGAAATTTACACGCGGTTGTCGAACGAAAAGAAAAGAAACAGGAATAAGCATACTACCTTGCTGCTGATGCGAGATACTGAGGTGGAGGCTGCCGGGGATGTCCCTGGACTTTGATTCCTAGTTTCCTTGCACGAGTTGTAACATGCAGTTATGACTACCGAGGTAGTGCGAACATATTGCCGCCAGACGTCGCTAGTATATAATAATGGATTATGATGTTAGTACCTAGCGTTTGCGTATAGATGGCATTACCGGGTCTGATGTTCAACAGATCCCATTTTATTTAAAAAAAATATAACATTAAAATTGAATAAACTGTTTTTTTAAGGAATACTAGTATTTAAATCAATAATTCAACATAAATATAAAATAACTTTAACTTGGTCTATGGTGATAGAAATTAGTATGTTGATTACTGAACGACAAGAAAATTATAATTTTGACAGTTCTCAAGAGTGGGGTCGGAGTGAAAAAAGGATAAATAGGTTGTGTGAGGAAGGATCTAGATCGATTATCGACCTGAGATAGTTAAAGGATACCCGAAGTTCTCCAGATTTCTGAGATATTCTCCAAAATTCGTAAATAGTGATTTTTCTTGTGCAAGTTTTGGCCAACCCAGCCTAATTCTATATCCGTCATAGTCATAATCACGTACGAGTGTATAAGAAACCCCGCTATCCACGTAATTGCTGGAAGCGTTGTGGTTTTTCATTGGAGGAAAGGCGCGGAGGCTTCGTAAGATTCTGCCACTTGTTTGTGAGTTGCACTCAGAAAGGGCCGCTGCTCACGGTCTCTGTGGGCCGTCATCGACAACTACATCTGCTCTTGAGGGCAATCCTGGTCCTCGGGCGGTCTTCCTCAGTGTTGGGCATCGGCGGGTCGACGCACAGAGGCTTGGCGTGAGCGTATTTGTCAGCTCGCTCCGGAAGTTTCGCACCCCAGTACAAAAGCTGAGTACTTTTTATTTCTCTACTCCTGTATCTGCTGCATATTTTCTTGTGTGTGTGAAGAATACCTTTCTATGAACTTTATACTCTTAGCATTTCATTTATATAATAATTAATATCTGTAATGAACTTGTATTGCTAAATATTTATATTCTTTTTGTGAGGTAGATTTTTTTCTTAAAATAATCGAATCCTTTTTATTAAACCTTGTAAATAACATTGTGCAAGCATATTATTTATCTCCCAACCACACACACACTCTTCATCAAGGCGCCCTGGGATCATTTCTTTTAGAGTCTCTTCATTGCTCTGCCCGGAGTGAAGCTGGTGGTAGCACCCATAAAAAAAAGTGTTACAGAGTACACTATTTATCCATGGAAAACGCGTGCGCATTCTTTGTAGTACTGACAGAGCGTCTTCAGTCGTGGTCGCTGCCCGTGAGAGGCTAGCGGCGCGAGTGTAGGTACTTGCTCGAGTAATACAGCTGTCTCGCTCCTCCTTTTTGCCAGACAAGGTAGGTGCGAAAGAGAAATGGAATAAAGGGGAGGGAGGGAGTGTCGACAACTAATTAATTAAAAACAAATGCAGATCGGCGATGCAACATAGAAAAAATAACGCGGCTACTCTTTTACCGGCGCAACCAATCACTGCGTTAAGCAACTTTCACTATGGCTAATCCTCGGATGGGTAACCACTTTGTGGCATTTACATTTGCGAGCGTTTCCGTGCTTCGGAAGGCACGTTAAGCCGTTGGTCCCGGTTGCCAGTAACATGGTCGTCGTTAAGCCGTTAAGTTGAAAAAAATCAACAGAAGGTCGCCACAATCTGCGCCTGTCTATTTCAACACGGCAATGTGCTTACCACCTGCTATGTGGGACAAAAGTGCATACGGTGAAATGTGGGCGTTTAGTATGCCTCTGCCTATCGCTTAGGGGATAAAGGCGTGACAATATGTCTATGTCTATATATCCTTAAACTATTAGTATTTTAAGATGAAGGGGTTTTTTAAAATTTTGAATTTAATCTTGTTGACCATTTTATATTATGTATCTCAAAATTGCAGTTACCAGTAACCCTAATCTCTTTAAACATTCACCAACCAACGCACACTTATAATGGGGGCATTCAATAAGAAAAGATGATTCAAAATTTTACGACATGAGCGGTGGAATTCTAATATGGAAGTTCGTCATTATCATAGTTAGAAACATGAAAGTTTGCATTGCATACCTATTCCTATAAAAAAAAATATCATTCAAATTTCATATATTATTCCTGGTTACAAATAAATGGACACGTGTATATCGTGGTTTAGCATAATTTTACATATATGGGGATAAAGATTGTATGTTGGTATACGAAATTATTATTTTTTTAAAGACAGTAACAGCTTAATTGATATATCTACTTCTCATTCATGTTTTACCCTTAATGGTGTAAAATAGGAGATGAAAGTTAAAATGTAAATTATAATGGAAAAAAAATAGGGGCTTATGTTTGGGGTATGGGCACAGAACAATTTTTAGAAATGGGGTACAACCACAGAACATATAATAATAAGTATATACAATAAAAAGTTTTAATAGGTATATATACCTATTATTACTTTTATACTCGTATGTTCTGTGGGTACAACGATTGTTCAAAGTATGTCACGGGCAATGCCGGGGAGCATAACGAGTACTCCATATCTTAAGGAACTGTATTTAAAGTAACAAACAATAAAAAAATAATGGTTACCTACACTTTTCTCGACAAGAATTTTTGGGAACTAAATAAGATTTTATCATATATTATCCTTATTTATAAATAGAATTTTCGACAGTTCTACTAATATTAAAAGGTCGAACTTGTTAAGTCAAGATTCAATATCAAATTAGTTTAATTTCGAATTTTTAATGGGCAAAAAAGTTCAGCCGGTGTTGGCCGTTGGGTTTGATAATAATTAATGAACTAGTTTTGTATCATATGAACCATAATGTTCTATCATTATGTGTTATATATACAAAACTAGTTTAATAATTAAATAAATAAAATCGAAGTATCTGTTTAAGTTTTTTTTTTGCGGTATAGTTTTTATGCTATCATCCGCCTCACCAGGATCTTCGACGTCAAAACGACCTCACCTGAAATTGGTGCACAGGTGACAAGGCAACAAAGCAGACGCCCTTACGGAATTAGGGGGGGGAGTGGTGTGAACAAAACAAGTTCCTATGGGAAACGAGAACGAGAAAATTTTATCACGCGGGCGGAGACGCGTGCGCACTACATTGTACTTATATCAACTAGTAGTTAATATAAGTACAATGTAGTTTGACAATATTTCCATGCAAATGAAAAAAAAACAAGGGTCATCGATCCCTATAAAACTACCTAAAATCTAAACTATTACTATAAAGCTGAAGATTTGGTTTGATTGGTTGAACGCGCTAATCATAGGAACTACTAAACGGATTTAAAAAAATCTTTTGTGTCGGATAGCCCATTTATCGAGGAACACGTACGGCCATATATCATCACGCTACTACCCTGGAGAGCGGAGCAGTAATCAAAAATGTCGACATATCGGTCAAATTTTTATACATTTCGGTAGAATTTATAAGCGACGGGATTATATAAGTGCGACGGGAGTTCGACACAGGCGAAGCCGTGGAGGGAAAAATAAACTTAAAAAATGAATATCAAAATTTCGTTTCCAAAAAATGGTCGCTTCTGAGCTACATGGTGTGGTGCAGTAGTTCAAAAAACATGAATCTATATCACAACGCTGCTTCCTGTTAAAGATCGGTCGAAATTAAAAAAAAACCTGTTTTATAATTCTAACTAACATGATTCCCATTTATAATTTTTGATTAATATATAAGGCTGGCTACATACATACCGACTAAAAATCTTCGCATTAATCTATACAGATAAATAAATTGATATAGTAATATTATAAAGTAAATTATAATAAAGTGTCTGTTTATCATACCCAAATTAACAGCTATACGAGTATAACATAATACATTACATCGTATGCAGTTTGGTCGTAACGTGTTGAAAAATACAAGCGCAGTGGATGAGCGGGCGAGATAAATAAATTCAAAATGGACTGTATTTGCGGGGAAAGACTAAAATGAAATTTACACGCGATTGTCGACGGAAAAAGTAATGGAAAAACAGGAATATGCACACTACCTTGCTGCGAGATGCTGAGGTGGAGGCCGCCGGGGGCGTCCCTGGACTTGAATTCCTGGTTTCCTTGCACGAAAACACTATTTATCCATGGAAAATACAATTATTGCGATAGTTGGTGCGGAATTATTGCGAAAGGTTTAATGCGGGCGCGCGCGGGCCATTGTAGGAACAGACTGCCAGCCCTCAATCGTGGCCGCTGCCCGTGAGGCGCGAGCGCAGGTACTTGCGCGCGTAATACAGCTGTCTCGCTCCCCCTTTATGCGAGACAAGGTAGGTGCGAAAGAGAAATGGAATAAAGGGGAGCGGGGGGAGTGTCGACAAGTAATTAATTTAAAAAAATTGGTTGTCTGTAAAGTCGGTTTACTGACGATAGTTGAACGTGACAACGTATTTTAACGATTTGATTGAAAACTTATTTATATATAAAATAATATTTATGATATATACTTATAATTGATATAGCATTATGACTTATTATATAGAAAATGAAATTTAACCGACTTTACAGACAACCAATTAATTTTCAATTGCATTTACCTATTATTACAATTTTATTAAATGATAATTCACTCAAGTAGGAGAGAGACGGATGTCGAACGCTGCCGAACGCAAAGGCCGATTGTGCTTCTTTGTCGCTCGTTCCGCGCTCTCGCTTGCACTTCAAGCCTTTCATGGAACGCCTCAGAGCGAAGTAACGCCGCATGAGTCATGTGTCAGTTTTTTCGTGCGTGCAGCCGGCTCTATCGAAATATAAGACGTTGTCACTTTAAAAAAAACAAATGCAGATCAGCGATGCAAAATAGAAAAAATAACGCGGTTACTCTTTTATCGCATGCCGGCGCAACCACGCAGGTTGTGGCTGCCTGCTTATGAAATTTTTAAGCCGCTCATAAAGTTCTTCGGCATTTTTGATATTTCACACCTTACCTTACCTGAACAAAATGGAGTCGCCCGCCTGATGGTAAGCAACCCGTGATTGAGGGCCGCTATCTCAACCCGCAGGGCTCCGATAGCGACTCTTATTTTGACGGCCCAAAAATATTCCTTTTAACGCTTCTCTTAAAGGACCCAGGATTGTAAAACGAGGGAAACACGTGCGCCGGTAGAGAGTTCCATGCTATTATGGTGCGACATTAGAAAGACCTACAGATTCTTTTCGTTCTAGGCAAGATGGTGGCCACAGTGTAAAAATGACATCTCTGCCCTGTCCGTGCTGTTCTGGATCAAACAGAAGGGGGAGGGTGGGACTAATTGGAAGAGTTCATTTAACGACTGTTATGTTACTGGCAACTGGGACTGGGACCAATAGCTTAACGTGCCTTCCGAAGCACGGAAACGGTCGTTAATGTTAATGCCACAGGGTGGTCACCTATTTAAGACCAGCCATAATTAGAGAATGATGTTAACAGAGTGGTCGTTTACAGAACACTGACATAAAATATGCATTTGGAAATATATAAGTATGTTTATCTGTAGTTTATCCTATGTATGTATTTAGAAATATATATAAGTATGTATATCAGTTGTCTGTTGATCCCATAGTACAAGCTTATAGGTTAGTTTGGGCTAGATGGCGCTGAGTAAAAATTGTGTCACAATATTTATTAAAAACTTGGTGACACCCACGGTTTCGTGACTTACTTCCAACTCCCGTCTCTTATAAATTATACAAAAATGCTAAAACTTGCTTAATTTATCGACATTTATGATTAGTGCTCCGCTCTCCAGGGTAGTAGCGTGATGATATATAGCCTATAGGCTTATTTTATTATTTATCTATGACGCCTTATCCCCGAAAGGCAAAGGGATTTTTCACCATGTGTATTCCTGTTCCACTTAATAGGTGGTGAGCCCATTACAGTGTTGAAATAGACAGACGCAGGTTGTGGCTACCTGCCTGAAAGTTGGGTAACTCAGTGATCGTTTACAGAACAGAGTCCGCGGGGCCACGAGCGCTTCCATATAATAACCTATAGGCTTCCTCGATAAATGGGGTATCCAAAACAAAAAAAAATTCTAATCTGTCCAATAGCTCCTGAGATTAGCGCGTTCAACCAAACAAATAAATTCTTCAGCTTTATAATATTAGTATAGATAAACAAATATAATAATTATTAGCAAAAGTAAATTCGCAAAAAAAATCAGTAAAGTTGCAACTGCCCTAAATAAACAAGTTCCTCGCGAACCACGAGTCACGTGCGAGAAGAGATCCATTTCTGAGTTCAATAATAATAAATAAAATTATGATTACCTACTTATCAGTATACTGTCTTTTACAAACGATTTGACTTGTAAACTTAATTATTATATTTACAACGTTTAACCGATTTATCAGAAAAGATTTAATGGGCAAACTGGTAAGGGGCGACCTCGACGTACATATGTCAATCAAATAGAAGACATTTTGGAAAAAGGTCAGGTCAAGAGTCCCCCTTTTTTTTATACCACTGAGGTGGCAGTCAAGCGTACGGCCCATCTGATGGAAAGTGGTCACCATAGCCTATGGACGTTTGCAACACCAGAGCGTGCAGCACTCGCGCTGCCGACCCTTTATAAACCGTCCAAGACCCCTTTAAGAAGAAGAGAAGAAGAACCCCATACTGTAGACGTACAACCCACACGAACAAACGACACACCCTTAACCGGCGTGTGTGTATGAAAACACTTATGAAAGTTAAAGAAGCGAAAGTTGTATGCCAGGGATCGTAGCAAGTGGAAAGCCATAGTCTCTGCCTACCCCGATGGGAGACAGGCGTGACGATATGTATGTATGTATGTACAACGTTATATTAGGCAATAATATTACTAGTTTTATCAAATGAGGACGAATTTTATCACGCATTGTGTTTTATTTTAAAAAATGTGTTTTTAGGACTGTCAGCCATTTTGGGATTTGAGTTTCGTAACCGGTTGCGATAAAATAAATTTTATAATTATTATTTTTTTGTGGTTATAGTTTTTTTGGCGTGTTAGATAACAATTATGAGAGTAAATTTTAACGATGCGCGCGCAGACCGTCACGAAAAACCGACACCGTTAAGTTTTAGATTCTAAGTAGTTTTCATTATTTTGATGTTTTTTTTTCTTACTAATTTATCATTCCCGTTACAAACAGAGTTGTGGTATATGTGATAAAAAAATCTTCTAACGCGTGTCATAAGTACAAACAAACTTTTTTTAAATTTATCGACGTCGAGAGAAAATTTATAGCTGTAAAAAATCGACTCCTGGCTCGAACGGAACAAATATTTGTGTAATCTGTAAATGATTTGTAGTTTGGGTGTGTTTTGTGTGGTTTTGGTTATGTTTATCCTATGTAGGTTTTTTATTTGGGACTTTCACATTGGTACAAATCCATCTAGCTCAAATTAAACTAACATAAGCTTTTGCTATGGGATCTAAACAACTGATAAACATGATCATACGATACATATGATCATACGAGTATATACGTAATTATGATGGTGAAACATATAATTTAGTTCCGACCCGTGAATATAACCCGAGACCTTAGTGCGGCAGTCGCATACACTGCCACTTATGTCACCGAGGCAGATGATTTTTGATTCCAATAGTATCCATATTTAAAAATATGGCTCAGTCGTAAGATCGGTCAAAACATACGATTAAAAAAAATTACGGGTAGCACTCCGGGAGTGTGGACAGAAGTGAAAACTAAATTTATTAATAATTTATTTATCTAGACGCATTCGCGGTTTACTATATTTTCATTCGCGTGGATTATTTTACTATTCTATTTAATACAAATAATATCATAACAATTAAATAAGTATTTTAAGTCATAATGTTAAAGTCTCTATGACCTCCAACTTGGGATTGATTTTGGAATTATAGACTAATGACACCTACAAACTAAACTTAATAAGAACTAGGTATTACGACGAAATGAGTATTACTTGAAACATACTTCCTCTCTTCTAACATAACAGAAGCGCTCGTGGCCCCGCGGTCTCAGTGTTCGGTAAACGAGGTACGCAACTTTCACTATGGCTGGTCGTCGGATGGGTGACCACTTTGTGGCATTTACATTTGCGAGCGTTTCCGTGCTTCGGAAGGCACGTTAAGCCGTTGGTCCCGGTTGCCAGTAAAATGGCAGTCGTTAAGCCTGGTTGAAGGCCTTATAGGCGGCTTAAAAAATTTCAACAGCAGGTAGCCACAGCCTGCGTCTGTCTATTTCAACACGGCAATGGGCTCACCACCTATTACGTGGGACAGGAATCCACACGGTGAAAAGTGGGCATATAATATGCCTCTGCCACCCCTTCGGGGATAAGGCGTGATGGATATTTATTATATTTATTTATTCTTCTAACATGACTGTGGTGTGCCCGACAGGGTCCATAATTGTAACCAACTATTGTTTCATATCATCTGTACCACATTATGGAATGCAATAAAGTATTGAGTATTGAGCATATATGCACACACTATAGCTGCGTCTCGTAACGGTGTCGCGAGTCCAGAGATTTTATCCCATCTGAAAATATGTGTACCGCGCTAAAAAAATTTTTTAGTTAAAAAAGTATGTTAAGGTGATAAAAAGAGACAGGTACAGAGAGAGAGAGAGAGATAAATAGAGAGTTGCGCACTCACTCGCTCGTGTGCTCATTTGCTTGTAGTAGGCGCGATACACACTCGCACACATGAAAGTTAAAATACTCATATCTTTGCAAGCTTTTACATTAATAATATTATTAGTAAGATACGACTATTTAACATCAGTCCACGATGTTTGAGAGGGACAATGGCAGGCGTAATATATAAATAGATCTTTGTAGAGGCATGTTGAATCGTCTCGATACAGTCAGCAACGAAAATCACTAAGTATACTTATATTTATTAACTAGGTGACCCCCACCGCTTCGCATGTGTCATACTTCGATCTCCCTTCGCACTTATATAAAATTTGCCCAATTTGTCTATCTACCCAAAAATATTTTTTTCAAATCCGACTAGTAGTTCCTGAGATTAGCGCGTTTAACCAAACAAACTCTTCAGTTTTATAATATTAAAACTGAAGAGTATATAGTTTAGATTAATATTTTTTTTACCACTGTGGTGGCAGACAAGCATATGGCCCGTCCCACCAGATGGAAAGTGATCACTGTAGCCTATAGACGTTTGCAACACCAGACCATTAGTTAGATAGTCTAAGGTCATAACTGTTGAAAATGCAATTTTAGTTATGATTACAAAATGGTGTAAGATTTTCTTTAGACTGCAAGATAAAATATATTAGTCAATTCGACAATTTTCCTAGCAGTCATTGTAGCTTACAAAAATTCAAATAATTTTAAGTAGTTTTTGAGTGGAATTTCGTGCAAAATTTAATTTGTGAGTCTGACTGTACCAAAGAAGTTTAATAATATTAGATAACGCGTCAGTTCACATTCTGTTACGAATTTTATACGCATGATAACAATACTGTCACACTTGCTTCTGATGTGATCAAACGCGTGGACTGTTTAAATAATAATTATTCTAATTAATCAAAATAAGTATTGTAATTTATTAAAATAATTATTGTAATTTATTAAAATAATTATCGATAACGGTGCGGATAAATTAAGTGTAGTGGTTGTGGACAATGTATGTGGATTTTGACGTTTTGGATTTTATGTCACTTTATCAATTGTAAGTACTTTGATTATTTTTTTTGGTTACAATGGTTTGAGATACATCGCTTAACAAAATTGCTTTAGTTGTGTGTGATTTAGAGGACCCTTGCTGTATATTATTTTAAAAAAAAGTAGATTCTTAGACATAAAAGGTGAGTAAACGTGCTATAGTGAAAAACTGTGATATATTGCAGTGAACTACGATTTTAAATCTAACCGCGCAAATTCCATTTAGAGCTTTAGTAGCTTTTCTACCACTTTAGTAGAGCAGAACTGTCTATGACTTAAGAACTAACGTAAGAAGACGAAGATGTAGACTAATAAGAAGACAGAAGAAATAGAAATAAGTGAAGTTTTGGCAGTTTTAGTAACCAGGCCATAAAATAATTATCTATGTATATTCAGGCTGTATCACTAACTTTTGTTTATCCCTGACTACCCCGTCGTAGTCAAAACGTCTTATTTTGTATTATTTTTGTTGTTATTTATGTGACATTTTCTTTTTAACACGCTTTTATTAGTTTCACCTGTATGTTTGTTTGTTTGTATGTATGTAACTGACTCGTTTGGACTCGATTTTGCCCAACTTTAAGTGATCAGATTTACTTTAAACGTTGTAGACTTATCAACGATCGACGACAATACAATATTTTGAAAACTACAAAAAAGAAAAAAATAACTTTTTTTTTTGATTATGAGTTAGTAGAGTTTTGGCGGGAAACAGCGAATGACGCGATCGCCGCTCCATTATTAATTTTTCAAACTAGTGTATTTTCGGGTGTTTATGTGTAAAAATAATGGTGTTTTGAACATAAAAGCTTCGACAATGTGCACAAGTGTTGTGAAATTGGATAACTTAGTGGAACGCGGTATTTTCTGTTGCCTTCCAAAATCCACATATAACTGCAGTAAAATTGACCATCATTTTACTGCAGTAGAACTTTAAACAAACCTATATACGAATACGCTGCTATCAATAAGAATAATTAACTACTTTTGAATGAAGAAGATTAATTATCTACTTGAAAATTATCACTGCAGAAGAAAAATTTAATACGTAATGGAAGATGGAAGATCAATAAATTTTGTTGTTGGCAATCGCGTCACCTAGAAATTAAAACTTTAAACAAACCTATATATGAATACGCTACTATCAATAATAGAATAATTTACTACTTTCGAATAAAGAATATTCATTATCTACTTGAAAATTATCACTATAAGAAAAAGTTAACATAATATACGTCGTGGCTAAGTCCAAGCCGGACATCGCCAAAACAACAAAAAAATAATAATAATAATGAGTTAGTATACTTTTTATAACAGTTGAATAAAATTAAAAGATATTTTCAGATTTTTAGTTCGATTTGCTATTAAAGCGTGTTTTTTTTAGTTTTATTATACTATATTTTCACTTAAAGGACCCAGGATTGTAAGAAGGGGGGAACACGTTCACCGGCAGAGAGATCCATGCTTTTCTGGTGCAACATAAGCATTTCGGTTTTGGGCACGTATGTGTCCACAGTGTTTGGCTCGCGTGGTGATTTGTTTATGTGACTTAGTTTTATGAAGAAGTGGTCCAAAAATCAAAAGAAAAGTCGCTCTCTCGGGCAGTTAACATATGCTGATGTTTGCAGTCAGTTGTACGTGTACGTATCGGTCTTTCTAAGAAGTTTTCTGCACGGGTGTTGTTCAGGGGGATCTCCTGTGTTATACACTATCACCACTAAGTACTAAAGACGTGAACAACTATTGTTAGGAGTCGAGGCTCCTCGCGCAAGAGGGTCCGTTTAGGGTAGAAAAAATCTTGTCTAATTTAACCCCTACCAGAGCTCAAGTTAGTGTATTCATACATATTGTCACGCCGTCATCCCCGAAGGAGTAGGCAGAGGCATACTATACACCCACATTTCACCGTATGCATTTTGTCCCCACGTAACAGGTGGTGAGCACATTGCCGTGTTGAAATGGACAAGTGCAGGCTGTGGCGTCCTGCTGTTGAATTTTTTCAAGTCACCCAGGGCCCCAATTCTCAATCATACGACTTAAAAGCGTAGACGTAAATTTACTGGTAAAATGTCCTTTGTCTCATTTTTCGCCGTTTCAAAATATGAATCAAATGACATTTCACCAGCAAATTTCCGTCTACGCTTTCAAGTCGTATGGTCGAGAATTGGGCTCCAGGCGTTCAACCAAGCGACTGCCATTTTACTAGCAACCGGGTTAACGTGCCTTCCGAAGCACGGAAACGCTCGCAAATGTAAATTTTACAAAGGGGTGACCCATCCAAGGACCAGCTATAGCGAATGTTGCTTAACGCAGTGATTGTTTACAGAACACTGAGTCAGCAGGGCCACGAGCGCTTATGCTGACACCGCAATTCCAAGACACACCTTTTTCCATCTACTAAAATCCGTGGTATTGAGACCTCTTGTAATGTCCAGTTTCAGTCATTTAGTGCATAAGATCAAGATGGCGTCCAAAAAGCTCGGAGTGATTAATAAGGCGCGGCAGTACCTACTACTTTTACTGTGGTGCAAACACTGCTTCTTTATAAGTTGCTAGTGCGGCCACACATGGATCGCGAAGCCTTACGATCTGTCCCTCCTGACTACCCCGTTAGGGATACAGAGTGATGATAGTAATTATTTATTGGATATCTCAATCAAATCTGCCTTTTGCAGTCCACTACCAGAGCCTCTTCCACTTTTGTATTCTAGGCGATTATATTATTAATAATACTATTTTAATATATATTATTTTCTAAAACTTCTTGTTTGATGTGCGGTAGTGGTGGTTCTTGGCCATAAAAGTTGTGTTAACGTGCTATAGTGAAAGACAATTATATATATGCAGTGAAATGCTATTTTCTATCTAGCCGCGTAAAATCCACTGAAAACGTCGGTATAACAACCACCATTATACTGAGGTGAGACTGACCTTGACATAAGACTAGACTTGACTAAGACGTAGAGGACTGGGACATTTAAAATAACAAGAAAGAGGATTGAAGAAATATTAATTAAGGTTTTGGCTTAAAAGTCTTAGTAACCAGGCCATAAAATAATTACAAAAAAAAAGTTACCAAACAAAAGCGGACCCAGGCTCTAAATCCAGGTAGGGTTTGGAAGTAACTGGGAATACACTACACTAAGATGTAGAAGAAGATAGTAGAAAGGCGGACCCCAGTGGTCGCGAGACGCAACTGGGACAGACGCTCGGGTGATATAGGTATATAAAGTTGAAGAGTTTGTTTGTTTAGTTGAATCTCACGAACTACTGCTTCGAATTGATAAACTCTTTTTGTGTTGGATAGCCCATTTATCGAGGAAGGCTATAAGCTATATACAATCACGCTACTACCCAGGAGGGCAGAGCAGTGATCATAAATGTTAAGAAATCGGGCAATTTTTTCCATTTATTATTGGTTATTATTTTATGCAGTTAATCCTGTAGTTTATTACTAAATTAATAAAGTACGGTATTAAATGGGTGCGACCGATGTGGTTCGAAACATGTCACGGGCGAAGTCACGGGTGTGAGCTAGTACTTACAAATGTGAGCAAAACAAACAACTTAATTACAAACAAATTGCAAATAACCTGTAATGACCTACATTTAATCTTTTTGACTTATAATTATAGGTTTACACTTTATGTATTTCTTTATCATATTTTATTACTGCTTATTATATTCACGAATATATCCCCGAAGGGGTGGCAGAGACATACTAGACGCCCACATTTCACTGTAAGCATTTTTGTCACACGTAACAGGTGGTGAGCCTATTGCAGTGTTGAAATGTACAGACGTAGGTTGAGGCGACCTGCTGTCGAAATTTTTTAAGCCGCCCATAAGGCACTGAACTTGACCTAACTTGTTGTTTTTGTTCAAGTAAACAAACAAACTCTTCAGCTTTATATATTAACTTAATTATCTCCTCACGCTGTATCCCTGACAGGGTAGTCAGATCCTGCTGATTCATTAATCGTTTCATACATGCATGTCTGGGTATCCAAGTACTTTTGACCTTTCCGCTTTTGAGCAATCTGCTCACGTGGTCTTCGTATGTAAGTCTCGGTCTACCCTGACTCGTTCGTCCTTCTACTTGGACACAACAAAATACCTATTCTTCGTCAATAGTTCCTCACTCATTAGTTGGACGTGACCAAACCAGCTGAGCACACCCTTTTCCAGCTTATTGCCAATACTTTTATTCAAACCTGATATATTATGTACTATCACTTCGTTTAGTAGTTTTTTTAAAATACCTACTAATTAAACTCAGTTAAGGCTAGGCAGATTAAGAACACCAGTGACAAAAACTCGTGTGATGAATAATGTACTGTAAAAATCTCAACCTTATTGCAATTTTGTAAAATAATTGTAATTTTTACGAATATGGAAAAAGTAGACTTGAAAAGCCGATCCGGGCCTCGAAGAGAAAACTTATAAAAAAAAGAAATAAAGGAAATACATTTATTAGGCACTCAAAACTCACACACTTAACCATATAAAGTCTAATAGGCCACGGCTAAGCACGATGATGGGTATGACCACAGCGCTAATTTTCAGCCAAAGCTCACAAGGAGCCACTCACGGACGTATGCCATCATACATTTGTCAATCAATAAATTGAGAAAGGTATGATAAAAAATATAAAACTGGAGTGTGACTGCTTGCAACTCCAAATTAACAACTCTTCACCAAATGCAAATGAAAGCATACACCACTTATAAATAATAATAATAATAAAACCCTCGAGGACAGTCGTTATCTTTTATAGGATTAACGCAACCCTATGAGGGCATAGTAGATTTCTGATATCAGCAAAAAAATGTATCAGAAAGTTATTAAAAAGCTCACATCCGCAGGGCAGCTTGTGGCGAGCTGAATGTGTGTCGCTACACATCGGTCCCGATTCCTCAGAGTTTTGTTGCTCTTCTGCACCGGTTAGGATTTAATGGCCTAACGGAAGAGCAGTGAGAGTGCTACTCCCGGGAGTGCAGCAAATCTTAACTCTGGCTTGCCTTAATTGGCCGGTCAGAGGGAGGGAGCCAGAGCTATATGCTCGGGGGTGGAAGTGTCATTTTCAAGGGCATAACTACGTGGAAGCCCGCTCCGGGCCTGGCCCGCGAAGGAGAAACCGGCGCCGCACCGCTCGACACCCCAAGCCGCTCACACCGGTGTTGCCCTCTGTCGCCTTACAGGCTTATCATGCCTACGGTGATTGTATATGGGGCCCATCTAGTGAGTTGGCAAGTCACCGTCTGCCAGTATTTTGATAATAATATATTAAAATGGCAGACGCCGTCTTCATCCATAGTTCTAATCACTCAGTTCATTTAACCTCCAACTTAATAGCCCAATAGTAGTTAGTATATTGTACAATAGTTTAACTCCCATTAGAGATGGTCCATTACCGTTCTTCTACATAAGGCGGACGTGGATTGTCTGCAGTGGGAGTCCCATTCCCTGTTACATTAAAATTCTTAAAAGGCCTCTGCGTGTTGGACCTCTATGTCCCCATGTAAGCCTCCCAAAAGACCGGGTATCTTCGTAAGAAAAAAAAAAGAAGATACCCGTGAAGAAGAAACATATAATAATAATAATAAGACATATTAATAATATTTTATTTATCTATCACGCCTTATCCCCGAAGGGGTGGCAGAGGCATTTATGTTATATGCCCGCTTTTCACCATGTGTATTCCTGTCCCACGTAATAGGTGGTGAGTCCATTGCCGTGTTGAAATAGACCGACGCAGGTTGTTGCTACATGCTGTTGAAATTTTAAAGCCGCCCATAAGGCCTTCAACTTGGCTTTACGACTGCCATTTTATTGGCAACCGGGACCAACGGTTTAACATGCCTTCCGAAGCACGGAACTGGGGTGGGTCTAAAAGGCGGAAATAATTTAGTAAGATGTGTCCATTTAGATGTTAAATTTGGAAGAAATTTAGAACCCGTTGCCTTTTTAGTGATGTGGTAACAAAAAGGCTAAAAGGTCTTATATGCTAGACACTAATTAGCACGACCAATTAAAGTCCTGGTAGTCTCGGACTGATGGTAGTCTCGGACTGAATAATAATAATATATATCTATTAAAAAAACAATTCTCAGTCTGTGTGTCTGATGAATCTGATGATGACGTAATGGATAAACCGAAAAACTTAATAATTAAATTCACACCTGTTTAACCAGAATGGTAAATTTCTTTAAACGATGTCCATAGACCTTCCAAATTAGGTTTTTTATTTTCGATTACAACCTTAAATGAGTTTCTTGATTAGTACCTTTATTATACCCAAATAGATGATAATAACTATTATATGTTTCAATTTAATAGTAACGCTAAAAGATTTCGTACTGATTTATTTAGAAGAGGCGGGTTATGATCCGGTTTGGCAAATTACATAAAACTATGCAAAAATATATATCATGTTTGTGCTTCTACTGGTTTCTAATGTATTGCTAGATGGCGCTCGTCGCTCCGACCACGTCGTGTTATTTTGCCGTACCATTTTTTACAGAAAGCTATTTCTCGGATAGAAGCGTACCTAAGCCCTAAACGTAGAAATCGTAAAAACATTTATCTTGTTTTATGTGCGGGAGTGGTAGTTTCTTAGACATAAAAGTTGTGTTAACGTGCTATAGTGAAAGACAATTAAATATATGCAGTACAATGCTATTTTCTAATTTGCCACATGAAATACACTGAAAACCTCAGTATAACAACTACCATTATACTGGGGTGAGACTGACCTTGACGTAAGACTAGACTTGACTGAGACGTAGAGGACTGGGACATTTTAGATAATGAGAAAGGGGATTGAGGAATATGAATTATGATATAGCCAAAAGGTCTTAGTAACCAGGTCATAAAATAATTATAAAAGATATGCTAGAGATGGTTTTTAATCGTACTTGATTCAATTTCTATTATTTATTGTGTTTATTGTGCAACATGGGTACAATGATAGTGTTTATAGGAAAAATACATTTCATATTTTATGATCAGCCATGTTCCGTCGTTTTGACATACGAACTTTTCTGTTGAGTATGTCGCGGCGACACACGACTGCTCCCGCATGGCATTTCTCCAGGGGGCCGAGTCTACTATTGATAAGCCGTAGAATAGAACCAGAATCGCGGATTTTAGCTGTCAACATGTTAGTAGACTATCAAAAATGCAACTGACTAACGGCCACTAGTGCGGTACGTGTTAGTAGAATTCTATCGGCCGACCGACAGAAGTCTATTGGAGTAGCGACGACTTCGACACGATTGAAATGGTAGATTCAGCCTCGAGGGGGCCAATTCTACTATTTCAATCGTCGCCTAATAGAATACCACCGGTACAATTTTGACAGTATATCGTAGTCAACTATTACAATCATACTTAAATAGATAGGTCACGGATGGGTGACCACTTTGTGGCATTTACATGGCAGTCGTTAAGTCGTGTCGAAGGCCTAATGGGCGCCTTGAAAAATTTCAGCAGCAGGTAGCCACAACCTGCGTCTGTCTTTTTCAACATGGCAATGTACACCAATTTCGTGGGACAGGGATACACTTAGTGAAAAGTGGGCATACAATATGTATGCCTCTGCCATTCTTTCGGGGATAAGACGTGAGAGATAAATAAAAATAAATTTACTTTAAAAATTTCATAGAACTGTTTAACCCTTATTTAATTCCTTAAAGGTCGTATTTCCAAACATCTTTCTTGTGGACGCCTACAATATATGGGACCTATGTTACTCTTTATAACATCAGCTATCTACCAATGACAGTCCCGTTAAAATTGATCCAGCCGTTTTAGAGATTAAGCAGAACAAACAGAGATTTTATGTCAGTAGAGTGTGTAGGTATATTCTTTTTCATATGCATTTAGTGAATAGTAGCAAATTACAAACATACACTTAATCTAATATATTTTGATGTTACCATAAAGAATATATCAATCGGTTGCCAGTAAAATGGCAGTCGTTAAGCCTGGTCGAAGGCCTTATGGGCAGCTTGAAAAAATTTCAACAGCAAGTCGCCACTACCTGCACCTGTTCATTTCAAAACGGCAATGAGCTGTAACGTAGGACAAAAATGCATACGGTGAAAAGTGGGTGTATAGTATGCCTCTGCCGGCCTACGCCTTCGGGGATAAAGGCGTGACATTATGTATGTATAAATAGCTACAATATACGATTTTGACAAGATCCAGACGTTGGCGGGAGACAATTCTAGTGGAACTGTCGATAGCAGCGAAAGGTTATCGAGTGGTGACCGCGAAACCAGTGTAGATAGGCCTCCCACAAGGTGGACAAACGACCTTACTGTCAAATTGTCAAAACTAAATTAAAAACTCTTTGAACATCTCATATTCTGATCTCCTCTGTTTGAAAATATTCGAAAAAACAGAGGCAATTCGATCTTATCAGACACTCATTTATCCCCGAAGGGGTATAGTGAGCACCTTTGTCTTACGTAACATATGGTGAGTACATGCAAAAAGGCATGGGAGTACGTCGCTCTAAGTCAACACACATAAATACACAAATAGAAACAATAATAAGTAATAAAGAAACATAATAAATATAATGTAATAGACAATTAGACTGTTTAAAATAAAAACATTTTAATTATGTAAACGAAAACTAATGTTTTTGCTGGCGATTTAAAAAGGGTAGTCATGCGTTTTGTTGCCAGGTTCTTCCTCAGGCTCCACTTATTGCTTTGCGAATCTGGCAGTAAATGTAAATGTAGAGGCCGAGTCTGCTATTTCATTCGTGTCGGAATAGAATCGAAATCATCGCTCAATAGAAAGCCAATTGTACAATTTTGACAGTTTTCGTAGTCTACTATTACTATCGAACTCCAATAGACTTCTACCGGTCGGCCGATAGAATTCTACTAACACTTACCGCGCCAGTGGCCGCTAGTCATTTGCATTTTTGATAGTCTACTAACATTTTGACAGCTATTCTGGTTCCATTCTACGGCTTGTCAACAGTAGACTCGGCCCCCTGGTCACACATCCGAGGATCAGCCAAATCGCAGTGATTGTTTACAGAAGACTAAGGTCCGTATTCCAGAACGTTTAACAACGCTCAAGAAACACTTGAGAGTAGATTTTATATAGCAAAATCTAGTCTCAAGCGTCGATCGAGTTTTGAGAAACGTTCTGGAATACGGGCCTAAGTTAGCGGGGCCACAAGCGCATATTTTTCAGATCTTCTAAGCATTACATTTAGTGGTTTCGCAAACACAAGGTTTCGATTAAGACATGTTAATAATTACAATGACTCAGCACCTAAAACCACAAAATGCAGGCGATTTTACGTGCCATTGATTTTCCAGGCAGTTACAGTACCTACCTAACTACGAAATTGCATTGCAGGTCATAGGTTCAGGGCAATGAGTTTATAAATATGCAAAATGACAACTATGATAACTTTGTGTGGTTGAACTTGAACCCGCTAGTTGGAACAACTGATCCGAATATAAAATAGCCCATTAAATAAAAATACTATAGGTTAATACCCAGGTTAATACGAAGCGCTCGTGGCCCCGCGGACGTAGTGTTCTGTAAACGATCACTGCGTAAGCAACTTTCACTATGGCTGGTCCTCGGATGGGTGACCACTTTGTGGCATTTATATTGGCGAGCGTTTCCGTGAAGAAAGGCACGTTAAGCCGTTGGTCCCGGTTGCTAATAAAATGGTAGTCGTTAAGCCAAGCTGAAGGCCTTACGGGCGGCTTAAAAAATTTCAACAGCAGGTCGATACAGCCTGCGCCTGTCCAGTTCAACACGGCAATGGGCTCACCACCTGTTACGTGGGACGAAAGTGCATACGGTGAAACGAGGGCGTTTAATATGCCTCTGCCTACCCCTTCGGGGATAAAGGCGTGACAATATGTATGTATGTATGTAAATAAAAAAGACTATAGGTCCCAGGTAAATAAAAAAGAATATAGGACCCAGGAGAGCAGAGTAGTCTGTGGTACGGTCGCTCTGGTATCCCCCGTTCTGTATTCAAAGAAAGTAGTGAATATTAGGCTTGTCAATAGTAGACTCGGCCCCCTGCTGTCACCTTTGGGTTAAGTGCGTGCTATGGCGCGGCGGTTCGAAATTCGTCAGTGGCGAAGCCGCGGTGCACAGCTAGGTTAAAGAAAAAACTAATGAATAAATTCTTGAATTTTGACTAACTCAAGAATCCCGAGTCCTATCAAATATTTGTGTGATCCACATATGTTTGTGTCGAAGTCTGGATGTTTAAATACTAATATTATAATAAGGTAAAGTATGTGAGTTTGAGACGTTGTTGGGGACAATCTCTGGATCTACGAAACCGATTATGTGAATTCTTTCACTATTAGACAGGTTTATTTATCCTTGAGTGCTATTGGCTACTTTTTATCTCGGGAGCATGTGGAAATCAGCAACGGGAAATCTTCTTAAGCGAACGGAGCCGCATGCATTTAGTTAGTAAATATAGATATATGAATATGTTTATTAATGGTCTGGATCCTATAGTAGAAGATTAAGCTTTAATTGGGTTAGATCATTATCAACATCGATCGTCTGTCCCAGTTGCGTCTCGCGACGCCCGGGGTCCGCTTTCCTACATTTTCTCCTCCACTTCTCACGGTCGTCGGCATCCCCTGTAGTGAGACCATTGGCACGCATGTCATCCCTTACGACGTCAAGCCAGCACTGCTTGGGTCTTCCCCTCTTACCTCTTTATTTGGGTTAGATAGCGCTGTGTAAAAGGAAAATATCTCACAATTTATTTATGGAATCATTCGTTGAGTTTAACTATGACGCACAGTTTTATTATTCAAATTTAATTAAATAAACTGGTTGAATTAATTTGTTGTATTCATGTGGTTAAACTGTATAATACAATTATAATAATACTATATAATTAATATATGGATAAGATTAAAGATCGTACATTTTGCCGCATTTTTTTTCGTCAGTCCGAGACTACCAGGACTTTAATTGGTCGTGCTAATTAGTGTCTAGCACATAAGACCTTTTAGCCTTTTTGTTACCACCTCACTAAAACAACAGGCAACGGTTTCAAAATTTCTTCCAAATTTAACATGTAAAATAGACACATTTTATGTAAACTACCCCAGTTCCGTGCTTCCGAAGGCACATTAAGCCATTGGTCCCGGTTGCCAATAAAATGGCAGTCGTTAACTCAAGTTGAGGCCTTATAGTTGGCTTAAAAATTTCATCAGCAGGTTGCCACAGCCTGCGCCTGTCCATTTCAACACGGCAATGGGCTCACCACCAGTTACGTGGGACAAAAATGCATACGGTGAAATGTGGGCGTTTATTACGCCTCTGCCTACCCCTTCAGGGATAAAGGCGTGACAATATGCATGTATGTATGTATGGATGTTTTTTTTTATACCACTGAGGTGGCAGACAAGCTTATGGCCCACCTGATGGAAAGTGGTCACCGTAGCCTATGGACGTTGGCAACACCAGAGGTGCAGCACTCGCGCTGCCGACCCTTTATAAACCTTCTAAGACCCCTTTTGAAGAACCCCATACCGTAGACGTTTGGGAAAACCCATTATTTTGCGATTTCTTCTTTATTGCTTGCCGCCTTGCTGCAGTAGAAATGAAGAAGAAAACGCAAAACTTTTATGTAGAGAGCGCTGTGTGTTTGTTACACAGAAAAAGTTAAATTTCATAGCAAACCCTCTTTTGTGTAAATTTTTTATGCCCTGGTTACTAAGACCTTTTTACCAAATCTTAATTCATATTTCTTCAATCTTCTTTCTTATTACCTAAAATGTCCCCGTCCTCTACGTCTTAGTCAAGTCTAGTCTTACGTCAAGGTCAGTCTCACCCTAGTATAATGGTAGTTGTTACACTGTGGTTTTCAGTGGGGTTTACGCGACAAAATAGACGATAGCATTTCACTGCATATATTATTATATCATTGTCTTTCACTATAGCACGTTAACACAACTTTTATGTCCAAGAAACCACCACTCCCGCACATCTATACTAATATTATAAAGCTGAAGATTTTGTTTGTTTGTTTGGTTGAACGCGCCAATCTCAGGCACTACGGGTCGGATTTGAAAAACTATTTTTGTGTTAGGTAGCCCATTTACCGAGGAAGGCTATAGGCTATATATCATTACGCTACTACACTGGAAAGCAGAGCAGTAGTCATAAATGTCGACAAATCGGGCAAATTTTTATGCATCATTGTAGAATTTATAAGGGACGGGGTTAAATAGGTGCGACGGGAGGTCGAAATATTCCACGGGTGAAGCTGTGGGGGTCATCTAGTAATTAAAATAAATGCACTAGTTATAGAAAATAAAATACAGCAAGCGTCCGCACTTGTGGACTTTCCCGCGTAGACCCATAGCAAAACCGATAGTCTACTTCGTCTTGCGTTTTGTTCTTGCTCTAAGTTTCTTTTTTGTGGTAGAAACATGCTTTACAACATGTATTCTACCGGGCGACTCGATGAATTAAAGGAAGAATTGAAAAAAAGAAAAAAGAGCCACATTTCAAAGCGACACACAGCGACCCATTTTCCAATAAATAATTAAAAACGCGTAAATTAGAACGAAAAAGTTTCAAGATTGACAGTTGCTTTGTAAAAACTTTTGGCGCCCTCTACAATGAACTATTTTCACTGTTTTCTTTTCCATTAGCCAATCACAGCACATCACTGCACACTTTATCTCTTTCAATAGGTATCTTTGGGATTGGTTCAGGTCAGGTGGTATCCCGCTTCTTCGACGCTGCGTCTCAACGAACTTCTCTGTAAAACGAACGCCTACGTCCAGAATTGGACTGCAATAAACTCATTTGATTGAATGTATTATAAATTGTATATCATAGATTATCCGCGACAGTTAAGCCACTGTACATTTACAGTTTACATATCAATAATCATCTTCTAGATTACCTTATCTGTAATTTAGTGTATCGATATTTATTTCGAAATGTTCACAACATGCAATTTTACATCTTATTAGGTATATAAGAGCAACACGCTTAAACTGTAGGGTTTGTATGCGAGCAGTATAATGCAAGTAAGAATAAAATAGCTTATCAAGCGCCTGCATAAAATAATATCTTTACTTTTCATTTCCCTAAACTCAAATATTGCTATTAATTTTAAGTAGAAAAATTTCACAAATGGGATTTGAACCCGTATCCTTTCCCAAGCCAGAGGAACACAGAACCGGTTGCAAACAGCCCGCGCTGTCAACGTTTTAGGTGAGAGATCAACACGATACCTAGTTACCAAAAACTACCTCGTAAATAAAATGTACATACACTTAAACCAAAAAAGGACAAAAGGGTCAAAGGCTCAGCTTTTGACCCTTTTGTCCTCAAATTTAACTTTTATTTATTGTACTGATTGAGATACATACACAACTCGTGAAAATCACAGGGGATGGGGGTGGACCGGTCATAACTCCTTTGACCTTGACCCTTTTCAACCGCGTTGATGCGCGCACATCCATCGTTCATGGAAGCATGCATTACGTGACGAAAATTAGACCCAGGAGTTCTTTTAAGTGAATCCAAGAAGCGTAAACCTCTGACGAAGCTCGAAGTTTCAATGTACGATAGTACTCGCTGTGGAACGAATTGTCAAAAGTGGTAAAACAAACGTTGTTGGTTATGACCTTGGCTATCTACTCCTGGCAGGTTGCTGGTATTTTATGTAAATATTCCTTATCTTCCTTTTTTAATGTGTGTAAAGTTTATAGTAGCTGTAAGTTGTAAATATAATAAAACATTCCTAAATAGAACATCAAATATAAATTAACCACTCAAATTCTTTTTGGAAAACATGACTCAGTCAGGTTAGTAAGGGCCGTATTTTAGAACGTTGCTCAGTACTCAAGAAACGCTTGAGGCTAGTTTTTACCTTATAAATACTACTCTCAAGTGTTTCTTGAGTATTAAGTGACGTTCTAAAATACGGCCCTAAGAGTCCTTGGTTTACTTCACTATTCTGCTTCCCTACTCTTAGATATTAAGTTTAGATACTAAATACTGTTTTTGTACAGCGTAGTTTTTACGGCTTCACTTGAAATGGCGTCTTTTGCATTTTTTACCAACTTCAGTGTTTTTTCAGATCCACTTTAAAGATTTGGCTGAGACATAAAGACCACGTGAGCAGATTACTCGAAAACGGAAAAACCGAAAGTCCTCGGATACCAAGACGTGCTTGTATGAAGCGATTGATGAATCTGCAGGAAGCAAAAGAAGTATGCATGGATCGCGAAGACTGGCGATATGACCTCTCTGACTTGGTACCCCGTCAGGCATACAGCGTAAAGATAGTTATAAATTTACTTTAATGTTTTGTAACGATCAAAAGAAAATTCCCTCGATTCAAGAAAATTCATTTTGTAAAGTTTAAACCTGTGCGAAGCTAGGGCAGGGAGCTAGTTGATTTAAAAAAATAATAACTTTATTTTTTTTTGTTACAGGTATTCAAAGAACTGTGTTTTAAGTATAAAAAATATTTATATTAATAAAACATGAATGATTAACAAAATTATAACGCCAAGTATTAAACTACCAGAATCTACCTACAGTTTAATAGTTTTTTTATAAGTTGCTAGAGACGAGAGGAGAATATCAAGATGTATTCGTTTAGCCGTGAGTATCAGATTTTATTTTTGATATTATTCTTATTTTTTTTCAGTTTCAAATATAGGGTTTTATAATCCGTTATTTTCTGGATAATGTAGTCAGTAATATGACCGCTAAACCTAGCGCTAAATTATGGAGACATGTGGAAGGTATGTAATTAATACAATTTAGGTGTTACACAGTGGAAAGGAGGGGAGGTGGGCTAAACTCAGCACACACCCTCGACCATCTAAATATAAATTAAGTTAGCTTAGCGTTATCCTTTCAAATACTAAAATTTGCTATTAGTGTATTCTGACCATAAAACACCATTGCGAAAACTCTTTTATTATGGTATCAAAGACTCTGCACTGGACCTTGTTGCCTCCTACCTAAATGATCGAATGCAACATGTTGATGTTAATGGAATTCGCTCCTCTGGAGCATCCGTAGCTATGGGCGTACCGCAGGGATCAATTCTAAGTCCGTTTATATTTTTAATTTATACTAACGATCTGCCATTCTATATTCAGAACTTGTGCGATATTGTTCTATTGAGTTCGTTTGGGCCCTGGAGATCTTGATAGAACCCCATGCACAATAGTCAAGGGTTTCCTAAACTATTGTAACGTAGGTAGCCACAACAAATTGAACTCTTCAAGGAAAGGATTTCAGGACAGGTAATAGACAATCTTACTCTCCAGATTGTTTATACAGTATAAACAATCATACATTGCGTTATAAGTTTATTAAATCTATAAAAAAAATCGGAGAACAATTTAATTGTTTATGATGCTGTACTGTATTTTTTTTGTAATCTATTTATTTTTACGACCTTTGAGCCAAATCTTATTTATCTCATCTCATCTCATATTTCATCAATCTTATTATTGCGTTAATTTAGTCCTGTCCAGTCCTTTGTGGATCTCAAGTCCATTCCTATGTCCTGTGTCCTTGCCCCATTAACGTGCTAGAAGCGTTATTGAGGCTGTCAGTGGAATTTGCGCGGCAAGATGTAAAATAGCATTTCACAGCAATTTATCACTGTCTTTCACTATAACTTGTTTACATAACTTATATGTCTAAGAAACTACAATTTTTTACACATAAAACAAGGTTAATGCTCTAGTTTTGAAAAGTAATATACAGCAAGCGACTGCCATTCGAGAACTTCCCGCGCGAAATCCCGTTATACTGTATAGGTTCAGCCCAGATAACAGATTATTAAGCACGCCGCAATATAACAGGATCTTCAAAAGGGGTCTTGGAAGGTTTTTAAAGGGTCGGCAGCGCGAGTGCTGTACCTCTGGTGTTGCGAACGTCCATAGGCTACGGTGACCACTTTCTATCAGGTGGGCCGTATGCTTGTCTGCCACCTCAGTGGAATAAAAAAAAAGGATTAAAATCACGACAGGGTGTCAGACAAGCGAGGAACAAAAAGCAAAACCAGGAAAGAGACGCGTTTTAAAGTTTATTGACCCTTTAAGTGTAATATTCCACCACGTGCACTCTCATTATTTTTAATCATTCAATTTACGCACGAGACTCCGATACTGCATAATGATTTTGACATGCCATTCGAAACTTAAAAACCAGTTTCAATCGGAATAAAAAATAACCGATACTCATCGGATAATAACCAAAAACTGTAACTACAGTCTATAGTAAGTAACGGTTATTATGTTAGTGTTATAATAAAGTAAAAAAATAGCCTATGTGTTATTCTGATGTATACTATTATAAACTACTAACTAACTAATATTATAAATGCAAAAGTTTGTAGGTATGGTTGGATGTTTATTACTGTTTCACGTAAAAACTACTAAATAGATTTTAATGAAACTTTACAATAATTTAAAATTTCATAAAAATCTATTTAGTAGTTCAAACCATACAAACTTTCGCATTTATTAAGATATACCTATAGTATTACTATATTGTCACACCTTTATCCCCGAAGGGGTAGGCAGAGGCAACTATACGACCACATTTCACCGTATGCATTTTTGTCCTACATAACAGGTGATGAGCCCATTGGCGTGTTGAAATGGACGGACAGGCGCAGGTTGTAGGGACCTGCTGTTGAAATTTTTCAAGCCGCCCATAAGGCCTTCAACCAGGCTTAACGACTGCCATTTTACTGGCAACCAAGACCAACGGCTTAACGTGGCTTCCGAAGCACGGAAACACTCGCAAATGTAAATTCCACAAAGTGGTCACCCATCCAAGGACCACCCATAGCGAATGTTGCTTAACGTAGTGATCGTTTACAGAACACTGAGTCAACGGGGCCACGAGCACTTCGATGTAATAATATAATATCAGCTAGTAATAATATTTTATTAGATCAAAGTACATTCATTTGTTAGGAACATAATTTTTCTTAACCTGTTAGTAAGAAATATCACATTAAAATGAAATATTAGGAGCTCTTTAATAATTAAGTGATAAATAATAATAATACTTTATATATATTCTTATTAATAATCAATTACGCTTAGGTTGTGGAATGAGCTCCCTGCCTGGGTTTTCCCGAATGACTACAGTATGGGGTTCTTTAAAAGGGGTCTTAGAAAGTCTCTTTATAAAGGGTCGGCAGCGCGAGTGCTGCACCTCTGGTGTTGCAAACGTCCATAGGCTACGGTGACAACTTTCCTTCAGGTGGGCCATATGCTTGTCTGCCAAGTGGTATAAAAAATAAAAAATATAATTTCTGAGATGCAAAATTGTACACGCAGGTCCATTTCTTATCTAATATAATTAAGCTAATAGACCAAGTTTCAACAGTAGGTCGCCATAACCTGCGCCATGTCAACACGGCAATGGGCTCACAACCTATCACGTGAGACAAAAAATGCATTCTGTGAATGTGGGCATGTAGTATGCTGCCTACCTCTTTGGGGATAAAGGTATAAAAATATTTGTGTACCTATGTATAAATAAATAATAATTATAAATAAATATCGTTGGGACAAGTCACACAACGCCATCTGATTCCAAACTAAGCAGAGCTTGTACTATGGTAACCAGATAACTGGTAAACATACTTATATATATATCTAAATACATACATATTATAGATAAATAACACCCAGACACATACAAACCATCGTGCTCATCACACAAAGTTTTATCCTGGGTGGGAATCGAACCCACGAACTCTTGCGTAGCAGTCGGATGCACTACCACCGCGCCACAGAGGCAGTCAAATATATGTATACATGTACAGCGAAAACTAAGTATAAGGATTCCTTGTCATGCATAATTTAAAGAATCACAGAATTACACGTAAATTAGTATCTACTAAGTAATTATAAGGATGACGCAAGTGCATTATTACCTTTAATCACCGTTTCTGCAATAAATCCGGCTACGAGAGAACATATTCCATAATTACTTGATCCCTGCTGCAAAAGAATTTGTACAATTAAATTGCACTATTTTCAATCACCCAATAATGATTGATCTATGTCACAAAATAATTTGTAAGAGAATGGAGATTAACTTGTTTTGGGTTCTTCACCTGTAAATTAACAAACTGACCAGTGTTATTGATCTCTGCAACAAAGTATAATCACAGCCGAAAGACATACAGTCGGTCGACGAAGCTGTCTAGACAGAGCAATCGTGCGGGGGACAAGGGACGAGACGGGGGCGGGCTTGTCCCGAGCTGCGAACAAAAATTTGTTAGTAGCTCGGGACAGTCTTTCAGGGCTGACGCATTCACGACCGCTTGCTATAATTATTCTAATATTGTATCGATTTCTTTAATTCCTTATTTTAATTACCGAAAAATAAAAATGGTGCATACGAATTGTGCTGTAAGAGATTGCAAGTCATCATCGCGGAAAAATGAGGATCTGCGATTTCATCAATTGCCGCACACGGAAGAAAGGTAAGGTATATTCATGTCGTTTGAATAGTTCTTTTTATTAGAAAGCGTTTTCAAAATGGCTGCCGCGTCGTAAAACGTAGTTATAAAATCATCATGTATAATTGATGGGGTTATCAATATTCTGAATACATATTTCGTGTTCATTTTGCAATCCAATATGGCCGCCGCACCGTGTTCTTAAAATTTCATGTTGGGTATCGTATAAGGGGTTTTTTGGTATGCTGAGTATGAATTTCGAGTTTAATTTCCAATCCAATATGGCCGCCGCGCCGTGGTCATAAAATTTCATGTTGGGTATCGTATAATGGGTTTTTTGGTATGCTGAGTATGAATTTCGAGTTTAATTTGCAATCCAATATAGCCGCCGCGCCGTTGTCATAAAAATTCATGTTGGGTATCATATAAGAGGTTTTTTGGTATGCTGAGTATGAATTTCGAGTTTAATTTCCTAACCAATATGGCCGCCGCGCCGTGGTCATAAAATTTCATGTTGGGTATCGTATAAGGGAATTTTTGGTATGCTCAGTATGAATTTTGAGTTTATTTTGCAATCCAATATGGCCGCCGCGCCGTGTTCTTTAAATTTCATGTTGAGTATCGTATAAGGGGTTTTTTGGTATGCTGAGTATGAATTTCGAGTTTATTTTGCAATCCAGTAAGGCCACCGCGCCGTGGTCATAAAATTTCTTGTTGGGTATCCTTGTTTTTTGGTATGCTGAGTATGAATTTCGAGTTTATTTAGCAATCCAATAAGGCCACCGCGCCGTGGTCATAAAATTTCATGTTGGGTATCGTATAAGGGGTTTTTTGGTATGCTGAGTATGAATTTCGAGTTTAATTTGCAATCCAATATGGCTGCCGCGCCGTGGTCATAAAATTTCATGTTGGGTATCGTATAAGGTGTTTTTTGGTATGCTGAGTATGAATTTCGAGTTTATTTTGCAATCCAATATGGCCGCCGCGCCGTGGTCAAAAAATTTCATGTTGGGTATCGTATAAGGGGTTTTTTGGTATGCTGAGTATAAATTTTGAGTTTATTTTGCAATCCAATATGGCTGCCGCGCCGTGGTCATCAAATTTCATGTTGGGTATCGTATAAGGGGTTTTTTGGTATGCAAAGTACAAATTAGCCTGAAACAAAGTACTATTGTTTCAGGCTTTACGTGCTGTTTTATATAAAACAAATAATAATTAGTGATAGATAAAAAAATATTAAAAAGCTTTAATTAAATTCATTTTTTCAGATGCAGATTATGGGTAGAAGCTTGCAGCAGACCCGACTTAAATAAAAAAAATATCGGTCTCAGGAATATATACATCTGTAGTTTACATTTTGAAAAAAGAATGTACGGAAAAAGATTTCTAAAGAAATCAGCTGTACCAACCTTACTTTTGCCTGATAAAATAAGTATACATACGCAAACTGAACGCAAAATAAAAATATTGGGTGATATAACATTAGAACGCCGTGATAAATGCCGTACGTTGAAAGCTAAAAGATGACATAAAGATTATAATTTACCAGGCACTTCATCTACAGCTGCAAGATCTACGAGTACTACCTTGAAACAAACAGATCATAGCTCTCAGACACCAGCCAAATTGACTGACTGTTCACCTCGAAAAAGGAAACTTAGACGAAAATTGGCCATGTCCATCAAAAAGTTTAAACTGAGCACTGAAAAATCTAAAGACGTCACCAAAGAGCAATTTCTAATAGGCTGCGACAAGTTTTTGGATCCTAAGTTAAGCGCGATTATAAAAACCCAAATATATTTGAAAGCACATTGTAAAAACAATAGATACAGCAGGGATTTTAAATTATTCTGCTTAAACATGTATTATATGAGCCCGCTCGCTTATAGATTTTTATCAAAGACAATTTGTTTGCCATCTAAATCAACCTTAGCCAAAATGTATCTCCCAATGGAAACTAAACTTTCTAAACAAATGTGGGATGTTTTGACTGTTGTTGTTAAAAATATGTCATTTCCAAAAACAAAAGGTTAGATTAGCCGTCCAGGTTTTCAGCAAATCTGTAGTAGCAGCTTTAAAAAGTTACCAATCGGCAGGCATTCTTCAATGGTACAATAGAGTTCATTGAAATCATAAACAACCTTTTTGATTTACTAAATTCAAGTGACATTAATTCACCAAAACTGTATAACAAACCATATAGGGGCACTGTTGTCCAAGAAGAATTGTTAAAAAGTTCAGAAATTTTATTTAATAGTATTAGAATAATAAATAAAAATAATGGCCGCGATGTTACTAATAGAATCAAATTCATAAATTGCTTCATTACAACAATTAATTCGTTTCGACTTCTATGTATCGATTTAAAGTCTGAGGGATACGATTACATATTTACAAGAAGAATTAACAATGATTGCTTGGAAAATTTCTTTGGGCTCGTGAGGCAAGCTGCTGGAAATTGTCCAGAACCTACTTGCATACAATACACCATAGCATTCTGTAAATTTTTTTTATGTCATATACTTAATTTGTCAGATGCTACCAATTGTACCGAAGATTTCGACAGTATACTTACACAATTTGCAGAATTTACAAAAATCGCACATCTACATCGAATTTCACCCATCCAAGGACCGCCTATAGCGAATTTTGCTTAACGCAGTGATCGTTTACAGAACACTGATTCAGCGGGGCCACGAGCGCTTATTGTGAGTCAATAAATAAGTTATAAATAATATCAGCCTTGAATACTTGTGACAACCCTACAAGCATCACTGTCTAGACGTTGTCGGCATTTTCGTCGACTTCAAAGGCGTAACGCTACTGGTAGGTTTACTCTTTATACTGTGGTATAATGCTTTAATTTATAGGTCAGTTTACGTTGGATTTTGAATTTGATGTTGTTTCTTGGAAGTAATGGCTAATAATATTTGACCCCGCCAGCAATGAGAAGGTTATTGAATTCTGGGTCATATTATTTTGGTTAGTTATATTGTAGTAATCTGCAATGAAGAGAGTTTTAGATGTCAATGATCTTATAATCATAAACTAGCTGATGCCCGCAGCTTCGCCCGCGTGGTGAAGTTTTCCTTTTCGAGATTTCGTACGGAACCCTAAACTTTTTAAATATATAGCCATAGCCTACATTCCTCATGAAGAATGCAGATTTCTAATAAAGGGTAGGCTGCCCTTAGAACTGGCAACTAGAATCGCTCTCATTTTGATTTGATTTTGAACACAACATTGATTTTCTTTGTTTTGTATAAACTCATTACTATGTAATTGGTCAAATATCATGTAAATAAAAGTAATTACTGGCGGTTGGAAAAGAGTGGCCATGAGTTTTATTGCCAGGTTCTTCCTCTGGCTCTACCTATTGCTTTGCGAATCTGGCAGTAAATGTAAATGTAGAAGCAATAATCTTGACGTTCATAAGTGTTACTTTGTGACCTACATGAATAAAGATATTTCATTGTCATAATGGTGAAAGAATTTTTAGAATATGCCCAGTAGTTTCTGAGCCTATTCATTACAAACAAACATACAAATCTTTGCTTTTTATAATATTAGTATTGATATAGTGATCTGCAATGAAGAGACTTTTAGGCGTCAATGGCCTTTTTATCATAAATTTAAAAGCAATACTGTTACTTTGATAGTTGTCTTAAGATTGCGTTATGGCAGAGTTCAATTACCCGTTCGCGTCAATAAGTCCAAAACAAGCATGTTTTCTGTAAATATAGAGTCTAGCAAACCCCCGCGATTTCGCCCGTGACATACTTCGAATCCCCAAAACATCAACTTAATCCCGATGTTTATTACTTTTAAAAAATGTATGAAAATTTGCCCGATTTGCTGACATTTATTATTACTGCTTCGCTCTACTGAGTAGAAGCGTGATAATATATAGCCTATAGCCTTTCCTCGATAAATGGGCTATCTAACACAAATATATTTTTTCAATTCGAGCCAAAAGTGCCTGAGATTTGCGCGTTCTACCAAACCAAAAAACAAACTCTTTAGCAATATTAGTAAGTATAAAAATATTGCCCGATTTGTCGACATTTATGATTAATGCTTCTCTCTCCAGGGTAGAAGCGTGATGATATTTTATAGCCTATAGTCGTCCCCGAAAAATGGACTTTCCAATACAAAAATATTTTTCAAGATCGACCAGAGATTAACGTGTTCAACTAAACAAACAAATCCAACTTCAGCTTTGTATATTAAAAGTAAAAAGTAGATATGGATATACGTACAAATTAAAATAGAAAATCTTTCAGCTTAGGTATAGTAAAACTCTAGTGGGGGAGTTGCTCAACTAACTAACTTACGAACTAACATGAAAACTGACCAATTTAATCACCTATTTTGTCTTGAAAAAAAATCCATACTTATATTATAAAGCTGAAGAATTTGTTTGTTTGTTTGGTTGAACGCGCTAATCTCAGGAACTACTGGTCGGATTTGAAACAATATTTATGTTTTAAATAACCCATTTATCGAGGAATGCTATAGGCTAAATATCATAACGCTAGTTCCCTGGAGAGCGGAGCAGTAGTCATAAATGTCGACAAATCGGGGAAATTTTAATGCATTATTGTAGAATTTATTATCGACGGGAGTTCGAAGTATGTCACGGGCGAAGCTAGGGGGTCACCTAGTTTATGACATAGTCAGAACGTCTGTTCATAATTATCGTAGGTTAGGGTCTCTTATCACGCATTATCTCCGAAGGGGTGGCAGAGGCATATTATATGCCCTATTTTCACCATGTGTATTCCTGTTCCACGTAATGGGTAGTGGTGAGGTGCCATGTTAAATAATGTTTTGAGTCTCTAAACTTATACTTTATGAACATAATAAAAATTATAGCTTAATTAGTAATTAAATAGAAATATAAAAAAAATATTAGTTAAAAATATCATTCTATTACAAGGCCATATCACGGACTAATACTCACGGTACCCAGCTTGTTTTATTACCTTAACTGGCTTAACATGCGTTCCATACATACATACATATTGTCATGTCTTTATCACCGAAGGGGTAGGCGGAGGCATATTAAACGCCCACATTTCACCGTATGCATTTTTGTCCCACGTAACAGGTGGGTGAGTCCATTGCCGTGTTGAAATGGACAGGCGCAGGCTGTGGCGACCTGCTGTTGAACATCCGTTATATAGCAGAAATTTATAGTACAACGATAGTAAACTGGAGGAAGGGGTGAGGAAGTCACTATACACCCTATGGTTCGTCTATCCTAACGCAAAAAGGTCATGTTAAATCTCTACTAATAGTAACGGAGGAATGACGAACCGAGCTTCTCAAGTAAAGGGATATATGTAAGGGATTTTTACATCAGTGAGAAAATGATAGAAGGTTATAACCGTTTATTGTTAATTACTCAAATCACAAGTTTAATGTAAAACTAAGCTGATATGAATAATAAAGATACGAAGACACACGTTGTTAGGTCAACCGATCGAGTACGGAGCTGGTTGTGTACTAAAATTATACATACATACATACATATTGTTACTTTTATCCCCGAAGGGGTAGGCAGAGGCAAATTAAACGCCCACATTTCACCGTATTTTTGCCCCACGTAACAGGTGGGTGAGCCCATTTCCGTGTTGAAATGGACAGGCGCAGGCTTTGGCGACCTGCTGTTGAAATTTTTTAAGCCGCCCATATAGCCTTCAACTTGGCATAACGACTGCCATTTTATTGGCAACCGGGACCTACGGCTTAACGTGCCTTCCGAAGCACGGAACTTGGGTGGGTCGGGTCTAAAGGGCCGAATAAATTTAATAAAATGTGTCTAAATTTTGATGTTAAATTTGAAAGAAATTTTGAACCCGTTGCCTTTTTAGTGAGGTGGTAACAAAAAGGCTAAAAGGTCTTATGTGCTAGACACTAATTAGCACGACCAATTAAAGTCCTGGTAGACTCGGACTTTTATAAAATTATACAAGTAAAAATTATATAAATAAATTAAATGAATTGCACGAGTCGGCGAAAAGTGCTGACTCGGCAATGTACGGGTTCAAAGACCGTACAAGATATTATATATACTTTTTGTGTTTACGCGCCGTCATTACTTCTGCGAGGGGAGCAGAATCGGTGTGTGGGACTCCCAGCCTTTGAGGGCTGTCCATACCCACTAACCCCGGCGGTTTTCCGCTTTCTTTCCAACCGGGTTGCAGGATAGACCTGAGGTCTATTCACCGCAGCCCGGCTAATGGAATGCCCCAATATCAGACACTCTGCGAGGGGCCAGCTGTGCTGCCCCTCACAATGCCCGCTTCGCACGTAAAGGGATATAAACGGAGTGATACGCGACTTTACTCTCCAGATTGACAGTCAACAATCGGTTATACTTGATAATTCATTAATATCATTTAACAGGCAGTTTTCAAATGTATTACGCAAAAAAATTCGCATTGTTCACTTGTAAGATGTGTTATAAAACAAAAACCATATAGAGGAATAGGGTTATCGATCACTAGTAATGAATTAGAAATGAAAAATAACGAAGGTGTTCTTAGAAATTCAGACAAAATGTAAACAAACTTTATGTAACCTTCAAATGACGTCATCGTTGGCATTACGGCCAGTAACGCCTTTGCTAAGGAACAGAAATAAAGCACGAACTCCAGCCATTTGAGAGTGCAGAAGTTATAAGTTTAACTTTCGCGGCTTTCGCTTTTATAGGTTGTATTACTACTGAAAGGCCATTTTTACACGTGGTTCAATAAGTCCCGAGACTAAGTACTAAAACAAGGTTTTTTTATACAATTATTTTTTATTCATCAACGTAGTTACCTCCAAGAGCGATACAGTCCCTTCAACGCTTTTCTAACTTTTCTATCCCATGCGTGTAGAACGATTTGTCTTTGGCTTCGAAATAAGCCTCCGTTGCTGTGATAACTTCACTATTTGAGTCAAATTTCTTACCCTGGAGCATTTTTTTGAGATCTGCAAACAGCCAGTAATCGCTGGGGGCCATTAGTTTGTCTGGCGAAAAAGGGGTATGAGGAAGCAATTCAAAGCCCAATTCATTAATTTTGGCCATCGTTCTCACAGACTTGTGACAAGGCGCGGTGTCCTGGTGAAACACCACTTTCTTTTTGTTCATTTGAGGCCGTTTATCCGCAATTTTGTACTTCAATCGCTCCAATAAGCTCATGTAATAGTCACTTTTGTAGTCGAGCATCCCAAAATATAGACGCCATAACTTTACCGGCCGATTTCTGAGTCTTTGGCCGCTTCGGGCGGCTTTCACCAGCCGCTCTCCACTCCGCTGGCTGCTGATTGGATTCCGGAGTAAAATAGTGTATCCATGTTTCATCCATTGTCACATACCGAAAATCCTTTTTATTACGATTCATCAGCGCCAAACATCGCTCTGAATCATTGATACGTTGTTCTTTTTGATCAGTTGTAAGCAAACGCGGCACCCACTTGGAAAAAAGCTTTTTTATGGCCATATGTTTATGTAAAATAGTGAAAACTCTACCAGCTGAAATCTTCACTATCTCGGCTATCTCGCGCAGTTTTATCTTTCGATCTTCCATTACGATTTTGAGGACTTGGATAATAATTTGGTGAGTCACTGCATCATTTGGACGACCTGAGCGTTCCCCATCATTTGTATCTATACGACCGCGTTTGAAGTCGGCATACCACCGACAAATGGTTGCTTAAGAGGGAGCTGATCCCGCATAACATTTTATAAGCCATTGCTGTGCTTCAACGGTATTTTTCCCATTAAAAAACAATGTTTTATCAACATGCGAAACTCGTTTTTTTCCATTGTATCGAAACTACAAGCGTAGCGTCACTTAAATGTCTGCAAAATCAATATTTTAATGTTCCATTTTTAAAAATTTGACACATATCTTTTATTGAAGGCCAGTACTTAAGACAGTACAGTACAAAAGAATTTTTAATATATACGCCATTTCCAAGTTAGTCTCGGGACTTATTGAACGATCTAGTAACTGCGCTTACCTACATTGTGTTTATTAGCCACTCCAGATTTTCTGATGACATGATTTTCCTAAATTAATGTTGATTTAATTAAATAAAATCCAGATATCTATAAAAATATTTTTTATTTATACATTTTAATAGCTGACTCGGTGGACTTTGTGCCGCTTTAAAATATATAAATTTTGTGTTAAAATAAACTAACATCGAAGTAATACAAATCATAATAATGAGAGACAAATGCCTTTAAATATGTTATTTTTAATTTAACTGCTTTAAATTTAAGCAGTTTGCATTAAAAATTAAATTAAAAACAATTTTGAAAAGCAATTAGTATGCTAACTGTATCCTAAATTAAATTTAAAGTGGAAAATTTTTCAGTCTCGAGGTTGACTCGAAGCAGCGTCTGCTGGTTTAAGGCTTGGAATTACTGCCGAGGTCACGCTTTTGTCAGTTTTTATCGCTGCACTCCCTTCGCTATTTCTTTACCATGGCACAGTATATATATTAGAGCAGTAAGTACATACAATAGTGTATATGTATGAGAGTAATAAACTAAAATTATGTACCTACACTCCACAGAAGACACACACAAGTCGACACTTGTTTCGCATACAAACGACGCATCCACAAGACTGCAAGCAAAAAAATCTTGAGAATGCCTTGTGTGTAGGCGAAACACGTGTCGACTTGTCGACTAAATGTCACCTTGTAAAGCGGAGTATTGCACAATTTCGCCAACCTGGAGGGTAAGGTTTCCCTTTACATATCCTCCATCCATTTCCTTGAGGAGTTCGGTTCATCATTCTTCCGTTACAATTAGTAGATTATCCTTGACCGTTGTGCGATAGGATTGACGAATCGAGGTTGTATGGTGGGATCCTCCTCTCCTCCTTTTTTATGTCCTACGATGGATTTCCTACGTGTAACGCCAATTTCAATTAGTTATCTCTAACCAGCTGAGCCAGCGCGCAGTTCAATGTATGTTCAAGTATTTATTCTCTAACTGTAGACGGATTTCAAAATAAATTATTGAGTGATACTAAATATGGTTCTATTTAAATTTTATTAATAGATTCTAAAACTGCGACTTCTGTCAGTGCAGTCGGTATGCAAAATATCGAATTGTATGCAAAAAAAATATGATGTAGTGACTCTACTATGTAGTGGCCCTAATATGCAGTGGCCCAAATATGCAGTGGCCCTAATATGTAGTGGAAATGATTGTGTGATTTTATGTAACCACGGTAAAAGTGAAACATGCAACACAGACCCAAAAATTTTGAGACGATGTAATAAAAGTTTCACTTTAAAAAAAGACAAAAAGAGTTATGAATGAAACTGAATTAAAAATGTGGTATATACAAACAAGATTTATAAAAGGAAGGAGATGCACGAATCAGATACATAGCCGAAAACATTTGGCGAAAAGTTAAAAGGTCCATTGTATATTTGTAAACTTGGAAAAGGCCTATAACAGAGTGATGAGAAATGAAGTGATTAATACTGGCCAAGTATGGAGTAAACAGCCACTTGCTACGAGCACTAAAATATCTCTATGAGGACTCCAGTGCTTGTGTCAGGATCAACGGAGCTTGTACAGACTTTTTTGTAGCTTCACCGTTGCTGTTTAATACATTTGTGCATGGACAGTTGCATGAAAGAACTGGAAGAGAGTGCGTATGGTTTAAAAATGGATCAACTGACCGTCAAGTACGCTGATGATCAGGTAATACCAGCATCATCGGCGGAGGAGTTGCAGTTGATTAAAATTATGCATGATATGCCAAAAAGCAAAGGAATAAAAGTGAATGTAAACAAGTCGAAAGAAAGTAATATTTTTTAAAGAACGTCAAAAATAACAAATTGCTCAATTCTTGTGAAAGAGAAAGAGTGGAACAAGTGAAAGAATTTGTATATTTGGGTTCAAAATTTACGAGAGATGTAAAGTGTTACTATGACATTGAATAAGGAGTTTCTGCAGGAATTAAAGTAAATGGAGCCATGTACACCTTTGTGAGCAGTCAGAACGTTTCTAAGAAAGCAGACTGGCGGTACATAGAGGAATGCTTGTCCCTGCACTTTTGTATGGCAGTGAACGTTGGGTGTAGCAGAAGATGCATAAATGTAAAATTAATGCAGTGGAAACGAGAAGTCTGCGAAGTATAGCGGGGGTGAAGTTGCTGGTTAAAGAAAGGAACAGCGCGATAAGAAAACATTGTGGTATGACAGAAGATGTAGTGACTATAATATAAAAAGGGATGCTTAGATGGTTCTGACACGTAGAGAGGATAGATGAAAATAGACTGACCGAGGAAGTTTATGTGGCAAGAGTGAATCAGTAAACTGGTAGGGTACGTATGTCAAAGAGATGATTATAATAGTAGGGACATTTTATTTCGTTATATTATCATATCAAAGCCCTAAAAATGAAATCCAACATAATAAAAGAGATGTTTCCGTTCGATTGTTCTACTGCCAATAATTTATACTGTAGCGTGCCAGCGCAAAATAAATCGTCGGTCTGTCTTGGCGGGGGCTGAAGAAGAGTTTTAGTGCTTACGCGACTTAGACTACCTGCCCTTTAAAAGTATTAAATATTAAACACATTTCACCATGTTCATTTTTGTCCCACACACGAGCCCATCGCCGTATTGTAATGACAGACGCAGGTTGTGGTTACCTGCTGTTGAAATTTTTCAAGCTGCTGCATTAGGCCTTCAACTTGACTTAACGACTGCTATGTTACTGGCATCCGGGACCAACGGCTTAGCATGCCTTTCGAAGCACAGAAATACTCGTACATGGAAATACCACGGCCACGTGCGCTTCGGAATCTGTTCGAAATATACCTAATTTGATTTTGAAATATTTTTGAAAACAAATATTTCAAGATCAAAATTAGCCAAACCGCTCGAGTCATTATTCGAGTTTTAGCGAGACAAACTAACAGCAATTGTTATTTTATATCTATACTAATATTATAAAGCAGAAGAGTTTGTTTGTGTGTTTGTTTCAACGCGCTAATTTCAGGAATCAGAAAAAATACTTTTTGTGTTAGATAGTCCATTTATCGAGGATGGCTAATAGGTTATATAACATCCCGCTACTACCCAGGAGAGCGGAGCAGTGATAATAAATATCGACAAATCGGTAAAAAAATTCATACATTTTTATAAAGGTAATAAGCGAAAAAATGGATGTGAAAATGAAAATGAATGAAAAATGAAAATGAAAAATCTTTATTCATGTACGTCACAAAGTAACACTTATGAACGTCAAGATTTTTGCTTCTAGATTTACATTTACTGCCAGATTCGCAAAGCAATATGTAGAGCCAGAGGAAGAACATGGCAATAAAACTCATGGCCACTCTTTTCTGTTAGTAATTACATTAGTTTTATTTACATGATATTTGAACAAATTATATAGTAATGAGTCTATACAAAAGAAACAAACTCAAATCAAAATGAGTGCGTTTTAAGTTGCAATTTCTAAGGGCAGCCATATGACGAAGAATCTGGCAGGAAACTCAATGACTGCTACTTTAAAATGTAGGTATGGCTTACAATATTAAACGCGAGCGACGCCACGGTTGTCAGCTAGTATATAGATATAGATGTAACTATAGATTAATATAATGTTTACGTTAGCAAACCGTTACGCTGAGTGAATTTTCATTTCCGTATAATTCCACAGAACCTTTGAGAATATTCTAAAGCAGATTCATTCTAAGGTATGTTTACACTAACCATATGTTATTATCACAAGTTAGTACTGCACATGTAAGTAAACTTATCTATACTAATATATAAAACTTAATAGTTTGTTTGTTTATATGCGCCAATCTTTGTTTTTTTTTATGTTGTCGACAATGTAGGTCCTTACATGATGTGTAAGAATGTTGTAAGTTGTTTTGGGACATAGACAATACGGTGGTATTGTCTATGCCTATATGTAATCTAGCGGATGCCTCATGGTCTCATCCGCGTATCTCATCTCATACCCGTTTACGTGGGAATGTGGGAATAAAACCTAGCTTAAGTTAGTCCTTATAACATCAATTATCTACCAGTAAAAATCTCGTTAAAATCGATCTAGCCGTTTCAGAGATTAGCCACGTATTGACAGACAAGAAAATATTTAAAAAATATTTTTGTTAATGTAATATCGTATATAGATACATACTTTCGTAAGCATTTTGGTGAAAAGGTAAATTTTTTATTTTGACACTTCAATATGGCGTCGCCCACCTGATGGTAAGCAAAGAAAACGGCTCGTGACTAATTTCAAACAGGCACAGTTTTAGACAGTTATAGATAAAATATAGGTACAAGTACTCAGTGTGAACGCGATCTTATGCCGTAATTATATTCGGAAAACCCATGTACTTTATTCAAGGTACAATTACTAAGAATACCGTTCACACTGAAACTTTCCATGGCGACTATTTATAAGACACGCATTCAACTTAAGAATGTGATGCCTTTGAACTTAAAATGAGTTCATACCAATGATGAATGTAGGTATGTGAGAGAACTTTTCGTCCAAAATACCGCAATATCTTTAAGCTAATTGTCAGACAGTGATAAGGCACATGTTAATGAACTAGGTAGATGACAGCGGCAAAAAGAGAGGAGAGGAGTTGCGGGTGTGGGAGTGAGCAGGAAGCACGCTCCAGTCCCGCCCCCGACTAGTTTACGCCATGACTGGGCGGAAGGTCGGGGGACCTCGCAGACATTGGCCTTCTGGCGGCTGGCACCCCTCGTGTTCCAGTTGCCTTCTAGTGCCGGCTCGATCGGTCTCGACCCCTCTGTTCTCATAGGGACGTTCGGAGACGGCTCGAAGAGGGTATATGCTAATCTCTTTCTGTAGATTGTGCGGGGCAGCACATCTAGCCCCACCCGCGGATAACCTCATATTGGAGCATTCCCTTAGCCTGGCCGCGGTGAATAGCCCTCAGGCCTATCCTGCGACCCGGTTGGGAAGAAGGCGGAATACCGCGGGTTTAGAGCCCCAAGGGCCGGGAGTCCCACACACCTTTCCTGTTGCCCCTGCAACAGGAATGAAAAACACCACATAAAAAAAATGTTAATGAACTAGACAGTTCCTACTGAAATGTAGGTACCTATCTTAGATTATATAAACACTATAAACACCCAGATTACTAAAGCGCGCGACGAAAATGCTGCCAAACAATAGGCACTACTTCGTGTAAGTCAGTCAATCCGCCAGCTAGTGACCGTATTGCGTCATCGCCAGTGCACATCTTCCGAGCTGCGAGACAATATTTCCAAAATGCCTTCTTGTGCTGTGCAAATTTGTAAAAACTATGATACAAAAAAAGATATTAATAGTGACATCACATTCTACAAGTAAGTATTTAATTTCACTATATATTTCTATAATAAACATTTTAAAACAATTATTATGTCGGTGACGCTCCACCCGCATGAAATTTGGTCATAACACAAAAAGTGCTTCCCATGAGAATAAGATGTTTTTTTCGGAATTAGAAGTACTATGTATGTTAATCCAGTCAATGTTTTAGCTATATGCCGTTTTTTTATTTAAATCGGTTAACGCGTGCTTGAGTAACAAACATCTTCACAAACTTTAATGTATGTATAATATCAGTAGAAATAAAAGACGCCTACAGCTCCGCACGTGTGAAATCCAGTTGTTTTCTGGAATAATGTTGATCAGTTTATTATATCACTGCGAGAACATTATTTTCATAGCGATGATAATGTGGATTTTTTTACACAGTACCATCTAGCCCATAGTTAGCTAATATAAGCTAATGGTAACTACTATAGACATACTTAAATCTTTCTAAATATATACATAGAAAATACCCAAACATCGAAGAAAACATTTGTAAATCACACAACTATTTGTTCCGACCAGGGAATCGAACCCGGGACCTCAGCGCGGTAGTCGCATTCACTACCTCTGCACCACCGAGGCAGTCAATAACAAATTTTATTATATCTATAGATTTCCAGTCAATCCAAAAATGTTAAATCGTTGGACAGAAATAATAAGAAAATCAAGAAATGAAAGTTGGTGAAAACCCAAAACAAGAACATGTATTTGTTCAGTTCACTTTCATCTCGAAGATACTTACAAAACGAAGGGTGGTCGTAAGAGAATAAGATCAGGTGCCGTTCCTACAAAGGTATTATTATTATATTGCGAGTTGAAAAACTCTCCCTGTACATATTACTATAAACTATACAAACTTCAAACGAACCATTTAATTCAATACCATTGAAATAAACAATTTTTAAAATGTCATCTATCTCTCATATATTAATAAAATAAATAAAATAAAAGTTATTATCATATATTATTACAAGCTAATTCTCCCAATATTTGGGGTACAAGTTTTTACACGCTTTCTTTTGCACTACGCACACAAACGCAACGGAGTACGTAATATACTCGCGCCGCGCGCGGCTTACCCACACGTGGCTAAAAAAGTGGCAGCAACTTTGACGGCACGCGTTGTACTGGACGCGGTATCTGGGTGTTTATATAATCTAAGGTTTAGCTATATGCCGTTTTTTTTATTTAAATCGGTTAACGCGTGCTTGAGTAACAAACATCTTCACAAACTTGAATGTATGTATAATTCAGTAGAAATAAAAAACGCCTACGGCTCCGCTCGTGTGAAATCCAGTGGTTTTCTGGAATAATGTTGATCAGTTTATTAGACCGAGACTTAGGGCCGTATTTTAAAACGTTACTCAATACTCAAGAAACGCTTGAGGCTAGTTTTTACCTTAAAATACTACTCTCAAGTGTTTCTTGAGTATTGAGTAACGTTCTAAAATACGGCCCTTACATATCAAGAACGGAAGAGTCAAAAGTACTCGGATACCCAGACGTGCATGTATGAAGCGATTAATGAATCTACAGGAAGCGAAAGAAGTATGCATGGATCGCGATGCCTGGCGATTTGTCCTCTCTGACTACCCCATCAGGGATACAGCGTGAAGATAGGTAAGTTTAACTCATAAAACTATATAACGCATGTGCGTGTGGTCACTCAAAAGTTCGCCACACTACAAATATACAATGCGAATTTTTCCACTAAGCTTGAGTGTCGAATTTAAATATGAGAATTAGCTAATAATATTGAAAGGAATCCCGAGTCGAGCCCCATTTTAAGTAAATTAAATCTGTATCATTGTACCTATTTTTATAAATAGCAGTAATTAATTCTATTGATACCTATCAAACCCGTAGAATTAAAAAAAATATACACGCGTTGTACCTATTACACCAACCATGTGATAGTGTTGCTAACGAGGAATGAATTTTGGTAAATAATGATATACGTACATAAACGATATTTTTTAAATAATAGACTTGTCCCTAGGACGTCTACATTTACTAATACCTTAGAAGTTAGTTACCTACTTAAAATATGATATGGCTTTATAAATAAAAATTGTAGACTTTATTAAATTAACTCCGTAAATTAAAATGTTATAAATTTAAATCAAGTAAGTGCCCGAAGTCAGTGTTCGCTTTTGAACTATTTTTCAGGAATCAATTATGTAGTTATGGTTTTTATTATCATCGGGCTCGAGATACCTTTTAGTATTTCTCGCTATTTCTAATAGTTTTGGATTCGACAACCTTGCGAGTTGAAAAACTCCCCCTGTATATATTACCTTTTCTTCTTTTCGTATCGCTAACAAACCTAAATTGTTTCGGCCCAAAACTTAGCTACAAGAACAGCATTTTCAGTAGCATTCATTAGGTCCTCCTGTGTGCAGTTGGAAGGGCATGCAGAACAAGACATCAGATGTTTCATTGTCTGGGGGACAGCCCCACATATGCACTCCAGATTCAAGCCATCCGAGAAGCCCCACCTAAACAGGTTCTCCTTACTCCGGCCGATCTGTGTTCGGAGTCTATTTAAAGACTTCCAGATCGACCATGGTAAATCATGTCCAGGCGGTAGGCTTTCAGATAATGGGACAAACGGGCTGGGAAGAGCGGAACCCTCTCGCCACAGTCTACATCTCTCCCTTGACCGGTTATCGTCACAGAGAGGAGGCACACATTTCACAAAGTTGTTTCGACTTTTCAGTCTTTGTGGAACAGGATCATGGTAAAAAAGAGGGTGCCGTGTGTCCTCTAGCATTCTGGATCTCTCGGAAGAGTCAGTCACCGCTCTGCGAACCCCCGGAGGCGAGATACCAGCTAGCGGGTACAACATTTTTATAGGGGTTGGCTTGAGGCATCCAGTAATGATCCGGTACATATTACTATAAACTATACAAACTTCAAACGAACCATTTAATTCAATACCATTAAAATAAACAATTTTTAAACTGTCACCTATCTCATATATTATTATAAGCTAAATCTCCCAATATTTGGTGTAAATGTGTTTACACGCTTTCTTTTGCACTACGCACACAAACGCAACGGAGTACGTAATATACTCGCGCCGCGCGCGGCTTACTCACACATGGCTAAAAAAGTGGCAGCAACTTTGACGGCACGCGTTGTACTGGACGCGGTATCTGGGTGTTTATATAATCTAAGGTACCTATATATCTTTTGACCGACAACTGTTCCTTAAGATAGTGGCTTGTAGCCTGGTTTAAGAGCTAATGAGAGTTTTATTACTATTAAGATTGTCTCATTAAACCTTATTACATTTATTATATTAAAAAAGAGTGGCCATGATTTTTATTGCCAGGTTCTTACTCACCTATTGCTATGCGAATCTGGAAGTAAATGTAAATGTAGAAGCAATAATCTTGACGGTCATAAGTATTACTTTGTGACCTACGTGAATAAAGATATTTTCATTTTCATATTAATTATGTATGTAATATCTGGTAAAAAAATACAAAATTAATTAATTATACAAAGGGTCATTTGCAAGACAACCTGCTAGGACTAGATATCTAACATCTTAAAAAAAGTACAATTTTAAAAATATTGTATTTTTTTTGTTTACAAGTTTAACTTTAGTTTAATGTACTGCGCAATTTGTGAAAATCAAATGGATGGGGGTGAGGTGGTGACAGCTCCTTTGACCTTGACCTTTTTAAACCACATTGATGTGCGCGCGAGCACCGTTCATCGAGGCTTGCAGTACGTGAAGAAAAGAGAGACTAAAAGTTCTTTTAAGCGAATCCAAAAGCGAAAACCTATGCCACAGCTCGACATTTTTTTTTTCTCTACGTCACTCCATTAAGTCAACCCCTGAATAGATAATTTCTACAAAATACCTTAATCCAGTATAGTATCTAGGATGTTTTATTGTAAATATTAAAATTAATATAAAATATTGTACCCCGGCCCACGAAAGATCAAACCACCGAGCTGGCTCAGCTCGACAGTTCAATGATAGTACTCGATTCGTAACGAATAGCCAAAAGTGGTAGAACAAACATGGTTGGTTATGACCTTGGCTATCTACTCCTAGAAGGTTGCTGGTGTTTTACAAATGAGCCTGTATAATCAAACCATCTTTTACCACGAGTTTTAATATTTTTGTTGGATTTAACTGTTGCCTTGTTTCTTTATTATTTTACATAAATATTTTTGTTCTTTTTATTTATTTATCTATCACGCCTTATCCCCGAAGGGCTGGCAGAGGCATATAATATGGTCACTCACCGTGTGTATTACTGTCCCACGTAATAGGTTGGTGAGCCCTTACAAATAAATAAATAATAATAATAAATAAATATCGTTGGAACAACTCACACAACGCCATCTGATTCCAAGCAGAGCTTGTACTATGGTAACCAGATAACTGATAAACATACTTATATAGGTATATATATCTCTAAATACATACATAACATATTATAGATAAATAACACCCAGACACAGAATAAACCATCGTGCTCATCACACAAAGTTTTATCCTGGGTGGGAATCGAACCCACGACCTCTTGCGTAGCACTCGGATACAATCCCACCGCACCACAGAGGCAGTCAAATAAATTACTTACATTCGTTAACAGCAAGCCAAAAATCACTAAGGCTTGTCCAGCCTGCCACATTCCACCATTATTGTCATCTGTTAAACCACTAAATACTTAATAAACAAGTAGGTAGGATTTTTTTTACCACAGTGATACTCATACAATCTATACTAATATTATAAAGCTGAAGAGTTTGTGTGTTTGGTTGAACGCGCTAGTCCCAGGAACTACTGGTTGTATTTGAATAAATATTTTTGTGTTAGATAGCCCATTTGTCGAGGAAGGCTTGGCTTTTCTTATAGGTTTTTTTTATAGGTTTGATCTTTCGTGGGCCGGGGTACGATATTTTATATTAATTTTAATATTTACTATAAAACATCCTAGATACTATACTAGATTAAGGTATTTTGTAGAAATTGTATATTTAGTGGTTGACTTAATGGAGTGACGTAGCCTAAAAGGGCTAAAACTCCTAAAATAAAGAAAAAAAAATGTCGACCTGTGGCATAGGTTTTCGCTTTTGGATTCGCTTAAAAGAACTTTTAGTATCTCTTTTTCTTCACGTACTGCAAGCCTCGATGAACGGTGCTCGCGCGCACATCAATGCGGTTTAAAAAGGTCAAGGTCAAAGGAGCTGTCACCACCTCACCCCCATCCATGTGATTTTCACAAATTGCGCAGTACATTAAACTAAAGTTACACTTTTGTTATATCATCACGCTACTACCCTGTTCAGCGGAGCAGTAGTCATAAATGTAGAGAAATCGGGCAAATTTTAATGCATAATTGTAAAATTTATAAGCGACGGGATTAAATAGGTGCGACGGGAGTTCGAATTATGCCACGGGCGATGCTCTGGGGTCATCTAGTTACTAATAACATGAAAACAAAAACAAAACAATCAATCACAAAAAGCCTTCAAAGAGCGATCAATAACACTGTCAACGCCTTCAATTTTTTATATGTACCCACATATACGAACAGAAATACGAGTACATAGAAATGATCTCAACCACAATTACTTAAGTAGAGTCACTTAGGGCCGTATTCCAAAACGTTAATCAATACTCAAGAAACACTTGGAGTAGTATTTATTTATAAGGCATAAACTAGCCTCAAGCGTTGATAGAGTATTGAGAAACCTTCTGGAATACGGACCTTAGGGTCGTATTACAGAACGTTTCTCAATACTCAAGATGCGCTTAAGGCTAATTTTTGCCTTAAAATCTACTCTCAAGTGTTTCTTGAGCATTGAGAATCGTTCTGTAATACGGCCCTTACTGTTCGAGGGCCGAGTCTACTATTGACAAGCCGTAGAATAAATAAATACCGTTGGGACAACTCACACAACGCCATCCGATTCCAAACTAAGCAGAGCTTGTACTATGGTAACTGATAACTGATAAACATACTTATATATTTCTATATACATACATATTATATATAATATGTGGCGCGGTGGGAGTGCATCCGACTGCTACGCAAGAGGTCGTAGGTTCGATTCCCACCCAGGATAAAACTTTGTGTGATGAGCATGATGGTTTATTCTGTGTCTGGGTGTTATTTATCTATAATATGTATGTATTTAGAAATATATAAGTATGTTTATCAGTTACCTGGTTACCATAGCATAGAACAGGCTCTGCTTAGTGTGGAATCAGATGGCGTTGTGTGAGTTGTCCCAACAATATTATATTATTATTATTATATTATAAATAGAACCAGATTCATTGTTTTTAGCTGTCAAAATGTTAGTAGACAAAAATGCAACTGACTGCTACGGTGTTAGTAGAATTCTATCCGCCGCCCGATGGAAGTCTATTGGAGTGAGATTGTAATAGTAGACTATGAAAAACTGTCAAAATTGTACCGGTGGCTTTGTGTTGAGCGACGATTTCGATTCTATTTCGACACGATTGAAATAGCTTGGAGCCCAGAATATATAACTTCTTCTCTTTCCACCTCATTGTTGTGGAAAAAAAAAAACAATTCGTGCGCACGTTCTTTGTTTTTATCAGGCACAACGCCGCAGATCAAAATAAAAACATGATTCATTAACTGTACATAACAACCTAACTGCTTCGTGGAAAGCAATTAATTTCTGGCAATACTTTTGCTACTCGGGGATGTTTAAAACCAAAACGAAGTACTCGCAACCCCGAATGCTGTGCTAAGGTTAGTCTTGATACCAGCGGTCTAACCTTGTAGGGTATCCATTTACGAGTGTTTTTATACATCTGAAAGCATGTTAAACCGCTGGTCCCAGTTGCCAGTGTATGCTTGGAGCGGCCCTCCCAGGGATCAGCTTCAATGAAGAAATGTGTGTAACGTCATAACTCATAGAGTTCTTAACCGGTTTTCATAATTTTTGAACTAATTTGAATCAACAAGGTACAACAGATGGTACTGGACCAGATCATGATCGAGCCCGAATTTTGAATTTCGCAAAAATAAAAAAACAATTACCAAAAACATAATTTAAAGAAAAAAAGTTAAAAAGTAGGTACTCGGATACCCCAGATGTGCATGTACGAAGCGATTAATGAATGTAGATTCATTAATCGCTTCAAAATCGAGGAAGCGACAAAAGTACGCCTAGATCGCGAAGTCTGGCGATCTGTCCTCTTTGACTACCCCATTAGGGATACAGCGTAATGATAGATAATTAGTTTTTTTATAATTTAGTTCCTCACAGAAGTTGGCCATTATTAAGCGTGATGGGTGTACTTTGCTTAAAGAACAAACAGACTTTTAAATTGTTTCGACAAAACGACTAGAATCCTACATCGCGCTATCGTTTGGTTGCGGTCGAACTACAAAAGGTTGAGCTGAACATGATAACTCTTTTGCTGCCATGCAGTTTTGATAATGTCTTGTGTGTCGGCGAAACATGTGTCGACGTCATACATTTAAAAAGCGGAATATTACAAAATAAAAAATGAAAACAAAATAATTATAGTTTACAATGGATTTCCGCCGATGGGTGTAAGGGGCCCCACCAAGATCTTCGGGGCCCAAGTCAACCTCCCGTGCCAGTGCGTGCACCTGCTGATTAACGGACGAGGCTCTGGCGCTGGCTTTCCCCTCTGGGGTTGGGAGGTCTGAGGGCGTCGCTCCCATAAAAGCCACCCGCCGAAACAAATAATGAAAAGAAGTAAAAGGAATGCTGCTAGGGATAGGGCGCCGCCGCAAAACGGCGCGTAGGAGCCCCGAGGGAGTGCTTCGGAGCATTCCGTTGTCACAGGGAATCGTTTTGGGCGGCGACCTAAACGGTCATGTGGGTGAGAGGTGTGAGGAGTTTGAACGTGTTCATGGTGGTTTTGGATACGGCACCCGCAACACTGAAGGAGAAACTATCCTCAGAACGTGTGCGGCTGCCGATCTGGCCATTGTGAACACGTATTTCAAAAAGAAATCCGAACATCTCATCACCTACAAGAGCGGGAGGCGTACAACTCAGATCGATTTCCTACTCACTAGGCGACACAGCATCGGCAAGGTGGCCAACTGCAAGGTCATACCCGGTGAGAGTCTTACTGCACAACACCGTCTCCTTGTCATGGATCTCTGCGTGAAGCCTAAAGGCAAACGCATCGAGCGGTGCCAGCGCCGCATCAGATGGTGGCTGCTTGATGAAACTAGGTCCCAGGAGTTCGTCTCAGCTGTCGGTGACAAGTGCACCGACACTGAAGGCGAACCAGTTCAAGATTACTGGGACAAAGTTCAGGCGGCCATCCTTGGAGCGGCGAAGGTGGTGCTCGGTGAGTCTAAGGGTGGACGCAAATGTGACAAGGAAACTTGGTGGTGGAACGACGCAGTCCTGAGGGAGACCAGGGAGAAGAAAGCCCTCTTTAAAAAGTGGCAAGCGACCGGATCTTCCGAAGACCGCGACGCGTACAGGGCTGCCAAGCGCGCCACAAAGAGAGCTGTAGCCAGAGCCAGACGAGACCACTTACAACCTTTGTATGATAAGCTGGAATCGTCTGAGGGGCAGAAGCTCATCTATAAGCTGGCGCGCTCCAGGGTCAAAGCGGCACAGGATATATCCAAGTGTCGCTGTGTAAAAGACCCTGAGGGCAACCTGTTAAGCGAAGACCTCGCGGTAAAGGAGAGATGGCGCTCGTACTTCCACGAGCTGCTTAATAAGCAGCATAAAGAGGTGCAGCCTCCGGACCTCCCTCCGAATCAAGGACTAGTGCCACCGGTAACGCCTGGAGAAGTCCTGACTGCGCTTCGCCGCATGAAGAATCGGAAAGCTGTCGGACCCGATGGAGTCCCCATCGAAGCCTGGAAGGCGATGGGTCCTCGCGGTGTGGGCATCTTAGTAAACCTTTTTAACCGCATACTCCTCAGCGGGCAGATCCCAAACCAATGGAGACTAAGTATTATTACTCCAGTCTTCAAAGGTAAGGGGTCAGTGCAGGAGTGCGGGAGCTACCGCGGTATTAAGGTGATGTCCCACACCATGAAGATCTTCGAGAGGATTATAGACTCTCGGATCCGGCAGGAGTGTACTCTCTCGGAGTGTCAATATGGGTTTCGCCCTGGTCATGGGACCACGGACCCTGTTTTTGCCCTGAGGGTTGTCGCAGAGAAATACAGGTCGAAGAACACGCCTCTGCACTGTTTGTTTCTAGATATGCAGAAGGCCTTCGACTGTGTTCCTCGTGCGATGATCTGGTGGGCACTGCGGTCCAAAGGGGTTCCAGAGGTCTATATTGACACTATCCGGGACATGTACTGTGACTCCGACTCAATGGTTCGGACTGCTGTTGGCGACACGAAACCCTTCCCCATCACCGTCGGGGTACACCAGGGTTCTGTCCTTAGTCCGCTTCTGTTCAGTGTAATATTAGACGAATTGTCGGACAGCATCAGAAACCCGCATGAGCAGCCTCCATGGTTGCTCATGTATGCTGACGATATTGCGCTGGCAGACGCGGACAGGGGCAGATTGGTGCGACGTGTAAAGGCGTGGAAGGAGACGCTTGAGAACGGCGGTCTGAAACTAAATGTGGCGAAGACCGAGTACTTGGCACTAAACTCGACAGATCCCACATCCGTCCGCATAGGCGGTGATTTGGTCGAGCGCACGGACCAGGTTAAATACTTGGGATCTGTTTTTCACACGTCCAGTGACATCGATTGCGATGTCAAGTCACGCATTGCTGCCGCGTGGGCCAAATGGCGGGAGATGACCGGTGTCATTTGTGACCCTAAAATGCCGATCCGGTTGAAGGGACAGGTCTACAAAACCATTATTAGACCTGTCCTTTTACATGGCAGTGAGACGTGGCCGATATTGGAGCGACACAAGCAGGAGCTGCGTGTCACGGAAATGAAGATGCTGCGGTGGATGTGTGGAGTCACGCGGATGGACCGCGTGAGGAACTCTCGCATCCGCGGCAGCCTTCACGTCCGTGACATTGCAGACAAGTTGCAAGAGTGTCGCCTTCGTTGGTATGGTCACGTCTTGCGGCAACCGCCGGGCTACGTAGGTAACAAATGTCTGGCCATGTCAGCCCCGCCGGGTCCCGGTAAGAGGGGAAGACCCAAGAAGTGCTGGCTTGACGTCGTAAGGGATGACATGCGTGCCAATGGTCTCACCACAGGGGATGCCGACGACCGTGCGAAGTGGAGGAGAAAATGTAGGAAAGCGGACCCCGGGCGTCGCGAGACGCAACTGGGACAGACGCTCGGATGATGATGAATGGATTTCCGCCATGTGACGTCTGATTCGATTGGTTATTTCAATAACATCATGTCTACGGGATTTCCCATTATTTCAAACTAGATTAACCCCACAGCTTCGCCCGTGACATACTTCTTCTACCCGTCGCACCTATTTAATCCCGTCGCTTATAAATTATACATACACGGAAAAAAAGGAATTGTCAAATTAAAGCAAATTGCTTTAATTCAACGCAAATCGTGTTTTCCATACGAGGAAGACTATATTTACTTAAACATACAATATGATATTGATAAGAATATTGTATTCACTCAATAAAACCATATTGCTAGTTCAAAAAAAAATGTTTTGTTGTTGTAACAATAATAGTTTGCTTGTGCCATGCATCCTTATTGATTTGAAGTGATACTTTAGTTTATTTAGATAAACAAATCTAAAATTTTATTTAAACACACTATATTCTGTTGTTTTAACAATATGTATATTGTCTTTAAAATAATATACATTAGATTGTTTGGGCAATATAGATTTTTGTACACCAACAAAATATTGTTTCAACTTGATACCAGTGGTTCACTTATTGGAACAATATCGATATTGTTTTTCTAACAACACGAATTACATTAGCTTGAAAATTATGCTTTAGTTAGTTTGACTGTAAACATATTATTCGTATAACAGTAGATGTTTACTTGCTTCAATAATATACATACAATACCTGATTATTGTTTCAAGACTTAAGATTTACTTGGTTCTACAAAACAGATTTTTGTTATCATACGCATGGTTTACTAGTTTCAAGAATATTTATTCTCTTTAGGAGAATACATTTAGCTTGTTTTAAAATTCTGATTTATTTGAACCAAAAACAGATATTTCCGTTCAAACCATTGGTTTTACTTGTTTCAGTAATTTTTATTGTCTGTATAAGAATACGACATTTTGTTTGAACAATATAGTTCAATTAGACCTACAATAATAATATATTTCGTTTTGAAACTTAGATTGTGTTAATCTAACAATATGTTTACTTCAATTAAAACTTCGGTTGTTGCATTTAAAAATATATATTTATTCCTTTAAAAATTACATTATTACTTCAAAACAGTATTATTGTCCTGTTAATGAAACATAGCTTGAAATAACAAAATTGAATTGACAGTAATTAAAGAATAATTTATTTGAACCGACAATATATTAGGCTTAGCAAAAAAAAATGCTAATTGCGCCATAAATGCCAACATAGAGCTTGCTGTGGGCATATTTTCGTTCGTCCCTAAAGGAAAGGCGCACACAAGAGGCGGGAAACCCTTTCAAATAGATTTGTCATTGTAGCCAAACCGGGTAATTATTGTAATAGTTTTATATAATAGCGGAGGTCAATGATTATAATTAAAAAAAAAAGAAAAATATTTAATGTTTAATAATAATTAATATTAAATATTTAATATTAATTATTAAACATTAAATATTTTTATTTTATTCTTTTTCATAATATTAATATTAGATACTAAATCAATTGTCAAACAATTATAATTCTTTAAAATAAAATGTCTACTTCATAATGTGAAGAATTAAATAATGATCATACACCCCTACCTTTATTGAGATCTTTTGATCATCATTATTGAGAGTTATAGCTTAGCTATAACGACAAAAAACTGTTTGAACTGAAATTTGAATTTCCAGCCATTCGTAAGCGCTTCCCGTAAGATAACTAAGACTGATAAAGCTGTAGGTTTAAATAAATTCTTAATTTCTGACAATTCAATACTTAATAATATGTCTAGCTATATTTCATTTACTGGATTATATATATATATATATATATATATATATATATATATATATATATATATATATATATATATCTCTTAAAAATAACCATTCTTAAGACGAGTGGACCAACCCTTGGCATTATTGGGAAATAGATTCACCTGATAATGGAATAATGAGACTCAAATAGTCAAAAACAATGCTTGCAAGAATTTGGCGCCATGAGTCAGACCATCGGTCTTTAGCAAAAACATTACTACAAAACTTACTACTTTAACAACAACATGGGCAACTGCAGCTTTGTTTGTATCAGAAAATTCGGTACTAATACCTACTAGGTAATACAAGTAAATGTACTTTTAGGTTTTTGTTCCCCTAAAGGATGCTGTAAGATAATATTTTAAGAAATGAGCAGTATGATACATAGACACATGAATAGAGATATTATGAAGAACTTCAACATGGAATACATATTATTTGAATTAAAAAAAAAATACCACATTCAGTACAATTAAGTTCCATCTTTTCAATTTTATATTTAACTATAGTTATAGATTTAGGTAAGATTCGTCACAATCAACAGTATATGGAATCGCTTTATCGTGCTGTGTTGTGATTCCATAAACTGAATGTTGAATTAACTATTACAAGTATTCATAAGACACTGGGTATCTACGTGTGATACAATTTGAACAAAGCGTCAAAAGTTTTGCCTGTAGATGTGAAAGAATATCTAAGTTTATCCACAACTATGAAAGTGCTTAATTTATTTATATATTGTCTAATGTTGCACCCTGTACGAGAACATAATGTTAAACTGTTTGTTATTTAGCGAGTGCCTTTTTTTGCTGTGAGGTAATAGCGTCTTCCATTTCGCTCGGCTTCTGTGAACAAATAATAATGGAAATATGAGAGAAACTTAGAGTTTTATTAAGAGTATGTGTCTTTAATAACTTGATAATGTGTTACCTTGACAGGTATCAGCAAGCCTTCAATGGCTTCAGCTGTTGAAAGCTTCTATTTATTTCCAATACATCCTGTCCTTTTGGCGGGATTAATTGCCCCAAGTGTGCCCTTAGTATGGGCCACTTGCAGTCTGAAAAAAAATTAAAGGATAGAAAATATGTTGACTGATACCAAAATCTTACAATATAAATAAGGTTCTGTCCCGGTTACCACTACAATTTTCACCACCATCAACCAGTAACAATAGGAGATTAATCTTTTCAGCACTAGCCACATATAAGTGGATAAAGTAAAGGACAACCATCATAATTTTTTATGATTCTCTGGTAGACAGAAATAATCAAGAGAAACTTACCAATGCACTCCTTAAGTAATTTAGTACTGGCCATTTTGCTAGAAACTCTCAGGTTGTCTTGCGCGCAAAGTATTCTTTCATTATTAGTGTTCATCCATTTCTGCATTACAACATCCCATGGTTCATGATTATTTTTAAACAATATCTTCATTAATACCTGGAATTTACATAATTATTATATATATTTATATTATATATCTATATATGAATAAATAATAAGCTACATTTAAAAATTCTTACTTAGTTGATTGATTTTTACTTTATAAAGTTATTGTCTGTGCGCGTGAGTAATCAAACGGCATTTGCCATTTAGAATGCAACTCCAGAAATGGCTTTCTGACCAACTTACTCTTCTGCATCAAGATGTCGATCGCCGACGCCGGTGTCCATATTTATATTTTAGATTAGCCCAGCCTACATGAGAATAAAAGAAGAACCTATTGAAAATAAAGTTACCTAGCTAACATATATCTAGATCTAGTTTAATAAAACCTATAACTCACCAATATAATGCTTGCAAACACACAAAAAAAACTCTTTTTATTCCATCCGCACCGCGCACCGGACCACACGTGCACTGCTAATAGGCTAGTCGTCGTGTGTCAGTGTTGCCGGCAGTCAAACAGTTAAAGTCCAAAATCGAATCACAAATCACAAGAAATTTCCCGTTTAATAAAAGTACTTTTTCTTTATATTTATTAATATGAAGAGGTAAGAATAGTGCTTGAATTGAAGTCATTATCTTTCGTAAGTGCCTGTTTGGAGCTCATGTAAAAAACATTTTTTTAATCTATATACCTATAGGTAAATTAAATATTTCTATTATTTCCGTTTATGGGTGATATTCACAATGATTGTGATTAAAGCCCAAAAAAAAAGCATCCTGCTGTATGTTTTCCCAACAGGGTTTTAATTCAAAACTAAACTAAAAAAACTAACTATCTTCACGCTGTATCCCTGACGGGGTAGTCAGAGAGGACAGATCGCCAGGCTTCACGATCTATGCATACTTCTTTCGCTTCTTGCAGATTCATCAATCGCTTCATACATGCACGTCTGGGTACCGGAGTACTTTTGACTTTTCAATCTGCTCACGTGGTCTTCATATGTAAGTCTCGGCCTACCTTGACCCCTTCTACCCTCTACTTTCTTCGCAAAAAAATATATTCTTCGTCAATCGTTCCTCACACATTCGTTGGTCGTGTTCAAATCAACGGAGCAAGCCCTTGTCTAGCTTAACGCTGACTTATCTTTAATTATAACAAAGATAAATATATAAAAATATTGTGGGAATATAAACACATTATACATAGAAAACAATCTCCAATCACCGTAAACCCAAATACTTTTCAAGTTACAATACCAACTATTTACCTACTTTTTGTCGATTAATACTTTTGTTTTGTACAAATAACTTAGTTTGATTTCATTTTCTACATTAGCCGACTCACCTTGCCATTTTACGAGCTTAATTATTTTACGCTTAGGAAAGGATTTCAATGAATATTAACTAACTAACTAACTATCTTCACGCTGTATCCCTGACGGGGTAGTCAGAGAGGACAGATCGCCAGGCTTCGCGATCCATGCATATATCAATGAATATTGTGGCATCTAATCGTGTATAAAAATGAAGATAAAGGGATCACGACGTTATTTCCATACTTTGGTGCCATACGCACTTGAACGTTTGGAAAAAGGGTTCTAAATGTCATTCAAGGTTATGAGCTAATATCCACCTGCTTTACATTAAAATCTATCTTTTTTTGCTTGCTTTGACCTCCCCAACTCATCTTGAGCGCGGAGACGTGCATCGACATTTTTGTATCGTTGTTGCTGTTCTTGAGCCGATGTTGTTGAAACAAAGCCTTTATTAATAATAGTGTAGTGTTAAATCCGCTAAAGTTTATCGGACTACTTGCAGAAGCACCAAAGAAGCATGATAAATAGTGATGTATTGCCTCAAAATAACGCTAATGCGCTTATATTCTATGCATAGACGCGGCCTCGTTACTGTTTAATTATAGGTATAGGTATAAAAATTTAATTGATACTTAAAAAAGTTCCCAGAATTATGGGAAAATACCCGAAAATGCAAACACTGAAGGGTCTCGGGATATTTCTGTGAATTATTATCTATGGACGCGTCGGTGAAATCAACAATATTATTTATTGAATCAACAAAAATCATGTTTTCTTGTGAATCAACTATCTCTCTTTTCGTTGAAAATAAAATGTTGCTGATTGAATATTCGAAATTTTAACGGAAGAACTTACAGTATTGTCGGGAATTATATTAATAGATACTTAGGTACCTGCGCTAACCGTACTTTATAATGTCTCAACTTGTCGAGTCAGGCAAAAAATCCTACCAATATTATAAACGCGAAAGTTTGTAAGAATGGATGTTTGTTACTCTTTCACGCAAAAACTACAGGATGGATTTTAATGAAACTTTACAATAATATACATCAGCTTATACATCAGAATAACACATAGGCTACTTTTTATCCCGGGAACAAGTTCCAGTGGGAAACGGAAACGGGAAAAGTTTTTCCTTTTTTTTCGCGCAGCACTTTTTAATATAAAACGGATAGTTTAGATCCTGGATTAGCTACTTATATGATACCTACTCCTGGATCCTTTCCTCCTTTACTGTTTACTTTATACATTTTATCCCAGATAATCCTGGAATATTGGATCCACGCGGGTGAAACCGCGGGGCACAGCTATTTATATAACAATAATATATATAATAGGAATGTGTGAAAAAACCTATTACAAAGTATAAACATTTTGGCCGAAATATTGAAATTGTTATACTAAGAAATAATCGATCTTCCATCAAAACCACTTGTTATTCCTAATAACCATTTAACAGATTCTCGCATTGAAAATATTTAATCTTCATCTAATAATTTGTCGCGCTGTTTATATAATATTCTTGTTTTAAAACAAGTAAATGTAAAAATCTATTACAAAACATAATCATTTTGGCTGAACCATTGAAATTGTTATACTAAGAAATAATCGATCTTATATCAAAACCACTTGTTATTCCTAATAACCATTTAACAGATTCTCGCATTGAAAATGTTTAATCTTCATCTAATAATTTTTCGCGCTATTTATATAATATTCTTGTTTTGAAACAAGTATATGTAAAAACCTACTACAAAATATTTAATATTTTGGCTGAATAATTGATATTGTTGTTCTAAGAAATAATCGATCTTCTATCAAAACCACTTGTTATTCCTAATAACCATTTTACAGATTCTCGCATTGAAAATGTTGAATCTTCATCAAATAATTTGTCGCAATTATTTATAATATTCTTGTTTTAAAACAAGTATATGTAAAAACTTATTTGAAAATTTGAAAAATTGTGACCGAACAATTGATATTGTTGTTCTAAGAAATAATCGATCTTCAATCAAAACCACTTGTTATTCCTAATAACAATTAAACATATTCTCGCATTGAAAATGTTTAATCTTCGCCTGAGAAGTTGACAGATTTCTTTGAAAAAGTCCATGTTTTAATATGAGTAATTGTGAAATATTGATCGAATCATTTGTAGTGTTTCAGAAGAACAACGACATTGTTACTTTGACAATTAATTTATCTTAATGTTACAAAGTTCACTATATTCTCGATAGGACAATGTAAATCGTCAATTTAACAATATAATAGCGTCCGGATAACAAATCTAGCATTATTAATACTAGATTAATCGTTATCTTATATTAAAAGTTTCAAAATGTTTACCTGACAATATTTACTTGATTTGAGACAGCAAATCAACAATAGTTTTTTGTATTTTGAAGGAAATGGAAATTCTCAAAGTAACTATATATTTGTAAATTAAGTAAATATTGTCTTGAAATTGCTAACAATATTTTTTTTGTTGATGGGACAATTCCTTTTTTACCGTGTAAATGCATAAAAAAATTACCGATTTCTCGACATTTATGATTACTGCTCCGCTCTCTTGAGATGTAGCGTAATGATATATAGCCTATAGCCTTCCTCGATTAATGGGCAATCCAACACAAAAAGAATTTCTCACATCCAACCAGTAGTTCCTGTGATTAGTGCGTTCAACCAAACTAACGAACTCATCAGCTTCGTGGTTCAATAAGTCCCCAGACTAAATACTAAAACAAGGTTTTTTTTTATAAAATTAATTTTTATTCATCAACGTAGTCTCCTCCAAGAGCGATACAGTCCCTCCAACGCTTTTCTAACTTTTCTATCCCATGCGTGTAGAACTATTTGTCTTTGGCTTCAAAATTAGCCTCCGTTGCTGTGATAACTTCGCTATTTGAGTCAAATTTCTTACCCTTGAGCATTTTTCTGAGATCTGCAAACAGCCAGTAATCGCTTGGGCCCAAGTCTGGCGAATAAGGGGTATGAGGAAGCAATTCAAAGCCCAATTCATTAATTTTGGCCATCGTTCTCACAGACTTGGCGTGTTGTCCTGGTGAAACACCACTTTTTTTTTGTTCATTTGAGGCCGTTTAACCGCAATTTTGTACTTCAATCGCTCCAATAAGCACATGTAATAGTCACTATTTATATTTTGCCCCCTTTTTTTTTTCTTTTTTTTTAACATTTATTTTAATATTTATTATTTTCAAAATGAAAAAAGTAGAAGAAAAGTATTCCATGCGCATCCCAAAATATAGACGCCATAACCTTACCGGCCGATTTCCGAGTCTTCGGCCGCTTCGGGAGGCTTTCACCAGCCGCTCTCCACTCTGCTGACTGCCGATTGGATTCCGGAGTAAAATGGTGTATCCATGTTTCATCCATTGTCACATACCAACGTAAAAAATCCTTATTATTACAATTCATCAGCACCAAACATCGCTCTGAATCATTGATACGTTGTTCCTTTTGATCAGTTCTAAGCAAACGCGGCACCCACTTGGAAAAAACCTTTTTCATGGATAAATTTTCATGTAAAATAGTGAAAACACTACTAGCTGAAATCTTAACTATATCGGCTATCTCGCGCAGTTTTATCTTCCGATCTTCTATTACGATTTTGAGGACTTGGTTAATATTTTGTTGAGTTACTGCTTCATTTGAACGACCTGAGCGTTCCCCATCATTTGTGTCCATGCGAGCGCGTTTGAAGTCGGCAACCACTGACAAATAGTTGCTTTAGAGGGAGCTGATCCCGCATAACATTTTATAAGCCATTGCTGTGCTTCAACAGTATTTTTTCCCATTAAAAAACAATGTTTTATCAACACGCGAAACTCGTTTTTTTCATTGTATCGAAACTACAAGCGTAGCGTCACTGAAATGTCTGCAAAATCAATACTTTAATGTTCCATTTTTAAAAATTTGACACATATCTTTTATTGAAAGCCAGTACTTTTTAAAAATCAAAAGAGTTTTTAATATATACGCCATTTCCAAGTTAGTCTCGGGACTTATTGAACGATCTAGTGCTTCACTCTGCTCCGATATTTGGTGTTAGCGAAGCTTTATGCGAGTGCATCGACCTAAGTAGTATAAGCAAGTTGAAGGCCTTGTGAAAAGTTTCAATAGCAGGTAGCCACAACTAGCCCCTTACCGACAATAGACCTATTCCGTATGAAAAAATTACAACCGTTGAAGTGTGGGCGTATAGTATGCCTTCTGTATCTTCCCAGGGGAAAAAAGTGTTTCTTAAGTTTAAGCTTATGTTTGATATTCTAGCAAGGGGCCGAGTATGCTATTTCAATCGTGTCGAAATAGAATGAAAATCATCACTCAATAGAAAGCCACCGGTACAATTTTGACAGTTTCTCGTAGTCGACTATTCCAATCGTACTCCAATAGACTTCTATCGGTCGGCCGATAGCATTCAACTGACACGTACCGCGCCAGTGGCCGCTAGTCAGTCGCAGTTTTGATAGTCTACTAAAATTTTCACAGCTATTAACAGCGATTCTGGTACTATTGTACGGTTTGTCAACAGTAGACTCGGCCACTAGGTCTCGTCTCCGTAGAAGCGTATTCTTCATCGATATTGCCAATTTTTCTCGTCAATCTCGTCAATTTTACTGATGGATGCTGAGTCGGACTCCTATCGACTAAACGCCTTTCCATCTGCTATGGCTGGGTCCGAGTCCTAGGTGAGCCCTCGGCATTAAAACACTTAAGGCTCCTGACAGACTTTGTCCGCTACCGCAGCTTCGTCTAAGGGGGCCGAGTCTGCTATTTCAACCGTGTCGAAATCGTCGCTCAATAGAAAGCCACCGGTACATCTCTCACAGTTTTTCGTACCTACTATTACAATCGTACTCCAATAGACTTCTATCGGTCAGCCGATAGAATTCTACTAACTAGTGGCCGCTAGTCAAATAGTCTACTAACATTTTGACAGCTAAAAACAGCGACTCTGGTTCTGTTCTACGGCTTGTCAATAGTAGACTCGGTCCCCAGGGGTTCGGGACTTATACTGCCTTTCTTTGTGGACTCGAATGTCCTCTTGCGTATCAGCATGGCCTTTAACTTGAAGCTTTAATTATAAGATTAAGTAACTTTAAACATTCGCGAAAAATAAAAACTAGTAATAAATATTTTTAAATTTACTCTTGCACTTAATTAAAGCAAGGATTTTAGGTACAAATGACGTAGGGACCGACCGAGACCTTTAAAATTACCAACGAACCTTGAAAACTATAATTGTAACTGCGCGGAGGCGCCCATTTAAATCTTCTAGAAACGTCAACACTTTCGCGAACGGCATTGAATTATTGTGTCTACTTTGAATGCAACTTTTGTGACAAATAAGGGCTAGCGCATATATACAACTTATGCATCGACTAAACTGTTTTGTCGCGGATCGACTGTATAGTCGATGGTATGTGCACATCGACACAATGCAATAGAAATTAAGCGTTTTATGATACTTGTCCAACTTTTTAATCAAAAGTAGATCGATACAGCTTGACTTTTTTGTCGTACAACTATCGAGTTGACAGTAGTGCGTATCAAAATAGTCCTATAGACATATGCTACGCAACTAAATAGTTGTTTAACTACAAGTTGTATATATGCGCTAGCCCTAAGCCTAAATGTTTAAACGAACGGCGACTGATCGACGCTTCTTCGTGCCCGATTCACCCAGTCGATCTTGGGGTCTTAATTTTTGAAGAGAACTAGGCTTGCCTGGGGACGTTTCCCACAGAAATCTGTTTCCTGGATAAAAAGTAACCTATGAGTTAATCCAGGCTGTCAGCTACTTCCAAAATAATTTTATCCAAATTGGTCTCGCCATTTGAGCGTAGCCGTAGTAGCCATACCAGATTTTAGCAAGTGGTCATTATGATACTAAACTAGTTGTCTATGCTTGGTCTTCTTGATAACACATTATTAAATATTGTTGGGACAACTCACACAACGCCATCTGATTCCACACTAAGCAGAGCTTGTACTATAATAACCAGAACTGATAAACATACTTATATATTTCTAAATACATACATATTATAGATAAATAACACCCAGACACAGAATAAACCATCGTGCTCATCACACAAAGTTTTCTCCTGGGTGGGAATCGAACCCACGACCTCTTGCATAGCAGTCGGATGCACTCCCACCGCGCCACAGAGGCAGTCAAAAGGCAGTCAACATCGTCTTGGTCTCTTAATTTTTTCATCGCTTCTATACCTACAGCATCCAAGGACACGAAATCTAAACCTTAAGACACACTCACTAACATTTTTATAACCCTTATTTTTTACTTTAGTTTCTGAAAATATTGAGTATTTCAAGAAATAAATTCAATTTTTTTTTTATATTCAGCGTTTTAAATTTTTAATCGAAATTTTAATTGGAGCGCTCATGGTCCCGCTGATTCAGTGTTCTGTAAACGATCAATGCGTTCAGCAACTTTGGCTATGGCTGGTCCTTGGATGAGTGACCAGTTTGTGGAATTTACTTTTGCGAGCGTTTCCGTGCTTCTATATATACTGTTCAATATGCTTACATTCTATACATATACATATTACCTTAAAAAGTTAACTAAAATATATTATTAAAAGGCAAAGTTCCGAAGATACTGGCAGCGTTCCCCCTTTTGAATAGCTAGACTAATTCTTTGTCCGAGGTAGCTGCCAGCTCTTCGGTCTCCTGTGATGCCGTCTAATTATTTTGCTATTTCCTTAAAAAGCCTTATAGCGCTAGAACCCCATGGACCAAGGATCTCGACAATGAATGGGACAAATCATATTCGGAGCCTAGACCCCTGTATTTGCATGCTTTAGCGTACTTATTTTTTATTCACTTGTTATACAGTATGGTATTCTATATGTATGACTTGTAATCTATATGCTTACAATATGTCTATGTAAACATTATACAAATCCATAAACGGAAAAGTCAAAAGCACTCGGATTTTTAATGGGAGGTGGCATCTTTTTGAGAAGCTGCAGGAGAAAAAGGGTTCAGGACAACCAGTGATGCCCCTCATATAAGGCGCCGCGGAGGAACTAAGGTCACGGAGACAAAGTACTACCGCTCTTGGCTTGCATTGGACTGCAGGCCATGACGTCACCAGGAAGATCAATAGCGCTGTAATTCCTCCCACACTTTATGAATATGCTTTTGGCATAGATATTTTAAAACCTCGTTAATCCTTGCATAAATGGCATTTAAATACATAAATATCAAGGATACAAACAATAAAATTAATTGTAAAATCAATATCATAAACCACTGGATATTTTAATTCAACCAGCTGACTCATACTGTATTGCTCTCATACTCTGACTTATAGGAAAACATTGAAGTGTGAATAGGAGAGTGGTATGCTGGTTTTCCAGAAGGTCCTTTTTATTTATTTAAACTTTATTTGTATTACTGGTAATGTTAATGGTATGTGTTGTGGAAAATTATTATTTGTTTATTTACACCTTTTTATTTATGTGTAGTTAATATAATCATGAGTGTATTTTTTACCGACTCAAAAAAGGGATAGGTATTAAATTAATTTGTGTATTTTTTTGTTTTTACTTCAATTTATTTTTCTTGATGACCGCCGATTTTAGCGACTCTCATTCTAGTTTATAAGTCTTAAAATGCTGTTTTTTATGGTGAACAATAAAGAGTAAAATATCTATGTAGCTATCTATGACTAGCTTCGCCCGTGACATACTTCGCCCGTGACATACTTCGCCCGTGACATACTTCGCCCGTGACATACTTCGAACTCCCGGTCATACCTATTTAATCCAGTCGTTTATAAATTTTACAATAGTGTATGAGAATTTGCCCGATTTATTGACATTTATGATTACTGCTCCGATCTCCTGGGTAGCAGCGTGATGATATAGCTTTCCTCGATAAATGGGTTATCTAACACAAAAAGATTTATTTAATTCTACCCAGTGTTGGTGGAAACAAACAAACTCTTCCGCTTTAAATATTAGTATAGATTACTTTTTTATTTAAAAGCAAGTTCTTCTTGTGTGGTCCCATTTAAATTTTATCCAGTGTATTTATGTAGTTTTTTAGCTGTCCTTAATAATACAAGTCTAATTTACTTCGTCGGTAATTAAGTTGGTTTGAACAACAAACTAATAATGACAAATATTGTTGGATACTTTTTACACAGTGCCATCTTGCCCAAACTAAGCTATAAGCGTGTACTATAGGATCTAGACAACATAGGTATATACATATTTAAATATTTCTAAATACAGGCATGTTATACATAGGAAACTATAAGTATAGGATAGTTAGGAAGAACTGAAGATTAAAGAATGGTTTTAAGACGTTCACATTGTAAATAGGTGATGTTCTGATGAAAATCTACGGCTATTTACAACGAAACTCTTAAAAAACATAACAAACAGTAAAGTAATTGCGATTTCAGTGAGCGTACGTGCATGAACCTACGAGTATGTATTATTTTCACCCAGGAAACAATAATTTGATACACATAAAAATACTAATGGTCATAATGACTATTAACCCCCGACGGAAAACAAGGGGTAATCATTACTCCCGAACAGATGGACCAATGATATGGTTTTTTATTTGATGCGATGAATGATGGGTCCAAAACTAGTCGGACGATTAAGGGATACAGCGTAAAGATAGTTAAGTTTTTTTTCATTTAACATCCATTTTAAATTTATTTGATGGTAAATTTCTCAGGTCACAGGAAAGCTTATTGTAAAAGCGTATACAGTTACCCTGGGTTAAGTAACAGCGACAGTAGATATTTGGCCAAGTCAAAACCAGGGTCAAAAGCTCTTCCGCACTTAGGTCGAATTCGCAGTTCGCCTTGTGCAGTCCAGTTTAAATTTAAAATAACTATATATGTGTAAAGCATTTTTAACTAATCACCTTGAGTGTTCGATTTTTTGACGTCGCCCAAAGATCGCAAAGTCCTTAGCCGTCCAAATCTGTGCAAATTGGAGGAAGTGAAAAAGATTTCTACCAACTAATAAGGTAATATAGCTGTTGGTTTCAAGGTCCAAAGTTCGATGAACGGTAAAATTAATTCTCTATAGAGATTATGAATATTTATAATATATACTTTTTTAAAGAACGTTTTGGAAGCGCCAGTGGTCCCGCGGACTCGGTGTTCTGTAAACGATCACTGATGCGTTAAGTAACATTCGCCATAGCTGGTCCTTGGTAGGATGACCACTTTGTGGCATTTACATTTGCGAGCGTTTCCGTGCTTCGGAAGGTACGTTAAGCCGTTGGTTCCGGTTGCCAATAAAATGACAGTCGTTAAGCCAAGTTGAAGGCCTTCTAATATATAGGCTTGAAACATTTCAACAGCAGTTCGCTATAGCGTGCGCCTGTCCATTTTCAACACGGCAATGGACTCACTACCTGTTACGTGGGACAAAATTGCATACGGTGAAATGTGGGCGTTTAATATGCGTCTGCCTACCCCTCCGGGGATAAAGGCGTGGCAATATGTATGTATGTATATATTTTTTACGATAACTCCTTCGCTAACTTGTATGTAAATTAGGTGTCTACTAGATTCTTCCGCGATTCTTCTCTATTGTCTACTAGATGCTTCAGTGATTCTTCTCTATAAAGAGTAGACTGCCCTGGAAACTGGCAACTATAGGATCGCTCTGATTGTGATTTGATTGTGTTTATTTTGTATAAACTCATTGATACAGAATTTAATCAAATTTCATGTAAACAAAACTAATGTAATTACTGGCTGTTAGAAAAGAGTGGCCATGAGTTTTATTGCCAGGTTCTTCCTCAGGCTCTACCTATTGCTTTGCGAATCTGGCAGTAAATGTAGAAGCAATAATCTTGACGTTCCTAAGTGTTACTCTCTGACATACATGAATAAAGATTATCCCAATGATATATATATTTCATAACAATATTAGTAAGTTATTGGGCACGCTACCCCTAAAAGCATACTCAATAAAGACCCAATATCCTCCTCTACCTACAATGTATGCAACCAGCTCAATCGGCGTTTGACTCCTGAGATGAAAGCGGGGGTGGGTTGCATAGATTTCAAAAAGGGTTTGTTTTTATAAGAACAGCAGACTTTACAAATAAGTTGGGCGGCCCACATAGTCTACATATAATCACGCCTTATTGTCCGAAGGGCAGGCAGAGACATCCTAACCTGAGTTTCACTAGTTATTGTTTTGTTTCATGAAAAATAATGTTCATGTCAGGCAGGAGGTTCATTAAGCTTTAATTGTACCTGCCTGTAACACTGTACTGGTATTCTGTAACCTAAGATGAAAGGCTTTGTAGCGTTTTCTTTCTTAGTATCTAAAATGTGTCAGTCTAGTCTTAAGTCAACGTCATGTCTCACTCAACTTTTCCGTATTTCTTGACTCCACGAGACAGGCTAGACCTAGTGTGGAGTTAATAAGAAAAGTTTCCAATATTTCTATGTCGGTTATTCACTGATCTATGTTAAATATAATTATTATAATGTATCTAGAATAGAAAGGAAGGGAATGAAATATGCATTTTATGTTTTATGGAAATAAATATATTACTGCGACCTGAAAAATGGTTACCAGAGCGGCTATCCCCAATCTCCATTCAGAGCAACTCATGCCCGCGTCCGTCGCATCGCTCCCGCCTCTCTGAAAAGGAGGAGTCGAAGATAGAATGAGCGAGCGCCAGGTAGCACCCCAAAAAGACGGCTGGGGAGCCAACTGCCAACAATCTTTAATCGACAGGTCCACTGATCTTCTGGGTCCACTGATCCTCTATTGCCTAGTCTGTTTGGGGGGCATATGTGGTAGGCAGAATACAACTGGCACGCTCTAGTCCCCGCAGTCTCTTTCCCCGCCACTCTCGCCTTACGGGCAATCGAAGTTATTGCGGCTTAACACTAAATGTCAGTCATACGACAGCTTGCAGCGACCAACATGCTTCTATTGACCATGGCCGGCAGTTTCTACTCTGTGTTAACAAGTACATTTCTGATGAAAACCATAAAATTAATCCGAATGTCCTATGAATCATGGAGCTCCGTCCATGTAGGGTAACACATATCCTACGTGTTGGGTAAAACCCAGTAAAGCGTATTTATTCCACTACCATTTTAATATGGAGGCTGCGTGATTTTATTATTCAAGAAATCTATCAATAATAAAATTACCAAGTGACTCACTCATCTAGAAACTTGAAATTTTTAGAGTAAAAAATATAATAAATAAATAAATATCGTTGGGACAACTCACACAACGCTATCTGATTCGAAACAAAGCAGAGCTTGTACTATGGTAACCAGATAACTGATAAACATATTTCTAAAAACATTTAGGTACATATAGATAAATAACACCCAGACACAGAATAAATAATCGTGTTCATCACACAAAGTTTTATCATTAGTGGGAATCGAACCCAAGACCTCTTGTGTAGCAGTCGGATACACTCCCACCGCGCCACAGACGCATTCGTAGCTTTTAAGTTTTTATTCACAGCAATGGGCTCACCACCTGAGAAAAAAACGCAATGGTAAAATGTGGGCGTATAGTATAGTATGCCTATGTCTACCTCTTCGGGGATAAAGGCGTATGTATGTATTTGCAAAGTTTTTAGTGATTTCGAAAACGGCTAAAGTCATGAACCAAAGTATAAACATTGTTTTGTTCAATCTAAGGACTTTAATTTAAACGTTGTTGGTAATAACACTCTTGAGGGGGTGAAATAGCAGGTTTAAGTTTTTAGCGATTTTGGAATCGATTAGAGTTATAGCCAAAAAAATGCTGTATGAGAGTTATCACTACTCACTACATATTATGAAACAAAATCGGTTACCGCTGTCTGTCCCTATGTATGCTTAGATCTTTAATATATAAATAAAAGAAATAGGAAATATAGCAAAATCAAAATAATGGGCAAGGAAATTAATCGTGTAACCATAATTCGACCGATCCGTGCGGGCTAAGTACTGGAGAGCGAAAAAGTAATCAACTAATTAGGAAAATATTCATATATTATTGTAAAAACAATAAACGACGAGATTACCACGGGGTTCTAAGTATGTCACGTGCGAAGCTGTGGGGGGTCATCTAGTTTGCAAATTGAGTGGAATTTCCACCCCGGGTGAAATAGCGTATTCATATTTTTGGCGTAATAATTGTTCCCTCATAATTTTTTTACGACTTCAACGGAAGACACAGGCAATAAAACCTTTTGGACATTCATAAAACTCCAAATATTCATAAGGTCAATGCCTAAGAAGGCGAATAATTCGTTGTGTACGTTACCTTGCCACTGAACTTGATTCTCCTGCGTATGGAAGCAGACAGGATGACGCGCTTGCGGCTGTTTCCTGATTGATTGGGTAATATGTATAAGATATGTAATGCCCGTTATACAAGATGTGGATTGATTAATTGAATATCTCTTTTTTGTATGTAAATCTATATTAAAATTCACGCTGTATCCCTGACGGGGTAGTCAAAGAGGACAGATAGCTAGGCGTCGCAATGCATACTTCTTTCGCTTCCTGTAGATTCATTAATCGCTTCATACGCGCACGTCTGGGTATCCGAGTACTTTTGACTGTTCTGTTTTTGAGCAATATGCTCACGTGGTCTTATTATGTAAGTCTCGGCCTACCCTGACTCCTACTTCCTTCCTTTTTGTATATTAAAATGTAACACTTTTAACCCCAAAGGGGTGGCAGAGGCATTTTGTATGCCCACATTTCACTATATACATGTGCCATGTAATAAGGGCGTGAGTTGATTATCGTGTTGAATTGGACAGGCGCAAGTGGTGACGACTTGATTTTGAAAATTTTGAAGCTTAAGTTCAAGACCTTAAGTCTTGAACTTGGCTTAAGAACTACAATGTTACAACGAATTAATGTGCTCTCCGAAGCAAGGAAACACTCGTAAATGAAAATGCCACTCATCTGACCAGCCTTAGCGAAAGGTGCTTAACTCTGTGATCATTTACAGAAGACTGAGATAGCGAGGCTACGAGCGCTTCTAACATATCTATTCTTTGGTATGTGACTACATTCTTTCTAAATGGCTGTACCTTAGTGTGAGAAATTTTTAATTGTACCCCGGATATCGTAATATTTGACCTCGAATTTCTACAGAATATAATGCGCTTAATGTCTTATGGACAGGCATATAAAACTTGTTTTATAATAAATATTCTTAGGACTCGGATATATTATGCATACAGAAGTACTCAAAGCGCCGCCTTTTTTTCGTATGGAAGTCATGTCGGACTCCTATTAGCTTGTAAAAAACAACACGATGTGCTTTCATTTGCCTATGGGCGGGAGTCAGGAAGCCAGAGTCTAGCAAGGATATCCCCAGAAGTCATGATAGACTTTGTCCTCTACCGCGGCCTCTTCTCAGGGGTTTGGGGTTATCCTGACTCATCGTTCATTCATTCATTCATTGTCCCATTCCTTGGGGTTTGAAGGGCGTGTCTGTTGCTCTTTGAGATTCCTAGTTTGAGTTGAATGCAATATCGGTTGTTAGTTGTGGAATTTCAGTCATCATGGGCGTTTATTTCTGGCCAAAACCAGAAGGTTATTGGGAGAACCCAAGGATAGTAAATAACCCATTTTAAGGGTATTTTGACTCATAAGAACTCATTTTTGGTCATAAGAATTACTCCATAATTTTCTGCTTTACGCAGTAGGTACTTGTGTAAAAGTGTTTCCTTAGTCGCCCTTTATGTACAACCACGGTATGAATTGTTATATTCTATTATTGTAATGTTTCTACTCTGTTCTGTCATTACGCAGATTGTTTGTTGACACCGCCTAACGAGAACACAGCCTATTCTTTGTTATCTTTTGATACAGTATAGTGCAAAGTGCAAACTAGTCTGACTTGTTTTTGTGCGTCATAACCTTACTAGAAATTGTACACTTTTTAGTCCAAGGTCAGATCGAAGAAATTTTTAACCTCTTCCGTTTACTGTAATCGTATACAAAGATAAATGTAATTTAATAGATATTACAGTTCATTTTGACTGCCTCAGTGGAACAGTGGTAGTGTATGCGACTGTGACGCTGAGATCCCGGGTTCGATTTCCGGGTAGAAACAAATATATGTGTGGGATGTTTCGGAGTTTGAGTGTTTCCTATGTTTGTATTTAGAAATATATAAGTATGTATATCAGTTGTCTAAATCCTATAGTACAAGTTTATGTCTTAGTATGGGCTAGATGGCGCTGTGAAAAAAGTGTGCCAAAATTAGTTTTTATTATTACTTTTTATCCACAGCTCGATCTAGCTCTAATTAAATTGATAACAAGCTTCTTTTATGGAATCCAAGCTGATGAGCCTAGTGTCCTACCGAGATATTCAGTCAAAGCGACCTTACCTTTCTACCGGTGCACCTGCTGACCAATGGGCAAGGCGATGGCAAAGGGGTTACAGGGTTGTAAAAAAATGTCTTTATTTTGCATACACCATTTTAACGGCGTTTACAATATGACATACACTAAAACTAAAGATAAATTTAAAATATTTAAAGTGACAACCGGTTCGGAACGCGGTCCACCTGAGAAGAAACGGCAAGGAACTAAGTAAGGCTTTTTTTGATGGCCTATTTACAACTTAATAGCCTGTCTTTGCCAGAAAATCACTTCCAGGCGTCCCTGTCCTGCAAATAGTCATTAACAGCGTAATAACCTTTTTACGAAGCTTTTTTTAAAATTAACTTCTTAAATTAATTCTTATAAGGTAAGACAGACAGTTTTACTGACAGTCCCTGCCAACGATCCTAAATATAAATAGCTTGAGGATAGCTGCTCCTAGCAGCCAATATAGTGAAGCCTAGGCTTTTAATACGGGTAGAGTTCAAATATCCATAAATTATGTACACGTGTTTTTGGTTACAAATAAATGAATACGTGTTTCGGGGTTTGGATAATTTTACCTTTAAGAGAGTAAAAATGAGGTTCTAAATTTTAAATTTTACGTCCTAAGGCGACGTAAGCAAATGGCGCTTAACGTCGCCTTAAGACGTAAAGAACTGGATTAATTCGTCAGTTTTGTTAGTGGATTAACGCGTAGGTCTAACATAGGTCTAACATATGTCACGAGCAAAACATACAAATGCATGGGTTTACACATCTTAGGGAGTAAATTATGGGTTGGAACTTGATACTGTCTTCTGTCCGAGACTACCAGGACTTTAATTGGTCGTGCTAATTAGTGTCTAGCATATAAGACCGTTTAGCCTTTTTGTTACCACCTCACTAAAAAGGCCATGGGTTCAAAATTTCTTCAAAATTTAACATCTAAAATCGACACATTTTATTAAATTTATTCGGCCATTTAGACTCACCCCAGTTCCGTGCTTAGGAAGGCACGTTAAGCCGTTGGTCCCGGTAGCCAATAAAATGGCAGTCGTTAAGCCAAGTTGAAGGCCTTATGGGCGGCTAAAAAAAATTCAACGGCAGGTCGCCACAGCCTGCACCTGTCCATTTCAACACGGCAATGGGCTCACCACCTGTTACTTGGGACAAAAATGCATACGGTGAAATGTGGGCGTTTAATATGCCTCTGCCTACTCATTCGGGGATAAAAGCGTGACAATATGTATGTAACTTGATATGGAATTTTTTACAATGTACCCTGGGTTTATCCTACCGGGGCTTCACTCTGAGCACCCGGAACTAGACAGCTGGGAAGGACTCCATATGTTTTTAGTTGGCAAAACATCTGTTGGGATTTCCAAACAATTTAAAAAAAAGGCAACGAAAATTAAATTGATTAATTAATGATTCAAATGCGTGTTCTATAATGAAGTTGTTGACTTATTAACAGGATTTAAGTATACCTACCTACTTATCAATTCAATACTAAATTTAAAATAAAATTTTCGATCGAATTTTTAGGTAGATTATTATTTAATATATTTTTGTGGACACTGAACCTCTGTAACAATATTAAGAGTATCTATATAAAAAAAAATGAATAGCAACATATGTTGCTAAGCGCAAAACTCGAAGATGGCTGGACGAATTTGAGTATTTGTTTTTATTTTTTCCTTAATCTTTAAGGAAGGTTCATTTGGAGAGAAAAATTGGAAAAATTTCATGGATAGGAAATGAGAACGTTATTAACTAACTTTATTAGGCGGGTGGAGATGCTAGTATCAATTAGTAATTCATAATTCATCAATAAAAGGGCTATGCAACGCAAAAAGATTTTCTTTTATTTGGACCAGTAGTTTTAAGATTAGCGCCTTTAACCAGCAAACAAATTCTTCAGCGTTTATCAGTTGTCTAGTAATCATAGCACAAGAATAAAGCTTAGTTTGGGCCAGATGGCGTTGCGTAAAAAGTGTCCGACAATATTTATATCTATATAAATAAAAATGAATTGCAAAATATGCTGCTAAGCGCAAAACTCGAAGACGGCAAGACCAATTTGAGTACCTTTTATTTTAATTTATTCCTTTCACTATAAGGAAGGTTTTTACAGAGAGAACAGTTGGAGTAATGGTAAGGATGGAAAACGGGAACGGGAAAAGTTTATTACGCGGGCAGAGCCGCGGGCAGCAACTAGTTACAATAAAAAAATTATTTCAATTTGTAAGCCGATGAAGTTTTCCTGTTCCCGTTTGTTGCTTGTAGAGTTTATTATTGTAAAGTTTCAGCACAAAATCCATTTAGTAGTTCTTGCGTGAAAGAGTAACATATATATATTCACGTTTATAATATTAGTAGGATTTTATACGAGGTTGTTAATGTGGAGGTATTTATCTCTGTAAGGCATATTATTATAAATTTTCCTGTTTTGATTGGTTCAAATCTACTAGTGTCATCATTTTCAAAAAAAGCGAGTTTGTTTTTATTTATCTTGGACCAAAATCATTCATTGTTTCTTGTTTATAAAGTTTTTAAAAAATAAACGCCCTGCATTTTTGTTAGAATTTTTATATTGAAGGTCCAGAGCACAGAACACTACCTATTATTATTTGTTCAGAGGTCTAGAGAGATGTGATAACAGCTTGAAACTTTGTCTTCACTACTGTTAGGTCATTTCCAGCACGCGATGTTATATTTTACGTACGTTTTTTTTAATTTTTAATTTTGTTGTAACGCGGGGAATGCCTTTACGCACCGTCATCCCTACTCCGGGGGCAGCAGGGACGGTGTGTGGGGCTCCCGGCCCGTGAGAGAGAGGCCGTAGTCCTACCCACTAAACCCCACGGTGTTCCGCCTCACCTTAAAACCGACTCGCAGGGTAGGCCTAAATAAATCACTGCGGCACTGCAGGCACCCCAGAGTGGAGGGGTCCGTCTCGGGAGCGGCCGAAAAGCGACCACCCACCACGTCGGGCGAGTGTGTGCTCCGCCGTGTCCATGGCACCACCTGGGCAGTGAGGACACACGGGGACCGGCTGCACCCCCGCCACCTCCCATAGGTACTTGGCGAATACGCCATGCCCTGTGAGGAGCTGACTGAGGTGAAACGTCGGTGCTCCGTGTGCCCTCTCCACCCAAGCACGCTAGACGGGCCGGACAGCCCCCACGAGCCGGGGGCTTACCAAGGGACAATATACGGGTAGCTAAGAGAATGTATGAAACTAATTATCAGAATTTTTAAATCTTAGATTTAGTTTATTTTAAACTAGCTGTCCCGCCCGGCTTCGCCCGTGACATACTTCAAATCCCGTGGCACCCCTTTAATCCCGTCGTTTATTAATTTCACAATAATGTTTGAACATTTTCCAAATTTGTTGATTACTTCTCCGCTATCCAGAAGGCTAAGTCTACAATTTCAATCGCGTCAGAAAAGAATCGTAATCGTCGCTCAGTAGCCACCGGTACAATTTTTACTTTTGTTCGTAGTCTACTATCACACTCGTACTCCAATAGACTCATGGAATTATTAAGTACTACGTAAGTAATTAATAATTCCATTAATAGACTTATATCGGTCAGCCGATGAGTTCTACTAAAACGTACCGCGCCAGTGGCCGCTAGTCGGTTGCATTTTTGATAGTCTACTAACATTTTGACAGCTAAAAACAGCGATTCTGTTTCTATTCTACGAGTTGTCAATAGTAGACTCGGCCCCCCCGTACCAGCCCAGTCGAATTATGGTTACACGAAATTATTTTCTATGCGCAAAATTTTGATTTCGCCGTATCTCCTAAGATATTCTTTTAATTTGCAAGGTGTAAAGGGACAAAATAATCTTCATGAAATGCTGAAGCCAACTAACATATTAAAAATGATAAGTATTAATAACGTATTTGTGTAAATAGCCTTCAAATTACGCTTTATTGTTACTGGTTTTTTGAAGAATTTTTATGAAAGCTCCCAGACGGCTAATTTTTTCCGACATCCCCAAGAAATATCGTCATAATTTAGTCAATGTATACAAAAACTTAACAAATTTTACATAAAAACCTTCTATAAGAATCACTCTAACTATTAAAAAAACCGCATCGTAATTCGTTGCGTAGTTTTTAAGATCTATGCATATAGGGACAGACAGCGAAAAGTGACTTTGTTTTATAATATGTAGTGACTATGCATTATATAAATATTTTTATCTACCCTACATTAAAAATCACCCCCACCGCTGTAACAATGGCAGAAATATTTTGTTCTTGTATAAAACGGTTCGCTCGTCAGATGAAAGGAGTCATTCGACAAAGTTCTAAAAGTTCTAAAGTGTCTAGCGTAAGTTTAATTATAAGTTCAAGTGTACAGTCAAAGTATATAAAAGTGTATCAATAGAAGTGTGATTTTGAGTGACGTGGTTTTATTTTTTTTATAATTGGGCCACGTCCAAAACTACTTAAGACTAGCATATAATCATTTAAAAATAACTATATGAAAATAAACTGGAATACCCTCAACAACTTACGACAACTTAGTTGTAATTGGGAGCAAGTAAGGCCACTGCGTCTTTTTGCGAAAGAGGCAGTGGGAGAGAATTCTCCCTCCCGAGTTCCGGAGTCTTTCCAAAGACCTCCTTAACCGGGGGCATGAGGACGGCGGCTGGGCTGCTCGCCGTTCTTACAGAAGCAGGCCATAGACGGTGGCGTGGCGTGATAGCGACACGCACGCCCATCTCCCCAAAGAAGTAGGACAGCACCCGAAATCTCCCCAAAGAAGCGGGAGAACGCCCGAATCCCCCGAAAACTAGGCCACGTTGGCGGATAGCCTTTCGAAAGCCCTAGGGTTCGTTACGAGGGCTTACCAGCGACTCCCGGCAATAGGCAGATAGAAGGGCACCTTGTAAATCCAGGAGGCATCGGAGTGATTTTGAAGATCGAAGTAAATCACAGACCCTACAGTATTCAATACATATTTTTTTAAATTGGGACTAATCCCACCCGCATTCCCATTACTATGACTCCTGTAAACCAGGATCTACAGCAATGACCAAAACACCAGAAAAGTTACACCGAGCTCGATCTCGGTGAGGTCCCAGGAGAGTAAGCATGTCTTTGAACCCACAACGAAATTAATCAGAAGATAATTTGAGGAAGTAGGAAAAGATCGTAACGCCTCTTCCCTCCTGTGCAAAGCGGAAGACCTGGAAAGCAACTAGGTGTAAATCCTATAGAAATAGGGAAGCACCACGGCAATAGTATAGTACGGGTCCTAGTGAGCTATGTTTGATTCCAGTAATATGTATGGCAGAAACGTTTAAATGCACGAAAATTCACCATCGATGCCACGACATCCGCACAGTAAGCTACTCCCGATGTTACATGTTAACAATTAAGCATATTATATCGCTCGTTTTGCCAAATGCTACACTCCCAAAGTAAATGATGGGAGGTCTGATCATATTTTATTTATTCAATATATCTGTCTAAATGTCAAAATTATTAAAAATATTAATGCATGTATACGCCACAGTAATAAAAATTAATAAAATATGAAACAAATTATTAACCGCATCCAATGATTGAAATAAAATTGTATGATGTCTGTACAATATTAAAACTTGAGACTGAAGAAATAAAGAAGCTAAATATCTTTCAAGGGCAGCCATTTTGAAATTTATGTCCTGTGAATACCTGTCAAATCGGAGATCATAAAGTCTGAAAAGACCTACTAGACTGTAGAGTAGTTTATTTTATATTGTCCACTAGTTAGTGCTCGCGGCTTCGCCCGCGTGGTGATGTTTATTCGTAACCGGAATTTTTCTCGGGATAAACAGTAGCCTATCGACATCGACATATTGTCATGCCTTTATCCCCGAAGGGGTAGGCAGAGGCATATTTAACGCCCACGTTTCACTGTATGCTTTTCTGACCCACTTAAAAGGTGGTGGGTGAGCCCCTTGCCGTGTTGAAATGGACAGGCGCAGGCTGCATCGACCTGCCGTTGAAATTTTTTAAACCGCCCATACGGCCTCCAACTTGGCTTAACGACTGCCATTTTATTGGCAACCGAGACCAATGGCTTATCGTGCCTTCCGAAGCACGGAACTGGGGTGGGTTTAAAGGGCCGAATAAATTTAATAAAATGTGTCTATTTTAGATGTTCAATTTGGAAGAAATTTTGAACCCGTTGCCGTTTTAGTGAGGAGGTTACAAAAAGGCTAAAAGGTCTTATGTGCTAGACACTCATTAGCACGACCAATTAAAAGCCTGGTATAAATATAACATTAGCCTATATTATATATATAACAGTAGCCTATGTATATTTTTAAACTTTCGCGATTGGCTCGCGTTGACTATCAGTCAACCCGCAACCCCAGTGACCACGGCTGCTGTAATCCGGTTGAAACGTCGGGAAAAGGGTAGGCTTTGTACCTAAACATATTTGTCGCGAATAAGACCCGAAATATACAATAAAAAAATAAAATTATTTTTGTAGCACAAGCTTTTGCTGCCAATCAGTCTTAATAATGCCTAATCATGTTGTAGGAACTTCCACCCCCTATTTCACCCCCATAAGAATTCATTTTATAATAATTTTGAAAAATCCTATCTTAATGGGGACATACCTTAACCTCACATATAGTCACGCCTTTATCCCCGAAGGGGTAGGAAAAGACATACTAAACGCCCACATTTTACCGTATGCATTTTTGTGCCACGTAACAGGTGGTGAGCCCATTGCTGTGTTACCTTAAGTATATCATAGTTTTTATTCATAGTTACTAGATGTAAGGGTTTCAGACAGACAAGTTGCAAGAGTGTCGCCTTCGTTAGTATGGTCACGTCTTACGGCAACCGCAGGGCTACGTGGGAAGCAAATGTCTGGCCATGTCGGCCCCGTCAGGTCCCGGTAAGAGGGAAAGACCAAAGAAGTGCTGGCTTGACGTCGTAAGGGATGACATATTATGTTTGCCAATGGTTTCACTACAGGGGATGCCGACGACCGTGCGAATTGAAGGACAAAATGTAGGAAAGCAGACCCCGGGCGTCGCGAGACGCAACTGCGACAGACGCTCGGATAGGATGTAAGGGTTTCACCTGGGCGTTGATAGATGAGTGAGTGAGCCACCCTGTAATTTAATTAATGATTACTGGTCGTTTGTTATTGCAATAATAGACCATTAAGACACGGTATGCTATTGTATAATAAACTAAGCATATAATGGATGATACGGAGTTAGTGAATATATTAGCAAATATAATTGTACAAAAAACTTAATCTTTTGTCCGGTAAAAAATTTAATACGGCAATAACATGTTTACATTTTAGCAAGAATTAAAAACACGGTAAAAATTGGAGAATACTAATATATTCATACAAAATATCTATATCCCGTATCTTTTTTTTTGTTCTTGCTATAGGTATACCTAAAAAGAACAATAAATATGAGAGTTGATCGATGGAGAGCCAGAGGAAGGTGAAAGAAAAAATGGATGGACTGTGTAAGGAGTGATATGAATATGAAAGGATGATAAATAACAGGGATGAATGGAAGAGGAAGACATACTGCGCCGACCCCAAGTAAATTGGGACAAGGGCAAGAGGATGATGATGCTACAGGTATACTTATAACTTTACGCAATAAAATAATTGCACTAAACGTTCACTGCGTTAAGCAACTTTCACTATGGCTGGTCCTCGGGTGAGTGACCACTTTGTGGCATTTACATTTGCGAGCGTTTCCGTGCTTTGGAAGGCACGTTTAGCCGTTGATCCCGATTGCCAGCGACATGGCAGTCGTTTAGCCCAGTTGAAGGCCTTATGAAAAATTCCAACAGCAGGTCGTCACAGCCTGCGCCTGTTCATTTCAACACGGCAATGGACTTGCTTGTTACGTGGGACAAAAGTGCATACGGTGAAATTTGGGCGTATATGTATATATATGCCACTGTCTACCCCTTTGAGGATAATGGCGTGACAATATGTCTATGTCTAATATATGCAATAATATAAAGTAATATAATCTAACTATCTTTAGGCTTTTTCCCTGACGGGGAAGTAAGAGAATAGAGATCCCCAGACTTCGCGATCCAACCTGTCTTTCGCTTCCTACAGATTTAGGCCCACTTGCGCGATATTGTGTTAGCGTGTATAACTCGGAGGTATGGACTAACCCCGAGTTAAATCATTAATCTGTCTCGCATGACCCCGAGTTAATGGTATACCTAGGGTTAAATCGCTAAAATTTTATCTCACCGATTTCTGAGGGTTAATTCGTCAAACGTTGGGTTAGCAGCTGACAGACAATGAAGTGGCACGTGACACATGCGTGTCACGGACTCCTCAAAGTGACACGCCGCGCACACATAATACGATAAAAAGAAAATGCACTCGGCTGTCATGTTACATTCATTCGTGTAAGAAAAAGTCTTATGTGGCAAACTGTAGTGTAAAAGAGATAGATATACCTGTTTCATTCTTTGTTCAATCATTAATGTTTGGTTGGATGACATAGAGTGACATAAAACACGGGGTTAGTTAACCCGATGATATTTTTTAATGGCGCAAGACATGATTAGGGTTAAAAAGTTATTTACTTAATTCCGAGTTATCTAACTCTATAATTATTTATTTAACCCCAGCATTCACGCAAGTGGGCCTTATCGTTTAACAATCACGTACGTAAATAATCAGTAGGCCGAGTCTACTATTGACAAGCCGTAGAATAGAACCAGAATCGCTGTTTTTAGCTGTCAAAGTGTTAGTAGACTTTCAAAAATGCTAATGACTAGCGGCCACTGGCGTTAATTCTATCGGCCGACCGATTGAAGTCTATTGGAGTACGATTGTAATAATTGTCAAAATTGTACCAGTGATTTTCTATTAAGCGACGATTTGGATTCCTTTATGACGATATTGAAATAGTAGACTTGGCCCCTGGTTTTGCTTCTTGTTATATAATAGGTATATTGCTTTAATGAGGTGAAAAATCATGCACTTATTAGATTTTGCAAACCATTGATTTATTTATTTATGTACACACTAGGTAGATGGTAACGGAGAACGTGAAGTAGGAAAAGAACAAGTAAAAGTGTGTAAGTAAGAGAGAAAAGATAGAAAATAAAATTAACACACATACAAAAGAGCGTCATCATCATCATCCGAGCGTCTGTCCCAGTTGCGTCTCGTGACGCCCAGGGTCCGCTTTCATAAATTTTCTCCTCCACTTCGCACGGTCGTCGGCATCCAAAAAAAACCACCCTCTTCCTCACTCCCACCCTCACCCTCACCCTCACTCCTCACCCTCACCCTCACCCCTCACCCTCACCCCACCCTCACTGAAAGAGGGAGAGAGAGAAAGGTATTATACACTACTCGCTTGTGTATACGACTTTCGCGCCTGCGCACGTCTCATTTAACGGTTTTATTCCACCCAATTTTTCTTACGGTTTTACTATCACATTTTTTTCAGTTCGGTCGCGTAGCAAAATCCCTATCTCCTCCAAGCCTGCCGTATGGAACTTCGTTCCAATAAATAAATATGAATTATGAGAACGATTTAAACTACACCAACCTATTGTTGGTATTCAGGATAAATTAATTTGTATTGTACAATGTAAAAAATTATAATATATATAAATAAATAAATATGTATAAAACAATATTAATAAATACGAAATAAATATACAACTTACACATTTAAATAAAATAGATTTACTGAGTATACAGATATACATTTATATCTTAATCTTAATAATATTATAAATGCTTTATAATTTTATCCCGGGAACAAGTTCCTGTTGGAAACGGGAACGGGTAACTACTCTACGCGGGCGAAGCCGGGGGCGTCAACTAGTAATATTATAAATGCGAAAGTGTGTATGGATGTTTGTTACTCTTTCACATAAAAACTACGGAATAGATTTTAATGGAACTTTACAATAATATTGCTTTTACATTAGAATAACACAGAGGCTACTTTTTATCCCGGGAACAAGTTCCTGTGGGAAACGGGAACGGGAAACTTCTCTACGCGGACGACGCCGGGGGTGTCAACTAGTACTTTAATAAAGGATCTTTTAACAAGGACGGGTCGATGTTAAAATTAAATAAAACAAGCCGTATGTGAGATATTAAAGAAATTATTTTTGTATTTGAAAGGCCCATTTATGCCATTATTTATGAAATATGACATCGTATAATATCCACCGCGGCTTCGAACGGTGGCACAGATCCGAGAGGTCCAATTTTCAATTAATCTACTGCATAAATCCGGCTGAATCTGAGCGATGAGCGATGGTTCAGAGTATCGGTTGATTGCGGATTATTGGTGTAGGCCTGCGACTTGAGAAAAAAAGTGAAAATATTACATGAAATTATTGTAAAATGTTACAAAAGTAGACAATAAATATACAATAAGGTGTTGTGCATAGAGTGATGAACTTTAATTTTCAAGAAATCACCAGAAATCACTAAACTAGGCTATCTTGCGTAATAGGCTACACTATTTTTCCCTAACGTTGGGTCTGCGTCTTATATGTCTGTAGTACACACACACACACACGTTTTTATTAATCTATGCTATTTCGGCCATTGTGCCAAATCTTATTTATTTTAATATTTCTTCTTATTCTTCTTATTAGATATCTAATATCATCGTCTTCTCTTCTTGGTCAAGAATAGTCAGTCAGACTTACCTCAGTATACTAAGGGAAGCTATACCTACCTACAGAATGTTTCAGTGATGTCGCGCGATTAATATGAAAAGTCGCATAATACCTATCACATGCCTAACACATAATGTACGTTGACACAACTTTTATGTTTAAGAATCCACCATTTTTTCACATAAAACAATTTTAGTGCACTAGTTCTACAAAATAAACCGCCATTTTCCTCATTTCCCGCGCAAACTTTTTTACTTCAATGTTGCAAACGTTAAAAACTAAAAACTAACTATCTTCACGCTGTATCCCTGACGAGGTAGTCAGAGAGGACAAATCGCCAGGATTCACAATCCATGCATACTTAAAATAAATAACCTGCTTTTCCTTTCATTTAAAATCCGTCCTCCCAAGGCTAAACCTAAAATCCTTTTGCAGCGTAATTTTTGTAAAATGAATCTTGATAGTCTGAGAGAAGATGCTAGCAATATTGACTGGACAACATTGATTACTTCTGAATCAGTAGATGAACAGGCTGCTATTTTCACAATAAACCTCATTAAATTGTATGACATACATGCACCTGTTCGAGCAATTAAAATAGAACATCCACCGTCTCCATGGCTGACAGAGGAGATAAAATTGTTAATTTCTCGAAAAGCTGCTGCAAAATTTCGATATAAAATTAATTCTACCGAAGCTAATTTGCAAAAATATGTTACAGCCCGGAATCGCTGCGGCAAGGTGTGTAGGAATGCACAACGCCAGTATATCCATAGTTCAATACTAAATAGTGATCCATCAAAGGTCTGGAATTTCCTAAAAACTTTGGAGGTTGGTAAAAGTCGACAAGAAGTAATCCCTAAGGAGTTGAACATTGAAGTTCTTAACCAACATTTCACTGCCCTGTCCATTTTTCCTGTCCATTGTTTGACACAGACAATACATTATCTTTCATCGATTCCAACCCCCAACCATTCACCTTTTGTTTTTAATCTAGTTACCGCCTGTGATGTTAAGAAAAGCATAATGGCAATTACGTCCAAAGCTGTTGGAGGTGACTGTATAGGGCGGAACATGATACTTCCTATCCTAAATGAAGTCCTACCATCCATTTGTTACATCCTAAACTCTTCCTTATCCAGTGGCATTTTTCCATCATCATGGAAAGATGCCTTAATTACTCCCTTACCGAAAAAATGTAATCCCTTATTATTATCCGGCTACCGTCCAATATCTGTTTTGCCATTCTTGTCTAAAGTGCTTGAACGTCTTGTCAAAAATCAATTAAGTTCCTTTGTCTGTAAAAATAATCTCCTTAATCCCTTCCAGTCTGGATTCCGTCCCGGTCATAGCACAACCACGGCTTTAGTAAATATCACTGAGGATATCAGGACTGGTATGGAGTGTGGAAGGTTAACTGTACTCTGTTTATTAGATTTTAGTAATGCCTTTAATACAGTAGATTTTGATGTTCTAGTCTGTATACTCCGCTCTCTTGGCATATCTCCAGCGGTAACTGATTGGTTTCGTAGTTACCTGTGCGGCCGTCGACAACGCATTCGTGTAGAGGATCTTGTTTCTAATTGGTGTAATGCGAGTGTCGGAGTGCCCCAGGGTGGCGTTCTTTCTCCTCTCCTATTCACAATTTTCACAAATTCGATCTCAAATGAACTTACTTCTTCCTATCACCTTTATGCAGACGATCTCCAAATTTACACGCAGTCGCCTTTGGATCAGCTATCGGAGGCGGTGAATAATATCAATAAGGATTTGGCTCGTATAGCTTCTTGGAGCAGATCTTATGGACTTCGAGTAAACCCATCCAAATCGCAGGTGATTATAATTGGAGGTCCTAAGACTACTTTAAGAATAGATTGGTTGCAGGTTCCACAAATAATTTTTGATGGTTCTATAATTCCCATTAGTAATTGTGTGATAAATTTAGGAATAATGATGGACTCGAATTTAATCTGGAGCACACAACTCCAAGAGGTAAGCAGAAAGGTGTTTGCTTCTGCAGGTTCATTAAGGAGGTTACAACGTTTTCTTCCTACATCTACAAAAATTGCGCTGGCAAACTCTTTGCTTCTTTCTATCCTTGATTATGCTGATACCAGTTATTTAGATCTCGCCGAAAACCAACTAGATAAACTTGAGCGTCTCCAAAATGTTTGCATACGATTCATATTTGGTTTGCGCAAGTATGATCATGTTTCACAATTTCGTACACAGCTCAAGTGGTTACCTATACGACTTCGCCGGAATACTCATATTTTATCCTTATTGTATAATATTTTATTTAACCCATCTACACCTTCCTATTTAAAAGAACGATTTGAATTCCTTTATGATTCGCATAAAAGATGTCTGAGGTCGTCAGAAAACCTAGAAGTAAAGATGCCACATCATACTACAAATTTCGTTAACCGCTCCTTTACTGTAACAGCAATTCGGTTATGGAATAAATTGCCTGTGGAAATTAAACGAGACAAGACATTGACTAAGTTCAAATTTATGGTTAAAAACCTTTATTTATGATAAAGAGTCAAAATTCCTCTGCTCGTTTATTTTTCTTTATTTATATCTTTTCCTATGTATATATTTATGTCTATGTATGTATTTGACAGAGTCCGAGACTACCAGGACTTTAATTGGTCGTGTTAATTAGTGTCTAGCACATAAGACCTTTTAGCCTTTTTGTTACCAACTCAATAAAAAGGCAACGGGTTCAAAATTTATTCCGAATTTCATTCAACTCAACAACTAAATAGACACATTTTATTTTATTAAATTTTTTCGGCCCTTTAGACCCACCCCAGTCCCGTGCTTCGGAAGGCACGTTAAGCTGTTGGTCCCGGTTGCTAATAAAATGGCAGTCGTTAAGCCAAGTTAAAGGCCTTATGGGCGGCTTAAAAAATTTCAACAGCAGGTCGATGCAGCCTGCGCCTGTCCATATCAACACGGCAATGGGCTCACCACCTGTTACGTGGGACGAAAGTGCATACGGTGAAACGTGGGCGTTTAATATGCCTCTGCCTACCCCTTCGGGGATAAAGGCGTGACAATATGTATGTATGTATGTATTTGTATATGTGTATTATATTTCTATGTATGTAATGATATTATTTATGTATTATTATTAATATTTAATACATATATATATATATATATATATTTTATTCTACATCTTTTCCTTTTCGTTAGATTTAATTGAACACCAACAACTACCAGTCACTCCTACTAACATATTTTTTTCCATCCAAAGGTTGCCTGGAAGAAATTGCTTTAAGCGATAAAGCCGCCCATTGTACTACTTTAGTTGTAACAAATTATCACTCTGTTATTATTTATATTTTTTTTGGTGTACAATAAAGTATAAAATAAATAAATATTATAGAAATGAATATATTATGTCAATAACAGGCCAAGACCAGCATTTGTGCTAATCAAATGCGTAATTAATAATAAAATAATATGATTTTTAAAAGCAGGAAAAATAACAGGTTGCTTTTACGGAAGAATTAAATTTAAGCGGCGACTGAGTTGATTTTGGTTATTTTACAAATGTTACTTATCAAAATTGACTGTCTAGGTGGCGTTAGTGGTAGTATAGCAGTGTTGAGGTCCTGGGTTCGACTCACGGGTTGTAATCAATATTTGTGTGATCCACAAATGTTTGTTATTGAGTTTAGATGTTGCCTATGTTTAATATATATGTATGTACCTATTTTAAAATATATAAGTATGTTTATCAGTTCCCTTTATTCCACAATCCAAGCTTACCTGTTAATTTAAGCTAGATGACGCTGTGTAAAAAGTGTCCCACTATATTTATTTATTATATTATCATATCAGCTTTATCCCCGAAGGGGTCCACATTCGTTTCATTTCACGGTAAGCATTTGCATTTGCATTCTGCCTTCTACAAGTATTATCTCATGGAATTAAATTATTTTTATAACTATGGCGTTGTACGTTGTACATAAATACAACTAAAAAAGTCACATCATGTTATTGATTTTGAAAGACGGACAAACAAAAACTGTTCGCAGATACAGTTTGCTATGATTTGATTCTATGTAAGTATATTATGTATAAACTTACATAGAATCAAATCTTTGGAAAACAAAGGAATAAGCAGAGATACTGTACGCCCAATCAGGGCGCCGATTCTGCTATTCCAACCGTGTCGAAATAGAATCGAAATCGTCGCTCAATAGAAAGCCACCGGTACAATTTTAACAGATTTTCGTAGTCTACTATTAAAATCGTAGGTACTCTAATAGACTTCAATCGGTCGGCCTATCGGCCTACTACACGTACCGCGCCAGTGGCCGCTCGTCAGTTGCATTTTTGATAGACTACTAACATTTTTAGATTGTTTCACTGACTGCCTCTGAGGCGCGGTCGGAGTGTATGCGACTGCTACGCAAGAGGTCACCCAGGACAAAACTATGTGTGATGAGCACGATGGTTTATTCTGTGTCTGGGTGTTATTTATCTATAATATGTATGTATTTAGAAATATATATGTATGTTTATCAGTTCTCTGGTTACATAGTACAAGCTCTGCTTAGTTTGGAATCAGATGACGTTGTGTGAGTTGTCCCAACAACGATATTTTGGCAGGTAAAAACAGCGATTCCGGTACTATTCTACGGCTTGTCAATAGTAGACTCGGCCCCAGCAGTGTTATACCTACTTATTTGATCGTACTTAATAGTGACCCCGCGGTTTCAGTGTTCTGTAAACGGTCACTGACTTACGCAACTTTCATTGTGTCTGGTCCTCGGATGGGTGACCGCTTTGTGGCATTTACATTTGCGAGCGTTTCCGTGCGTCGGTAGGCACGTTAAGCCGTAAGTAAAATGGCAGTCGTTAAGCCTGGCTGAACGCCTTATGGGCGGCTTGAAAAATTCAACAGCAGGTAGTCACAACCTGCGTCTGTCTATTTCAACACGGCAATGGGCTCACCGCCTATTACGTGGGACAGGAATCCACACGGCGAAAAGTGGGCATATAATATGCCTCTACCACCCCTTCGGGGATAAGGCGTGATGGATATTTATTTATTTTATAATAGTGGTAAGTCTATTGCTGTGTTACCTACCTACCTGCTACCTACCGCTGGTATTTCTAAAGTCATCCATAAAGTTGCCAGCTTTGCTTAACGTCTACCACGATAAATAATGGTAAACTACCAATGACTTAAATCGTGGCTCGTGGTCCCGCGGACTCAGTGGCTGGTCCTCAGATGGGTGACCACTTTGTGGAATTTACATTGAATGAATGAATATCTTTATTTGCTGGAAATATGGGATTTGCGAGCGTTTCCGTGCTTCGGAAGGCACGTTAAGCCGTTGGCCCCGGTTGCCGGTAACATGGCAGTCGTTAAGCCCAGTTGAAGGCCTTATGGGGCGGCTTGAAAAATATCAACAGCAGGCCACCACAACCTGCGCCTGTTCATTTCAACACGGCAGTGGGTTCACCACCTGTTACGTGGGACAAAAGTGCATACTGTGAAATGTGGGCGTATAGTATGCCCCTGCCTACCCCTTCGGGGAAAAAGAGTGACAATACTTTTATCATAACAATATGTATCAAATCCTACGCGAGCGATTCAAAAGGTCTTTAAAATTATTCTTTGCCAAAAATAAATGCAGCAAACAATTTTCTGAATTACTTAGAAGAGGTCACTGGCAGTCTAAATTTCGTTTTGCGTGGTACCTATTCAATATACACGCCATCTTGAAATTTTGTAAATTTAATCATCATCATCCAAGCATGTTTCAGTTGCGTCTCGCGACTACGCCCGGGGTCCGCTGTCCTACTTTTCTTCACTTCGCACGGTTGTCAACCTCCCCTGTAGTGAGACCTGTGGCACGTATGTCATCCCTTACGACGTCAAGCCAACACTTCTTGGGTCTTCCCCTCTTACCGGGACCCGGCGGGGCTGACATGGCCAAACATTTGTTTCCCACTTAGCCCGGCGGTTGCCGCAATACGTGACCATACCAGCGAAGGCGACACTCTTTACTTTGCAACTATAGATTATAATACGTACTAGCAACTTATCTGCAATGTCACGGACGTGAAATCTGCCGCGGATGCGAGAGTTCCTCACGCGGTCTATCCGTTCATTGGAATTATAGGTACTTTATTTGGCGCGCTAGGGAAAAAAATTGAGAGTATTTTTTTAAGATGCGCGAGTAGTTCGTCACGAAAAACCGACACCATGAAGTTTACTGATAAGACATGACAACTTATAACTACATTCAAAGTAGTTTTCAGTATTTAGATGTTTTTTTTCTTAATAATTTATCATTCTTTTTACAAACAAAAAGTTGTGGTATATGTGATGACATCTCATTAGACTAAAGCAGTATAACTTCTAACGCGTGTATAGAAACATGGGTGCAATGTAGATACTAATATGCATGGATTACATATATAAACCATCCTTTTGAATCACTCTACCTATTGCTGAAAATTGCATTAAAATTTGTTGAGTAGCTGAAAAGTTATAACCGAACAGACAGCGGAATATACTATATATATACTCGTAATATGTAAAGACTTAACACTAAAAATGGTAATTACAAAATATTTTGTTGTTATTATAATATTTTTACACCAAAATTGTTAAGAATTTAATTTTGATAATTTATCCTAGGATTAATTTTTTTGAGAAGCGCTCGTGGCTCCACTGACTCTGTGTTCTGTAAACGATCACTGCGTTAAGCAACATTCGCCGTAGGTGGTCCTTGGATGGGTGACCACTTTGTGGAATTGCCGTTTGCGACCGTTTCCGTGCTTCGGATGGCACGTTCAGCCGTTGGTCACGGTTGCCAGTAACATAACATAACATACTTTCACGCCTTTATCCCCGAAGGGGTAGGCAGAGGCGTCCTATACGCCCATGTTTCACCGTATGCTTTGCTTTTTGTCCCACGTAACAGGTGGTGAGCCCATTGCCGTGTTGAAGCATTCAACTGGCTTAACGACTGCCATGTTACTGGCAACCGAGACCAACGGCTTAACGTGCCTTCCGAAGCACGGAAACGCTCGCAAATATAAATGCCACAATGTGGTCACCCATCCAAGGACCAGCCGTAGTGAAAGTTGCTTAACGCAGTGATCGTTTACACAACACTACGTCCGCGGGGCCACGAGCGCTTAACATGGCAGTAACATGGCAGTCATTAAGCCTGGTTGAAGGCCTTAAAGGCTTGAAAATTTTCAACAGTCCAGCCTGCGCCAGTCCATTTCAACACGGCAATGAGCTCACCACCTGTTACGTGGGACAAAAATGCATATGGTGAAATGTGGGGCGAATAGTTGCCTCTGCTACCCTTTCGGGGATAAAGAAGTGACAATATGTATGTATGTAATATTTTTCGATTTACTTAATACAATAAGAAGCAGAAAAAAAATCTCATTATCATATTAAAAGATATCGGCCTTGGGAACAATTGATGAGAACTAAAATCGTAGGAATTATATTTCAAACAACTTTGTTTAAACAATTTCTCATTTAAAATTGAACATAATCAAATGAAAATTCACCGTTTCTTTTGGGGTACAAATCGATAAATATCGATCATATGAAATAATGATACGAATCAAAAATATACGAAATTGAAATCTAAGCAAATTTTTTAAATATCATTATTTGTGTGAAATTAAAAATAAACAAGAAATTCACACCCTTAAATTTAAGATATCTTAAATTTAAGGGTGTGAATTTCTTGTTTATTTTTTGTTGACACACATTGAATACTTCACAAATTTAGACTGCCAGAGAATTCCCCCAAATAATGAACAAAAAAATTAATTTTCCGGCATTGTCGCTTTTTTGGGCAAACTGTTGAACCATAGAAACTTGGAACGTTCCACCATGTAGTCTTTCCTCTTAACAACTTACCCTGGGTTCTTCATGCGCGTGAAGAGACACATCATTGGGCCGTCGACTTAAGGGCCACAGTTATCTTGTGATCTGATAGTGGCCCTCAATTTTCTTACCAAAGATCCCTATGGCGCTTTGAGCAGTACGTAATATATATCCGACTATCACGGTTGCCTTTTATATAAATTCCAGTGGTCCCGGCAAGTTTTTAGAATTTAATGTTTTTTTGTTTTTTTTTTTCCAGTTTTTTTTACTTATTCACTTATTCGGGGTAGAGACAAATCCATTAACGCAAAGATAATAAAAATCAGTCCACCTCTTCTTGAGTTTTGATTGTTCAAACAACCCGTTTTTTTTTATATATAATAAAGGTACATAATTATAAACTGAAATCATATTTCTAGCTAACATTATTTACCTACCAAGATTACATAATTGGTATAATATAAAACCACAATAACATCTTAATCTGTTTGTTGGTCTGTTCATTGCGTCAAAATGCATTTAAAACTGAGTAGGTAATTAAGGTGTGATCCATAGGCCGCGCGCATTTGCAGCGAAGGTACTTTTAAGAAACTGGTCTTGATATGACGCCGTAGGTAGCGTTGTGTGTGTGTTTACGATATATTTTATATATAAGTGGACGATCACTGCGCGAATTTCATTAGATACAGCATACTGCACGTATGACAAACCTTTATTCCTCAGCGCGCGCTTTTTTAAGTGTTTACGTGTAATCGAAAACTGCACTTCATTGTTCTTTTTTTAAAATTCCACGTAATTGAAAACGCATTGATTTATGACTATCTGTGGAATGTAGAAAAATTATTCACTAGTGTGAACTATTGTTTTGAACAATATTTGTTTATTTATAAACGATAATTATTTTTGTTTTTATTAATATCACGTGGCTTTGAAAAACCGCTGAGTCGTTTAATTTATTAAACAACGGATTCAGTCGTGTCATTAAATTATTACTGAAATCAATTTATAAGTAGACGTTTTGTGTGAGAACGTGAACTATGAAGGACTTAGTGAAAATTTGGAATAGTGTTACGAACAGGAGATATTCATCTGTTAACACTAGGGAATTGAAAGATTTGCCCAGTAATCGTATTATAAGATCAGAACTAGAAAACTTCGAAGCAAACTTTGCCGAATGTGAAGTCTTGAATAATAAATTCAATGACGATTTAAACTTCAACAACAGAAAAGATGCTATTATTAATCGATTGTTCGAGCGAAGGAAACAGGGTCAGTTCGGGAGACAACCAAAATGTAAGTGTTTATTTTTATTTTTTTGTTTTTAATTTATGCATTGTGTATTAGGTAATCCAGCCATAATTCCAGTTTCCATTACATATTTTATAGCTTTATTGAAATGTAAGTTTTTTAATTCATTGTGGTTTTTTTAACTTTCAAATTGGAGTAGGTACATGTATACTTATCATTCTAGTATTCATAATTAAAAATCTTAGTACTTTCATTGTGTTCAGAGTGAAATTTATGAAATTAGGGGAAACTCAAAATTGGATAATAGAAGATTGGGTAGATGACTCAAAAGTATAAAAATACTGGTGTTAATAATGTTTTAGATTAATTAAATACGCTTTTACGTTGAATAATTAAATTATATACTAGTAGATATATATTTGCTGTCTACTATTGGATATTTTCTAACATTACTTTATTTGTTTCTTCCTAATGTCTAATTCAATTTAATCGCGTACCTACTTAAATATCTATAATAATGTTATAAAAAGGAAAGATTTGCATGTTTGTTTGTAATTAATAGGCTCAGTAAATAACGGGCCGATTTTAAAAATTATATCACTATTGGAAAGCTACATTCTTCCTAAGTAACATAGGAAACATTCGATTATCAAAAAAAATTAGGTTCCGTACGAAATCTCGAATAGGAAAACTTTACCACGCGGGCGAAGCTGCAGGCGTCAGTTAGTTATCAGTACCTATAGGTACTTATTTGATTAAAATCGATTAAGTAGTTTAGGTGTCCATCGCGGACAAACAACGTGACACGTAATTTATATATATATATTAATATTATTAACTTTAATAAATAAACAATAATACTAATATTATTCAAAAACTGAGTTCCAGCACAGACCAGAATGAACATATAAAGTTTGTTAAGCCAAGATTTTATTCTATGTAGTATATTAATATTTATTTATTAATGTTGATAATTTCATATAAAATCGGTTCCTAAACTAACGATTGAATCAATGCAAATAGGCGGAAATATTTTACACGGAAATTAATATTTATACACGCGTGAAAATTACTTAGGTATATCAAAAAACAAAAAATAAAACTCATATCCTACCTACCAACCATTATCGTAACGTTTTTCAAAAAATATTTTATAGTTATGCATGTGTCGCGAAGACTGGCGATCTGTCCTCTCTGACTACCCCGTCAGGGAAACAGCGTGAAGATAGTTTGTTTTCAGTTAAACTTCTTAATCTTGATTTTACAAAAAGGCTTGGAAATAACTATTTTTTATTTTATTATTAAAAATTACGTACCTACTGGCGGTAAACGCTTTGAAACTTTGCTGAGGCAAGTGATTCAAAATGCGCATTATAAATAAAAAAAAAGGCGCGACCACACAATTTATACGGCATTTTTTTTAGAATCTCAAATTAAAATAAATAAATATCCATCACGCCTTATCCCCTAAGGGGTGGCAGAGGCATATTATATGCCCACTTTTCACCGTGTGGATTCCTGTCCCACGTAATAGGTGGTGAGCCCATTGCCGTGTTGAAATAGACAGACGCAGGTAGTGGCTACCTGCTGTTGAAATTTTTCAAGCCTTCAACTTGACTTAACGAATGCCATGTTACTGGCAACCGGGACCAACGGCGTAACGGGCCTTCCGAAGCACGGAAACGCTTGGAAATGTAAATGCCACAAAGTGGTAACCCATCCAAGGACCATAGCGAAAGTTGCTTAACGCAGTGATCGTTTGCAGAACACTGAGACCGCGGGGCCACGAGCGCTTCTCTCAGAGAAACTTCTTCTCTTCTTCTAATCTTCTTCTCACGAGAATCTCAAATTCATAATTATAATATTCCTGACGGAGGACTGATCGCCAGTATTCGCGATACATGTCTTAATTTATTTCGCTTCCTGCACTCTGCAGAATCGTTAATCATCATATAAATAATATTATAATATATACATGCATTTCAGTACTTTTGACATTTGCGTTTATGTGCCATAAAACCTATTAGAATTATTGACATTTTCTACTGATTGTTGACATTTAATTGTATTGTAACATTTTATCTGACATTGTAACCTAAATTAGAGTATATCAGATATTATAAAATTTTTAAAATTGCCATATTTAATCAAAGTGACAGTAAATTTCGAAAGAAAGCTATTGTGCTATTTTGGCGTGTCTTTAGGTGTGTCGTCACGGTCCACTCCATTGCACGTTACACAGTGGCGGAATTGCCGGTAGTCATACGAAAAAGAAGAAAAAATATAAATAAACGTGTGGCACTCGGGGACTGCCGCGGTAAAGCTTATTGCATAGCATTTTTATCAACTTGTTAATTATAATAATAAACAGGGAGCTTGTGGCGAGCTGAATGTGCGTGGCTACACATCGGTCCCTATCCTCAGAGTTTTGTTGCCCTTCTGCACCGGTTAGGATTTAATGGCCTAACGGGAGAGCAGTGAGAGTGCTACTCCCGGGAGTGCAGCAAATCTCAACTCTGGCTTGCCTTAATTGGCCGGTCAGAGGGAGGGAGCCAGAGCTATATGCTCGGGGGTGGAAGTGTCATTTTAAAGGGCATAACTACGGGGAAGCCCGCTCCGGGCCTGTCCCGCGAAGGTGAAACCGGCGCCGCGCCGCTCGACACCCCAAGCCGCTCACACCGGTGTTGCCCTCTGTCGCCTTACAGGCTTATCATGCCTGTGGCGATTGTATAGGGGGCCCATCTAGTGAGTTGGCAAGTCACCGTCTGCCAGTATTTTGATAATAATATATTAAAATGGCAGACGCCGTCTTCAACCACAGTTTTAGTTACATACTCCATTTAACCTTCAACTCAATAGCCCATTTAGTAGTTAGCATTTTGTACAATAGTTTAACTCCCATTGGAGGTGGTCCATTACCGTTCTTCTACATAAGGCGGGCGTGGACTATCTGCAGTGGGGGTCCCATTCCCTATTAGATTAAAATTCTCAAAGGGCCTCTGCGTGTTGGACCTATGTCCCCATGTAAGCCTAACAAAAGTCCGGGTATCTTCATGAGAAAAAAAAAGAAGATACCCGTGTAAAAAGAAGAAACATTATAATAATAATAATAAACAAATTATTAATAGGTAGGTATATATATAATATAAATATATAATATAATTAATATTATTTATACAGCTCGTCTCGATCCGTTCGAGCTTCGTACAGTCGTACCATATACATACCTAACCTACACGTTATGCGAACGCTCGGCCTATCTCGGTGAAGCTCGTGTGAGCTCGGGTGTTAGGTTATTTTTGTTACGGAATTTCTTGATTCGGTCGCCGCGCTCAAAGTCCGCGATAAAAGCTATGCAATAGCTTAAAAATTATGTAAAGATTTCTCTGTATTTAAAATATATTAGTATATCACCACACTCACTATAACATCTGTACAATTTACCTATGTTTATGAAATAAAAGAATTTGAATTTGAACCGTGTAGTAGCTTTGGTTGTGAGAGGACGTGTACCACTGTTTCTAAGCTGTTTTGTTGTGATTGGTCTAAGATTGTGTTTTGCGATTCCTTGTTACTCTTCGGGCTTTCTTATGTGTGGGTCCCTCCTACTGGGCGGTTCTAAAGTGAGACAGAACTATTAGTGGAAGCTACAACTTAATATTTTACAAAAACCGAAATTGTCTCGGCGGGTTTTGAACGGACGGCGCGGCGGTACATGGAGGCGAGGTGGTAGGCGGCTGTCTTAACCGCTACGCCAGAGTATGCGTGACGTAAGCAATTGAATTTGACAAACACTACAAGCGGCTACGGCATTAGTCCTGCTACGAGGAACGTACTACTACGTACCCGATCTCGGCTACGAAATCTAGACGCTGAGCAACAACTACCGGGGACACGACGCGACCGACCCAGACGTACGTGCACTGCTGTTGCGCTACGGTAATATTCAAACACTGCAATTCACGTACGTAATTACTATCTGTTGATTTTATTTGACGGTCAACGTAGTTCCTAAAAAATGCCATTAAAACGTACGCCTCCGAAATCTTCGTCGTCAGCTATCGAACATACTATCTCTGAACCTGACTTGAACCTATTGAAAGAAGTAACCCATGTTAAAAATAACCGACATAAACGCTTGCGGTCGGACCTCCCTCAGTCACCAGTACAGTGCGAAGTCGAGTTCAGAGATGAAATTATGGAACTCTTGAGTAACTTCAAAAAGGATTTGGATGCCAAGTTGAAGGAAATGAACGACAAACAGTACAAACTCATTTCAAAACTATCTACAGAAATATCGGAGTTAAAGTTGGAAACATCCAAAATCCAGTCATCTAACGACGAGATAGTACAGTCAATGGCATTCATAAGTGGTCAATATGAGGAGATCAGGTTGGGATTTGAACATTTTCAGAAGGAACGAAATGAACAAAGAAAGTGTATCGAAAATCTAGAAACGAAAGTGCAGGATCTCCAGTTGAAGTCACGATCATCCTCCATAGAAATTAGAAATATCCCACCTACCGAAAAGGAGAACACTGCGGATATCATTAACACTGTGTGTAATATTGGAAAAGTAATTGGTGCCTCTGTCTCCCCAACAGACCTACGTGACGTTTATCGTATACCCGGTAAACCGGGACTGATGCGCCCTATTGTTGCAGAGTTTCAATCTGTGATAATGAAACAAAATATTTTGAGTGCTCTGCGAATCTATAACAATAATGAGAGGGCAGCTGGGGATAAACTGAACACGGAGCAAATACATATAAACGGCAAAAAGCTAGCAATTTACATAACTGACCACCTGCCGGCAAGTTTGAAAAAATTGTTTTACCAGGCTAGAGAATTTTCAAAACAAAATGGTTACAAGTTTTGCTGGACATCAAATGGAAAAATTTTCATACGCAGAGTACCGGGAGAAAAACATATACTCATCACATCGGAACAAACCATGATAGATTTAAAATTGAAACAGTGACTATTGCCGTACCTTATGTTTCATTTTAGGACTCAACACATCATGCTTACACCTGTAAATAATTATTGTAAACTATCACTACACATTAACGATACTAAATTTAACTATTTAAATATTTTAGGGCATAACCTCTTAATCTATCACACCGTATCCCCGAAGGGGTGGCAGAGGCGTGTTATGTGCCCGTTTTTCACCGTGTGTATTCCTATTTCACGTAATAGGTGCAATTTAAAAAATTGCCATACTTATATAAAATTATTATACATGTCATTCTGTTGCACTCTTATACCACTCACACAAACACAACTATCACATTATATCCACACACATTATAACATAAATCACCTACCTACACTACATTTCTATGAAGCTTATCAATTTTTGGTAACATATAATTATAAATGGCTAATATAGATATTATAAATGGGGAATTGGACAGCTTGGAGGAGACGATGTCATATTTCTGCCCGCCGGAGGACTGTGCACGTTACATTAATAATAATAAATTTAATACACTTTTGCACGCTAACATTCGGAGCATAAATAAAAATCTCGATCAACTACGTTTATTAATATCTCGTACAAACATCAACTTTGACATTCTCGTGTTGACCGAGTGTTGGCTCCAAAAGGTTGTAAATATGCCTATGTTAGACGGATATACATCACACTCTACAGTCGCAAATAAAAATCAAAATGATGGCATTGTCATCTTTACTAATATACATTTAATGTGCAAAGTGTATGAACCATACTTTAAAGGTGGAAGCTGTCTAGTGTGTGTAATCGGTAAAAGTGTAAGCATTGTAGCTGTATACCGGTCCCCATCATTATCTGGTGCAGACCGGCTAAACAGTTTCATGGACAGCCTTAATAAGGTGTACAGCGACCTTAATACTCGCACTGTGATCTTGGTAGGGGACATAAACATTAATATAAGATCAACCGATACAGACACAGTTCGTGACGAATACATCACTCTTAATGCGTCATATGGTATGTTTAGTACACACATGTATCCAACTAGAGAACATAGGTGCCTAGATCACATATTTATAAAATCTAATCTTTTCTGTACAACAATAGTCATGGATTCCTATCTTACGGACCATAAAGTCCTTGCTCTAGGCATTGAAAAAACCACACATAGACTTTCACAACGTTTCACTAAAACTTGCACAAATTTTGTGAATATTAAAACTGATTTAGAGAATGAAAGCTACGACAGAATTTTGTCAGCGACAGACGCCCAACTAGCAACAAACAATCTTGTGACGCTGATCTCTAACATCACTGCCAAACACACTCTTATCTCTACAGTCTCCAGGAAAAATAGAGTCCTGAAACCATGGATGACTCCAGGTTTAGTTCGATGTAGCAGACACAGGGATAAGCTGCACATAAAGTCTAAAAAAGAACCAATCAACATGACTGATAAATTAATTTTTATTCGCTACCGTAATTTTTACAATAAACTTATTCGTAAATTAAAGCTTGCGTACAATAAAAAACAAATAAGCGAAGCTGGTAATAATTCTAAGGCTCTGTGGAATGCTATTAGAGACATGTCCTCTACAAAGAAAGTTAAAAGCAGTCCTATAGAACTTCTAAATTTGTGTAATAACCCAATAACCTCTACTAACCTAGTTAACTCCTACTTTAAAGAAATAGGTAAAACGCTAGCCGAAAATATCAGACAGTCGACCGCCACCTCGGGCTCGACCCCTCCTCAATTGTCCCTAGACGCGAATAGTCCTATAGGCTCAATGGCTCTGCTTGAGGTTACCAGTGCCGAGATTAGTGACATAATCCTGCAGCTCCGGGCTGAGAGTGCTATAGGCTGGGATAATATCTCAAGCCAAGTGCTCCGTCAGTCTCATCAAATTCTAGCCCCTGTTATTTCTCATATCTGCAATCTGGCCATCACATCTGGCGTGTTCCCAGAAGCCTTTAAGAAGTCAATTATCCACCCTATATATAAGAGTGGGGACAGGAACTGTGTGGCAAACTACCGCCCGATCTCTGTGCTTTCGGCTCTATCAAAGATCTTGGAGAAAATTCTAAATCGATCACTAAAATCATTTATTCAGAGATTTAACATATTGGCTCCAAACCAGTATGGCTTTCGACCGGGAATATCCACAGAGGACGCGGTGTTGGACCTTATCAATGAGGTGGTGGGTAAGATTGACAGTAAGAGTAAATGTCTGTGTATCTTCCTTGATCTGTCGAAGGCATTCGACACTGTACCTGTACCTGTTCTACTAGATAAGTTACAAAAACTAGGTATACGAGGGTTGGCGCATAAAATGTTTGAAGACTATCTGACAAACAGGACGCAACGTGTCAAGATAGACAAATACATTAGTGATGAAGAAAAGGTCATCTACGGCGTTCCACAGGGAAGTGTGCTGGGCCCAACGCTTTTCCTGTTATACGTTAATGACCTCTGCACTGTCAAATTACCCAACACAAAAATTTTCACCTATGCGGATGACACTGCCATTCTGGTTTGGGGGTCGAACTGGGAGGCTGTTAAGGAAACAGCAGAGCTGTCATTGTCTAAAGTCATGGATTGGCTGACGAGAAACCTACTGACTCTCAATTTAGCCAAGACCAACTATATGACTTTTTCTATTAGTAATATTAGCACACCTTCGCTAGACTACACAATTAAAGCTCACGTTTGTGAACAGATAGAGGACTGTGGATGTCTTGAGCTTGCCAGAGTATATCAAGTAAAATATCTAGGAGTACAAATCGATGCGCAACTTACTTGGGAAAAACAAATAGACCTAGTAACGGCCAGAGTTAGGCGGCTAATACATGTCTTCAGAGTGTTGAGATCTTCGTTATCAAAAGACCAATTAGTGAATGTCTATCAGGCCCTTTGTCAAGCTGTAATACAATACTGCATTGTTGTGTGGGGTGGAGCGACTAAGACACACCTTCTTAAACTAGAAAGAGCTCAAAGAGCTGTGCTCAAGGTGATGGACAAATTGCCACTCAGACACCCCACAGATAAACTTTATAAAAGCTGTAAAATTCTTTCTGTAAGGCAGCTGTCCATTTTGAGGACAGTTCTAAGAAGGCATCGAGACGTGCCTTTGCCTAACCCTAAAAGACGCACCATATCATCTGTGTGCCCAGTCATGCCCTATAGAACGTCTTTTGCGGGGAGACAGTATGAAAAGCTGAGCAGTAAATTATATAATAACATAAATAAAAAGCTGAAAATTGTTAAGCAAAATAGAAGGGACGTTAAATTCAACGTTACATGTTGGCTACTGCAACTTAACTACCTTGATACTGAGGATCTACTCACTTACCTTAAATAAATTATTACAAATCACTTACCATAAATAAGCTCATTCAATTAAAACACACACGCACACACACACACACATACACACACAAACAAACACACACACACATTTAAAACAGAACTCAACTACTCAAAACACACACGCATAAGCTCGCTGGACGCGGATTGAGTTGAACGCAGCCACCCGCATACTCGTAGTCGGTGAAATATGCGGCGGCAAAGCAGCGGTGAATTTGCATCACAAATGGAAAACTACACGTTTCGAAAAAAATGTATCCTAAAATACAGGCTCTGCCTAGTTTAGGAAACTATGATTGTAACTGCTTAAAACTGTATTCCAAATAAGTTCCAAATTTAAGTCGACTGTGTGTAAACTTTTGTATTTGTATTTGTATTGTATTGTATTTGTATTTGTACTTACTAAATATCTCTATTCTGCAGCTTGAGAAGTGTCATTATGAAATATATAACAATCTAATGTATATTATTTTAAAGACAATATACATATTTTTAAAACAACAGAATATAGTGTGTTGAAATAAAAAAAAAAAAAAAAAAAAAAAACCTACAATTATATACTTTAAGTTCTATGTACTATTACCTACTACTTATATGACAATTACATTTAGGACGAGCGTTGATTTCGCTAGGTACCTAATCAATGGTAAAAAGTTAGTCAGTAGTAAAAAGATTAAAATGAATCAATACTGGTCTGTTTCTAATACATTTAGCTATAAAATTTTCATAAAACCATTTCATTTTATTTTAGGTTTATCTGGTTTTAGAATGATATCAAATTGTGATAATCAAATAAGACTTAATTTTTATGACTCGTTCGATCTGCTAAAGTCATGTTATCGAGAACGTGACATTTGTAATTTGAATATGGAACACATAAATTTGCATCCAGACATAAGAGTACCTGTTATGCAGATTAAAAAATTAACAAAAATCTGCGTGTTATTTTCGGTTATACGACCGGCCAAACTGCATTTTGTTTTTTTTTTTTTAATTTTAAATAAAGGAACAGATTTCTTCGAACGAAAAAAAATATTTTTGAAAATTGATTTTGGTCTTTCTTTAAATAGAATCACAAAGGAATCAATGTAACTCGCGTGCTCTTTACTAAACATGTATTATATATTTCACTAGATGACCCCTCGCAGCTTCGCCCGTAGCATAGTTCGTTACCTGTCGCACGTATTTAATCCCGTCACACCTATTTAACCCAGTCGCTCATAAATTGTACAAAAATGCATAAAAAAATCACAATTTCTCGACATTTATGATTACTGCTCCACTCTTCAGAGTAGTAGCATGATGATATATAGCCAGCCTTCCTCTATAAATGGGTTATCCAACACGAAAATATTTTTTCCATTCCAACTAGTAAGTAGTTCATGAGATTAACGCGTTCAACCAAACAAACAAACAAACTCTTCAGATTTATATATTAGTATGGATACAACCAAGAGTGTCAAGAAGCATCACTCTTTACACATACGATAACACTGCTGATTACTGCAGACGAATAGTAAGAAGCAACTGACAGGTCAAGAATGCTATTTTCGCATACAGTTTGACATAAACTTTTCGTCTCTAATTGGCGCGAAGCGAGACGGACCGAGCAACATTCCTTGCTTTTAAAATCAATAAAGGCGCAATAAGCACTTGAACAATTTACATTTAATTATAAATTCAGTTTTTTTTTATCGAGATCCTTCTTCCTATACTTTGATTTTTTTTTAAGACCAGAATGACATTTGGAATGTTGCCGCTTTATCGTAATATAAAAATACCAAAATTAATAGGAAATTAGTTAATTTATTAGTTTGAAGTTGTGTTAATGCAATGTCAAGGAGAATTTTTAAAATATGATTAATAGTCATTCTTTTTATTAGAATATAGACTAGAGAACGCCCGCGACTTAGGTCGGGTTAATTTTTTTTTTACCAATACACCCTTAGTCCTTGCTTGTGCTTGAGGCACACGCACCTAACGTTGCGAAAATGTATCTGACGTGCGAGTTGAAACAGAGGTCTTGATCACTATCTATTAAAATAAAAAACATAAATGACAATTAAAATACAGTAGCAACATGTCAATGTCATTGTTACACATATAAAATAACACCACTTGTACTGTTCCACAACATTTACTTTGTAAACCTGACCGGTTTCGCCTCACGGCATTCTCAAAGGTACACAATATGACGAATACCTTTGAGAATGCCGTGAGGCGAAACCGGTCAGGTTTACAAAGTAAATGTTGTGGAACGGTACAAGTGGTGTTATTTAATATGTGTAGCAAGTTCCACCAAGCGCCATAAACCAACAGTATAAATAATGTCATTGTTCTTAAAGTAATCCTCCCAGCAAAAAGGTGCTTAAATAGTTTTTAATACTTTTTTAGTTTTACCTGTTGTTCAAAAGTATTTAACTTTTTATTCATATTAAAATAAATAAATAAATATCCATCACGCCTTATCCCCGAAGGGGTGGCAGAGGCATATTATATTCCCACTTTTCACCGTGTGGATTTCTGTCCCACGTAATAGGTGGTGAGCCCATTGCCGTGTTGGATATAGACAGACGCAGGTTGTGGCTACCTGCTGTTGAAATTTTTCTTGCCGCCCATAAGGCATTCAACCAGGTTTAACGACTGCCATTTTACTGGCAACCGGGACCAACGGCTTAACGTGCCTTCCGAAGCACGGAAACGCTCGCAAATGTAAATGCCACAAAGTGGTCACCCATCCGAGTACCAGCCATAGTCAAAGTTGCGTAACTCAGTGATCGTTTACAGAACACTGAGACCGCGGGGCCACGAGCGCCTATTTGCATAATTATTTGTTCATATTTATGCAAATTATATTATAATTTAAATTATTAATATACTTATTTGTATACATAATAACTACTTCTGTAAATTAATGTAGGAAGCATTTGACAAAAATTAAATACATTAAACAAAACTAAATTTTATTACAAATTGTTTAGGTAATTATGTGTACTTGTGGAGAGGATTTTTCTATGGAAAATTAAGTCGTTTTTTATAGTATTAAGATGGTTGACAAGTATTAGTTGACGGCCCACGTGATAGAATATGGTTACCATAACCTTCTTCTTTTATTTATTTTTGTTTATCTGTCACGCCTTATCTCCGAAGGGGTGAAAGCGGCATATTATATAGCCACTTCTCACCATGTGTATTCCTGTCCCAAGTAATAGAATCGCTTGTGGTCCCGCGGACTCAGTGTTTTGTAAACGATCAACAAACAGCCACCAGAAGATTGAAAAGGAGAATTCCACAGGACTTGGCAACATAGAGATGTGAGATGATATATAGCCTATAGCCTTTCTCGATGAATGGGCTATCAAACACAAAATTCAACCAAAGAAACAAAGACAACTTAGAGTGATTCGGATGAAATTCCGCTTTTTTGAAAGGTTAGGATGTTCTCTCGCTTCGTTTGGGGGTTCTAGTGTTATGCCGCTTCTTCGGGAGGTTCTGATGTTCCACCGCTTCTTTGGGGGGTTCGGATGTTATACCTTAAGGGGAAAAGGACGTACGTGTAACCCGCACGCCACGCCATCTTCCATTGCCTGCTTTTGTACGAACGACAAGCAGCCCGCCCAGTCATGGAGGGCGGTAGTCACAAAACATGAAGCTACTCGTATAAGATGAGCGTTTCAAACCAAAGGTAGTTTAAAAGATAAATATAATTTAAAGAGGCCAGAAAGTTTCATCATCATCATCCGAGCGTCTGTCCCAGTTGCGTCTCGCGACGCCCGGGGTCCGCTTTCCTACATTTTCTCCTCCACTTCGCACGGTCGTCGGCATCCCCTGTAGTGAGACCATTGGCACGCATGTCATCCCTTACGACGTCAAGCCAGCACTTCTTGGGTCTTCCCCTCTTACCGGGACCCGGCGGGGCTGACATGGCCAGACATTTGTTACCTACGTAGCCCGGCACTTGCCGCAAGACGTGACCATCCCAACGAAGGCGACACTCTTGCAACTTGTCTGCAATGTCACGGACGTGGAGGCTGCCGCGGATGCGAGAGTTCCTCACGCGGTCCATCCGCGTGACCCCACATAAAGCTTGTTATAACGAGTTTTTTTTATATACGGACTTCACAAGTAAACGATGGTGATAATAGGTACAATTCTTAAAATATAAACATGATAATATTTTTTTTCGTGTTATTTTTTTGTGTAAGTACAATAAAAGTACTTAGTTTTATTGTTTTATCATGTATGTAGTTACTAGAGCGAATGGAACATACAATTTTATTACTGTATGTTCAACTTATTTTTTCTCACGTAACAACTTATTATTACATTATGTTTTTACATCGTAATTCCCACATAAGCAAAACATCTCCTTTTTAACAAAGACAGTTTTAATTGGCTAATAAACGAAAAATATGTATTGTGCGAAAGTAGAGGGTAGAAGGAGTTAGGGTAGACCGAGACTTTCATTTATGTAGATCACGTGAGCAGATTGTTCAGAAACGGAAAAGTTCAGTACTCTGAACATGCATATATAAAACGATTAATGAATCTGTAGGAACCGAAAAAAGTATGCATGTATCGCGAAGCCTAGCGATTTGTATCTGACTACCTTATCAGAGATACAACGTGAAGATATTTAAGTTGAAGAATATCAAATCTTGTTTAACGTCAATATCATTTGATTAAATACTTTTGCTATTAGAACTATCGTCATCAGTAACCTAATTAGATAAAATTAACACCATTTCCAATGTTTCTATCATATTATTCTTATCGTTTGACTAATAATTCATTAGATCATGTTGGTATACCCATAGAAATCATAAAAAAACAGAAGAAATTGCATGCAGGAACACTCGTGGGACGTCGTAACTTGCTTTTAAGCCCGTCTGATCCAAGAAACTTTTCAGCAGCAGGTCGCCACAACCTGCGCTTGTCCATTTCAACATGGCAACGGACTCACTACCTGTTACTTCTAGCGCAATTTTGTGAATTGCGCTCCTGGGACAAGAATATAGAGATTAGTCGGAGATAAAGGCGTGCCTGATTTTAGACTTCTAAACCCTAAAGTTTAGAAAAGTCTTATATAATGGCACAGTCTGTCCGTCCGTCTGTACTTATCATAGACTAGATGACCCTCACAGCTTCGACGGTGGAATATTTCGACCTCCCGTCGCACCTATTTAATCCCGTCGCTTATAAATTCTACAATGATGCATAAAAAATTGCCCGATTAGTCGACATTTATGACTACTGCTCTGCTCCCCAGTGTAGTAGCGTAATGATATATAACCTATAGCCTTCCTCGATAAATGGGCTATCTAACACAATAATATTTTTTCAAATCCGACCAGTAGTTCCTGAGATTAGCGCGTTCAACCAAACAAACAAACTTTTCAGCTTTATAATATTAGTATAGACACCTTAACTAAACTTTAGTTAAGATATCTATGGGTACGTATCTATTTCTCAGGAACCATAAGACATAGAGACAAACGGTTTGCGGCATTTGATTTAGGACACCATAAATACGAGCATAGGCGATTTTGAAGTTTCTACCACTTGCGGTTTTGAAACTGGTTTCGGTTTAGAAGTCGTCTGATATATTCGCTATAATAGTGAAGGGTTGTGATACTTGTTTTTTATTAGAGGTTAAAAGAATATTATAAATATTATTTGTGATTATAACTTACCTTATACCCAATGTCAGCCGAATTGGTTCAACAGGTGTTATGTGATTAAGTAAGAAACATCCGTACATCAAAACTTTCGCATTTATTATTATATTTGATTAATATTCTATTACCATCGAAAGTTTTTGACTGGTTTAACTGTTCATTGATTTAATTAGCAATAAAAAAAATCTTGTTATCTACCATCTGGTCAAATTAATACATGTGAAATTATTCTAAGTGTGATTATATTTTCTTTTATGAATTTTTTTATTAAGAAGTACCTGTCTTTACGCTGTATCCCTGACGGGGAAGTCAGAGAGGACAGTATCTAGCCTATGCAATACAAGCATACTTCTTTCGTTTACTGCAGATTAATTAATTGTTTCATACATGCTCGTCTAGGTATCCGGGTAATTTTGATTTGACCCTTACTTTTTTTTAACAATCTGCTGACGTGGTCTTTGTATGTAAGTTTCGGCCTGACTCCTTCTACCCTCTATTTTGGTTCAATAAATATTCTTTGTCAATCGTTCCTCACTCATTCATTGGACTTGTGTACACCAACAGAGCAAGCTCATTTCCTGCTTAAAGCTGGCACTTTTATTCGTATTAGCTATATTGCGTATGACTTCATTACATACCCGGTCAACAATGTTGTTAAAATGTTAATTTTTTTAACTAAATGACTTAACTTTATATTAGACAGTATATGTTCGCATATGTCGTTATGTTAATGCTTTTTTTGTCTGTGTTGTTAACTTTTAAAGGGTTTTTGAATTCATTTAGCTTGAAGAAGTTGTTTGTTACGCTTTGAAGCCAAAATCGATGGACCGATTTCGATGAACTGTTGATAAAGACCGAATTAAACCCCCATATTTTAATAATTGATCTAAATTTATGATCAGCGTTTAATAATATTAAAAATAGAATATTATTAAACGCTGAATAGCTCATTTATCGAGGAAGGTGTATCATCACGCTACTACTTATGAGACCGGAGCATTAATCATAAATGTCAATTTCTCCGGAAAATTTTCATACATTATTCTAAACGTACCATGGAGATTTTCGGAGAACATCTAATCCTGTTTACCGTCAATATAAATTTAATTAAATAATTTAACCATAATGAAGGTGCGTTAATAAAGGTGTTAATTATAGGTAAGGTATCAAAGGTAATATTCGTAGAACTGGTTTAGTCACTTATGAGTCTATGGTACAATGTATTGAGTTAGTTCACGGAAATGGAAATGATTTACTGGATTTTACATTTCTTGGCCATAATATAAGACTAATACTTTTATACTATACTAGACACGGCTTTAAAAAAATATTTAAAGTAGTTTCTGAAATTCGCGCGTTCAACCAAATAAACTAAGTCTTTAGCTTTACATATTAGGTAGTATAGATACTAGCGGAGGCCCTGCACCCGCCTACTACCGTTCCCATCAGAATACGGGCATTCAATGTAGCCTAAGTTATTCCTTATAATATCAGCTAGCTGGTAGTGAAAGCCCCATTAAAATTGGTCCGAGTTTAGCCGGAAAAAAAGCTAAAATAACAAAAAAAAATGTTTATTTTATGTGAAAAGTACCGTTTTGAATTATATTCTAATTAATTTGCCTAAATACGTCCCTATGTGAGTAACGAAAACGAAAATACATACCTACATAGGTAAATGATACAATCACACATATATCCTTAAGGGTGTAGGCTGAGGTGAATTACTCAAACCTCATTGCTCAGGCTGTGGAATGAGCCTGCCTGGGTTTTCCCAAACGTCTACAGTATGTGGTTCTTCAAGGGGTTTTTACCACTTTCCATCAGGCCGTTTGCTTGTCTGCTACCTCAATGGTATAAAAAAAATAAAACATTCACATTTTATGAGTAGTTTTGTACTTGAAACATAATATAAGCCCAATCCTTCACGATTTTTACGGCATGTTCAAATCCAAACCAAAATTCCAATAGCCAATACAGATGTTGAACAACCACAAATAGGTACAATATACTTACACGTCAAATAAGACAAAATTAAGAAAAAAATAAAATAAATGGAGACCACGTGAGCAGGTTGCTCAAAAACAGAAAGGTCAAAAGTACTCGGATACCCAGACGTGCATGTATATAATAATAATAAATCCTACTAATATTATAAACGCGAATGTTTGTAAGAATGGATGTTGGTGTCTTTCACGCACAATCTACTGAACAGATTCTGATGAAACTTTACGATAATATAGCTTACACATCAGAATAACACAATAACACATAGGCTACTTTAAATCTCGGGAACAAGTTCCTGTTAGAAACGGGAACGGTACAACTTCACCACGAGTATGGAGCCGCGGGCTTTTTTTACACATCACCGTCTAACCCAAAGTAAGCTTGTGTTATGGGATTTAGACGACTGATAAATATACTTATATATTTCTAAATATATACATATTTTACATAGGAATCACTCAAACCTAAACAAACATTTGACGACCAAATATTTTTTTCCGATCCGGGAATCGAAGTCTGGACTCTGAAGTATGAAGCGACTGATGAATCTTTAGGAAGCGAAAGAATGCATGAATCACGAAGCCTGGAGATTTGTCCTCTCTTACTACCCCGTCAGACATACAGCGAGAAGATACTTAGTCAGTTTTAGTTAAAAAAGAAACGATCCAACACTATTTTTCGATGATTTCAAATTCAAAGTCTAATAGGAAAAATTATCCATGAATATTCATAATTTATGACACCATCAAAATGAGTTTATCAATAAGTCACGTTTAATTTGGCACCTGTTAATAATGAATAACATATAAAACGATAGCAATTTAAATTTTAATAACAAAATTTAAAAAAAAAACAGGTATTTATTATATGAAAGCACATAAATTAAAACATTAATAACATTAGTGATTTAATGGTCAAAGTTCAACTATTGTCATTATTAGAAATCTGAGCAAATGACTAGAACCTCATTCTGCTATTTCATTTTAGCGCAAGTCGATGTCGCACAAAAAAAATATTTTCGGGATATCGATAAACTCTCAAAATAAACGATTTTTTTGCTATTTTCTGTCCAAAACAATAACATTTACTTTGAAAATTCTTGTTTCTGAAAGTAAATGGCATTTTAAGATTAATAAAGGAATTAAAGTGGAATGTATTAAATTCAAACAGCAGAAATCAGCCACCTTTTACATATCCAACACGCCTATCCCCGGATGGCAGAGGCATTCCCCACTTCTCACCGTGTGTATTCCTGTCCTACGTAATAGGTGATGAGCCCATTGCCGTGTTGAAATAGTCAAACGCAGTTTGTGGCTACCTGCTGTTGAAATTTTTAAAGCTCATAAACCTTCAACCAGGCTTAACGACTGCCATTTTACTGGCAACCGGGACTGACGGCTTAACGTGCCTTCCGAAGCACGGAAACGCTCGCAAATGTAAATGCCACAAAGTGGTCACCCATCCGAGGACCAGCCATAGTAAAAGTAGCGTAACTCAGTAATCGTTTACAGAACACTAAGATTGCTTTTAAGGGAATCTTAAAAGGATATGATACGAGTTTAAATTATCTTTTTTTGAGTTATATCCGTATAGAAACTTATAACACTCTGTCAACATCTTTCTATATACCTCTCCTCCCCCTTTTTTCGTGTGGTAATCCTTATGGATGCTATGCCGGACTCCTACCGACTAAAACCACACGTATCTCTTCCATCTGTCTATAGCCAGGAGTCCCGGGTGAGCCCTCTGAAGGATAGCCCCAGGGCTCCCGACAGATTTTGTCCGCTACCGCGGCGTCGTTCAGGGTTCATGGTTCAGGGTTCGAGTGTTGTCTCGCTTCTTTGGGGATCAGGTTTTATACCACTTCCTTGAGGGGTGAAGGGCACGCGTGCAGCCTCCTCCCCTAGTACAACCTCATGATCTTTAACAGTGCGAGTAAAGTCTAGGAAAAAAAAACAACTTGTCAACTGTCACTTATCTTTATAGCGGTCAATCCTGAACGATGACATGACTTTCCATCAGAGGAACGATTTCATTGACGAGCTGGATATAAAAAGAAACATCTAGAAGCTATTTCCACATTCCACGCCCATACTTATAAAACTCGTCTATAAATAATGAAAACGCGTTTTTGAAATCACTGCATAATCTCAATGCGTCAGTGTTAGGCTGTTAATACGATTTTCAGAGATATAGACAAAAAAAAATTAAAAAATAGTTTCGTCAAACGACAACCTGGCCCAAAAGTCTTACTAACCAGCCTTACAACTTACAATCCACGAAATCAAACGACAGTAGAGAAGTTTACTACAAAATTGCTTATTATTTATTTATTTTAGATGCGCATCACTATTGATGTCATATTTAAATGTAGAACAAGTTCTCTAAGAATTTAAAATTAGTTCTCCAGGTGATATATCATTTTTAGATATCGATTTTTTACTCAAAAACAACATTTCGAAGCTTCAAATTTTGTTAAAAAAAATTCTAAAGTTTATTCAAAAGGTCTTTACTTGAATCTTGACGTCATGATTTAATTAATTCAAGATACGACAGTCAGCTGATGAAGGTAATTCCTACGTCACCGCTGTAATGATTTCTGCCTATTTCCTGTTAAACACGTCACACACAACTTGTAAGACATTTATTTATACGTACCTAGTTTGTGGAATTTTTACAACAGGAACTGGATAAATTAGCTCTTTAAATTAATATTCTTTGTTGTTGGTGTAAAAAATGTCCTACAATATTTGTTTATTTCATATTCAGAAGTCGTAATCTGTGCATTTCTTAACTTAAGTTAGGAGGGTAGTTATAAATTGTTATTACAACGCTCGTGGCCTGGCGGACTCAGTGTTCTGTAAACGTTCACAGAGTTACACAACTTTCACTATGGCTATGGTCCTCGGATGTGTGACCACTTCGTGGCATTTACATTTGCGAGCGTTTCCGTGCTTCGGAAGGCACGTTAAGCCGTTGGTTCCGGTTGCCAGTAACAGTCGTTAAGTCAAGTTGAATTCCTTATACCAACACAGCAATGGGCTCACCACCTATTACGTGGGACAGGAATACACATGATGAAAAGTGGGCATATTATATGCCTCTGCCAACCCTTCAGGGATAAGGCGTGATAGATAAATATTAAAATGAAAAAAAGGACTTAAGACTTAAAAAAGAATAACGCCCTAATCACGACCCCTTGACCTTTGCCTAACCAGGGCAAAGCTCTAAGCCGCTGAGCTGTAAAAACCGTACTAAAAACAGTTAAAAAAAAATTTGGAAAACCCAAAAGTGCACGCCTGACACGAATAGATTTTCATATATTACAGCTTACAAACTTTGCTATGAATTATAGCATAGGGGTTATGAAATAAATAAAGTAAAGATAATAACAATTAAACCACATCGAATCAGACCGTGAAAATTGAAAGGGTTCTATTCCTAATTATACTGAAGCGTAAGAGAAAAAAAAGACTCGATTAGTAAAGTATTTCGGTCGTTATCGTGTTAACTAGAAAATAATCCGTAACATACAGACACACGGACGTCCAAGACGGAACTTTTTTAAACAGTTTTTTAACTAGTTTAAATAACAAAAATGCCATCAAAAATATCATGAGTGTTAAAAATATTGTTTTTTCTTTATATGTGTGTGTATATATTATTTTACAAGTGCAATATATGATAAATAGAGACATTTTAAGTTTGAAAAATCAGATGTTTTGCGCGAAGTGACAGTAGTATCCATCTCAACGCTTCGCTTATGAGGCGTGCAATACCAAATACTAAGAAAATTTTAATACTTATGACAAGGCTGTATGGACTGAGTTTCTTTTGCCTGCTAAAGATGGGCGAATACAAGTAAAAAAGAAGAATGACGGACCACAAGAACTCATTCATTATATATCTTTATTAGAATAAATAAATTATCATGTTTTCACGGAAAAGAAACATGTTTGCCTTGTCTGTTCGTACACATTATAATATTGTCGATTGCAATGGTCGCTTTGTTTTGTAACCGTATTAATTCTATATTGAAGACTAGTTGAAGCCCGCGGCTTTGCCCTCGTACAGAAGTTTTCCCATTCCCGTTTCCCACAGGAACTTGTTCCCGGGATAAAAAGTAGCCTATGTATAAGCTACATTGTTGTAAAGTTTCATTAAAATCCGTTCAGTAGTTTTTACGTGAAAGAGTTACAAACATCCATACAAACTTTCGCATTTATTATATTATAATATTATAAAGATTATAAAGCTGAAGAGTTTGTTTGTTTGTTTAGTTGAACGCGCTAATCTCAGGAACTACTGGTCGGATTTGAAAAATTCTTTTTGTGTTTGATAGCCCATTTATCGAGGGCTATAGGATATATATCATTACGCTACTACACTGGGGAGCAGATCAGTAGTCATAAATGTTGACAAATCGGGCAAATTTGTAGGCATCATTGTAGAATTTATAAGCGACGGGATTAAATAGGTGCGACGGGAGGTAGAAATATTCCACGGGCGAAGCTGTGGGGGTCATCTAGTTATATTATAAAGATGATGAACAGATAAATCTTGGCAAAACGATGTACAAAATATTGGGGGAAACTACTGTCTTATTAAATTGTCAACCCTCTAAAGATTTTTGAAGCGGAACTTCTATATCGACGTTCAGAAAAAAAAATAGCTGTAAAAAATCGACACGCTTTTCGGTTGCGCGCCATGTTGTTTTGAAGTGAAACTTCTTAATGATAAGTGAAACTTCTTTATCGACGTATGAGAGAAATTTTAAAGCTGTAAAAAATATGTCGTAAAGATATTTCACTTCTTACCTGTGTAACTCTGGTATACGCACATATGTTTACGTGTGTAAGTCTTCATAAATGTCCTACCGACTAAAACCACACGTTGCCCTCCCATCTCCAATGACCGAGAGTCCCGGTTGAGACCTTGGAAGAATATCCCCAGGGCTCCCGACAGATTTTTTCCGATCGTGGCCTTGAATTCAGCTTCGGGTGTTACCTGCTTCTTTGAGGGAGTGAGGGGCGTACGTGTGGTTATAACCTTGCTTATTAATCTAAGACCTGCTTCTGGAAGAGCCCTCCAGATCCTTCATACATATCGTATTTTTGGAACGAAGTTTCTTAGCGCGCGTTGCGAATGTTGCTAGACGAAAAAAAAAAGACCAAAAGCTGTATCAACACTTTTTGCTATGGTTGTAAGCCGTACGGCGTGCGCGTGTTTCTCTGTCTGTCTCCCTCTCTCATGGAAAGCAAGCCAGTTATTTTCGTTTCGTCTATATATATTTTTTTTTATTTCTTTTTTATTATTAAAATTCCTTGTGGACAATATAACTTCGTTCCATCCGGGTGTCCCTTACCACTTCTCAAGTTTTTATTTTAGGTTTATGGTCGTAAGGACTTTATTTTCTAGTTCAGTGTTCTGTAAACGATCACTGCGTCTGCGTTGAGCATCATAAATATTGTTGGTCCTGAGATAGATGATCGATATAGCATTTTCATTTTACGAGCGTTTCCGTGTTTCTTAAGGCACATTTAGCCGGGACTACCGTTTGCTAATAACATGGTAGTCATTAAGTAAAGTTGAAGGCCTTGGAAATTTTCAATAGCTGGTAATCACAGCCTCTTCCTGTCCGTTTTAGACTTGTACCATTTTGCACAGTAGGTACAGAATTGCTCTCAGAATCTTTTTATTCTGGGTCACAAAAAGAGGCAACAGAATGTTTGACCTTCAATTGAATGAATGAAAATGAATGAATGTCTTCTTACATTTGGCTATCCGGATATTACAGATTTCCGGATATACTCAGAAATGATTAATTATTCCATTATTATGTCTTAATGGCCAAAACATTACACTATCGAGGTCAGAATTTGCTACCAAAATACTATTAATTACAAATTAGCTTTACTGTCTTGAATATCTATATTTAGACGCCATGTTTAGTATGAATGAGTCAATATATTACTAATGCCTTACGAGACGTTCTCAAGCCCCATTTATATCCATTTAACGAGAAGTTTTTGCTGTATTTATGGCAAATATATGCGATTTGAGTTGTGCTGTTGAATCGTTCAGGACAGCATTTTTTTATGTGGAAATTGCTGTTAATGAAGTATACCTTTCGTTGAGGAGACGGTGGGCGTGTGTGGGACTCCCGGATGTACCAATTTAACCCTTTCTTTAACGTGAGTAAATCCCCGCGGATGTCATGCCGGATGCGAACTAATAAAACCACACTTATCTGTCTAGCGCCGGATGCCTCGGGCAATTCCTTAGAAGTATGTTCCATACTAAGGCCTTATTATTTAGTCTACGATATATATTTTGAATTAGTCCAATATTGGTGGAGGATAGCCGACATAGAGTAGAATTTTCATGTTTTATATTTAGATACTAGGTGCACCCCACGGCTTCATCTGTAACATACTTCGAACTCCCGTCGCACCTATTAATCCCGTCATTTATAAATTCTACCAAGATGTCTAAAAAAGGGCCCGAATTTTGGACATTTATGATAACTGCTCCGCTCTCCAAGGGAGTAGCTGAAGAGATTGTTTGTTTGGTCGGTTGAACAATTAAAAATCGGATTTCAAGAAATCTTTTTGTGTTAGATAGCCTATTTATCGAGGCAGGCTATAGGCTATATATCATCACGCTACTACCCTGGAGAGCGAAGCAGTAGTCATATAGTCGACAAATCGAACATTTTTTTTGCATTATTGTAGAATTTATAAGCGACAAGATTAAATAGGTGCGACGGGAGTTCAAAGTATTTCACGGGAAAAGCCGGGGGGTCACCTAGTACTTTATATAACACAGCTACAGTGATGATATAATAATAAACGAGTAGATAGTTTATGTTAATAAATGGTCAATTAACTAAACCTTCCGGTAGCTGCATCATAACTCCATGTTATTTACGAGTACTATAAGATACTGGATTATAGCAACTATGTATTATTCAAGGTCGTTATGTAATGTAAGCTATTGTATAATACAATTATAGAGCGTACTCGTGAAGAAGTGTCGCATCCAGTACTGTTATGTAACTAAGGTTTCATGCAGAGGACCGAATCTACTATTGACAAGCCGTAGTATAGAACCAGAATCGCTGTTTTTAGCTGTCAAAATGTAGACTATCAAAAATGCAACTGACTAGCGGCCACTGTCGCAGTACGTGCTATTAGAATTCTATCGGCCGATAGAAATCTCTTGGAGTACGATTGTAATAGTAGACTACGAAAAAAGTCAAAATTGTACCGGTGGCTTTCTATTGAGCGACTATAACGATTCATTTCTGACGCGATTGAAATAGTAGATTTGGCCTCCAGGTCTGGCTCGTTGCTCTAGATGCTGTTTTACAGGAGCCACAGTAATGCGGATGGGATTCATCACAATTAAAAAACATAATTGATTGACACAAAACTTATTTTTATAACCGGGAAAAGGTTCTTGTGAGAAAGGGGTTCGGAAAAACTTCAACACGCGAGCGGAACCGCGAGCATATACTAGTCATTCACTACCTAATTTCTCTAAAGGTAATGACATAAAATTGTTAAGTTCCAAATACTGAACCGGTTTAGCTGACCTATGGATAAAAAGGTATTTCATTTATAACTGTTGAGTTTTTTTGTACATGTATTGTCTTGGGTATAATTATAATTAATAACTAAACTAACGGTTGTTTTTTAAACTGACGTTAAGTAGCACATGACCTAACACAAGTTCATATCTCTTTGGGTTTAGATAGAGGTTATTAGAAGATGTTTATCAGTCATGCTTTTCTATCCAAGGGGGAGGCAGAGGCATACTATACGTCTTCATTTAACCATAAGCTTTTATTCCACGTAACAGGAGGTGAGTCTAATTGCCGTTGTAAGTAAAAATAAATAACTATTGTGGGACCTTTTTTTTACACAGCGCTACTAGCCCAAAGTAAGCTAATACCTGTTATAAGTTTGTGGTAAGGGAACTACAGAACTGAGTCATACTTATATATTTTTAAATACCTACATATTATACATAAGAAACAGCCAAACTCCGAAACAGACATTTGCGGATCACACAAATATGTGTGTAGATCCGGGAATCGAACCTCTGACTTCAACACGGCAGTCGCATACACTACCACTGCGCCACCGAGACAGTCGAAAATGAAAATAGAAAAGCGCAGGTTGTGGTGACCTGCAGTTAAAAGTTTTCAAACCAGGCTTAACGACTGCTATGTTACTGGCAACCTGGACCAACAGACCAGACGTGCGTGTACCAGCGATTCATGAATCTTGAAGAAGCGAAAGAAGTATGCATGGATCGCGAAGCCTGGCGATCTGTCCTCTCTGACTACTCCGTCAGGGATACAGCGTGAAGACCAACAGTTGCTCGTAAACCAAAATGCCTTAAAACGGTAACTTATTCAAGGACCAGCCATAGCGAAAGTTGCTTAACGCACTGATCGTTTACAGAACACTAGAGTTAGCAGGCTACGAGCTTACATTATTTGAAGATGTTGAGTGTTTAAATAAATATTTTTGGGACATTTTTACACAGCGCCTTCTATCTACCTCAATTTAAACTGATATTAGGTTGCTCTATGTAATCTAGACAACTGATTAGCAAACTAGGATATTTCTTATTACAAACATAAGTCATCATCGTCATCTCGCGACGCCCGGGGTCTTATTTCCTACCTTTTCTCCTCCACTTCGCAAGGTCGTCGGCATCCCCTGTAGTGAGACCATTGGCACGCATGTCATCCTTTACGATGTCAAGCCAGCACTTCTTGGGTCTTCCCCTCTTGCATCTTATCTGTAGTGTCACGGACGCGAAGGCTGCCACGGATGCGAGAGTTCCTCAAACGGTCCCTGACGTCATCACGTCTAATATCACACCAAAAAAGAACGGACTAAGGACAGAGCCCTGGTGTAACCCAACGGTGATCGGGAAGGGTTTTGTGTTGTGTGATTACAAACATAAGTATACCCTATAATCTATACTAATATATAAAGCTGAAGAGTTTCTTTGTTTGCTTGTTTGGTTGAACGCGCTAATCTCAGGACCTACGGGTCGGATTTGAAAAAATATTTTTGTGTTGGATAGCCATTTATCGAGGAAGGCTATAGGTAGGTATATATCTTCACGCTAATACCCTGGAGCTACGCTACGCCCAAATTTTTATGCATTATTGTACAATTTATGAGAGTTAGGATTAAATAGGTGCTTCGGGAGTTCGGAGTACACTTTGTCACGGGCGAAGCTGAGAGGGTCACCTAGTTATAGATAAACCTAAACTTTACACGCGTGCAATATAAAAACTAATATGAACTACAGATAAACCCAAAGCCGGATTTAGAGCTATAAAATTGAGTTTTTAAAAGCAATTTCGGAGTTTACTCATAAAAGAAGAAATCAATTTTAAAATAAATAGAAATCAATTACAAATGTTTATATGTAGGTATAAATCAATAGAATCGGCTTTATTCCTTTAAAAATAACTTAATTTTGTTATTTGACAACATTAATTTTGTTATCTCTGACAATTTGGATAATAATAATAGTACATTTTGGGACATTCTCAAGTTAAGCTAATACCAGTTGACGCCTGCTGGTCCGCATGCGTGGTGAAGTTTTCTCGTTCCCGTTTCCCACAGGTACTTGTTTCCGGGATAAAAAGTAGCCTATGTGCTATTCTGACGTGTAAGCTATATTATTGTAAAGTTTCATCAAAATCCATTCATCCTTCCATCCAGATTTTGTGTAAAAAAGTAACAAACATCCATACTTACAAACTTCGATGAAGATCTTCGAAGAACTTAAGAGTTAAATCGAAGACAAAGTCTCCGTTTTAACTCCACTGGTACGGAAAAAATGCTATTGATGTCCGACCATTCGTCCGTCCGTCCATTCAGTCTACAGGTCGCATTTTTCATCGGATTTGCATGCCACTTGGCATGGACAATCCTTGATGTAGACAACAAATTTTAGCGAGGGGGTTTTTAGATGGGAGGGGGGGGGATGGAGGCAGTGGAGGGAAAACGGTCCCGTAATGGTAGGCAAGAGCGCTCAAAACGAAAAAATGAAATGTTTTTTTGCCACCACTAGTATTAGTAGGATAAACTTGTGGTACATAGCAAATACCAAAACTCTGAAAATACCTTAGTGGACCCCACAAATATTTGTTCCGAACCGGGAATCGAAGCCGGAAAAACCTCAGCGTGGCAGTCGCATACACTACCATTACGCCACATAGGCAGTAGGTAAATAAAAACTAAAAATGTAAAACTAAATTTTAAATATTAATTGTAGGTATAAATCAATGGAACTGACATTAATCCTTTTAAATTAACTTAATTTTGTTCTTTGACAACATTAATTTTGTCATCACTGACGATTTAGATTCCACAGAAGTCCGTAATATAAATATATTAGCATAATATATGTTACTAGTTGACGCTCGCGGCTTCAGGTAAGGTCCACCGTACACGTATACCCCAACGCTGGTATCGTATTGCGAGCAAGTCATAGTCGCAAAAGAGGCGGTGGAGAGGGAGCGAGAAACAACTCTTCCTCCCGAGTTCCGAACTCTTCGCTCAAGCCTAGTGGCCTCCGTGACCGGGGGCCTGAGTACGGTGGGCGGGTTGCTCGCCGTTCTTACAGAAGCAGGCCATGGAAGGTGGCGTAACGTAGTTCACTCCCTTAAGGAAGTGGTATATCAACCGAACCCCCCAAATAAGCGAGATAACACTCGAACCTCCCAAAGAGGTATGATACACACCAGAAACCCCCTGAACGAGCCTGCGGTAGCGGACATAGTCTGTCGGGAGCCTTGGGGTTATCCTTCCGAGGGCTCACCCGGAACTCCTACCTATAGACAGATGAAGGGAAACGTGTGGTTTTAGTCGGTAGGAGTCCGGCATAGCATCCATGAGAATTTCCACCCGAAAAAAAAACCATTCGCCTAGTGTTATAGTAAGCTAGTATGTTATCCTTATGAGATAGAAAAATGCCATCGCGAACTTTTCTGTGTACCTATACACCATTCACCACCTTATTCCACCATATATTATTTTAGGACGGTGGGTGGGCTGCTCGTCAGTATAGAAGCAGGCCCAAGACGGCGGCATGACGTGAAAATTTCACGTACGCCTCACTACACGGGATAATACCCGAACTTACATCAGAGAAGCGGGGTAACACCCCAAACCCTTAGATAAGGCCGCGGCGGTAGTCAAAGTCTGCCGGGAGCACTGGGACATCTTTCCGAGGAGTTACCCGGGGCGTCCGGCAATAGACATTTAGGCAGGGACCATGTGGTTTTAGCTGGTTCGAGTCACACGTGAAAAAAACATATATTATTTTGTAATTTCCCGAAGGATTTTCGTTGAAAGCTCCCAGATTACTTTTTTTCCGACACCTCTAACAAATATCGATATATTTTAGACAAAGTGAACAAAAACTTAAAAAATAAAATGTCTCTCTGTAGCTCTTAATTTGCGTTTGTGGTAGTCTATATTAATATTTTGATGGCTTAAAGCAGCTATTTTGTCTCTATTCTGCAGCTTGAGAAGTTTGATTGCCGTGCCGCTCGTGGCCCTGCGGCCTCGGTGTTCTGTAAACGATCACTGCGTTAAGCAACTTTCACTATGGCTGGTCCTCGGATGGGTAACCACTTTGTGGTATTTACATTTACGAATGTTACCGTGCTTCGAAAGGCACGTTAAGCCGTTGGTCCCGGTTGCCAGTAACATGGCAGTCGTTAAGTCAAGGTGAAGGACTTATGGGCGGCTTAAAAAAATTCAAAGCATGTCGCCACAACCTGCGTCTGTCTATATCAACACAACAATGGACTCACCACCTATTACGTAGGACAGGAATACACATGGTGAAAAGTGGGTATATAATATGCCTCGGGGATAAGGCGATAAATAAATTAAAATGAATCTAATATAATCTCATCGAGGCAAAGAAACCAATTTCAGATCAGAGCATGAGCCGAATATTACCTATTCAACATGTTATTAGTTTGGTACGAACAAACTCACGTGTCAGTAATAGTATTATTAGTTTATTTAAATATTCATAATATATAATCACGTTTTTTCAATAAGCTTTTATACAATTTTGTATGGCTATCGAAATATTTATCAATTCCAAGAATCAATAAAAGTATTGAAGCGTTTGTAGCCCAAACTCGGTGTTCGGTGGCATTTCCATTTTTTAAAATATTTTTATTCATGTAAACCAATTTAGGCACTTATGAATAGTCATGACAATAATTTTAAATGATTTTTTTTTAATAATTTTTTAATGGCCTGGTTTCTAAGACCTTTTAGCCAAAATCTTATTTTTTATATCATATTTCTTCAATCTTATCTTCTAATTAGTCCTGTTCAGTCGATGTCGTGTCCTCATTGTCCGTCCTGGTCCTTGCCCTCAGTATAATGGTGATTCTTATACTAAGGTTGTCAGTGGACGTTTCGCGGCAAGAGAGAAAATAGCATTTCACTGCATAAATATCATTGTCTTTCACTATAGCACGTTAACACAACTTTTATGTCCAAGAAACCACCACTCCCGCACATAAAACAAGATAAATGCACTAATTTTAGAAAATAATATAAAGCAAGCGTCCGCACTTGTCACTCTTCCCGCCAAAAATCAATTTTAAATGAGAGTGATTATAGTTGCCAGTTCCAAGGACAGACTAGGCTATTCTTCATGGAGAAGAATCTTGCAAGAAACTCCATGGATGCTGCTTTAAAATGTAGGTATTATGTCGGATATACTGGATGTGGAAAGCGCAGGATCGTGTGTTGTAGCGTGAATTGGGAGAGGCCTACGACCAGCAGTGGACTGCCATAGTCTGAATTAAATTGATTTGCGGTCGCGGTGGCGCTGTGGTAGTGTGTGCGACTGCCGCGACTGAGGTCCCGGGTTCGAGTCGGAAAAAATATTTGTGTGATCCACAAATGTTTGTTTCGGAGTTTGGGTGTTTCCTATGTATAATATGTATGTATTTAAAAATATATAAGTATATTTATCAGTCATCTAGATCCCATAGGTAACACAAGCTTATAATAGCTTACTTCAGGCTAGATAGCGCTGTGAAAAGTAAAAAAGTCCCAATATTTTTTTTAAATTAATAATTTGGGACAACAAGCATAAAAAAAGTTTAGTTTCGACTAGAAGACTTTGTTTTTTTTTTTACCACTGAGATGGCAGACAAGCATACGGCCTACCTGATGGAAAGTGGTCACCGTAGCCTATGGACGTTTGCAACACCAGAGGTGCAGCACTCGCGCTGCCGACCCTTTAAAAACCATCTAAGACCCCTTTTGAAGAACCCCATACTGTAGACGTTCGGGAAAATCCAGGCAGGGAGCTCATTCCACAACCTAAGCGAAAGCAAAATAAATCCTCTATCGGACCTAATCGTATGTGAGCGCTCCGGACGCAAAGTGTGAGGGTGAATACCCTGTCTTTAGCGAGTTTTACGATAATAGAAGGTAGACGTGGGCGTTGTGTAAAAAGTGTTCCACAATATTAATTAAAAAAAAACATGGCGAAGAGAACTAAACTCTGTCCTGTCAGGCCAGAGCAATACAGACAGGTCAAAAAAAGTTGTGAAACGAGCTCTTTGTTTTGAATTTTCCCAAAAGTTTGGGTTTTTCAAAAAATACCTTAAACGTTTTTAAACAGGGTCATTAGCACGAGAGCTGCATCTAACGGGCCCGTATGACTACCATTTTGGATATAATTATCCCAGACGTGCATGTTTGAAGCGATTAATTAATTGCCTCTGTGGCGCGGTGGGAGTGTATCCGATTGCAACGCTAGAGGTCGTGGGTTCGATTCTCACCCAGGATAAAACTTTGTGTGATGAGCATGATGGTTTATTCTGTGTCTGGGTGTTATTTATCTTTAATATGTATGTATTTAGAAATATATAAGAATGTTTTTTAGTTATCTGGTTACCATAGTACAAGCTCTGCTTAGTTTGGAATCAGATGGCGTTGTGTGATTTTATCAATGAATCTGCAGGAAGCGAAAGAATCGTTTAGAAATGTATTGCGAAGCTATCTGTCCTCTCTGTCTACCCCATCAGGAATACAGCGCAAAGATAATTTAATTTTCGTATTCGTTAGGATCATTTTGAACAGAGTATCTCTGTACAATTGAAGCTGTCTGTGCCGTCCTTCACAAAAAATAGATTGACCACTCCAACTCAGTAAACAAACCGAACTTGTCTCGTATAATTATACTAGTTAATCTAGAAACATCATATCATAACCTGTTTAAATTTTTAAAACATTGAACATTATAATTTTTTTTTCTATACCACTGAGGTAGGAGACAAGCATACGGCCCACCTAATGGAAAGTGGTCACCGTAGCCTATGGACGTTTGCAACACCAGAGGTGCTGCACTAGCGTTGCCGACCCTTTATAAACCTTCTAACACCGCTTTTGAAGAACCCCATACTGTAGTCGTTCGGGAAAACCCAGACAGGGACCTCATTTCACAATCGAAGCGTACGTGGAATAAAGCCTGTATCGGACCTAACCATATGCGTGCGCTCCGGACGCAAAGTGTGAGAGTGAAGACCCTGTCTATGGCGAGCGGTGCGATGATAGAAGGTAGCCGTTAGTTATCTATCATAAAAACACAGCCATTGTCGAGGAATCCCGCCCACCAACATGCAATAGGTATCCTCTCCGAGTTCCAGCGGGTACCTTTTAGCGCAAAACCGCATCGGCTGCTCTTTACCTCCTCTGGTTCCAAAGGTGCGCTTCTTAGCGCTGCGATGTGGGCACTTACAATCGTACTCCAATATCGTAATCGTATTCTACGGCTTGTCAATAGTAGACTCTGTCCCCCGTATTATGCGAGGCGGAACACCACGGTGGTTTAGTGGGTTGGAAGACCCCTCTCTCTCGGGCCCGGGAGTCCGTCATACCTTCCCTGCTGCCAAAGTAACAAGAATGAGGGTGCGTAAATACATTACCCGCGCTATAAAAATAAATTAAAGACACGCAGACTTTTTTTAAGCAAGCGTTGGATAGACGGATGCATTTGATGTGGTCAAAAGTAGGCCTAATCTTACAACATTTTTTTACTTGGTGAAATCTTCTTAGATCCTTTGCCGTAGGTACTCCTAGCGGATATCACTTATACAACAGCTCTGTCCAACTCCTTTTTGAAGTGACCTGGATTTAACAACAAGATGAGATATTTATCATCAAGGAAAATAATTGGAATATATTTAGTTTTTAATATATATTTAACGATTTTTGTAATTAGAATGACGTAAATATTAATATTTAATTGATTATGGTCAAATAACGAATATATACGAATTAAAAAATCGATCAGTTATAAATGGGAATTTAATGTTTTTATTTATATTAATTAATTGATATGTAAATATTTATGTATGTCTAGAAAATTCTATGTAGATATGTATGTCTTGCATCTCTTTCTGGCTTCATCCAACCAAAGCAAAGGCGATATAGGCATGTTGGATTCAAAGCGCTTTGGTTTATATGGTTGTGATTGCTTACTATTGAACTTTTTCAAGCCATATAGATAAGGCATTCAACGTAAAATATAAAAAAATAATGTGACTCTCCAGTTTTATAAACGTACTCTTCTTTTACGAGCCAAGGTCTAAATTTCAAGAATCTAACTCATTGGGAAGATAGTTTAAAATCCATTACAAAATTCCAACAGATACATAAATTAAATAATATACAAAAAAGCGTAATTTTAAAAACATGAAAAAAATATAGAATAAACTTTGAGAAGTAGCGATTGTAATTCCTTTAAGAGTCAAAATATAGGAAATACATTTCAAAATCATCATTCAGCACGGCAATGGGATCACAAGACAGAAATGCACATGGTGAAAAGTGAGTGTAAAATATGCCTATGCCACCCATTCGGGGATGAGGCGTGATTGATAAACGATATTGCTGCAATGACTGTTCTAGAAGGTCAGACGCTTGTAACAAATTTTGAATTAATAATTTGAAAATAAATAAATAATATAAATAAATATCCATCACGCCTTATCCCCGAAGGGGTGGCAGAGGCATATTATATGCCCACTTTTCACCGTGTGGATTCCTGTCCCACGTAATAGGTGGTGAGCCCATTGCCGTGTTGAAATAGACAGACGCAGGCTATGGCTACCTGCTGTTGAATTTTTTTAAGCCGCCTATAAGGCCTTCAACCAGGCTTAACGACTGCCATTTTACTGGCAACCGGGACCAACGGCTTAACGTGCCTTCCGAAGCACGGATACGCTCGCAAATGTAAATGCCACAAAGTAGTCACCCATCCGACGACCAGCCATAGTGAAAATTGCGTACCTCAGTGATCTGTTACCGAACACTAAACCGCGGGGCTACGAGCGACACTTTAATAATTTGAAAATGGGAAATATAGCCGATTCCGCAGGCTGTGGCTACGTGCTGTTGAAATTTTTCAAGCCTTCAACTTAATTTAACGACTGCCATGGTAGTGGCAACCAGGACCTACGGCTGAACGTGCTTTCCGAAGCACGGAAAAGCTCTCAAATGCAAATGCCACAAAGTGGTCACCCATCCGAGGACCAGCCATAGTGAAAGTTGCTTAACGCAGTGATCGTTTACAATGTGGCAATGACAATGTGCTTATTGTGCATACATAATGCGTTTATTGATCTGCAGAAAGCGAAAGAAGTATGCATGGATCGCGAAGCCTTGCGATCTGTCCTTTTTGACTACAACGTGAAGATAGTTAGTTAGTTGTTATCGACAATTATTATGTTTCATACATAACACGTAACATAATAAAATTGTATAAACGAGACATGTCACGAAGTAGGAAGTACATTTTATCAAATTATGCAAAACATCTGACTGACTGCCTTGTCGCACCTTCCATAAAATGTTTTGACAGTAAAAAACCAAAACATCACTCTTGCGTACAACCGAAAATGATTTGCAAAAATTCCACGTTTGAACTCAGTTTTTTTTTACTTCCACCAGTTATTAAATACTATAAATATTCACGAAGTAAATTTCCAATCTCGCGAGCGCGTTCAAAATGAACGATTAGGGTTTCGACTGACTCACAGCAGTTTACCGTTCAATGTTTTTAAAGAAAACAAGTTGTGTTGCAGACAGAGCATTAAAGGTATTAGCATATTGTATCGATACAATCTGATTGATTGTTGTATTTTTGTACATGAATTTAGCATTTTGTTTGGGAGCAGGCATCATATAAAGTATAAATTTTTAAGCAGATTTTTTCTCTTTCACTATTTAAATAAAAATATAAATAAACATGTGCTAGTTCTTCATCCGTTAATTTATTGCGATCCTAAGCGCAACCAACAACGTCAGTAATTTAAATATAATCTACACAAAAAATATAAAATTAACAAATCATCAGTTGTCATTTTTATGTATTTAAAGGAACAAAATAATGTTATTAAATTATTTTTACAATGGCCAACGAAATAATAATAAATATCGTTGTGACAACTCACACAACGCCATCTGATTCCAACATAGCAAAACTTGTATTGTAGTAGCCAGATAACTGATAATCATACTTAAATATTTCTAAATACAAACATATTATAGATTAATAACATCCAGACACAGAATTAACCGTCGTGCTCATCACACAAAGTTTTATCCTGGATGGGAATCGAACCCACGACCTCTTGCGTAGCAGTCGTATACACTCCCAGCCCGCCACAGAGGCAGTAATTAAAAATAAACTACTATAATATACCTTTCTTCTTTTCAAATATATTTTCTTGTTTGTGAGAGCTACTTATTTGTGAATATTAGGTATATTTTATTAAGAATTCCATTAATAGGTAGGAAACAAAAGTAGTGTTTTTTTGTTAATTCTTTTTGAGTTTTTCAGATCGTCCTCAGGTTTGTTTTCCGAATAAACAAGATTTAAAATTTTCAAACTCAGCAATATTTTAAGTTTTTTAATGAACTCCTTGCCTGGGGTTTCCCGAACGTCTACAGTATGGAGTTCTTCAAAAGGGGTCTTAGAGGTGTATAAAGGGTCGGTGACCACTTTCCATCAGGTAGGCCGTACGCTTGTCTGCCACCTCAGTGATATAAAAAAAAGAAAAATAAGTCAATTCGCTTTGTTTGGGCTCGCAATGAGTTTCGATTTAGTATACTCATACCCTAAAGCTAACGGTATGGATGGTCACTTGCATCGCCATTAGTACTTTTGACTTATGTTTCCCTTCAGTTTCAGATAATTTGATTATTTTTGAAATAACGGATTATATAAAAAAGTGACAACATCAACAAGATTAATATTAGTTTAAAATATTAGATCTATAACTAAAATATATTATTAAAAGGACTCCCTTTAGGCAAGGTTCCGAAGATACTGGCAGCGGTCCCCCTTTAAATAGCTAGACTAATTCTTTGTCAGAGGTAGCTGCCAGCTCTTCGATCTCCTGTGATGTCGACTAATCTTTTTGCTATTTCCTTGAAAAGCCTTATATCGCTAGGACCCAACCCCCCATTATTATTTAGCAACCTTCCCAGAAAAAAAGAATCTCTCGGAATACAAAATAAACTGGAACAAAATAAACGTTAATTATGAAGTGAAATCTTTAAAACCAATTAATTTGATAAAGAAAGGAATCATGATTGATAAAGAAAAAAAAGAAATAATATCTTTTTTTGGGAAACTAAAGTTACATCCAAAGTTAATTTATATTCTTTTTTGGTTCCGTGTTCGCTTTTCAAAATGTTAATTGGGATTTTTTGTGTGTACAGAAATTTTTATTTCGTTACTAATGAATAAATATATGCAAAACAGTCAACCGCAAAATATTTTATAATATTTTAAATATTTTGCGGTTGGACTCTATTATACTTTATTTTTTGTTCTGCATCAGTTTTTTGATATCTGTGGGTTTTACCCACTATTTCTGGAGCTTATTTCGTGCGCCAATTTAATAATATTTTACGGTCGACTATATATTATACTTTATTTTTTGTTCTGCATCAGTTTTTTGATATATGTGGGTTTTAAACGCTATTACTGGAGTTTATTTCTTGTGAAAGATTTTTCGAGCTTTTTTGCGAAATAGAAATACGCTCGCCGTGTGTGCGGCTTGGGACGGGCCTCGCAATGCCCTCAGGGGCATTGTTGGGATGGATTTGTCGCTGCCGGCTGTGTTGCAAGACATGGCCGGCAGCCGACAATGCTGGGCCGCCGTCGCCTCCTTCGCCAGCGAGGTGATGGCGGCAAAAAGAGAGGAGGGCGGCGCCGGTTGGAGTCCCGGCTCGCCGCAGACTAGTTTATGGCCGTGGGCGGAAGGTCGGGGGACCACGTTCACAATGGCCTTGGCGCCCCTCGTGTTCCGGGGTGCCTTCAAGTGCCCGCTCGATCGCTCTCCACCCCTCTCTGTTCTCACAGGGACGTTTGGGGACGGCTCGATGCGGGCACAAACTAATCTCCTCAGGGAGATCGTGGGGGGCAGCACATCTGACCCCCCGAGGAGAGCATCATCTTGGGGCATTCCCTTAGCCGGGTCGCAGTGAATACGCCCTCAGGCCTATCCTGCGACCCGGTTGGGAAGAAGACTGAACACCGCGGGGTTTAGTGTGTAGGACGGCCCCCAAAGGACCGGGAGTCCCACACACCATTCCTGCTGAACTCGCAGTAGGAATGACGGCGCGTAAACGCATATCCCGCGTCAAAAAGAAAACGTGCTATGTTATTAATTATTTCTTTCTTAAAGCAGAGGCATATTATACGGCAACATTTCACTATGTGCATTCCTGTCCCACGTAATAGGTGGAAAGAGCATTGCTGTGTTGAAAAGATAGACGCAGGTTGTGGCTACCTGCTGTTGTAAATGTTTCAAGCCGCCCATAGCCGGCCTTCAACTTGACTTAATAACTTCCATGTTACTGGGAACCGGGACCATCTGCTTAACGTGCCTTCGAAGCACAGAGACGCTTGTAAATGGAGATATCACAATTCGGGCACCACCATCTGTAACCAGCCATAGATTAACTAGGTGACCCCCCGGCTCCGCCCGTGACATACTTCGAACTCCCGTCGTACCTATTTAATCCCGTCGCTTATAAATTCTACAAAAATGCATACAAAAATTCCCGATTTGTCGACATTTATGACTACTGCTCCGCTCTCCAGGGTAGTAGCGTAATGATATATAGCTTATAACCTTCCTCGCTAAATAGGGTATCTAACACAAAAAGAATTTTTCTAATCCGACCAGTAGTTCCTGAGTTAAACGCGTTCAACCAAACAAACTCTTCAGCTATATAATACTTTTATTTCTTGTGGAAATCCTCATGGATGCTAGGCCGGACTTTTACCGACTAAAACCACACGGTGCACTTCCATTTGTCTATGGCCAGGAGTCCCGGGTAAGCCCTTCGGCAGGATAGCCCCAGGGCTCCCAGCAGACTTTATCCGCAATCGCGGTATCGTCTTCGGAGGGGGGGGGGGGGGTGTTCGGGTGTTATCCCGCTAATCTAATATCTTTGGGGTGAAAGACGTACGCGAAGTTCTCACGCAGCACTCCCGTTCCCTCTCCGCCACCTCTTTTGCGAGCATTACATGCTCACAAATCGACGCAGCGGCGTCCCACTTGCTCCCGCTGGAGATCATGGCTCTTACCATGGTTTCCAGCGTGAGGACGTCTACACCCAGACCCGCAACGAGGTCCCGGCGCTGCAGCGCCCACGCTGAGCACTCCGCCAGTGTATGCAGCGCCGTATCCTCGCTACAGTCCCCACAGTGCTGGCACTCTGCTGTTACCTCCCTGTTTATACGCCACAGAAACTTACCGACGCACACGTGTCCGGTAAGTATCTGTGACAACCGGTAGGTGAGGCAGCCATGTTGCCTCTCCAGCCACTCCTCCACGACCGGCTTCACTGCCTCAATAGTGGCGTGTTCCCACTTAGGTTGCTCAAGTCGCACCTTCCACGTCTCCATTATCTCCTTGCGGAGCAAGGATCGCTGGGCATCGATTTCTCGAGGCACCGGAATGTAATCCCGCTCCAGCGCCACCTTGCGTCATTGATACAACGACGCAAGGGCGGTTCGCTTCCAGGTCCCACGGAGGTGTCCCGGCTAGGAGACATGCTGCCTCGACGGAGATCGTGCGGTACCGTCTAATCACCCTGACGGCCATCGTCTTCAACGGGCTATGTAAAATAGCCAAGTTGGCAGCCCTCAGGTTTCCCGCCCATACGGGAGCCCCGTAAAGGGCCATGCTCCGCACGATCCCGAGGCAAAGTCTCCTGCAGGGAGCGTTGGGTCCTTTCAAATCATATCCGAAGTTCCATCGGCTATCGATTACGAGCCCAAGATACTGCATCGAAGACTCGATGCCGATGCTAACGCCCCCTACTTGTATACTGGATCCCTTGGGGAGCCCCTTCCGAGGTCCGTGAAAGCACAGAGCCTCGGATTTGTTAAGGGCCACCTCCAGACCCAGTCGCCGTATTCGACCCACGACATTAGGGCTGCGTCGCGGTGCATTGCTCCCCGCGCCGTCACGAGAGTGTCGTCCGCGTAGCACGTAATGTGTGATGCGCTCAATGGACCACCGCGTACCAACTGGTGCCACCAGTTGGGTCGCTGCGGATGATCTTGAGGGTTACGAGACGCGGGGGGGGATGGCTAGTCCTCCCCAACACCGACGCTGGCACGTATGATGCCTGTAGGCTCCTGCGGTTTCTCCGCTCAGTACACTCTGTCCGAAGCAGAGTGTAGACGGAGCAACCCGAAATGGCCAATACGGCCCCCTCCTTGGTGGACTAAGCGCACATCGTCGTCCACGTTACCACGTGGAGGTTGTCCTACCTCACACCCCAGCTATATAATACTCGTATAGATTACCAAAAAAAATAATTACACTAGTTTCTAAATAACCTACATCAATATTAAACTCAAGATAAAACTCAACATAAAAAAGATTTCAGTTCAAAGTAACGGTTAAAACTCTAGACTAAACAAGCTTTAATCATTGGGTTGTTTTTAACACATATTCTAGAAACTGCTTCTATGTTGAAGCAACATGAATCAATAACAATCAATTTAATTGAATTATTCGGCAGATTATATCAATCAAATTACCAAAAAACCATAACCATGAATGGAATTTTACTCGTGATCAACATCTATACTTTAATCCTCAATTTTATTAACTACTAGCGATTTTAAAAATCTGTTTGTCTGTTTATATATTTTTGCTAATCTTTTCATAATGTGATTTAGGTAAATACAATTTTATAGGGTAACTAGGTGACTCCAAAGGCTTCGCCCGTGACAAACTTTGAACTACCGTCGCCATCGCGCCTATTTAATCCTGTCGCTTATAAATTCTACAATAATGCATAAAAATTTGCCTAATTTGTCGACATTTACAACTACTGCTCCGCTCTCCAAGGTAGTAGCATAATGATTTATAACCTATAGCCTTCCTCGATAATTGGGCTATCCAAAAAAATATTTTTTTCAAATCCGACCAGTAGTCCCTGAGATTAGCGCATTCAACCAAACAACACAACAAACTCTTCAGCTTTATAATATTGGTATAGATTTTTTGGTTAAAAAAATATACTTCTAGAAAAAAATGATTCAAATGCGAAAATAATAAAATGTATTAATTTCAAAACATTTTTACTCAAAATATTGCTCACGAGCAAAACCGCAAGCAAAAGCTAAGACATTTCTAAATAATTGCAAATCATTCTCTAACAGGACGAACGGATACTCAGATGTTTTTGCTTTTTGCGTTATGTGAACTAATTTTACAAACAATTTTTTTGTTCAATTTTGGGTAGCGGTAAAATATGAATTAATTTTAACTTTACATGCTCAGTCAGATAATTATCTATACTAATGCTGCCAAACAGTCTTGATAATGCCTCGTGTGTAGGCGAAACACGTGTCGACATCGTACGACATTCTAAAAAAGCGGCATATTGCAAAAATAACATTTAAAAACAAGAATAATTATTGATTTTAAAATGGATTTCCGCCATGTAACGCCTGATTCAATTAGTTATCTATACTAATATTATAATTACTTCAAAGAAGATTGTTTTCGTTTGTTTTGTTGGAACGCGCTAATCTCAGGTAGTACTGGTCATACTTGAAAAATTATTTTTTGTTAGATAGCCCATTTATCGAGGAAGGCTATAGGCTATATATCATCTCGGAGAGCGGAGCAGTACTTGGTCATAAATGTCGCACACACCATCCCCCCTCGAAGGCAGCAGGGATGGTGTGTGGGACTCCCGGCCCTTTAGGTGCCGACTTACCCACTAAACCCCGCGGTGTTCCACCTTCTCAACCGGGTCGCAGGATAGGCCTGAGTACTATTCACTGCGACCCGGCTAAGGGAATGCCCCAAGATAAGGCTGTCCTCGGGAGGCCAGATGTGCTGCCCCCCACGATTTCCCGGAGGAGATTAGCTTGTGCCCGCTTCGAGCCGTCCCTAAACGTCCCTCTGAGAATAGATTACAAAAAAATTATATCAGATTACAACAGCATATACCTAACGAATTCAACATAATTTGTATTAGAAATATATTTTCCTTTATTTTTATTTTAAAAATATTGTAGGATATATTTTACACACCGCCGCGCCGTCTAGCCCATAGTAAGCTAATATAAGCTTGTTTTATGGTATCTAAATGACTGATAATTATACTTATATATTACTAAATACATACATATTATTCATAGGAAACCCCCAAATTCCGAAACAAACATTTGTGAATCACACAAATATTTGTTCCGACCATGGAATCCAACCGGGACCTCAGTCGCGGCAGTCGCATACACTACCACTGCACCACCGAGGTAGTCAAATATCTCTCAGTTACGATTACAGATAACCTACAACTTTATTAGGTAATGGGTTTTTGAGATCGGAAATTCACAAAAAAATCTAGTATTCTGAAAAAAAAACCCTGAAAAAAGAATTAAGAGTGTAAGCTTAAGACCGCACGGCAGAAGTCAAAACTTAATTGGCAATCGCAATCAATTATTACGTATGAATTGAATATACTAAACACAGCGACACAACAGCGAAGAGCAGCTGACTGTATCTTTCTCGTCGGGTACACTCGGCGTTCCCGAGTTCACCCGATCGAGCCTTTCACCTCAAAGCGCGACAGATCAGCCTAACTTTCTACCTACGGAAAAATCTGTGTGCGGTGCGCCAAAAGAAATTTGCACTTCAAAAACTAATTTTAATTTGCTACTAGCAATTGATACATACACACTAGTGGCTGCAAGTTATTGGTTTCTATAACCGATAACTCATACGTGTACGTAAATAATAACCACACACATGTAGTGAAACTAGGTGTATTTATGGTTTTCGAAAGTTGATTAAAAATGCAAATTTGACAACCACCAACAAAAACTTGTAAAAAGTTGAATAGCTGCCTAAACTCAAATTGTCACACGTGACGCGTGCCTAAAGTATATGAAGCCCTCCCGGCTTCGCCCGTGACATACTTCGAACTCCCATCGCAACTATTTAATCCCGTCGCTTATAAATTCAACACAAATGCATAAACATATGCCCGATTTGTCGACATTTTTGATTACTGCTCCACTCTCCAGAGTAGTAGCGTGATGATATATAGCCTATAGCCTTCCTTGATAAATGAGCTATCCATAACGAAAAGAATTTTTCAAATCCGATCAGTAGATCCTGAGATTAGCGTCTTCAACCAAACAAACAAACTATTCAGCTTTATAATATTAGTATAGATTATCTGTGACCTAAACAGATACACATAGCGTTCCAAAGTTAATTTAAGAACACGATTTAAGCAACTATGAAATCGATGTTTTAAACCAAGATATATGAAGGTGTTTAAAAATAGATTTTTAAAAATAACAGTGGTATGTTGATACAGGTATTTATTGAAGCAGGTTTTAGCAATGTCCATGACACAAACAAACAAAACCAAATAGTGTGTTAAAGAAACCAGGAAAACAAACAAAATTAAAAGGCAAAACCTTGGTCTTACAAAAGAGGAGAAAAACTCCACTTATAAAAAGGCCAAAACGAGCCTCTCCACTTCTACAGGGTCTTGTCGATGATACCTGGTGGCCATCCAAATCATAGGAATATAGAAGGCCAGATACTAGTAGCATCGAATTTCAAATAGCAATCAAATCATCATCATCCGAGCGTTGAGTTGCGTCTCGCGACGTCCGGGGTCTAGTTTCCTACATTTTCATTAGTGAGAGTGAGACCATTAGCACGCAAGTCATACCTTACGACGTCAAGCCAGCACTTCTTGGGTCTTCCCCTCTTACCGGGAACCGGCGGGGCTGACATGGCCACACATTTGTTTCCCACGTAACCCGGCGGTTGCCGCAAGACGTGACCATAGCAGCGAAGACGACACTTTTGCAGCTTATCTGCAATGTCGCGGACGTGAAGGGCGCCATTGCGTGAGTTCCTCAGGCAGTAAAATTGAAATCAAATATGCTTCCTATAAACAATCTGAAGTAGACTTTCTAAATACTTTAGAAGTTACTGTGTTTTAGCACTTGTTATACGACTTCTTAATATACAACGTCATCTACTTGTGACACTAAGGTCATCTTCTATATCCTAACTGATTGGATTAGCCGGTAGGAAAGGTCATAATTGATTTTTTTTTTGGTGTAAGGCTTTCTTAGTTGTTCCAATGGTCTATCTCTTTTACAGGCGCCTATTATCATATCTTTAGTCAAAAGTCAGGTGAGGTCGTCTACATATGTTATACTCGTTTATATATCTTGGTTATATACATACAAATAATCCTACTAATATTATAAACGCGAAAGTTTGAAAGAATGGATGTTTGTTACCCTTTCACGGAAATTCTACTGAATGGATTTTGATGAAACTTTACAATAATAGCTCACACATCACAATAACACATAGGGTACTTTTTATCCCGGGTACAAATTCTTGTGGGAAAGGGGAAAACTTCAAGACGCGTGCGAAGCCGCGGGCGTCAACTAGTAATAAATAATATTAATAATAAATAAATATCGTTGGGACAACTCAGAGCTTGTACTATGGTAAACAGAGAGGTGTTTATCAGTTAAACATACTTATATATTTCCAAATACATACATTTATTAGATAAATAATACCCAGACACAGAATAAACAATCGTGCTTATCACACTAAGTTTTATCCTGGGTGGGAATCGAACCCATGACCACTTGCGTAGCAGTCGGATACACTCCCACCGCACCACAGAGGCAGTCAATATATCGTTAACTGGACTGGAAATTTTCCACTGGGTAATTACACGGAACTTAAGTTATAGCTTTAATGAACAAAAACTTCGAAAGTTTTTTTATTCCTGAGAACCAGCACAGTATGACGCACTTGATTCAAGATAAAACATTAAAACTTGAACCAAAGAGTTAAACAACTGTTGACTACTTTGAGCAGCACTTTAAATTATACTAACTGGTTTGATTTACATAGTCAAATTGGTACACAATACAATTTTAACTCATTTCATTAAAAGCGCTCAGTGTTCTGTAAACGATCACTGCTTAACTTTCGCTATGGCTGGTCACGGATGGGTGACCACTTTGTGGCATTTACATTTGCTAGCGCTTCCGTGCTTCGGAAGGCACGTTAAGCCGTTGGTCCCGGTTGCCAGTAACATGGCAGTCGTTAAGTCAAGTTGAAGACCTTATGGGCGGATTGAAAAATTTCATCAGCAGGCAGCCACAGCTTGCGTCGGTCTATTTCAACACGGCAATGGGCTCACCACCTATTAAGTGGGGCAGGAATACACATGGTGAAAAGTGCTCATATAATATGCCTCTGCCACCCCTTCGGGAATAAGGCGTGATAGATAAATATTAACAATTTTTTTTAATATACCTCCAAGTTGAAAGTTTAGATTTTTAATTGATTTGGTGTGAGCTTGAGGAATCTATCCCCATTCCTCAAGCTATTAAGGATTCTATTTATCCATCACGCCTTATCCCCGAAGGGGTGGCAGAGGCAGTTCACCGTGTGTATTCCTATCCCACGTAATAGGTGCTGGGGATTCAATTTGAATTATTATTTTTTAACTTAAAATTATTTTATTGCAGACATAAGTATATTAATTAATTATATCTGTACTTAAATACGTGACACAATAACTTTATACATTTTAAGAAAATTGCACGCACGATTTAACGTGTTTGACGCAGTCAAAGTATTTGTGGAGAAACTATTTTTTTTAGTATAATTAATAATTAAGCTTTTTATTCTATTTCTTAATTTTATATGTTTATTAGTATATTGTCTTATTCTAGTGTTAGTATTACAATTCACGTAAATTACTATTGAAATAGATCCTTTTATTGGGTAAAAGCCTCCCTCATCTTTTTCCCTTTCTGTCTGTCTCCACCTATTGTTGGTCCTCGGTCCACCAGTTTCTGCAATATCATCTACCCATCGTTTGTTTGGCCTGCCGACCTTTCTCTTCCCTAATGGGCCAAGCCATTGCGTTGCCTGTAAGGTCCACTTTTTGTCCTGGTACCTTCTGATAATGACAGAGCAATTTTTAGTATACATAGTCGAATTTCCAACGACCAATGGGCGACCATTAGCTATGATGGTATGTAACCAGTGTTTAAACGATAAGTTATCATATCTATCTCTACCTATAAAAATATCAAAAAAATAAAGGTAGTTTTTTAAGGATTATACATTTGAGCAGTTGACGAATGTTGTAGATTGCGAACTGCTAATGGAGCCATCACTTTTGAACATTAGTATAATCGCGATCGCAAATGTTTTTCTCGATAAGGATGTAGAAAATTTTATAACTTTAACCGACAAATCGATGCATCATTGTCGCCGTTTAGTAAAGAAGATAGCCATTTAATAAAACGCCGAATTAAGCAAGTTTTCAAGTTAATGTTTTCAAACTATGTGACCCCCGGCTTCGCCCGTGCCATACTTCGAACTTCCGACGTCAATAAATTCAACAATAATGCATTAAAATTTGCCCGACTTGTTGACATTTATGAGCCTATAGCCTTCCTAGATAAATGGGCTATCTAACGCAAAAAGATTTTTTAAATCCGACCAGTAGTTTCTGAGACTAGCGCGTCCAACCAAACAAACAAACAAACTCTTCAGTTTTATAATATTAGTATGGATATGGAGCAGAGGTATACGATTAGCCCACATATCACCGCCGCATTTTGTCCTGTCCTGTCATGACTATTAGTATATAGGATTTAAGTAATGCCATTAAGATTTTCTTAAATCGATTTATCATATATTTTTGACCGGTTTAACAACCGTTATTACCCGGTCATCAAAAATAAGTTCAAATTTAAAAACCTAATCCAGATTCACCAGCAAACATTGTATCGTTTCTATTTTAAGGTAAACGCTTGAGGCGAGATTTTGCCTAATAAAATCTACTCTCAAGCGTCGATTGAGTATTGAGAAACGTACTGGAATACGGCCCAAAAAAAATATCTTTATTTTGCATAGACCATTTTAACGGCGCTTACTAAATGTCATACACTATTTAAAATATTTTAAGTGGCCATGTTTTTTTTCTACGTATTTATTTTAAATTTCATTAATATTTTACATTAAAAGTTGATACACAGATAAATAAAATTGAATTTTCTTTTTCATATTTTTTTACACTTTTCACACAGCGCCATCTAGCCCAAAGTAAGCTAATATTAGCTTGTGTAATGGGATCTAGATAACTGATAAACATACTTATATAAATAAATAATAAATAAATATCCATCACGCCTTATCCCCGAAGGGGTGGCAGAGGCATATTTTATGCCCACTTTTCACCGTGTGGATTCCTGTCCCACGTAATAGGTGGTGAGCCCATTGCCGTGTTGAAATAGACAGACGCAGGTTGTGGCTACCTGCTGTTGAAATTTTTTAAGCCGCCTATAAGGCTTTCAACCAGGCTTAACGACTGCCATTTTACTGGCAACCGGGACCAACGGCTTAACGTGCCTTCCGAAGCACGGAAACGCTCGCAAATGTAAATGCCACAAAGTGGTCACCCATCCGATGACCAGCCATAGTGAAAGTTGCGTACCTCAGTGATCGTTTACCGAACACTGAGACCGCGGGGCCACGAGCGCTTCTTTGGTTTTTATGGTCGGCCGCCAGCCTGACACTAACCCTCCTTGGGAATGCTATCGTTTGGTGGTTTGCCCGCCACCACACGGGTGCCTTTCCAAGCCTTTCAGTACTCCGAACCTTTACTAGGGGCAGGTTGCTTTAAATGCATATTAAAGCAAAAACTTTACTTGTATACAAAAAAAAATTCAGATTTTTTCGTTTATCTGTCGAAAACGGTTTAACCGATATTATCACTATTATTATTAGTATATCACTTGCAAATAGTTGATGTTTTATAAAGAAAAACTTAGGCTACATTTTATCCCCAAGTTCTCACGGAAACGGACACTGCGCGGGTTAAACTTGACTGCCTCTGTGACGCGGTGGGACTGTATCCGACTGCTACGCAAGAGATCGTGGGTTCGATTCCCACCCAGTATAAAACTTTGTGTGATGAGCACGATAGTTTATTCTGTTTCTGGGTGTTATTTATTATTTTAGTAACTAGAGGCTATTCCATATTTTTTAATATGGAATAGCCTCTAGTTACTCGGTAAAAAGCTTTACATAAATATCCATCACGCCTTATCCCCGAAGGGGTGGCAGAGGCATATTATATGCCCACTTTTCACCGTGTGGATTCCTGTCCCACGTAATAGGTGGTGAGCCCATTGCCGTGTTGAAATAGACAGACGCAGGTTGTGGCTACCTGCTGTTGAAATTTTTTTAAGCCGCCTATATGGCTTTCAACCAGGCTTAACGACTGCCATTTTACTGGCAACCGGGACCAACGGCTTAACGTGCCTTCCGAAGCACGGAAACGCTCGCAAATGTAAATGCCACAAAGTGGTCACCCATCCGACGACCAGCCATAGTGAAAGTTGCGTACCTCAGTGATCGTTTACCGAACACTGAGACCGCGGGGCCACGAGCGCTTCTTTAAAAAAAGCTTTACATTGATACTTTTTGACAAATGACAGTAAACATTTTATTTGGAGCGCTCATAGAAATCGTAAAAACAGGAGAAATGCTGTGCGGAAAGATTTGTGTCGCCGCGACATGCTCAACGATTAAAGCCCACTAGTCCAGAGGGCCGAGTCTAATATTGACAAGCCGTAGAATAGAACCAGAATCGCTGTCTTTAGCTGTCAAAATGTTAGTAGACTATCAAAAATGTCACTGACTAGCGGCCACTGGCGCGGTACGTGTTAGTAGAATTCTAGTAGAGAAGAGAATAGAAGTCTATTAGAGTACGATTGTAATAGTAGACTACGAAAAACTGACAAAATTGTACCGATGGCTTTCTATTAAGCGACGATTTCGACACGATTGCAATAGCAGACTTGGCCCCCTGGTTTCGCGTATCATAGGTTTTAAATTCAGTTCTTACATGAAAATGTTGTATTTTAAGCAATTCGCAAAGGGTATAAAAGTCGTGAGCACGTTATGCATGTCGCGGCGACACACAAAATGTTCCCGCTTGGGACTTATCCAGTTTTTACGATTTCTATGGGAGCACCTCAAAAAACGTTGCTCAACATGTTAGTTCCAGCATTGCTGCCAAATTCCAGATTTTTTTTATATTTGGCACGTAAAAGTGGCGTCGTCCGCCTGATGGTAAGCAAAGAACCTGACCCGTGATTTTGGGCCACTATCTCAACCCACAGAGCTCCGATAGCGACCCTCAACTTGACGGGCCAGAAATATGCCTTTTCACGCTTCTCTTAAAGGACCCAGGATTGTAAGAGAAGGGCAACACGTGCGCCGGCAGAGAGTTCGATGTTTTTATGGTGCGACATAAGAAGGACCTACGGAAAAGATAATAATTATTATTCCTAATTAATTTTTACTTAAACTAAGGTACAAAATGCTAACTACAAAATTGGCTTAGGGAATTGGGGTATGGACCGGGGAACTTGAGCTATGGATAAAAACGGCATCTGCATGTTTCAGGGTTGTATTTTCAATACTCAAGAAACACTTGAGAGTAGTATTTTAAGGCAAAAACTATCGAAATATAATAATTAATTTAAAGTAATAATTATAATATGTATAGAATAGGTTTAATAGGCGGCGTGGTCATAATTATTAAATTTATATCAATAAATCAAAATTTTATAGTATAAAATTATTTTATAGTATGCAATTATATTATTAGTATGCAAATAATAGGATTAGCAAATGGCGTGGCCAGAATTCAATATCCAAAGTCCAATTTCCAGTTTTTTATATACGTAGCAAGTCAGTTTTAGGTTTTGTTGTCCAACCACATTGCCCGGAGGCATTAGGTAATCACTTAGCTTAGGACAGTAAAGAGTAATTAGTACCACTTAATTTTTTTCAAGATTACAACAAAAAATTATAAAGCTTGGAGTTTTTTTTTCACTATCTTAATCTTTGAGCCCAGCCCGCTGTAATTGGCACCTAGAAGCAACTTTGATTTGAATATTATTTACCTTTATTTTTGGAAGTTACGACCTTCTTCTCAATTTGCTGGCACCTGCGGCATATATCCTCCAATCAAAGGCCTGCGCAGACGAGGGACTTTTCTGCGGAGGACAAAATTCCCTAAAATGTCCGCCGAATACTTCACGCGGAGTCAACTCACACGGTCTGCGGACTTTGTTGCACAGATTTAGTGAGGCGCACGCTATGGAAGCTAATAACGCGGATTATAGTCCGCTGTGTGCGTTGCTGCGCCTACCTACGTCAGTTCCTTTTTTTTTCGGGGACTCTCGCGTGCTTTTGTCTAGTCCGGTCAGTCGACCATCATCACCCGAGCGTCTGTCCCAGTTGCGTCTCGCGACGCCCGGGGTCCGCTTTCCTACATTTTCTCCTCCACTTCGCACGGTCGTCGGCATCCCCTGTAGTGAGACCATTGGCACGCATGTCATACCTTACGCCAACACTTCTTGGGTCTTCCTTTTTTACCGGGACCCGGCGGGACTGACATGGCCAGGCATTTGTTTCCTACATAGCCCGACGGTTGCCGCATTACGTGGCCATACCAACGAAGGCAACACTCTTGCAACTTGTGTGCAATGTCACGGAGGTGAAGTGAAAACTAGTCCGGTCAGTCGATGTCCTCAGTTTTTCGGGGGAATTTTGGTACGGGGCACTTTTAGTCCGCCGTGTGCGTTAGTAGTAATATAAAGGTTAGGCAAAAAAGTACGCGGAAGATTGTCGCTCGTCTGCGCAGGCCTCAAAACGTACCCTGGACTTAAAACGGACATTTTGAGCTCAATTGGAACTTTAAGCTAAGGTGAGAATGGTGTGTGTGTATCTATTCCGTGGCGATCGGTGCGGAACAGAACAGAGATTGTGAAGAGGTAAAAAAATAGTCAAAACAAACCAATTATTTTGTTAAATAAATAATAATAATTCATTCCGTATAATAAGTATTTATCATAACATAAAAGCATAAATTAATAATAATTAATTCTCCATTAGATATACTCTCATTGTCGTTGTTTTAAACCTACATGTATGTACTTACAAAAGTTCATGGTCAAAGTTACCTGAGGCCTGCGCAGAAGAGGGACTTTTGTCTGCGGAGGACGAAAATCCCTGAAGCGTGAAGAAACTGTCTACCGAGTACTCACGCGGACTCAACGCACACAGTCTGCGGATATTTGTTGCATAGAAATTTAGTGAAGCGCACGCTTTGGAAGCAAATAATGCGTGCTGTGTGCGTTGTTCCTTAGCAACTAGGTATGTCAAAAATATTCCAAAAATAAATACCGACGTTTAAATCGCTCATTAATAAGCATTAAATATAGAGTGATTTCGTATCGCTGATGCTAAGAGGACCCGTTAGTGAAGAAATCTTTTCTTGGCCGTACTAAAACGACTTGCGCCACTAAATAAATATATGTCAAAAATGAAAAGCATAAATGTCAGCATCCTCTGTGATGATGGTGACATTTATGATGATATACAGGTACCCGATATTAACAGTTTCATTGAAGAACCTGAGACTATGATTTACCCTTAACGCGAGCCACGAGACAAGCTGCCAGACGAGCCGCGAGTCATGGGTGTAAACACAGTAGTATAATTCCATTTTCTTCATCCTCGCGGCTCGTCTCGCAGCTCGTCTCGTGGCTCGTCTCGTGGCTCGTGCGAGAGGGTAAATGAGGTATTATAGTCTCAGGTTCTTCAATAAAACTGTCAATATCCTTTTCAAATATGACAGTGACCATCATAGAAATCGTAAAACAGGACAAATGTCATGCAAGATTATTCGCAAACGGCGCATCGGTTGAAGAGTTCTATTGATCACCGAAGTATGGATAAATGGAAGATAAGGTCACACACACAAGCACTTGTAGCTCACGTACCATTATGTTTATGTAAATTGTTGAGCATGTCGCGGTGACATACAAATCTTCCCGCATGGCATTTTTATTTTTTTAACGATTTCTATTCATTCATTGGTTCATTAAGGTGGACAGCGTCGGTTTGAAGAATTATAATTATACGCATCATTATACCCGAAGGTGTAGGCAGAGGCATTAGTACTGTACGCCCATATTTCTTCATACCAAAGTATGTTTGTCCCACGTATCAGATGATTAACCCATTGCCGTGTTAATTGTGTGCCAAGCGTAAAGACGCAGTTTGTACTGTTACTTTTTTAGGTCAACTTGTCTTTACTACTGTCATGTTACTGGCAACCGAGACCAAAGGCTTAACATGTCTTCTGAAGCATGGAAACGCTTATGATATTCTTTAGACAACCATTAAAACGGACTAAGTCTCAGACAGACTCGTAAAAATCGGTTCAGTCATTTCGTGAGTTATAAATAGTGTTGATATTTAACTAATCTATATATATAAAAGTAAGTCGTGTTAGTTACACTATTTAAACTCAACAACGGCTGTAGATTTGGCTGAAAATTGGTGATGAGGTAGCCTAGAGCCAGGAGACGGACAAAGGCAAATTTTTATCCCGGGAACAAGTTCCTGTTGGAAACGGGAACTTGAAAACTTCTCTACGCGAGCGAAGCTGCGGGCGTCAACTAGTCTATATATATAAAAGAAAGTCGTGTTAGTTACACTATTTATAACTCATCATCGGCTGTACCGATTTGGCTGAAAATTGGTGGGGAGGTAGCTTAGAGCCAGGAGACGGGAACAAGTTGCTGTGGGAAACGGGAACGGAAAAACTACTTTACACGGGCGATGCCGTGTGAAATTAATAAACGACGGGATTAAATGGGTGCCACGGGGTTCGAATAATGTCACGGGCGAAGCCGGGCGGGAAAGCTAGTACATAAAATATGTTTCTACAATGAATTCTGTCATTACTATTCTCCAAAACATACATTGACATATGTATGTTTCTGATTGATGTATAGATAACTGTGGGTTTTAGCGACAAGGTCAAAAAAATCTCCCGCCAAAATTAGCAATATGTCACCTTGATAAGGTTATTCATTACATATTAGGATGAAATGATCAGGAAACTGTTTAAGTTTATTTGAAACAAGCTAACTCACGCGGGTACGCTTGCACTTCGAACCGAACCCTCGTCGTATTCATTTAATGTCTGATTGCCTCGGTGGCGTAAATGCCGCGGTGAGGTCCCAGTTTCGAATCCCATGTCGAAATAAATATTTGTGTGATCCGCAAATATTTATTTCGGGTTGGGTGTTTCCTATGTTTAACATATTGTCACGCCTTTATTCCCTAAGGGGCAGGCAGAGGCATACTATGTATAATATGTATGTATTTAGAAATATTTAGGTATCATCAATCTAGATCCCATATTACAAACTTATATTAACATACCTTGGGTTAGACAACGTCGCGGCGTCGTGTGAAAAAAATAAAAGTCCCACGATATTTATTATTTATTTATTTATTGAAGTGTGAAAGAATTTGAAGCGCTCGTGGCCCCGCGGTCCCAGTGTTCTGTAAACGATCACTGAGTTACGCAACTTTCACTATGGCTGGTACTCGGATGGGTGACCACTTTGTGGCATTTACATTTGCGAGCCTTTCCGTGTTTCGGAAGGCACGTTAAGCAGTTGGTCCCGGTTGCCAGTAAAATGGCAGTCGTTAAGCCTGGTTGAAGGCCTTATGGGCGGCTTAAAAATTTCAACAGCAGGTAGTCACAACCTGCGTCTGTCTATTTCAACACGGCAATGGGCTTACCACCTATTACGTGGGACAGGAATCCACACGGTGAAAAGTGGGCATATAATATGCCTCTGCCACCCCTTCGGGGATAAGGCGTGATGGATATTTATTCTTTTATTTATTATTTAATCCTGCCGTTTATTAAATCTACAAAACTGTAGTACCCGATTCCATTACTGCTCCTTTCCCCTGCGTAGTAGCCGAATGATAATGCGCCGAATGATAGAGGAGCCGAAGAATAAATAGCCTATAACCTTCCTCGATAAATGGACTTACAACACAAAAATATATTTCTTAATTCGAATCAGTAATTCCTGAGATTAGCGCGTTCAACCAAACAAATTAACATATAAACAAACTCTTCAGCTTTATATATTTCTATAGATTTCGCAATTCTTTGTTTGAAACAATCATAAATAAGTAGTTATCGACTTAAGATGCGAATCGGCTTTTTAGGATTACATGCAAGGCCAGAGGCAGAGAATATCGAAATCTTATCAAGATACTTGTGACAATTATGTGTGGCCAAAAGATACATAATTTATGAAGCCTTGTTAATTTTGTCATAAAATTACGATTTATTTGAATTTAAAAGACAAAATGGTATTCCTGTAATAGAACAACGTAACTATATCAAAATTTAAGTAAAACTTTTTACAGAAGGGTGAAACGCCCGGGATCCGCCTCCTGCGCGACGTTTTGTGGCGCAGCCCATTCCTTGTCTTTTTTTCCAATTTTTGTTTTGGCAGACGTGCTTTTAGACTCATTACTATATAATTTGTTCAAATATCATGTAAATAAAACTAATGTAATTACTGGCAGTTAGAAAAGAGTGGCCATGAGTTTTATTGCCAGGTTCTTCCTCAGGCTCTACCTATTGCGTTGCAAATCTGGCAGTGAATGTAAATGTAGAAGCAATAATCTTGACGTTTATAAGTGTTACTTTGTGACCTACATGAATAAAGATTTTTCACTTTTCACTTCACTTTTCACTTTACAGGAGCAACTGCACTCAGACTTTAAAAAAACTTAACTAAGCTTAACTATCTTCACGCTGTATACCTGACGGGATACAAAAAAATAGAGAGGGCAGATCGCCAGGCATCGCAATCCATGCATACTTCTTTCGCTTCCTGTAGATTCATTAATCGCTTCATACACGCACGTCCGGGTATCCGAGTAATTTTGAGCTCACGTGCTCTTCATTTTGTAAGTCTCGGCCTACCCTGACTCTTTTGCCTTCTACTTTCGCAGAATATAAATTCTTCGTCAATCGTTCCTCACTCATTCGTTGAACGTGTCCTGACTGAACCAGACGCTCTCAGATCTCCCAACCTCAAAAGGGGAAAGTCAGAGCTTCGTTCGTTATTCAGCAGGTTCACGAGCTCGTAGGTGAGCTTGACTTGGGTTCCGAAGGTATTGGTATGGCCCCATGCACCCATAAGTATGGATAGACGCTTAGATGAAGGAATTGATATAGATCCGGTACTATACGACTATATTAAAATTTTGATATTTCAGTACAATAAATCTATCAAGTCATTATCTGTTCAAGATCTCAACGGTCGATATTCTATTAATGTATGTCAAGTTGTCGTTCTATTAAATGTCGAATGTCAAACGCGAGCCTCATAACAAAATGATTTTACGATAGCGTATACATAAAGTCAAAGTTCTTCTGCCAAAGGGGTAAATAGAGCTATACTAACTTTTGACTGCCTCGGTGGCGCGGTGGAAGTGTATTCGACTGCTACGCAAGAGATCGTGGGTTCGATTGCCACCCAGGATAAAGCTTTGTGTGATGAGCACGATGGTTGATTCTGTGTCTGAATGTTATTTATCTATAATATGTATTTATTTAGAAAAATATAAGTATGTTTATCAGTTATCTGGTTACTATAGTACAAGCTCTGCTTAGTTTGGAATCAGATGGCGTAGTGTGAGCTGTCCCATTATTACTAAAAGCCCACATTTCACCAGATTTATGATAGTCCCCAAAAACTTAACTATGACCTTTATACTGTTGGTTGATGACACTTGGTAATACTTGCTACACATCTCGAATGACAACGCTTGTACTGTTCCACATTATTTACTTTTTAACCTGACCGGCTGTATTTTAGTCAACGTATACAAAAAGCTAACAAATTATATACTAAAACGTTCCTTGGTATGAGTCACTCTATCCATTGATAAAAACAGCATTATAATCGTGCAGTAGTTATTCAGTTCATCGCCAACAGACAGACGCATCGGAGGACTTCGTTTTATGATACGTAGTGATTATAACTCTCACCATTTTTCATTATCAGGGCCGTGCGATTATTTGCTACATCAGTTTACATAAAATCTTGTAGTTATTAAGTTAATATACAGGTAATTTATCGACGATTCTACTGGTGTGCAATTTATGAACCAAAACCATAGACAAACAGTTTTAAACGTTTTGAAAGGACGGGTGGCAACAAAAAATCGGAACAGAACCCGAAAAAATGAGCTAGTACAGTCAGCCTGAGAAGTATTTAACACAATTCAAAGTTACAGAATAGATTTATGATTGAAAATGACAATTTTTTTAAGAACAGTGTATATTTGTTATAAATAGTAAATATCAAGATATACTGAATCTTATATTTTGATATAGATAGCGCTGTGATCATTCCTCGGAAACACAAATTAACAAATATATTAAAAGTGATTTGTGTAAAGTGTGAGGTAAAAATAGTGAATTTCAAATATTGATCGCAATACTTCTGTGAAAACGTTATCCAAACGATCTGTGCAGATTTAATAGATCTTTTTAAAATTTCAACTCCTGTAGGATACCAGAAAAAAAAAAGAATATGAAAAGAAATGATAGTGGAAAGTAATAAAAGAAATCCTTAAATCACACATTCCATCATAATATCATAAATAAATTAACTTAATAAAATAAGTAATAACATAAGTAATAACATTTTTGATTTGTAGATAATGTTCTGCTATGCTAAGCGACTTGCGTTGCTTATCGTACCAATGTCACGAACTAGTAACTATTAAAAAGAAGTTATATAATTATTTATTATACATACTTCATTACGTAAATTTATAATTTGAATATAAACGTGTATGACTGACAGCAAACCGTAATACCTACCTATAAATACCCATTTTTTTGTTTCACTTTTTGTAAAGGTACAAATGAATTTATTCCATAACTATTTTGCGCCTCATAACTTCGCCTGTGACATACTACGGACCCTTTAGCTCCTCCCTAACCCATACATATTCACAATAATGCTTATAAATCTGCCCGATTTGTTGACATTTATTATTATTGCTCCTCTCCCTTGGGTAGTAACATAGTGGGTAGAGCCTATGTTACTTTTGAATAACTTGGCTTTATAATGGAGAAAGAATTTTTAAAATCGGTTCAGTAGTTCCAGAGTTTATGGGTAGTAACATTATGGTATATGGCCTATATGTTACTTTTTAATAACTTTGCTTTATAATGATAATAGAATTTTTAAAATCGGTTCAGTAGCTCCAGAGTTTATGGGTAGTAACATAATGATACACATAGCCTATGTTACTTTTGAATAATTTGGCTATAAAATGGTAAAAGAATTTTTAAAATCTGTTCAGTAGTTCCAGAGTTTATGGGTAGTAACATAATGATACACATATCCTATATTACTTTTGAATAATTTGGCTAAAAAATGGTGAAAGAATTTTTAAAATCGGTTCTGTAGTTCCAGAGTTTATGGGTAGTAACAGAATTGAATAACTTGGCTTTATAATGGTAAAAGAATTTTTAAAAACGGTTCAGTAGTTCCAGAGTTTATGGGTAGTAACATAATGGTACATGGCCTATATGTTACATTTGAATAACTTGGCATTATAATGGAGGAAGAACGCTAAAAAGCATATAGTCTTTTAAATATTAGTGTACAAATCGGGGTTCTTTAGGACTTGAAAGTAACTTCCTCTACTCCCTTGAAAAATCTATCCAAGTCTATAAAATAAGGTTTTAGATGAAAAAGTGAGTTAATTGAAAAAAATCACTAATATTTAATATTACTCAGTTGATTATATCCCAAGATTGCTCTAAAATTCCATAATTTTCTCCAGTGAGAAAGCTATATTAAGTTGGATTAAACTTACGCCGCCCGTTATGATTAGCCTTACAGATTGTACTAATCAAATTCAACCGCAAAATTACATGAAGTTCTAGGCCATCTAGATTGTAGGTAGCCAGTAAATTGTACGACACCATTTCGCAAATGTCTTTTTATTTAGACTCTCATGTTTGTATAATTAATAAAATAACAAATACAGCCCTTCCAATTCGTCATATTAGTAGCAAATACACATAAGATGCATGCCAAAGGCTCGAAGTGTGAAAATGAAGTGTTAGCAACGCTTTTAACTTATAATAAAATTGCAATCTCCGGGGTTGAATTGTAATCTAGATTTTCTTTAGATTGTATCTCACGCCTCACTTATGTTGCCTAATGTAATATTCTTAACAAAATGTAAAAGATTAAATGTTATGCATTTTAATGAATGTTGGTTATCCCATAATTGGCTAGTGAGTAAGCCTATTACCTTTTGTCTAGACAAGTTATAGATTATTGTACGCACGAGCTGTGGGAAGACCTTAACAAATAAATAAAAATAAATAAAATAGGTTAATGCACCTTCGATATAAAACATAGACACATAGATGCTCAACGCGATAAACTAAAAGCACGTCCGCCCTGTGCTGTAATCTATAATTATTGCAAAGTGCTCACTTGCCCGCATTGTGCGCGTACATTTGGCAATAAGATTGGCTATGTTAGCCATATACGAGCACATCAACGGCAATTTGAACGGAGTTGAAGTGGTCGCCGTGGCCGAAACCGGCCGAGGAGGATATATATATATATAGACACATAGGCTCCGATATAAAACCATTTTATTCCCTAGGGAATACACTTTTATGGGATAATGTACGCAAACGGATGCGCATGCCCTCAAAGTTGCACAACGAGCTATGCAGTGAGCTATGCTTTAAGTGTTTTTGAGGGGATAACGAAACGAGGATATCCATCAGAGAACCAGAGTGATGAACATCGCTCGCAGAGTAGGCACAATAAAGTGGCAATGGGTTCATCTGTAGAAGGCTCCTCGGCTACGGCAGTCGCTTACACTTACCACTACACCATCGAGACAGTCATTAATATGATGATGATCTTATATTTAGATTCAAACATTCAAAGTACCGAATTAATCAGGAAGTTTATACTTTTTATCTAAATGATAGATTTCAAGATCACGGCTATAGGATCCGTTATGTATCGGAAATGTTTGACTAAAAAGATCGTTAAACTGTTTAATTAGAATAATTATAACATAGGGCTCTAATATTTCCGTATAATATATTTAGATTAATAAAATTAAAGTGTCTGTTTGTAATTCCAAATTAACAGCTTTTCACTAAATAAATATGAAAGTAAAAGTATATGATACTTACATGAAAAATACAGCGCCTGTGGCTCCTTGTGCTCTTTAATCTAGACAACTATTAAACAGTTTTTTCTGAATACCTACATATTACATCCCAACTCCGTATCAAACATTTGCAAATCCAAGATTCGAACCCGAGTCACCGAAAAGCTGTCAAAATCTTAATACTCTACCTCGGTGGCGCAGTGGTAGTGTATGCGACTGCCGCGACCGAGGTCCCGGATTCGAATCCCACGTCGAAAAAATTATTGGTGAGATCCACAAATGTTTGTTTCGGAGTTTGGGTGTTTCCTATGTATAAACTGTATGTATTTTGAAATATACATATAAGTATGTTTATCAGTCGTCTAGATCCCATAACACAAGCTTATATTTGCTTACTTTGGGATAGAGGGCGAGGTGTAAAAAAAAATGTCACACAATTTTTTTTTTTTACTTGGTTGTTTAAGATAATGGGTGTAGCTATTACAGTAATGAGTTAGCATAGGTGGAGACGCAAGCCAATACTAGTCACATTCTAAAGCAACCTATAGAAAAATCTAGAAGCTTGTAGACAGTAAACTCAATAATCAACGAAATAAAGTCGTTTTCTCATTACACAATATTGTTAATGATGAAATTGAAAACATTTTGTCAATTAATATGTCGTCGACCTCCGATAAATTGCAATATATGTAAAGTGCTCATTATGTCATGTATTTTAACCAGCTCCCAAATAAGTGGGAGAATTTAAGTCGACAGTAAGATCTTCTTCAAGTATAATGTCATTTCGAAAAAAACTATAATTATATTGTTTTAAATGTAATTTTTGCAATATTTTGCTTTTTAAACTGACGAGGCATTATCAAGACTGTTTGGCAGCCAAACAGTCTTGATAAAGCCTCGTGTGTAGGCGAAACACGTGTCGACATCATACGAAAATTTAAAAAGCGGAATATTGCAAAAATAACATTTAAAAAAAAAAATCATAGTTTTTTAAAATAGATTTCCGCCATGTAACGCCTGATTCAATTAGTTATTTAATGTCATTTCTATACAGTTGCCAATTCCAAAACTGTAATGTCAATTCAATAATATATTGTTATTGTGATACTAATTAAGTTTTACAATTAGCTAATTTTTTAAACATCATCATCATCCGAGAGTCTGTCCCTGGCCAGACATTTGTTTCCCACGTGGCCCGGCGGTTGCCGCAAGACGTGACCATACCTGCCGCGGATGCGAGATTTCCTCACGCGGTCCATCCGCGTGATTCCACACATCCACCGCAGCATCTTCATTTCCGTAACACGCTGTTCCTGCTTGTGTTGCTCCTCTATGGGCCATGTCTCACTGCCATGTAAAAGCACAATCTAATGATGGTTTTTTAGACCTGTCCCTTCAACCGGATCGGCATTTTCGACCATTTGGCCCACGCGGCAGCAATGCGTGACTTGACATCGCAATAGATGTCACTGGACGTGTGAAATACAGATCCCAGGTATTTAACCTGGTCCGTGCGCTCGATCAAGTCACCTATGCGGACGGATGTGGGATTGGTCGAGTTTAGTGTAAAAATAGTAAATTTTCGGCAACATCGTTGGGACCGATTCCCGTTTGTCCTACCAACATTGATCTAAATGACTATTTCCTCCCTTTTTTTACAAAGTCTGTTAATATATCAAAGTCATCACTTTGCTTAAGTAATCTAAGCACGTTTAATAACTGTTATTATAACGTATTATTACAACAATTATTACTACGGTTTAATAATTGCACGCGTTGTCACGTTAGCTTCGATTCCGATCAAACGATTGAAACGTGTGAGGTTCAACGTTTGAAGATAAGGTTATAAATGTTTTTAGCTACAAATATTATGATTTGCGTATCATAAATAATAATATTATTGAAAAGGGTGACGCAAGTATAGCATTTTTGTCCCACGTAACAGGTGGTGCGTGGGGCTATCCTTCCGAGGGCTCACCCGAGACTCCTGGCTATGGACAGATGGAAGGGAAACGTGTGGCTTTAGTCAGTAGGAGTCCGGCATAGCCTCCATGAGGAGTTCGACACGAAAAAAAACGTAACAAGTGGTGAGCATATTGCCGTGTTGAAATGGACAGGCGCAGACTGTGTGTTATTTCTATAGAAATAATTAAAATTAAAGTGTCTGTTTCTAATCCCAAAGTAAAAACTTTTCAAAACATTTATAAAAAATCTCTGTCTATCTGTTTGTTCCGGCAAATCTCTAGAAAAAAAGATTAAAATTGGATCAACCTGATCCAATTTTAACGGGACTCATACTAGCTGATATTATAAGGAGTAACTTAGGCAGCATTTAATTCCCGTATTCCCACAGAAACTGCTAGTCTGTATAAATAAAAACGAATCTCAAAATATGTTACTAAACGCAAACCTCGAAGACTGCTGGACCAAATCAAGTAATTTATTTTATTTATTCTTTGAACGCTAAGAAAGGTTTTTTTTTGAGAGAAAAATTGGAAAACTGCAACGGGAACAGGAGAGCTTCATTGCGCGGGAGAAGCCGTGGGCATCCACCCATGCTTTCCAGTTTCTTCGTCAGGTACTAACCTCTTGACCAAGAAGCTAGTCTCGACCCTAACCTTTTTTTTTACCGTAATAAATTTATAAGACAAAAAATTGTACCTAGTCAGGTCATAAGTATTGTCACACAGTAAAAACTTTTCTTTTAGAATGCTGGCCACAAAAAAAGTATATTGAATTCGTATTTCGAATTGTTCATGAAAATAAAAATGTATACTTTTTAGAATTTTACTCATTTTTAAATATGGAGTGGACGCTTAAAGAAGACCGTGTTGCAGTTATTGCGTTGCATCGTTGCGGTTACGTGCCAATTAAAATTTTTGACATACTGAAAAATTTGAATATAACCAAAAGATTCGTTTATCGTACCATCAAACGATACAATGAAGACTCTAGTGTAGATGACAGGTCAAGAAGTGGTCGCCTTCGGTCTGTTAGGACTCCAGCAGTGATAAAAGCTGTGAAGGCGCGAATTCAAAGAAATCCCAAACGTAAGCAGAAACTGTTGGCCCTTCAGATGGGGTTAAGCTGAACCACGGTGAAAAGGGTGTTAAATGAAGACTTAGGGCTTCGGTCATAACGAAGAAAAACAGGACATCGTTTAAATGCTCGTCTAATGGACCTGAGACTGAAGAGATGCCGCGCTTTGTTGAAGCGGTACGCGGGAAAAAATATCGGGAAATTCTATTTTCGGATGAAAAAATTGTTACCGTAGAAGAGAGCTACAAAGTAAAAATGATAAGGTGTACGCACACAGTAGTGAAGAAGCGAGCAACCGTATTCCGCGTGTCCAACGAGGTCATTTTCCACCCTCGCTCATGGTATGGTTGGGAGTTTCTTATTGTGGCATAACAGAGGTACATTTTTGTGAGAAAGGTGTAAAAACGAATGCAGTTGTGTATCAAAATACAGTCCTGACGAACCTTGTGGAACCTGTTTCTATATACCATGTTCAATAACAGGCACTGGGTATTCCAACAAGATTCGGCGCCAGCTCATAGAGCGAAGAGCACACAAGACTGGCTGGCGGCGCGTGAAATCGACTTCATCTGGCACGAAGACTGGCCCTCCTCCAGTCCAGATTTGAGTCCGTTAGATTACAAGATATGGCAACACTTGGAGGAAAAGGCGTGCTCAAAGCCTCATCCCAATTTGGAGTCACTCAAGACATCCTTGATTAAGGCAGCCGCCGATATTGACATGGACCTCGTTCGTGCTGCGATAGACGACTGGCCGCGCAGATTGAAGGCCTGTATTCAAAATCACGGAGGTCATTTTGAATAAACTTTATTGTCATAAGAATCTATGTTTTGTTAAGTTCATTTTGGTATATAAATGGTTACATAATGAATAAACTTGTTTCAATTATTTTATATTAAACATGTGACAGAATTTATGACCTGACTAGGTATACTAACGACACAAAATCTATTTGTTCCAGGTCTATTTGTGCTGCTTATGCTGGGATTTTTTGCGCTAGCTTCAGGCTGTTTCATTCTTTTCCTTAAGCCATATGATTTCTTTTTCGCTAAGGTAATAAATAAAGATCTTTATCTATATAATATATATAAACAACTATATGTGCTAACCCGGCTTTTCCCGTGATTGACTTACAACTTCATTTACATCCCACACCTCTAACCCATGCCCCTTATCAGTTTTGAAACATTATTATACAAACATTTAACCCCTATTTTACACCCATATATATTATAAACTTTCCAAGACTCTAAAACACGTATTCATTTATTTTTAATCAGAAGCTGGTATACGAAATTTAATGTTGCTGTCTTTGAACATTAAGGATTTCAGATATAAACTTACAATCCTATTTTACCCCCTTATAGATAAAATTTTGCAAAACTGCGATACACGTGTCCATTTATTTGTAACTAGAAACAGGTGTACTGTATGTAAACCACTTTCAGGGTTAACATTTGCGTTTTCGAGCAATCTGCTCACGTGGTCTTCGTCTGTAAGTTTCGGTCTACCCTGACTCCTTCTACCGTCTTCTTTCCCACAATAGATATTCGTCGTCAATCGTTCCTCACTCATTCTTTGGACTTGTCCAAACCAACCCTATTCTAGCTTAATGCTTATATTTGTATATGCATTTAATTTACACCATAACACACGGTCCAGCGCCTTAAGAATCCAGACCCTCACAGTATTAATCAGTACAGAGAAATAAAACAACTAAAATGTTTGTTAGTAATTCCAAATTAAATAAATAAATAAATATTGTTGGGACAACTCACACAACGCCATCTGATTCCACACTAAGCAGATCTTGTACTATGGTAACTAGATAACTGATAGACATACTTTATATTTCTAAATACATACATATTATAGATAAATCACACCCAGACACAGAATAAACCATCGTGCTCATCACACAAAGTTTTATCCTGGGTGGGAATCGAACCCATAACCTCTTGCATAGCAGTCGGATGCACTCCCACCGCGCCACAGAGGCAGTCAATCAAATTAATAGCTTTACTTACTTACATGAAAGAAAACATTTTTTAAAGAAGTAACTGAAGCTATATTTTATCTCTGCCTTCCCACGGGAAACGGCTCCAATCAGATGAAACTGCGGGACGTTCTCTAGTACTTAATAATAACTGTCCAATTTTTTTTCAGAAAGTTGTATTATCAGATGGTGGTGAAATATTCGAAATGTGGAGGAAACCGGAGGTAGAACTCTTCACGAAGGTCTACCTCTTCAATGTTACTAATGCAGAAGAGTATATGGCGGGGATTGATACCAAAGTCAAAGTTAAAGAAGTCGGCCCTTACGTATACAGGTACGTTTTTTAGACCACTTTAGTCAGACATACATGCATACATATTGCCACGCCTTTATCCCCAAAGGGACATACATACAAATAATAGACAGAGGCATACTATAGGCCCATATTACACCGTATGCATTTTTGTCGCACGTAACAGTGAAATGGACTGGCGCAGGCTGTGGCGACCTGCTGTTGAAATTATTCAAGCCGCCCATAAGGCCTTCAAACAGGCTTAACGACTGCTATTTTACTGGCAATCGGGACCAACGGCTTAACGTGCCTTCCGAAGCACGGAAACGCTCGCAAATGTAAATTCCTCGAAGTGGGCACTCATCCAAGGACCATCTATAGCGAATGTTGCTTAACGCAGTGATCGTTTACAGAACACTGAGTCAGCGGGGCCACGAGAAACTATGTATAATCATTGATTTATTGGATTTGTCTATACCCTAAAATAGCAGAAGAAGTAAAAAAGAAGCGTAAGCGTAAGACGTAAGGGACGGTAAAATTCGTCAGATTTGGGTGTTCTTCGCTAGCTTAGTTGGTTAATTAGCTCCCCGGCGAGGTACTGAAAGCTTTTCCACTTTAAAATTTCTCTGGGCATTGTCAATCTCTGTGGCGCGGTGGGAGTGTCCGACTGCTACGCAAGAGGTCGTGGGTTCGATTCCTACCCAGGATAAAACTTTGTGTAATGAGCACGATGGTTTATTCTGTGTCTGGGTGTGATTTATCTATAATATTTATGTATTTAGAAATATATAAATATGTTTATCAGTTATCTGTTTAGTACAAGTTCAGCTTAGTGTGGAATCAGATGGTGATGTGTGAGTTGTCCCAACGATATTTATTTATTTTTAATATTTTTTTTATCTTGCCCTTTATTTTTTAGTACTCTTTTCTATAAATATTTTATTCAATTGACCTATATGTTAGTAGGTACCTATAAAGCATACACTTTACATTATTTCTAATTTTCCTCCTATCTTCACAGAGAGTCTTTAGAACACAAAATTACGAAATTCAACGACAACGGTACTATGTCCGTGATTCCAATCCACCCTCTGTCCTGGGTTGAGGAGCTGTCCGAAGGCAACAAGGAAAATGATACGTTATATCTGGTCAACATAGCTCTCTTGGTAAGTACCTTATTACCCTCACTAGCTCACTAGGTACAGCATTTTCGACTTATACCGAATTTTTTTTCTGCCATAGCGATGGCAGACATGCATACGGCCCACGTGATGGAAAGTGGTCACCGTAGCTTATGGACGTTTGCAACACCAGAGGTGCTGCATTCGCGCTGCCGAACCTGAAAAATCGTAAAGTTCAGAAAAGTTATAAAACGGCTCTGTCTATCAGTCCGGTCATCTGTACGCATCTATTTCTCAGGAACCATAAGAGATGGAGACAAACGGTGTGCGGTTCGATTCAGGACACTATAAAAACGTGCATAGGCGATTTTGAAGTTTCTATCACGTACGGTTTTGAAACTGGTGTCGGTTTAGAAGTCGTCTGATTCCTTCGGTACAATAGTGAAGGTGTTGACTGCTGTGTTACTGGCAACCAAGATACGCTCGTAAATAGAAATGCCACAAAACGGTCACCCATCAGAGGACAAGCAATAGCGAAAGTTGCTCGACGCGATGATCGTTTACATAACACTGAATTAGCGGGGCTACGTGAGCTTCAGTGAAAAAAAGAAGTACTTTTTAGTCTGTAATTAAAAACATGGACACTAAAAACAATTTGCCTACTATGCTATGTGCGCGTGCCTTACCTACGTACGTACTCATAGTAAAGACTGGTACGGAGTGTGATAAAGACCTTAATAATGGAAAATAGTTGTTTCTAGACGCATCGTTCTCCGTACCGGTTAAATTCTCTTGACGAGTATGTTTACACACACTCATTTATACTTAGTTCCGTTCGTCTGCTTTGTAATCATATTTTATACATCAAGGTACTAAACCTTTATTCATGTTATTCCTAGAGGTTCAAGACATTTGCAACATCAGGAGTGAATTTTCGTGCTTTTAAACGCTTCTGCCATACATATTACTGGAATCAAACATAGCACATAGGACCCGTAATATATTATTACCGAAGTGCTTCTCTTTTTCTATAGGATTTACACCTAGTCGCTTTCTAGGTCTCAAGCTTTGCAAAGGAGGGAAGGTGGGATTGTATTTTTTGCGAACGCCCTCAAATTATCTTCTGATTAATTTTGATACGGGTTCTTCTTCTCTTCTCTTGGGACTTCACCGAGATCGAGCTCGGTGTAACTTTTCTGGTCTTGGTCATTGCTGTAGATCCTGGTGAAAACCTCAGTAGTAATACCCACTATTATACTGGGGTGGGACTGACCTTGACTTAAGACTAGACATTTTAGATAATAACAAAGATTAAAAAGTATGAATTAAGATTTGGCTAAAACGTCTCAGTAACCTGGCCATAAAATAATTACAATGACGCGAGCAAGAGGAAGCGAGCAACATTCCTTACTCTGTGAGCCAAAGCTCAGATATAAGTAGAAGTAAATCTGTGGGCCAAACAGACTAGGAACGGAATAGGCAAAGTCAAGGATTTTTTAGTGTAATAAACTCACTTAAATATACTGACTCCACATTATCCGGCTTGACGTGTAGTTTTTAATTATGATGTTATTCAGAACAATATTATTAGTACGTAATATGACTGCAATTGAATTGTTACAACTCATAATTATAGTATAGTTCATGCCGGTATAGATAAACTTTTGACCTTTCTAACCGACGTAAAGAAAGAGGTGCTTAATTCAGTTCAACTGTATGTTTTTAGTGTAAACAGGGTCATTTTTAAAACACCAGAAATTTATATAGGTAGGTAAACAATGTTTTACAATTATATTTTAAGTTTTTTGAAGTGAAAACTTCTTTTAGCGCGATTCCCATATTTTTAGTAAGATAAAATCTCTGGACTCGTGACACCGTTACGAGACGCAGATATATTGTGTGTATGCATGGACATATAGCAGACCGCGAACGCGTATAGATATTTTTTTTTTGATAGTTATTTGGTAGAGTTAATACCTTGCTACTAAAAATAAATAAAATAATAAATATCCATCACGCCTTATCCCCGAAGGGGTGGCAGAAGCATATTATATGCTCACTTTTCACCGTGTGGATTCCTGTCCCACGTAATAGGTGGTGAGCCCATTGCCGTGTTGAAATAGGCAGACGCAGGTTGTGGCTACCTGCTGTTGAAATTTTCAAGCCGCCCATAAGGCCTTCAATCAGGCCTAACGACTGCCATTTTACTGGCAACCGGGACCAACGGCTTAACGTACCTTCCGAAGCACGGAAACGCTCGCAAATGTAAATGCCACAAAGTGGTCACCCATCCGAGGACCAGCCATAGTGAAAGTTGCGTAACTCAGTGATCGTTTACAGAACACTGAGACCGCGGGGCCACGAGCGCTTCAACCTTGCTACTAAATAATATAATCATCATCTAACATAGATGCCGGTCATCTACAGACCTTATTACATAATATTGTTTAATCAAAACGTCGATCCTGGTCAATTTTTGAAGTGAAAACTTCTATTTGCGCGGTACGCATATTTTAAGACGAGATAAAATCTCTGGAGTCATAAATAAGTTATTAATAAATTTAGTGTTCACTTCTGTCGGCACTCCCGGAGTGCAACCCAGATTTTCCTCAATTATTTTTTTTTTCCAAACTTTTCGCTCCTATTTTAGATGTATTTAACCTTTTGTCTTCTCCAATGGAGATCAAAATATTACTGTGAAGTGGTTACCTTAGCTATGTACTCCTAGCAGGTTTTGATGTTTTAAAAATGACCCTGTATAACCACATGGGTGACCTTTGTGGCATTGCCATTTACGAGCGTTCAGCTTAGGATGGCATGTTAAGCTGTTGCTCCCGTTAGCCAGTTACATGGCGTTCCGCAGATAGCCACAACCTGTCCCTGACACTTTCAACACGGCAATAGACTCACTATATATTCGCCTGGCTTCGCCCGTGACATACATTTATGGCTACTGCTCCGCTATCCAGGGTAGTCGCGTAATGATATATAACCTTTAACCTTCCTTGATAAATGGGCTATCTAACACAAAATGAATTTTACAAATTCGACCAGTAGTTCCTGAGATTAGTGCGTTCAACCAAACAAACAAACAAACTCTTCAGCTTTATTTACATATTAAATAGGTGCGACGGGAGGTCGAAATACTCCACGGGCGAAGTTGTGGGGGTCATCTAGTTAATAATATATTTATAGAAGCTTCCAGAACTCTGTTAAGTAATTATGTATACCTACATAGCTCCAAAGGTTATTGTGCTAATATTATGAAAATGTCGTGAAATACGAATAGATTTCAATAACATTTAAATTTTACACGTTATTCAAATTCAACAACTTATTGTGAAACCCTCCCGGTTGAAACAAATATTAGTGTGATTCATAAAATATGTTTGTTTCGAGGTTTTAGTGTTTTCTATGTATAATATATCTATCACGCCTTATCCCCGAAGGGGTGGCAGAGGATAATAGATACATATTGTAAACCCACTTTTCACCATGTGTATTCCTGTCCCACGTAACAGGTGGTGAACCCATTGCCGTGTTGAAATTGACAGACGCAGGTTGTGGCTACCTGCTGTTGATTTTTTTCAAGCCGCCCATATGGCCTTCAACTTCACTTAACAACTGCCATGTTACTGGCAACCGGGATCAACGGCTTAACGTGCTCAAAGTAGTCACCCATCCGAGAACCAGCCATAGTGAACGTTGCGCAACACAGTAATCGTTTAAAGAACACTGAGTCCGTGGAGCCACGAGCGCTTACTATGTATGATAGTTGTATGGTTGTAAATATGTCATCACACAGTTCAATTTAGTTGTCTAGATTACATACCACAAGCTTAATTTAGGTTACGGCGTTATATGAAATTATCCCAAAAAATTTTAAAAAGCCCTTGTAATCCGTATCCAAATCCCAATACCAAACCAAATCCAATAAAAGTTTCGACTCTGGGACCCTGGAAGGATATGTGTAATTTCTTACCGAATAACACTGGAGTACAGAAGCACTGACTCTTTACGTTACTGTTGAGATTACCAAAACGATATTTTGAAAATTAAAAACAAACATTTTGTTTTTCAGAGTATCGCTCACGTGGCGTCTCAAAAGGATTTATTTACTCGATTCGGGTTAAACAATGTCATCAGCTTCACAAAATCTCAACCGTTTGCCAAAATGACAGCCAGGGAGTTTATGATGGGCTACAAGTCTGAACTGATGACCTTGGGAAACACCTTCCTTCCTGGATGGATCTACTTTGATAAACTTGGACTCATTGATCGGGTAAGTTATTCTTGGCCTATCCAATTATCAAAATTGACCTTAATTAAAATAAAATAAAATGACTACCTACCGTCCTTACCTTAATCTCTTTACCCCTTATTTGGAGTTTTTTTGTCTTACTACACGAGCTGGCTAGATGGGTTGGCATATAATTTTATTCTATAAGTAATGGATACTGTTACGAAAATGTTCTCTTAATCGCCTTTCACGAACCACGGGATAAATTGGGATGGTGATTTCAACTATATCCCGTTACCATGCTCCAATTAAAAGATGTGTCTTAATGGAAAACCTTGGGATATGCCATATATTTATTTGATATTAATATTGTTTTATTTTTTTACAGATGTATGATTTTGATGGTGACTATGAAACTGTATTTACTGGGGAAGACGATGTTCGAAAGGCAGGACTCATTGACACGTACAGAGGATCGACAGATTTGCCTCAGTGGCATGGAAAGCACTGCTCGAACGTGCAGAACGCTTCTGATGGAACCAAATTCGTTGGTGGAGCATCCAAAAACGAATCTATTCTGTTTTACAGAAAAAGTTTATGCAGGGCTGCTCCATTGGTAAGTTATTATTATTATTTTATTTTATTAAAAATTACACTTTATCGTCATCTATCGTTAATTACGGTTGCATCTGAAAGCCTTGCCGAAGCAAGTAGTAAAGTACACCCCGTACTCCGAAGAGTACGCGGCGTACTTGACTACTCTTTTCTCTCCAAAACGTGAACATTTACAGTGGGGCTAGTCCATATATAAACCCCCTAAATTACGCTGCGAGCTATTCTTGGATTCATTCAGAACCAATGTGGTGTAAACAAAGTACAGCTTGTAGAGTAATCATGTTAAAATACCAAATTGCACAAAAACTGACCACCGCCGATGGAGCAGAAAGGGCTTGGCCAACGTGTGGTAAGATGCCCCCTGCCAGATGGATCAAAGCAATCCGAGCAATGGAGATATTGAATGTGAAAGTACTTCCTAGGACCTTGTCTTGTGATGCAAATTAAAAGGGCCATCCAACAGAGTATTTTTTTATACATTCATAGTTCCTGCCATTAATAATAATGTTAAATGAGTTATTCACCAGATTCCTGTAGAGGAAGGTGTGAAAAGTGGCCTTCGTGGGCACAAATACACGTTTCCTGAGCATATGATGGACAATGGCAAATATATCAAGGAGAACAAGTGCTTCTGCCGAGAAGGTTGGTACTCGTATGTTATAGACGTGACGTATATAGGTATTTTAACTTCCCTATTAAAATTTACTGCTTCAAAGACAGTTTCAGGAAACTCAGAATTCAAACCAAGACCTCATGACTGGTTCCAATTCTAGGTTGAAATAAATATTACTTTATCTTTGCTTTTGCCCAGTTACTTCTGGAGTCCGCATTTATTGCCTGCTAGATGCACTTTTGGTTTTGTTTAATATTTTCGCAATGTTGGGAGCGATTGCCGTCTGACCTCCCTACACCGTATGGGCGTCTGCATCGTCATTGCCTCATCCCTTGATCAGCAGGTACACCGTTAGTAAGTTAGGTTTGTTGGTTGGCGGTGTTTTCCAAACATTTATACGAATTTTAATGAGTTGTATGACCGCAACTACCTTTGTCGGGTTTGGAATGTGTTTGATTTAGATATCTATATTTATTTAGCACTGTTGTCTAGATCATATAGCACAAGCTTATTATTGGCATAATTTGGTTTAGATAGGGATTTGTAAAATAGTCCTAAAATTGTTCAATTTATTCACCTAAACTTATTCATTTATTTTCTTTCAGGCAAATGTTTGCCAGATGGTTTAATCGACGTCACTGACTGCTACTACGGTTTCCCAATAGTGCTATCATACCCTCACTTTTGGAAAGCTGATGAAGTGGTTTTCGAAAAAGTTGAAGGTCTGACACCTGATAAAGAAAAACACGAGACTGCGTAAGTGTTAGCTCATCTTTACATTTAGTGTACCGGTCGCTTTAGCTGTAATAGTCGAGTTCCACTAAAAATGAAAATGCAAGATCTTTATTAATGTAGCTCACAAAGTAACACTTAAGAACGTCAAGATTATTGCTTCTACATTAACATTTACTGCCAGATTCGCGACGCAATAGGTAGAGCCTGAGGAAGAACCTGGCAATAAAACTCATGGCCACTCTTTTTTAACCGCAAAAATATCATTCTGTTACATAAACTAATACATTTGACTGTGTGAATACCATGTTATACGATAGGAGTAGAAGTAATAAGATCGTAATTATGAATTAAATCCCCGTTGTATCTTTGCACAATAGGAGCACCAGAACGTGGGGGTCCTGGTGCTCCTATAATAGGAGTAATTAGTAGGAGCACGAGACAAGTGAATTTATGATCTTTTTTGTATTTGGCACGTCAAAATGGCGTCCGCCTAATGGATACGAGCCGTGATTGAGGGCCGTTATCATAGCCAGCAGGGCTCCCATAGCGGTCATCAGGTTGACGGCCCAGAAATATGCATTTTCACAAAATATCTATCCATCTCCACGCTGTATACCAGACGGGGTAGTCAGAGAGAACAGATCGCCATGCATACTTCTATCGCTTCCGACAGATACATCATTCGTTTCATTCATGCACGTCTGGGTATCCGAGTACTTTTGACCATCCGTTTTTGAGCAATCTGCTCTCGTGGGCTTACTACATTTACTTGTTCTAGACGTTCCTAGTTGGCAAAATGTGTATGCTATTTTAATGTTTTAACTATAATACTAATTTTACGTATGAACGTACCCGAACAGACAGATCGGAAAGGAAATTCATTGGTCAAATCAACATACGCGCCCTTCCCCGGTCTCCTTTAAAACATTTCCGTTCTGTTCCCTTTTCCAACACCCCAAAAATTATCCAGTAACCATGAGGAAAAATCCTTCACATGACACAGACATAGACAGGATGTTCACCCTCACACTTTGCGTCCGGAGCGCTCACATAGGGTTAGGTCTGATAGAGGCTTTATTTCACGTACGTTTAGGTTGCGGAATGAGCTCCCTGCCTGGGTTTTCCCGAACGTCTACAGTATGGGTTCTTCAGAAGGGGTCTTAGAAAGTTTTTTAAAGGGTAGGCAGCGCGAATGCCGCACCTCTGGTGTTACAAACGTCCATAGGCTACGGTGACCACTTTCCATCACGTGGGCCGTATGCTTGTCTGCCACCTGTGGTAAAAAAATAATATATATCGTAACTATTTGTTTGCAGATTTTGGATCGAGCCTCAATCGGGCCTGCCTTTGGAGGTGAGCTCTAAATTCCAGATCAATATGGCTCTTGAAGACATATCTATGATAAGGAATGTAGAGAAATTCTCAAACATGTACCTGCCCCTCCTTTGGTTTGATATTGTGAGTATACCCATTTATTTTATGTAGATTACGAGTAAGATGATAATTGACTCCCGTACCCGTTTCCGACATGAACCTGTTCCAGAGATAAAAAATAGCCTATGTCTTTGTCTCCTGATGTATCCATAGAAGTTCATACTTCCATACCTAATATTATAAAACCGAAATTGTTTTTGTTTGTCCTTCAATCACGTTCTAACCACTGAACCGATTTGGTTGAAAATTGGTATGCAAGTAGCTGATATTCTGGATGGAAACATTTAATACAGATACGAGTAAATTTTTGTTTTATTCCGGGATCATATTCCTCTGGGAAACGGGTACGGGAAAACGTCACCGCCTGGGCGGTTGAAAATCTATTTAATAGTTTTTGCGGGATTAAGTAACATCCACCTATACAAATGTAAGCAAATTTAATATTATAGTATAATTTATTTCATATTTAAATAGGTATATTATTTTTAATTTTTTTTACAGAAAATGTATAGTCTGCCTCCATCACTACAACAGCGCTTCAGTCTATATCTCAACATCCTTCCTATCGTTGAAATGAGCGCCATGTACGCCCTCTTCATCACCGGTACCGTGTTCATTCTGACTACTGTTTACTTGTTAACATTCAAAGTCATGTTCAGAAAGCCAAATGATTTCCAAAATTGGCATGAGAGCGATGGAGTTTACGGCAGATGTGAAGTTCCTCTAAGCGATACTGACACTGACGTGGAAAACGATAAATCACTGCTGAAATTTCATAGTGAAAAAATAAAAGAATTCAGTTCAAAACTAAGTGATAAAATGTATGATACTGTTGGTAGTATGAAAGACAAAATGGTTGGTGATATTAATCATGTTAAATATGTGTTTGATAAAAGAGATATAAAAGAACACTGTGTGACTGATCGAAGATATTCCGCTGTCAAACAGAGCGACAGCGAGGACGATTGTAAATATTTAGAAATTTTAGATGACGGTTCAGATTTAGTTTCCGTTCAGACTTACGAAACGAGTAGAACAGAAAAGTTAAAAGATATCGAGTCACAGAACAGAATAGAATCATAGTTGTGACATAAGTCGTGTGAAAATGATAGAAACTTTACAGTGAATTTGAGTGATATTATCTCTAGTACTTTGGGACAATATCTATTGATATACCATTGGAAAAAATTAAGAACATATTGTGTTCTACAAATTCAATGGATTTTGTACCCAATTGTAAATCAAACTGCCTATTATTTATAGGCTTAAAAGTTCAAATCACCTGGTAAATTGGTGAATTTCTTGCCATGAGATACGACTGATTTTATTTTTTGTGTATTTGAAACGTAAATCGTTTTCAATGTATGCTTCAAGTTCTATCTTCTTGTTTTTTAATGTTAATTTTTAAGTAATATGAATTCTATCTTTATTTATTTTATGTTAGATCATGTTTCCGTCTTACAATTGAAAGTTACAATAGATTTTATGTTAATAACTACTAAATCTTGATCACAGTAATTTTAATCGTGGTAGTTGCAGATTTTTTGTTTGCCTCATTCAAATCAGTCATCCACTAATGGATGTAGACCTTACAGTACTTCGTTATGGCGGTACAGTTGGTACGTTGGTACAGCACACAATTATATCTCAATTAATTGTATGGATAGCAAATTTAAAAACTACAAGTATTTATAGCAAAGTGATTACCAAAGCATTGATTTTTTTCCAGTGATTAAAAGAAAACTAAGACGATAAATCTTGTCTAGGATTAAAAAAAAAATATAAATACTTGTAAAAATCGCTTTTGAGTAACCGCTTAAAATTATTTTGTCATCCTTAAACATCTATTTTCCTTCCTTTCAAACAACTAAATAAAATATTTTCATACAGTTATAAAATTGAATGTTGCACATGTTAAGTTATTTAGAAGTGATACTTTGTAAGTAGGTGCAAATAAGCTTTAGGTAACTAATTTGTAGGACTTATTTCTTTACCTACAACTTTGCAATAAAGTGAAGAAATTAATGATCGTGCTACTGTACTGGTCACACGGTGGTTGCCTACCATATATCGATAGTTTGGTGTATTTTTTTCTATTATAGCATTTAAATATTCAAATAATGGTAAAATATATACCTAAATCATAATTTGCAATCTAAGCAGTAAGCAAAAATGTTAGTCTCGTGTAAGACATTTTTTAAGCTGTATAAAAAAATACTTTGCTCAAAGACCGTCTAATAAATAAATAAAAATTGCTCAATAACATTTCATAACCACATCTACCTATTAAGTATAAAAACAACTAGTGTAAAGAACAACATTATTTTTGTTCCATCAGCCGTAAAAATATACTAATTATCGCAACTCAAAAATAGTTTAAATCTTTCTGAGACTGCTAGATTCAATTTGGTGTGTCTTATTTCAAATAACTGATAGTGGCCACGAATAATAGCTATATACTTAGCTCATATTTTGAATATGAATTGGCCTAAACGCTTATTTTTTAAATTTCTTTGCTAATATTTTAAATATGGAATTAACCAAAGCGCTCAAAGGCAAAGTATCTCAAGCGATGGAACAAAACTTACGCTTATTGTAAGGTTAAGGCCTGGCATACTCTTATTATGTCAGCTTAAAGTTCAATTCCTATTTATAAGTAGTTAAATAAGAGCAGTAGTAGATATAGTATGTTTAGTGACCTCACAGGGTCAGTATAAAATAAGTACCAATTATTATCATGTGATATTTATAATTAGGTTTTTTTTTGTTACATCGATTTTATTTTGTTATGAAGATCATTTTAAAGGTAAACTTTTTTTAAAAGTATTTTTAAATTAAACTGAATCTTTTTTTTTATTAATTTTTTACCTTATAATTGAACGCTCAATGTAGATTAAATATTTATTTAATATTGTCTTTTTTTATACTACGAATTAATAGTATTATGTGTTTGGTACTTGATAAATAATTTTGTAAATATTATGAGTTATTGAAAATAATTAAATTTCATTTTAAAATATTTTTTGTGAATTTTTATTTTTTCTTAAATTACACTTAGGGCAGTATTCCAGAACGTTTATCAGTACTCAAGAAACACTTGAGAGTAGTATTTATAAGACAAAAACTAGACTCAAGCATCGATTGAGTATGAAACGTTCTGGAATACGGACCTCAGCTGTAACTGAGACTGAACAGTCAGATGCATAAATATATATTATATCTTGAGAAGCGCTGTCCGTTCAACAAGTTAATAGGCGCACCCCTTATTACATGGAACGAAATACAAGTGGTGAAATGTGTTTGACTGTGCCTATCGTTTCGGCTATATGTATGCTTGTTTATATCAGCCTATCACAGTCAAGGTCACGGAAGTACGTAGGGCCGTAGATCTCTACTACTTTGATCCTATTGGACTTACTGTACCACGTTGGCCTGTCGGGATGGTACTAGGGTTTTTCAAGTTTTCCTTCCCTTAGCTATGACCCTTAGCTATACCTCGTCCGTAAGAGAATAGGTGCATCACTAGCAAATTAGAGAGGTTTGCGCCCCGAAGATGCTGAAGAGCCCTAAGACTACTTGAATAACACAAATATATTTACACTTTTGTCATAATAGTAACCTTTCATAGTTATATGCCAAGCGTAATGTGTTAACAGTGTTGTGAACTGTGAGAATGGCCCTCAATACGCTAGATGTCGCTATGACTTTCTATTAGGCTTGCCCAAATCCTGGCTGGTCAACAGGTGCGCTGCTAGCAGGTAAGGTCGCTTTGGAGTGCTTGGTGGGGATCCTTACGCCTTTATTTCATAGAATCAACTTTGACAGAAATTTTGATGCACACAGATTAATAACACACATTCTTAAGGATTTTTTATAAAATAGGGCCACTGTAGTTCTATAGACGTCTGCAAAACTCGCGCTGCCTACTTTATTGCCGTGTTGCAATAAATAAAAAAAAATAGAAAGAAATAGAAAAATTCCCACAGCAAGTAGCCTCAACCAGTCCCTGGTTGAGGCTACTTGCTGTGGGAATTTTTCTAATCACCTATAAGACTTTCAGTTTGACTTGATGAACTACCATGTTACTGGTATCCGGGACCAACACCTTAGCGTAGGCACTGCCGGTCGGAAACGCTCGTTAATACGCGCTAAGAAGCGCTCGTGGCCCCGCGGTCCCAGTGTTCGGTAAACGATCACTGAGGTACGCAACTTTCACTATGGCTGGTCGTCGGATGGGTGACCACTTTGTGGCATTTACATTTGCGAGCGTTTCCGTGCTTCGGAAGGCACGTTAAGCCGTTGGTCCCGGTTGCCAGTACAATGGCCGTCGTTAAGCCTGGTTGAAGGCCTTATAGGCGGCTTAAAAAATTTCAACAGCAGGTAGCCACAACCTGCGTCTGTCTATTTTCAACACGGCAATGGGCTCACCACCTATTACGTGGGACAGGAATCCACACGGTGAAAAGTGGGTATATAATATGCCTCTGCCACCCCTTCGGGGATAAGGCGTGATGGATATTTATTTATTTTATTTATTTATTTAGTAAGTATAAAGTAACTTGTGTAAAAATCACAAACAGTAACAGTTTATAAATAACGTTGTTTTAGTAAAGAACATAATAGTATACATTGTGATTTAAGTAAAACAAATGGTTTAATAAAAAATATGTAATGTAGCGTCCCAAAAGGTCAATATTCAGTTTAGTAAAAGATCGGTAAGTAATTGATTACTCGTCGTGGGACATTTGGCGGGAAGAGTGACAAGTGCGGACGCTTGCTTTATATTATTTTCTAAAACTAGTTCATTTATCTTGTTTTATGTGCGGGAGTGGTGGTTTCTTGGACATAAAAGTTGTGTTAACGTGCTATAGTGAAAGACAATGATATATATGTAGTGAAATGCTATTTTCTCTCTTGCCGCGAAGCGTCCACTGAAAACCTTAGTATAAGAATCACCATTATACTGAGGGCAAGGACCAGGACGTAGCCTGAGGACACGACATCGACTGGACAGGACTAATTAGAAGATAAGATTGAAGAAATATGATATAAAAAATAAGATTTGGCTAAAAGGTCTTAAAAACCAGGCCATTAAATAATTATTAAAAAAAAAATTACTCGTCGTGTTGTCTTGTCACTGTCAAAATTAGTGTAAACGCAGGAATTGAATGTCGAAACATTATTTTTAGTAAAATTATCAGTATACTAAAATATTAATCATCCGAAACATGTACATTAAACATGCGATAGTTAAACAGTTCAAGCGTTAAGTCGTCTTTCATTGTTAACTCAACTTTTTAACGTATAGTGCTATACGAAAAATCGAAGAGAATGGATGGAACTTGGGTACTTATTTTGCTGGCTCTGGTGATGCTGGTGGGCTCTTATATAGCTGGAAGTATACCTTTAAATGTCTCGATGTCAGAGGTAAGTAAACATTTTGGATAAAATGCTCAATATCCCATTATTTGTTGCTGAGTTTGCAAACAGCTTTGACAGCATTATTTTGAAATATTTACGTAAATATTGCAAAGGGCTTTAGTAATATCATAGTCATTACGTATAAAATTATTCCACTGTTGTTATTAAATTAAGTTATAGTCGATTTTCATCACATATTATGTCATATTTATCCTAATGAAATAAAATACAAGATATCAGTTATTTAGGTTTGAAATAACTGTTATCTTGTATACGACGACTAGCAGATTAATCAAGTGATAATTTTACACGATTTCTCTATTAAAACCTGTTTATGTTTATATGTAACATGATGATAAAAATGCCTGACATAGATTATTATGCATAACTTAAAGCTAGCAATATATCACATCACCTAATGATTGCTAATTAAAAAATACCCTTAGGCCTATGGCCAGCTTTAAAAAATTACAGTTCTTTGTAAATGTTGCCCAAGGAACATTATGAAGTTTAAAAAAAAATGTCCTAGATGATTTAAACCCTTGTATCAAATCAACCTCACTCATCATCTCTCACTGTCATTTTGACTGCCTCTGTGGCACAGTGGGAGTGAATCCGACTGCTACAAATGAGGTCATGGGTTCAATTCTCACCCACAGTAAAACTTTGTGTGATGAGCATGATGGTTTATTCTGTCTGGGTGTTATTTATCTAAAATATGTATGTATTTAGAAATATATAAGTATGTTTATCAGTGATCTGGTTACCATAGTACAAGCTCTGCTTAGTTTGGAATCAGATGGCGTTGTGTGTGTTGTCCCAACAATATTTATTTATTTTATTATTATTTATTAAATGATTATGTCACTGTGTATTCTTTCATCTATAGTCACACTTGAATCTGCTTTTATTAACATAGACTAGTTTATAGTCTAGCTAGGAAAACAGTATATATGATGTAAGCAAAACTTTGTGACTATTCATTAAGCATCTACACTAATATACAAATTATGAATTTAATGCTGAAAGTAGACATTTTTCCTACCCTTCACCATATCTGGTCAGTTAGTCTGCAGGTATTCCACTTACAGATATCTGCCTTGGCACAACAGATTTTGTAAGGACTCAATAATGAATAAATATTGTGGGACACTTTTCACACAGGGTCATCAGGTCATCACCCAAATTAAGTTAATATAAGCTAGTGGCATGGGATCTAGACGACTGATAAACATACTTATACATTTCTAAATACATACATATTATACATAGCAGACAGCCAAACTCAGAAAACACATTTGTGTATTACACAAATATTTGGTCCAATCCAGGACTTGAGCCCGGGATCTCAGCGCAGCAGTCGCTTACACTACCACTGCGCCAGTCATATAACAGTAAATATTTTTTTTACAGCACCTTTTGTATAATATATATATGACATTTGACTGCCTCTGTGGCACGGTGGGAGTGCATCCGACTGCTACGCTGTGATCCCGAGATCCTGAGATCCAAAATCTTATTTATCTATAATATGTATGTATTTAGAAATATATAAGTATGTTTATCAGTGATCTGGTTACCATAGTACAAGCTCTGCTTAGTGTGGAATCAGATTGCGTTTTGTGAGTTGTCTCAACAATATTTATATTAAATAATAATATTAAATTCTAGGACAAACTACAAAAAGTTACAGTATTTGGTGCTGGTCTACTAGTAGGAACAGCTTTGGCCGTGATCATTCCAGAAGGAGTACGATCTCTGTTTAGTGAGAGGTCGCATCCAACAGTAGTGTCAAAAGATTTCACCGCAGAACCTCCTGGCCACCATGATGACCTGCATTCCGTTATTGGAATATCACTGGTTTTAGGTAAGGTTATACTGATAGAGTGTGTACAGAATAAAACTGAGAGAGAGTCACTGATAAAGGAATTAGGCTTAAACAGGTTGGATGTAGGCCTTGTTCAGACTATGTTGTCAAAACCAACTGCCCAAAACAACTAAAAGTTTTGCCATCTAGTGTCTGCTCTACATTAGTGACTCTACTCTCAGATATTTATTAGTTGATATAGTTTAAGTAAGGTTGTACTTATTAGGCTCATAATGTAAAAGGTACGATGGGGTTAGTATAGATATAATATTAATAGTATAGACTAAAACCCCTAAAAAATATTAATAAACAAAAAAAAAAGGTAAGGTCCAAGCGACTTCACCTGCTGATTAACGGTCGAGGCCAAGATGCAAACCCCCTTACGGGATTGGGAGGTCAGTCGACAATCGCTCCCTAAAACGCCTAAAATCAAAAGCCCATCGATAGCTGCTCTTAGCAGCCAGATAAAACTGTGGTCTCCAATATAATACTGAATTGTTGTAATAGTACTACATATCCCGTAGGTCTTTCCTGTAACGGAACTGCTGCATTAGCTTGCAGTGAGGTTAAAAGCCTGAAGAATCGCTCTACGAAACACCACTGTGAAACAAAGCCGTCTTGTAATTTCGGTTGAATAGTAGAAAAAACAGAAAATAAAAAATGTCTCTTACACTCGGCTTGTATCTTCCAGACTAAAATTTAAATCAATCATTAATTTTAACTAGTTGCTTTTAATAATTATTTCTATTTATTAAATCTCGTTGCTATGACCTCATGTACATTCAGCCAGCAGATCCACTTGCAGCTGAGATCTCAAGACCGAAGTTCACTGTGGTTATTAGAGCATGCATATTATATTATACTAGCTGACCCGCGCAACTTCGTTAGCGCCACCAAAAATGTGATAAATGAAGATCCACTCGACCGATTTTGTGCAAACTTCGCATATACCATCTACTAAATAGTCCGAACAAAGCGTAAACATTTGGTTTGGATAGGTGAGCCCGTTCTTGAGTTATAAAATTACAACGAAAAGTGGCATTGTTTTTTATATATATTGATCTATAGCGAATTGTATGAATGGAAAAAATCTTGTGGTGGAGTTCACTTTTATATTTCTAACTGCGTCTCTTACACACATAGTGAAACCTTATGCCGATGACTGTGAAGGTGAAGGTGAAAGTGAATGTAAAGGAGAAAAATTAGGAAATTAGACCTCTGACTCAACTAGGTCTGACGCTCGGATGATGATTATGATGAACACGTTAGAGATATTCATAATGATAATACTACATATTTATATTGCCAGGTTTCGTGTTCATGCTGCTGATAGACCAGATGTCAGCTCGCTTCAACGACCAGAGTAACCCCATCGAGAAGAATGTGACTGCTACTGTGGGCTTGGTCGTACACGCTGCAGGTATGGCCATTTTCTGTTCTTCTAAATGCCTTGCTATAAGAGTACTAGGTGACCCCCACGGCTTCGCCCGTGACCTACTTCCAGCTCCCGTCGCACCTATTTAATCCCGTCGCTTATAAATTCTATCAAAATTTATTCTCATAAATTATATTCTACAAAAAATTGCCCGATTTGTCAACATTTCACTCTCCAGGGTTATATCATCAGAGGAAGGATATATCATCACGCTACGTGATGATATATCCTTCCTCGTTAAGTGAGCTATCCATCACAAAAAGAATTTTTCAAATCCAACCAGTAGTTCCTGAGATTAGCGCGTTCAACAAGCCAAACAAACAAACAAACAAACTTTCAGCTTTCAGTATTAATATATTAGTATAGATTGTCCTTGTCTTTACTGTATATTCGCCCCACGCGTAGATAAAGCGGCATTTGGCCCCTTCGTGTGCATATGCAACGTGTGTATATGTTATCAGTACAAATCGATTTTCCCTTTTAAGTAATACATGTGTGTTATCAGAAGATATCGTTAAACGTGACGGTGTATAACTCTTATGGTGATAAGTGTAATTAGTAATTCAACATGTACTGCACAAGTATGTTAGAAATAGTACAACCTTGTAGTGACGAAAATAATCTAAATCTAAACTAATATATAAAACTAAAGAGGTTGTTTGTTTGAACGCCATAATATGAAAAACTAATGGTTCGAATTGAAAAAATCTTTTTATGTTGAATAGCTCATTTATCGGGGAAGGCTATAATATATAATCACGCTATTATCCAGGAAAGCGGAGCATTAATTACAAAGGTCAAGAAATAGGACAAATTTTCATACGTTTTTGTAAATTTAATAACGACGGGATTTAATGGGTGCGATGGGGGTTGGACAGCTAGTGATAATATATAATGCTAAAGAGTTTGATTGATTGAACGCTCTAATATCAAGAACTACTGGTTTGAATTGATAAAATATTTTTGTATTAGATAGTCTGAAGGACAGTTTCTAAAGCAAAAGGTGAGATATGTGGGGCTGTCCATGAACCTTATTCTACAAAAGGAGGTGTGGTAATATTGAACCACCAACCATCACTTTACAATGTGAGCCGAGAGACTGGAGAGCCCCACCGCGAGCGGCTCATGGGGGACTTGCGACCCGTCCTACGGGCGGCAGTGGAAAGAGAGGGCACATGGTACTCCTTACGTACCACCTCACTCAGCTTCTGACAGGTCATGGCTATTTTGCCAAATAACTGTGTTAGCTGGTGAGTGTGGTGCCGGAACCCCGTGTCCGTGTGCCGTCACTGCCTTAGCGGGGTCCTGGACACAGCTGAGCAGATGCTTGCCGTGTGTACGGCTTGGGACGAGCCCCGCAATACCCTCATGGGCAAACCCACCCCTGCCTCATGGCTTGTTCCAACCTACTGGTTATACGAGGGCTGCACTAAAAGTATCGGGAATGGAACATGTCCACTGTTCCTGTCATATTAAAATCTTTTTAATTGAAACGCCTTGGTTTTAAAAATCGAATACCATTTATTTATTTAAAAAAAAAAATCCTCGGTCTTGTCACAAGGTTTGTCAAACTTGTTTAGTCGTTGAGAAAATGGAATTGACTCGAGAAAATTCAAGAGCAATGATTTATTATGACTTTCGAAGTGGTTTAACACAAAAACAGTCTGTTGACCGGATGATTTCTGCATTTGGTGATGAAGCCCCATCCAAAACCACAATTTATCGCTGGTTGGCTGAATTTCAACGTGGGCGTGTCAAGCTCAGTGATGATCCCCGTCAAGGTCGTCCAAAAACTGCAGTCACCCAAGAAAACTTTGCTGCTGTGCGTAAGCTGATTGAGGAAGATCGACATGTGACATTCCTCTCGAAATTCAGGCAACTTTAGACATTGGCATAAGTCAAATACAAATAATCTTGCATGAACAATTAGATGTAAAAAGTTGTTATCCCGAAGGATACCGCATTCGCTCTGTGAATAGCAAAAAGCGGCTCGCGTTACTTGGTGCGTCAGAACTCTCGAAAGATTCCACGCAGGATCCTCAAATGCTGTATACAACATCGTATCAGGTGTCGAATCCTGGATACACGCGTACGAACCCGAAACAAAAAACCAGTCACGAGTTTGGGTGTTCGAAAATGAGTTAAAGCCAACAAAAATCTTTTGGGACAAAGAACGGTTAATGCAGAATGGTATGCTAGCATTTATTTGCCACAGGTTGTTTCTGAACTCCGTAAAGAGAACTGCAACCGCCGCATCATCCTCCATCACGACAATGCGAGTTCTCACACCGCGCACAGAACAAAAGAGTTTTTAGAGCAAGAAAACATAGAATTATTAGACCATCCGCCGTACAGCCCCGATCTAAGCCCTAGTGATTTCTATACTTTCCCTAAAATAAAGAATAAATTGCGTGGTCAGAGATTTTCATCACCTGAAGAAGCTGTGGACGCCTACAAAATGGCCATTTTGGATACCCCAACTTCCGAATGGAATGGTTGCTTCAATGATTGGTTCCATCGTATGGAAAAATGTGTCAAATTTCGCGGTGAAGACTTCGAAAAGCAATAAATACATTTTTAAATAGTAATGTTGTGTCACTTTCTTGATTCCCGAAATTTTTAGTGCCGTCTTCGTACATGCCGAATCACGGGAGATGCGCCCCCTTACTTGCCAGTGACTCTTTTCGGAGAACGCACATTTCTCCCTACAAATGTTATTTTATCTCTTCCCTATGTTTATTTCTTTGTCCTTGTCCCTATGGTCAGCCCCTACCCCTTCTGGGGCGTGACAATCATGGGCAGCGTAGGGCTGGATCTGTCGTTGCCGGCCATAGTACGAGCCAGGACTGGCAGCCGACAATATTTGGCTGCCATCGCCTCCTTCGTCAGAGAGGTGATGGTGTCAAAAAGAGAAGAGCTACGGATGCGGGAGCGAGCAGGACGTACGCTCCCGTACCGACGGCAATCTCGGGGGCTACCGGGCGGAGTTCTAGACTAGTTTACAGCCGTGGGTGGAAGGTCGGGTGACCCCGTTAACAATGACCTTCTGGCGGCTGGCACTCCTCGTGTTCCCGAGTGCCTTCTAGTGCCCGTTCGATCGCTCTTCACCCCCTGTTCTCAGAGGGACGTCGAGCACAGATCAGAGCTGGCACAGGCTAATTTCCTCCAGGAGATCGTAGGGCACATCTAGCCCCCCCAGAATAGCCTCATATTGGGGCATTCCCTTAGGTTGGGAAGAAGGTGGAACACCGCGGGGTTTAGTGGGTAGGACGGCCCCCAGGGGCCGGTAGTACCACACACCGTTCCTGTTGCCGCTGCAGTAGGCATGACGGCCCGTAAACGCATTCCCCACGTCAAACAAAATAACTACTTAACGATAATATTCAGTTCAGCATGATATCAAATTGAATGAAAAAGTTCCAGCCGGCATTTATACTATTAGTGTATTTTTTATCAATTTCGCAACCTCCTTCCATATCTATACTAGTATCTAACCGCCCCGGTCTATTTTCTTATTAGTCGTATCCATAATATCAACGGGCATACTATGACTTTGGACCTTACTGTACCAAAATAGAAATTTTAGGTACTTTCCGAATTATGTATATCTTTATTGATATATTCATAATATCTTTGTATGAAAAACCCATCTCACTCCCTGGAGGTCAAGTGTGAACTATGTTTCTGGGTTGAGAGAAAACAAAAAGACAATTTTTTTTATGGGTCGTAGGGACGAATATATATATAATATAATATCAGATAAAAAATCAAATCTAATTTAAAACCTACAAAGTTACATACTTAAATCTTCCTTATGAATCACCCGATCTATTGGTAAGGCAGACAGACAGCCGCGGCGGATACATTACTGTATAATGTGTAAGAATGTTGATTTCCGTTTAAGATTTATTTACTAACGTATATTTTACTAATATATCTAATCATTTATCGTTTCCGTACTGGTCCGGAAACAAATACAAGATATAGAAGGAACTCTACTTCCTAGGCAATTCGTAACTTAGTGCGCTCGTAGTGCACGGAAATGTTCGTTTATAGAAATACTCCGATACCCGGGAGCCGAGTCTACTATTGACAAGCCGTAGAATAGAACCAGAATCGCTGTTTTAGTTGTCAAAATGTTAGTAGACTATCAAAAATGCAACTGACTAGCGGCCACTGGCGCGGTATGTGTTAGTAGAATTCTATCGGTCGACCGAAAGAAGTGTATTGGAGTACGAATGTAATAATAGACTACGAAAAACTGACAAAATTGTACCGGTGGTTTTCTATTAAGCGACGATTTCGATTCTATTTCGACACGATTGAAATAGCAGACTCGGCCCCCCGAAGGGGTAAGGTAAAGGTAATTGCTCAGATTTTACCGTATGCATTTTTTTCCCACGTGACAAGTGGTGAGTCCAGTGCCGTGTTGAAATGGACAGGCCCGTATCCCAGATTTGACTTGTCTAGTGCGTTGAACAATCTTACTCCTCACTCTTGCGAAAACTAGCTGAGTGTTCGCTTGAAAGCATCTCGCTTCCAACGGTGTTACGAATTTATAGTTTAATCTATTTTACGTTTTTAATTGGGACTATTCCCACCAACATTCCATTACTGTGACTTCTGTAAACCAGGATCTGCAGCAAGGACCAAGACCAGAAAAGTTACACCGAGCTCGACCGAGATCGAGCTCGGTGAAGTCCCAGGAAAAGTTAGAATGTCTTGGAACTTGGAACCCGTATAGATTAGAAATTACTCAGAAAATAATATGAGGGAGTTGGAAAAAGTAACCCCCCTTCTCTCCTTAGCAAAGCGGGAGACTTGGAAGGCTAAAGCGAGGTGACAGAAAAATCTTTATTCATGTAGGTCACAAAGTAACACTTATGAACGTCAAGATTATTGCTTCTACATGTAGGTACATTTACTGCCAGATTCGCAAAGCAATAGGTAGACCCGGAGGAATAATCTGGCAATAAAACTCATGGCCACTCTTTTCTAACCGCCAGTAATAACATTAGTTATCCTGCTAATATTATAGTCAAAGTTTGTAAGTATAGATGGATGTTTGTTAATCTTTTACGCAAAATCTACTGAATGTACACGCACTAAGAAAGCATTTTTTAAAATTTTACCCCTAATGAGGGTAAAATCAAGTCAAGCTCCGTTGAAACCACTTTACTCTAAGAAATTCTTCTTGTAAAAGTACATCCGTTAGGTTAAATCAATCGTGATTGATTGATAAATTTCGAGATAGCCCTAATAATAAAACATCTTCCCTGCCAATAGCTGACGGTATCGCGTTAGGAGCTGCCGCCACTACCTCTCACGCTGATGTGGAACTCATTGTGTTCCTGGCTATCATGCTGCATAAAGCGCCGGCCGCGTTCGGACTGGTCACATTCCTTCTGCATGCGGGACTGGAAAGGTGAGTTGAAGACCTTACTGATATTTCATACATACAAATTAATTTATATGAATTATTTTTGAAGTGAAACTTCTTTATCGACGTTGAGAGAAATTTTATAGCTGTAAAATAAATCGTCACGATTTTCGGTTACGCGGCATGTTGTTTTGAAGTGAAACTTCTTTATCGACGTATGCGTAAGCCCAACCCAATTTTCGTGAAGTTATAAATAGTAGAAAAATGATGTCGTAAAGAAGTTTTCTTAATTTTCACTTTACTTTTTCGACTGCCTCGGTGGCGCAGTGGAAGTTTATGCGACTGCTGCGCTGAGGTCTCGAGTTTCATTCCCATTTGTGGGATCCACAAATGTGAATTTCAGAATTTGGTTGTTTCTTGTATACAGGGTCATTTGTAAAACACCAGCATATGTATGTATTTAGAAATATATAAGTAAGTTTATCAGTTGTCTAGATATCATAATACAAGCTTATATTAGCTTACATTAGGCTAGATGGCACTGTGTGTGTCTCACTATATTTATTATTTATTTATATATATTTGCTCTTATATATGCTAAACGGTTGATCCAAAAGTAATGATATTCCATTAGCATTTCTTTTAGATCAACCCTCGTATTAAAGTACCTTTACATGGCTCATAGTAGGGGAGGTAGCGTTAATGCTCACTATGAATTTTATACCGGCTGATATTCATAACACTAATAGTTCTTTACCAATACATACAACTCAAAGGTCTACTATTAGCAGATAAGTACGCTTACAGGTCGGTACTACATCAGCCTCTAGACTTTAATACATTTTAAGCTAAGCTAGGCTAAAAGAGAAAGCACCCGTGATGGCGTTGGAAACTAACTGAAGACTATCCCTCCCTGAAGAGGTCTTAAGGAGTTTCGATGTGGAAACATTAGAATATAAAAAAACTAAAATTATTTTGTTTTTAAATGTTATTTTTGCATTATCGCCAAACAGTCTTGATAATGCCTCGTGTGTAGGCGAAACACGTGTCGACATCGTACGACATTCTAAAAAAGCGGAATATTGCAAGAATAACATTTAATAACAAAATAATTATAGTTTTTTATGGCGGAAATCCCGCCATGTAAAGCCTGAATTAATTAGTTATAAATAAATATCCATCACGCCTTATCCCCGAAGGGGTGGCAGAGGCATATATGCCCACTTTTCACCGTGTGGATTCCTGTCCCACGTAATAGTTGGTGAGCCCATTGCCGTGTTGAAATAGACAGACGCAGGCTGTGGCTACCTGCTGTTGAAATTGTTTTTAAGCCGCCTATAAGGCCTTCAACCAGGCTTAACGACTGCCATTTTACTGGCAACCGGGACCAACGGCTTAACGTGCCTTCCGAAGCACGGAAACGCTCGCAAATGTAAATGCCACAAAGTGGTCACCCATCCGACGACCATAGTGAAAGATGCGTACCTCTGTGATCGTTTACCGAACACTGAGACCACGGGGCCACGAGCGCTTCAAATTAATTAGTTAATTAGAATATAAGCTTCTATCTTCTATATCTTCTGTTACAGAAATAGAATAAGAAAACATCTTCTGATCTTCTCTTGCGCGGCTCCTCTTCTGGCGTTGCTTACGTATTTTGGTATCGGCAACGAGAGCAAACAAACCCTCAGCGAAGTTAACGCTACAGGTAAGATTTCTAACTGAAAAAAAAACTTATTCAGTTGCCATTTTGTTTTTGTAGAATTGCTTTATCAATCACCGAACTCCGAAAGCGAGAGAGCAGAGGCATATTAAAATTATACGCCCACTTTTCACCGTGCACATTTCTGTCCCACGTTATAGGCTATGAGCCCATTGCCGTGTTGAAATAGACAGACGCAGGTTGTGGCTACTTGCTGTTGAAAATTTTCAAGCCGCCCATAAGGCCTTCAACTTTACTTAACGACTGCCATGTTACTGGCAACCGGGACCAACGGCTTAACGTGCCTTCTAAAGTTCTTTTCTAAATAGAATATTGTGTAAGAGTGTCTCCGAGTGCTTTTGCCTGCTGATCAACGAACGAGGCAAGGACCCAGGCACTTTTACGCGGATGGTAGGTCACACGACATTTCCCTGAATGTGGGACCATTTTTTTTTACACTGCGCCGTCTACCCAAAGTAAGCTAATACAGGGTCTTTCATTAAGCGTATCTTTAAATTTACATAAAACAAAGTGTGTGTGAGAAATTATCGAAATTATTTATTTATTTGAAAGATGCAGTGATGCCATTATGTGTGGAATATGACATCATTCAAATGTCCGCCACGGCTTCTCTGGGTGAAGCGCATGCGAGATATCCAATTTTCTATGACTTTTGCGCATAAATCAGGCTGAATTTGACCTATGGCATGGGTTATTTTGGCTTTGACGGCCGCTGTGGTTTGTGGTTTATTCGCATAGACATGCGACTTAAGAAAACCCCACAAGAAAAAGTCTAGCGGGGTTAAGTCACAGGATTCGGTGGCCAGTTCACATCAGCTCTACGTGAGATGACCATGCCCTCAAATCTCTCATGCAGAATATTCAATGTGGCATGAGCTGTGTGGCACGTAGCGCCTTCTTGTTGAAACCACAACGGTTGGTGTTCAGATGATCCAGTTCATGCCAAAAAAAGTTGGTAATCATCGACCTATAGCGCTCGCCGTTGACAGTGATGGCCTGGCCAACATTGTTCTCAAAAAAAAAATGGCCCGATGACGCCGCCAGCCCAAAACCCACACCAAACTGTAACTTTTTCAGGATGCATTGGACGCTCTTGGATCTCATGTAGATTGGTATCGTCCCAAATTCGACAAATTTGTTTGTTTACGTACCCATTCATCCAGAAATGGGCCTCATCGCAGAAGATAATTTTTCTGTGAAAATTACGGACAATTGTTAACTGCTCCAGTGCCCATTCAGCGAACACACGTCTTTGTCTATGGTCGTTTACCTTCAATTCCTGGGTGAGTTGAATTTTATACGGGTGCAGGCCCAAGTCACGACGCAAAATTGGCCAAGTTGTGGTCTGTGAAAGGCCGAGTTCTTGTGAGCGATGCGAAATCGACTGCCTCGGATTCTCCTGCACACTCTCACGGACAGCGGCGATGTTTTCGGCAGACCTTGCGTTTCGTTGACGTACGGGTGTTGGTCGATCATTTACCGAACCAGTGGACTCAAATTTATCCTAATTGAATCGGGCGTTACACGGCGGAAATCCATCGTAGAACGATAATAAAGGAGGGGAGGAGGATCCCACCACACACCCTCGATTCGTCAATCCTAACGCACAACGGTCAAGGATTCAAATTTTTGTCATGTCAATTCAAGTCAAAACTTTTGCAATATTCCGCTTCACAATGAAGCGGAATATTGCAAAAGTTTTGACAACCTGGAGGGTAGGGTTTCCTTTTGCCTCTCCTACATCCTTTTCCTTGAGGAGTTCGGTTCGTCATTCCTCCGTTACAATTGGTGGAGGTTATCCTTGACCGTTGTGCGTTAGGATTGACGAATCGAGGGTGTGTGGTGGGATCCTCCTCCCCTCCTTTATTATCGTTCAAATTTATCCACCAAAGGACGAATAGTCCTCTCGGTAGGACGATTATGGCGACCGTAAAATGGGCGAAGCGCGCGGTGCGTTGCCCGAACAGAACACTCATTTTGGTAAAACAATTTTATCATTTGCACGTGTTGTTGAATGCTATAGCTATCCATGATGATTTGGCAAAATATAATGAATAAATGACAACCAATATGACAGATGTAGCTTCAACAAGATGGCCGCTACCAACTCCAACTCCAACTTTTAGACGTGTTTAGACGTGCCTATTGGAAGACCCGGTATAAGCTTGTGTTATGGGATCTAGACGACTGATAAATATTCTTATATATTTCAAAATTATTTTTTTATACCACGGGTGGCAGACAAGCGTATGGCCCACCTGATGGAAAGTGGTCACCGTAGCCTATGGACGTTTGCAACACCAGAGGAGCAGCACTCGCTTTACATACATATTTACATAGGAAACAGCAAAACTACGAAACAAACATTTGTGGATCAAGTAATTATTTTTGCGACCCGGGAATCGAACCCGGGACCTCAGTCGCGGCAGTCGCATACACTGCCACTGCGCCACCAAGGCAATGTGGGTTTGAGCCCAATAACGTGTTGAAATGGATAGGCGCAGATTGTGGTTCCTTTTTACAAAAAGTATAGGCAAAGGCATTCCTCTGTCTATCTTTTTGTGAAAAGGCGTGACTATATCTATGTACGAATTTCTTCAAAACTAATAATAATCTCTTGTTAAAGGTATAGCCATGCTATTCTCAGCCGGCACATTCCTCTACGTAGCAACGGTCCACGTACTACCAGAATTAACTCATCCACAATCACACACACACACATTACTACCCATGCAGGAAGGTACTACCCCTAAAAAGGGCTTTGGTGGCCTTCTGCTGTCAGAAATGATAATTCTGACTATAGGTGCCCTCTTACCATTGTTGCTTACCATGGGGCATAAGCATTGATCTCTTTTTTAACTAGGAAATATGCAGCTAGGATAGGATTGAATAGGGTATCTCATATTGACGTAGAAAAATTATTAACCCCCTGACTTTAGCTATTTAGTACCGGCGGGAACATCTTTAGATGACCTTAGTACCGGCGGGAACATTTTAGATGACCTTAGTACCGGCAAGAACCTTTTTAGATGATCTTAGTATCCAACTGACAGGGACTTCTTTTAATGACCTTAGTACCGGTTGGAACTTCTTTAAATGACCTTCGTACCGCCAGGAACTTCTTGAAATGACCTTAGTACCGGCAGGAATTTCTTTAATGACCTTAGTACTGATGGGAAATTCTTTAGGTGATCTTAGTATCGGGGGAAACATTTTTGATGATCTTAATACCAGCGGGAACAGCTTTATATAATTCGTACTAATATTATAAAAAAGTATTATATTATTATAAAGTTGCGAGTGTGTATGTTTTTTAGTTGTACACGCTCAAACGATTGGACCAATTTGGATAAAATTTGGTGTAAAAGTAGCTAACGCATTGGATCACTACTCAAGCGGAGCCGCGTACGGTGTGTAGTATCAAAATATTATATCTGTAACTCAGTCTTTAATGTTACTAACAATTTCAATTTTGAAATCTGAATTAAAATATCTATGATAATCTTGAACATGGCTCTAACGATTCTTATCAAATATTAGTTTTGTTTTTTTCAAAAAATAAAAGTAGTAACTAATAGTTCATGATGATCATGTTAGAGACAGAGATAGATAGAATCCATGAGAGAATTAGAAAGAGAGTTGCTTCGTATTTTTGTCAGGTTATTTATTTAAACTAAGTACAACCATAGACTACTGGTTGCACCTAGTAATATTTTGAAGTTTACTCGGAACATATAGAAAAGAAATTTGGTTTAATAAATAAAATAATAATGATTCCCGCCGGGTCAAGTCGTTCAAATATATTAATTTAAAAGAATAAAACATTGAACAACCTGATTTAGTCGCATCGCTTAAGTAGATGATAGCCGTTACGCTTCAACTCACTATATGTGTGCGTTGAGTGAGCGTTTTGACATTGAATAAGCGTCAATGGGCTTATTCAATGTCAAAACGCTCACTCAACGGTAACTCCTAAGCACGGTGACGGTTTAAACGTTTTGTCGTTAGATATAAGAGTAGTTATTATGTGTTTTGATATGCATAAAAAATACAGAACTCTAAAACCATAATGTTTTCGTTTATTGTAATAAATCCTTAGTAGACTTAGGACTTAGAATACCTATAGTATAATAAATAACCTATGTAGAAAAAGATGTGTTTTTCTTACAAGATTTTTTATTTCTCGCGATATAAATTATGCGAATAGATCAATATATTTAGAAAATAGATCAATATATTTAAAATATATGCAGAAATGAAGATTTTACTAATTCATTTTTAATTTTTTTCTTTATACAAAAATAATTAATATATTTTACGATACGGCTTAAATAATTGGTAGGAATTGTCACGATAGGAAAAAAGCGGTATGTCTTTTTAGGCCACATTCCCTCTTTCTCTCACCCGTATAAAATAAAATAACACAGAGATCTTCGGTATTTTATACAGACTAGTGCGTGTCTATATGTGTGTGTGTCTGTGTGCGTGTGTGTGCAACCAAGAAAATATCTACTAAATTTCCAAAAAAGTGTAAAACAAGTAACTTCTTAGCGGGAAGTCCCTCGGCTGTACAATACTATGTAATTTTTACCAAGTAAAAATAACGACATGGAACGATAGTTCGATTTTAAATTCGGTATTCGAATATATATAAATAGTTTTTTTAAATGTACACATAAATTAGTAGTAATATAAAAACTATTAAAACAGTTGTTGTTTAGAAAAAAAATATTCTGTCAATTTTTCTTGACGAAATTGCTCTTAAGATTAGGCGTAAACGTTCCTTTAGCATTAATTTGTGTTGTTAATTTTTTTTCTGTTTATTAATTATTTTGTCATTAATTAAAACGATAAATATGTAGAAAATAAAGTGCCAATACGGCTTGTTTATACTTATCAAAAATTTATAAATTATGTATATTTTTTTATGTACAATTCAATTGTTGTCTGTAAATAGATTTTTGTATATCAGGTGGATGTCTATGTACATATTATATACATATATGAATAAATATATAAATAAAAGCTTGTATTATAAATAAATTGTTGACTTATTTCATTGAAACACTACTTTTTTTCTTTTAGACTCGTCACAGCATAGCTTGGGGACCTCAAGCACAGGACATACTTATCAAAGACCTTATACTTACAACTTTGTTTTCTGCTTATGGTACATATAGAGTAGTAAGTAGTGATGGAAATTAATGCTATTTTTAATGAATTTTTGAATTATTAAATATAAATATATTGAAGCGCTCGCGCCGCGGACTTTATGTTCTGTAAACGATCACTGAGTTACGCAACCTTTACTATGGCTGGTCCTTGTATTGGATGGGTGACCATTTGTGGCATTTACATTTGCGAGCGTTTCCGTGAGGAGTGTTAGGTCACTTGTGACCACAACGCGCAAGCCGCACATCGCCAGAATAGAATCGCTCGTTTTAATCCAACTACTTTATTTTTGTATTTTATTTATATATTCTATATATAAGTGCTGAAACGCGTATGCACGCCAAGTTAGTATTTAATCTACATAGTAGTTATGGAAAGTGCAGTCACTACAGCTGCTGTAGGGCTTCTTTGCGCTTTGGCAATTTATAATACATTCTATAAATGATAATTCTAATTAATTACTCCACATGATACTCATTTTGAACGCAAAATCGTAGTCTTTATTATAAAAATGAAAACACAACCATCCGTGGCAATTGCTACAGAGCGACAGAGCTACCCGCGAATGTGGTGTCTTGTCGTGTTCGCAACAAAAACCGACAATTTTCGGGAGACACGGCGCGAACGAGCCGCGAAGTTGCGAATAATATGCGAACCGGATCCACATTAATGTTTCGCAGTCGCTTCGCGACTTGGCGCGCGACTGTGGATAGGCCTTTAGACAGTTCAAGCTTAGATATAAAAATATGCACTCGTTAACATTATGGTATTCTATATGTATGGCTTGTAATCTTTATGCGAGATTGAGTGAGATGCCAATAAATGTCATGATTAGTAATCGTTATTGTAAAAAAAATTATACGTAAACATTTTATGCGGGTATATCATTATAATAAAGTTATGGGAAAAAAAAATATACCTAATGATTTATTATGTTTGAACGTTATGCGAAACGAAGAGTATGCCAAAAAACGTTATGCAGTTTTAAGTTATGCCTCTAAAATTTATGCAACCCAATTTATTTTATTTATTTATTATTAAAAGAAAAAAACATACAGAGTATATAAAATGAAATCCTGCACAACTGTTCTAACATTTTGACTGCAGGTAAGAGTCTCTATAATAGTTACATGTACGTTTTAATACTTGTTTCTTAGTTTTATATTACTATACATATTTTATACATTTATAAATTTATAATTACTATAGCTAGTTAACACTTGTCTAACAATTGTATCCATCATATAATATTATTATAGCCTACGAATAAGTAATGTAATTATAGCCAATGTTATATAATGGACACAAATGTCAAACAAGCGTTTTTAACAAGTATTGCTTTAGGCTCTTTTTAAATTTTGCAACATTCACTTCCGTGCGAATGTCCTCTGGCAAACTATTTAGTAAATATGGTAAACGTTTCTTGATTGTTCTATCTCCAAAGTAGTTTGAGACTCTGGGTACTTCCAGTTTGCCAGTTGACACCGACCTCGTACCATAGTTGTGACTCAAATGCGCTGCAGTATGTTCCTGACTGCCACGATTGTTAATGGCCAAAAGGTACTTATGTTTTAAACTAATGGGTATATTTTGCAAATTTTGAAAAGTTTATGGTAATCACCTCTGCATTTCATTCTGGTTTTATTATTAACTAATAGTTTTAAAAATCTGATTTGTAGTGATTCTAATTTATCAATATATTTATGTTTTAAACGTAAGACCGTAAGAATCAAGTCCATAACCTACCACTGAGTCCACTAACGTGGAATATAAACATTTGAGTGTGCCTATAGGAATTTTATAACTCAGATGATAAAATTTTCCTAATAATATACGAACCCGTTAAGCCGTTGGTCCCGGTTGCCAATAACATGGCATTGGTTAAGTTATAGGACCTTTGAGAATGACGTGAGGCGAAACCGGTCAGGTTTACAAAGTAAATGTTGTGGAACAGTACAAGTGGTATTATTTAATATGTGTAGCAAGTTCCACCAAGCGCTATCAATCAACAGTATAAATAATTAAGTTAAAGGCCTTAAGGGTGGCTTGAAAAAATTTTAACATCAGGTAGCCACAACCTGCGTCTGTCTATTGCAACATGGCAATGGGCTCACACGTGGGACAGAAATACACCATTAATGTACTATTGTTATGCTTAATTATAAATCTCTTGCTAGCGGTGCACCTGCTGGTGGACGAGGCAACAACGAAGATGCCATACAACTACATAAAAGATGCAGGGTGATGCCCCCTGACACGGTTGGTGGCATCTCTAGTAGAGACTTAGGCTCGTATTTTGTAAGGTGTCTCAGTTATGAATCTAGTATTAAAACTGTTTTACTGTACTGTGTGAGTAGGATATAATAATACAATCTCTACGATTGTATTATTATATCCTACTCGAGTACGTTATGCTATGTTGGTGATTACGTCGCGTCAGTAGTAGCGTTAAATTAAAGCCAAACTAAGTTTAGTCGACGGTTCTCACATAACTAGAAAGTTAATACTAATAAACAAAGAACAATGTACGTTTATTATTGTAAGACATGCCTTACCTACGTTTTAAAAGAGCATCCATCGGGTTTCTTGCCAAACTCTTCTCTATAAAGTGTATGCTACCCTTGGAACTGGCAACTAGAATCGGTCGCATTATGATTTTAGTTCTTTTGTATACGCTCATTAGTATAGAATTTGATTAAATATCATGTAAACAAAACGAATGTGATTACTGGCGGTTAGAAAAAAGAATCTGGCAGTAAATGTAAATAAATAAGCAATAATCGTGACGTTCATAAGTGTTATTTTGTGACCTAAATGAATAAAGATTTTTCAATTCATTTCGTAGGTAAAATAAAAAAATAATACTTAATGAAAAGTTTCTTTTTAATTTCACACTAAACAGAACAACGCTGTACATGTAGTGACAAAAAACATCTATTGGTACTAAAATATACATCTATTAGTCTAAAGGTTCACCTATTTATCTATGTCTTATACCTAATTATAAATATTTGCAAAAAAATTACAAAACTTTTTTTATAAAAACTTTGCAAAAAGACTTCTATTTAAAAAAAGACTTACCTATATTTTGTAGGCATATAGGCAAATTATTTAAATACAGTATTTTATAACCTACTTATCTAGCTTTAAATAAAAAGATTTCTAAAACAATTAATTCAGTTAAATATAAAGGTACTTATAAAAATATGTAATAAATAATATTATACATTCTATTGTATATTTGGACGGATTTCATAATTTACCCCCGACGCAACAAGAGGGGTGTTATAAGTTTGACGTTTCTGTGGCTCTTACTGTCTGTGGCATCATAGCTTCCGAACGGATGAAGCGATTTCAATTTAGTTTTTTTTTTATTAAGCTGACTTAGGTACGTGCCAGTGTTCTTAGACACGCTTGATGAAAATCGATTAAGCCGTTTAAAAGTTGTGGGAAAGGGTAACCGAATGTAAGCAAAATATACTTGAGTAAAGTCTTAAATGAAAGAACGTGCACATTACAAAATAATATGTTCATTTTAACTTTATAAAGGGAATTTAGGTTTTTGAGTCGAGGGTTTTTTGTTTTTTAATTTAATTTTATATTATTTAGGTATCTTAGGTAATCAATAAAATCTAAGTACCTTATTATGAATTTTCTCTTGCTCGCTTAATAGAGGCGAAAATAATAACTGCCTCGGTGGCGCAGTAGTGTATACGACTGCCGCACTGAGGTCCCGGGTTCGATCTCCGGGTCGGAAAAAATATTTTTGTGATCCACAAATGTTGGTTTCGGAGTTTGGGTGTTTCCTATCTAAATACATAGTTACTACTTATATGTTTAAAATATAAACATATTACTTACATTTATTTACAAAGGAAATACAAATATATTTAAAATCTTGATACAATTGAAATTATAGGTTGAAGAATGCAATATACTAAATATAAAACTAAGCTTAAAACGATAATCTTCAGTGTTTGATGTAGATAGAAGAGCCTGTAAAAAAATTAATGGCTTTAGAGATTTAATTATTTTTATTTTTTACGGAAAAAAACTATTGTGCGTAAGCAGAGGGTAGAAGGAGTCGGGGTAGACTGAGACTTAGTATGAAGATTACGTGTGATTCTACGCGGGAAAAATGACAAGAGCGGGCGCTTGCTGTATATATTTTTATCTAAAACTAGTGCATTTATCTTGTTTTATGTGCGGAGTGGTGGTTTCTTGGACATAAAAGTTGTGTTAACGTGCTATAGTAAAAGACAGTGATATATATATATATATATGCAGTGAAATGCTATTTTCTATCTGGCCGCGTAAAGTCCACTGAAAACCTTAGTACTTATAAGAACCACCATTATACTGAGGGCGAGGACCAGGACCTAGGACTGTGGACTCAACATGAACAAAGACTGGACAGGACTAAATTAGAAGATAAGATTGAAGAAATATGATATTTAAAATAGAATTTGGGAAAAAGGTATTCCTAACCAGGCCATAAAACAATTATAAAAAAATGATGTCTCCCTTCACTTAACCTTAGGGCGCGTCTCAACAATCTCGCATACTGAACCAACCCCCCTTCTTCTATCCCCTAGCTTATCTAAAAAGTAAATTCTTAATTGCTTTGTATAACGTTTAATTAACTTAATACTCGTAAATGCTCATGTGCTTGCAAATGCATCTGTCCTTCATCTCTGTGCGTAAGTCATCCTAAATTCACCCCCAGTTTACTCCCTCAACGTCACAAGTCTAATAAAAGCGAACACCAGGCTTTAAATAGGGTAACTGGGAAAACACTGGGACGATAAAGAAGAACATGAAAATTAAAACACATACTTATTCCACTTCCTTCTGGCTTCTGGTAACGTGGAGAGGTCATCTTTGAGCAGATATACCCGAAGTCCTGGAAATGTAGTGAAGGATATTTAGAATAAATTTAATAAAAAAAATATGGGTAGCACTCCGGGAATGCCGATAGAAGAGAAAACTAAATTTTTTATTATTTTTTCAAAAAGACCTGTAGATGACCGGGATTAACGTTAGATGATGATGATTATATTATATTATTTAGTAGCAAGGTATTGCATCTAACAATTAACTATCAAAAAATATCTAGACGCGATCGCTTCTGCTATATGTACCTATATGCAAATATGCACCCTACTGGGTCTATTCCATCCATACTATTATAACTGGGTCTCGTAACGGTATCGCAAGTCCAGAGACATTATCTCATCTAAAAAATATGCGTACCGTGCTAAAAGAAGTTTTCATTTCAAAACGTACTAGAAAAGAATATCTCCACTGAATGAGAGAGGCAGCTCTGCCTGACACGCGATCTTCTTTAAACAAGTAACGCACACTTTCACTATCGTAGCAAAAGAATCAGACGACTTCTAAACCGAAACCAGTTTCAAAACCGCAAGTGGTAGAAACTTCAAAATCGCCTATGCACGTGTTCCTGGTGTCCTGAATCGAATGCCGCTAACCGCTTGTCTCTCTCTCTTATGGTTCCTGAGAAACAGATGCGTACAGACGGACGGACAGACTGAGTGAGCCGTTTTATAAGACTTTTCGAACTAACTATCTTCACGCTGTATCCCTGACGGGGTGGGGTAGTCGGAAAGGACAGATCACCAGGCATTGCGATTCATGCATACTTCTTTCGCTTCATACACGCACGCCTGGGTATCCGAGTACTTTTAACTTTTCCGTTCTAGAGCAATCTGCTCACGTGGTCTTCATATGTAAGTCTCGGCCTACCCCGAATCCTTCTACTTTCGCAAAATTTATATTGTTCGTCAATCGTTCCTCACTCATTCGTTGGGCGTGTCCAAACCAACCTTTCTAAACTTATTTATCAGTCACGCCTTATCCCCGAAGGGGGTGACAGAGGCATATTATATGCCCACATTTCATCGTGTACATTTTTGTCCCATGTAACATGTGGTGAGCTCATTGCTGTGTTGAAATAGACAGACGCAGGTACTTAGTGGCTATCTGCTGTTGATATTTTTCAAGCCGCCCAAAAGACCTTTTACTTGGCTTAACGACTGCCATGTTACTGGCAACCGGGACCAACGGCTTACCGTTCCTTCCACGGCAACGCTCGTCATTAGAAATACCAGAAAGCAGTCACCCATCTGTAACCAGCCATAGCGAACGTTGCTTAACGTAGTGGTCGTTTACAGAACACTGAGTTAGTGGGGCTACGAGCGCTTCTTTAAACTTTAAGGTTTAAAAGTCTAAAAAGGAAAGGCAAGAAATCTGAAAGGAGAGAAGAGATTAAATAGAAGAAATAGGTATACTCACCAGTTAGAAATGTCTCGCACATACTCTCCCACGAGAACTCTCCCATGCTGAATGGAAAAACGATCTTGTCAGCTTCTGACAGAGAATGCCACATATTCCTAACGTGCAGGTCGGAGAACTTCCAATCTTGCATGGAAAAGTAGAACAAAATGTTGGCGAGCTTCATCACTTTTCCATAGAGTTTTAGCATCCTGAAAAGATTTTTCTGGTAAGTTTTTTGTTGAGGTCAAAGGTCAAGGGTCAAGGTCAAGGCAATCTCAAATCGGAATAAATATTGAGTGATATGGAAATGTTTGGTTCCGAGTTAGGAGTTTTCTATGTATAAATAAATACTCTATATGTTTGAAACTAGCTGTGCCCCGTGCCTCTTGCCATTCATTCCATTTAAAATTAATGTCACGGGCGAGGCTACGGAGTTCAGCTAGTTATACAAATAATATGTGTGTGTACCAGAGTACACAGGTAAGAAGTGAAACTTCTTTACGACATATCATTTTTCTACTATGTACAACTTCACGAAAATTAGGTAGATAAGGCTAACGCAAACGTCGATAAAGAAGTTTCACTTTAAAACAACATCGCTATGTTGTCATAACCAAAGAACGTGACAGTTTTTTTACAGCTTTAAATTTTGTGTCATACGACGATAAAGAAGTTTGACTTCAAAACAAAATGGCACGTAACCGAAGAATGTGACGATTTCTTTACAGCTTTAAAATTTGTGTTATACGTCGATAAAGAAGTTTTACTTCTAAACAACATGGCGTGCAACCAAAGAACGTGACGGAATTTTTACAGTTTCAAAATATGTGTCATACGTCGATCACTTCAAAAATGTTAAAGTAACTTACATTCTTCTCTTGCCAGTAACAATACAGCAGAGGTCGATGAACAGAGCTGGCAGGTAGTGTAGGAAGAAATTGTAGAATAGGAACATATAGTAATTTCTGGTGGGGTTCAGCCCATAGTACCTGTGAAACAGAAAATTTGATTTTATATAGAAAGAAGGAGAGAAAAAATAATTTATTTGGTATATGATATTAAAAAAAAATTGGTAAAGGCTCAATTTTGTACCAAATGAACAGCTCATGGGCATAGACAAGGGGAAGGCTTTTAGGGTTCGAACCCCCACCACCCTACGTTAACTATATTAAGGCACAGTCTCTTGTAATATTTAAAAAGAAACTCATTTTGCTGCTTTTGGAAAAATGTTATTACTCATTAACAGAGTTTTTGGACGATAAGCTATAGAACCAGCTCCATTTTGTTGTTATTTAATACGTGCAGGTCTTATACCTATTTTGAGATTATGTGTGTATCTCAAGATAAACATTTAACCAAATGCAATAGTTTGTTTGTACTAACTGCATGGACATATTAAAATAAACTGTAAACACCTAACTAAATATTTGTATGCCAAACGGGCAGAATGTATCCAGGAACTAAATAATTGTTAGACCACCTTATTGTAATTACCTACATTCTATGCAAATAAAATTATTATTATTATTAACAATCATCATCATCCGAGCTTATGTCTGAGTTCTGCGCCCGAGGTCTGCTTTCCAACTTTTTCTCCTCCACTTCCACACATCCACCGCAGATATTTTCATGGCCGCGACATGCAGTCCCAACAGAGGTCAACAATAATAACACTTTATGCGAAACAAAATTCTACTGTATCTGTTCGCATGAAGTACACCGCGAAAGTTTAAAAATACACTTAAATTTGCATTAAGTGAAAAAAGACAACTTGGTTCGAAACGGGGATTGAACCCATGACCTTTGCCTAACCAAGGCAATGTTCTAGCCACTGAACTACCCAAACCGTATCGAATCAAGTTGAAATTCTTTACTATATTTTAATCGTCATTTTAAGACTATGACCAGAGTCATCTATGCTATTTAACAACTCTGATACCAATGAACAGTGTTACAAACATTTTTAAACATTGATGCTACGGTTTTTCCGAACGTATAGAGTATGGGTTTCTTCAAAGGGCTTCTAAGACAGAAGGTTCTTGCAGAGTTCAACAGCAGGATTTAACGGTGTTGCAAACGTCCATAGGCTACTGTGATAACCTTTGATCAGGCAGGCAGTATACTTACTTGTCTGCCACCTCAGTGTTAAATTAAAAGATCGTTGTGTTCTGCTTACCAAACAGCCTTCGTGGTGGGTTTATCGATGCCATGTTTCCAATTTTTATCAATAAAGTCGCCCCATTTAATTGGATTCTGCGCCCCAGACACGAAATTGAAGATTGGGATGTGTGAAGTTTGACTGAAAAAAAAAAGAAATTATACTTTTAAAAGCTGTTGGGTCTTTGCGCGGGATCTTGGTCAATGGCGGTCTGGAAAAGATGTGCGCGAGGTATATCGCGTCGGCTACTTATCCTGCTTCTGGTAAAGGAATGGGCAATCGTACCCATTACTCCCAGGTCTGCGCTCATGGAGGCCGGAGATTATTTATCAAAGACATCCGAAATACATAAAATATGTGCTAACCTTTGAAAATGCCGTAAGGCGAAACCGGTCAGGTAAAATAATAAATAAGTGGAACAGTACAAGTGTTTTTGTTCAAGATGTGTAGCAAGTTCCATCAAGTGCCATCAATCAAGTGTTAACAGTCCGGAGATTATTGTACACTTGCGTAGTGCGTACTCCGGCGTCCGTTTGCCCTTTTTCGGTCTAATTAAATGCTGCAAGCAAGCGACTGTGGTGTGTGTGTGTGTGTGTGTGTGTCTGTGTGTGTGTGTGTGTGTGTGTGTGTGTGTGTGTGTGTGTGTGTGTGTGTGTGTGTGTGTGTGTGTGTGTGTGTGTGTGTGTGTGTGTGAGGGTCTGTGGCGTTAATGAACGCACCTTATTCTTGTCAACCGGTCAGTGCGTTTGACATAAAACATACTTCGCGCCTTCAAGAGAGATTTTATTGAAATTCAAGATTAGAATATAATAATAATTACTACATGAATTTATTTATTGTATTGAGATGTTACTCTAAGATGTATTGTAGATTAATTAAACAGTCTTAACGAATCTACGAGTTTTGCTACTAATAATCCTCAACCATAAAAACAAAACGTGGAGGAAGATTCAAGGTCCTTTCCCCAAAAGTCTACTCACTTCTCCTTAAAGTTCTTGGCAGTGTACCAGGCAGAAGCCAGTATAGCATTCGCGCAGAGATCCACTGGCACCATGTCAGCTACCTTCTCTTTATCCATGTACATAGTTCGGAGTACCTGAAATTATTATCTTTAATTACTTACACCGTCCGTCCATCTGTCCGTAAAGCGAAGAAATGGAAAATTCCGATTTCTATTAAAACAAATATTCGTGACTGAAAGATCGTGGAAACCGCTGCAAGTCACTCGATGCTTGCAATTGAAGCGCCGCTGACGCAGTGTTCTGCAAACGATCACTGCCTTAATCAAATTTCGCTATGGCTGTTCACGAATGGGTGACCATTTTGTGGCATTTACATTTGCGAGCGTTTTCGTACTTCGGAAGTCACGATAAGCCGCTGGTCGCGGTTGCCAGTAACATGGCAGTCGTTAAGCCAAATTGAAGGATTAATGGGCGGTTCGAAAATTTTGAACAGTAGGTAGCCGCAACCTGCATCTATCTATTTCAACACGGCAACCGGCTCACCTATTACGTGGGACAGGAATGGAGGAATGGAGGAGGCCCCTGGATTTTGATAGACTCAAGTGTGAGACAAACTTACTCCGGTGCCGATACCCAAGATAATTCCTGTGGGTCCATAGACGCTGTCCGTCCAGCCACGAACTGGTTCCTCATATGTAGATACAACTGAAACCAATTGTAATGATTTTATTAAATAGGCTTAGTCGCCACAATGCCTAAAGACGAAGGTTTACAACCAGGGGACTGAGTCTACTATTGACAAGCAGTAGAATAGAACCAGAATCGCTATATTTAGCTGTAAAAATGTTAGTAGACTATCAAAAATGCAACTGACTAGCGGTCACTGGCGCGGTACGTGTTAGTAGAATTCTATCGGCCTAATTCTATAATAGTAGACTACGAAACACTGTCAAAATTGTACCGGTGGCTTTCTATTTAGCGGCGATTTCGACACGATTGGGACAGCAGACTCGGCCGCCATTGCGTTATACCGGTCATCTCCGGTAGGGTCCTACGATGCCGAGACGTGGTCATTTATGGTGGGGCTAGTCTATGACCTCAAAGTTGCACAACGATCTATGGAGCGAGCTTGGAGTATCTTTAAGGCTATCCGTTAGAGAACCAGAGTGGTATATATATAGCTCGTAGAATAAGTACGTTAAAGTGGTAATGGGCTGGTCACATCTGTAGAAGAAGCGATGGTCGATGGAGCAAACAAGTTCTGCAGTGAAGATCGCGACTCGGCAAACGTACGGTAGGACGATCCCCTGCCAGATGGAGCGACATACATATATATTGTCCAGCCTTTATCACCAAGGGGTAGGCAGAGGCATACTATGCGCCCACATTTTCACCACATGCATTTTTGTCCCACGTAACAGTTGGGTGAGCCCATTGCTGTGTTGAAATGGACAGGCGCAGGTTGTGGCGACCTGCTGTTGAAATTTTTAAAGCTTTAAGCTTTTTTAAGGCCTTCAACTGGGCTTAACGTCTGCCATATTATTGGCAACCCGGACCAACGGCTTAAAATGCCTTCCGAAGCACAGAAACGCTAACAAGTGTAAATGCCACAAAGTTGTTACATGGGACAAAAATGCATCCGATGAAATGTGGGCGAATAGTATGCCTTTGCCTACCCCTTCGGGGATAAGGGCGTGGGCGTGACAATATGTATGTATGGAGTTGAATCCACTACCTCATATATAGTCAGACATTCTAACTACTAGACCATAGTACGAAAGGTTGGAACTGTATTACAGTTTAAGATATATACGCATACAGTTAGGTCCGATAGAGGCTTTATTCCGCGTACGCTTAGATTGTGGAATGAACTCCCTGTCTAGGTTTTCCCGAACGTCCACAGTATGGGGTTCTTCAAAAGGGGTCTTAGATGGTTTTTAAAGGGTCCGCAGCTCGAGTGTTGCACCTCTGGTGTTGCAAACGTCCATAGGCTACGGTGACCACTTTCCATCAGGTAATGTATGGTAGGTATGCTTGAATGCCACCTCAGTGGTATAAAAAAAATAAACACATCTTTAGATTCAATGATGATAACAGTGATGCTTGGCTGCCAGACTTACCAATGGGCTAAAGAAAGGAATGTTATTTATCTGTGCGTGTGCATATTTGATATGAGACATAATATGAAATATTGCATCCTATGCTATGAAGAAATCTAAAAGTAATTTAATAAAGGTGAAAAAAACCCAAAACGACTCACAACATCCTTACACATCATCTACCCATAATAACACCCAAAACCATTGAAGGCACATTGTCGGACGTATAAAATCGAATGAGTGAGGAACGATTGACAAAGAATTATATATTGTGCGAAAGTAGAGGGTAGAAGGAGTCAGGGTAGGCCGAGACTTACATCTGAACACCACGTGAGCAGATTGCTCAAAAACAGAAAAGTCTAATGTACTCGGTTACCCAGACGTGCATGTATGAAGCGATTAATGAATCTGCAAATAGCGAGTGAAGCCAGGCGGTCTATCCTCTCTGACTACCCCGTCAGGGATACAGCGTGAAGATAGTTATAAAATCACGTTATTTTGTACTTTGTACCTTTCAAGGTAAAAAACTTACCAATGGAAGGTCGGAGTATGCATATAGGTAGACCTTCACCGAACTTCCTGACGGCGTCCTCAGCTATTGCTTTTGTGAAACAATAGGTATTGGGGCGCGGTCCCAACAAGCTAAAACAGAAAATCGGGGTTTGAAATAAGTAAAGCATAAACTTAGGACTGATTTTAGAGATCCGTAGCTCAGAAGAAAAAAACGGAACCCTCACAAGATCACTTGCTTGTACATCTGTCCGTGTGTCACCATTTTCTCAGAAACGGGTAGACCTAGCAAGTTTATACCAGATATTTTATGCCTATGGTCCCTATTAGGTGTATAAAAATCTTGAGTAAACACGTTACAAAGGTATGGGCAAATTTAGGATTTCGCCAAAACTAGTAAGTACTAAAATTTACCTTAATTTTTAACTTTTTTTCGGATTTTTTCCCTTTACTTGTGCTATAAAACCTTGCTTTTAACCAAAATTGACAATTCAGGTACCCTATAGGTTATGAATCAAAAACTCAACAGATAGTAACCTGGAATCACTAAATTTGGCAAAAAGCAAGGTCTTATAGCATAAATAAGGTAAAAATTCCAATCGCGGGTAGCCACAACCTACGTCTGTTTATTTCAACACGGCAATGGGGTCACACCCTATTACGGTGGGACAAAAATGTACACGATGAAATGTGGGCGTAGTATAATGCCTCTGCCACCCGTTCGGGAAACTAGGCTTGATAGAAAAAATACTGGTTTAATCAATACTTACGCTGGCAAAATATTATCTAAAACTTCCTCATCTATTTCTGATACAGCTTCCAGCGCCTCCACAGATATAGGAGGATCGTAAAACCTGGAAATCAAAAAAAGTCATTAGAAACAATTTTGAAAAGTAGAATATAAAACACTATATTGTACACCATATCAAGTCTTATAAAAAAATTACTACTAACTTAAATCTAAGTTCAATGGACGGTCTTATTTTGGGTTTTAAGAATAATCTTAAATAAAATTAATTAGTATGCTAACTATATCATAAATTAAAAGTGGAAAATTCAGTCTCGAGCTGGACTTAAGCCAGCGTCTTCGCACTTGCCGGGTGAGACACTTCTACAACTAAGCTACCGAGACCGACTCGAAACTGGTGAATTAATCCACCTCTTGCGTCTTAAATGAATCTCTTTAAATGTATTTATTTCTGGACAACTCACAGCTTAATCTAATTTGAAATATATATATACTCCAGGTTTGCATCATATACGGTCTCACGTCAAAATGTACTAATATCTCAGGAACTGCTGGTCGGATTTTAAAAAAAATTATAGTGTTGTATATCCCATTTATCGAGAAAGGCTATAGGTTATATATAATTACGCTAATACCCTGAAGAGCAGAGCAGTAATCATAAATGTCGACAAATCGGGAAATATTTAAGCATTTTTGTAGAATTTATAAGCTACGGGAATAAATAGTGTATAAATAGGGAATAAACGGGAGTTTAAAGTAGGTCACGACGAAGCCGGGGGACACGCCTAGTTATTTATAATATGGAATGAGGAGCTATGCGCTATGCTTCTAAACCGTTATGATATACTAGATGACCCCCACAGCTTCTCCTCCCGTCGCACCCATTTAATCCCGTCGCTTATAAATTCTACAATGATGCATACAAATTTGCTCGATTTGTCGACATTTATGACTACGGCTCTGCTCCCTAGTATAGTAGCGTAATGAAATATAGCATATAGCCTTCCTCGATAAATGGGCTATCTAACACAAAAAGATTTTTTCAAATCCGACTAGTAGTTCCTGAGATTAGCGCGTTCAACCAAACAAACAAACTCTTCAGATTAAAATATTAGTATAGATAAGATTGAAAATAATTATCTTATATTAATAAACTTAACATTATAACTTACTTACTAAACATTAGAAACAAGAGTATATTATATAATATAATATGTATAGTCAGCCTTCTCTATAAATGGGCTATGTAATGTATGTGTATGTGTCCCACAATATTTATTTATTATTAATTTTTGATTTTTTAATTCGCACTTGTAGTTCTTTTATTTGCGATATTATCGCGTTTTACTAAAGAAACAAAATCAATTTAAGACTACCTACTTCCCCCCAAAGATGCGAGATAATACTCAAATCCTCTAATAGAGGCGGGATAAACCCCCTGAGATGAGGCCGCAATAGCGAACAAAATCTGAACGGAGCCCTGGGAAAGTCCCGAGGGCTTTCCGGGGATTCCCAACCCTGGCAGATGGAAGGGCAACATGTGGTATTAGTCGATAGGAATCCGGCATCAGGATTTCCACACGTATAAGTACTTACTTCTCTTCAATATGCCTGACGTGTGTATTAGAGAAAGCAGTCGATATGTGAGTTACAGCTTTGAGGTTCCTGCACTCCTTGGCCAGTTTTAGTACCTCCTTTGTGCCTTTTACATTAATTGCAGTAGATACGGATAGTTTTTCATCGAATTTCACGGTGGCCGCCGCGTTGATTATGATGGTGACCTGTAATGACATCTATTGATCAAAATTGGAACAAATTTGAATATAAACTTTTTAAAATTCCATATCCAAAAGATAAAAGGACCTTATAGCTGGATTTTGGGAAACATATCTGGATATTTTTTGTCCGTATCGTTCCTCCGTTTAGTATCAGAGTCGTGATACGAGAACTCTGGGGGCCAAAACTACTAATGCAATCGCGGCAGAATAGAATAGATTTTTCTGGCTATAATTGAGTGACGAAATATAGTCACCCAATAGTGAGCCGACAGAAAAAATCGTCAGTTTTTGTAGTCTACTATCACAATTGAGCTCTTTTAAAATCTATCGGTAGAATTTTACTAAGGAGTGCCACGCCATTGGCCGCTCGTAATTTGTATTTTTGATAGTCTGTATTAATATTATGACAGTCAAATAAAGCTATTTGTCTCTTTTCTACAGCTTGAGAAGTGTGATTATGAAATATACCTATAATAGTTTTAGTGGACTACCTAGTTTTGGACCAATCGTAGTAGGACCGCTATAGAATAGAACGGCTTTCTATTGGGAATTCGTAGATGTAACGTATCGTACCACTTTTGAAACGGGTGAAAAACCGGCTTGCGATGATTCGGAGCGTACCTTGTCGCCGATCGAAAAACATTATCACAAAACACTAAAAGCTAACGTTGTTGGAGCGCGACGCTGATACGGAACGGAGAAATGATATGGACAAAAAAAAAATTATCTGGACCCAGGTTATTAAGACTCCACTGTCTGTTTATCCGTCTGTCACTAAGCTGTAATCTTTTCAAAAATACAAATTATCGTAACAGAATAAAAAAAACAACATTTAAAGTTTAAATAGAGAAGAAGTGCATAAAGCTATTTAAAAAAACTGATTTAATAAATATTTTAAAAAAAACTAAATCTAAACTATCTTCACGCTGTATCCCTGAAGAGATAGTCAGAGAGGACAGATCGGCAGGCTTCGCGATCCACGCATACTTCTTTCGCTTCATGCAGATTCATCAATCGCTTTATACATGCACGTCTGGGTACCCGAGAACTTTTGACTTTTCAGTTTTTGAGCAAACTGCTCACGTGGTCCTTATAATCTCGGCCTATTTTATTATTTAGTATAAAATGCATTACTACCTACAAACTTAGAAATTAAAATTAATTACTATTGCATTTCTACTTGGTGACCACACGCACTCCATTATTGTGCATCTATTTCACTCCGTGTGAAAAGTGTTAGGTATCTACTTTTGTAACATTTACTGTAAGTATTACTTTTTAATGGCTGTTTGTACCTAAATAAATAAAAGAAAAAGTGTATATTGGTAAATATTAAATTTTACAGAAACTGGTAAACGACTTTATTTTCCGAAAGCGTCAGTCAGCGTACCTTGCTAGTAACCAACTTTCTATCTTCATCGCTTATACCCAAGCCCGGTAACTCCATGTCACCGACGATGGGTACAACTTTGTGAATACCTTTCGGATTTATGTCATGGGCTCTTTGGAACACCTGAAAAAAAAACAAATGTCAAAACACCGAAGAAGAACGAGAGTTTGGCGCCAATTTATTGAACATGGTTGACGTATGTATGTTTGTGTTAGTGTGTTTAATTATGTTGGATTTTAGACATAAAGAGTTCGAAAATGTAGTGGAGGAAAGTTATATGTTGCCGTGATAAGCGGTGTTCTTTGTGTTAGTGTCAAATCTCGATAGAAAGCCTCAGACAAAGAAAATTTTAATACTAAAGACAAGGCTGTGTGGGCTGAGTTACCTTAGCCTTTCGAAGGTCGACAAAGAAAAATTACAACAGCAACAGAAGAGGAACAGCAGTTTAAATTACTTTCAAGAATTGTAAAATCCCCAAACCCATATTATGATCGTTTTAACTGTTAACGTAGAATTTTCCGGCTTTTTAAATGATATACTTCGAACCCCTTGGCACCCATTTAATCCCTTCGTTTATTAAATAAATATCCATCACGCCTTATCCCCGGAGGGGTAGCAGAGGCATATTATATGCCCACTTTTCACCGTGTGGATTTCTGTCCCACGTAATAGGTGGTGATCCCATTGTCGTGTTGACATAGACAGACGCAGGTTGTGGCTACCCGCTGTTGAAGTTTTTCATGCCGCCCATAAGGCATTCAACCAGGCTTAACGACTGCCATTTTACTGGCAACCGGGACCAACGGCTTAACGTGCCTTCCGAAGCACGGAAACGCTCGCAAATGTAAATGCCACAAAGTGGTCACCCATCCGAGGACCAGCCATAGTGAAAGTTGCGTAACTCAGTGATCGTTTACAGAACACTGAGACCGCGGGGCCACGAGCGCTCCTTCGTTTATTAATTTCACAATAATGTAACATTTTCCAAATTCGTTGATTACTTCTCCGCTCTCCAGTAACTACGCCCGCACGGCCTGGTCGAATCTGATCCTTAAAAGGAAACACCCACTGAGCTGATTGTCTTTTGGTTTCGGGTTCGTAGCAATATATCCAGCTTTCATCACCTGTGACGATGTCAAATACAGCATTTGAGTCACCGCCGTTGAACTTATCTAACATTTCGCGACACCAGTCCATGCGAAGGCAATTCTGGTCGTCGGTTAAAGTATGGGGAATCCATCTGGTACAAATCTTCCTGACGCCTAAATGTTCGTGTAATATTTTTTGAACTTGACTCATACCAATGCCTGGGCTTGCCCGTATCTGCTGATAGGTCACTCTCTTATCTTCCTCTATCATACGTCGCACAGCACTGATGTTATCTTCAGTAGTTGCTGTTAAAGGACGTCCCTCACGCAGATCATCACTGAGATTGCTCCGTCCACGCTTAAACTCGTTAAACCAATTGTAAATAGTGGCACGAGATGGGGCTTCATTATGAAATGCTAATCGCAGTCTATCAAAGCTTTGTTGTTGAGTAAGCCCACAACGAAAGTCATAATAAATCATTGACCGAAAATTTTCTCGCGTTAACTTCATTTTCACGTTTAACAAGAGTATTACATTTGCCGCCAATTCACAAAAACAAATGACAAATGAATGCTCTCTGGTAACCTTTTATTCTGGAACTCTTCGGTAACCTAATGTAATATATTATTACATTAGGTTACCAAAGAGTTCTATAATTGAAATTCAAAAATAGTTTTCATTAGCAATATTTCTTTCTGGCCATTTCTAAACATTTTCAGTGTTACCTAGGTAATAATAATAAATCTGTAGTGATGACCATACTTACAAATTCATCCAATAAGGCGTGTAGCCGTGCCTTAGGATCTTTACCCTTCTTGCTTCTGATCAAAACATAAATAGTGTCTACATCTCCACATGCTCGGAGCAGTTTCTCTATGAGAACTGTAAAAAACAAAGCATTTATTAGCCGTGTTCTATAGAGTGCATGATCCATCAAATGGTAGTTAAATAAAGGACAACACTGGGACTGAGACCTGATCTATATAAGATTTTTTAAGTTAAATCTTCTTTATCGGCGTTGTACACTTTTTGGGAAGAGTAAAAAATGTAAAACTCGCGTCAGGACACGTGACCTGATCGAAAAATCATAAGATAAGAGGGAGATTACTCTATTACGCCGGCGTAGGAGAGGAAGTAATATGCCCTCTCTTACTACCGCACGGCAAAAATGTGTATTCTGCTCCTGCTGTATCGTTTAAGCGGCGAACGGCACTTGCGCGAGTGTGCGTGTGTGTTTGTACTACAGCCTGCTAATTTTGCACAACGTTAATGTTCAAGTTTTCACTTCTGCCGGCACTCGCAGCGACATCAAGTTGGCGGCCTAATGATGTGCCTCTTCACGCTCATGTTAAAGAACTCGGGATTGTAAGAGAAAGGAGACACGTGCGCTGGTAGAGCGTTCCAGGTTATTATACGATCGAGAAACGATATTTTAAATTGTTCCGTTCTGGTGAAAATTCTCTCCATCGTATGAGAGTGGTACCTCTGCCTCCTGGAAGATGACTTAAGGAAGACTCCTTGCGATGATCCTGGTTCATCATCATCATCATCATCATCATCCGAGCGTGTGTCCCAGTTGCATCTCGCGACGCCCGGGGTCCGCTTTCCTACATTTTCTTCTCCACTTCGCATGGTCGGCGGCATCCGATGTAGTTAGACCGTTGGCACGCATGTCATCCCTTACGACGTCAAGCCAGCACTTCTTGGGTCTTAACGTCTTACCGGGACCCGGGGGGGCTGACATGGCCAGACATTTGTTTCCCACGTAGCCCGGCGGTTGCTGCGAGACGTGACCATACCAACGAAGGCAACACTCTTGCAACTTGTCTGCAATGTCACGGACGTGAAGGCTGCCACGGATGTGAGAGTTCCTCACGCGGTCCATCCGCGTGACTCCACACATCCACCGCAGCATCTTCATTTCCGTGACACGCAGCTCCTGCTTGTGTCGCTCCAATATTGGCCACGTCTCACTGCCATGTAAAAGGACAGGTCTAATGATTGTTTTGTAGATATGTCCCTTCCTTCGTGTCGCCAACAGCAGTCCGAACCATGGAATCGGATGCGCGGTACATGTCCCGGATAGTGTCAATATAGACCTCTGGAACAACTTTGGACCGCAGTGCCCACCAGATCATCGCACGAGGAACACAGTCGAAGGCCTTCTGTATGTCTAGGATCATACAGTGCAGAGGCGTGTTCTTCGACCTGTGTTTAGCTGCGACAACCCTCAGGGCAAAAACAGGGTCCGTGGTCCCATGACCAGGGCGAAACCCATATTGACACTCCGAGAAAGTATATACACTCCTGCCGGATCCGAGAGTCTATAATCCTCTCAAAGATCTTCATAGTGTGGGACATCACCTTTATACCGCGGTAACTCCCGCATTCCTGCAGTGACCCCTTACCTTTGAAGACTGGAGTAATACTCAGTCTCCATTGGTTTGGGATCTGCCCGCTGAGGAGTATACGGTTAAAAAGGTTTACTAAGATGCCCACACCACGAGGACCCATCGCCTTCCAGGCTTCGATGGGGACTCCATCGGGTTCGACAGCTTTCCTATTCTTCATGCGGCAAACCCAGTCAGGACTTCTCAAGGCGTTACCGGTGGCACGCATGTCATCCCTTACGACGTCAAGCCAGCACTTCTTGGGTCTTAACGTCTTACCGGGACCCGGGGGGGCTGACATGGCCAGACATTTGTTTCCCACGTAGCCCGGCGGTTGCTGCGAGACGTGACCATACCAACGAAGGCGACACTCTTGCAACTTGTCCCTGATTCGGAGGGAGGTCCGGAGGCTGCACCTCTTTGTGCTGTTTATTAAGCAGCTCGTGGAAATATGAGCGCCATCTCTCCTTTATGGTCGATGTACGGACGAGTACGATCCGGGTCCATCATATATGGTGGTAAAGCAGTCACAAACCTCTGACGGTGACTGAGATTTTAACCCATATAAGCACTTATACATCGCACGAAAAGACGGATGTTAATGACCTCATCTGCTGCTGCTGCTGACTGACAGACAAGGCAACGACGCAGGTAGTGCCGGACGCAACGAGTGCCGACTGACCTCCCAACCCCGTAAGGGCTTACGGGGTTGGGAGGTCAGTCGGCACTCACTCCCAACAACGCCGAAAATTAAAAACCTTAGGTTCAAAATCCAGGTAAGGTTTGGAAAAAACTGGCAAAACATTTTAAATAAAGAATAGTTGGGGGACCAGGCGAACATAATTGGTGTTAAATGCTTTCTCCAGATCCACAAAAGCGCAGAAAACTTTCTGGTTAATCGCCAAAAAGTTCGCTATCATGCGTAGAGAAGCACTAGGTTCATGTAACCTCTTCCACGTCGGAATCCGCATCAAGCTTTGTACAGATTACTTGCCTTTGATTTTTTTTATTTTATAATTTAAATACTTATGACACGACTGACTGACCCCATCCCTGCTTTGCTCGCTTCTATACCTACTTCACGATTTTTAACATGCAAATAGATACTAATATAATTAGGAACGTTGGTGAATGTAAGTAGAAAATTGTTTCGCGTGAAGTGTGTGACCGAGTATTTATTTATTGACTTCACACAATTACAACATCCTCACAGTACATGCACCAAAACGATATTGTAAGCAATCATCAAAGAAAACAATATAATATGAGATCTTATAAAATAAACAATATTCGCAAATCCTAACTGTTCAATTTACAATTTATAGCAATATAATTACAGTGAACAATGCAATTAATATATTCAATGGATCTATTACGCCTTATCCCCGAAGGGGTGGCAGAGGCATATTATAAGCCCACATTTCACCATGTGTATTCCTGTCCCATGTAATAGGTGGGAAGCCCATTGCCATGTTGAAATAGACAGACGCAGGTTGTGGCTACCCGCTGTTGAAATTTATCAAGCCGCCCATAAGGCCTTCAACTTGACTTAACGATGTTATTGGCAACAGGGACGGTTTATCGTGCCTTCCGAACCACGGAAACGCTCACAAATGTAAAGGCCACAAAGTGGTCACCCATCCGTGACCCTCCATAGCGAAAGTTGCTTAACGCAGTGGTCGTTTACAGAACACAGTCCGCGGGACCAAGAGCGCTTTATCCCAAGTAGTATATAAAATATGAATATAATTAGTATTACTTAAGCTTGTAAGCTTGTAAAATTGAAGGGGGTAATTTCTGGATCTACTGAACGGATTTCAAAACTTCTTTCACCATTAGAAAGGTGTATTATCCCTGCTATACCTATGCTTTTTGACTGCCTCGATGGTTAGTGGTAGTGTATGGGACTGCCGCGCTGACTTCGATTCCCGGGTCGGAATATATATTTGTGTGATCGACAAATGTTTATTTCGGAGTTTGGCTGTTTCCTATGTATAATATTATGGTAATAGCCACGTTTCGCGTAGTCTACTCGTGACCACGACTTTTTCAATAAAGCCGAAACGTCGAGACGTGAGAAAAGTTTAAGTAATTACGCGAAAAATACCCGAAGAACATATAATGAATAGACATATAGGCAGGGACCGAATGGTTTAAGTCTTTTTTGAGCACTTCACCACATTATATATGATTTTTTTTTAAATTGCTTACTATTTTTCAAAATCTTCGCATGCAGTTTCGAATATCTTAAAATATTATGGATAGTCTCCAAGGAACTTCCCTATCTGATACGGCTAAGACTATTATGAAACGATTTTTAAAACGGGACACATATCAAAAACCCATCTCCCTATCTGTCTCCTTTAACATTGTCGTCCAACCATATCGCTCTAAGTTATACAGGAACGAAATAAAACAAATATAAGACATTCTTATCTTTGAATATATTGCAAACACCAATAAATACAATATAATGACATGACAGATTTAAAAAAAAGTACGGATGTAACCTCAAAATTAAAGCAAGAAAATGGCTGTCAATTTGTGTCATTAAAAAAAATGGTATGACATTTTTACACGATGTGTGATGGCGGCAAATAGATATAATTTATTACCTGTGCCAATTCTTGTAAAATAAACGAAATTTCTGATACATTTTACGTTATAGTGTGACACTTTATCCGTATTTTTTTTAAAGTCCGTTGCCAGTATATTTTTAAATAAAATTTCAAAGAATATTATTTAAAATTTTAATAGCAATCAAAGTACAACTTTTTCTATGACACGACTCGCCTTCAAGCTTATCCTGCCATCTGTGAACAGAAAACAAATATAACATTAATGTCACTATTTAATCAGTATAATATTTTTTTATTATTTTATAGCATGGATCACAAATTAGTAGTTCTTAAAAATAACGAGTATATTACTTTCACACGAATGGTTTGAATTTATCAAAGTTATTAGTGACACACATTGCTAATAGAATTGATGGCCAATTGAACCAAAACGCTCTCAAGTGTTTATTGCTCTTTCACGAACGACTTAATAAGGGAAGGAAGCGCTCGTGGCCCCGCGGTCTCAGTGTTCTGTAAACGATCACTGAGTTACGCAACTTTCACTATGGCTGGTCCTCGGATGGGTGACCACTTTGTGGCATTTACATTTGCGAGCGTTTCCGTGCTTCGGAAGGCACGTTAAGCCGTTGGTCCCGGTTGCCAGTAAAATGGCAGTCGTTAAGCCTGGTTGAAGGCCTTATGGGTGGCTTGAAAATTTCAACAGCAGGTAGCCACAACCTGCGTCTGTCTATTTCAACACGGCAATGAGCTCACCACCTATTACGTGGGACAGGAATCCACACGGTGAAAAGTGGGCATATAATATGCCTCTGCCACCCCTTCGGGGATAAGGCGTGATGGATATTTATTTTAATAAGGGAAGGGAGAGCCTGCTGATCGGGGCGGCACAAGGCCGGACGTTGTGGCCATCTTTAGGGGAGATGCCCAGCAGTGGATTTAAATCCGATTGTAGTATTACATAATACCTATCTACATATAGTCACGCTATCCCCAAAGAGGTAGGCTGAGTTAAAATAATAACTTTCGTGAGAGTTGTTCATTTACAAACTACGTTTGTGCCAGCGCAGCTTCCGACTTAGATTGACGCTCCTCTTGAAAAAGGACTTCCGTTATTTCCGAAACTAATCGGGCTATCCCGAAATTCACACGTGAGTAAAACCGTAGTTTTTAATAATTAAGTAGGCTGAGTCATACTATATACGCCTACATTTTACAATTTGCAATTTATCTCACGTAACAGGCAGTGAGCCTACTGCAAAGTTGAAATATACAGGCGCAGGTTGTAACTACCAGCTGAAGAAATATTCCAAGCCGTCCTGAAGGTCTTCACCTTGGACAACGAAGCACGGAAACGCTCATAAATGGCAGTCACCCATCTCAGGACTTGTCATAGCGTAAGGTGCTTAATAGAGTCATCGTTTACGCGTTTACAGAACACCAAGTTAGCGTGGATACGAGTCCTTGAGAATAAACAAAATGTTCCATCTGTCTATGGCCAGGACTCCCGGGTGAGCCCTCGGAAAGATATCCCCAGGGCTCTTAACAGACTTTATCCACTAACACAGACTTGTCTTCTAGGGGTTCGGGTGTTATCCGACCTCTATGACCATGATACCTACTAGTATTTTAAGGGCCTTAATTCAAGAACTGCGTTTTACAAAGATGTGCCATTAAATCATGTGTGTCACGAATTTTTCACATCTAATTATGGTAGCGAGACTACATTAGGTAAAGCAGTAATAAATTTGAATCTTACATTAAATGGAAATAAAAAAATATACTTACCTCATCAATGATCCCAAAGAACCTGAAACCCCCCATATAGTTTTGAACCACAAAATCACCATGCTTCATAAATTTATATCGTAGAAAAGCACACACAAACACAAAACAAAACCAGCACAAAAACCACACCATGCAAAAAAAAACCGCCATAATATGATAGTTCTGAATATTTTAATATAACATGCCATTACTATCTATATCTTAAATTTGTTCAGTCTTCAACTGGATTCATACCTACCAGCATTTTCTGGCTTACCGGGCCAGGGGCCTTACCTACTAGGCCACCGAGACCTATTCGAAACTGGCAAATTAATCCACCTCTTTCCGTCTTAAAGCGACGTTAGGCGCCATCTAGCGGCACTTAGCAAAGTTACAATGTCAAATGTATATAATTGCACATATAATCATACTATTTGTGATGACACTAATTTAGAATATAGTTAGTATACCAATTCGGTACTTTTCAAAATTGTTTCCATGGGACTACTGTTGCTTAGACATTGGGTTCGGATCCCACAACCAAAACTTTCGGTATCCGCAAATGTCAATCCCACAACCAAAATTTTCAAATTGTGTGTATCAGCAAGTAATTCAATTTTTAAACAAAATAATAATAAATAGAAATATCATTTGAAAGTATTATTACATCCGAGTAGTACAGATACATACATCCAGGCACGTCTCTTTCTCCGAAGCGTGTGACAGTTGTTATGCAGTGACAGTTGTTTAATAGTACCTAGATAATTTAAACATATTCTGCAATATTATACTCTGAATTATTATGTCCAAAAATATATAATAGGGTTTAGCTATGTCATGGATACGGCCGTGTATTGTACGTCTTAGCTTCTCCGAAACAAACGTTAAACTATATGCAAATTTAAAGGCGCAGCAAAATGACATCAAAATGGCCTCAAATTCCCCCTTCAGTGCGTGCGATGTCTCACAGTCCATGGCGTAGTTATTTTTTTTATTCCTTTAGCTAGCCAGTTGTAATAGAATTTTGGATAGTGATGATATTTATGTAGCTGCAACACCTTTATCCCGCCAAATTGTTTTCATTCGTTTTTAGAATTGACAATTGGAGGCATGAAAGTATATGAAAGAAGAAATGACGTCAAAAAAAATATAGTAAACTTTTTTTAAATCGTGTAAATCCTCGCGGATGTCATGCCATACTTTATTTTAACAAGTACATATCGCCACAAGAACAAAAAAAAACAAGTACATATTGACATTTTATGATAAACATATGCGAGTTCAACGCCATACTGTGATTTTTATATTTACCTACGAGCATAATATGTATGTACTTATGTACACATCATTATTGATTAAACATTGATTATGTCTCTGCCTATAAATATCTATGTAAGATTGACTACCTCGGTGGCGCAGTGGCGGTGTATGCGACTGCCACGCTGAGGTCCCGGGTTCGATTCCCGAATCGGAACAAATATTTATGTGATCCACACATTTTTTTTTTTTGGATGTTTCGATTGTTTCCTTATCTATATATATAATTAGAAATATATAAGTATGTCTGTCAGTTGTCCAAATTCCATACCACAAGTTTATATTAGCTTAATTTGGGCTAGATGGCGCTGTGTAAATAAATGTCCCACAATATATAGGAATCGCTTTCCATAACCGGGCAATATCATATCATGACGAGTTTTTATAAAAAATCCGGACAAGTGCGGATTGTACTAATCCACTGAGGGTTTCATAAAAATGTATAAACAATTTCCATTTTATAATTTTTATGATATAACGAATGTCTAAGACGTATTAGACGGCATTACTTGTCAAATTTTATAGTTATAGGTCATCGGAAATTTCCCTAAATTTTTTAATTCTCTTGAGAGTGTCAAAATATTTTATTTTTAAACACTTAACTAAAGCACATAAGTTATTTTTTACAGCTTGAAAGGACTATAGACCAAAGTTTAACGTTTTAATTTCAACTCGTTTCCAAAATAAAGAGCCTTGATAGATCGACGTCCGTTATTCCTTTTAACAACAAAAAGGGTACAATAAAAAAAAGGGTGCATACTTTAGAATACCTATTTATATGCCCAATATTTTACATACATACAGACAGACAGACGGACGGTAATGATATAAGGATTCAGTTTAACTTTGCTTACGGAGCCCAAAAAAAAGAGCCCCCGAATAACTATTTATATGCCAAAAAGCCACGTTTTTCAATGATTTGAGTTGTACGTTGCCATGGAAACTGGACCAGCAAAAAGCTAAAAACACATGCAACTTACCCTTCCCGATAAACCCTGAACCCCCAGTCAAAAACACACACTGATCCTTATAAAACTTCTGGATTTCAGTCTTAGGTCCTTTACCCTTCGTAAGCTTCTGTTTTTCCTCTTCTTTGGCGTCGGTTTTGTCTTCTCCAGCATAGTAAGAGTTGTTCTGGCTATCTGGAACGAACTCGTGGTCTTCGGAGAAATCTAAGATCGGCGCTACAGGATTCATGGCTTGACTTTCTACTTCTGGTACGTAGACTGTGTTTTCCAGTTCCTGGAAAATGTTATTATATATTTGTTAATTTCAATTTTGTTAAACATTAATATACCGCAAGTATAGTCATATAGCTTAGACAAATATCGACGCAGATTACGGGGTCGGGTGGTCAGACTATTTTTTTAATATTATGGGACTTTTTTTTATAATATAGTAAAGTTTCATCAAGATCCACTCAGTAGATTTTGTGTGAGAGAGTAACATCTATAATCATCTATAATTACAAACTTTCGCATTTATAATATTACCTATTAAGATTAAGATTACCGGGACTAAACGCGGTTAATTTTTATACCTTTTGTTGCCAGACGTTTCGACCAGGTTGCACCGGCCGTGGTCACAGGCTGACTACTTACCGCGTTTAGTCCCGGTAATAACTAATACACTTTTAACACACAATACTGCCTCTGTGGCGTGGTGGGAGTGTATCCGACTGCTACGCAAGAGGTCATGGGTTCGAATCCCACCCAGGATAAAACTTTATGTGATGAGCACGATGGTTTATTCTGTCTGGGTGTTATTTATCTATAATATGTATGTATTTAGAAATATATAAGTATGTTTATCAGTTATCTGGTTCAGTACAAGCTCTGCTTAGTGTGGAATCAGATGGCGTTGTGTCTGAGATGTCCCAACAATATTTATTTATTTATATTTATTTACTTAAGCACGAATGGCGATTAACTATCTTAACGCTGTATCCCTGACGGGGTAGTCAGAGAGGACAGATCGCCAGGCTTCGCGATCCATGCATACTTCTTTCGCTTCTTCGAGATTCATCAATCGCTTCATACACGCACGTCTGGGTATCCGAGTACTTTTGACCTTTCCGTTTTTGAGCAATCTGCTCACGTGGTCTTCATATGTAAGTCTCGGCCTACCCTGACTCCTTCTACCCTCTACTTTTGAACAATATATATTCTTCGTCAATCGTTCCTCACTCATTCGTTGGACGTGTCCAAACCAACGGGGCACGCCCTTTTCCAGCTTAACGCTGACACTTTCATTCAAACCTGCCAAATTGCGTATCACTTCGTTACGTATTCGGCCAGCCAAGGTAACGCCGCACAACTTTCGAAGTGATCGCATCTCCACAGCATTCAATTTACTTTCATGAATCTGCTGACATACCCAGGTTTCACTACCATAACGCAGTGCTAGTGCCAACTTTGCTTTTCGGTAGTGAAACCTGGGTATGTCAGCAGATGCATGAAAGTAAATTGAATGCTGTGGAGATGCGATCACTTCGAAAATTGTGCGGCGTTACCTTGGCCGACCGAATACGTAACGAAGTGATACGCAATATGGCAGGTTTGAATGAAAGTGTCAGCGTTAAGCTGGAAAAGGGCGTGCTCCGTTGGTTTGGACACGTCCAACGAATGAGTAAGGAACGATTGACGAAGAATATATATTGTTCAAAAGTAGAGGGTAGAAAGAGTCAGGGTAGGCCGAGACTTACATATGAAGACCACGTGAGCAGATTGCTCAAAAACGGAAAGGTCAAAAGTACTCGGATACCCAGACGTGCGTGTATGAAGCGATTGATGAATCTCGAAGAAGCGAAAGAAGTATGCATGGATCGCGAAGCCTGGCGATCTGTCCTCTCTGACTACCCCGTCAGGGATACAGCGTGAAGATAGTTAGTTTTTTTTTTTATTTATTTATTTACTTATAGTATGCAGCGCGGGAGTTTAAAAGTTAGTATTTTTAAACATACATGAAGGTTATCCTGCAACTCCTTGCTCAAATTTCTGACATTCTCTAGTTCTTTCAGCTGCTGTTCTGTCGGCTTGCCGTAAACATCAATGTCTAAGTCCTCTCCTCGGACCTGAGCCTGTATCCACTTCTCCATCTTCTCATGTGTGATGCTTGTCTGTAAGAGAGGAGATTCTTCTAGCGTGTGATTCATTCTGGGGACAAAACGTTATTCTGCTTTAATATAAAAATTACCTTAATTTTCAACATTTTTTTATTTTCGCATATTCCCTTTACTTGTGCTATAAAACCTTGCTTCTGACCAAAATTTAAAGTTCTAGATAAACCAGAAGTACCCTATAGGTTTTGGTCGAAAACTTATATGGTAGTTCTCGTTGACCTAGCTAGAATGACAAAATTTGCCAAAATGAGAGGTCTTGTTTTATATACTACTCGGGACTTCACATAATACTACTTACATTCACCGACCATGGACGCTGTGAAGCGTTCGAAACGTCGGTGAATGTAAGTCGAATTTTGTTTCGCGTGAAGACCCGAGTAGTATATAAAACATGAGTAATTGAGTATACACCACGCAAGTTTAAAAATAAGAAAAGTCTTACTGCACAAATAAAAGAAAAAACCCAAAAAGTAAAAATTTTAAGGGATATATATATATATATATATATATATTTAGTCATATATATATATATATATGGTAACTGGGTAACTGTATACGCTTTTACAACAAGCTTCCCTGTGACCTGAGAAATTTACCATTAAATAAATTTAAAAAGTTAATTAAATACAAGCTTTGTGAAAAAGGTTATTCCGTTAAAGACTATTTGCAGGACAGGGACACCTGGATATGATCTGCTGGCAAAGTGAAATAATATTAAATTGTAAATAGGCCATCAAAAAAAAAAAGCCTTCCTAAGTTTCTTGCCGGTTCTTCTCAGGTGGGCCGCGTTCCGAACCGGTGGTCACTTTAAATATTTTAAATAGTGTATGACATTTTGTAAGCGCCGTTAAAATGGTCTATGCAAAATAAAGATATTTTTATTTATATTTATTTATTATTTATATAGTCATATATATGACATACAAACATAGTAAAAACCAATTAACATAGTAAAAACCTCTTAGTTGTGTGGATAATACTCGTAATAGGTAAACTTCTAATAATATACCATTTTTTTACTGAACCCTAGGTGCAAAATAAAATAAAAATAGTTCGACTCGTGATTGACCGGTTGTCTTTTAAAAAACAAATATTTTTTCTTTTATTAATAAAATTTTTGTGATATTTTTCACACAGTGCCATCTACCACAAACTTGTACTATGGGATCTAGACAACTGATAAACATACTTATATATTTCTAAATACATACATATTATAAATAGGAAACACCCAAACTCCGAAACCAACATTGTTGGAACACACAAATTTTTGTTTTAACACGGGAATCGAACCCGAGGCCTCATGCGCGGCAGTCACATACACAACCACCGCGCCATCAACCATCATCTAGGTCAAAAAAAAAAATTCAAGCCACACCAAACATTCTTAGCCATTCTTGTTTTGTTTTAGATATACGTATAATTTGAGTTATCTACACTAATATTATAAAGCTGAAGAGTTTGTTTGTTTGGTTGAACGCGCTAATCTCAGGAACCACTGGTCGGATTTGAAAAAATATTTTTGTGTTAGATAACCCATTTATCGAGGAAGGCGATAGGTTATATATCATTACGCTACTACACTGGGGAGCAGAGCAGTAGTCATAAATGTCGACAAATCGGGCAATTTTTTATGCATCGTTGTAGAATTTATAAGCGACGGGATTAAATAGGTGCGACGGGAGGTCGAAATATTCCACGGGCGAAGCTGTGGGGGTCATCTTATGGATATTAATTTTTTCAAACCTACTTCCGCAAACCACATTCGCATTTACGTGACATTCAAAAATCTACTTATGCAGAGCAACCGTAACAAAATGCTTGTTATTAATAATTTCACATAACTGTGCGTCTTGTTTAAAATAAGTATTGATGACACTGATTTGTGATTAATTCTTTCACGTTTTTATAGATTTATCTCGAAACCTTCCCAATTAATGGTGGACTGGGAACGGCCCTTAGAGTCAATAGGATATTACGGCTTCTCGAAGTAATCTACGCCCACTTTTCACCGTGTGTATTTCTGTCCCACGTAATAGGTGGTGAGCCCATTGCCGTGTTGAAATAGACAGACGCAGGTTGTGGCTACCTGCTGTTGAATTTTTTCAAACCGCACATAAGGCCTTCAACTTGACTTGACGACTGCCATGAAACTAAATTTTTTTGTTCCGGCAGTGTTACTTACAAATTTTCATAGTTCTAGGTCAACGGAAAAAACCCTAAAATGATGTTCCGTTACGTGTTATAATTATACGTTTATTGCCGTAAATACGTGCGTAGGTATATTTTTTTTACATTAATTAGAAATTTGACTTTTACATAATTTCAAGGGACTATTCTTTATTGCACATAACAAATATAGTGTAACATAAAATATAGTATTCCTTGGTTTGGACACGTCCAACTAATGAGTGAGGAACGATTGACGAAGAATATGTAGGATTGTGCGAAAGTAGAGGGTAGAAAGAGTCAGGGTAGGCCGAGACGTACATATGAAGACCACGTGAGCAGATTGCTCAAAAACTGAAAAGTCAAAAGTAAGTTGTAGAGGTTGTCATATCGCATGTTCGAAAATATATTTGGATTTTAAAAATCTGCGACATGTGATGCCTCTACAGATGCTCAAAAACATTTACAAGGCACTCGCGCACTCCGTTGTCACGTACTGCTTGCCGGTATGTGGAGGAACCACCAAAACTAAATTTCTTGAGATAGAAAGAGCTCAAAGGTCACTAATAAAGGTGATCTGTTTTAAGCCATATAGACATCCCCCATTGGAACTGTACAGAATAAGTGACCTTTTACAATTTTACACTTGCACAAAAACATTCCATTTAACCAAGAAATACAGGCTAGGAGGCGAAAAGATATAGTAGCTTATTCTCCGACGGTGCGTACGGCTTTTGCGGAGCGCCAATATATGTGCCAATCAGCGTACATATACAACAAGATTAATGCAATATTAAATTTCCATCGCGAAGGCTTGTATAATTGCGGAAAAACGATAGCCGAATGGCTGAACACGCTCACATACGAAGAAACAAAAAACAATTCTAGTCAGACCATATCATAAAAACTAACATCCTAGTCAAGTACGTTAACAAGCACCCCCCCCCCCCCCCCTCCTCACACAATACAAAAGCGTTTAATTTCTGTAAAAAAAATGTAAAAATTAGTGCTTAATTTTAGCTTTTAAAGTCTGAATTTTGTTAATATATGGTAAGGCAAGGAGCGAAACAACCCCAACACAAGTATTATTAATTACTTACAGGGGATGTTTCATTCGTATTGGAAAATGTAACCACTTGAGACAAATTAAATAAAAAAGTAAGAACAAGTATTCTATGAATCAGTCGATTGATACAGGAATGCACAAATCGGGTTATTTAACAATACATAAATCTTATTAAATAGATACACATAAATAAATACAGACATAAATAAATTAAATCTTAAATCTTAAGTACTTTTACTAAGTAGATACTAATTACTATACTAATTAGATACCAGACGTGCGTGTATGAAGTGACTGATGAATCTTCAAGAAGCCAAAGAAGTATGCATGGATCGCGAAGCCTGGCGATCTGTCCTCTCTGACTATCCCGTCAGGGATACAGTGTGAAGATAGTTAGTTAGTTTAAATATAGTACAAATACAATGCTGTACAAAGGAGAGCTTAACTCGGAATTGAGCTCTCTTCCAGCAAACCTTGGGGTGAATGGGATAAAGCGCAACGAAGGGGCTAATAAGTGAACAATTACTTTAAATAAGAGATAGTATTATGTAATACGTACCTAGTATTCAAAAATAATACACATATTACACAAATAGATATAAATAAACATCTTAATAATATTATAAATGCGAAAGTTTGTATGAATGTTACTCTTTCACGTAAAAACCACTGAATAGATTTTAATGAAACTTTACAATAATATAGCTTATACATCAGAATAACACATAGGCTACTTTTTACCCGGGAACAAGTTCCTGTGGGAAACGGGAACGGGAAACTTCTCTACGCGGGTGAAGCCGCGGGCGTCAACTAGTTACATATATAGATAAATTTTTAAAGCAATTATTTTGCTAAATTTCTCATAAATTTTTAATAAAGTGGAAAACGACAATTCTGTTCGAGACGGGATTAAAATATGGTAGAGTATATAACTCTGTAAATTAACATATTTCAAACAAATAAAGATTCTATCTATCTGTCTTAAATAAAGATTCTATCTACATGCATATACACTACATACACACATACACTTATACATGGTGTTAATTTCAATTAGCATTCCCGAGATAAAGAGGCTTCACAGAAAGTCTGTCTGTGAGGAAAGGACGGCCAACAAAGTGATCTCTGTACCTGTCTGTGTACGGAACCCTATAAAGGAGAAGGTTTTCAGTTTCTCGTAATATTTAATCGATTAATAATATATCTATCTATTTATCTTCACGCTGTATCCCTGACGGGGTAATCAGAGAGGATCTTACCCAGCTTAATGCTGTCATTTTCATTTAAACCTGTCGTTTATAAAAAAACGCTTCAACTCTTGATCATATCTGCAAGTGGAGCACCTGCTGACTAACGAACTACACGGTTAGAAGGTCTGGCGGCCATTGCTCTGAACAATATTGAAAATCAAGTTCAACCCGGTCCTGTACACGAGTGTAATGTAGATATTAGTATATTATTATTATTTATCTATCACGCCTTATCCCCGAAATGGTGGCAGAGGCATACATATTGTATGCCCACTTTTCACCATGTGTATTCCTGTTCCACGTAATAGGTGGTGAAGTCCATTGCCATGTTTAAATAGACAGACGCAGGTTGTGGCTACCTGCTGTAATTTTTTCAAGCCCATGAGGCCTTCAACTTGACTTAACGACTGCCATGCTACTGGCAACCGGGATTAACGGCTTGCAGTGCCTTCCGAAGCAAGGAAACGCTCGCAAATGTAAATGCTTGCGTAACTCAGTGATCATTTACAGAACACTAAGTCCGCGGGGCCACAAGCGCTTCATATTGTTATATTAATATGTGTTACAGATATATAAACCTTCCTTTTGAATCATTATATCTATTGATAAAAGCCGCATTCAAATCCATTGGGAAGATCAAAAGATTTAATCTAGCGTACATTCATACAGACAGCAGGCAGCTATTTTAATTTATATTATACACGAGCGCTCTGAGGTTTTTTCTTTTTTAACGCGAGGAATGCGTTGACGCGCCGTCATTCCTACTGCAGGGGCAGCGGGAAAGGTGTGTGGGTATCCCAGCCCTTAGGGACCGTCCTACCTACTAAACCCCGCGGTGTTCCGTCTTCTCCCCAACCGGCCTGAGGGCTATTCACTTGCTAAAGGAATGCCCCAATATGAGGCTCTGTTCGAGGGCTAAACGTGCTGCACCCCACAATCTCCCGGAGGAGGTTAACATGTGCCCGCTTCGAGCCGTCTCCAAATGTCCCTCCGAGAATAGAGAGAGAGGGTGGAGAGCGATCGAGCGGGCACTAGAAGGTATCTGGAACACGAGGGATGCCAGCCGCTAAAAGGCCCTTGTGAGCGGGGTCCCCCGACCTTTCTCCACCCCAGAGTCACCCTAGAGATTGCCTCAGAGACGAGAGCGTGCTTTCTGCTCGTTCCCACACCCACAAATCCTCTCTTATTGCGGTCCAACATTGTCGGCTGGCAGCCATGGCTTGCACTACGGCCGGAAGTGACAGATCCAGCCCCACGCTACCCATGAGGGCTCTTGTGGGCCGACACAATGTGTACACACAGCGAGCGTGTGCTCCGCCATGTCCACAGCGCTGCTGGGGCCCCGGCTTTGTACAGGTATGGTGTAGAATATGTATTATAGATATAAACCTTCTTTTTGAATCACTATCCATTGCTGAAAACTGCATTATAATTCGTTTAGTAGTTTATAAGATCCGCGAACTGCTGAACAGCTGAAGCGACTTCATTTTATACTCTACTAGCGACCCGGCCCGACTTTGCACGAGTGTAATGTAGATATTATAATATGTACACATATACACTCAGATATATACACAGATATACTCCAAGGGGTTGTCTATGAATATGTATTAGATATAAACATCCCTCTTGAATCAGTCTATCTATAGATAAAATCAACTTCAAAACATACATTAATAAATTTTGGGTATCATAATCGACAGCACACTATCTTGGCGTCCACAAATGAGGGAAGTCAGCCGTAAGCTATTTGCTTCTGCAGGCTCTTTGCGTAGATTGCGAAACTTCCTTCCAACAGCCATTAAAAGGGCGCTTGCAGAATCCCTTCTCCTTCCTATGCAGATGTCAGCTATCTTGATGTCACCGAGGAGCAGCTAGACAAGCTTGAGCGACTTCAAAATTTTTGCATTAGATTTATATTTGGGTTACGCAAATATGATCACTTATTACAATTTCGTAAATTGCTCAAGTGGCTCCCGATTCGCCTTCGACGGAACACTCATATTCTCTTTTTGCTTTACAGCTCCCTTTTCAATCCCACTACTCCCATTTATTTAAAAGAACGATTTATGTTTCTTAATGACACACATTTCGCTCGTGGCCCCGCGGTCTCAGTGTTCGGTAAACGATCACAGAGGTACGCATCTTTCACTATGGCTGGTCGTCAGATGGGTGACCACTTTGTGGCATTTACATTTGCGAGCGTTTCCGTGCTTCGGAAGGCACGTTAAGCCGTTGGTCCCGGCTGCCAGTAAAATTGTAGTCGTTAAGCCTGGTTGAAGGCCTTATAGGCGGCTTAAAAAATTTCAACAGCAGGTAGCCACAGCCTGCGTCTGTCTATTTCAACACGGCAATGGGCTCACCACCTATTACGTGGGACAGGAATCCACACGGTGAAAAGTGGGCATATAATATGCCTCTGCCACCCCTTCGGGGATAAGGCGTGATGGATATTTATAATGACACACATTTAAGATCCTTAAGGTCATCAGAGTCACTGGAATTAGAGGTTCTTAGACATTCCACATCGATTTACGACAAATCCTTCACTGTACAGGCTGTGCGGTTGTGGAATGGGCTACCTTTAAACATAAGGCGAGCGCAGTCGTTGACTATTGTCACTTGTTAAGAAACTAATAAAAGAGCACTACTTGGCGTCGTCGTAGTATCTGTGTATGTACGCATAATATTTGTGTGGATGTGAATTTATTTATGTATGTGTATGTGTATGTATTTATGTATGTGTATGTATTTATGTATGTATATTTATTTTTGTGTATGTATGGGATATAAGTTCTTAGTAAGTTTTTAGGTAAACTACATTATAATTATTAGTAAATCGTCTTCCTTTATTAAAAACACCAATTGCCACCCATTTCCCTTAAGGTCCTTGACAACTTCTCCATCCAAAGGTTGCCTGTAAGAGATTGCTCTTTGGCAATAAGGCCGCCCTTTGTACATCTATGAAACTGTAATCTCTTTATGTGGGTGTTTTATATTTGTGTGCAATAAAGTTTATTCTATTCTATTCTAATAAATTCAACTGCGCGCGGGCTGCGATTTCACTTGACATACTACTAGTTGATGCCCGCGGCTTCGCCCGCGTAGATAAGTTTTCCCGTTCCCGTTTCCCACAGGAACTTGTTCCCGGGATAAAAAGTAGCCTATGTGTTATTCTGATGTATAAGCTATATTATTGTAAAGTTTCAGTAAAATCTATTAAGTAGTTTTTACGTGAAAGAGTAACAAACATCCATACAAACTTTCGCATTTATAATATTATTAAGACTACATTTTATAAACTAGAAGACCCCTACGGCTCTGCCCGTGACATACATTAAACTTCCGTCGCACCTATTTAATCCCGTCGCTTGTAAATTCTACAATAATTCACAAAAAATTGCCCGATTTGTCGACGTTTTTTACTACTGCTCCGCTCTCCAGGGTAGTAGCGTGATGATATATAGTCTATAGCCTTCCTAGATAAATTTGCTATCCAACACAAAAAGAATTTTTAAAATCCGTCCCGTAGTTCTTGAGATAAGCGCGTTCAACCAAACAAACAAAATCTTCAGCTTTATAATATTAGTAAAGATCATTATAGATGTAAAGATAAAACCTTGACTCAAAACAAATTCAAATCGTTTTTATACTTTATACACAAAATATTTGGATCATATAATTATTGTATTTTTTATATAATAGTAAAAGACGTCAAACAGCAAATAATCCTTGAATTAAAAAAAAAATTAATGGTTTACAATTTTGAATTTTACTAAAAAATACTGTGAAAAAAACTATTAATTAAAACGGAAAGGTTAAAAATACGTACTCGGATATGTATGGAAATGCACGTCTGGGTATCCAAGGACATACCTACTTTTTATTAATGAATCTGCAGGAAGTGAAAGAAGTATGCATGGATCGCGAAGCCTGGCGATCTGCCCTCTCTGACTACCCCGTCAGGGATACAGCGTGAAGATGTTTAGTCACTACATATTATAAAACAAAGTAGTTTTTCGCTGTCTGTCCCTATGTATGCTTAGATCTTTAAAACTACGCAACGGATTTCGATGCAGGTTTTTTAATAGTTAGAGTGATTCATAGGGAAGGTTTTTATGTATAATTTGTAAGGATTTTGTATACAATTTCTTAATTATAACGAAATATGCTGGGGGCGTCGAAAAAGAATGAGCCGTCTGGGAGCTTTTAACGAAAACGCTGCCTAAACCCTTTGAGATATAACAAAATAATGTATCGTGTAATTGTGTATCTAATATAGGTCTACAAAAAAGTCCGCGACGGTATATGTCTATCTCTTAAGGATAACATACTATATCCATTTTAATACTTTAATAAAACAGCAATTATAAAGCGGTCATTTGAAGGCTATTTACACAAATACATTATTAATCCTTATCATTTTTGATAGGTTAGTTGGCTTCAGCATTTTATGAAGATTATTTTGGCCCTTTACACATTGCAAATTAAATGAATATTTTAGGAGATATCGCAAAATCAAAAAAAATGCGCAAAAAAATTAATTTTACTAAATTCGACCATGCCGTGCGGGCGTAGGTACTTGAGAGCGGAGAAGTAAACAAGTATTTTTAGAAAATTTTCATACATTATTGTGAAATTAATAAACGATGGGATTAAATGGTTGCCACGGGGTTCGAAGTATGCCACGGGCGAAGCCGGGCGGGACAGCTAGTAAGTTTATTAATCTTTATCTATACTAATATATAAAGCTGAAGAGTTTGTTTGGTTGAACGTGCTAATCTCAGGATCTACCGGTAGGATATGAAAAAATCTTTTTGTGTTGGATAGCCCATTTATCGAGGTGTACTCGTAGTGTGTAAATATTGCGAAAGTAGAGGGTAGAAGGAGTAGGGGTAGGCCGAGACTTGATGAAGACTAACGAAGAATATTTATATTGTGCGAAAGTAGACGGTAGGGACGTATGTCAGAAGATGCATAAAAGTAAGCTGAATGCTGTGGAGATGCGATCACTTCGAAAATTGTGCGGCGTAACCTTGGCCGACCGAAAACGCAACGAAGTGATACGCAATATGGCAGGTTTGAGTGAAAGTGTCAGCTGGAAAAGGGCGTGCTCCGTTGGTTTGGACAGGTTAAACGAATTAGTGAGGAACGATTGACGAAGAATATATATTGTGTGAAAGTAGAGGGCAGAAGGAGTCAAGGTAGACCGAGACTTACATATGGAGACCACGTGAGCAGATTGCTCAAAAACGGAAAAGTCAAAAGTACTCGGATACTCAGACGTGCGTGTATGAAGCGATTGATGAATCTTGAAGAAGCGAAAGAAGTATGCATGGATCTCGAAGCCTGGCGATCTGCCTCTCTGACTACCCCATCAGGGATACAGCGTAAAGATAATTTAGTTTTTTTTCAGTGTGTAAACTTCGGAATATACGCGATATAAACAATGTGTTTTATTCAATAAAGACAGTTATTACTCAGCAGTAAGAGCGGTTCTATCCTCTGTCATATCCCGACCTTGCATGGCGACCCTGCCAGGTTTGGTATGGAGTGTCGGATGACATATCGTTAGCGCGTGCGGTAGAGACTAAAGAATACGCTGCGAAGTTCGTGAAGACCTTGAATTAAAAAATGTGCAATTCTTATACCCCTAAAAAAGAAGAAGTGGTTACTAACCAAAATGGCTTATTTTTATAATTATTTTATGGCATGGTTACGGAGACCTTTTAGCTAAATCTTATTTTTTTTATCATATTTCTTCAATCTTATCTTCTAATTAGTCCTGTCCAGTCTTTGTCGATGTCGTGTCCTCAGTCATAGTCCTTGCTCTCAGTATAATGGTGATTCTTATACTGAGGTTTTCAGTTTACTTTTCGCGGCAAGAGAGAAAATGGCATTTCACTGAATATATATCATTGTCTTTCACTATAGCACGTTAACACAACTTTTATGTCCAAGAAACCACCACTCCCGCACATAAAACAAGATAAATGCACTAGTTTTCGAAAATAATATATAGCAAGCGTCCGCACTTGTCACTGTTCCCGCCAAAAGTCCCACCTAAATGGCATTGGTTCAACGAATACAGCAAATACGGAACAAATGCGATTCCATCTCTCGGCAATAAGTACAGTGATAAAGATAATTTTGGGACTTGTACTGGTGTTAGCTGCACATTTTATCTAAATATGCTATAAGAACTGCCACCATACTTGGATTAACGATTAAATCATACGTCACACTTTGAGAAGGTCATTCAGTAGGCGTGATCACAGAGAGACTGGAGAAAGAATCAGGTGCCCAACGTGTACTACTAGGAGTCAACCACTCCAGTTATAAAGGACGACGAGAATATGAATATGAATTAGAAGATCATGCGAAATCGACTCGAAACTTTATGGTTGCGCTGCACAAAGGGAGGTATTTAAGTTATTTAATTCGTAGTACTAAAATTTATCAACTACTTATAATTGAAGCGCTCGTGGCCCTGCGGTCTCAGTGTTCTGTAAACGATCACTGAGTTACGCAACTTTCACTATGGCTGGTCCTCGAATGGGTGACCACTTTGTGGCATTTACATTTGCGAGCGTTTCCGTGCTTCGGAAGGCATGTTAAGCCGTTGGTCCCGGTTGCCAGTAAAATGGCAGTCGTTAAGCCTGGTTGAATGCCACAACCTGCGTTTGTCTATTTCAACACGGCAATGGGCTCACCACCTATTACGTGAGACAGAAATCCACACGGTGAAAAGTGGGCATATAATATGCCTCTGCCACCCCTTCGGGGATAAGGCGTGATGGATATTTATTATATTTTTATTTTACTTATAATTTACGCCTTACGATTTATAAAACAATACAATTTTTAAAGTGAAACGTTTATAACATCGCATCGGCTCAAAATTTTTGGTCTGTGCGTTGTGTGTCGCGTGACGGTCGGCCGCGGAGTAGATACTAAAAAAGAGTATTAAGTGTAAGTAAAAAAGTTTCACTTTTGCCGTGGTTTCACAAAACCACACAATCCTTTCCACTACATTTTAGGGCCACTGCATATTAGAGCCACTGCATATTAGGGCCACTGCATATTAGGGCAACTACATATTAGGGCCACTGCATATTAGAGCCACTACATATTAGGGCCAATACATATTAGGATCAATACATTTTAGGGCCACTACATCACACTTACTTTTTTATTATTTTGTTAAATATGTTTTGTTATGGCACAAGAGCTTAATAATGTGTACGACAAATTAAGAATTATCAGTAAAAATTTAGTAAATATTCGTTACGATTAGAACGCCAGAACACTTGAAAGGAAAATTAGATGAAGCCACTACTGTGTATGATAGTAATAAAATCTTAGTTTTAATCATTCAATAACAAATAGATAGGCAAGAATGCAGCAGAGAAAGTTTATCCTTAATTAAGTCTTATAACGATAAAATTTTAGATTTATACGCTGAATTAAAGGATCTTGCTCTAAGTTGCATATCCGTGCCACTGAAAAGCATATTCGTAGTTCAATCGCTTCAACATCTAGTGATCAAAAATAATTTAAAATATAATTCAATTTAAAAACGGCCCTGAGTTTATTGCCTGTGATGCATAATGAGAAAACTGTAACTAGGCAATTAATCGATAGAATCGATTATTATATTTCAACTTTAGAAATAGATCAATGTAAGGTGAACTTCATTTTGAAAAGTCACCTTTCCCAAACGGCTCAATTAAAACTTAAGTCAAGTTATGTGTCAGTAGATGCATTGTTATCCGATATGCGTAAGATCCTATTACCTAGAGTTCTGTTGCTCATCAAAATAAACTACTATCCTTGCGACAGGATAAAATGTCAATAAATGATTATGGTAAAGTACTTACTGAAATATTCACGGATTTGTTTATCGCGCAAGCAGATGGCGACACTAAAAATTTTAAATTTTTGTAACCCTTAAATGAAAAACAACCCATAAAACGATTTTCCGACGGGTTAAGTAGTAGGCGTCTCAGTACCATTATAGCTGCTTAAAAATTTTACACTTTACAAGACGCAATACAAGCAGCAATAGACGAGGAGATGATTGCAATGCCATCGCATTCGGGAGATATTTTAACTTTAATAAAAAAGGGAATAAACCTTTTCTAGAGTCACATAATCAAAATATCTACAGCCCTAAATGCACACGGCAATATAGGAATGCCTAAACATCTTATAGCTATGGCAGAACCAACAATCACCGTGATGCTACGTTCTTCCAAAGAGACAGGGGTCGTGCCTTCCAGAATTATTATCTAAGACTACTCATCATCGAGGTAGGTTTTTTAATTCTAATCTATACTAATATTACGAGTATAAAGCTGAAGAGTTTGTTTGTTTGTTTGGTTGAACGCGCTATACTCAGGAACTACTGGTCGGATTAGAAAAATTCTTTTTGTGTTAGATAGCCCATTTATCGAGGAAGGCTATAGGCTATATATTATTACGCTACTACACTGGGGAGCAGAGCAGTAGTCAAATATGTCAACAAATTGGGTAAATTTGTATGCAACATTGTAGAATTTATAAGCGACGGGATGAAATAGGTGCGACGGGAGGTCAAAATTTTCCGCGCGCGAAGCTGTGGGGTCATGTAGTCGGATATATTTATTTAACACGCACATGCTATTTTAGGTCAAGATTTTCTTACAAAGTATAGTGCGATATTAGATATTAGTTCTAGAACTTTAACAGTAAATAATGATTACTTTAATAAGAGTGTTTTTAACCTTGCCACCCAGAACTGAATCTATACTGTATATACCAACAGACTATATCGATGAATGCCTTGTGTGTTCATCCGAATTACAAGATGGAATATTTCTTGTAGCGCACTAGTTAAACTTGCCATCAGTTGGGCCGTATGCTTGTCTGCCACCTCAGCGGTATTTAAAAAAAACAACTTGATTAAATAGGTTCAACGGAAGTCTGAAGTATGTCACGAGCGAAGCCGTAGGGGGTCACCCAGTAAATAAATAGTATATGTATTGTTATTTCTGTCGAACACGCATTAATGGACCTCTATCACATTACACGACCACACAAAGGCTTCTCATTTAATCTATTTTACAATAAACCTCCAGAGCGGCATCTAGTGAATACGAACTATCTGTTTAGAACAACAATAAACTATAAGGACTATTATTACGGACAGACATATCGGCGGACATTTTAAAATTAATAAGGAAGATACTTTATGTAGTTTTATTTGTTTGTTTGTTTTATATGAAGCGCTTAATGACTTTTTGCTCATGGCCCTGCGTTAAGCAACTTTCGCTATAGCTGGCCGAGTTTACTATTGACAAGCCGTAGAATAGAACCAGAATCGCTGTTTTTAACTGTCAAAATATTAGTAGACTACCAAAAATGCTACTGACCAGAACTCTTCGGCCGACCGATAGAAGTCTATTGGAGTATCTACAATTGTGATAGTAGACTACAAACAAAAGTCAAAATTGTACCAGTGGCTTTCTATTGAGCGACGATTACGATTCATTTCCGACGCGATTGAAATAGTTGACTTGGACCCTGCACCTTTGATGAGTGACCGCTTTGTGGTATTTACATTTGCAAGCGTTTCCATGCTTCGGAAGGCACGTTAAGGCCTTATGGGAATGGGTAAAATGTGGATACATAGTATGCTTACCCCTTCTAGGATAAAAGCGTGACAATATGTATATCTTTGACTGCCTCGGTGGCACATTGGTACTGTATGCGACTGTCGTGACTGAGGTCCCGGGTTCGATTCCCATGTCGGAACAAATACTTGTGAGATCCATAAAGGTTTGTTTCGGAGTTGGGATGTGTATAATATGTATTGTGAAATATATATGCATGTTTATCAGTCGTCTAAATCCCATAACACAAGCTAATATTAGCTTCAAAGTTAGCTAGACGGTGGTGTGTAAAAAATAAACGTGCCACAAAATTTATTTATTATCTATCATATTAGGCATAAAAACATGCGTTGTAATGTATGCCAATTAAGAGATAAGTTAGTGCGACACCGCGAAAAGAATCATCGAAAAATGTCGCTCTCCTTGGGAGGTTATTGGCGCCATGTAAAAAACGATCTATAATGCCGAGTACAGATCTGCAAAATGTAGCATGCAATGTAACAAGTAATGAAAGAATTTGCTATCCGCATTGTCGCAATGGATCATAACAGAATTTCCATCAGGAGCGGATCCAACCATCAAAAAAGGTTGTGGGCACAGCCACCCAAAAATTACCCAACTGCGAATGGATTGTTAGAGACATACCTCTCGAGAGTAGTCTAGTCAAAAATAAATTTAAAATTTCTAATACCACTTGCGTCAAAAATACGTATAGTTTAAAGAACAACCCTTGAAAAAAATGAACTTTCAAAGAGTCGGGTTTTCTGGATACCATCCAGGTTGCAGCACCAGGTCTTATATCGTCGAAGACTTGTTCTATGCGAATCACGTAACATTTTTTTATTAAGACTTGGATATAAGAAATATCATCAGTCAAACAAATAGACCGTTAAAGTGTGATGTCTCAGGTCTATTTAGGTTGTGGGCATGCCCATTGTGCCCACTATAGTGGATCCGCGCCTGATTCCCATGTTGTGGACGGCTTGAGCGCTCGAACCGTGCTCACTACGCGCACGAACAGAGCATTTCAAATCATGCGCGCCGCGATCCACCATTTGTCGATTTCTTCATGGTTTTTTCGCAGAACACGGGGCACGCAGTTTTCACGGAGCGCCAGTGTGGACGGATTGTGTGTGTCTGTATGGGGAACGGGCGCGAACCATGGAAGAACTGGCAACATGAAGACTGTACAACTCTGTACGCCACCAATTTTTTTTTATCACATGTTTGATGAACATCAATGAAGCACCAACAATCAACGTAGCCAACTAGTTACAACTATTAATTATCTTTGCGTGTTCTCGACATGAAATTAAAAAAGAAAAGTCTTTATTCATGTAGGACACAGAGTAATACTTATGAGCGTCAAGATTATTGCTTCTACATTTACATTTACTGCCAGATTCGCAACGCAATAGGTAGAGCTTGAGGAAGAACCTGGCAATAAAACTCATGGCGGACTGAGATGTGATCCTCGCGCGCATCCCAAAAACAGATGGAAGTACGTGCATGCTCGATTCGTGCGATCATACGTCTACACTTATGAAATGCTCCTTTAATGTTATTGCATGCTACATTTCGCAAATCTGTACCTGCCATAATAATTTAATAAGCCTTTAAAAATTAATAAAAAATTCCAAAACAGCGTTGGTACATTTTTTTCAAAATATTTGCCACAAAAACCATATGTGTGTGGGTGGACACACAGTTTATTATGGGTGTCAGATTTGCATAACATATAGCCATATAAATAACATATATTATGTTAAAATTACATAGGAGTATGCTAAACCAGTTTATGTCATGTTTTCCGAACTCTGGTTACCTATACATAATTAATTTCTGTTTTCGACTAGACTTTTTGCTACCTATTTCGGCGGTGTATGCGAAGCGAAAGGAGATAGAGTAAAATTTACTACACTTATTTTATATTTAGTTTTAAATTAACTTTTGAATTTATCTATCACGCCTTATCCCCAAAGGGGTGGCAGAGGCATATTATATGCCTACATTTTACCATGTGTATTCCTGTCCCACGTAATAGGTGGTGAGCCCATTGCCGTGTTGAAATAGACAGAAGCAGGTTGTGGGTTCCTGCTGTTGAAATTTTTCAAGCTGCCTTCAACTTGACTTAACGCCTGCCATGTTACTGGCAACCGGGACCAACGGCTTAACGTGCCTTCCGAAGCAAGAAAACACTCGCAAATGGTCACCCATCCGTGACCAGCCATAGCGAAAGTTACTTAACGCAGTGATCGTTTACAGAATACTGAGTCCGCCGAATTACGAGCAATTAAAAATTTTGGATTTGAAACTTGTACTATGGGTTTTAGACAACGATAAACATACTTAAATATTTCCAAAAACAACAACAAAACATTTGCGGATCACATAAAATATTTGTTCAGATCCGGAATTCAGATCCAGTCAAAATTTAAAGTTTATTTGATCTTATTTTCAATGCATCGCATAAAAAACAGTTTATTAGTTTTTAAGTTTATCACGAACAGATAGACTGAGATATATCTTGGCAGGTGACTATGTTTTCATAATAAATTAGTCCACGCAAATTTCGAAAATGTCGAAAATTGGTATAACGTAAAAAAAACGAAAAAAATATGGATAAAGTGAATTCGACGAGTATATTTAGAAGTAACGTGGAGGAAAGTAGAAGTAGAAATCCGACTACATACCCTCGATTCGTTAATTGGGTCAAGCCCTCGATTCGTCAATTGGACGCAAGGGTCGAGCGACCTCATTAGCTTATGGTGTCTGGCTGACTCACAAACGAATTTTCCCCATACTAGTTTTCCACAAAATGTAGTAAGCTATCCTTAAAATACATATATACATGCATATGGTCACGGCTTTATCCCCGAAGGGGTAGGCAGAGGCATACTGTACGCCCACATCTCACCGTATGCATTTTGTCCCACGTAACAGGCGGTGAGCCCATTGCCGTGTTGTATAAAATCCTTAAAAGATAGACATAATTATGCTATGCGGACTTTTTGCTATGATGATTTGATAGACCAATAAGAAAGGAATAACATTGTTGTATAAACGTCTACAGTATAGGGTTCTTCAAAAGGGGTTTTAGAAGTGTTGCGTCTCTGGTGTTGCAACGTCCATGACTACGGTGAACTCTTTCCATAAGGTGGGCTATATGCTTGTCTGTCCTCCAGTCAGTGGTATAAAAAAAATCTACATAAATTGTATTGTTATATCTATCAAGGTTTATGCAGCTTTTTCTATCAGAAACGACATATGGTCGGCTTCATTTTGAGACACCTTGAACAATTATATGAAGTAATTTACAAAAAATCTTGACAAATTACTTAACTACTTCGGCATGAAAAATTACTTATTTGAATCATCAACTTCTTTTTCCTAAAGGGGTAAGCAGAGGCATGCTATACTCTTTCATTTATCCCACGTAACCGGTGATGAGCATTTTGCATTGTCATGTTGAAATGGACAGGCCCAGATTGTGGCGACCTGCTATTAAAATTTCTTAAACCAATTAAGGTGTTGAACTTAGCTTAAAAACTGCCATGTTACTGACAACTGACTAACGGCCTTCCATAGGGTTGCCAGATTAGAAAACTACAATATCTGGACAACGGTACAAACTATTGGGGTATGTATTTTGTTTAAGAAGATGGTGGGCCTCCTTCAAAAACGACCGACTGCCTGGTCAGGATCGCGATTTGTCATTTGTCATTTGTATATAGCTTTATGTCGGCACTTTTTCAGTTATGTCCAGACCCCAATGAAATGTCGGGACAATCCCGACGAGTCCCGACCATCCCCGACCAACGCTCGTTAAAGGAAATGCGGCAAAGCGGTTACCCATCTGACGAATATCCATAGCTAAAGATGCATAAATAGTGATCGTTTAAAGAACATTCAATCAGCGTGACGGAGTGAGCAACTTTTATAGAGACCTTTATTAAAAAAAATACCAAAACCACGTCCGGCTTCCTCCTTCCATATAAAATAAAAAAAGTGTTAACTTTTATAAATATGTGTGTATTTGACGCATAAAAAACCGTATTTTATGATTGGGAAGTATTTGGCTTGACAAAAGACTTTAATTCAAAAACCTCACTTCAAGTGTAGTACCCAACTACTTAATGTTTCTTTGCAGCTGCAAACAATTACCAAAAATTCCTTACGTGGTTCCTCAGAAGGCTGACTTCGTTTTATTTGTTTGTTATTTTATATTAGAAGAATTAACATAACTAACTATTAACGTACTGTGATGTTATACATTTGTTCGATGAGTTTTGTAATATTCTTCGCTTCGGTTTATTTTAGTGCTAGAAACAATTGTTAATGTTGTTTTGTTGAGATGGTAATAAAAAAAAATTTAAGAGCGTATACAGGACCCAACATTTCCAATGGAATGACTATCCCTAGACCGGCTTGAGAGCTACAGAACAATTCTCATCCCCTTTTTCTTGCATATTTATCCAGGGAAATCTTTTATACATACCAGTAATAGTAACGGAAAAGTCAAAAGTACTCGGATACCGAGAGAAGCGAAGCGAACACACGAGGCATTATCAAGACTGTTTGGCAGCCAATCTTAAATTATTAAAAAAAAAATCTTGATGTTGCCTCGTGTGTAGGCGAAACACGTGTCGACTTCATACGACATTCTAAAAAAGCGGAATATTGCAAAAATAACATTTAAAAACAAAATAATTATAGTTTTTTAAAATGGATTTCCGCCATGTAACGCCTGATTCAATTAGTTATAGAAAATCTCCTTATTGTACCTAGTTAAATAGCAGCATAATTACTACAAGATCACGTACATACAAATACACATGCATATACATACATATACACATAACACGCACATACACATACACAAGCACATAAATACACAAACACATTATTTGTTTTAAATTTAATATTTTTTAATTATTTTTAAAATTTAAGAATTTAATTATGTTCGTGAATAATAAAATTGTATAAATGTGCTGGGGTGTACTGGTGCCTGAAATACAGGATTTCTCCTAGTTTAGGTATCAGTCTCTCACAATAATAATAAAATATGTACATGTAGAACGATAATTATGTATCTAAATTGTGGTGAGATTTATTAAAATGACTTTTATTCATATTAAAAAAAAACTGCTGCGACCCAATAAAGGTTGCTCATTACGGACTCGGCACAACATATTCCCCCAAACTCAACTAATTACAACACGCCACAACACCAGGGGGCCGAGTCTTCTAGTTTCCACTAGAGAGCCGTTCTAGTTATATTCTATAGCGGTTCTATTGCGATTAGTCCAAAACTAAGTATTGGGAATTATCCCACCCGCATTCCCATTACTGTGACACCTGTAAACCAGGATCTACAGCAATGACCAAAACACCAGAAAAGTTACACAGAGGTCGATCTCGGTGAAGTCCAGGAGAAGTTAGCATGTCTTGGAACCCGCAACAAAATTAATCAGAAGATAATTTGAGGAACTAGGAAAAGAACGTAACCCCTCTTCCCTCCTTTGCAAAAACTAAGTAGTATTCTAAAACTATTATTAAATCACAATCACACTTCTCAAGCTGGAGAATAGAGACAAAATAGAGTGTTATAATATTCTATCAACCGGCCGATAGAATTCAATTGAAGCGCAATTGTAATAATAGACTACGAAAACAGTAATTTTTTTCCGTCGGCTCTCTATTGAGCGACGATTTCTATTCTCTTCTGACACGATTGAATTAGTAGACTTGGCCCCCAGGGGCTTAGTCGTACGACTGGCAATGGTGAATGGTATATTCACCGATTACTCGAAGACACCTGAACCGATTAAGACATAAAAAGAAGACTGTCTGGATGACTGTGATGAACGCCAAAACTACCAAACTGGTTTTCAAACGGTCAGAGTGATGAGGAAGTTTTGGGTGTAGAAGGCATGACAAGTTTCATTTAAATTGATACATAACAGACTGACTATAAATCTATAATAATAATACTAGTTGAATTTAGCGCCGTCATGAAGCTAAAGATTTTAAATTTGGTATCAATAAAAGAATCGATTAATATTATTAATTTAAAATAATAAGCGATAAAAATAACGAAAAAAGGTCAGGTCAAGAGTACCTTTAACCGGCGTGTGTGTATGAAAACACTAATGAAAGTGGAAGAAGCGAAAGTTGTATGCCAGGATCGTAGCAAGTGGAAAGCCATAGTCTCTGCCTACCCCGATAAGAGACAGGCGTAACGATATGTATGTATGATATTATTATTAAAAACTTTAAAATTCATTTCGTTTCAAAAATAAAAATTACTTAAATTTTTATTGTTTGAACTCGAGTGAGTCAAGAACAATACTTAAATAATAATAAATTTAGCTCGTTCATTTGTAAACATTGACAATTTTATTTATTTTACATCTCTCATATTCGGTAAGTAGGTCCTTATTACCCTCAAATGGGGCTTGAAGATGACCTATTAGCGCTCTAGGGTAATAATGTAGCTAGAAAAGCCCTAGGGCGGTAAGTAATTAAAAAAACTTCACTCTTTCAAAAAGTTCGCGTACTCGTACATCTAACCATCATACTGGCAATAGACATCATGCATTCAGCCCAATGACAAAAGAGGTCGCTTCGCTATTCAGCCTTGTCTTCGTATGAGTATAATAGTCATCAATTTTAAATATCGAACGGCGAAGCTCAATATCTTTTAGAAAAAAAGATTAAAAATTTGAAATTTGTTCTAATTTCTAGTAGTTAGCTCGGGTGTAAGCATCAATTGCACCCTCGAACTATAGGAGCCCTCGCTGCGCTCGTGCGCCTAAATATCTCGGGCTACAATTGATGCCTTACAGCCCTTGGCTACTAATCTACTATTATTCGTCTAGCGATGCAAAGCATAATATTCTTTAAATGAAATATATATTTTTTTAAGTTTCTTTCACTCCAAAACGACTCCAAAAATAATAATAATAATAAATTAAACGGTTTATACAATAAAACATATCTTAAAATATGTATTTAATAAAACGGATGCTTCTTTTATATTATACAAAAACCATTCTTACGATTGCGATTAAATTAAAACGGGACCGATCCACCTGCTGTACCAAACAAGAATTTGGAAATCAATCTTAAGAATATTACAAACGCGAAAGTTTGTATGGATGTTTGTTACTCTTTCACGTAAAAACTGCTGAATGGATTTTAATAAAACTATACAATAATATAGCTTATACATCAGTATAACACATAGGCTACTTTTTATCCCGTAAACAAGTTCCTGTAGAAAACGGGAGCGGGAAATCTTCTCTACGCAGGCAAAGTCGAGGGCGTCAACTAGAGGTCTGTTAAAACTATTATTGACTAAAGTGACACATTTCACAAATATTACAACGTTGCTTTCATATCTGATAGGACGAGACGCTTCAAAGACCGAAGTATTTTTTGTGTGGTGGAATTAGGTTTATGTTCTCCCCTTCCCTTTTGCGGTTAAACTCCAAGGCCAGAAGGGGTCCAGAATATTTACAAAACCACAAAACGTTCCACCTCGCCTCAAGCTTGTGGCAAGAAGGCCAGAGGATGAATCGGCAAGACTCGGCAAAGAACACTCCAGTCAGGTCCAAAAGGACGACGCTAAGAGCTTTACCCTCTTTAGAAGTAATTTTAGCGCGTGACGTGTCGGGTTCAAGGACCCCTTTGAAAGCAGAGGGGTGAAAGCAAATTATTAAGCGCTGGAAGGCATCTCAGAAGACGCTGGAGAGGTGCCCACTGTAATTGTTGACAATTAATTTAATGTAATTTAATAATTTAGTTAAATTAAATTAATAATTTAATTTAATTATTTTTTAATTATTTAATTATATTTAATTATTTTTTGCCCATTGTAATTGTTAGTGCTCATACCACTATCTTTACATACATACATATTGTCACACCTTTATCCCCGAAGGGGTAGGTAGAGGCATTCTATACGCCCACATTACACCGTATGCTATTTTGTTCCACGTAACAATAATAATAATGGTGGTGAGCCCATTTACGTGTTAAAATGGACAGACGCAGTTCTATCTTTAACAGAGAAAAAATGCATGTTTGTTAGTTGTTAAGTTACTCTTAAATGACGATTAAAATATGGTGAAGAATTTCAACTTGTTTTAATACGGTTCGAGCACTTCAGTGGCTAGAACATTGCCTTGGTTAGGCAAAGGTCACGGGTTCAATCCCCGTCTCGAATCAAAATGTCTTTATTCACATTATTAAAAATTTATGAGTTGTTAAGTAATTTTTTTTCTAGCAGTCCCGGTTTCCTTTCCTACCTATACTACCAACTTATTTTATTTCTGATCAATTTAATGTTGTGACCTGTGTGGCGCGTTTTTGAAACCGAAAGGGGATATTAAGAATTCAAATATGCTATTCAGTCAGGGTCAAGGGGCGCAACACAATGAACAAACTCATGCAAATTTAGAAATTTAACCTGACGCTATAGTGAATTAGTATTAATAAATACCATTTATTTCCAGTAAATACTGTAATTTAAAATTCTTATGACGCGGTATTGTTGAAAAAGTTCACGAGTATAGTTACTATGTAATATTATTATATACATATCGTCACGCCTATACTCCCAAATAGGGTTGATAGAGGCATGCTATATACCCACAATTTGACTATTTGTATGTTATTCTACGAAACAAGTTTAAAATGAACAAGTAGTAGTAGTAACGGCCCTTTTGGACGATTGAGTTCAATTTGCATTAAGTTGCACTCTCAGCAAGTTGATTTCCCAGAATGTTGAATCCCATAAAGTTGAACTCCCAACCATTTCCCAAAATGTTGATTTCTCAGAATGTTGCATCTCAAAACATGCTTACACATCATCTACCCATAATAACACAACCCAAAACCATTAAAGGTACATTGTAGGACGTATAAAATCGCGTTACTTTGTACCGAAATAAAAAATCCCATAAAGTTTTGAATACAAGTTTAAGAATTTACAGAATGTGATACTGTTATTGCACTTTATATACACTGAATACCTATTAAATTGAAATTGAACTACATGGATTCGGTGATAATATTTTCTATAAAAACAAATATTAATGTGTTGTGATATAATCTTCAGTGGGATTAATTTTATTTTTTTTATTTTTATATATTTTATCAAACATATCGCAAATAAAAAATTTTTTTTTTTGGATAATTTTAACAAATCTTTAAGTTTTGACTGCCTCTGTGGCGCGGTGCGAGTGCATCCGGCTGCTACGCGAGAGGTCGTGGACTCGATTCCCACCCAGATAAAACTTTGTGTGATGAGCACGCTGGTTTATTCTGTGTCTGGGTGTTATTTATCTATAATATGTATGTATTTAGATATATATAAGTATGTTTACCAGTTATCTGGTTACCATAGTACAAGCTCTGCATAGTTTGGAATCAGATGGCGTTGTGTGAGTTGTCCCAACGATATTTATTTATTTATTTTTATTACTCGGAATTTGAAAACTTGATGGTTTGCAACTCAATGGTCCTAAAGGGTCGTGGCTACCTGCTGTAGAAATTATGCATGCCACTTAAGGCCTTTAACGTAACTTAATGACAGCCATATAACTTACAACCGGTACAAATAGATTTAAAAGTCTTCCGAAAATGAAAATGTCACAAAACCGTCACTCATCTCAGGACCGGACCAAAGATCTTGTATAGAACACTGAGCTCGCGGGGCTACGAGCGGTTCCAAACATTAATTTCTTAATATAATCTTACTAATTCCAAATGCTTTACTATTATTAGGTATAGTTGTAAAGCATTTGAAAAATAAAAAAAAAAACTGGAAAAGGACGTGCGCCGTTGGTTTGGACACGTCCAACGAATGAGTGAGGAAAAATTGCCGACGAAGATATATTGTGCGAAATTAGAGGGTAGAAGGAGTCGGGTAGGCCGAGACTTACATATGAGGCCCACGTGAACAGATTGCTTAAAAACGGAAAAGTCAAAAGTACTCGGATACCCAGACGTGCGTGTATGAAGCGATCGATGAATCTACAGGAAGCGAAAGAAGTATACTGGCGATCTGTCCTCTCTGACTACCCCGTCAGGGATACAGCGTGAACATAGTTAGGTTTTGTTTAAAGTTTTTTTTAAATATTAGTTTAGATTCATAGAGTAACGCGCCCTTCACTATCGTAGCGAAGGAATCAGACGACTTCTAAACCGAAACCAGTTTCAAAACCGTAAGTGGTAGTAACTCCAAAAACGCCTATGCACGTATTCATAGTATCCTGAATTGAATGCTGCAAACTCTTTGTTCTCTCTGTCTTATGGTTCCTGAGAAATAGACGGGTACAAATGGAACGGACGGACGGACAGACTGAGCCGTTTTATAAGATTTTTCTAAAATCGAAGTCTAAAACGTGACATGTTGCTGTTGTGCATCGTAAAGTAGCCCCAAACAAACATCTTCGGTTCAATTCCCGAGCGGAATCAATATTTGTGTGAACCGCAGATGTTTGTTTGGGGCTACTTTTCTTCCCGAAATAGCATTTTAATCCCGGTGTAAGAAATAGACATATTGTCACGCCTTTATTCCCGAAGGGGTAGGCAGAGGCATACTATACGCCCACATTTCTCCGTATGCATTTTTATCCCACGTAACAGGTGCGTGAGCAGAATAGAGTGGTATAAGAAATATTTGTGAAAATCCAAAATTGTATGCTAATTGATCCGTTAGCGTCATTTTGTTATTTAATAATGAACATTTTGTACTTTATTAATTCATAAAATGAACTGAACTGAGGACAACGAACTAATCTATGTACGAGTACTCGTATATAAAAGAAAGTCGTGTTAGTTACACTATTTATAACTCAACAACGGCTGTACCGATTTGGCTAAAAATTGGTGGGGAGGTAGCTTAGAGCCAGGAGACGGACATAGGCTACTTTTTATCCCGGGAACAAGTTCCTGTGGGAAACAGGAACGGGAAAACTTCTCTACGCGGGCGAAGCTGCGGGCGTCAACTAGTTAATTATTAAAATTGTATTTAATCACCATAAATTACTATTTATTTGTATCCCTACTTCATCGAATTGAAAAATTCATTTTGTGTAGGATATGGCTAATGGAGAATGGATATATAACTAACTATCTTCACGCTGTATCCCTGACGGGGTAGTCAGAGAGGACAGATCGCCAGGTCTCGCGATCCATGCATACTTCTTTCGCTTCTTCGAGATTCATCAATCGCTTCATACACGCACGTCTGGGTATCCGAGTACTTTTGACCTTTCCGTTTTTGAGCAATCTGCTCACGTGGTCTTCATATGTAAGTCTCGGCCTACCCTGACTCCTTCTACCCTCTACTTTTGAACAATATATATTCTTCGTCAATCGTTCCTCACTCATTCGTTGGACGTGTCCAAACCAACGGGGCACGCCCTTTTCCGGCTTAACGCTGACACTTTCATTCAAACCTGCCATATTGCGTATCACTTCGTTACGTATTCGGTCGGCCAAGGTAACGCCGCACAATTTTCGAAGTGATCGCATCTCCACAGCATTCAATTTACTTTATCGAGATATATGATGTACTAGACCCAGGAGAGCGAAACAGTAATCATAAATGTCAACAAATCGAGCGAATTTTCGTACATTATTGTAAAACTAGTTGACGCTCGCGGCTCCGTACGCGTGGTTAAGTTTTCCCGTTCCCGTTTCCCACAGGAACTTGTTTCTGGGACAAAAAGCCTGTGTTATTCTGATGTGTCAGCTATATTATTGTAAAGTTTTATCAAAATCCATTCAGTAGATTTTGCGGCAAACAGTAACAAACATCCATTCTTACAAACTTTCGCATTTATAATATTGGTAGGATTAGTTAACGACGGGATACGGGTACTACGGGGGTTCCAAATTATGTCACGAGTGAAACCGCGGGGCTCAGTTATGTTAAATAAAGATATACAATTGTAGACTTGTTTTATACCTATGTTTAAAGCGTGTTAGTTTAAAACCAATGTTAGTGTTAATATTTTATGCAAATTTTACCTTGAAAGTGGTATTTCCGAAAAGGTCGATAACACTGGTGATGGTTATTTCAATATGGCAGTCAATGATAGATATTTCCTTTTAAACGGGTTTAGTATAAATCTACATAGGATTTGCGAGGAAACTTCTCGAACGGCAGCCGTTTGCTGTATCTTATTTTCTAAAACTAGTGCATTAACTTTGTTTTTTGTGTAAATATGGTAGTTTCTTAGACATAAAAGTTCTGTAAACATGCTATAGTGAAATACAGTGATATGCTATAATTACATCTGGCGCGCAATTTCCACGTTTCTACCACGTTAATGGGAACTTTGAACAAATCTATACATAAATACGCTGCTATCTACAAGAATAATTATCTTCTTTTGAATGAAGAACATTTAATGTACTTGAAAATGGTCACTTTTGAAGAAAAATGTAATACATAATGGCAGATTAATAAATTTTGTTGTTGGCAATCGTTACCATGTCTAGCCAGAATTTTTAAAAAAGTCTACGTAGGTATATTTAGGTGTTATATGTATTTGTCTTTGCCTCACACGAAGTCGATTCTTAGAAAATGCTTCTTGTAAAAAATTTAATAAACAATAAATAAATATAGAACGTTAGCCGTCCGAATACATAACGAAGTGAAACGCTATATGGCAGGTTAGAATGAAAATATCAGCGTTAAGCTGGAAAAGGGCGTGCTGCGTTAGTTTGGACACGTCCAGCGAATGAGGAACGATTGACGAAGAATATGTATTGTGCGAAAGTAGAGGGTAGAAGGAGTCAGGGTAGATCGAGACTTACATATAAAGACCACGTGAGCAGATTGCTCAAAAACGGAAAGGTCAAAATTACTCGGATGCCCAGACGTCGTTAATTTAAATATGTCTGCCAAACTTATAAACCCTTTTTACACTTACATATAATAAATTGTCACGCCTTTATCCTCGAAGGGGTAGGCAGAGACTATACGCCCACATTTCACCGTACGCATTTTTGTCCCACGTAACAGGTGGTGAGCCCATTGCCGTGTTTAAATGGACAGACGCAGTTTTTTTTTGCCTTCCGAAGTAAGGAAACGCTGGCCAATGTAAATGCCACAAAGTGGTCCCCCCTCCAAGGACCAGCTATAGCGAATGTTGCTTAACGAAATGATCGTTTTCGAATGCCTCTTTACGCTCTTCTTGAAGAACCCGGATTGGAAGAGAAGGAAACCACGTGTGCTAGCAGAGCGTCCACGTTTCCATGGTTGGACAGCGAAACGATACGATTGATGGTTGAACGCGCTAATCTCGGGAACTACTGGTCGTATTTGAAAAACTTCTTTTTGTGTTAGATAGCCCATTTATCCAGGAAGGCTATAGGCTATATATCATCATGCTACTAACCTGGAGAGCAGAGCAGTAATTATAAATGTCGACAAATCGGGCAAATGTTAAAGCATTATTATACTCGTAAGTAAAAGCATTCATGCATGATCCCAAGCATGCAGTCATGCAGCTTGGGATCCAAAACGAGTTGAGTACGTCCGCCAAGGCGAATTCCTGCCCACATTGATGGAGAGGCTGATGAGGACCTCCCGAGGATGCCGTAGACGGTTAACTCTGCCTGGAGTTCTTCAAACGCGTGTTTTTCGTGAATCCGGAAGAAATTCAAAGTTATCGTTGTGTAAGTTGTTCCAACGATATTTATTTTTAATATAATATTTGTATTTATTTAGTATGTATGTAAATTCAACTTGATACGTCTATGTATATATATGTGTATGTATGTTTGTATGTATTTATGTATATATTTATGCGTATTTATTTACGTGTAGTGTATAGGTAAATATTTATATTATTTTCACAGAATTGCGTCACCATTAAAACTTCCCACAATCTATTTCAATACAATCCTATCCATCTAAAGGTTGCCTGAAGGAGATTGCTGTTCGCGATAAGGCCGCCTATTGTACTTACGTTAGAATTTAATGTCTGTAATATGTTTAATTTCTGGTGTACAATAAAGGATATATTATTATTATTTATTTAAACTGGGACTCATCGGTGAACAGAACCAAGGAATACTGTCGATAATAAAATTACTGCCCGAAATTTTTATACATAATTATTCATTATATTTTTTATCTTAATCTTAATCTTGAGCAGATTGACAGCTTGTCAGCTCAAAAACGGAAAGGTCGAAAGTACTCGGATATCCAGACGTGCGTGTATGAAGCGATTAATGAATCTTGAAGAAGCGAAAGAAGTATGCATGGATCGTGAAGCCTGGCAATCTGTCCTCTCTGACTACCCCGTCAGTGATACAGCGTGAAGATAGTTAGTTTAATCTTAATAATATAATAAATGCGAAAGTGTGTATAGATGTTTGTTACTCCTTCACGTAAAAACTACTGCATAGATTTTAATGAACCTTTACAATAATATAGCTTATACATCAGAATAACACATGGGCTACTTTTTATCCTGGGAACAAGTTCCTGTGGGAAACAGGAACGGGAAACCTTCGCTACGCGGGCGAAGCCGCGGGCGTCAACTAGTTACATATATAATAAACCTCTCTTTGCATCGGGGTTATAAAACTATTAAATATAAATATTTTTAGGTCCCGGATATTTCTATTTATTTCCTTATTATTTATTTGCAACATTTGCCAGTTCTACCCGAAATTACGTCAATATTTATTATTATATATTTATTATCATAAAATAAACCTCTTTTTGCATCGGGGTTTTAAAATTATTAAGTATAAATATTTTTTAGGTACCGGATATTTTTATTTATTTTCTTATTTATATTTGCAACATTTGTCAGTTGGTGCAATGCTAATTGGAAATGATTAATGTAATATTTGAACAGTCTCTCTGTTAATTAAATTTATTATTATGCCTATAAAATTGCACTCAATTAATGTTTGTAAAATATTGTTAATATATTATTATTATTTTTATTATTTGTAAAATATTGTAAAATTATTGGTCATATTTTTATAATATTTTACAAACTTTTTCGAAATCATTGACTTTGATGATTTTAATCAGACGATGATGTATGATTAGTTTAAAAAAATAGTGGGATACTTATTTTTAATCAGAAGTAGATATGCGAATCACATCAACAAATCTTTAAAAATGGAGAAATTTCCATATAAACTTAGAACCCTTATACTTTATAGTATTGTAAAGATTCTTATGAAAGAGCGCTTTTCAGTAAATACTTTTGAAAAATACTGATGCGGTATGGAATACCTATTGCAAAAAATTCTAAAATATTGTGAATGTACCTACTACACTAGGATGTTAATGGATACCCATGAAGAAGTTAAAATTATTGTAATTATTGTATAAATTTATTAATTATTATAATACGTGATAAAGACTTATAGTGTTAAATGTCTGAAATATGAAGAATTAAATGTTGTATCTGTTTGATATTAACATACTAGTTTATGGAAAATAAACATACTTATTTTACCCCTATAAAGGTAAAATTAGGCAAAACCCTGAAACACGTCTCCATTTATTTGTACCTAACCAGAAACACGTGTACGAAATTTATTTGTTTCCAACTTTTAAAATGACGAACTTCCATACAACCGTTTATCCCTTATTTTACCACCTTAGGGTTGGAATTTCTTATTACCTTTTCTTAGTGGGTGCCTACTAAGTATATAAGGGTAGCTGACCATAAAAAAATAAGTGTATAGGTCCAAGCGCTTCCGCTGGACGTTGATTATAAGAATGAGCTAGTAATTTATAATCTCCATTTTACCCCTTATAGGTATAATTTTGCACAACCGAGTGAATTTATTTGTTATCAGGAATAGGTATACGTAATTTTATATCACTAACTTTTAGAATGAAAATCTTTTATACACCTGTTTAACCCTTATTGTAGGGGGGAGTTTTGAAAAGCGCTTCTAGTGGGTTACTACATTATAAGGGTAGCTTACCCTAAAAATTTTAAGTTCCTAGGAGCAAGGGTTTTGGCTGAGCATTAATAGATGAGTGGTCACCCGTAATTTTATTGATATAGATTTTCAATAATTTTAGGACAGACTTTTTAAAAACCGATCAACGAATTTCGATAAAATTTAATTAGAATCACACTTGGGAAGTTTACACTATTAAAAAAAAAAGAGAATTTTCAAAATCGGTTTAAGTATCTTTGAATAATTGGTGAACATACATTAAAAAATCCGACGAATTGAAACCATTCTTTTTTAAATCTATTAATAAAAAAAAATAAACAATACTTATTAAAAAAAAAAATATTAAAAACTCACCTTACTTTTTCCGAGCTCACACAAAATGAACTTGCCACTAAACAAAAATAATATTTATTATTTATGCTAATACAAGCACGTCAGTTTACTATTGCGGGCGGACGTTAACTGTGGCCTTATGTTTGCACTGGATATTTGAAAAGGATTATTGAATCAAAATCAGCGTTGCTCAACCGTTCAGTGTTAATATTAATGCTTTTTTTTATGGTATACTTCTTTTGTCGCGTTACGGAATAACGACTAGAGTTAATTTTTACGATGCGCGCGCAGACCGTCTTGAAAAACCGACACCATTAATATATCATCATATTTTAATAGTCATTTTAAGAGTTCAATCCCCGTCTCAAATAGAATTGTCCTTTTTCACTTAATGAAAATAATTATAACTAATATAGCATAATAATTGCTTCACAAATTTAACCATGAATTTAGCTGATAAGTGTTTCCATGACAACTTAAAACACCCTGAAGTAAGCTGATAAGTGTTTCCATGACAACTTAAAACTACATGACTACAATCAAAGTAGTTTTTATTCATTTGATGTTATATTTTCTTACAAATTTATCATTCCTGTTACAAACAAAGAGTTGTGGTATATGTGATGAAATCTTATTAGACTAAAGCAGTATAACTTGTAACGCGTGTACGAAGTACATGATACACACACACACTTTTTTAGTACTTATTTTATGGCCTGGTAACTAGACCTTTCGAATTATTTCATGTTTCTTCTTAGTCTTTTTATTACCTAATATCTTCGTCTTCTACGTCTTAGTCAAGCAAGAATTGTCTTAAGTCAAAGTCAGTATTACCCCCAGTATAGTAGTAAATGCCATACTGGCATTCAGCATCAGTGAATTTTACGCGGAAAGATAGAAAATCGCTTATAACTGCATATATATTACTGTCTTTCACTATAGCACATTAAACATAAAACAAGATAATAATGACTGCCTCGGTGGAGCAGAGCTCGGGTTCGATTCCCGGGGCCGAATAAATATTTGTGTGATCCGCAGATGTTTGTTTCGGAGTTTGGGAGTTTCTATATATATTATGTATGTGTTTAAAAATCTAAGTAGGTGTGTTTATCAGTAGTCTAGATCCCATACCACAAGCTTATAAAGCTTACTTTGGGCTAGATCTGTGTAAAAAAAATTCCTACAATATTTATTTATTTTATTTGTAATGCTATGCGAAAATAATATACATTATGTGTTCTTCATCATTTTTCCGATTATCTTTGCCGTCCATGGTTTGATGGCACGGAGCCATAACCATCTGAAGAGGCTCTAGTTAGATAACTGGATCAAGGGCCTGATAGAAAAGGCAGTCCTTCTTGACACGGCACGTCTTGTGTGGAGGTTCCTGTCTTTGAAGCCCTAACCACCGGTAGCTTGGTCCCTGCATCCAATGCCAGTGGGATACTATTTTTTTTAATTTGTAATAGTCTTTTTTTTTTTACTTGTTTTTTTTTTTTAAATATAATGTATTTCAACATATAAATCAATATGCTATTAATGAAATAAAGAGGAAAGAATTTTTTTTTTATAAATTAGTGTCGTTAAAAATACTCTCATAATTATACCATAATGCGAAAAAAAGGAGTATAACTTAAAAAAGTGTGTGTGCACACGTGTTAGAAGTTATACTTATTTAGTGTAAACAGATAAAAATCTTTTCAAAAGAAATATCTTTCGCCTTTCTACAAACGTAGGATACGTTTCTAGAAAAAACTAAAATGTTGACTATAGCTAACTTCAGGGTGTTTGTAAACTACTTTGAATGTAGTGATATGTAGTCATGGAAACACTTATCAGCTAACTTCAGAGTTCGGTTACTTCGAGATGGTGTGCGCTCGCCTATTAAAAATTTACTTTCATAATTTTTCCCTAACGCGCCAAAAGAAGTATTACTTAATTTTTTTTTTGTAAAGTTTATACATAAAGTTTATTTAAAGCGTTAGATACTATAGGAGCCGTAAAAATATATGGAAGAAGAATCTAGCACGATGGACGTCATGGTATAAAGAGCGCGGGCTGCACAAGTAGCCCGTATGGTACAAGACAGGGATATTATATATTACATATGCAGAGCTATGGCTGACGTCAACGCATTGTATAGACAAGGACTACTAATACCAAAGAAGAACCTCCCCCTGTGAAAAAGCAACCTGCCCCTTGTAAAGGTTCGGAGTACTGAAAGGCTTGGTAAGGCACCCGTGCGGTGGCGGGCAAACCACCAAACGAAAGCATTCCCAAGGAGGGTTGGTGTCAGGCTGGCGGCCGACCATAAAAACCAAGCCAAAACATTTTGCAGTATGGAATTTAGTCATACTGCGCCGACCCCAAGTAAATTGGGACAAGGGCAAGAGGATGATGGATGATGATTACATGTTTTTTATTAAAGATTTTTTGTAATTCTTAATCATCTCTTGAAATCAGGTTAGATAATTTGGAAAAACAATAGTCTTTGTTTCCATCAGCTCACACACTGATTGCAATTTAAATTCAAAAGAGCTATCTAAAAATATTGATATTAATCTTTTCTACACAATTCAGATTATTATAAAAAAATTATATGATAATGTTGAAGAAATCAACAAAACATCCTACTAATATCTATTATAAACGCGAAAGTTTGTAAGAATGGATGTTAGTTGATCTTTCACGCTCTACTGAACGGATTTTGATGAAACTTTACAAGAATATAGCTTACACACCAGAATAACACACTGGCTACCTTTTATCCCGGGAACAAGTTTCTGTGGGAAACGGGAACGGGAAAACTTCGGCGTCAACTAGATATCTATAAGTGCGATTTAAAAGAAATGTTGATTAAAAAAGAAATTCCTGCCTCTTCTTCTGCAATATCTGTCATAGTAATAGGTGAAAGTGACAACTTCTGATATAACAATATCTTCTTTTTCAGAGAAATATTCTAAACGGCCAACATTTTTGGAACCGGTTTTTGGGATTAATTCGTATAAAAATATATTGAACAATTCACAGAAATTTTATTATTTAAAAGGACACTTCGCAGGAGAGGCTAAACAACTGCTAAGAAATATTAGTGTCGCCGCTGATAATTATAAAACAGCCTGACAGAAGTTGCAGACCAGACTTATCGTTAATGTTCATGCAAATTTTTAATTAAATCGGATGAGTTGTTTCTGAGTTTAATCCGGTCAATGCCTACCCCAGAATAATAGAAGATAAGGCAAACGAAAAATTAAAAAACTTAAATTTAGTTTTGGTATCCTTTGGCGAACACACAGCATGTGTTTTTTTGTAAAGATATTCAATTTACAGTTTTTACTTGATTACGATTTTATTATATGTATTGATAAACATCTTTATGTTAAACTGTCAGTTGTAACATTGTAAAACGTCACATTGGAATATTATTGTTAGTCTTGAGATTTAGAGAGAGAGGTGAGTAGACTGTTCACTCTTTCGCTCCGTGTGTCATCGATTTTAAACAAATTGCGATTTCTGTAAGGCTGTATTCCTTAGTTTCCATGCCATAGGGTAGACTTGGTATGAAAGAAAAAAAAAACAAAAAAAATGTCTTTTTGTCTGTGGTGATGGAACGTCATTCGTCTAGCTACATCGACAGAAAAGATGTCGATTGTATATATATTTTTTAAACTTCGCTAAAAAGAAGTAATCTTTTATAAATTGTATATGGAAGTTCACGTCTGTGACTTCTTATCAATGGTTATATCAAAATAACTAAGTATTTCGGTAAGAACTTTGGATTTTCGAAACCACGTTTCTAGCCTTGGTGATCTTTAGTATTTTCACGAAAGATTATTCATTTGTTTACAGCTTATTACGAAGCTTGGAACAGCGTTAATGGAATATTTGCCTGCTCTCCAAGATTTATTGGTTTTTCTTTGTGGTAAGTTCTCTTTATGTGTTCAAATCACGAACAAATCTCCAATTGTTTTTCCAAATCTAATGGAACTAATTCTTTTCTTTGCAGCTGAACAAGCACTTTTTTTATATTAACTTTATTCTTGGATAAAGTTTGCCATGGATGCTGACCATGTGGTTACGGGCTGGTCATTCTAGTAATGATGCACGACTCAATTATCAGGCCCATGTAATGACACAATGATTTGACTCATAAGCTGGCCTTATGCTGGATCTCACTATTCTAAATCTCACGCCTCAACCCTGTGAATAGTTAATCTTTAGCTTACTAAATCACTGGAATGGATTATACCAATGTGATAATGTATATTCAATCAATTCGCCTTTAAGAATATAGAAACTTTCTTCTAGAGATGTGTTCTATTATTTTTGGTTCCTGCTCTTATGATTAGAAGCTCAATCTCTATCGCCGATATCCGTGTGTATAAAATTGGTAGGACTTATCCTCCTGGCGCCTGAACCGAGTTATAACTTTTGTTTGTTTGTTTGTTAGTTCATGTCTTCGTAATGAGACAATGTAAGTTTTCCTTTCATGATTAGATGTACTGTTAAGGTAATTTAAACTACATTTGCTGTATATCAATTCGTTTATTTTAAATAGTAGTCCTCATCGCCATTAATTAACCATCATTAACCATTATTATTATTACACAGTATATTTCAAGAATAAGATAAGTAACAATTATGATATAAATATCCAATTTTACAGAAAGGTATATTTAATTTTTAATGGTAAAAATACCGCAGACATAGGTGACTTTACCTTAATTAAAGAAGGTATACTTTCGACATGAAAACAAAATTGACATAAGAAAGATTTCAATTACTTGACGCTGGCATTTGTCAAGCCGAGAAAGTACAAAAAGAAGAAGATGAAAAAAAGGAAGGAACGGTTTCTGCGATGCATGTCGTCATGACAGACTAATAAAGCCCGTCACACACGTAGCTATAATACACTCCCGGAATCTTAAATCGAGCCACCTTACATTCCCGGGCCTAAAAGCCCAATACACAAAAAATATACAATATAACAAAAAAGTTTTTATGCATTTTTAATGCTGGCATATTTCATCGTCTTTCCCGTATGTATTATTCCAAATTAGAATTTTAGAATTTAAAATAAAGAACAAAAGCCGAGCTTGGTCACCGATTTGAAAAACATAATGACTGTTGAAAGTTGCTTTTGAAGCAATTTAATGTCGATTTGGTTTGAATTTTCGCAATTGTTGTTAACCAAAGTTTAGTTTAGTTATTTTTCTATAATTTGAACCGTTTTTGGCTATAAAATTATGGATACTTCACCTGAAGTAGCCGAGCAAGCTGTAGCACTTCTTCAATCTGGGCTAAGTCAGCGAGATGTGAGTTCACAACTTCACATAAGTCGTTCCGCTGTTCAAAGAGTGTACCACCGATACCTGGAGACTGGCGGCTTCGTTTGGCGAACAGGAGGACCTCGTTACCGAGTGACAACGGCGAGACAAGATCATTCACATTGTCACTACTAGCTTACGAAATCGACGCCTTAACTCGGTTCAGATACAAGAACAGCTCAGGGACTTTCACGGAGTGGCTGTAAGTGCTCGGACCGTTAGAAGGAGACTCAATGAACGTGATTTAAAGCCCCATAAGTCAGCCAATGGACCCAAATTGACACGAGCACATCGAATAGCCCGTCTAGAGTTTGCGCGCGAACATCTAAATTGGACTCGACGTCAATGGAGCCAGGTTCTTTTCACAGATGAGTCCAAGATAATGCTTTACGGTAATGACGGAAGGAGTAAGGTGTACCGAAGACAGAACGAGCGTTTCGCGCAATGCTGTATTGACGAGAAAGTGAGTTATGGTGGAGGATCATGGACAGTCTGGGGAGGAATCTCTAAGGAAGGCAAAACTGAGCTAGAGGTAGTGACGGGACCACGACTGCCGCCCCTAGATGGCAATAGATACATTTGCCAATGTTTAGAGAACCACGTGATGCCATATGCTGGATTTATTGGCCAAGATTTCGTTTTAATGCATGATAATGCAAGGGCCCATACTGCGGGAATCGTCAGGGGGTACTTAAATGACATTGGTATCACTGTTATAAAAGGGCTTAGGTCAGATTCAATAAATATTCACTCTTGTGTTCACAAACTTAGGTTTATTATCCAGAGTTCTCAATGCATTACTTAGCACACTATTCCCTAGGCGAGAGTTGAACAACGAATGCCACTGATTTTGCCACCACTCGCCGAGTAACCGCCATGATACGTATTCCAACGTGGGGGCAAAATAAAATTAGTGATTTATAAAATTAATATTAAGTACTAATAATAAATGCAACAAAATAGAAATGATATTCTCCTACTAAATTTAACAAATATCAATTGTAAGTAATTAATGTATTAAATAGTTTATTATCTTACTAACTCCAGTAAAAGAGACAACACAATAACTTAATATGTACCTAACAGCTCGGCCATCCTGTTTTAAGCGAGTCCCTTAGCTTTGTTAGGAAAAAAAAATTAAAATACAAATTGACATTCAGGTAGATATATTCTAATGCTAAATATATTAAAAACCTAAAGAAACATTTATTCGTAGGTAACATTCGATTATGTGAATGAACATTTTATTTTATGGTCAAAGTACAATTATAATGTAGACAAAAAAAAACCTTATAATTAATTATAACTATATAATATTATAACACATCTAAATTGTTACTTAATGTAACAAACTCTGTAACCAGTAATCATATTTACCAATATATTATATTGGTATATTTAGATTATGTATGCACAGTTACATTATACAGTTAACATGTGTTATTATCCGTAAGTTAGTATTAAGTATAAACCGAAAGCCTAACGCTATTACTCATTTTCGCTAGAGGAATTGTTTTGAGATGAATCAGAAGCCAAATCTCTGTTAAAATTCATCCATGGCTGAATTTTATCTATAGCAACAACTGCTTCATATTTTCTGCCATGTTTGCGAGTAAGAGGGGTATCCGCTATCAAGAATCTAACATTTGGGAGTAATTTTACTATGCGGAAGGGGTCTTGAAATTTTACTGTAGCTGTAGCTTTTGCGACTTACCATCATGAGGCACCTGCCTCTCCACCCGCACTAAGTCACCTTCGTTATATTGCGTCGATGCCTTCCTACGACTATTATAACGAGCAGTGTCTCTTACCTGTTGCGCTTTTATCTTTTCTCCTGCGTCGTGTCGTAACTCATGGAGTTCTTCTACAGGAGTCCGATTAAGGGTTTCATTGATAACATCGCTCATCTTACCTTCTGTTCTACTGATTATATTGAAACCGAACAATAGTTCAGAGGGACGTTTGTCAGTCGTTTTATGCCTTGTTGTGTTAATACCAACTTGTATATCTGGGATGTGATCGTCCCATGATTTGTCATCTCCACCATGGCTAGAGGTTGATAGAGCATCCAATATAGTTCTATTAAATCGCTCTACTTGACCGTTAGCCCTAGGTGTGGCGACAGCATTTTGGATGTGCTTTATGCCATAGGAGTTGACAAAGTCCTGGAATGTTATACTTGTAAAGCTTGTGCCTTTATCAGTAATCAGACGTATGGGGACTCCGAAGCAACTTATGTGTTGCTTCATTACTTTTACCGATGAAACTGACTTGGTATTCTTAACCGGATTTATACTTACATATTTGGTAAATCCATCTACTATTATCAGTAAGTAGTTCATACATTTCTTACTTTTCACAAAAGGTCCTTAGTGGTCTGCATGAATAGTGTGAAAGGGCTCACTAACCTTTTCTATGGGGTGAAGCTCACCCTCCCGTTTACAGCCCGGCGTCTTGTGGTGAGCACATTCTAAACAAGAAGATACATATTTCTTTACAAACCTACGCATTTTTTTAAACCAATAATGTTCTTTAATGCGATGAAGAGTTTTTTCAAATCCACAATGACCAACATCGTCGTGGTTCATTTTCAAAATTTGCCATCGGACACCCCGTGGAACAAGCCATTTTATCTCGTCGCCTATGACGCGGAAAACTCTGTCATTCTTTAATCTATAGTTATTGTGTATATCAACGACTTCCACGGTGGAGGGATCTAACAAGATTGCTTTTATTTTCTTAATTTCCTCATCAGCGGACTGCACCGTTGAGATCCAATCTTGATCGGTATGCTGAATTTGTAAGACGTCTAGGACATGTTCTTCGCTGGTAATTTCATTGTCCACAGGATTTCGGCTTAGTGCATCTGCATGTGTCATACGAGTTCCGGGTCGATATTCTATGGAACAGTCGTATTCTTGCAGTTGTACCCACCAGCGCGCAATCCGCGGTATAAGATCCCGTTTTGTTAGTGTTGATCTGACTGCGTTGCAATCTGTTAGTACTTTGAACGGAATGCCTATAAGGTACACTCTAAAGCGGTTTAATGACGTAATTACCGCCAATGTTTCGAGTTCGTACGAGTGCATTTTCTTTTCATCGATCGTAGTCTTGCGACTGAAGTACGATACAGGCTGTAGTACTCTGTTCTCGTTTCGTTGGAGTAATATCCCAGCTAAACCATCTTTACAAGTATCCGTATGTAACTCCGTTTCAGCTTTAGGATCATGTAAAGCCAATACTGGCCGGTTTATTAGTAACTCTTTCACCTTTGTAAATGCTTGCTCTTGTTCGTCACTCTAAATCCTTACTGTATTTTTCTTCAACAAATGTGTAAGTGGTGCGGTGATTATAGCATACCCTTTGATGAAACGTCTGAAGAACCCAGAGAGACCAAGAAATTGTCTTACTTCGTGCTGATTCGAAGGTCTTGGAAACTTGGATACTGCCTCAATCTTTCTATTTCCAGGCTTAATACGGTTGGCACTTACATCAAATCCGAGAAAATCTATGGAGTCAAAGAAAAAGTGGCATTTACTTAGTTTTAGGGTTAACCCACCTTCTTAGAGTAATTGCAGTACCTCTTCCAATCGTCTTATGCCTTCATCGAAGTCTTTGGACGGGATAAGTATGTCATCCATGTATATAATCGCATACTTTATTTTTGCTTCCATGAGAATTTTGTTTATTGTACGTTGGAAGACCGACTAGTTAAGTAAATTATTAATAGTAAATTAGTTAAGTTAACTAGTCCAAAAGGCATGCTATTATATTCATATTGGCCATCGGGTGTAACGAAGGCAGTCTTAGGGCGTGATTCTTCGGATATCGGAATCTGGTAATAGCCAGAAGCCAGATCTAATAAAGTAAACATGGAATTTCCTGCAAGTAGGTCTAGTTGATCCTCTACTCGTGGTATTAGATAGTGATCCTTCTTTGTCTTTCTGTTTAAAGCCCTGTAGTCAATGCACAAACGTTTATCACCCGTTTTTTTTCTGAACCATAACAATCGGACTTGCATAGGGTGAAGAGGACTCTCTAATTATATCACTGTCCAGCATCTCTTGGACCATGTTCCTCACCAGCGTCCTTTCCGTGTGTGACATGCGATACGGGCGATAAACCATAGGTTCAGCGTTGTCAAATTCAATTTTCATTTCGGTAACTGACGTATAACCTAAGTCATGCAATCCACTAGAGAAGCACTCCGCATACTTCGGAAGTAGGTCTCGTAACTCGTCACGTTGATTCTTGTTCAAGCTAGGGTTATAATTTACACAATGCTCCATATTATCATCATTAAATAGTAAACCAAAGGAGTTCAACGTTTTATCCAATGGAATAGAGTTTCTTTGCAGAGAACGTGTCAACAGTGTACCTTTAGTGATTATCATAGGGTTTGTTGTCACATTATAAATTAGAATTGCACAACGCCCCTCGTTAACCTCGTACTTTCCAGGGAGAATTTAGTACTCCTTACCTTCAGGGCCCCTTAAAGAGCCACTTACATAAGCATCACAGTCCATCGGCGTGTTGATGGTGATTTGTACTGCTCGTAGGGTATTTCCAGGAATGACAGTATCTGTTAGGGCTAATAAACATAATTTGTTTAGAGGCATTCTTCGAAAACTAATCTCATCAGGAGTTTTGATTATTAAAATGTCAGGCCTCTCCGTAAAGGAATGTCCTAATAACACAGGATACACCAGAACATGGTCCTGCACGACGTATAGATCAATTGTTTCCGATAGGCCTTGGACTTCGACGGAAGCTAGAGCAACTCCTATCGGGCTTACGAGGTAACCACCTATGCCTCTGAGGACAGGTAAGTTCGGCCGCGTAATAATTTGGAGATCGAGAGACTTGGCAGTACTTACCTTGATAAGAGAACATTGACTCCCCAAGTCAACATGACAAGAAGTCTAAGTACCATTCACTTTGATGTGCAGTACATAGTTGTTGATACCAGTATCCACAGCGGACACTTCAGATATCTGCTTCTGCTTGTGTCCTGTATCGCCAGCCTTCGCTTTATCGTGTTCGTTTGTAGTCCTATTCCTAATACAACTAGAGGCTGAGTGACCCAAACGATCGCAAACTGTGCATTTTACAAGAGGTTTATCGCATTTAAAGCTTGGGTGACAATCTCGTTGCAATTGTAGCATTTTATATTGGAATTTACAGTACCTGTACCTGGTCTGGACGACCCTGGGCGGTTTGGAACGTTACCGAACCTTCGGTCGTATGGTTTCCGTGAAGCGTCCTGAACTTCTCTGGTATTTCCACTTCTAACGGTTCTAAAATATTTTAATACCTGTTCTGGTTCACGAAATTGAGCACCTTGAGCCCCGACCTTCACCGCCCGATCCTCTACACCATACAAAAGGCAATCTACTGCATGCCTACCCTGGATTTTACATCTATTTAATAAATTAATTTTAGCATAGTAATAGTGCTCTAAAGATTCCCCTTATTTCACTTTTTTAGCCAACATTTCAGTTAATAGTTCCGCGTAATCCTCCCTACATGGAAAAGACTCAATGAGTTTTCTTTTCCATTCCGACCACGTGTGTAGTATCGTAGTTAGACCCTGATACCACGTTTTAGCGACACCGGTTAATTTTGGCAATGAGTAATGGATAATCTCTGTCTCTTGCCAGACGTAAATTTCTGCGCATTCTTCGACTTTAGTTATCCATGTCAAAATATTTTGATTTTTCAACAAAGGGTCGAACTCCGGTATTACATTCGTGTTAAAAGTCATCTTAGGTTTATCAGATCCCTTAACCTTATCTAAAATAGTTAAAAATTGTTCCATTAACCTGCTTTCCGATTTCCGTTGCCTTGATCTGGTCCGTTTTGGTGATGGTGGTGACCCATCAGAGTAGAGTAGTGACGCCTCCTTCTTCTCGAACGTGCTATACCTATTGAACTGATATCCTTACGTCTTCCTTCCCTTTTGTTAGAGTCCACAATCCCATCCGAACTGATAAGTACATGCTCATGCCTCGAGCGTAGTACGTCATTTTCAAATTCTAAAGTATCTATATTACCCATTACCTCGGGTCCTATCCTCGATGTATGTGCCAGTCCTTCCCCTCGACTGGTCACATTTCCGACACTCCTTAGCCCTGTACCTCGGGCTTCTTTTCCTTTAGGCCCATTACCTTGGGCATCCTTTCCTTTAGGCCCATTACCTCGGGCATTTCCTTCAAACCCATTACCTCGGGCACTTCCATCATTTTCATCCATCGTATTGAAGATCTGAAACTTTCAAAACGGCCTACTGTATATCATTTATATGTAACAACAAACATGATTGTCGATGACTTATAAAACATCCAGAATTTTAACAATTATTTCCAAGCCTCCCTCAATAATCAGCCTATAAAACACAAAATCCAAATTCAACTGGTGGCTCCGAAAGTAAACGCGTTAAATCAAAAACAAATCCGTTTCTCTAATTAAATATGAATTATAATGTGTCCCGAGGTAGAATCAAATATTAAGGGCCGTATTCCAGAACGTTTCCTAATACTCAATAAACGCTTGAGGTTAGATTTTACCTTATAAAGTCTACTCGCGTCGATTGAGTATTGAGAAACGTTCTAGAATACGAGCCTTAGTATTTGAGTTAAGCATACACCACCTGTGGTTATATTCTGTAATTACATTTGAGAACTTTAAATCCTAATGTTGGATTTATTTGGTATTTCTTTGTCAGTGAATCTACTATGACCTTTTACAATTGTTTGTTTTTTTTAATTATATTTTGAGCGTAGGCAATGAAATTGATCCAAGAATGCAGAAAAGAAAAAAAAAGATTATTATTATTATTTTAAGGTTATATAAAACACATGGTGAAAAGTGGGCATATAATATGCCTCTGCCATCCCTTTGGGGATAAGGCGTGATAGAAAAATAAATAAGGTATCTAGTCACAATGTGAATATCATCCGAAAATAATTATATAAACTGTCCAGATACACAATAGTATGAGTAGTACATTGAAATTCTAATCCTCTAGAAGCCCCATAGTATAAAAATAACTACAAATAATTAATTTCTTTTAGAAGTAAAAAAAAATAACAATAAATTTTTCAAATTATTCCGGCGAGGGTAGGTTGATAGGATTATAATTCAAAATTTATTCCTATTCGTATTTTAGTTGACATTTTATTAACTACGTTTGATTGGTATAATTCTTTAGGTTGCTTATAGTGCAAAATACAGAAAAGGGGAAAAGAGGAATCATAATTGTTCAGTACTTACATTTTTCGAGCCGTGAGCGTGATAAGAAAACGTTAAGTCTTCTTACTATCCCACTTCTGACCTAAAAGGGCTTAGGTCAGGTTCAATAAATATTCACTCTTGTGTTCACAAACTTAGGTTTATTATCCAGAGTTCTCAATGCATTACTTGGCACACTATTCCCTAGGCGAGAGTTGAACAACGAATGCCACTGATTTTGCCACCACTCGCCGAGTAACCGCCATGCCACGTATTCCAACGTGGGGGCAAAATCAAATTAGTGATTTATATAATTAATATTAAGTACTAATAATAAATGCGACAAAATAGAAATGATATTCTCCTACTAAATTTAACAAATATCAATTGTAAATAATTAATGTATTAAATAGTTTATTATCTTACTAACTCCAGTAAAAGAGACAACAGAATAACTTAATATGTACCTAACAGTTATGAGATGGCCAGCGTAAAGTCCTGATATGAATCCTATAGAGCATCTATGGGATAAGCTGAAGAGGCGTGTTCGAGCTCATCATCCTGCCACGCAAACCATGCAGGAGCTCAAAAAAGTAATTTTGGAAGAATGGGAGGACACTCCTCAACATGTCATAACGACATTGATTAATTCTATGCCAAACCGTATGAGAGCTGTCATAAATGCACTGGGAGGCAATACAGGTAACTAAATAAACATTTCTTTTCATGTAAAACAAGTCTTTATTTAAAAATCGATTAGATTTTTTTCCTTAAAAAAAGCAAATATGGACTTGTTTCAACGTAACTCGACTTTTTTAATAAACTGTAGTTCAAATTTAGAACAGTGGCACTCGAAATGAATGATGAGTATACCAGCTCCAAAACTGCATCAAAACATTTTCCTTCTACATACATCTTTTATAAGTTACAGTACTCCAAACCAAAAAAATCAAGGTGGCTCGATTTAGGTGTCCGGGAGTGTATATATTAATGTAAATTATAACAAGGCATAATTACAATATATTTTCTATACAAATATTTAAGTGCCACATCGCACACGCAGATATAATATATATATTTCTATGACGTCACCACCATATACCGTAATATCGCATATTAATATACAAACCCTAGGCCATAAATTAATGAGGCAAAATATATGTTGTAGCATCGTCTCCGTGTGTGGTAGTTTACTATAATACATATTATAGCACGGCATAATAATATATATTATAGCTACGTGTGTGACGGGTATAAAGGAGGGAATGAAGAACTTTGATAATGTGCAGTTTAAAATATGTGGTGTATGAAATATTATCAAGATCTCACCGGCGAGGGGCCCGAGCGAGCTCACCTGCAATTTGTGCATAGGAACAGACGAGGCAAGGACGTAGGCGAGTTTGGGAGATCAGATGACAGTATCTTTTTTTTGTGATTGACACATCACAATGGCGCCGCCCGCCTGATGGAAAGCAGAGACGACGATCGGTGACTGAGGGTAGGACCCCGATAGCGACCCTCAGGTTGACGGCCCAGAAATATGCCTTTTCACGCTTCTCTTAAAGGACCCAAGATTGTAAGAGGAGGGAAACACGTGCACCGGCAAAGAGTTCCATGATTTCATGGTGCGACACAAGAAAGACCTGCGGAATCTTTCGTTTCTGGGCACAATTGTATCCACAGTGTGAGGTGAGGATGATCACTCTGCCATCATCTCTGCCCTGACGGTGTTGTTCGGGAACGGAAAGGAGAGGGAGGGATCAAGTGGAACTGTTCTTCAGAACACTACAGTGGTAGACACGGTAAAACGCAGCTAAACTGGCAAAACAAAAGAATCGTGGGCCTCTGGAAATCTATCACGTCGGGTTTATTCTACACGAGATCAAACTACTTATGACGTTGTCCCCTCTACTTTCAGCGTGTGGGAAGTCGTCCTTCTGCCCCAAGAGGTGAGCTCCTTTCCAGGGCGTTCTTTTACCAAATCACACTGAATTAATCATCGGCCTATGCTACGACCTAGAAGCCGCATCAGCTATTTCAATCGTGTCGAAATAGCAAAGAAATCGACGATCAATTTAAATCTACCGATACAAATTGACAGTTTTTTGTAGTCCACTATTACAATCGTAATCCAATAGACTTTCTATCGTTCGGCCGATAGAATTCTACCGCGTACCGCGCCGGTGGCCGCTAGTCAGTTGCATTTTTGATAGTCTACTAACATTTTGACAGCTAAAAACATCGATTCTGGTTCTATTCTACATAAACGCCAAAAATTGCTGAATAGATTAAATTAAATTTTTTCACAAACTTTAACAAGAGATCGGGGGGCCGAATCTACTATTTTCCAATAGAAAGCCGTTTTGGTGCTATTCTATGGCTGTTCTATTACGATTAGTCCAAAACTAGATAGTCTACTTAAACTATTTATATATATCACAATCACACGTCTCAAGCTGCAGAATAGAAAAAAAATGGCTGTTTTAGCTATCAAAATATTAATATGGACTACCAAAAATGCTTATTAATAGCTACTTACGCGTGTTAATAACATTCTATAGGCCGGCCGATAGAATTCTATTGGAGCGCAATTGAAATAGTAGACTACAAAAACTGAAATTTTTTTCTGTCGGATCTCTATTGAGCGACGATTTCTATTCTCTTCTGACGCGATTGAATTAGTAGACTTGGCACCCAGAGTGAGCAAGGTGGGGTTCCCAACGCGGGGGTTATGTAGGTAGTCAGGCCCCTCTGTACTCTGGGTTGAACTCGGTCCATAACTCCATACAGCCTATTGGTAATAGTAAAACAAGTTCGTTTATTATTTTGTGTTTTTAGCAATACCTAAAATATTTTTCTTTTTTTTTTCTTTTCATTTTTTAGGCTCTTTCTTTTTACTAACTATCTTCACGCTGTATCCCTGACAGAGTAGTCAGAGACGACAGATCGCCAGGCTTCGCGATCCATGCATACTCGCTTCTTCAAGATTCATCTGCATCAATCGCTTCATACACGCACGTCTGGGTATCCGAGTACTCCGTTTTTTCCGTCCGAGTTTTCCGTTTCTGAGCAATCTGCTCGCGTGATCTTCATATGTAAGTCTCGGCCTACCCTGACTCCTTCTACCCTCTACTTTCGCACAATATCCATATTCTTCGTCAAGTTTAAGTTCTTTCTTTACTGCTCCAGAGAATTGTCTAAAATGCATTCCACCACGTACAAATAAGAAGTCATGGCGGTTTGGATCACTTTCTTATCTGCTTATCCGATCGAACTCAGCAAAACGTGACCGATTGCGTTGTATCAAAGATGGCATTACTATAATTTTTGTCGATTGACACTGGGCAAAGGTATGATGAATGATCCACAAAAATGTTGGTTTCGGAATTTTGAGTTATTTCCTACGTATAATATGTATGTATTTAGAATACTGAATACAGAATACTGTCTACTATCTTTACTCTTTAGACTGAGAGAGAAGTCGGGAGACCCCTGCGCCGGATCGTGGTTGGTGCAAAGACTGGCCATTGCCATCCAAAGAGGTAATGCTACCAATGTGATGGGCACTTTTGCACCAGGTACGGTTAGGCTTTTCGAATCAAAATCGACAGATGTTTGATGTATGTACTGTATTATTGTGACCATGTTTAATTAAATATATGAGTTTTTAGAAATATATTATTATGTATATTAGTTATCTAAATACCATAGTACAAGCGTATTGCTTAGTTTGTGCTAGATGGCGATGTGTAAAGTGGGACACTTTTTGCAATATTTAATTATTTATTTATTTATGATCCGTGTGGTCTCAACATTCGGTTTAGTGTCCCCTCATCCAATCCCCTTTTAAGACACCCATTGGATAAATTAGAGTACTCATTTTCATTAGACCATCTTTCTTACTTCCACACACACTATTACATGCCACGCATTTCACTTACTAACATAAGCGCACACACGCATGCACGCACACACACATATACACACACAACATCACAAACACTCACTAGAATCATATTATATCTAACACTGCAATGAGTTTAAATTATTATTGTTGTATAAATATGTATACTATGAAATTGGCAAGGAAGAAGACATAAGTATGGAAGAAATAGTGGAAGCATTGAATAGCATGAAATTGGGAAAGGCCGCGGGACTTGATAGGATCTCTGTCGAGATGCTAAAAGCGGGACAAAGCGTGGTAGCTTGCCAGCTGTACTGCCTTTTCAACCTTTGTTGGAGGAATGGCAGCGTACCAAGAGATTGGTGTAAGGCTGTCATCGTGCCGCTTTATAAGGGAAAAGGGTCACAGCAAGAGTGCAAAAACTACCGCGGCATAAGCTTGCTCAGCATCGTCGGCAAATTGTATGCAAAAATTTTGATAAAAAGAGTGATGAATGTAACTGAAGGAAAAATGTGGGATGTACAAGCAGGATTTATGAAAGGAAGGGGATGCACGGATCAGGTGTTTTCCTTACGATGCGTAGCAGAAAAGCATTTGGCGAAAAGTCAAAAAGTCTATTGCATTTTTGTAGACTTGGAAAAGGCCTATGATATAGTGGTGAGGAATGAACTGTTGTCAATACTGGCCAGGTATGGAGTAAACAGCCACTTGATACGAGTTGGAAATGGAGAGCACTGAAATCTCTCTATGAGGGCTCCAGTGCTTGTGTCAGGATCAACGGAGCTTGCACAGACTTTTTTCACATTGAAAAAGGTGTGAGACAAGGTTGTGTAGCGTCGCCGTTGCTGTTTAACCTATACATGGACAGCTGCCTGAAAGAACTGCAAGAGAGTACGTATGGTATAAAAATGGATGAACTGACCGTCAAGTGCCTTCTATACGCCGATGATCAGGTAATACTAGCATCATCGGCGGAGGAGTTGCAGTTGATGGTAAACATTATGCATGATTCGTTAAAAAACAAAGGAATGAAAGTGAATGTAAACAAGTCGAAAGTAATGGTTTTTGAAAGAGAGGTAAGTACGACAGATTGTCCAATTCTTGTGGAAGGAGAAAGAGTAGAACAAGTGAAAGAGTTTGATTATCTGGGTACAAAATTTACGAGAGATGGAAGGTGTGACTATGACATTAAGCGAAGAGTTTTGGCAGGAAATAAAATAAATGGAGCCATTATGAGCAGTCAGAACGTGTCTAAGAAGGCAAGACTGGCTGTACATAGAGGAGTGCTAGTCCCCACACTTATGTATGGCAGTGAAAGTTGGGTATGGCAGAAGACGCATAAAAGTAAAATAAATGCTGTGGAAATGAGAAGTCTTCGATGTATAGCTGGAGTGAAGTTGATGGATATAGAAAGGAACAGCGTGATAAGGGAACATTGCGGTATGACAGAAGATGTAGTGACTAAGATAGAAAAAGGGATGCTTAGATGGTTCGGTCACGTGGAGAGGATGGATGAAAATAGACTGTCGAAGCAGATATATGTGGCGAGAGTGCATGGGCAAACTGGTAGGGGTCGACCTCGGCGTACCTATGTCAATAAAATCGACGATCTTTTGGAAAAAGGCCAGGTCAAGAGTACCCTTAACCGGCAAGCGTGTATGAAAACACTCATGAAAGTTAAAGAAGCGAAAGCTGTATGTGAGGATCGTAGCAAGTGGAATGTCATAGTCTCTGCCTACCCCGATGGGAAACAGGCGTGATAATATGTATGTATGTATGTATGTACTAATATTATAAATGCGAAAGTTTGGAAGAATGGATATTTGTTACTCTTCACGCAAAAACAAATGAATGGGTTTAAAATTTTTGGTGTTTCCTATGTAGGTTTAATATTTATGTATTTAGAAATATATTTATAAGTATGTTTATCAGTTTTATAGATCCCATAGCACAAGCCCAAAGCTTAGTTTGGGCTAGATAGCGCTGTGTAAAAAAATGCCCCACAATGTTTATTTATTTATTAAACTTTTTTTTGAACCTCATTAAAAGTGATTGAACTCAAAATTCTATTACAGTTTTAGCACTAGTTCGTGTTATTTCAGTTTACCCGCACTTCCGCTTTCAAACTTGTAATTACCTACGTTACAATTTATATATAAGTTGGTAGGCTACAACATTTATTTCCAAAGTCAAAGTCAAATTATAAAAAAAAATGACTACCTTACTAAATATTTTAAATGTGAAAGTTTGTAATTGTATGTTTAAACTTTTTAATTAATGACGCTCCCTTGAACAAATTTGTTTTACAGATAGCTGATACTTTGGATTCACACATGGGTTATTATCCCGGGAACAGCTTCCTGTGGGAACAGCTTCCTGAATGGAGCCACGGGCATCAATGTGTATTAAATAGCATTACAGGCATTGAGTTAGAACTTGACACCGGTGTATAGTATTATTTTTTCCTTCTTTTTATATTTAAATCGTCATCTTTTTATAAGCGCTCGCGGCCCCACAGACTCAGTGTTCTGTAAACAATCATTGAGTTACACAACTTTGACTATGGCTGGTCCTCGGATGGGTAACGAATTTGTGGAATTTAGATTTGCGAGCGTTTCTGTGCTTCGGAAGGCACGTTAAGCCGTTGGTCCTGGTTGCCAGTAACATGGCAGTCGTTAAGTCAAGTTGAAGGTCTCATGGGCGGCTTGAACATTTTCAGCAGCAGGTAGCCATAACCTGCTTCTATCTATTTCAATATGGCAATGGGTTTACAATGTATTATGTGAGACAGGAATTCGTATGGTAAAAAGTGGGCATAAATATGTATGCCTCTGCTACCCCTTCGGGGGCAAGGCGTGATAGATAAATTAATTAACGTTCTATAAAAAAATATAAATAAATACACAAATTCATAAAGCGGTTACATAAAATATAAGATTCGAGACATAGAGGCTCTACTCGTGGATCCTGCGGTCAATGGCCCTGTAAAGACTCGAGTATGTGCGGAAAAAAATACAAAAAATATTTTTTTTACCTGAGATATCCTCATGGATGCTATGCCGGACTCCTGCCTACGAAACACGTTGCTCTTACATCCACCCCAATTGACCCTCTTGAGAGCAATAGGGTCCGATTGGGGTTGACCACGGAGTAGAGAATAAAAACTAAAAATATATATATAGAGTACATAGTCCGAGACTACCAGGACTTTAATTGGTCGTGCTAATTAGTGTCTAGCACATAAGACCTTTTAGCCTTTTTGATACCACCTTTGTCGTTAAGCCAAGTTGAAGACCTTATGGGCGGCTTAAAAAATTTCAACAGTAGGTCGCCGCAGACTGCGCCTGTCCATTTCAACACGACAATGGGCTTACCACATGTTACGTGGGACAAAAATGCATACGGTGAAAAGTGTGCGTTTTTATTATGCCTCTGCCTATAAAGGCGTGACAATATGTCTGTATAGACCAAAAATATCTTGTCCAATTTAACCCTACCAAGACTTATGTTTGTGTATTAACCGCTAAGTAATCCCCATTTACAGTGGCACCATAATTCCAGGACACACCACTTGAAGTCAGAAAAGTTTCGGGATCCTTGGTTTTAAGACTTTTAGTGACGTCCTTGGGGCCGTCTACTATTGACAAGCCGTAGAATAGAACCAGAATCGCTGTTTTTAGCTCTCAAAATGTTAGTAGACTATCAAAAACGCAACTGACTACTGGCCCACTTAACTGTACGTGTTAGTAGAATGCTATCGACCGACCGATAAAAGTCTATTGGAGTACGATTGTAATAGTACTTAAGCGACGATTTCGACACGATTGAAATAGCAGACTCGGCCCCCAGTTCTGTAGTGTAATTGACTATGGAACGTAGGTACGATTAAGCCCTGGTCTGCTTATTTGTCATGATAATCTATTGTGATTGAAAGAAATAAATTAAGATTCAGTTTTGAGTACAGAAAAAATGGTCAGGTTAGCTATGCCAGAATCCTACCGACTATAAGCCACAGGGTATCTTTCATCTGTTTTGTTTTATTTTTCGATTTCTACACTGTAACTATTTATTAATGCAATAAATTATTATTATTATTATTATCTGAGATGAACCTTCGGACGCATAGCCCCAGGGCTCCCAACGGTATCACATACCTAACAAATACATAACAGAAAAAAATGACTTAAAAATAACTTGTATAAATTTACATCACGTCCATTGATTAGAATATATAATTAATTATATTATCGCATTTTAAAATATCTATTTAAGTATAAACAACGATAAAACTACTAGTTGACCCCGCGGTTTCGCCCGTGGCACCCATTTGTTACGGTTGTTTATAAATTTTACAATTACAATAGGTACCTGCTGTATGAAAACTTACCTGATTTATTGACATTTATGATTACTGCTCCGCTCACATGGGTAAAAGCGAGATGATATATAGCCTATAGCCTTCCTCAAGCATGAGCTATCCAACACATAAAGAATTTTTCAATTCGTAGCAGTATTCAGAGATTAGCGCGTTAAACCAAGCAATTATTAAATTTTTCGGTTTATATATTAGTATAGATTAATACTACTATTAAAATATGTTATATTTGATATAACTGGCTATTTAATATGGCAACCTTATCGGAACTTATTATGTTGTGAGTTCCAGATTATTCTTTGTGATTTTTGAACTTCTACTAAATCGAAAGAAAGGGCTATTACACTACGAGTGATTATTCAATTTATACAGAAAAATGAAAGAGCTTAAAGAACACATGTAGTTCCCGTTCTCGTAGGAATACCTGTATAAAATATAGCCTACGTTACTCCTTATAACATCAACTATCTGCCAATGAAAATCCTGTAAAAATCGGTCTACTCGTTACAGAGATTAGCCGGAACAAACACACAGAAAGACAGAGAAGACTTTGCATGTAATTATCGTATATATATATATATTTATATATACATTCATATGCATTTAGTACTTACCACCATTTAAGGAATCAATAACTCGCGATCTACTACCGAGCAATATTCCTTGCTTTGTGGTATAAACGGTAGAACATACATTAAGTAATTTAAGTAAGAACGTTTCTCAATACTCAATCAACGCTTGAGGCTAGTTTTTGCCTTATAAATACAACTCTTAAGCGTTGATTGAGTATTGAGAAACGTTCTGGAATACGCCCCTAATAAACGAAGCCTCTCTTGTCGCGAAGACGCGCGACGCCTACCAAAAATGCAAATTAAGAACTACTTACAGGCGCTACACGTGTTAATAACATTCTATCGGCCGGCCGATAGAATTCTATTGCAGCGCAATTGTAATAGTGGACTATTCGATTGTCCATCTTTCCTGACAGCTCTCTATTGAGCGACGATTTCTATTCTCTTCTGACGCGATTGAATTAATAGACTTGGCCCCCAGGAGCCATGCGAAAACATTTGTGTGTCGCCGCAACCTGCTCAAGATTATTCGCAAACAGAGCTTCGGACAACGAGTGTTCTTTTGTACTCCACAGCGAAATTTGCTTAACATACAGCGTTTTCGTGGAACATCTGAATTTAAAATCTTTGCAAGCCATGAATGATATCTATGGTACACAATTCCTGGTCCCTGGACTAGTGAAGGGTTTATGGCTGGTTCAATATTCTATCTTCAGTTAAACATAAATCGCTACCAGGACATTTGGCGGGAAGAGTGACAAGTGCGGACGCTTGCTTTAGATTATTTTCTAAAACTAGTGCATTTATCTTGTTTTATGTGTGGGAGTGGTGATTTCTTGGACATAAAAGTTGTGGTAACGTGCTATAGTGAAAGACAATGATATATATGCAATTAAATAAATATTAAAAAAAAATCGCTACCACAGATAAACTGTTGAATTTTAACCCTATTTTTTTTTTTAATAATTATTTAATGGCCTGGTTTCTAAGACCTTTTACCCAAATCTTATTTTTTATATCATATTTCTTCAATCTTATCTTCTAATTAGTCCTGTCCAGTCGATGTCGTGTCCTCAGGCTACGTCCTGGTCCTTGCCCTCAGTATAATGGTGATTCTTATACTAAGGTTGTCAGTGGACGTTTCGCGGCAAGAGAGAAAATAGCATTTCACTGCATATATATCATTGTCTTTCACTATAGCACGTTAACACAACTTTTATGTCCAAGAAACCACCACTCCCGCACATAAAACAAGATAAATGCACTAGTTTTAGAAAATAATATAAAGCAAGCGTCCGCACTTGTCACTCTTCCCGCCAAATGTCAATTTTAACCCTTGTGGCAGATAGTTAGATAGCAATGTTGTAGGTAAATATTTCTATCTAACTTTGGTTATTGAAACCGAAAATTTCGTCGATAGGTACTGTTGGTAACTATTTTGACATTATTTTAGAGTTTTAGACAATAGTAAAAGATAGAATGGTTATTAAGACCGGCCGTTACTCGTGTTTCATACGTACCTACTTGATAGTCTTACGATTACCTCATGATGAACCAATAGCTCGTCAATGTACCGATACCATCACTTATTGAAGTGAAAGTTCTTTATCGACGTATGAGAGAAATTTTATAGCTGTAAAAACAAATTGTCACGATTTTCGCTTACGCGCCATGATGTTTTGAAGTGAAACATCTATATCGACGTATGCGTAAGCCTTATCTACCCAATTTTCGTGAAGTTGTAAATTGTAAATAGTAGAAGAAGTTTCACTTCTTACCTGTGTACCTAATTTTTTTGTCGTTTTCGTAGCCACGATAGGTATTGTTATGTCTACTTACTTACATAGATACGATACCTACTGTTTGTTTTGTATGTTTGATGTACCAAGTTAAATATTCATGACATAAGAGTGTTCTAAAACAACTCAATGCTGTTGTATCTTCATCTTTACTAATATATAAAGCTGAAGAGTTTGTTTGTTTGGTTAAACGAGCTAATCTCAGGCACTACTGGATCGAATTGAAAAATCTTTTTGTGTTAAACTGTTAAATAGTTCATTTGTCGACAAGCTAGTACTTGGCGGAGCCATCCCAGAGATGTGAGCAGTATTCCACGCACGGACGAATCAGACATTTATACAACTAGTGGTTCTGTGAACCGTACACTTCGGAGTATTTCTTTTTAATCAATTGAAAAAGAAAAAAAAATCAATATTGCTTTTTTTCATTTTGAGCGCTCTTGCCAACCACTATGGCAACATTTCCCCTCCCCTGCCTCCATTTCCCCCCCAACGATCGAAAAACCCCCTCACTAAAGTTGTTGTCTACATCAAGGATTGTCCATCCCAAGTTGCATGCAAATCCGATGAAAAATGTGACCTGTAGACTGAATGGACGGACGGACGGTCGGACATCAATAGCATTTTTCCCGTAACAGTGGAGTTAAAACGGACACTTTCGTCGGCTCGTTTCGCTCGCCTCCTCACTCAATAAGCTTCTCTGCTCCGGCGTAAAAAACCGCCTCACTTTGTTAAGGAATCCGAGCCTGCGAGAGGCAAGCTGATACACCCCTCGCTGTTATTTATATTGTTATTCTCTTGACGAACGTCTAACCCCAGAATGTTGAGGTAATTTTGCAGCGCCAATATTGTGTTCTGAAGAGTTAGAAGGGGAAGGAAAGGGGATATTTTTGCAGTAAACGCACACTCCTGCGTTTTCCTGGCATTGAATTCGACCAGATTTTCGGGACCCCACCGACAGATGCGGTCCAAACTCCGATCGAGTTCCACCACAACCTGACCCCTCATAGCCTCAACATCCGTCTGCTTTGCCGCCGGGTGACTTATATTCCATGTAATGTACTATCATCTGCATAGCAATTAATGGTGCCCAGGGACAACATATCATTGACTAGGTGACCCCTAAGGCTTCGCCCGTGACATACTTCGAATTCCCGTCGCACGTATTTAATCCCGTCTCTTATAAATTCTACCAAATTGTATAAAAATTTGCCCGATTTGTCGACATTTATGATTACTGCTCCGCTCTCCAGGGTACTAGCGTGATGATATACAGCCTATAGCCTTCCTCGATAAATGGGCTATTCAACACATTTTTTTTTAATCCGGCCTGTAGTTCCTGAGATAAGCGCGTTTAACCAAACAAAAAAACTCTTCAGCTTTATAATATTAGTATAGTTACGCACAAGAGAGTGCGCAACAAAGAAAGTACCGTTGCGGTACGCCAGTATTTATCCACAAGTAGTGTGAAAATTGAGTAGCAATAATAAACGATAGGTGCCACAAGGTTAAAAGGACGTCACGGGCAAAGGCGTGGGGGTCAGCAAGTATAGAAATAAAATGCACACTTTTCTTGTCTGTCTGTTTTGCCGTTAAAACTTTGAAAATGACGGAACCAACGCAACAATGTAACATGTTTCATCATTAGGTAGCCAATATATAAAAATATATATTATACTAGATGACCCCGACAGCTTCGCCCGTGGAATATTTCGTCGCACCTATTTAATCCCGTCGCCTTTAAATTCTACAATGATGTATAAAAACTTGCCCGATCTGTCGACATTTATGACTACTGCTGTGCTCCCCAGTGTAGTAGCGTAATGATATATAGCCTATAGCCTTCCTAGATGAATGGGCAAAACACAAAAAAAAAATTCAAATCCAACCAGTAGTTCCTGAGATTAGCGCGTTCAACCAAAAAAACAAACAAGCTCTTCGGCTTTATAATATTAGTCTAGATTATTTGTGCCAATTAAGAATTATATTATATTAACTGTGCCAATATATTCCGGGTAGTTTCTTTGTGTAGAAGGTCATTTTCAGAACGGATTTTGCGCGGCATCTTGATCATTTATCATTTACACATTTTTTTAGTAGTTCCTGAGATAAGCGCGTTCAACCAAACAAACAAACTCTTCAGCTTTATAATTTTAGTATAGTTACGCACAAGAAAGCGAGTCATTAGAGCGAGCGAGCGAGCGAGGTCATTTTCAGAACGGATTTTGCGCGGCATCTTGATCATTTATCATTTACACATTTTTTTAGTAGTTCCTGAGATAAGCGCGTTCAACCAAACAAACAAACTCTTCAGCTTTATAATTTTAGTATAGTTACGCACAAGAAAGCGAGTCATTAGAGCGAGCGAGCGAGCGAGGTCATTTTCAGAACGGATTTTGCGCGGCATCTTGATCATTTATCATTTACACATTTTTTTAGTAGTTCCTGAGATAAGCGCGTTCAACCAAACAAACAAACTCTTCAGCTTTATAATTTTAGTATAGTTACGCACAAGAAAGCGAGTCATTAGAGCGAGCGAGCGAGCGAGCGAGGTCATTTTCAGAACGGATTTTGCGCGGCATCTTGATAAATGGCGTCCGCTTGCTGTATATTATTTTCCAAAACTAGTGCATTAGCCTTGTTTAGTGTGAAAATAATTGTAGTTTCTGACATAAAAGTTGTGTAAACGTGCTATAGTGAAAGACAGTGATATACTGCAGTGAAAAGCTATTTTACAACGTGTCGTGCAAATTCCACTGAAAGCCTCATTAAAGCTCTACCACGTTAATGGGACAAGGACACAGGACCTATGACTGGACTTGACATCGACAAAGGACTGGACAGGACTAAATTAGAAGATAAGATTGAAGAAATATGATATAAAAAAATAAGATTTGGCTAAAAGGTCTTCGTAACGTAATAAAATAATTACATTTATAAAACACCTGCAACCTGCCAGGAGTAGATAGCTAAGTATGAACTTATAGACCATATGAGTATGAACTCGTATGGTCTTTTGACAAAGCATTCTGTAAAATCCATCACCTGTATGTGTGGTTAAATGGCCCTGAAGTTTGTACTGGGGCCCCGAAACACATTCATCATCCATCGAGGATTATTTCCGTCCTAAGTTCGCTTTTCCCTGCTGTCACATACGTGCTATTACATTCAATTTGAATAAATAATGAAAAGCTATACAATGTCAACTTTTAATTAAAATAATTTACAGTTGAGGTCAAACACAACACAATGACGCATAAGTTATCGTTACTACGTAAAGTGTTTAAATTTCAATAGAATTATATTCCATCGAGGGCAAAGGCCGAATACTTATAGTGCCAGTCCATTCGTGTGTCCCAAAAAATCCTATCAAAAAGTATTGGCCGTGTTGGGTACACATCTCACTGACCTAAGTGTTGGGTACACGTCTTACTAACCTCTCTGTAGGGTTTGTGAGGTCATGAGGCTTAAAAAATCAACTTTTCTATTTCAACATGGCAACTGTCTCATTAGCTAAGAGGTAAATGTGGGGGGTATAGTATGCTCCTGAAATGTCGAAGCTCTTCATGAAATGCTGAAGCCAACTAATGTACTAAAAATGATAAGGATTAATAGCACATTTGTGTAAAGAGCCCTCAAATTACCGCTTTATAATTAATGGTTTTTTAAAGTATAAAGTTTAAAGTATACGAGAATTAGAAGATAGACATATACCGTGGCGAACTTTTTTGTAGTCCTACATTAGATACACAATTGCACGTTTTCGTTGAAAGCTCCCAGACGGCTTATTTTTTCCGATATATCGTTATATTTTAGTCAATTTATACAAAAACTTAACACATTATACATAAAACCTTCCATATGAATCAGTCAAACTATTAATACTAAAAAAACGGATCGTAATTCGTTGCGTAGTTTTGAAGATCTAAGCATACATGCAGACAGCGAAAAGCGACTTTGTTTTATAACATGTAGTGATTATCTGTGCTTCTGCTTACGCCGAATTACCTACCTACAAACTATAAAATAAATGATTTAAATAAAGATAAGTAGTGACATCTATTGACCAATACTCGTAAACTAGTTGAGTAACAAAAACTCTAACAAAGCCTCAAGTAAAACCTTCAAGTAACTTATCACACATAGTAGCATATAGTTTTCTATACAAATGACAGATGGCGCTATAAACAATTATACAAATCATAATATATTGTCACTAAATGTTGAATGTAATATAACCTTGTTACTGTAAATAAATAGGTAGAAATAGAAAAACTTATTACATTAATATGTGCAAAAATAAAATAAAAAACTTAGGCAACCCAGACCTTATAACCTTGGGCAAATCTCAGTCTCTAACCAGGCATAATATACATTTCACCGTATGCATATTTGTCCCATGTAACAGGTGGTGAACCCGTTGCCGAGTTGAAATGGACAGGTGCAAGCAGCGCCGACCGCCTGTTGAAATTTTTCAAGACGCGCCCATAAGGCCTGCAACTTGGCTTAACGACTGTCATTATACTGGCAATGGCAACCGGGACCAACAGCTTAACGTGCCTTCTGAAGTACGGAATACTCGTAAATGTAAATGTCACAAAGTGGTCACCCATGATCACCTATCCAAGGACCACCTATAGTAAAAATTGCTTAACGCAGTTGTCGTTTACAGAACACTGAGCAGGGCCTCGAGTGTACCAAATTAACAGCGTTTCACTAAATGTAATAAAATTATAGGTATTAATTATATACGATTATGTACCTACGTAATTTTTTTTTCTCTGTCGGTCTGTCTATGTCTTTGTTCCATTTAGTCTCTAAAACGGCAGGACCGATAATAATCGTACTTCCACTGGCAGCTAACTGATATTTTAAGGAATATTTTAGGATAGGTACATTTTTTTTTATTTATTTATTGAACTTTATGCACAAAAATAGTACATTCGCGGACTTAATGCCTAAGGCATTCTCTATCAGTCAACCATAGGGTGGCGCTATAAACATATGATAATATATTGTCACTAATTTGACATTTTATCCCCTTTTTCCAACTATGTGGGTCAACGTCAGCTAGTATAACTTAAAAAAAGGTGACGCTGCGTTGGTATAAAAACAGACAACAAAGAAAAATTTTTATTTTGTTTTCATACAACTAACTATTTTCACGCAATATCCCTGACGGGGTAGCCAGAGAGGACAGATCGCCAGGCTTCGCGATAAATGCATACTTCTTTCGCTTCTTGCAGATTCTTGTTCTCATACAGAGGCATTGTAAAGTAGGAGTAGGTATACTGTTTTACTGTATAATATTTAAAACAGTTCATCGTCCGTGATAATATGAAGTTTAAATAATAATAATAACTATAAAAGGTATATTGATAACATCATCTAGTTAATGGCACACTGACAGTAAGTAATAGACAGTAATTAAATTACATATACCAAAATACTTTCATTATAACTAAAAGGGTATGATGGAATCCCGTACAATTAACCGAAAACTATTTTCCAATTCACAGATACCATGAAAATCTCACCGAATGAATTATACGAGTAGGTTACGTGGGACAAAAATGTAAATGGTGAAATGTAGGCGTATAGTATGCCTATGCCTACCCCTTCGGGGATAAAAGATTCACAATATGTATGTATATACCTACGGTACTCGGTATGATGGGTATTCTACCTCAGAACATAATTATTATAGTTGCCTATTATTATTTGTTCTGAGGGCTCTAAAAAGATTTTCAGTGCCAAGCCAGACTAACCTGCAAGTGTGCACCTGCTGACTATAGCTTAAGGTCTACTTAAATTCGGCGCCTTTTTCATGGTAATTTTTTTTCCTTTTTAGGGCTTTCTCAGCTTGAGGATTTATTAGGGTCGAGTACTTTGAATCGTTCTGGTTATTTGTAATTTGTTTATAAGTCTTTATCTTAAAAATATCTTCTTATAATCGAGTCCGATTCTACCAGGACTTTAATTGGTCGTGCTAATTAGTGTCTAGCACATAAGACCTTTTACCCATTTTGTAACCACCTCACTAAAAAAGCAATGGGTTCAAAATTTCTTCCAAATTGAACATCTAAAATAGACACATTTTATTTTATTAAATTTATTTGACCGTTTAGACCCACCCTAGTTCCGTGCTTTTAGAAGGCACGTTAAGCAGTTGGTCCCGGTTGCTAATAAAATGGCAGTCGTTAAGCCAGGTTGAAGGCCATATCGGTGGCTTAAAAAATTTCAACAGCAGGTCGCCGCAGTCTGCGGTACAATACTATTAGTAGTAATAGTATTGTACCAAATTAGTAATTCTCAATTTGGTACAATACTAGTGGACGCCCCGCGGATACAACCGCGCAGTTCTTGTTGCCGTATTCTAAGTTACTCCCTTAAGCATCATCTGCCGATTAATGTCCCATTAAATTCGGTCTAGCTATTTCAGAGATTAGTCGGAAATAACAGACAGACAGACAAAGAAAAAAAAAATTACGGGTTGCACTCGGGGAGTGCCGACAAAAGTGAAATTGTAGATTATGATACAAGTGTGTAAAGTTGGTGATTACCGCTGAGGCGCTATTGAGTCTAAAGAGGTCTAAAGAGAGCCGAAGACGGTAATCAACAATACACACGTGTATCATCGACGTTTTTCAATACACTTATGAATATTTATTCATTTATTTCTTAACATTGCCCAGAATAAACACAATACAACAAGGTAGCATCAAATCTCCTACTATTAAAAAATGCCTGCAGTATAATTTATAATTTCACGATAAACACTAAAACGTCACCTTTTCAAATTACGCCAATGTACATATAAATAAATCAATTATTTGCGATAAACTGTTTAAGATATTTAGTGCACGCACCAGAGGAGCAAACTGTAATAAGTTTGTCAGAAATACGGGAACATCAAATGTTTTCCCGCTCGGCGCCCGCCTCGGCCTCCTGTTCGGAACAAGCAATTTCAACGCTTCTATATAGTATCTTCTATCTTCTATATCTGTGGATACTAATATACACTCCCGGACACCTAAATCGAGCCACCTTGATTTTTTTGGTTTGGTGTACTGTAACTTATAAAAGATGTATGTATAAGGAAAATGTTTTGATGCACTTTTGGAGCTGGTATACTCATCATTCATTTAGAGTGCCACTGTTCTAAATTTGAACTACAGTTTATTAAAAAAGTCGAGTTACGTTGAAACAAGTCCATGTTTGCTTTTTTCAAGAAAAAAATCTAATCGATTTTTAAATAAAGACATGTTTTACATGAAAAGAAATGTTTATTTAGTAACTTGTATTGCCTTCCAGTGCATTTATGACAGCTCTCATACGGTTTGGCATAGAATTAATCAATGTCGTTATGGCATGTTGAGGAATGACCTTACAAAATTTCATTTTTGAGCTCCTGAATGGTTTGCGGGGCAGGATGATGAGCTCGAACACGCCTCTTCAGCTCATCCCATAGATGCTCTATAGGATTCATATCAGGACTTCGCGCTGGCCATCTCATAACAGTGATACCAATGTCATTTAAGTACTCCCTGACGATTCCCGCAGAATGGGCCCTTGCATTATCATGCATTAAAACGAAATCTTGGCCAATAAATCCAGCATATGGCATCACGTGATTCTCTAAACATTGGCGAATGTATCTATTGCCATCTAGGGGCGGCAGTCGTGGTCCCGTCACTACCTCTAGCTCAGTTTTGCCTTCCATAGAGATTCCTACCCAGACTGTCCATGATCCTCCACCATAACTCACTTTCTCGTCAATACAGCATTGCGCGAAACGCTCGTTCTGTCTTCGGTACACCTTACTCCTTCCGTCATTACCGTATAGCATTATCTTGGACTCATCTATGAAGAGAATCTGGCTCCATTGATGTCGAGTCCAATTTAGATGTTCGCGCGCAAACTCTAGACGGGCTATTCGGTGTGCTAGTGTCAATTTGGGTCCATTGGCTGGCTTATGGGGCTTTAAACTACGTTCATTGAGTCGCCTTATAACGGTCCGAGCAATTACAGTCACTCCGTGAAAGTCCCTGAGCTGTTCTTGTATCTGAACAGAGTTAAGGCGTCGATTTCGTAAGCTAGTAGTGACAATGTATTGATCTTCTCTCGCCGTTGTCACTCGGTAACGAGGTCCTCCTGTTCGCCGAACGAAGCCGCCAGTCTCCAGGTATCGGTGGTGCACTCTTTGAACAGCGGAACGACTTATGTGAAGTTGTGAACTCACATCTCGCTGACTTAGCCCAGATTGAAGAAGTGCTTGCGCGGCTACTTCAGGTGAAGTATCCATAATTTTATAGCCAAAACGGGTCAAATTATAGAAAAATAACTAAACTAAACTTTGGTTAACAACAATTGCGATAATTTAAACCGAATCGATATTAAATTGCTTCAAAAGCAACTTTCAACAGTCATTATTTTTTTCAAATCAGTGAAAAAGCTCGGCTTTTGTTCTTTATTTTAAATTCTAAAATTCAAATTTGGAATAATACATACGGGAAAGACGATAAAATATGCCAGCATTAAAAATGCATAAAAACTTTTTTGTTATATTGTATATTTTTTGTGTATTGGGCTTTTAGGCCCGGGAATGTAAGGTGGCTCGATTCAAGAGTCCGGGAGTGTAATACCACAGATAATATAATATAATTCTTATAGTAATACTAAATAAAACAAATTAGCTTTTTTATGCGCGCGCATTGACCACAGAGTACCTAAAGAATGAGGTTTCTTTTTTTTGTTAAAGTTAAATACACTTACTCATAATATAGTTCTAATCTCACCGCAATTAGACACATAATGATACCTATTTTCAAACTGTGGTTTTTTGATTGTTATTATATCTCGAGTGGGATAATATTTTTTTAAATTATATTGGTTGAGTTGCATGATTCTTAACAAAAATCGATCGAATCAAAGAAGATCGCCAACAATAGAATAAATAAATAAATAGAAAATTTCATCTTGTACGTGTGTAATAAACAAAACTTTCACTCACATATAACTTTTGTTTTCTCTGTTTAAAACTTTAAACAACAACTTTAACAAAAAAAATAAACCTCATTCTTTACTCTGTGCCCTGTGGTCAATGCGCGCGCATAAATAATAACTAATTTGTTTTATTTAGTATTATATTATTCATAAGTGTATTGAAAAGCGTCGTATGATACACGTGTGAATTGTTGATTTCCGTCCTCGGCTATGTTTAGTGTATTGAAAACTAAATTTATTAATAATTTATTTATCTAGACCGTTTACGGTTTTCACATCAAAAATTGAGCTATCGAAGGTTGATAACTGAGTTCGAAATTATCAATCCAATGTTTCAAAACATTTTATAGCGTCTCGGTAACGGTGTCGCGATTCCAGAGATTTTATCTCATCTAAAAATATGCGTACCGCGCTATTTTCACTTCAATAAAAATTACTTTTTTAATACTTTCATGTGTGACTGTAATCTCTTTACATAAGTGTTTGATATTGATGTGCAATAAAGTCTATTCTATTCTACTCTACTGTACTCTACTCTACACTACTCTACTCTACTCTAATCTACTCTGGTCTACTGACCTCGACTCTACACTACTTTGCTCTACTCTACTCTTCTCTACTCTACTCTGGTCTACTGTACTCTATTCTATACAAATCCACCATACATTATTTTGTTATAAGTATTTCAAAGGGTTTTAATAGGGTTTTCGTTGAAAGCTCTCCGACTGCTTATTTTTGTGTGGTTTTTTTTTTGTGTGGAAATCCTCATGGATGCTATGCCGGACTCCTACCGACTAAAACCACACGTTACCCTTCTATCTGTCTATGGCCAGGAGGCTCCCCGAGGCTCACGACAGACCTGTCCGCTACCGCAGGCTCCTTCAGGGGGAGTTCGGGTGTGTATCCTGCCTCTTTAGGGGGTTCGAGTGTTATCTCGCTTCTTTGGGGGGTTATCTTGTTATCTTTCCTTCTTGGTTATCTTTCCTTGAGGTTTAGGGAAGGTATAAAAAAAAACTTATCAAATTATACACTAAAACATTATTCAGGAATCACTCTATCTATTCGTAAAACCACATAAATATCGGTGCTGTTATTTTTGAGTTTATCGCGAATAGACAGACAGACAGACGCAGTGGAGGATTTTGTTTTATAATATGTAGTGATAACAACTTACAAATTTTAAAACAGTTTGCAAAATAAAACCGCTTTGGTAGTGATGTACCTACATCATCGTACGAATCAGTTACATAAATTATACGATTCTTATTCGATTGTTACTTCTAACTAATCATATGGGAAATATGGGTAGTTTAAAGGTATTCAACAACCTTACAGTTTGTACAGCGAAGGATTTACCGTAAAACGATGTGAAATGTCTAGGGACCTCTAATTCCAGTGAAGCAAGTGCCCTTCAACAACAGTGAAGGGTGCTGTAAAACAAAGAGAGAATTTGAGAGTTCCGTCAAATACGAATCGGTAGCCACTTAAGCAATTTGCGAAATTGTGATACGTGATCATATTTGCGTAACCCAAATATAAATCTAATGCAAACATTTTGAAGTCGCTCAAGTTTGTCTAGCTGCTCCTCAGTGACATCGAGATAGCTGACATCTGCATAGTTGAGCGAAGGAAGGAGATGTGTTTCCGCAAGGGCCCTTTTATTGGCTGTTGAAAGGAAGTTTCGCAATCCACGCTGAAGAAGCAAATAGCTTACGGCTGACTTCCCTCATGTGGGGACGCCAAGATAGTGTGCTGCAGATTATCCTTTACTTCTCTGCAAACTTGCAAGGTAACTCCATCAAATTTGATATCTGAAAGGGTTGTCTATTGATTGAGAGCTGCTATAGACTTAATTCATCCATTTATATTATACACTATAGCACATTGACACAACGTTTATGTTTAAAAATCTACCATTTTTTCACATAAAACAAGGTAAACGCACTACTAACTAAAAATTAATACATAGCAAGCGTCCGCCATCGAAGAAATTACCGCTCATAACCGAATCCCACAAACAAAGTAATCCCGGCAATAGGGTAGTACCTGCATTTGAGATAACGCATTCATCCAAGGAAAAAAATACTTGGACAATAATTTATCGACTCGAATATAATCGAATGCAAATTAGAACACTGTCAGTGGTGCTAATTCTGTTGTTGAAACCACTAAACTAAATTTCTCTAAATTTTTTTTTTTATTAAGAGATTGTCATATGCTATTCTGTTATTTATTTATTTATTTCGTACAGGTACGCTTACAGACCACTGCCATTACATGAAATAAAAACATTTGACACATGTACATGTCTAGACAGTGATCCAAATATAGCATACACATCATGGGATGTTCACTTGCCACGCGTTATTAGTACACATACACTCATATATATTATCATCGATGAACTAAGTAACAAAGTAAACGTATAAAGAAAAAAATAATAAAATAAAGAAAAAATGTAAGAGTAAACTAAAAAACTACAAATATATTAATTTAGAAATATAACAAAAAAAAATTTAAAAAATTTAAAAAATCCACGTAAATTGACGAGATAATAACATTGGTTGTCCTACGAACATTGTGCATTAATTATACTCGAAATGACCCTCTTGTACAGGCAGAATTTCCCGCTAAATACATCCACATATTCAACCCGATTCTATTCGTTATATGTACGACACATCCTTACCAAAGGGTTATAGTACGAGGTGTTATTTTTGTAAACCTGAATCAAAAATACATTAGGACAGCGTGACCTGTGCCTAATGTTAATACAGACGGTAGACAATAAGCCTGGTGTATCAATGGTGGAATGAATAATTTTATGAAGGCATAAGAGATCATACCTTTTACGACGGGCCTGAAGTGAAATCATACCAAACTCAACCAACCTGTCGCCATAGTCTTGCAGTTCTCTACCGTAGTTAAACCTGCGGGCAATAAACTTCAAACAGCGATAGGATCACTACTCAGGGTCACCCTGAGTAGTGATCCTAAGATGTTCTGGCGATATATTAACAACAAAAAAGGTGGTTCTACAATACCTCTTACAATGACGCACGATACTAAAACTTGTTCAAATGGACAAAATATCTGTGAATTGTTCGCCGAATACTTTGGATCAGTTTATGATAATTCATCTAGCGGACAGTCCCCTGTATTACATAATATGCCTCAGGATGGAGGTTTATCTCTGTATCGAGTCAAGATTGACCAACAGAACATCTGTTCAAAAATTAAACAGCTGGATGCACGTAAGGGACCTGGTCCTGATGGAATCCCACCGGAATTTATAAAGAAGTGTCGTGAGGAACTGTCTCTCCCACTTTCTATAATTTATAATAAATCTTTGCAGTCGGGAATTTTTCCTACGCGTTGGAAGATGGCTCATATTGTCCCTATATTTAAGTCTGGTGACAAGGCACTGTACGCTAACTATAGACCGATAAGTATTTTGTCTTGCCTAACCAAATTATTTGAAGTTCTGGTATACTCTCCCCTTTATTTTCACCTAAGTAAGTTTATTTCGGACAGGCAACATGGGTTTGTCAAAAGTAGATCAACATTGAGTAACTTGCTAGAGTTCAAGAATTATTTATGTCAGTGGTTTGCTACTGGAGGTCAAGTAGACGCTATTTACTTAGATTTTAGCAAAGCTTTTGATAGGGTGAACCATGATCTGCTGATCCTCAAACTTCAACACTACGGCATAAATGGATCTTTACTAAGATGGGTCACGTCCTACCTAAGCAACCGTAGTCAACTTGTCACTATGAAGATCGTACATAACAGCCTCGTCGGGGGTTCCGCAGGGTTCGCACCTCGGTCCGCTGCTCTTTGAAATTTTCATTAATGACCTCGTCAGTATATGTCCTCAAATACTCTTGTGTGAAAGGCCAGTGAACATAAATGTCCGCTGTACTCGCTAGTTCACGACCGTATGTATTTTGTGCATTGATAATGAATGTGGGTAATACGAAAAAAATATTTTGACAGATTGTAGATAAACAATATAGTTTTACTTGTAACTCCACCGATATATCAGAATTTAGAAAACTGTTTACACCATCACATTCCTGATTTCACTGTGCACATATTGATATATAAAACAACTGGAAACAATTAGTTTAAACTAATTTTCTGAATTTATACAACGGAGGAAAAATATACGTGACCACACCGAATGACAGTTTTTTCGTTATTACGTTGAACTAAACTTGGTGATATTATAAACAGCACTAACTTAGTCTCTGATATCACTAAAACTCCTTTTATGTGATAAAATTCAACAAAACATGTATTTAGATACTGACTAACTTAGTGATTGAACTGTCTATGTACATTTTACACTTTTTGTTGAATTTTATCACATAAAATGAATTTTAGTGATGTCAGATACAAATTTAACGTCACACAAAATTTTAACGTTTTTACTAAAATTAGACGTCACCTTTTTAGGTGACGTCTAATTTTAGTGAAAAGAATAATTTTAGTGGGACGTTTATTAATTTTAGTGAAACCTTTAAAAACGTTGTAACGTGAAAAATGTACATAAGCAGTTCAATCACTAAGTTAGTCGGCATGTATTTACATTCGACTGTCTAGGTACATTTTTCACGTCTTGTTCAATTTTATCACATAAAATGAATTTTAGTGACATCAGATACAAATTAAGTGCTATTTATGATATCACCAACTTTAGTTCGACTTAATAACAGCATTTAATAATAGCATTTGGCAATCTCTTAACAAAAATTAGGAAATTTTAGAGAAATTTAGTTTAGTGATCTCAACAACAGAATTAGCACCAGTGTCACTTAAGTTTCGCAGATTAAGAAAGTCTCGATTTTTTTTAAGGAAGTTGCACTTTAAATTTACGATGATTGAGTTTTTAATTAAATGCTTCATAGTACCTACATATTTAAGTATCAAACATAAAAGACGCTAAGTGAATTGGAACAAGCTATAAATAGTAATATTAATTTAATTAACCTTAGCATAAACAAAAACTTCTAAGCATCTCTCTCTCTACAATTCAAGAAGTTTGCAAATTCTGGGCACATGAAACTCATACGTTGAAAGGAAGGTTATTAATATGTACTTAATAAGCTATTAAAGACAATGTCTTACTAATTTTGTAATAAAGATGTAATTTAAATGATAATGAGGTGTAGTTATGACAATCTGACGCGTTTGACGACGACAGCGAAACAGCGAAAGTAGCCGGTGTTTCTACAACGCGACGCGACGTTCGAAATTTGTATTCATTCAGTTTGGCGGCAAAACTGACGGGCGCTGGTTATGTTTCCATTTTAAAAATAATAAATTTTATTTACAAATGCAAGTGATAGCAATGTGATTTTGTGATACGTTGTTTTAAAAATAGCAATAAGTTTGTATTATATTTTATTTAGTGAACAGTGTGAAAATAAAGGATCTAAAATGGTTGCGCAATGGTGTATGTTTGTCTTTCTACTTTCTTACGGTAAGTTTATGTGTTTGTTTGGTAAACAGAACAGTTTACATTTTGCACATTTATATATGTGTGTATATTTTTAAATTTATGGAAGGGGCTTATTTTATGTATGTCACAAATTCATAAATCGAATAAAATATTATTCAATTATAATTGAAATAATAGGGGTGTCAAAAGAGTTCAGCAAAAAATAGGTATATTGTGTTTAGAATAAATGTGTTTTATTCACAGATATAGAAGAGTAAGCAGATCAAACATTTGCGAAAAATAGCGTAGCCTATTTCACACAATCATTATATACAGGTAGCTTAATCCAGGGTCGCATTCAGCTATCATTTAATAAATAACCGTGTTGATAGGTTATTAGTAAAAGGGCTAACACACGACCGGATTTGATCCGACCAGACCGCGGATTAGATTTGCCGCCCGACCAAATCTTACCGTCTGTAGAGCAGTCCGGCGGACATAATTATTATTAATTGAGTCCGCCTCGATCCGCATCGGATATGATCAATGTTGCCGTTCTAGCTACTTTGTCGTAAATTTCCCCAGATTTCATTTAATTTTTCTCCAAATAGACACTTTTTCATAATTTTTTTCCCAATGTTGCCATCTTAGTTTGTTTGTCAAAAATGTCCCCAGTACCGATTTTACCTTTGCCCAAAAATTACTTTATCGTACATTTTTTGCCAGAAAGAAAAAAGAGCTACGTTAATACATAACGTAGTGTTTATTTACTCTATGTAGAGGAATACTATGCATACCAGTTATCTACATAGATAAGTAAAATTGAAATGTGTGAGTGTGTAATTTCAAATTTGCAGCTTTTTACTTAATGCACATAAAATAATATACTTTATTAGAAACTTTTCATTTCCACTAAAGTTCCTTAAAAAAAGTAATTTTACCCTAGAATAGGGAAAAAGTCCCTAATCTGAACACCCTGTCTGGTCGTCAGGTCGTCCGGTGCGGTCTGATCCGGTCGTCTGTTGCGACAACAGACCACCACTTACGCCACCGTGATAGACGATAATCGATGCAGTGAATCGCGGCATAGGTTTTAGTAGGTATATACAAAATAGACCATTTGTAAACCTCCAGCAAAATGTCAAGACCAAGTAGCTAACAGCATTATCAAAGTTATTCCATTCTTGTAATTTTAGGGTAGATACCTACTGCTTGAATTATAATACTAGGCACCTCGTGAAAATCACAGGCGATGGGGGTGGGCCGGTGCTAGCTCCTTTGATCTTGACCTTTCCAACGTGTGCGAATTAATGCAATTCGCACACGTACTTTGTCCATTGAGACATGCTATACTTGACGAAGAATAAACCTAGGACTCCTTTGAAGCAAACCCATGGCGCAGCTCGACAGTATAATGCTGACAGAACCTGCTCCTTAACAAATTGACAAAAATAAAAGACTTGTCGGTGATTAGGACCTTAGCTATCTACTCCTGGCTATTTCCTGGTGTATAATACATACGCAGTATTCGTGAGTGATGGGATGACAAATAATCCTGCAGTTGTGGTTGATAACGATCACAAAAATATGACACCTGCATGCCCATATTTCTTATTATCTTCGCCAGGAAAAATACTGTCCTACAGTTTCTAAAGATAAAGACTAAAATAAAAAAACAGTAATTTAAAAAGTTATTTCTTTTTAATCAATACAATGATTATTTATATTAATTAATATTTACGAGCTCACAAATATTAACTAAAATATGAACTTAGTAAAATCTTTATTTTCTTACAAATAAACTCTGTCTTTTGGTAGGCTCAAATAGGGACATACTGGTTAATACGCAGAGACCCTTGAGAATTTTTGACCCTTGGAACTTATCTAATAGGAAATGGGACCCCTCATTAAAACATATAGCTGTAGTTGGGAGAGGGAAGACTAACCGGTCAACAAAGGCAAGCTTGTTGTGAGATTTGCTGCACTCCTGAGATATAGACCCACGATTTGTACTACCCCGAAAGCACCTTCACCAAAGAGAAATACTGTCTTATAGGGTCTAAGATAAGATAAAATTTAAACCTTTATTGTACAAAGTTATTTATTTTTAATTAATACAACAACCTTTTATTTTACAATTTTTACCAGTTATTTATTGATTACATTATTGTAAACCTAAAACAAGATTTCCATAACATTTAGATACACTGAGTATTGAAATATAACATTTTGTGGCCTCTGTACTAAATTCGTCCCTGATTACTTGTAATAGCATTACATTACAAAGTGTAACTAAATTAACAAAAAACTTAGCTTAGATGACGACAGCAACCAAACCAAAATTTATGGAACAGATACTATGAACAGTTAGAAATAACCTTTTCAAGTGTTCACCAAGAAATTTCATTATTTTGGATACAAATCTTAGTGTAACAGTACGTAGTCGTAAGTGGTACATAAATTAGCCATGAAAAGTTATTCCTGGTGATTTCTTGTTCACCACTCTATGTTTTGTTTGAATAATTGAAATGTTCACATATTTTTTACTACTTTTGATACATTTTACAATAATTTTATGTAATATTTTCACTTCGATACATAAATCTTTGATTCAAAGATAACAGCGACGGTTGGCATTAGTAGAAAAATTGGCTACACAGAAATAATAAAGATAGCTTTATACAACAAATGGCAAGAGTGAAAAGAATAAAGTATTACACCATAAACAAAGGAATATGTTTGATCTGCTTACTCTTCTACATCTGTGGTTTTATTGTAAAAAAATGTACTATAGGTAGGATCTTACTCTTCTATATCTGTGGGTAAGATTGTAGAAAATAAGTTTAAAGTAAAATAAGTTTTAAAATAAGTTTAGTCGGCAGAACTCTACAATAATGGGTCTATAAATAAGCGATACTGGAGTAAATCGTATTTTTCGTGATTCCATTAGCTAATGGGTCTACGGTTAAATTATTTTCCACCGTCCCGTCAATAGGGTATCCAATGATACCATAAAAAAGGACTTAGGTAGGCTACCTAAGTTCTTTTACCTAAGACAAATAACCCAAACCTTTTATGTACAAAGTCTTTGCAGTGACATCTCTAGTACGTAAGAGCTAGTAACTCTGCACGTTTTTGTCAGAATCTTAACTTAACTTAACTATCTTCACGCTGTATCCCTGACGGGGTAGTCAGAGAGGACAGATCGCCAGGCTTCGCGATCCATGCATACTTCTTTCGCTTCTTCCAGATTCATCAATCGCTTCATACACGCACGTCTGGGTATCCGAGTACTTTTGACCTTTCCGTTTTTGAGCAATCTGCTCACGTGATCTTCATATGTAAGTCTCGGCCTACCCTGACTTCTTCTACCCTCTGCTTTCGCACAATATATATTCTTCGTCAATCGTTCCTCACTCATTCGTTGGACGTGTCCAAACCAACGGAGCACGCCCTTTTCCAGCTTAACGCTGACACTTTCATTCAAACCTATTGCCTATCCATATTGCGTATCACTTTTTTACGTATTCGGTCGGTCAAGGTAAGACTGCACAATTTTCGAAGTGATCGCATATCCACAGCATTCAATTTACTTTCATGCATCTGCTGACATACCCAGGTTTCGCTACCGTAAAGCAAAGTTGGCACTAGCACTGCATTATGAATCGCAAGTCGTGCTTCTTTTACGATGCTTTGTCGCTTTACTAATTGGGACAAAGCACCGTTAACTCTGTTTCCGGCAGCTACTCGCCGTTCTACATCCGAATCACATCTTCCATCCGCGCTAAACATACTCCCTAAATACACAATTTCATTCACTTGCTCTAGACGTTCCTGGTTTACCCTAATCTCGCATTTAGTTCTTACGTCATCTCTTTCAAATACTAGAACCTTAGTCTTACTTGCATTCAAGCGAAGACCCTTACTTTCACACTTCTCTTTCATATTAGTGACTAATGCCTGAAGGTCGGCTTCTGATGAGGCCATGAGCACCGCATCATCAGCGTACAGCAGACAGTTTACTGAAAAGTCACCCAAATTCACACCCATATCACAATCTTTCAACTTCTGCAGGCAACTGTCCAGATACACTATGAACAGCCAGGCGGACATGACACAACCCTGTATGACGCCTGTACAGACATCAAAAAGAGGTGACACATCCCCCCCTACTCGCACGCAAGCCTTACAGTCCTTATAAAGCGACTGTATTGCCCGCAGTAGCGAGCCGTCCACACCATATCCGGGCAGCAAATACCACAGAGTTTCCCTTACAACGTTATCAAATGCTTTCTCCAGATCTACAAAAGCGCAGAAAACCTTCTGGCTAATAGCCAGAAACTTCTCCGCGATCATGCGGAGAGAAAACACTTGATCCATGCAACCTCTTCCACGTCGGAATCAGCATTGAGCCTCCCATCAATATCTTTCAGACTTTATTTGTATTCTTGCCGTTATAATCTTTGCATACACCTTACTAGCTAAGCTGACCAAGCTGATCGCCCTGTAGCTGGAGCAGTTTAGGCGCGAGCCTTTCCCTTTGTAAATAGGTACTACAACTGCTATTCGCCAGTCATCTGGGACCTCACCCGTCAGCCAGCACAAGTTGTCAGAATCAGATGAAGAATTCGACTTCTTGTCAATGTCAGAAGAAAGATTGTCCTTTTCTGTCAAAGCCAGAAGATTGATTCGACTTTTTGTTAAAGTGAGAAGAATAGTTGGACTTTTTGTCAATATAAGAAATGGACTTGACTTTTTTGTCAAAGACAAAAGAAGTATTCGTCTAAGGCATATGAAGAAAGTTAAGCCTTTACCAAATCCACAATGAGTTATTATCATAACAAGAACAATAAAGGTTTTGCCTTTTTAGACTTTCTCGGCTTCAACAAATTTAAAAATTACAAGTAAACAAATACAGTATTCGTGTCCAGGTTTGGTCAATGTTCTACTCCAGTCATCATCATCCTCTTGACCTTGTCCCAATTTACTTGGGGTCGGCGCAGTATTCTAATTTCCATACTGCAAAATGTTTTGGCTTGGTTTTTATGGTCGGCCGCCAGCCTGACACCAACCCTCCTTGGGAATTACTCCAGTAAAGCAGTTAAACATTGAGCTGTCCGTGGATTTTGTAGACTCATGTTTCACTGCGTTATATTACCTATATATATCTCCCCAACACTTCTGTACATTATCGAATCTTTTATGTTTAAAAATACACTGTTTTTACACACTCGAAAATAATTTTAAAGAATTTAATAGCGGACTTACGCAGTTCCCGCCAAAATTCCACCGTTCCATTGTAGTATGAAAAGAATACTGTTTTTTTTTGTTTCTATGGAACAGACTAAGGTCAGACAACGCCCTGTCTACACTAGCGGCACGCTGTGATGGCCGTTAACGTTGTGTTTTCGGATGAAACATGGCTTAATGCTAACCATATTGTAAGCCGTTCTTGGGCAGATGACACTGTCGCATCTACGTCCAAAGTTCCTGTTGGAAAATAATTCACAAAATAATTTTATAAAGGATTTCAGATCACTATTGTAATATGTCAAAACGGCCATCATAGCATGCCGCTAGTCTATGTCAAGTCCAGTCCTGTATACCGGTCGCAGAAAAGCGATGGTAATGAAGAAACTACCTACCGAACTTTTATATGTATAGAAGTGGTTCTGTATCAAAGGACTTAGGTCCGTATTCCAGAACGTTTCTCAATACTCAATCAACGCTTGAGACTAGAGACGAGTTTTTGCCCTATAAAATCTACTGTCAAGCGTTGATTGAGTATTTAGAAACGTTCTGGAATACGGCTACAACACACGTTTATAAGTTCACATTCTTCTTTATTTTAAATGCTTTCCCAGTTGCAACCACGACCTTAATTTGGAGACCTCACTTTTATCTGGTTGCTAGGAGCAGCTATCGATGGGCTTTTGATTTTCGGCGTTTTAGGGAGCGATTGTCGACTTATCTCCCAATCCCGTAAGGGGGTTTGCGTCTTGGCCGTTAATCAGCAGGTGAAGTCGCTTAGGCCCCGAAGATGTTGGTCGGGGCCCTTGTTTCTTTTTTTTTATTATTACAAATCAAGAAAATACATGAACTTAACAACTGTAAGATGCCGCATAAACTTACTTAAGTTTTTCTATTCATCAGTGTCTTCGAAATTTTACATGAAAATACCCAACATTAGTTCATATTTTTTCAACATAAATAATATTATTCAAAGTTAGGGACGTTGAGGACACTATGAATATCCTAATAATATTATAAACGCGAAAGTTTGTAAGTATGGATGGATGTTTGTTCCTCTTTCACGCAAAATCGACTGAATGGATTTTGATGAAACTTTACAATAATATAGCTTACACGCCTGAATAACACATAGGTCCCTTTTTATCCCGGGATGAATTTACTGTGGGAAACGGGAACGGGAAAACTTTACCAAGCGTGCGGAGCCGTAGGCGTCAACTAGAAGCTTATATAATCTGTACTTTCTTCGTCTGTTAAGTCACAGACTATAATTATCGCGGGTTTATTTTTGATACATTCATTGATGGACCGTTTAGCTAATTTGTGTCAATAACTTTTTAATTTCATCATCATCATCCGAGCGTCTGCCTCACAGAACAAGCAACATTGCTCGTTTCCCCTCGCTCGCGCGTAATACAGACGAAAGTATTAATAATACCGCGTGACAAGTTTATGTCAAACGTTATGCGAAAATCGCATACGTGACCGGTCAATTGTCTACCATTCGTCTGAAGTTATTATTGTAATCATATGAAAAAGTGTGTGTGTGTGTGTGTGTGTGTGTGTGTGTGTGTGTGTGTGTTTGTGTGTACTTATGTACACACGTTAAAAGTTATACGACTTTAGTCCAATAATATTTCATCATTTTCAATAATAACCCTTGTACTATTCCACAATATTTACTTGATAAACCTTACCGGTTTCGCCTCACGGCATTCTCAAAGGCACACAATATGACAACTGGATCTAGTAGGTGTAATAAAATTAATAACATTATTATGTAGGTACAGAAACACATCAAGATACCAGTTTCGAAATTTACCCCAAAATTAGGGAGAATACAAAATTTTGATCTTAATACAATTTATATTCAAAATATTAGAATTTCAAATGTCAACGTGTCAAATAGCAAATGCCAAAGTGTCAAATTATTTAATGTTAAGAATATATATGTCAAAATTATTAAATGTCAAGAATTCAATATAATGATAAATTATTAAATATTCAATACTGCGTTTTGTCATTAACCAAATAAGATTACAAACTAACGGTCAACCAAACATGACACATTCTTTGATAGTGGTATAAATATGTAGATGTAATCACTTATAATAATGTAGTAAGGGTGAGCGATTGAAATCTAATTGTTGGTTTAAAATAATGTTCTGGTCTGCATTCATGTGTCTACTTATCTCGAGCGCTTCGAGAGCATTCATTTTCCTACCTTCATCACAGGAATGAAGAACCTTGAAATTGACTTTTGGGTCGAAACAATGTTTTTCCGTTAGCAGGTGTTCTGCAAAATTAGACTCAGTTTTTTTGAGTCTCCAGCCACTAACATGCTCTGCAATTCTAATCTGGAAGCATCTGCCCGTTTGACCAACATATTTTTTATTGCAATTGGCACATGTCAGCTCATATATACCACTTTTTTGTTGAATGGGAGTTATATCCTTATTGTAGCAATTTAAGTTGTTCAGATTATGTGTGGTATAAAATGCCGGTTTGCATTCAGATAACTTCCTAGAACACTGGTAAGAAATATTACCGATGTAAGGTATGCGAGCCCATCTTTTTATGTGTGTGTTCATGGTCCTGGGTGTTTCTCCTTTATATGCTAACTCTGTGACAGCCTTGGCTCTATTTCGTTATACCATACGGTCTATTAATTGAGATTCGAAACCATTATTTATTGCTATTGTTTTTATATATGCAATTTCCTTCTCGAAGTCATTTTGTGACATTGGGATCGAAAGTAATCGATGCACCATTGAGTGAAAGGCGGCATGTCTTTGATTAACATTTAAAGTTTATAGAAAGCATTAATTTCATACATTTAAAGTTTATAGAAAGCCCACATTTGCCGATAATGTAAAACATACAAATTCAAGGCACCCAATAAGTCATAAACATGCCGCCTTTCACTCAATGGTGCATCGATTACTTTCGATCCGGATCGAATGGTGAAGATTTAGAGTTAGAGCTATACATTAATGCAAATTCTATTAATATTTTTTGTGCTACAGAGCACTGGTTAAAATATCATTAAATCACATTGTTGAACTTCGTAAATCACCAGGTTGCTAACTCGTTCAATAAAAAACATTCTAAACGTGGAGGCTCTTCAATATTAATTAATAAAAACTTAAAATTTAAAGAACGTAAGGATTTAGTAGCCCTCTCCATTGAGCGAGTTATTGAGATTGCCAGTATTGAGTTTGAGCATTTCATCTTGTTAAGCGTATACAGTCCCCCTGATGCTTCTTACATTAAATTTGAAGAAAAGCTTGAAGAAGCACTGTTCAAATGCCAATGTTCTAAGAAATCTATAATAGTTTGTGGAGATTTTAATGTTGATATATTAGATACATCATTAACTCCATCCGAGAGAAATAAAATGAAAAATTTATTTAAATCCTTTATCTGCATAGTACATTCTTAGAACCCACTCGTATTACAGCCACCAGTGCAAAATGTATTGATAATATTTTTACTGATATTAAACCTATAGATAAAGGTATTGTGGATCCTGTGGAGTCAGATCATCGTGGCCAATGGATAAAATTTCCTAAAAGTAGTAACAAAGTCAGCAAAAAACAAATTAAATATGTACCAATTAACCAAAGTCGTTTGAATAATTTTAAAGAAAATGTATTAAAGAGATTACCATATCTACCTAACTTCACTTGTGTAGACCAGTCATATAAACACTTATTTAATTTGATTAATGATGAGTTTGGCAAAGTTTTTACCTCAAAAACTCTACAGATTGGTGGTCGTCCTGTTTTCAGTGACTGGGCAACACCAGGTATCTTTAAAAGTAGAAATAAATTATTTGAATTATATTCAGAAAAATCATATAATTTTAGGCAAACCTTTCAGGAATATGTTAAAAATTATTCAAAGATATTTAAACAAACGTGTCATCTTGCTAAGTCAAACTTCATTAAAAATAAAATTTCTAATTCTGTAAATAAAATAAAAATGACTTGGAACATCATTAACTCTGAATGCGGTAGATCTTTAGTGACTGAAAGGGATTTCCACTTAAAAGTAAATGGTTGCCATGTTACAGGGGACCTGGAAGTGGCTACGGAGTTTGAACACTTTTTCAAAAATGTACCTATATTGACAACAAAATCTCTCCAAGCATCTTCCAGTTCCGTTGAACTTTTATTAGAAGAATCTGTTCTTTGTTGCAGGGATGCATTTGTATTCACAGATATTTGTGCTCAGGACATTGTAAAAACATTTAAATGTATCGAAATTAAGAAAACCGCGGACATTTGGGGATTATCGGTCAAAACTGCATCATGTATAATTGAGGTAATTGCGCCCCATCTAGCAACTGTGTTTAATGACTGTGTTTCTAGTGGTACATTTTCTGATTTAATGAAACACAGCAAAGTCGTTCCCTTGTTCAAGGCTGGCAGCGCTACAGAGCCGTCTAATTTCCGACCAGTGTCAGTGCTGCCAACTTTGAGCAAAGTATTTGAAAAAATAATCTTGAATCAAATGCTATCCCATTTTAATAGTCATAAAATACTCCATGCGAATCAATTTGGGTTTACGAAAGGGCGCTCAACTTCCGATGCTGGTGTTGAGTTATTAAAATGTATTCATGAAGCATGGGAAGACAAGCACGATGCATTAGGTATATTTTGCGATCTATCAAAGGCTTTTGATTGCGTTCAACATGAAACGCTGTGCAGGAAACTACACCACTATGGAATAAGAGGCAAAGCTCTCGACCTTCTGTCTTCATATTTGAACAATAGAATACAGAGGGTCGATATTAATGGTACACGTTCTGTAGGATCCATGGTTACAATGGGTGTGCCGCAAGGTTCGATACTTGGGCCATTCTTGTTCCTCATTTATATTAATGATTTACCATTTTATGTAGGGGACAGGAATAGGATTGTTTTGTTTGCAGATGACACCTCATTAATTTTTAAAATTAAAAGACAATTAGATAACTATGACGATGTAAACAATGCAATTGCAAGAGTAGTTCATTGGTTCAGCTCAAATAATCTTTGCCTTAATGAAAATAAAACTAAATGTATAAAATTTACTCTACCAAATGTAAAACAAGTTGCGGCCAATGTTCAACTGAATGGACAAGTGTTAGAGTTTGTAGAATCAACTGTGTTCCTAGGTATAACTATTGATGCCAATTTGCAGTGGGGCCCACACATAGAAAAGACAGCCTCTAGATTAAGTTCGGCTGCATACGCTGTAAAAAAGATCAGGACTCTAACAGATGTGGATACGGCTAGAATGGTTTACTTCAGCTATTTTCATAGTATTATGTCTTACGGTATTCTCCTTTGGGGGAGTGCTGCAGATTTAAATATTATTTTTGTTCTACAAAAGCGGGCTGTACGCGCTATTTATAATTTGGACCCCAGAGTTTCTCTCCGAGAAAAATTCAAAGAAGTAAATATTCTAACCGTACCATCACAATACATTTTTGCCAATCTTATGTATGTCCAGAAAAATCTATCACAGTTTTCTAAACTCTGTGATAAACATAATATAAACACTAGAAATAAAAATAATCTTTCAGTCCACCACAGTCGACTACATAAGATTGGCGATTCTTTCCAGGGTAACTGTATACGCTTTTACAACAAGCTTCCCTGTGACCTGAGAAATTTACCTTTAAATAAATTTAAAAAGTTTATTAAAAGCAAGCTTTGTGAAAAAGGTTTTTACTCCGTTACAGACTATTTGCAGGACAGGGACGCCTGGAAATGATCTGCTGGCAAAGTGAAATAATATTAAATTGTAAATAGGCCATCAAAAAAAAAAGCCTTCCTAAGTTACTTGCCGGTTCTTCTCAGGTGGGCCGCGTTCCGAACCGGTGGTCGCTTTAAATATTTTAAATAGGGTATGACATTTTGTAAGCGCCGTTAAAATGGTCTATGCAAAATAAAGATATTTTTATTTTTATTTTATTTTAATTGTATTAAGATCAAAATTTTGTATTCTCCCTAATTTTGGGGTAAATTTCGAAACTGGTATCTTGATGTGTTGATGTACCTACATAATAATGTTATTAATTTTAGTACACCTACTAGATCCAGTTGTCATATTGTGTGCCTTTGAGAATGCCGTGAGGCGAAACCGGTAAGGTTTATCAAGTAAATATTGTGGAATAGTACAAGTAAGACGTAGAAGACGAATATATTATTAATAATAAAACTTAGAAGAAATAAATAAGATTTGGCTAAAAGGTTGTAACTAAATAAACTAAAATAAACGTGAACTTCATTAAACAAATTACACTGAAAACTACAATTACAATAACAATTCTACCACGTTATTGGGTCAATACTGACTTTTACTTAAGACTATATGTCACTATATTATTAATAATATGAAAACTAAGAAGAAATAAATAAAATACGGTTAAAAGGTCTTAGTAACCGGGCCATAAAGTAATATTAAAAAAAACTTAAACGTTAATTCAGTGGATCTTCATCGAACTTCATTCAACGTGACTTTGACAGCGCACACGTGTTTTCCTCGTCTTACAAACCCGGGTTCTTGCGGAGCGTGAAGAGGCACATCACAACAGTGGGCCGTCAATTTCAATTAAGGGCCGTTGTCAATAGTCTTGTAGACTGAGAGCGTGGCCCCCAATTCGCTAGATGTCTGCCATGTCTTTCCATAAGGCAGTCGGTGTCATTATGACAAGTTAAAATATGAACACTTCATAAAGGAGCTAAAAACTTCTCTTTTTGAAGTTATAAGTACTTCTTTTGGCGCGTTAGGGAAAAATGATGAGAGTAAATTTTCACGATGCCCGCGCACACCGCCACGAAAAACCGATAACTGAAAAGTGTTTCCATGATAACTTATTACTACATTCAAAGTAGTTTTTATTCTTTTCATGTTGTTTTTCTTAGTAATTTACCATTCCTGTTACAAACAAAGAGTTGTGGTATATGTGATGAAATCTTATTAGACTAAAGCAGTATAACTTCTAACGCATGTACACTTTTTTTTCTATAACTGTTGGTTAGTCAAGACTACCGACATCCATGACCAGGTGCCTGAGGACAGCGGGTGGGCTGCTCGCCGTTCTTACAGAAGCAGGCCCTAGACGGTGACGTGGCGTGATACCTACACGTACGCCCTTCCTCCTTAAAGCAAGTGGGATAACACTCGAACTCCTAAAGAAGCGGGTTAAGAGCAAGTCGAGGCCCCGTTAGTGGACAAAGTTAGTCGGAAGCCCTGGGGATCTCCTTTCGAAGGTTCACTTGGGATTCCAGGCCTAGGCAAATGGAAAGAAAACGTGTGGTTTTAGTCGGTAGGAGTCCAGCTTAGCATCCATGAGGATTTACCTTTAAATACAAGTAACGCACCCTACACGATCGTAGCGAAGAAATCAGACGACTTCTAAATCGAAACCAGTTTCAAAACCTAGTAGAAACTTTAAAATCGCCTATGCATGTATTAATGGTGTCCTGAATCGAATGCCGCAAACCGATTGTCTCTTTTGTTTTTGGTTTTTTTAGCTAGCCAAAGTGACGTCGCCCGCCTGATGGAAAGTCATGGCGACATCTAGCGAATTGAAAGCCACTGTCACAATCCACAGGACTATTAACAGTGGCTCTCAAGAAGTTGGTGGCCCCATGATATGCCTCTTCACGCTCCGCTTGAAGAACACGAAACACGGGTTGCGCTGTTCAAAAGAAAAACGATCTTTTGAACCGCTCAGTTCTGGCGAAAATTCTTTCCACTGTACGAGAGTGGCAACTCTGCCCGGCACACGTTGTTAGGGATCGGAAAGAAGAGGATGGGATTAGGTTTAAGAGCTCTTCAGTACTCTCGCCGTGGTAGATACGGTAAAAATCTCTTATGGCTCCTGAGAAATACGGACTGACAGAATGATATGTTTTATAAGACTTTCTATACTCTATTGTTTAGAAATCTATAATTTTTTTATAAAGAGTAATTCCATTAAATTAGCTACAATATAATAAGATAAGTAGTGGAACAATAATAATAAAATAATTTAACACATTAACATTATAAGTCAACTTAATACTCGTACGTACATGTCTTAAAATGAACGCACACAGTATATTAATCAATCCACGTAATGCAAGTCGCAAGGTTAGCACAAAGTGGCACACACCTTTCTCTGTTCACCCTTAGAAGGACATAGCGCAATGTAAAATATTTATACATACGCAGTTTATATTATACGTTTGCAAGTAACATTGATACTTTTTTTTATTTTTCTATCTTTTAAACGTAATAAAAGAATCAAGAATCAATGTAATAGCAAGGAACTCATCGCACTTATTAGTGACCCTCTTCTATATCATCAGAACATATTATAAAGCAAAGTCGCTTTTCGCTGTCTGTCCCTATGTATGCTTAGATCTTTACAACTAAGCAACGAATTACGATGCAGTTTTTTTTTAATAGTTTGTGATTCATAAGGAAGGTTTTATGTAAAATTTGTTAAGTTTTTGTATACATTGACTAAATTATAACGATATTTGTTGGGGTTGTCAGAAAAAATAAGCCGTCTGGGAGCTTTCAACGAAAACGCTGCCTAAACTAAAAAACAATTGTGTATCTAATGTAGATCTACAAAAAAGTCCGCAATTATAAAGCGGTTATTTGAAAGCTATTTACACAAATATGCTATTAATCCTTATCATTTTTACTACATTAGTTCCTTATTTTTATTTCATGAAGATTATTTTGTCCCTTTACACCTTGCAAATTAAATGAATATCTTAGAAGATATAGCACAATCAAAATAATGCGCAAAGAATTTAATTTCGTCTCGTAATTCGACCGGGCCGTGCTGAGAGCGGAGAAGTCGGTAATCAACGAATTTGGAAAATGTTCATATATTATATTATTTTCAAATTAATAAACGACGGGATTAAATAGGTGCCACGGGGTTCGAAGTATGTCTCGGGCGAAGCCGGGCAGGTCAGCTAGTAAAATATAATCAAAGACTTAATGTTTTCTAAACAACCGCTGATTGCAACTCAAGCTTATGCGGTCGGCATAGAGTTTCTTTTCCAATAACACATTTTCTTACGGCAACTTTTCTTTGTGTGTCAAGCGAGATCTCACATCTTAAGCAATCGTACACAGGTTTTGTCACAGTTTAGCGATTTCGCATTGTGTCAAGGTTGTTTCGTGGCTTATGTGATCTTAACGCGGGTTGGCGACCTCTGGCATCCGCGTTGGAGCCTTATCTTTGTAGAAAACGTCTTTTTAAGTTTCTATGAAATGAATTTCTCTTGCCGACATCATCAATATTAATTGACAGTCGTATTATCGCAAAAGCTCTAAACCTAAATCTATTTACTAATATATAAAGTTCGTTTTGAACGCGCTAATTTCAGAAAGTACTGATCCGAATTGATAAATTCTTTTTGATTTTAATAGTTCATTTATCGAGGAAGACTATAGGCTAATATCATCACGTTACTACCCTGGTGGGCGGAGCAGTAGTCATAAATGTCGACAAAACGGGCAATATTTTATCTAGTATTGTAGAATTTATAAGCGACGGGATTAAATGGGTGCGACGGGAGTTCGAAGTATGTCACGGGCGAAGCCGGGGTGGTCACCTAGTAATATATAAAGCTGAAGAGTCTGTTTGTTTGGTTGAACGCGCTAATCTCAGAAACTACTGGTTCTAATTCAGAAATTATTTTTGAACTGAATAGCTCATTAATCGAGAAAGGCTATATATCATCACTTTACTACCCTGGAGAGCGGAACAGTAACCATAAATGTCAAGAAATCGTGCAAATTATGAGTGCGACTGGGGTTTAAAATATGTCACGTCACGTGCAAAGCCTGTCATCTAGTTTGATATAATTATGTCACTATTTGGGTGCGACAGGGGTTCAAAATATGTCATGTGCAAAGCCTGTCAGCTATTATAATATATATTTTAAATTGCCCAGATGTGCACATGGGCACTGCAGCACCAGCAAATATACGACCAGCTGTGGATGAACTGGATCTCAAGAGGCTGCGCTACCCAAAAAACTTCGATGGTAAAGTTATTCCACGGTGCTTCGTGCTAGCAGCTGCTACTTTTAAACGCTTTCGTTTTGAGCTATATTTTGCACTGTTGCTTTCGAAATTATTTGGCTTTATATATTATTATTATCTATTCTAATATTATAAAGCAGAAGAGTTTGTTTGTTAGGTTGAACGCGCTAATCTCAGCAACTACTGGTCGGATTTAAAAAAAACTTTTTGTGTTAGATAGCCCATTTATCGAGGAAGGCTATATATCATCACGCTACTACTCTGGATAGCGGAGTAGTAATCATAAATATCGACACATCGGGCAAATTTTTATACAATATTGTAGAATTTATAAACGACGGAGTTAAATAGGTGCGACGAGAGGTCAACATATGTCACGGGCGAAGCCGTGGGTATCACCTAGTTATTTTATAAAGGTATATTTGAATTATTTATGATATATTATATCAATCTACATTGAATTTATAATTAATTTGAACTAAAATTTTGAAAACAGGGTCAATTATAAAGTCCACTAACAATTTTAATTTTAAAAACGTACTGTATTTAAAATTTCTTCAAGAAATAATGAAACTATCAATGTTAACAATTGAATGAGTGAGAATAATGAATAAATAAATATCGTTGGGACAACTCACACAACGCCATCTGATTCCAAACTAAGCAGAGCTTGTAGCTTGTACTATGATAACCAGATAACTAATAAAAATACTTATATATTTCTAAATAGATACATATTATAAATAAATAACACCCAGAATAAACCATCGTGCTCAGAGGCAGTCGAAAATAATTACTCAGTGGCGCGGTGGGAGTGCATCCGACTGCTACGCAAGAGGTCGTGGGTTCGATTCCCACCCAGGATAAAACTTTGTGTGATGAGCACGATGGTTTATTCTGTGTCTGGGTGTTATTTATCTATAATATGTATGTATTTAGAAATATATAAGTATGTTTATCAGTTATCTAGATCCCATAACACAAGCTAATATTAGCTTACTTTGGGCTAGATGGCGCTGTGTGAAAAGTGTCCGACAATATTTATTTTATTTATTTATTTATTTAAGTATTTTTTGACACATTTGATTCCATACAACTGTTACGTTGTTTTATGTATTTATCCCCATAGCGGTTTTGCAGAGGTATACGGTCTCTACGCCATGTTAAAATAATGGAGTAATTTAATTTTCGAATAATATACCTTTATTAAATTTTAAAGTATTTCAAATGATGTATACAAAGATGTGGATAATACGACCATTGTAATGGGCTAAGCTGTTTTGGATACGGTTAGGCTTTTTGACTAGGTATTGACAGATGTATTATAAATAATGTATTTAACTTTGTTTGAAGAAATTATTTTTTATGACAATTGTTAAAATAAATTATACATAATATTTCTATTATGTAAGTAAGTAAGTAATGCTTTATTGTACCCCAAGAATATAAATAAACAGATTAGTTTATAATGTACAGGTGATACAACTGGCGGCCTTATCGCACAGTGGCAATTTCTTACAGGCAACCATGGGATGGACACTATAAGATAAGGATTTAGATATGAGGCAGTATGGTGCATATATATAAAGAACAAATAAAATAAAATAATAATAATAAGACCAGGGTACTCATTGGCAAGCTTAGCTGCTTTAGGTCGGGCAATACTCGCCCGAGAGTTATGCGTTTTGTAACTCGGGCTTTTGCAGGAACTGGAATAAGTGATTACGCAAACCGAGTTACAGAACGCATTGACTTCCTAAAGCAGAAAGTTTATGCATGGGCAAACCGCATTAGACGATACAAAACTAGAACAGATAGATATGTCCTGAATCGCACATTTCAAAAAGATTAGCGGCGTGTTTATAGAAATTGGGAGCAGCCAGATGTAGTGGGTGACACGGATTTACCAGATAATGAGGCTACGAATTCATTTTGGCGTAGTATTTGGTCAGTGCCTGTCACCCATACAGAGGGTATATAGATGAGAGGTGTCAAGCGAATGTGTGACTCCATTCATCCAATGGAGCCACCATCAATAACATCTGATGATGTTTCAAATGCAGTCCGTCAACTTCCTAACTGGAAAGCTGCAGGACCGGACGGACTGCACAATTTTTGGCTAAAGTGGCTCCGGAGTTTACACAGTCATTTGGTATCTCAATTTCAATCATCCTTTGAATCTGGGTTGCTTCCAAGTTTTACGACCACTGGAGTAACCCACCTGCTTTTTAAGTCAGGTAGTACCACGGACCCCAAAAACTATAGACCTATAACGTGTCTTCCAACGTTATATAAACTACTTACATCTATTCTGAGAGTAAAAATTAATTCTCATGTTACTGAAAATTCAATCTCTCAGAATGGATGTAGGACTGGGGCCCGTGGTACTAAAGAGCTCCTTATTATTGATACGACCATTAGCCAACAGGTTCGTCGTAAACGAAGGGATTTGGCGACATCTTGGATAGACTATAAGAAGGCTTATGACTCCGTGCCTCATTCATGGCTCATGAGGGTGCTGGAGTTGTATAAGATTGATGCAACTCTATGCACCTTCTTGGAGACATGTATGAGGCAATGGAGTACGGTCCTTTGCTATCCAAGATGTCGAGAAATTCTTAGTGACGATGAACCTATAAAGATAAAGAGGGGTATTTTTCTAGGGTGACAGTTTGAGTTCTTTGTGGTTTTGTCTAGCACTTAACCCTCTCAGTACTATATTAGAGGGTTTAGGGCTGGGCTATCATTTGCAAAGAAGTGGTCAAGTTATATCCCACCTCTTTACATGGATAATTTGAAACTCTTTGCCTCCAACGATATCCAATTGAAAGATTTACTAAAGGCAACTGAAAACTTTAGTAATTCTATCAAGATGGAGTTTGGTGTAGACAAATGTGCAACCATGTATGTTAAAAGAGGTAAGATTGTGGAATCTGTAGGCATGGAACTTTCAGATTCCATAAAACTTAGATCCCTTTCTGCAAATGAAACCTACAAATATTTGGGTATGACACAGGCATTAGGAATTGATGACAAGGGTATGATGATTAATTGATAACAATCGTTAATGGAGCGTTTCCTGGGCCGCCTGAAAAAGGTACTGAAAAGTCTTTTATCGGGCGGAAACCAGGTGCGCGCTTATAACAATTGGGTCATACCATTGTTAACCTACTCCTTTGGCATACTCAGATGGACTCAAACAGAGCTGGATCCTGGATAGAAAAGTTCGTACTCTTTTTACTGCATATCGAATACATCACCCAAGTTCGTCTGTCATGACAGACGAACTTGGGTTGTATATCCCGCGGAAGTTTGGGGGTCGAGGCTTCTTAAATGTTAAGACTCTCCACAACCGCGAGATATGCAACCTTAGAGAATATTTTTTGTCAGCGGACGTTAGTCTGAGAACTGGTGCAAACCTGTGATACTCACTACTGATGATCGCAAGGAGATATGGAGGAGCAAGGAGCTGCATGGACGATTTTTCCGGGCCCTATATGGTTCCGACGTAGATTTAACAGCATCTGTTTCCTGGCTACGGTTTGGTGACCTCTTTGGAGAAACTGAAGGTTTTGTCTGTGCAATTACAGACGAAGTAGTAATGACGAATAACTATCGGAAGTATATTCTGAAGGATGGGACGATTGACATTTGTCGGGCATGTCATCGTCCGGGAGAATCTATTAGACATATTATTTCTGGTTGTTCTCGTCTTGCTAACGGGGAGTATTTGCATAGACACAATCAAGTAGCCAGGATTGTCCATCAGCAACTAGCTCTTAAATATAAACTTGTGGAATTGGAGGTGCCCTATTACAGGTATGTACCCGACCCAGTTCTTGAGAATGGTCGTATCACTTTGTACTGGGATCGATCTATCATTACTGACAGGACTATTGTGGCCAATAAACCTGATATAGTAGTGATAGATCGATTAGAGCGTCGCGCAATGATTGTTGATGTTACCATTCCACATGAAGAAAATCTCGTGAGAGCAGAAAAAGAGAAACAATTAAAATATTTGGACTTGGCTCACGAGGTTGTCGACATGTGGGATGTGGATTCGGCAATCATTGTCCCGATAGTCGTATCAGCACATGGGTTGATTGCCAAGAGCCTCGATCAACATCTTACGAGGCTCGCGTTAGGCAGCTGGGTCAAGGGCTTGATGCAGAAGGCAGTTCTCCTCGATACGGCACGCATTGTGAGGAGGTTCCTGTCTCTGGAACCATAACCACCGGTAGCTTGGTCCCTGTACCCGATACCGGTGGGCTACTATTTTTTATATTTTTAAATGTATTTGTTTTTATAGATATATTTAAAAATGTAATTTATATGTTTGTATTATTATCTAAACTAATATTATAAAGCTGAAGATTTTGTTTGTTTGGTTGAACGCGCTAATCTTAGGAACTACAGGTCGGATTTGAAAAAAATTTTTAGTGCTAGATAGCCCATTTATCTAGGAAGGCTAAAGGCTATTTATCATTACGCTACTACACTGGGGAGCACAGCAGTAGTCATAAATGTCGACAAATCGGGCAAATTTTTATGCAATATTGTAGAATTTTTAAGCCACGGTATTAAATAGGTACGACGGGAGTTCGAAATATTCCACGGGCGAAGCTGTCATCTAGTTAATAATAAAAGTAGTTAGCATAACATTTAGGTAGACATTCAACGATAACTAATGTACTACAAGCACCTAGATACTTACATGTGATTTTAGTAACATTAGCTTTCCGGCTTGGAAACCTCCACACGGGAAACGCACCCTGGGCACGAAAGCGACAATTTATCTTTCCACTACGGACCAGCATTGCGTCTTGACTCTTACGGGCAATACCCAACCGAGGAGAAAACGGACTGTCCCGCCTGGGGGCCCGAGTCTACTATTTTCCAATAGAAAGCCTTTCTAGTTTTATTCTATAGCGGTTCTATTGCGATTAGTTCAAAACTAGGTAGTCTAGTAATTTGTAATAGTAGACTATGAAAACTGTCGTTTTTTTTTATCGGCTCTCTATTAAGCGTCGTTTTCTATTCTCTTCTGACGCGATTGAATTAGTAGACTTGGCCCCATGGAGTACTGTCGCATAGCGTTTGTGTGTGACCTTGATTAGATATAGCCGGCTTCTCTTCAGGGTTAGGAGTCCAACAATAAGCCACTCTGCTACCCCCACAGTAGGGTAGTAAACTGCACATTATAGCATATACAGGGTGTCCCAGAAATCGACGTCAAGCCGGAATCAGATGATAGGACAAATCATAATATGTAGTTACCAAAAATATAAAAAATAATCTTATTCATGTATTTTTTAAAATTACAGTAATTTCTTTTTTCCGAAAGATGTAGGTACACCTATAATGGTGTTATGGGACACCCTGCTCCACCCAAGCTTATATTAGCTTACTTAGACTAGACGGCGCTGTGTAAAAAATGTCCAACAATACAATAATACGATGGTAATGTTATAAGCATTGAGCTACCATGACTGTACCGACAATATTATTGAATAAGTTTGCATATTTGGGCAGTTTGGATATTTCTTTTAAAACATATCCAGAAATAATCTATACTTTTTAAATCAAAATATTCGTACTTTAATTTTAATTGTGATTCTTATTTTTATTACCATGTCTTATATTTATTTGTATTTAGTTATTTGTATTTGTTTAATTGCTAGTATTTTTTGTATTTGCATAATTAAATGAGATGACATTGTACTAACATAATTATAGGCATTCGTACTAACAATCTATAGATTTAATTCCGTAATAAATGACATATTATTGTTATTATAAAAAATTATGAAGCGATTAAAAAAACAGTACCTAGCGAACAAACACTTACAAGGAAATTTATCGAATATAATAAATAAATATCTGTTATCACTATTTTTTACGCTTACGCACTCGCCTTGCCTTAACTATTATGCTTTATTTGACGAGCACAAGCCTATCACTCTAAAAAATATACTATTTACTTTCTAAATTTATTGGCGATTCTCCGCGGGAAAAATGACAAGAGCGGACGCTTGCTGCATATTGTTTTCTAAAACTAGTGCATTTATCTTGTTTTATGTGCGGGAGTGGTGGTTCTTGGACATAAAAGTTGTGTTAACGAGCTATAGTGAAAGACATTAATATGCAGTGAAATACGATTTTCTTTCTTGCCGCGTAAATCCACTGAAAACCTCAGTATAACAACCACTATTATATTGGGGTGAGACTGACCTTGACGTATAACTAGACTTGACTAAGACTTAGAGAACGGGGTCAATTTAGATAGTAAGAAAGAAGATTGAAGAAATATGAATTTAGATTTAGCTAAAAGGTCTTAGTATAGGCTTATCGATAAATTCTCAAATTTGAAAAAAATTTATTCATCTCAATAGTTCCAACGGAGAAGAAAAAAAAAGTGCCGACAGAAGTGAAAATTTGAACATTAACGTTTTTAACAGTAACATAAACATTAATTTTATTAATATTTTGGAATTATTAGGGAATAATTTCGCACGAAGTGCTTTCTATAATTTATGTGGAAAATATAATATTCATTTATTGCGCTATCGTACACAAACATGATGACTTATATTCTCTGCGACGCTTAAACGAAACAACAGGAGCAGGCATACATTTTCGCCGCATGGTAGAAAGAGAGGGGGATATTACTTCCTCTCCTACGCTGCACCGGCGGTGTACTCTACTTTCGTCCCACGAATTTTCGATAAGACGTGTTCTGACGCGAATTTAACATTTTTTACCCATCTCGAACAATGCCGCACAATGCCGCTAAAAAAGATTACACTTCAAAAAATTCACAGTGATTCCATTCAATGGTGGCTTTAATAAAACTTTTCATAAACATCAGCAAAGTTATATCGCATATGATAGCACAGAACAAGGTTTCACTCATTCGTAGGACGTATCTAAACCAACGGAACACGCTTATTAGATGACCTCTAGTTTAACCAAAGAGCCTTGTAAGTTACATAAAAAAACTGCACTCTAATTTCATGCTAACGTGGTGTAATTGGTGTAATCGGTGTAATAGCGTGTATAACATTACGGTTTATTACGAACGAGAATTTTGTAATGGTTTTTTTTTGTAATGGACCAGAAATTATGCCTCAGCAATGAAATCATTCAGAATAAGTAATGATTTCGACCTTATTTTTACGTGTGGCTTCATTCCAACTGTCAGAAATAAATCTCACAGGGGTTGTTCATGGGTGCATGTACACAGAGACTTATATGAAAATCTTTAAACCCTGATCAGCTTTCGCCAAGCCTAACGGCACTCAGTCTGTTCAGCCTAACCACAGTTAGTAAATAAATAAAAATATCTTTATTTTGCATAGACCATTTTAACGGCACTTACAAAATCTCATACACTATTTAAAATATTTAAAGTGACCACCGTTTCGGAACGCGGCCCACCTGAGAAGAACCGGCAAGAAACTTAGGAAGGCTTTTTTTTTGATGGCCTATTTACATTTTAATATTATTTCACTTTGCCAGCAGTTCTGCTAGTTCTAATTTTAAACCATAAAATAAACCTGACTGTAATGAGGCCCCACCAGTAAGTGACGCCTACCAGCAAGACCTGCTTACTAACAGACGAGAAACTTATTTGACCCTGCTAAAATCTTCTAAGGTCCGTATTGATGAACTGCATAGTAATGGACGTTTATGAAAACAGAGTCAGAGAGCTTAAATAACGGCAGCTACGAAGACACGGTTGTGCCAATAGATTCGTAAAAACAAGAGAAATGGCATGCGGGAACATTTGTGTGTCGCTGCGACAAGTCAACAATCAAGTACATATCAAATATCATTAAAACCTTCACTAATCCTGGGGACCGAGTCTTCTATTTCAATCGTATCGAAATAGAATCGAAATCGTCGCTCAATAGAAAGCTACCGGTACAATTTAATTAGTTTTTCGTAGTCTACTATTACAATCGTACTCCAAAAGACGGCAGATAGAATTCTACTGGCACGTACTGCGGCAGTGGCCGCTAGTCAGTTGCATTTTTGATAGTCTACTAACATTTTGACAGCTTAAAACAGCGATTCTGGTTCTATTCTACCGCTTGTCAATAGAAGTTTACTTAAAATTCGGTTTATTCATGTAAAAACTGAATTAAAAACAGGGGGCCGCCTCATGAATAAACCGAATTTTAAGTAAACGGTGGGGATCAAAAGAACACTCTTTGTCCAACGCCGCCGCGCCGTTTGTGAATAATCTTGAGCCTTTGAGCATGTCACGGCGACACACAAATGTTCCCGCAAAGTACTTCTAATGTTGCCGCATCGCACTTCTAATGTTTTACGATGTCTATCGTTGTGCATCTGGATCAAGCCAGTTTTGCCCGACTCTGCTCCTCGCGAAGTTTCTGTGTTTGCTAAGCTTGCCTCTAGACACTTGCCTTATTCTTTAACAGATGTACTATCCTCATCAAACTACCCGCCTGGCAAATTCATCGAACCGGATCACTCGTTCTCACACAAACCATGTCCCTCATACATCATCTCATCTGCCAATCCTCTGACCTCTGCTGAGGTATACACCTCGGCAGAGATAAGAGGCCGTTTTGTATTGCTCATTGGCAGTATTACCTCGAGTTCTTGTTTAATGGGTAGCTTAGAATTTCGCATCAGCCCAACTGAGTGGTTTTTATGGTATATGCATAATGGTATTGCATTTCCTGTGAGGAAGAAAATGTGTTAAGGAAACATTGCACTACATCTAATATCTTGTACTAACTGTTCGCCTTGTGTTACAGCGTCAGGTGCTCTTATTATACCTGAGGAACTGCCATCTCTTCTTTCCGTGGCCTACTCTAATATACCACCCATCAAAAAAGGTACGTTTATATAGTGTATTAGTTTATAACTCGCGGTTGTTTTAGTCGGTCTGGCTCGATGGCCCTTTGATAGTGTATACTACGCCGTTGCTGGTTACCGGGTTCGAATCCCAGGTCGCAACTAATATATATTTGTATGTTTACTGTGTACGTATAATATTACATACATACATATTATCACGCCTGTTTCCGATCGGGGTAGGCAGAGACTATGGTTTTCCACTTGCTACGATCCTAACATACCACCAGGACAGATCGCCAGGCTTCGCGATCCTGGCATACTTCTCTCTTCTCTTATTTAATTTATTAGTGTTATTCTGTATAATAATGAAAAGCTGTCCCTAAGAGCATGCAAGCCGGGGATTATTCTGACCGTCCAGCGGCGGGTTGGACCGACATTGATAAAAAGAGACTGCAGCTTGTGGCTGATCTCGACCGGGATCTGAACCACATTTCCCAAAACAGTTCAAAAAAACCTGGTAAATTTCAACTTAAAAAAAGAAAGAAGAAGACGTGAAGACCACGTGAGCAGATTGCTCAAAAACGGAAAGGTCAAAAGTACTCGGATACCCAGACGTGCGTGTATGAAGCGATTGATGAATCTCGAAGAAGCGAAAGAAGTATGCATGGATCGCGAAGCCTGGCGATCTGTCCTCTCTGACTACCCCGTCAGGGATACAGCGTGGTAAATTTCAATGCTTGAAAAACACAGGCGTTAACGAACAAACTAAAAATTTCCTTTACTATTTCTACTACCTCCTTAGAACGCTACAACACTAATGAATCCCGTATACTCATTATCGTACTCATACCTCCATAGTTTCAAAAAGTATCTTTTGCGAATAAATCATCTCTGAATATCCATAGGCCCTCTGCTAACCACTTACCTCCAGGTATGATAGTTACTTATTGAAGTGAAACTTCTTTATCGACGGTGAGAGAAATGTTTTAGACCACGTGAGCAGATTGCTACCCAGATATGGATAGATCTGGATACCCGTGTATGAAGCGATTGATGAATCTTCAAGAAGCGAAAGAAGTATGCATGGATCGCGAAGCCTGGCAATCTGTCCTCTCTGACTACCCCGTCAGGGATACAGCGTGAATATAGTTAGATGGAGAAATGTTTTAGCTCTAAAAAAATCGTCACGGTTTTCGGCTACGCGCCATATTGTTTTTAAGAGAAACTTCTTTTTCATAAGTAAAACTTTTTTATCGACGTATAAGAGAAATTTTTATCATATAGAATCGTTTGATTATTCCAGGTACGGATTCCCGAGTCGGGTTCGGCTTCGCATTCGGCAACCACGCGGACTTTCAGGTGATGCTTGAACTGGGGCCCCAGACCAACACCAAAGCTTTGGGTAAGTTCTGCATCGGACTGTTTCTTATAGCAGGGGAAGTAGCGTTAATGCTCACTAGGAATTTTATACTAGCTGATATTCTACATACATAGTTAATACAAATTAACGTAGACCTTCGAGTTGTATGGATGCTTTTACAATTTGGAGGTCTAGTTTAATTGGCATTATAACTTTTGGTCCCACCACTACCAGACTGACTGACGGTCAAATCTGTTATGTATAAGTAACGTACTATTAATCTTATGATTATCAATTGGTATAAAATTCCTAGTGAGCATTAACGTTACCTCCCCTACTATTACTGTATAAACTTAATCTTTACGCTGTATTCTTACACAGGGTAGTCAGATACGAGGTAGTCAGGACAGATTCTTATCTGATTCTTCTATCTATATTATTCTGTATTGTATATATATAGTATTCTGATACTTCTATCGCGTAAAAACTCGACAAATTACATATGTAATTTCTCGAGATTTTATTTTTTCCCGTGCTTATACCCAGACGTGCATATACGAAGCATTTGAGGAATCTTCATCAAATACTTCATATATACACGCCTGTGTATCCGAGTACTTACCTTTCCGTTGTTGAGCAATCTGCTCACGTGGTCTTCGTAGTAAGTCTCGCTCTACCCTGACTCCTTCCCCTCTCTATATTATCAAAATAAAAATTGTTCAACCGTTCTTCACTCATTCACTGGACGGGTCTTAATCAAAGGAGCATGCCGCTTTCTATATAATCTACATTAATACTGAAAATTGAATTAAAATTAACCCTTTTTTTTATCTAAATAATGTATATTTCTTATAATGGTAAGGTCAAAAGTACTCGGATAACCAGACGTGCATGTATGAAGCCATTAATAAATCTGCGAAAAAAAAAGCGAAAGAAGTATGCATGGATCGCGAATCCTGGCGATCTGTCCTCTCTGACTACCCCTTCAAAGATACAGCGAGATGATAGTTAGTTAGTTAGTTTTTACATATAGACATATTATCCCCCTTTATCCCCCAAAGGGGTTCGCAGAGGCGTACTATACGCCCACATTTCACCGTAAGCACTTTTGTCCTAAGTAACAGTTGTTGAGGCCCATTACCGTGTTGAAATGGACAGGCGCAGGTTGTGGCTCCTGCTGTTGATTTTTTTTCGGCCAAGCCGCCAAGGCCTTCAACTTGTCTTAACGGCTGCCTGTTACTGGCCTGCGTTAAGCCATAAGTTTACTTGAGTTAGTTTTTATTTATCAGAAACTTGGTTCATAATAATAATAATAGCTGGGGCAATATAATAAAATAAAGGGCGTGCTCCGTTGGTTTGGACACGTTCAACGAATGAGTGAGGAACGATTGACGAAGAATATATATTGTGCAAAAGTAGAGGGCAGAAGGAGTCACGGTAGACCGAGACTTACATATGAACACCACATGAGCAGATTACTCAAAAACGGAAAAGTGAAAAGTACTCGGATACCCAGACGTGCATGTATGAAGCGATTAAAGAATCTGTAGGAAGCGATAAAAGTATGCATGGATCGCGATGCCTGGCGATCTGTCCTCTCTGACTACCCCGTCAGGGATAGGATACATCGTGAAGATAGTTAAGTTAAGCTAAGTTTTTTTTTTGGTTCATAATATTATGTACTGCTCTGCTTGTGTTACAGATGGCACAGGCTTTCAGGCAACTTCCACAAACACGAAGCGTCAGGCTCCGTCACCTCCGAAGATCACTAAAAGTAGAGAAAAGGTAAGATATTAAAATTGAAAATGAAAAATTCATGTAGGTCTCAAAGTAACACTTATGAACGTCAAGATTATTGCTTCTACATTTACATTTACTGCCAGATTCGCAAAGCAATAGGTAGAGCCTGAGGAAGAACCCGGCAATAAAACTCATGGCTATTCTTTTCTAACCGCCTGTAATTACATTAGTTTGATTTACATGATATTTGACCAATTATATATTATTAGTAATGAATTTATACAAAAAAAAAACAAAATCAATGTTGTGTTTAAAATCATATCAAAATGAGAGCGATACTAGTCGCCAGTTCTTAGGGCAGCCTACCCTTTAGGAAGAAGAATCTGGCAAGAAAGTCCATGGGTCCATGGGGCTTTATAATGTTAGATATGGCTTTGACCGGGGGCCTGAGTACTGTGGGCGGGCTGCTCGCAGGCCAGGGAAGGTGGCGTAGCGTGAGAGTTAGACGCACGTAGTTCACTCCCTTAAGGAAGAGGTATATCACGCGAATCCCCCAAAGTAGCGAGATGAAACTCGAACCCCCCCAAGAGGCAGGATACACCCCCACCCCACCCCCCCTCTGAACGAGCCTGCCGAAGCGGACAAGGTCAGTCGGGAGCCCTGGGGCTCACCCGGGACTCTGGGCCATAGACTGATGGACGGGTAACGTGTGGTTTTAGTCGGCAGGAGTCCGGCATAGCATCCATGAGGATTTCCACACGAAGAAAAATAAAAATTTTTGGCTTACATCCTTAACACTACATTTGCATATTTTTTCCTTTGGATTTAATTGATTACCATTTTCTTTACTCATACTTTGGTTTTAAAAGACCTCACCTGCTGACCAACATCTGAAGCAATGACACAAACTTACTTAAGGGGTTGGGAAATATGACGGCAGCCGCTTCTAATGCTGGATGTTAAACACCCAATGGAGCCAAAAGCTCCTGAAAGCCTACCTGGATTTAGAACCTGAATTTGACTGCCTCTGTGGCGCGGTGGGAGTGTATCCTGCTTCGCAAGAGGTCGTGGGTTCGATTCCCACCCAAGATAAAACTTTGTGTGATGAGCACGATGGTTTATTCTGTGTCTGGGTGTTATTTATCTATAATATGTACTTAGAAATATATAAGTATGTTTATCAGTTATCTGGTCACCATAGTACAAGAATCTGCTTAGTTTGTAATCAGATGGTGTTGTGTGAGTTGTCCCAGCGATAAAAATAAAATATCGCTATAAATTTGACCAAAAAGATTTGTGTAGCAGAGGCTTACTTTAAGAATTACGAATTTTCATCATTTTGTACCACGCAATAGGTAACCTATTACCGTGTTGAAACAAACAGGTGCCAAGTTGTGGCTACATACATATTATCACGCCTGTATCCCATCGGGGTAGGCAAAGACTATGGTTTTCCACTTGCTACGATCCTGACATACCACTTTCGCTTCTTCTACTTTCATGAGTGTTTTATACACACTCGCCGGTTAAGGGTAATCTTGGCCTGGCCTTTTTCCAAAATCTTATCTTTACGCTGTAGGTGTCCCTGACGGGGTAGGACAGTTATTGTTGCGTATGCATATTACAATATTAACACGTTCAGGGCATCGAAATTACACCTTTGTATCTAACATAACCACAATAATAAACAAACACACAACACAGTTTAAAAAAACAAGACGTAAAAGAAATATTAAGCCCTGGATAACACCAGGCCTCTTAAAATGTATTAAAAACCGTGACTACTTACACACTCGAGCCAGAAAAGATCCAGTAAATTATATTCTAAAACTAACATACACGCGCTATCGCAATTGTTGCAATTCGCTATTGCGTAAACTAAAAACCACATACGAACAAGAGCAAGAGAGAAGACTATTAAGGATATCACGAACACTCAAAAAGTTTAGCCTAGTGCGCTTGAATTATTAAAACTCCGTGACAACCCTAACTCATCAATAAACGAGGTTTGTAAAACTCTAAGTGGAGTGGGTAAAAATCTTGCCAATAAGATAGTTTCTCAATGTCCCAATGCCCAAACCCAAGCCCATATACTAACTACAATCAAAGAAAATCGTCCCCATTTCCCTCCTTGTAACTCCCTTGTCTTATTGGATGTTGATGAATCAGAAGTGGAGTCACTTATACTTCAACTACGCGTCAACTCTGCGATAGGCTGGGATGAAATTTCACAACAAATTCTAAAACAGTGTCGTAACACATTGATACAACCCTTAACATTTATTTTTAATCGCAACCGCATTAAGGGCTTTTTGACACCCACACACACCCCCGATAATTGGAAGTGCCACAAGCTACGCCTATCAATTTCAACACGACAATGGGCTCAATACTAACAATGAAATATATGATATGCCTCTGCTACCCCTTTGAAGATAACAGCGTGACGGATAAAAAGTAAATTTAATTTCTGTTACAGCTTCAACAAACAGAAGCTAGCAAGTTTCTGCAGACCTGGGCTCAGAAGATGAAAAGCCCTCATATAGAAGACCCTGATTCTCCAAAACCGGGCGAAGTGCCCAATCTAGAAGAATCCATGGTAGAGTTAGTCAAGAACGACAAAGGACAATACGAAATCCGACAACCGCAGCCAGGGAATCTCTCGCCACGAATTCTAGAAGATTTGATAAAACTCTACAAAGTTAAGAGCGATATCGCCAAGAAGATGGTTGAGAAAGAACGAACGCCAGAAGACATTAAGAAGATAACAGACGATCTATCTAATGTAGACTTGGATTAGTACGTTTTTAAACATTAGAAATAAAGGGCCCTATCCCACAGGTGCGGTAAACGGAACGGCATAGAGGCTGGTTTACCGCACTCGCTTTACACAGTTTGATTTTTACCTGCGTTTAGAGATTTTAGTTATATGTGTAGGTTTGATTGCAGATGAGAGAGATGCATGTTCATAGATAGGTGTTACGGTAATAACTCACCAGGAGGCGTTGCAGCAAACATTCTTTGTGCAAATACATGTTGCCATTATTCTCCAAAACTACTAGTTCGATTTTCACCTTGTAAAACCATATTTGAACTTTTTCTTAGCCTTGTATGAGTCTTTTTTGGTTTTTCTACGATTCTATATTTACCTTTGCAGAATTTTATATTTTAGTTACCTTCGCAGAACTTAAAATCCGTATAATCACAATAGTGTGCAACTTTTTTTAATAACGGACTCCCGCTTTTCCACAAAAGTGTAATGCTACCTTGCTCTTGCTTCTTTAATGTACAACGCGTTTAACAAAACATATTTCAAACTCAATTTACGTCCAACTCAACCAAATTATATGGAACATCCACATTAATTATGCTGAAAGAACACTATTGTAACAGAAAAACTAAAAGTAATGTATTCCATTTTGAACCAACCCTATACCTAGAACAAACAGACAGTTCGGAATTCCTTAAATAGTTTTTTGAATGTACAGTCACGTTTATTTCCACAATTTTATAATGGTATAGAATGATAGATGTATGTTATAAGCCTACCGTGTGCAATAAAGAATACAAAGAACGTCGTGTCCGTCATTATACAAAATGTCTGAATACAAAAACGCAACGATACCTTGGGATTTAGGCGTCCAGTATGTATACCGCACCTGTGGGACAGAGGCTTTATTTGAATGATATTCATTTATAAATAAGTAGGTAGTTGTGAATTTATAATATGTTCAGTTGGAAATACTTAAGTTGGCTTTTTAATAACCCTCTACTTTCTTGAAATGGTTTGAACTCCCTAAATTATTAACAAAATTTAACCCCTACGATCCTATAATGAGGAAACGTATTTTTTTGCGTTAATATAAACAAATACTTAGAGACAATGTAGAATAGCTAAAGATTAAAGACCAAGTGACATCATCGTTACCACAGTACATGTGAGCAGGGGGCCGAGTCTAATATCGACAAGCCGTAGAATTGAACCAGAATCGCTGTTTTTTAGCTGTCAAAATGTTAGTAGACTATCAAAAAATGCAACTGACTAGCGGCCACTGGCGCGGTACGTGTTAGTAGAACTCATCGGCCGACCGATAGAAGTCTATTGGAGTACGATTATAATAGTAGACTACGAAAAACTGTCAAAATTGTATCGGTGGCTTTCTATTCAGCGACGATTTCGATTATATTTCGACACGTTTGACTCGGCCCCCAGTAAGAAAATCACACAGGCGCACGCATCTACAGGCCGCAACAGCGGACTTCACAGTGCATTATGAGTCGGCCAGTCGCGGTTGTCGCAGTGTTCATTTTATTTTTAATTAAAATTGGTATATATTTTATCTACTCTGATACTATAATACAAAGATTATAAAACTGATAACAAAATTCTTATGACAAACATTACGTACAGGCCAAAAATAATAAAAAAAAGTTTAATTACGATACAGGTCTTGTATGGACACCCGTATCATAATATAACTTTTTAATCATAACGATACACCTATACAACCTCCAGCTGGACCAAGGAGGTAGAACCTCTACTTAAAAAAAAAAAGGACTCAATCATTGGTTTCAATGAACGAGTCCGCGACGCAAGCGCGCATGCGCAATCTATGTTTACGCCTTGGCGCCAACATTTGACATTTAAAAAAAAATTGTTATATTCATCATTTTATTTGCAATATTGTTTTACGTATTATGAGAGTAGATAAAGTAGTGTATGACACTGTACATAACTTGGTCTTATAACACTCGTGTGATACTATAAAAAAACTCGCCGATGCAACAGTATCATAAACTACTATTAAGAGGGACCAACCTATAGGTAAATCTTTATGTTGCCAGTGCTATCTCGTATTTACTAATATTATAAAGCTGAAGATTTGGAAGCTGGAGAGTTGAAAAAATATTTTTGTGAGGGATAGCTCATTTATCGAGGAATATGGGAATATTCATACATTTTATAAAAGTAATAAGCAATGAGATTAAATAATTGCGACTGGGATTTATGTACCTATGTCACGGGCAAAGTCTCGGGGGTTAGCTAGTTTAATTGTATAAGAATGAATGAGAGAGGAACGATTGACCAATAATATAGTAGTGTGCGAAATTAGATGGTAGAAGGAGTCAGGGTAGGTCGAGACTTACATATGAAGACCTCGTGAGCAGATTGCTCAAAAACGGAAAGGTCAAAAGTACTCGGATACCCAGACGTGCGCGATTGATGAATCTTGAAGAAGCGAAAGCTAAAATTATTTAGTTTTTTCCATTTGCCATTTTAATTTTATGACAATAGTTCAATAGATCGGTAATGGTAATTTTGTAAAAAAATAATTAATCGTATTATATTAATGCTAAGGTTATAAAAGTACATACAGTCCGATGGAACTCCACTTACAATGAGTGAAGCACAAAAATGGCGGTGATTTGACACAGACATTGTGTCTGTGTGAGTTTTAAGTCTTTTGTAACAGTTGCAATGTCAAGTCACAGTAAATCTACACAAATAAATAATTATCATAAAGATTCGGTTCAGTTTTGTATACTTTACTTATTATATGTTTATAATAAAATGATTATGTAATTTTATTTGGATATATTATTTTTTACCTTTTTTCATAACTATCAATTTTTAACATGTTTTTTTTTTTAACTTGCTTACTAATTCAAGTCCAAATGGAACTTTGTAATTGATTTTAAACTAATAGCTGCTTCTAACAGCTAAATAAAATTGTTGAAGCGCTCGTAGCCCCGCGGTCTCAGTGTTCGGTAAACGATCACTGAGGTACGCAACTTTCACTATGGCTGGTCGTCGGATGGGTGACCACTTTGTGGCATTTACATTTGCGAGCGTTTCCATGCTTCGGAAGGCACGTTAAGCCGTTGGTCCCGGTTGCCAGTAAAATGGCCGTCGTTAAGCCTGGTTGAAGGCCTCATAGGCGGCTTAAAAAATTTCAACAGCAGGTAGCCACAACCTGCGTCTGTCTATTTCAACACGGCAATGGGCTCACCACCTATTACGTGGGACAGGAATCCACACGGTGAAAAGTGGGCATATAATATGCCTCTGCCACCCCTTCGGGGATAAGGCGTGATGGATATATTTAAATAAAATTGTGCCCCTGGTGGCCAAGTCTAGATACTATTTTACAATAGAATGCCTTTCTATTTCTATTCTATGTCGATTCTATTGCGGTTGTTCCAAAACCTGCTAAATCTACCACAAATATTACAATCGCACTTCACAATCCGCAGAACAGAACCAGAATCGCTGTTTTTACCTTATCAAAATGTTAGTAGACTACCAATAATTCAATTTACGAGCGACCACTAACGCATCGCGTGTTCGAAGAATTCTATCTGCCTGCTGTTAGGAGCCTTTTGGAGCGCGATTGTAAAAGCGGACTACGAAAACTGACAATATTGTAACCGTTGGCTTTTTATTGAGCGACGATTTCGATTCTTTTCCGACACTATTCAAATAGTAGATTTGGCCCCCAGATTCCAAGTCCAGGTAGCGATTTTGGAGGCAACTGGGAATACTCTAAGATGAAGGTTTGATTGCCTGCTTACTTATTTCTGGCCTGGCCCTCATCTGGTGATCGGCCCGAGTAATTAGTAGAAGCACAATACTGAAGGTAGGTAATATTTATATATTTCTTTTCTCCTTTTATTTATCTATTACGCCTTATTTCCAAAGAGGTGGCAGAGGCATATGCCTACTTTTCACCATGTATATTCCTGTCCCACGTAATAGTTGGTGAGCCCATTGCGGTGTTGAAATAGACAGACGCAGGTTGTGGCTATCTTATTTTAGCTTGAAGAAATCTCTATGGATGTTATTCCGGACTCCTACCAACACAATGCCATGCTCAACGTGCTCAAGATTATTCACAAACGACGCGTAGCTTAGGACAAATATATTTTAAATCCCACCAAGCAGCGTGCTTAAAATACAGAGTGTTCGTGACTGAATGCCAGCCATGGATAATATCTATGATACGCAATTCCAGGGGGCCAGGTCTACAAATTCAGTCGCGTCAGTAGAGAATAGAAATCGTCGCTCTACTAAACACATCAACACGGTCTAGGGATATTTCATACTCAATTAAATAACTCGAAAAGTACTGGCCGCATTGGGATCTCTTATACACCGATTTGTTTGTAATTTATCTCAGACTAATTCCAAATTCAAATTTTTGAAAATTCTTTTGTTTCGGTGGCATAAAAATGTCTTGATGTGTAGGAAAGGGAATTTTCATTTGTGCGAAATTTAGAAAACAATACGAATTACGTTTAGTTACAGTTTTTTTTCATTTTTAAAGAAAGATAAAGTTAAAATTGAGGTATTGTAGCCATGCAACGCCAACATTTGACGAGGGCGGAGATGTTACGAGCTGTGGGAATGCTGGAAGCTGGGTCTGTTCAGCGTAATGTTGCTGAGGCCATAGGGACCCACCAAAATGTAATTTCAAGATTGTGGACACGCTATCGTGCCACAGGTGAAGTAGCGGAGAGGCACCGGTGGCCAAGTCGCATCACTACCCCCAGACAAGACCGATTTTTGCAAATTACTGCGCGAGCTCAACCAAATGCAACGGCGACTCAATTGGTCCAAAGGCTGCGAGTGGAACACCAAGTGCTTGTGAGTGACCAAACTGTAAGAAGGCGACTGCATGAAAGCAATCTACGCTCTCGTAGACCACTCCGGGTCCCACCTTTACGGAGAGGCAATCGTGGACGACGATTAGAATGGGTTCGGAACCACGTGGACTGGGGCCGTGAGCAATGGTCCAATGTGCTGTTCACGGATGAATCCAGGTTCGGCTTCCATCCAGATTCACGAAGGACGCGTGTTTGGCGAGTTCCTGGACGATGGAGCCGTCTTCAGAACCCTCAGGAAGTTCACCCATACCAAGGAGGAACAATTATGGTTTGGGCAGGAATTCGTCTTGGAGGACGGATGGATCTCGTTTGGGTGCGGGGCAATATGACGGCAGAACAATACGTCCAACAGGTGCTGGGGCCCGTAATCTTGCCCCACAGAACACAAATGGGGCAAGATTTCCTGCTCATGCACGACAATGCCCGGGCACACACGGCGAGAACGGTAGCAGCTTGGTTACATACACACAATGTTAGGGCCTTAGACAGGCCTGCTCAATCGCCAGATCTAAATCCCATTGAGCATGCGTGGGATATGCTGCAAAGAAGAGCTCTGAAGGAAGTTCCTGAAAATCTGGCTACAGAAGATCAACTTTTTGCGCACCTCAGAAGGACATGGGACAATATTCCGCAGCAAGACATTGACAACCTTGTTCTGAGCATGCCGAATCGTTGCCGATGTGTTATGAACATCATGGGCGCTTTCTCAGACTACTAACTTCAAGTTTATAAACACAAATTAAATGATTTTTCTATTTTTTACAATTTTTACTCATAAATTAAAAGTTAATTCATGTACGGTTTCCGTCTATGCTTCATTTTTTTCCATAAAATCCTGAAATTTTAATCGAAGTACCTTTTAACCATTATTAAAAAATGGTAGAATATTAAATAACGTATCTTTTAAATATATACATGTCATATAAATAATTAACACATTGACAGTAATTCGCTTTTTTAAAAATATCCCTAGACCGTGTTGATGTGTGTATTACAATTGCGCTCCAAAAGAATTCTATCGGCCGGCCGATAGAATGTTATTAAATTAACACGTGTAGCGCCTGTTCCTATTAGTAAGTAGCTTTAAATTCCATATTTGGTAGTCTATATTATTTTGATAACTAAAAAACAGCTATTTGGTCTCTATTCTGCAGCTTGAGAAGTGTGATTGTGAAATATGAAATAGTTTTAGAAGCCTACCTAGTTTTGGACTAATCGCAATAGAACCGCTATAGAATGGAACTGGAATGGCTTTATATTGGAAAGTAGACTTGGCCCCCTGGTGTTGTGAAGGTTTTAATTGTACTTGATTGTCGAGCAAGTCGAGGCGACACACGTACGTTCCCGAAAGCCGTTTCTTCTGTTTTTATGACTTTCATCTATACAGGGTCATTTGTAAAACACCAGCAACCAGCCAGGAGTATATAGCCAAGGTCATAGCCAACAACGTTTGTTCTATCACTTTTGGCAATTCGTTACACAGCGAGTACTATCGTACATTGAAACTTCCAGCTTCGTCATAGGTTTTCGCTGTTGGATTCGCTTAAAAGAACTCCTGCGTCTCTTATTTGTCACGTTCTGTATGCTTCGATGAACGATGGACGTGCGCGCATCAATGTGGTTGAAAAGGTCAAGGTCAAAGAATTTATGACTAATCCACCCCATCCCCTGTGTTTTCACGAGTTGTGTATTACTGTAATTCAATCAGTACATTTAATAAAAGTTAAATAAAAAAAAATCTAAAAATTTAAAAAAAATAATTAAAATCGAAAAAAAAATTCGTAGAACATGTTTTTATGATGTTAGCTATCTACTCCTAGCAGGTTGCTGATGTTTTACAAATGACCCTATATACTGTACCTACCTAGGATAACTCCACGAAAGATGAACGAAGAAGATGATGTCCCAATAACCCAAACTCTATCTACCATCAAATCAAGGACACCGTTATTAAGTACACCGTTCGTATCTGATTATGACTTAATTTTTTTCCTCAGTTTAAACTATCGATTGATTAGCCTGTAATTGTCATGGGAACATTGAACAATGAGTAGGCAAGTCCGTTGCTAAACTACTGAATTTGTCCCTTGTATTGTCTTTTAAGGAGCAATTTGCTAATGGTCGAGCGTGTAGAGTGCAGTGTGTCTGTGTCTTAAACGAAAGTATGCTCAAGAAATTATATTATGCTTGTGTGTTGCTGCTTGTTTTCAAAAGTAAGTACATTACCAATTAAAATATTAATTGGATTAATTTTTACAGCAATTATTTTTGCTTAATTTCTCATAAATTTATAATAAAGTGGAAAAAGACAATTCGATTCGTGACGGGGATTGAACCCGTGACCTTTGCCTAACTAGGGCAATGTTCTAGCCACCTGAACTACCAGAACCGTATCGAATCAAGTTGAAATTCTCCACCATATTTTAACCGTCATTTTAAGCGTATGACCACTTTATGGTATCGAGTTGTTCATTAAATATTATTTATTTATCTATCACGCGTTATCCCCGTAGTGATGGAGAGGCATATTATATGCCCACTTTTCACCGTGTGTATTCCTGTCCCACGTATTTCGTGGTGAGTATATTGCCGTCTTGAAATAGACAGACGCAGGTTGTGGCTACAAGCTGTTGAAATTTGCAAGCCGCTCATAAGGCCTTCTACTGGGCTTAACGACTACCATGTTACTGGCAAATGTAAATTCCACGAAGTGGTCACCCATCCGAGGACTAGCTATCATATCGATCATTTACAGAACACTGAGTCAGCGGTTTTATTAATACTAAAGGTAAGTAATTTATATATTAATGTATCTTTTTTATAACGTGTAGAAATCCCCCCCATAGATGTTATGCTTCAATACTCGTTGACGACTATCAACACAATGTCACTGAATCCGCGGGCCACGAGCGCTTCAATTTAAATATATTTTTACATATTTTTTATGGGTCTATTGGCACTCTCCACTAGTGTATTTCTCTGTTCACCAAGATCTAAAGACAGTGAACAAGACCCTTCTAACTCAGTGTTCTTTATACATCATCACTGAATTAAACATTTTACGCCTAAGATTGATCCTGAGACAGTGGTAACCACTATAATTTCTTTCGCTTCCATTTACGAGCGTTTTTCTGCTTCAGGGGGCCGAGTCTGCCATTTCAATCGTGTCGAAATCGTCGCTCAATAGAAAGCTACCGGTACAATTTTGACTGTTTTTCGTAGTTCTGTTACAATCGCACTCCAATAGACTTCTATCGGTCGGCCGATAGAATTCTACTAACACGTACCGCGCCAGTGGCTGCTGGTCAGTGACATTTTTGATAGTTTTCTAACATTTTGACAGCTAGAAACAGCGATTCTGGTTCTATTCTAAGGCTTGCCAATAGTAGACTCGGCCTCCTGATGGAACGTTAGGTCAATCGATAGTTATTAATAACATGGCTGGGGACCTATTCTCGACCATAAGACTTGAAACCGTAGAAGGAAAATGTCTTTATTTTTATTTGGCACGTCAAAATGGCGTCGTCCGCCTGATGGTAAGAAAAGACGACGACCCGTGAATGAGCTCCGCTATCTCAACCCGCACGCAAGGTTCCAATAGCGACCCTCATTTTGACGGCCCAGAAATATGCCAGCGATCGTGGTAGTACTCATGACAGTAGAAGAAGCGAAAGTTGTTTGTCAGGATCGTAGCAAGTGAAAAGCCATAGTCTCTGCCTACCCCGATGGGAAACAGGCGTGATAATATGTATGTACCTATCGATGTATTTATATTACACAGACTTATAAAATATATAATCATAATCTATAAAAAACATATGTAATTTTTGTCAGATCTAGTCGTCAATGGATTTTTCATAATACCAGAAGATATTCCGGCTGGCTTGGCAACTATTTACGGATTTTCTCGACCATTTAACATAGGTAAGTCAAAGAATATTTTATTACTTGTTTCGTATCAATATCCGGAATCCATTTTGAGTCAAGCACCTGTCTTTTTACCTTAAATCAGTCACTCCGCTTTCTCTCCGACGGTGGCGCCACCTATGAATGCACCGGTGATGGTTTGTCATTATAGCGTCGTCTTTAGAGCCGACAAGTCAGAAGTATATTCCGTAATAAAACGCGAAAAAAGTGTTCCTAGCAGCTTATATTCGCTAATAACTATTTCTCTCCGATAAAATGGAGAACGAAAATATTTCGAATTTAGAGTCAGTGTATAATGAATAAGATTCTAGTTCGCGAATGCGTGACCGTTCTCCATCGCAGTGTAGAGATACAGTGATTCATCGATGAGTCTAGATTCAGCTCCAGTAAGACAAAAGACAAACCGTGAGCTTTGCACATTTCAATATTATTTCACAACAAATCGCATTGATATATATCATTGTACTCGTTTTACGCATAGTGCTAATTTATTTTCAAAGCTGGCTGCTAATAGCAGCTATTATATAATTTGATATTGGTTTAGAAAAACCGGACAATAACACTAAGCTAAATTTTTCATCTGAAGGTTATCTGTTTATAAAAGACTTTGTGTCAATTATATTTATTTGAAAAAATCAATCGACCTAGAAAATTTAACTTCTAACGATTGGTATTCACTTAGATTTACGTATGCAAAGGAATTATTTTTCTACCCCCAGTTTGGTCGAATTGAACTCGTATGACAATCTGAAAAGATTTGAGACTGTTAAAATTTAAAAATCGTTCTTTGCTAAATCGTAAATTCTTTTTCGAATTCACTAAAGAATTACCAAATTCTATAACAGTCATTTATTAGGCATTGGGCATGCAATTATAAAGGTTCACTGAACCCAAAATACCCTATTTGAAAACATTATAATTTTCATTAGTAAAATAATAAATGAATTAGTCAGGGCGAGCTGTTTTCATAAATTTACATTGAAATGGCTACATGTATACATACGTCACCCTTAATAATTTTATGAAACTCAAATTCCTCCCAGTAAGTACAGGGTCGCTTTATACCGCAGTATACTTACCTAGCATAAGGGACACCGAGAGCGAGGTCCACACATTGCACAGCGGTTGGGTTAGCGATTGCCCCTGCGTTTACCCCCAATGTGGGTAACTCGAATGCTAAATTTTTGCTAGCTTGGACTGCGTACACGCCGTCCCTCCAGTATTACCTCCTACCTTCAATTAAAGAGGGGGGGGGGGGACGAAAAAGCTTACTACATCTTCGATGTCAGAGCATCAAAAATCTATCCATCCAAATATGGCCTTTAGCGATAAGGCCGCCTGTTGGACCTACATACATTATTCAAGATTTTTTCCGAGATTACGTTTATAGTAAACAATAAGCAGTGCCATTATACTCTTTTCTACTACATTATAATGACACCTTATCAATTTTTAATAAATAAATAAAATATTTATTATCTGTTCGCTGACAATTTGTTAGCTTCCTCCTTTCGTTGAACGCCTTCAAAACACTTGAAGGCGGCTATATATTATGTAACAATTAATATGTACCTTTAGCTGTCAAACGCTGCAATACTTCAGCCGTCAGTTGCCGCAAAACCACCCATACCACAAAATTCAAGTTCAGGTACAAGTCCACTCAGAGGAGAAGGTGTCCATACCACCAGCTCCTCGATACTCGCAGAAGCTGGCGTAGTTGTCAAACGCTGCAATACTTCAGCAGACAGTTGCCGCAAAACCACCCATACCACAAAATTAAAGTTCGAGATGATGGTATGGAGCTAACGGAGATTCACAGCCAATGCACATGACCCCAGTAACCAACCTTCTAACCATGAATGCTTCCGATCTGGATTAGGGAGCCCAATTTGGCGACCGCAACGTCACGGGAGCTTAAAATGTTCAACAACTGCTTGACATGCCAAACAGATAGACAACGCGGCTATTCGACACTATCAACATCAACTGAGAATCTCTCACATCGCGACGATGATCACCAAAATCGACAATTAGACTTTGGTTTTCTATTATTACAAAAAAAGAGGTACTGAGTCAGTTTTCTTGAGCAAACGGAACTATTCATAGTTCATAGATAGATGAAACATTCACCTAGTCGCACTTATTTTCAACCGAAAGCTTGCCCAGAATAGCATTTAACAACAGCAGCTGTACTCTTTTTCAAACGTGGTGCCTACCACATATTGCCTTACCTGCATCAATAACAACACATGTCGTGTAGAGGTACATCTTTCCTCTCATAGACATGAGGGACCACGAAGCATACTTACACAACGTAGTTGCTTATCGGTGGGAAAACATACTAAGTATCATCGCTATTTCCTTCACCGAATCTCATCCCAAGAGTGCTGTTCCACAAAAGCCTAGCGAACGGACAGTTTATCCTAATCGCTCCAAAAGTTGAAGACCGTTTTAACAGAGGCTCTGTCATCAATCCCTATTGCCACCCTACCCGATTCCAGATCTCATCAACAGATCAGTGTACATTATTCAAATCCAAGATCTAAAATCTGAAGCATGGGTGATGAAGAACGTAACAGTTGAAGGCACTTTACTATTAATATATATATATATATATATATATATATATATGAACCGACATAGGTCAGGTCGAAAAAGCATTCTATCAATTACTAGAGGACATGAGCATCTTTACCCGCGTGGTTAAGTTGTCCCATACCAGTTTCTCGTCGGAACCTGCTAATCCAGGTTATCTGCTACATACACACCACATCGATTGTGTGTAGAAGTATCAAACATAAGCTTTCGCCTTTATTATTAGTACGGGTACGAAAATAAACCCCAGAGTTATTGAAGTTACGGTTATTTTTTTTTAAAGTGTAAAATTTGTGTATTTATTTACAACCTAAATATATATTTCTTTTATCCATCAATTAAATGTTTAACAAAAACATTTCTGGCATAAATTTCATCAATATATATAAAAGGAATTTTGAAATAGTAGAAACACTATCAATATTGTCATTTAGAAAAATTTCACTTTGAAGGATTAGATCCAAACCAATTATTTTAAATTTATCTTTTAGCAATGCCAAATCTTTAAAACTGTGTCTACATCTCCTCCTAGAGTGAATATGATACTTATTTTACATACATCTTCGGATATAGATTTATTCTTACATGTGTTAAATCCGCATCAGGATTTGCGACATACTGCTACACTTTTATTGTTGACTTCGGTCGCAGATTTCATTATTACCCATGGATAGCAACAGCCACAAAGATGAGAAACATAGTATAATACTGTGCACTTTTTAAAACTATAATAAACTGTGAAATTTAAATAGGTATTATGCAGTCTGGTGGGAGGCTTCAAAAACACACTAAATTAAACATACTTAGTTGTTTGGATAAGTAATATGGAATTGTCCTTAAGTTGATGACAACATAATTGTGTAATAACTAGAGTGGAAGTAAGCCTGTGTCCAGAACTATTATTGGGGATAAACGAAATCTATTCTCAAGGAAGCCAGGTTAAACGTCGATCAGCAGTGGCGTCACAATTTTGTTGTAATGTTTCCTATATAACAAATTCTTTCTATAAAGGATGCTAAATATTAGAAAATGATGTATAGAATTATTATCAGAGAAAATTGAATGAAGATTTAATCTGTTAATTCTAATAGTCAACCAGTATCGCAGCCATATTATTAAGAACCAGTTATTTAAAACTGTTTATTAATTCTTATCTTATAATAATAATTATGATTGATTTAGTTCTGTTTTTATTACAATGATTTTAAACTGTATTCATAAGAGTACATGTATATGTATGTTGCATCAGTGGTACGTTCGTTCCTAACTATCAACCATCAGAACTTTTACACATTAAAGCGTCTAGGCTTACCAGCTCGGCACCAGGTGATAACAAACACGTCACTCAAAATGGATTCCGGATATTGATACGAAACAAATAATAAGAGATTTTTACCTAAAATAAAACATACCTATTATTTTTTCTGAAATATCCGGAATCCAGGTAATGGCTACCTGGTGCATTGAGTTCTATAATGACAAACCAACACCGGTGCATTCTCGATCTGGACGTAAAACAGCAATATAGGTGGCGCCACCGGAGAAAAAGCGGAGTGACTGATTTAAGGTAAAAAGACAGGTGCTTGACTCAAAATGGATTCCGGATATTTCAGAAAAAATAATAGGTAAGTTTTATTTTAGGTAAAACTCTCTTATTAACAAGCACTTAATATTTATTGTAATACAGAAACTCTGATAATTAAATCTTGACTAATCAATATAAGATGTCAATAATCGCGCTCTAAAAATATGGAAAGAAATATTGTAATGTGAAATCTAGTAACTTATTACATTACTAGCTGACCCGCCCGGCTTCGCCCGTGACATACTTCGAACCCCGTGGCACCCATTTCATCCCGTCGTTTATTAATATCACAAAAAAAAATTCCAAATTAATTGATTACTTCTCGGCTCTCTATGCCCGCACGGCCCGGCCTGGTCGAATTATGGTTACACGAAATTAATTTTTAATAATCTTTATGAAATGCTAAAGCCAACTAACATATTAAACATGACAAGGATTAATAACTTATTTGTGTAAATAGCCTTCAAATTACCGCATTATTATTGCTGGTTTTTTAAAGTATTAAAATAGATACAGTATGTTATCCTTAAGAGATAGACATATACCGTCGCGGACTTTATTGTAGACTTATATTAGATACACAAATCCACCATACATTATTTTGTTATATCTCAAAGGGTTTAGGCAGCGATTTCGATGAAAGCTCCCCAGACGGCTCATTTTTTTCGACATCCCTAACAAATATCGTCATAATTTGGTCAATGTATACAAAAACTTAACAAATTATACATAAAAACCTCCTATAAGAATCACTCTAACTATTGAAAAAAACCGCATCGTAATTCGTTACGTAGTTTTAAAGATCTAAGCATACATAGGGACAGATAGCGAAAAGTGACTTTGTTTTATAATTTGTAGTGATTTAGATATATTTTTGTAGTAAACAATTCTAAATTTCTATGTTCTTAGCAGTAACTTGCTAGCTAGCTAGAATTACAATAGTTCATTCGATGGCTTCGGATATGACCGGTGGCCTGGAGTAACTTAACTATCATCACACTGTGTCCTTGACGGGGTAATCAGATAGTATAGATCACCAGGTTTCGCAATCCATGCATACTTCTTTAGCTTTCTGCAGATTCATTAATCGCTTCATACATTGACGTCCAAGTACCTGAGTATTTTTGACCTTTCCGTTTTCGAACTATCTACTCACGTGATCTTCATATGTAAGTCTCGGTCTACCCTGACTCCTACCTTCTACTTTTGCACAATTCTTCGTTCCTCACGTATTCCTTGGACGTGACCAAACCAATGAAGCACTTGACCAGCAACGAAGCAGACCTTGGGTATTTTGTAGCAATCAAATCAAAATGTTAAAAATAGGATGAATACTTTGACAGTTGATGACTGGGAAGTGACGTTTCCTTTTAAAAAAAAATGTGCTACAGAAATTGACCTACCGCCAACTTAGTAAAATTAAAAATATAAAGTAAGTACTTAAGGAAAAATTACAGAATGCCTTCGTTATCTAATTTTTCCTCTTACTTTGTACACTCGCAAAACTTGGATCGTACTTAAGTGTAGACAGACTTTCTAAACATTTGTACAATAATAATATGTACTTATAACAATTTGGTAGGCGAAATCCACACTGAATAGCGGAGCAATAGTATCGCCACAAGAACAAAAAACAAACTATAGAATGTCACATTGGTCTTTATTTAGTATATTATTTTGGAAAACTGATGCATTAATCTTGTTTTCTATCTATCTATCTTCACGCTGTATCCCTGGCGGGGTAGTCAGAGAGGACAGATCGCCAGGCTTCGCGATCCATGCATACTTCTTTCGCTTCTTCGAGATTCATCAATCGCTTCATACACGCACGTCTGGGTATCCGAGTACTTTTGACCTTTCCGTTTTTGAGCAATCTGCTCACGTGGTCTTCATATGTAAGTCTCGGCCTTCCCTGACTCCTTCTACCCTCTACTTTTGAACAATATATATTCTTCGTCAATCGTTCCTCACTCATTCGTTGGACGTGTCCAAACCAACGGAGCACGCCCTTTTCCAGCTTAACGCTGACACTTTCATTCAAACCTGCCATATTACGTATCACTTCGTTACGTATTCGGTCGGCCAAGGTAACGCCGCACAATTTTCGAAGTGATCGCATCTCCACAGCATTCAATTTACTTTCATGCATCTGCTGACATACCCAGGTTTCACTACCGTAAAGCAAAGTTGGCACTAGCACTGCGTTATGAATTGCCAGTCGTGCTTCTTTTACGATGCTTTGTCGCTTTACTAACTGGGACAAAGCACCGTTAACTTTGTTTCCGGCAGCTACTCGCCGTTCTACATCCGAATCACATCTTCCATCCGCGCTAAACATACTTCCTAAATACACAATTTCATTCACTTGCTCTAGACGTTCTTGTTTTGTGTGTAAAAATTATAGTGTCTTATACATAAAAGTTGTGTAAACGTGCAATAGTGAAAGAGTGATGCATATTGCAGTGAAATGCTATTTTACATCTTACCGCGCAAATTCCACTGAAAGCCTCAATAACGCTCTACCAAGTTAATGGGGCAAGGACACAGGACTAGGAACTGGATTTCACATCGACTAAATTAAAACATAAGAATTAGAAATATCAAATAAATAAGATTTGGCTAAAAGGTCTTTGTGACCAGGCCATACAAAAATTACAAAAAAAATGTGTCACATTGTAAGCGATGTTATGATATTCGCTTTGTCGCGTTTAGTTAGGATAACGCGCGTTAACAAGTGTGAGTTGGGCATATCTTGTTAAACCTATGTACTTAGATACCTATTGCGTGTTCACAAGGTAATTATTTCACAACTTGTTTATCGCCGCGTAGCAGTCATTCACTTAATTGCAACGCCAGTCACAACTCACTTGGAAAATACTTGGTACCTAAATGGTAAATAAACCAGAAAATAAAGAAACAAATAAAAAACTGCCTCGTTGGCGCTGTGGTAGTGTACGAGTTCGAAATGTTGTTCAGCAGTGGTTCCTGAGATTATCGCGTTCAACCAAACAGACAAACTCTTCAACTTTATATATTAAGAGTATAGAGTACCTACTAGCTGACCCCCGTGGCTTCGCCCGTGACATACGTAGAATCCCCGTCGAATAGCCTACAGCCTTCCTCTATAATTAGACTATCTAACGTAAAAATATTTTTTAAATTTGGACCAGTAATTCCTGAGTTTAGCGCATTCAAACAAACAAACTTTCAGTTTTATATAGATTAGTATACACCGCGAAAGTTTAAAAATAAGGTTAAGCCAAGTTGAAAACCTCTGACGGCATAGAAAATCAAAACCTTTCTACTTCTTTATTTCTTAACTAGTTGACACCCACCGCTTTGCCCGCGTAGAGGTTTTTTCCGTTCCCGTTTCCCACAGAAATTTGTTACCGGGATAAACCTTTGTCGATAAAAGTAAAAAAATAACTTCCAGATGTTCTTAAAGAGATAGCTTATGGTCGTATAAGGTAGATGCGAAAGACTCAGATGAGTCTGTTTTGGGGTGATTGGGGTCTACCGTCTACGTCCAGCAGCGGACTGTCATAGGCTGATTTTATTGTTTCATGGTCGTTTACATTGAAATTTGTTAGCACTATGTTATTCTGCCACGAACACGTCCTAAACCGTTCTGCCGAAGGCCCTCAAAAGTTACTTTAAAAAAAGCATTTATTACGTGTGGAAAACCCCTAGGTATCTTAGTTTTCCATACATACATACATACATATTGTCACGCCTTTATCCCCGAAAGGGTAGGCAGAGGCATATTAAACGCCCAAATTTCACCGTATGCATTTTTGTCCCACGTAACAGGTGGTGAGCCCATTGCCGTGTTGAAATAGACAGGCGCAGGCTGCTGCTGCTGCAACTTGGCTTAACGACTGCCATTTTATTGGCAACCGGGACCAACGGCTTAACGTGCCTTCCGAAGCACGAAACTGGGGTGGTTCTAAAGGGCCGAGAAAATTTAATAAATTAAATGTGTCTATTTTAGATGTTAACTTTGGAAGAAATTTTGAACCCGTTGCCTTTTTAGTGAGGTGGTAACAAAAGGTCTTATGTGCTAGCTAGACACTAATTAGCACGACCAATTAAAGTCCTGGTAGTCTCAGACTACAATACTACATCTTAGTTTTAGTTATGATATAATCCCCATCGATGTTGTGAGTGGTGTTTGTACGACTCGGAAAGATTTGCCAGATTTTGTGGCAGACTTGGCTACCACCGCGGCCTGATGGTTTGATGTTATCCCATTTGTTTAGAGGTTGATTTGGGTGTTATCCCGCTTGTTGAATCATGAGGCGTGCGCGAATTTCTCGCATCAAGACGTCGTCGTCTTGAGCCGGTTTCTGTAAGGACAGCGAGAAGCCTGTCTCCCGTACGAGCGCTTTATGCTTTTAGGGAAATCCGATTTGCCCCACCCCTGGCCCAGAACCTGGGTACGCCCACGGGTGTTCCATTTCGCGCTGGACTATGTTAAGTCATTATATTTGAAAAATAACATTGTTAATAAATATATATTATTGGGACATTCTCACACAACGCCGTCTAGCCCAAGTTAAGCTAATATTAGGTATATTAGCTTAACTTAGCTTGATTTATGGGATAAAACTAATAAAATATACTTATTTCGCTTTGTTCTCGAAAATCAGGCAACACTTTTTGATCAAATTTGACCCATAATACGACATCTAGCCCTAGATGGTATAGAAAAAAATAAATCGAAAATCGGACATACCATGGAGGAGTTATCAACGAAAGGAAAATAAACAGCGACAAAAGACCTCACGACAAAACGCTTCGCTACATTTGGACTTACCGGGGACAGCAAGTGCACCTAGTTAACACCGACACGACCATTTGATGACCATTTGATTGACCATATCATAATTTCATTGAATAAAAAACAAATTACGACAATGGTCGGTAATTAACCAATGGACGCGCAATGTGCTCAATAAAGTATGAAATCAACCAACTTTCGTTTACTCCGAATATGTACGATAGACTGAGTCCGCGGAACAGCGACTTAGCTAAAATGCTTAGCAAATGGTAAGCGGGGTAAAGGCGCAAACGGTAAGATTGGTTAAATCGCCCTAGCTGTTCATGAATAAAGTATGACTATTTAAGGCTAAGATTATTTTCTTATTTTATGAGTTAAATAAAAAATAAATCGAAAATCGGACATACCATGGAGGAGTAATCAACGAAAGGAAAATAAACAGCGACAAAAGACCTCACGACAAAACGCTTCGCTACATTTGGACTTACCGGGGACAGCAAGTGCACCTAGTTAACACCGACACGACCATTTGATGATCACACAAATATTTGTTTGAACTCAGGATCCGAACCCAAGAACACAGCGCGGCAGACTCATATTATTAAACTTACGCCACCGAGGCAGTTAATAGTGAGGAAAGATTGACTAAAAGAATATATATTGTACAAAAGAAGAGGGTAGAAGGAGTCAGGGTAGGCCGAGACTCACATATGAAGACCACGAAAAGTCAAAAGTACTCGGATACCCAGACGTGCATGTATAAAACGATGAATGAATCTACAGGAAGCGAAAGAAGTATGCACAGATCGCGATGCCTGGCGATCTGTCCTCTCTTACTACCCCGTCAGGGATAAAGCGTGAAGATAGTCAAGTTAATAACATAACTACTCTACATTTCTGTGGACTTAAGTAGCAAAGTTTTACTAACGTTTATTGAAATTCCAACCTACTATTACGATTTTAATATAATATATAATTGATTTGGGTTGAAATTCAAAATTATTATAGCTACAGGTAGAATCTGTAGATTTTTTACTTTATTTACGTAGTAAATATTTTTGATGTAGCTGTTTCTATGATATATCTATTTTGTCAATTAAACCAACGGTTAATTAGGAAAATCATGTCACCAAAAAACTGGTATGTAAAAGTGGTTAATAATGCTTGTACATATTTCAGGTAACGACAACCGGTTTGGGTTTGGTTTCCGCTTCGGCAACCACGCAGACTTCCAAATAGTGTATGAATTTGGACCTCAAACTGTTACCAAGCCTATACAACCACAAAGTAAGTATAAATCGTATTTTTTTTTCCCTGCTTAAGGTTTTTGCCGGAATCTTCCTTGACATTTCATATTTTGTTATCAAGACTCGTGTCGAAAATAAATAAATTACAAAAATAATATGAATTTTTGAAGTGAAACTTCTTTATCGTTATGGGAAATTTTATAGCTTTAAAAAAATGTCAAGTTTCACTTCTTACCTGTGCACTTTGGTACACACACATATTTTTTTCTTCAATTATAAGAGACTAGGTGACCCCCACGGCTTTGCCTGTGACATACTTCGCATTACCGTCGCACCTAATTAATCCCGTCGCTTATAAATTCTACAACACTTTCCTATTCTCATTTAACTTTTTGAACTCTTTGTTTAAGAATCCACCGTTTTTTACACACAAAAACACAATAGTAGTTACATAAATTTTGGAAAATAATATGACAAGCCTGCACCATGATCTGTGTTCGCGCGAGTTGTTGGAAATTGGCGGCCGCTCGCTATATTTTTTTTTAATAATTATTTAATGGCCTGGTTTCTAAGACCTTTTAGCCAAATCTTATTTTTTATATCATATTTCTTCAATCTTATCTTCTAATTAGTCCTGACAAGTCGATGTCGTGTCCTCAGGCTACGTCCTGGTCCTTGCCCTCAGTATAATGGTGATTCTTATACTAAGGATGTCAGTGGACGTTTCGCGGCAAGAGAGAAAATAGCATTTCACTGCATATATATCATTGTCTTTCACTATAGCACGTTAACACAACTTTTATGTCCAAGAAACCACCACTCCCGCACATAAAACAAGATAAATGCACTAGTTTTAGAAAATAATATAAAGCAAGCGTCCGCACTTGTCACTCTTCCCGCCAAATGTCCCGCTCGCTATATATTATTTTCCAAAACTAGTGCATTAACCTTGTGTTATGTGTAAAAATGGTAGTTTTTTAGACATAAAAGTTGTGTAATCGTGCTATAGTGAAAGACAGTGATAAATTGCAGTGAAAAGCTATTTTACAACTTGTCGTGCAAATTCATCTGAAATAACGCTCTACTACGTTATAGGGGCAAGGACACAGGACCTATGACTGGACTTTACATCGACAAAGGACTGGACAGGATTAAATTAGAAGATACGATTGAAGAAATATGATATAAAATAAGATTTGGCTTAAAGGTCTTTGTAACCAGGCCATAAAATAATTATTTAAAAAATCTGTGTTCGCGCCAAAAATTCGAAAAGCAAAGTAAGTTTCTACATTTTCTTTTTTCAGAAATCCGGTCAACATCGTACCGAAGATTCGTGAGGCGACGTCCTATCCTAGAGTTGTTTCTAAGAGCTGGTATACTGAAGAACGACTCGTATGAGGATAATTCCATAGATGATAGTGACGATGAACCTCGGTAGAAACTTTCGTAGGGGATGTGCTCTTTTAGCAATTAGGTATTTATGATTCAAAAGCGAAGAGATCTGATTAATTCAAGAAACTAAATTTACCACCCGCCATTTTGTTTTTTTTTGCCTTATTTTTCATGTGCTGTATTAGCCAAACTATTTCGTATACTCTTTCATTGAGTACTCCAAAAGAAATATTGTATGATTAAAACGATTCAATGCCTTTAATGATGTTTGACCAACTTTAATAAAAGCAGAAACTGAGTAACTGAGCGATCAACGCACAGCTCAAACCGCTGGGTTTAGATGCATGAATTTTTGTAAAAGGGGTTGCAAAGTTGGTATGGAATGTGTTTTTTTGTGGAATTTTTCAATTTAGTGTGGAGGTATCTGACACACTGGGTTTGATCATAATTTCATTGAATAAAAAACAAATTACGACAATGGTCGGTAATTAAACAATGGACGCGTAATGTGCTCAATAAAGTATGAAATCACGTTCAACCAACTTTCATATACTCCGAATATGTACGATAGACTGAGTCCGCGGAACAGCGACTTAGCTAAAATGCTTAGCAAATGGTAAGCGGGGTAAAGGCGCAAACGGTAAGATTGGTTAAATCGCCCTAGCTGTTCATGAATAAAGTATGACTATTTAAGGCTAAGATTATTTTCTTATTTTATGAGTTGTTCTTAGTAATTTAACATAGCGTAATTTTCATTCTGGGATCAGGTACCGGTAGGAAATCGGTACAGGAAACTTAACCAAGCGGGCGGAGCTATGGGCGCCCCCTAGTTACTAATAAAATTATGTTGGTAATAGGGACTTGTTGTAAATGATATAAATAAGTAACATAAATTTATTTTATTCTTTTTATTTCTCATAAAAACGTTAACTTGCTACTGTACAAACTAGGTAATAGAACTCCCGTCTTAACCTATTTGGTATGAAACATTACTTATTTCAAAATGGCGAAGCATACCTACCACATACCACATAAAAATAAATCTACCTATTACTAAATTATCTATTATGCTTGAAAGCGTTTGTAAATGTATTACTTATGTAAAATTAATTATTATGAAAATATTTCGATAGTTAAGTAACATATGTTTCATCGGAGTACTGTTATAGTACTTACATTACGATATAAGTGCGTTATAACGCACGAGGCGGTTTTAAAACCCGAGCCATAGGCGAGGGCGTAACAAAGCAGAGTGAGTTTCACGAATATACGCACGTATGTCGTACGACGTTATTCAACACACTTGGAAGGAAACAGAATAAAAAATAAATCAAATTTTCCACTTAAGTAATAGGTATTTTCACAATAGAACGTGTTTCGTGTAACGCTATTAAACACTCTCCTATTCTTAATTATTGGAACTTTACATTTTTAGATATCCAAAATAATGTATAAATACAAAGAAAAGAATATTATAAAAATGGCGCGCACATTATTTTCTGCCGTAGCTACTTTCGCTAAAACTACTAAAGGTACAGCCTAGTTTTTGAAATACGTAATATTTTTATTTAATTACACTAATCATTGTTAATTTGTAGATAAAACTAAATAATGGTATGAAAATAAACGTTTATTTGTTATATTTTAAGTAAGTAACATAAGTAACATACTGTTTCTATGACAACCCTTTGGAGATTAAAACAATGGTCCTAAAGGAAAAAAAGCATTTAGTGCGGTTATGGAATATAACTTCACAATTTGGGTTCATAACGCACGCGTGCTTTATGTATCTAAAACCAATGAAATTAGACCAACTTTACGGGCAAGTGTGTTTAAAAATTACTTTATTTGTAATCTCTAACTATTAACGTTCCCTTAAACCAACACGTCTACAGAAAAGAGTGCCAGTGAGATTTCTTGCCATTCTTACTCAGAGGTTCAACCTGTTGCTTTGCGAATCTGACAGTAAGTAAATTTAAATGTAGAATCATGTTTAATGGCGTTCTTATGTGTTACCATATGACTTAAATGTATTAAGATTATTTCTTTTTATTTAGGTTCCTTTTAGTGCACAACTTTTTGAAACTCGCAGCCGTAGATTACAATATAACAGTCCTCTAGCCCCTCCAGATAAGCCTAAGATAAAGAATATACTACTAGATAAGCTATAGTACTAGCGGCACGCTATGATTGCCGTTTTGACATATTACAACTACAATAGTGATGATATTTAACTTGCTTTACATAAGTACTCTGTTTTCTACCGTAGTATAAATACCCTCTAATGAGGTAGACTATACACATATTTCTACAAAAAAGTGCAATTAAAATTAATACAATTCAATTTAATTCTTATTATGGCTTTCTGTGCTCTTTGCAGCAACTTGCCAGTGTCCCGTAGCTAGAACTAGTAACGAAGGAGGCATACAGTGGCTCGGGATTTGACCGGTGGCCTTGGATATGAGTTAACTCAGCCAGAATTACACATGAAAAACTCGACACACACGCACAAATACAACACATAATAAATATAAGCCAACACAAACAGATAATAAATATTAATTACTAAAGATTTAGGGCCATGCATTAGCTAGGTATTAAAAATAAGTAATGGGGAGCAAAGTATAAATTAAATTTTTAATTGATTAATTTCAATAGCTTTACCCAGGAATTTTACAAGCACGGCGAGCAGCCCTGAGTACGGTGGGCGGGCTGCTCGCCGTGCTTACAAAAGCAGGCCAGGGAAGGTGGCGTAGCGTGAGGGTTACACGCACGTAGCTCACTCCCTCAAGGTAGTGGTATATAACCCGAACCCCCCAAAGAAGCGAGATAACACTCGAACCCCCCAAAGAGGCAGGATACACACCCGAACCCCCCTTGAAGGAGCCTGCGGTAGCGGACAAGGTCTGTCGGGAGCCCTGGGGTTATCCTTTCGAGGGCTCACCCGGGACTCCTGGCCATAAACAGATAGAAGGGTAACGTGTGGTTTTAGTCGGTAGGAGTCCGGCATAGCACCCATGAGGAATTCCAAACGAAAAAAAAAGGAATTTTACATAGGGAGTGAAAACTAAAATGAATACGAAACTTCATGAAAGGACAAACGTCAAAACTGCCATCATAGCGTGCCGCTAGTATAGATTGTTTGTGACAAGAGGAGGTTTACATCGGTAAAATAAAAGCAATAGATCGAACTCAGGTCGGGAAAACGCTACTCTGATACCCTAACCGCTGCTTAAGTACAATTTCTGACCTCACTATAATAAGATGTTGTTCTGAAGTTGAAGAAACTTGAAATGCTCTACCAGCTCACAGGTTTCCCTCCTCTAACAACTGCGGGTTCTTTAAGCGGAGCGTGAAGAGGCACATCATTGGGCCATGAACTTGAAAACCACTGTCAATAGTCTTGTGGAGTGTTACAGTAGCCCTCAATTTGCCATGGCTTTTCATCAGGCGGTGGGCGGTGTCACTTTGGTAAGCTCAATATAAAATCAAAAATATAACTTAAAAATCTTAACTATCTTTACGCTGTAACCCTGACTGGGTAGTCAGAGAGGACAGATCGCCAGACATCGCGATCCATGCATACTTCTTTCGCTTCCTGCAGATTCATTAATTGCTTCACACATGCAAGTCTGGGTATCAGAGTACTTTTGACTTTTCCGTTTTTGAGCAATCTGCTCACGTGGTCTTCTTATGCAAGTCTCTTAGGCAGACTCCTTCTGCCCTCTACTTTCGCACAATATATATTCTTCGTCAATAGTTCTTCACTCATTCGTTGAACGTGTCCAAACCAACGGAGCACAAAAATATCTGGATTCTAATTTCCGCATTGACTTTAATAATCATATCCACACATATCCACAGCGGACTTATTTTGTTTTTCTTTTTTTTGTACTGACCTCCTTTTAAAACCTTTTTAAACAATATTGTCTTTGGTTTGAATGATTGAATTTTACACCATTAGAATCGTGGATAAAAAGCCCGTGTATTAGAGGTTTAATATCTACAGGTTCACAGACAGAAGGGCACCGTGTGGTTTTAGTAGGGGCATAGCATCCATAAGGATTTCTAAACGTGTAAATAAATAGTTGTCAAATTTGTTACGTTTTCTTTTTTTTATTCTTACTGATTAGCATTGCAGGTATAAGAAGCAAAAAATAAAATCAAAAACCAAAAATGAATTCAATATAAATTTATTTCGCCTAAATTTAAAATTAGTGTGCGGTGTTGCTATACAAAAAAAACAAATATTACAAGTCCAGTTACTTAAAAATAAACTAAAAACAAAATTAACTTAACATTATTTATAATCGTTTTAAAATTAGTCTTTTACACAGATGGCAAACTGAACATTAAAAAATGTTAAAACTATATATTTTTTTATGCTTGTACGAGTATAGTATACAATGAGTCACTACCGCACATTTAAGCGTTCCTTTAGTGTACATTTGCTTTATGAATCTAAACTAAAGATACGCTTTAATGGTTATTATATATCGCTGTGTGTGACAATAAAGTAGTTAATTTATTTACAATTATAATAAATCGACACTAAACTTTGAGATAATTAACTTTTAGTCTAGGCTTTGCGGAGTGGTATATTAGGCTGTATGAAAAGTTTTCTGTCAGTTAGTATTATATACAGTCGAGGTTTTTCAGACAAAACTCTGTATATCATCAGAGTAAGCCCTCGACTAGAAAGCTAAATTCTACGACGCTACCGTATCTACGTTCTGCTGATAAAATTGACAAACAGTTGATCTACATATTAACAAGTTTTCAATAAATTAGTACGGACGAATTCTTAATTGGCAACCCCACTACGAATGAGGTAATTTGAGCACTACAAACGAATACAAAAAAAAATGTAATATATACAGTTTAAGCGATAAATTACAGATAATGGGCAAGTAATTTGCCAAATTAAGGATGGAAGTACATTGATACTTGTACTAGACGAAAGATACTTCGGACACTGTACATAAATTATCTGTCTATCAATTAAAATCTTCAGGTATATATGACCATTGAACATTTTATTTTATATATTTCGATAAATTCGCAAGCTGTCAAATGCTTAAGATCGCCGCCATGTTTTCGCGCACTGTGGTAATTTATTTCGTACCCTCTTCCGCCATCGAAAGGTTAAACGTCGTTCGTTAGATTCTGATAGAACAAGTAAACTTAAAAACCCCCATATTCCCATATTTACCCATAGTCTCCCGCCAGTTTAGTACCCTTGGCAGCAAAGCATAATATATTATTTTTTGTGACAATTCTTTATTTATAAATCAACTTAAACACTTGACATTTAGGCTATAAATTTAGAAAGAGATATCCACTGGTTTGGTAGAGCGTTAACTCTGTCACAAACACTAACGGTCTGATTACTTAAGTAGTGTGCGACAGAGATGACGCTATACTTTGATATAGCATCATCTCTGTCGCACACAATAGTCGATTTTCCGAAATGTCTATATCTAAAGTTCGATGTGCATTATACAACTCCGGGTATTGTATTTTGTCGGATAACCATTTTTAATGTTTTATATGTAAGCAAAACTTCCCATTATACAATAAATATTATACCAAAAACGTTCATTACACTCTAAGCAGGGTTTTTTTTTATCATTTTGTCTCGAGTCTGAAGTATTTTCTTAAAGACAAAATTAATAATTAAATGACTAGGTCATATTACCTCTGCCCAGCGTGGCCTTATGGCAACCTATGACGAACTCTCTGCTACCCTCAACATGATCATAAATCCTCGTTACGGAACCTGGGACCCGCTTTTTTGATATCCTTTCTGCCCTTTGAATAATCTTATGCTAAGCCATTTTGGTTTAGGACTGTTGGTTCCACTAAATATCTCGTTTGATGGGACCAAATGATCGATTCTAAAATTTCCATTGCTCCAAAAGGGTTTACGAATGTGTCTGATAAACGTTTTATACTTTAAATGACAAATAAATGTATAAAAAAAACACGAGAAAAACGGTGTTTTTACTTTTTTTATATTTCAAAGCATGGCTGAATTATTTACGATCAAAGTGTGCATACGTCACAACCTTGCTCGTTCAACAGTCGCGCTCTCGTTGGCACGCGAACGCCACGCCGCGCCTTGTCGCGGTCTGTGCGAGGCTGTGACGTCATAATGGGCGCGCATAATCTCGGAAATTCAAAGGACTAAAACTTCCCGTCGTTATAGCTTCAGAAATACTGCATTTATTGAAGTGTAATAAAAACTAATGCAATGTACATGAGCTATGCTTCAATTTTAGCTGTATTTGACAGTAGTGCAGATCCGGTCTCGTAGTTCCATTGTCAAAACTTTATAGATGGTCGTGAATTCTCTTAAGTTGAAGATCAATAACTATTATATTGTGATATACATAACTGAGTTGGGGCGTCAACCAACACCAGCTTACAATACAAAAAAAAACTGTTCAAAGCGGATCCCGGGTTACAAAGATGTTGAATACAACCGGAACTTTATGTAAGGATGAGAGGTAAGAGGCAAGCTCGAACAGATCACTTTTTAAAGAAAAGGTTTCAGTATAAACATTTAGCTTGACGCCATTTTGTTCACAATAATTTTTTTTTACAAAATGGCTGTTGTCTTTCTATAAATACACAATCAGAATGTATTAAATTCTTTTTACAATATTACTCGTAATTACAACGTCTTTTTAATTTCAAAATACTTACCAAGCTTCAATTTAAGCTTTAAGTTTATTAACAAAACAAGTTTAATTTTAGAATTACTTATATATAAAAAATTGGACAGCCGATTCACAATATACAAATTAACACCAATTATTTTAATTAATTAACACAATTATAATTATTTTTTATAAAAAAATTGAAATTGAGATTAATTTTAATGTCATATAAATAGTAATTTCAATTGGACAATAAATGATAATATCGCAAATAAAAGACAGTTTCAAGCTATTATATTCTATCCTTTTCTGTTACTTATAATCGACATTTATTAGAGTGGGAAAGAGATCAGTTAGTGCGCTGTCGATTCCACCGGTGTGGTTACACTGCTACGCTCTTTCTCACTCTAGTAAATAAAAATTCTATAGAACAGAAAAGGATAGAAGCATCGAAAAGTGCGATTCTATACGGTCAGATTTAGTTCAACCCTAACGGGGAATCCCGCTTCGCTTTACGGGCTAACAATGCCTTGTGGCGATAGTATGGGGGGTTACTCAGCTTTTGCTAATATTTTTATAATATTGAAATGGCATATGCCATAGGTCAAGACACCAGAGCTAATTTGTCTGTCCGTTTGTCTGTTCTGTCCTGTTCCGGGTAATTTGAAAAGAACTTGTCTGGACTTAATTCGGTAAATTTATAAATTAATATAGAGAATAAATTAGAGTAACGCGCAAATGTATAAAGCTTATTAAATGGCGTGTATTTAATAATAAATAAATGTGTCTGGGTTGCTGTATATAATATTGTTGTCCATAGAGTGTATAGATATAAAGATGTCTACACACCGAAAACACCTTGCCCCTGGCACTATCCCGGCGGCAAGGCGGCTTTGGTGTGTAATCAGCCTAACAATTCTTAAAATAATCATGCCATAAATTTGGAATGCTAAATAAATGCAAGATTTCTACCAAAAGTTATACACACATACATATTGTCACGCCTTTATCCCCGAAGGGGTAGGCAGAGGCATACTATACGCCCACATTTCACCGTATGCATTTTTATCCCACGTAGTGGGTGTTGAAATGTTTCAACATTGCCGTGTTAAAATGGACAGGCGCAGGCTGTGGCGACCTGCTGTTAACATTTGTAAGCCGCCCATAAGGTCTTGACTTAACGACTGCCATTTTACTGGCAACCGGTACCAACGGCTTAAAGTGCCTTCTGAAGCACGGAAACGCTTGCAAATGTAATTTCCACAAAATAGTCATCCATCCAAGGACCACCTATAGCGAATGTTGCTTAACGCAGTGATCGTTTACAGAACACTGAGTCAGCGCGGGGCCACGAGCACTTCTACCAAAAGTTACCTATAAATAAGTTATATTAAAGTTTATATTTTGATATAAGGTACACTACATCTAGCCCACATTACGCTTATAGTATAAGATCTCATCAACTGATATTTTTTTTTTTATATTTATTGAAGTGAAACTTCTTTATTGACGTTGAGAGAAATTTGCGTTGAGAGTAATGCGCCATGCGAGTTTTGAAGTGAAACTTCTTCATCATATAGTAAAACTTATTTATCGATGTATGTAAGAAATTTTATAGCTTTAAATAAAATGTCAAGTTTCACTTCTTACCTGTGTACTCTGGTACACACACATATTTTTATAAACGCAGGGCCGTGTTTTTATGTGAACATTGGGCGAGTTTTATGTTTAGCAGTGTATTGCGAAACGTTGGTTTGCTTGACATCTCCACGCTATATTCTTGACATGGAGAGAAAATGTTGCCAGCTTCGCGGTTCTTTTTGAACTTAACGTATGTGGGCAATCTGCTTACGTGGACTTCACAAGTAAGTCTCAGTCTATTCTGACTTATTATTCTACTTTCAAGTAATAAATATTCTTCGTCAATCGTTCCTCATTCGTTGGAAGTGTCCAAACCAACGGAGCACGCCCTTTTCCAGCTTAATGCTGACACTTTCATTCAAACCTGCCATAATGTGTATCACTTCATTTTTACGTTTGATTGAATTTTCTGTCCTGTTGGCTATGATAGCAGCCCTCAATCACGGGACGTCATATCTGTTTTCCCTCAAGCGGTCATCGCCATTTTGACGATCCAAATATAAAAAATGTAGTGTGTTATCAGTGGTCTAGATTTTATAGCACTAGCTAGTGTTAGTTGCGCTGTGCTGTGTAAAAATAAATGTCCCACAAATTATAAAAAAATAATTTCAACTTGAGTTGTAGTTGTAGTTGACTAGTTTGTTCAGTTAATTATTATTTATTTAGTTAATGTCTTAAATGTTTTTTCATTGGTCTGTAGGTCATTAGGACGATAAAGCTTAAAAGCTATAAAAAAATTGTCAGAACATTATTAATATGTAATTATCTTGAGAAAAAAATATAAAGCTTGTATGCAGACTGTATTATAAATTTAAAGTGGAGAAAACCCTCGGCTAATTATTTCTAATGTTGAGGCAGGTGTCATCACATATCGAATTGTTCGGTACTATTCATTCGTATTAAGGCAATGGGCTCACCACCTGTGGGACAAAAATGCATTCGGTGAAATGTGAGCTTTTAATATGCCTCTGCCTACCCCTTCGGGGATAAAGGTGTGACAATATGTTTGTATATATGTATTCGTACCGTTCAACTTTGCCAGATAGAAGCCTTAAGATAGAAGAGATGGAAAAATTCGTCACATTCTGCCTTAGTTGGTCAAGAAACTCCTCTAGCAAGAGAAAGATCGCAGGTTCGCGTCCTACTAAAGGCTGTGAGTTTTCTCCAATTTAAATTTATTTAAGACTAGTTGACGCCTGTGGCTTCGCCCGCGTAGAGAAGTTTTCCTGTTCCCGTTTCCCACAGGAACTTGTTACCGGGATAAAAAGTAGCCTATGTGTTATTCTGATGTATAAGCTACATTATTGTAAAGTTTCATTAAAATCCATTCAGTAGTTTTTACGTGAAAGAGTAACAAACATCCACACAATCTTTCGCATTTATAATATTATTAAGATTAAGATACGTTCATATAACTAGCAAAAAATGGGGAAAGATGTATAAAACATATAGATTTCGACACTGAGTCAAAAAAAATCGCAGTACCACATTTTGCTGTTTCCCGAATATAACCAGCCTCAAAAATCTCCCTACAGAACAGGACCGGAAACTTTTTTCTTAAAAAAGAGTTTCGTCCAAAATCCTGTAAATTTGGACATTTCCAGTACTGCGACCAAAGTTGATAACCGGTTACAGATTTAACCTTGCGGATTGGTTTACCAGTATCGATAGTATTGCTGGTTAAACCGATAATTTCACACCGTGAGAAATCGTAAGGTTAAACCAGGTATTAAAATGCCACAAAAGAACTTCGGTTTCATGAAAAATATAATTTAAAACTAAATAAATTCGCCCAGAAATGTCCACAATTATATTTAGAATTATTAAATTAATACCGATATTATAATTATTTGAATAAATGAATGAATATAATTATAAATATAAATTCAATATTGGTTATAAGAACTTTAGTTAAAAAACAAAATTAAATGAATTTTTAAATAACATATGCTCGGAAATTTTTGACTAAAATATATACAAAATTTAGAAATTAAAATATTATTAAACTAGGCGCGGCAGGGACCATTTGTTTTGACGAAATTTGGGAGAGGCCTACTGTCCATAAATGGACAGCAATAAGCTGGTTTTATTAAAACTAAATTCCTACAATTTAGTTTTAATAAAACCAGCTAATTGCTGTCCATTTATGGACAGCAATAAGCATTTTTTTACGTCGGCTTATGACGTAAAAGTCGGGGAAGGCCGAGACTTACATATGACGACCACGTGAGCAGATTGCTCAAAAACGGAAAGGTCATAAGTACTCGGATACCCAGACGTGCGTGTATGAAGCGATTGATGAATCTCGAAGAAGCGAAAGAAGTATGCATGGATTGCGAAGCCTGGCGATCTGTCCTCTCTGACTACCCCGTCAGGGATACAGCGTGAAGATAGTTAGTTTTTTTTTTTTTTGCTTATGACGTAAAGAGGTGTATTAATTCGTCAGTTTCGAGTAGGTCTCGGTGGTAAATGCGTCTGGTGCGTTGAACCAGAAGACACACAGACGACGTACACTTTGTTACGCAGAGAAAAAAGTGTGAAAAAAGTGAGAAAAAAGTTTGAAGCGCTCGCGGCCCCGCGGTCTCAGTGTTCTGTAAACGATCACTGAGTTACGCAACTTTCACTATGGCTGGTCCTTGGATGGGTGACCACTTTGTGGCATTTATATTTGCGAGCGTTTCCGTGCTTCGGAAGGCACGTTAAACCGTTGGTCCCGGTTGCCAGTAAAATGGCAGTCGTTAAGCCTGGTTGAAGGCCTTATGGGCGGCTTGAAAACCTTCAACAGCAGGTCGCCACAACCTGCGTCTGTCTATTTAAACACGGCAATGGGCTCACCACCTATTACGTGGGACAGGAATCCACAGAAAAGTGGGCATATAATATGCCTCTGCCACCCCTTCGAGGATAAGGCGTGATGGATATTTATTTTATTTTAGAAAAAAGTACATGTTTGATTAAGGTTAATTTCTGCAACTATTAAGGGTAAGATGGAAAAAGGCGTGCTCCGTTGGTTTGGACACGTCCAACGAATGAGTGAGGAACGATTGACGAAGAATATAAATTGTGAGAAAGTGGAGGGTAGGAGTCTGGGTAGGCAGAGACTTACATATGAAGACCACGTCAGCAGATTGCTCAAAAACGGAAACTATATATACCCAGACGTGCGTGTGTGAAGTGATTGATGAATCTGCAAGAAGCGAAAGAAGTATGCATGGATCGCGAAGCCTGGCGATCTCTTCTCACTGACTACCCCGTCAGGGATACAGCGTAAAGACAGTTAGTTTTTTTAGATAGTTCTGCAACTATAATATCTCAAGAAATAAGATTTCCGTGCTTTGGAAGCCACGTTAAGCCTTTAGTCCCGGTTGCCAGTACTATAATAGTCTTTAAGCCAAGTCTAACATTTCAACAGCAGGTTGTCACAACCTGGCTGTTTAACAAGGATCTTTCATTTGAATATTTTTTTATTGTAACACTGTAATGGACTCATCACCTATTACGTGGGACAAAAAAATGCTTACGGAGAAATGTGGGCGAACAATATGCCTCTGCCACCTCTTCGAGGTTAAAGAAGTGACATAAATATCTTTACATAATATAATAAAATAATAGGCGCTCGTGGCCCCGCGGTTTCAGTGTTCTGTAAACGATCACTGAGTTACGCAACTTTCACTATGGCTGGTCCTCGGATGGGTGACCACTTTGTGGCATTTACATTTGCGAGCGTTTCCGTGCTTCGGAAGGCACGTTAAGCCGTTCGTCCCGGTTGCCAGTAAAATGGCAGTTGTTAAGACTGGTTGAAGGCCTTATGGGTGGCTTCAAAAAGTTCAACAGCAGGTCGCCACAACCTGCGTCTGTCTATTTCAATACGGCAATGGGCTCACCACCTATTACGTGGGACAGGAATCCACACTGTGAAAAGTGGGCATTTAATATGCCTCTGCCACCCCTTCGGGGATAAGGCGTGATGGATATTTATTTATTTTACATAATATTAAATAAAATTGCTTCCGATGTTTGTACGCTTAGATCTTTTAAAGTACTTGACGGATTTTAATGCAATTGCCAGCAATAGATAGGAGTAATTTAGGAGGAAAGTTTTTGTATGTATAAGCATGCATAAAACCCATGCGAAGTGAACTTTTAAATTTATCTATCTCAACTAAAATACTCATCGAACATAGAGGTCGGGCTGCGGTGGAAGTCAAGTCGGGGAACCCCTGGGAATATCATTCAAAAGCCTAACCGGGAAGGATTCCAAATGGTTTTAATCGGTTCGATTCCGGGCACAACATCCTTTGGTGTTTTCACACAATCGAAAGCGTATGAAAACAATTTAAACAACGTTAGTATAATATAAGTAATGAATAAAATGTGGGCGTTTAACATGCCTCTGCCAACCCCTTCGGGGATAAGCCGTGACAATATGTATGTATGTACGAGTAATAAATGTTACGAATAATCATTGTAATAAAGTTAAAATCGATTTTTTGGAATGATTTTATTTGGAAAAATACTACCCCAAAGCTTTAAATAACTACAGATGTATATTTGACAGTATATCCGCCGCCATCTTGATTCATTTTACAAATAATACGTTCGAATTTTTGTGAAATAGAAATATGTTCTCAAAGTAGTGGAGATAAGAGTTAAAATTGCTTGTTTAAATTTTCGTAATTAGCTTCAGTCAGCATCGACCTATCTATCTGTCTTTACCGGGCAATTATATTGCCGTTTCACTTACACAGCAGTCACTACGTTATGTGTGAGTGAAATGTCGATATTTTAATGATTTTCAATTTTATATTAGTTTGAGGGTACAAGAACAAAGACTTAGTTGGCACGAAGATATCAAGAAAATAACAATCTTATGCTCAAAGAATAAGGTTGAAAATGCCAAGAAATAGTACAAATAGCAGAATCTTCCCAATATTTTCTTTACCAACACAGCTTACCTTATACTCCTTAAAAACCTTTAACACGAATTTTCAATATAAATAACACTTAATTAAAAACGCACTTAATTTGAGTTCTTTACACAATTGCACAAAAAAAAACACTGTTTCTTAAAACTTAGTTCACTTGTCCCAATACTAGCTCTCGTTGCCGGGTTCCCTCGTGTTCGGAGGTAAGCTCTGCGGCTGTGAGAACTGATTCACCATTTTATTCTGCATTATATTTAGAAGTATGTCTGAGTATTGTTCTATGAGGGTTAGAGCTGGGTTGCCTGTGTTGGACGCTTCTGAAAAATTTAAAGAACTTGTTATGGCGTTAATACGACCTTCGCGTGCGCCCTGATATTAGGCGATATTAATTTAAAAAACGATATTTTGTAAAAACAAAATCTATAACGATCCGGCTCGAAGGACCAAACCATCTACTTACCCTTAGACACGAGATGCTCCAGCTTCTTACTCGTATTATCTCCTGCGAGACGGCAATCTGCTTCGGTAGATGATATGCTACTGGGCGGCTCTCCTACCGGACCACTACCGTTGTGCACTCGTGTCATGGCGCCCCGTAGTACTTTTTGTGTTTCTAAGATGGCTGCCTCGAGACCTACAGGGAAATAATGCATTTATTTTACGAATGATGTTTTTTAACTTTTTACTTATGTCCCACAATATTTATTTTATGGCCTAAGACCTTTTAGCCAAATCTTAATTCATATTTCTTCAATCTTTTTTCTTAGTAACTAAAATGTCCCCGTCCTCTACGTCTTACTCAAGTCTAGTCTTAAGTCAAGGTCAGTCTTACCCCAGTATAATAGTGATTGTTATACTGAGGTTTTCAGTGAATATTACGCCGCAAGAAGGAAAATCGCATTGCACTGCATAACAAGCTTATATTAGCTTACTTTGGGCTAGATAACGCCGTGTGAAGAGTGTCCCACAATATTTATTTATATAATATTATTTATTAGGATATCTAAAAACAAACTAGATTTAAACGGAAAAGTCAAAAGTACTCGGATACCGATTACCGTCAGCGATTGATTGATCTGCAAGAAGCGAAAGAAATATGCATGGATCGCGATGCCTGGCGATCTGTCCTCTCAGACTACCCCGTCAGGGATACAGCGTGAAGATAGTATATCTATGCCTGTAATATTCAATACAATATCGATACTCACCACTAATGTCGGCTGCAGCATTCGGTTCCCTCTGCAAGCTGGTATACAGCTGGACCACTTTGCTAGCTGTCTTGGTCAGCTGTTCCGTCAGCGCGGAACATATCTGAGATGACGACACTGCAAAAGAATCGTAAGATGTATTCACTATAGTTAGAAACGTCGCCTTAAAACGGATAGAGGTGGATTAATTCGTCAGTTTCGAGTAGGTCTCGATGGTGTAATTGGTAACTCGTCTGGTGCGATAAACTAGAAGACTGTGGTCTCGAACCAGCGTCGTCTCACTCCAGCTCGAGTTTTGAGTAGGTCTCGATGGTGTAATTAGTAACGCGTCTGGTGCGTTATACCAGAAGAACCAGCATCTTAACGCTCCAACTCGAGATGAAAAAAGTATCCACGATTAATTTATTCATTCGTCAGCTTCAGGTGGGTCTCGGTAGCCTAGTTGGTAAAGCGTCTGACCCGGCAAGTCAGAAGACACTGGTTCGAGTCCAGTTCGAGAGTAAAAATTTTCCGCTTTAAGTTCACGAAGCCTGGTGATCTGTCGTCTCTGACTACCTCCAGGGATACAGCGTGAAGATAGCTAGATGTGATTCTCCAATGGAAACCGGACGTCTTCTATTTCAAGACTGTTGGTTTCATTGATGGGTCAAACAGGATTTTCGAATTAGTCTCCACTACTATGAGAATGGGTCCAACAGGATTTAACCATTTCGTTCGGTAAAGCGAAACCGGACAAATAAAAAAGTAATTTTTTTGAAAAAGTACAAGTGTTTTAATTCAAAATGTGTAACAAGTTCCACCAAGTGCCATCAATCAACAGTATAAACAATATAATTTGTATGTATTTAGAAATATGTAAGTATGAATATAGAAGCGCTCGTGGCCCCTCTGATTCAGTGTTCTGTAAACGATCACTGAGTTACGCAACTTTCACTATGGCTGGTCCTCGGATGGGTGACCACTTTGTGGCGTTTACATTTGCGAGCGTTTCCGTGCTTCGGAAGGCACGTTAAGCCGTTGGTCCCGGTTGCCAGTAACATGGCAGTCTTTAAGTCAAGTTGAAAGCCTTATGGGCGGCTTGAAAATTTTCAACAGCAGGTATCTACAACCTGTGTCTGCCTATTTCAACACGGCAATGGGCTCACCACCTATTACGTGGGACAGGAATACACATGGTGAAAAGTAGGCATCTGCCACCCCTTCGGGGATAAAGTGTGGTAGATAAATAAAATAATTATAAATAAGTATGAATATCGGTTGCCTAGATCTCGTAGTACTAGCTGTAGTAGCTAGATGGCGCTTTGAAAAAAAGTGTCCCAAAATATTGTGTGTGATGTTAGGCAAAATATTGTGTGTGATGTTGGGCAAAAAATATTGTGTGATGTTGGGCAAAAAATATTGTGTGTGATGTTGGGCAAAAAATATTGTGTGTGATGTTAGGCAAAATATTGTGTTAGGCCCAATATGATGTTAGGGCACTTACAGTTGGGTTCAGGGGTCGGCTCAGGTTTCGCCCTCTGTCGGGGGTTCGCGGTAAGCCGAGCTGTCACTTCCCGAGCTTTAGCCGACAAATCTCTCTCGCTGCCACTTCGCCCTATAACATATATATGACAATAAACTGCAGTGCAAAAATATAAAATACAAATATTAATATTGTTGGGACAACTCGCACAACGCCATCTGATTCCAAACTAAGCAGAGCTTGCAATATGGTAACCAGATAACTGATAAACATATTATATATTTCTAAATATATACCATATTATGGATAACTAACACCCAGACACAGAATAAGCCATCGTGTTCATCACACAAAGGTTTATCCTAGGTGGTAATCGAACCCACGACCTATTGCGTAGCAGTCGGATGCACTCTTTTTTTAGCTGTAAAAAAAATCGTCACGTTCTTCGGTTACGCGCCATGTTGTTTTGAGGTGATAATTCTTTATCGACGTAAGTAAAACTTCTTTATCGATGTTTGCGAAAGCCTTATCTACCCCATTTTTGTAAAGTTTTAATTTGTAGGAAACTGATATGTCTTAAAGAAGCTTCACTTCTTACCTGTGTACTCTGGTAAACACACATTTTTTATACCTAGCTATGCCCTACGGCTTCACCTGTTACATACGTCGAACCCTGTAACACCTGTTTAACCCGTATATGCCCATATTGACACACAAATACACATATGCACGCACACAAACACGTACGCATTTCAATGGCAGTCCTATTCAATAAATTTAATAACAATTATTTGTTTTTTAAATATCCTTAGTGTAGAAGAAGGAGAAAAGAAGAAAAATATTTTGTTGCTAAAAACACAAGCTAATAAAAGTTGAAGGCCTTATTAGCTTAGCTTGAAAAAAAAAATAACAGAAGGTCGGACACCGCCTGCGCCTGTCCCTTTCAACTATCCACCTGTTACGTGGGACAAAAATGCATACCGTGAAATGTGGGCGTATAATACGCACACGGTTCGCTAGAGGCTTAATTCCGCGTATGCTTAGATTTTGGAATGAACTCCCTGCCTGGGTTTTCCAGAACGTCTACAGTATGGGGTTCTTCAAAAGGGGTCTTAGAAGGTTTATAAAGGGTCGGCAGTGCGAGCGCTGCACCTCTGGTGTTGCAAACGTCCATAGGTTACGGTCACCACTTTCTGCCACCTCAGTGAGAACCTTCAAAAATAAAAAAGTATGCTTCTGCGTACCCCTTCGGGAATAAAGGCGTGACAATATATAAGTATGTAGATTATTTTGTTCGTTTTAAAATCTAAACTAAAATACCACTTACCAATTCTACGCTGAGAGTGATCTACAGAAGAGGCCCTCGGTCTGGAGAGTTCATTGGTGCCTTCTGCTTCTGAGCTGGATTCCTCCTGAGCTCCCGTGTTCAGATTTACTGGAGCAGTGAGGATTAGTCAGCGGTGGTTTATGTAGCTTGCAAGTTAAAATGTGTCACGTATGCGAATGTGATTGTAATAAATATAATTTGTTAAACTACGAGTATGTGCTGATTAAGTGGACTATTGCCGTTTTGACATTATTCTCTAACGTGCCTCATATGCATATAATGCCCTATATGCATATAATGCCCTATATGCAAATAATGCTCTTAATGCCTTACTGTCCTATAATGCCATATATGCCTATTATGCCTTATATACCTATTATGTCCTATATTCGTATTATACCCTATATACCCTGTATGCCTATAATGTTCTACTCTAATGTTCGTACTTTTCGATGTTTCTGCCAAACATGCATGCCAATGCACCACCGAGGCAGTCTAAAGTATGACAGTTAATTTCAAAAAAACACCAGGTACTCGGCAAGGAAATGGCATTAAAATTAGTGCAGTGGCGCGACAATATTTTCTACTCTATTTTAACTACCTGTGATTTAGTTCAGTGTTAAATAATATACTAACCAAATTAGATACTTCTACATATAATGCTACTGATTTTAAGAGACATATTCCATACCTGCACTGTAAGCATTTGCTAGTCCTCTTCTCCTAGCCGTGTTGGCTGCTTGCTTGTTCATGGATGATATAGTGGGCCTCATAAGACCTTGAGGTCGTACTGGCTGCTGACGGGATGGTGGGTCCGACTCCGAGTCACTCTGTACAGGAATGATAATAAATTTTATTGATATAATAAATTTTATGATTCTATCACGCCTTATCCCCGAAGGGGTGGCAGAGGCATATTATATGCCCACTTTTCACAATGTGTATTCTTGTCACACGTAATAGGTGGTGAGCCCATTGCCGTGTTGAAATAGACAGACGCAGGTTGTGGCTACCTGCTGTTGAATTTTTTCAAGCCGCTTATAAGGACTTCAACTTGACTTAACGACTGCCATGTTACTGCCATGGGACCAACGGCTTAACGTACCTTCCGAAGCACGGAAACGCTCTCAAATGTAAATGCCACAAAGAGTCACCCATCCGTGACCAGCCATAGCTAAAGCTGCTTAGCGCAGTGATCGTTTACAGAACACTGAGTGACCGCGGGACCACAAACGTTTCTTTTCTAAAATTTAATCATGACTTCAGTATTTGTCCTCAGTAAAGTTTATTGATCGTAGCCTCGCTAACTCATCGTACTGTACCCGATCACGGCGTCAAGTTACTTTCGCTATGGCTGGTTCTTGGATCTGCTTGGACCGCTATGTGACATTTACATTTGCGAGCGTTTTCGTGCTTCAGACGACACGTTAAACCGTTGGTCCCGGTTGCCAGTGTGGCGACCAGCGCCACATAGCGTAAAGCTATCGAACTACATCAATTCTAAATATCCTACATCGCGCTATAAGAGTTCTCGCTCCGAAGAATCATATATGCAACAGCCAACATCAACCGTTGGGCCGAGGCCTGTCAGGCGTGATCACCTTGCCTGGTCGGATGATCCTCCCTTTGTGTCGGAGGAACACCGAAACCCGTTCCTCCACATCAGTAACATGGCAGTCGTTAAACCTGTTGAAGGCCATGATAAATATCAACATCAGGTCGCCACAACTTGCGTCTGTCCATTTCAACATGGCAATACATAATACTATGAAGCGCTCGTGGCCCCGCAGTCTCATTGTTTTCTTTAAACGATCACTGAGTTACGCTACTTTCACTATGGCTGGTCCTCGGATGGGTGACCACTTTGTGGCATTTACATTTGCGAGCGTTTCCGTGCTTCGGAAGGCACGTTAAGCCGTTGGTCCCGGTTGCCAGTAAAATGGCAGTCGTTAAGCCTGGTTGAATGCCTTATGAACGGCTTGAAAAATTTTAACAGCAGGTAGCCACAACCTGCATCTGTCTATTTCAACACGGCAATGGGCTCAGGCATCCACACGGTGAAAAGCAGGCATATACTATCCTCTGCCACCCCTTCGGGGATAAGGCGTAATGGATATTTATTTTATTTATAATACTGAAATCTCTAGCTAAAATGAGTAGCAACGTATAATAGTTTTCTTAAAATTCTTCAGAGGCAAATATATGTTTCGTGAACTGGCTATGAGAGGAAAGGAGAGAAAGAAAAATTTCGCACGTACTGCTCTCTCTTGCTCCAACAGTGTGATACAGACGATAGTCCTGCACTGTGCCTTTGATATAAGAAACGTAAATGGCTATGAGAGAAGGGGAGAAAGAAAATCTGAACCTCTCACTCTTGCCCCTACAGTCAATTTCTTATTTGACTGTAGAGGCAAGAGCTCTCTCTTTCTATCTTTACCAACTTATTTAATTTTTTAAATTATAATTTTTTGTACATAAATTGTTAAATAAATAAATTCTCGAAATCTCAACTTCCGTTCCCCTCACCCGATCACACTTTTCCTAACGGCAAGTCAAGCTCAAAAATTATGCAGAAAAACTAACCTGGTTGAGAACTCCAACACTAGAACTCCTTGTCATATTGGACTTGCTGTTGTATCTTGGAGCGGGTCTGACAAATCCGCTGGGCGATTTGTTCATCGATCCGTTCGCTTGTGGTGACTGTTTGGACGGAGGTCCTGTATATAGCCATAAATAGTAAGAGATGGTCATAGACTAGAGAACGAGAGAGAGAAGATAGACGTAAGAAGAGAAGAAATAGTATAGAAGAACTTTTATTAGGAATTGATGATATTAATTAGTAAGTCACAACATGTATTATAAACTACAGCATGTGGTTAAGTTGCAAGAGGTGACCACTTTCGATCATATGGGATGTATGCTTGTCTGCCGTTGTATAAAAAGATACCTGGGGTGTATAGACAATGATACCACTATTCACTACACTATTAATGTAGTGTAACGAGAAAATAAAATGTGATTTGAAGCGATGAATTTTGTACTAGAACATTTTGTACTAGAACATCACAACTCTAGAACTGACGGATCGAGGATGTGAGAAAGGTTCCTCCTACCCCTTCCCTTCTTTTATCATTCTACAATGGCTATCGGATATGTAACGGCTGATTCCATTAGTAATTTTATTATTATATTATAAATGTAAAACGTAGAAAGCGTTGATTTAATGATTTAGTTGCACAAGCTACACATCGATAAATTCATCATGCATTAATAGACAAAATGCGCATGTATTAAACTGTGTGTATGAAATGTATAGTGTGCATAGAAATGTTAAAGCAACACCTTATATTAAACGAACTCACTATAAATAACAGATGTTACAGTCACTCATTCAATCTTACAACTCATTCGTTCACATTCACTCACAATCACCCATCTCCATTCATGTATTTAAAACGCTTTCACATCTTGCATGCTAAATCCGGTCACAGTACATATTTAAGCACTGCGACAACCGCGACTTGACCACCTCACACACTTCTGTGATGTCCGTTACTGGGGCCTGTAGATGCATGTGTCTGTGTGCATAAGTCATTTCGCACGTTTGTATGAAGTTTTCATAGCTCATATATGTACTGTGACACAGCTTACTTTTGAACGAACTTAAACAGTCGTACAAACCAAATATTAAGGCTATATACTCGCTGAACAAGATTAATTTAAAAATTAAGAACCCCCAAATCAAGAACGGCAACTGTCAAAGAGCAATAACATGGTATAATGCTCTAGTTTTCTGAGGAGTTGGGTATCCCGCAGAATACTTGATGCAGCAGAAGTTCCAAGCAGCAAGCAAATCAATTAGTGCAAAAGTAGAGGGTAAAAAGATTGAAGGTAGACCGAGACTTACATACGAAGAGCACGTGAGCAGGTTGCCCAAGAATAGAAAAGTCAAAAGTACTCGAATATACATACATACGTACATGTATGAAGCTATTAATGAATCTGCAGGAAGCGAAAGAAGTATGCATGGATCGCAAAGCCTGGCGATCTGTCCTCTTTTATCGTTGACAGATCGCTGATCGTTATAAGAACACTCAGCAACCAATTCACTTTTTGCCTTTAGATTCACTTATTCTTAATTGCACTCATTCCATTCACAAATTCTTCATTGCACTCATTCCATCACAAGTTTCTTAATTTTCTTTCACTGTCCAATGAGCCATGACTACCATATTAGCCTGTATAGTTGCTCAAAACCAACACCATTATTTTGCGCACCTTGCGGTGTCCTAGGCGCCGGCATGGGTTTGGCGGCCAGATCTGAGAGCGAGATAGCACGTCTCATCCCCGGGGACTCTTCTTCGCGGTCCGAGGGAGACAGGTGCGTACGATTCGCTGTGTATAAGTGTACAATATTGTAAGCATGCAGATAGTAAACTGAATGGCCAATTTTTGTCAAAATCGTGTTCAAAATACGGCCGCTAAGGGAATAATGTCTGATAGCGCTTTCAAAAACATATTTCGTTGGCGGCGGGAATGTAGTACAATATGTGTTAGAGAGACAACACAAAGTGAAGATAAAATGATGGAACATTTTTAATGATCATTAAGTACGTTATACGTTTATTACATTATCATTTTGAGGAGGGATTTTAAGCTCATTGTTATAAGTTGTGCATTTAAATTTTAATCTTGTTTTATAATTTTTCCATCACGCCTTTCTGTCTTTTATATTCAGATAGCTCAAAGCACATAAAAATACATAATATTAAGATTGTACAAATCCTCAAAAATACACAACATGCTCTGAAAAAAAAACACATTACGGCATATCCATGCATTTTGAAAATAAATCACTGTATTTTTTTATTATTTCTAAAAAACAAGCATGATTTTGTGTGTGATATGTTGTGAATTGGCCGGTGCTGTTATATAAAATATATATCTGTAAAGGAATTATATTAAACTTTCGAAAGTCTATTATAAATAGGCGGAATAAATGAACAATACTTTCACGTGTTATATTTGCGTCGATAGAAAACGATACCTATTGTTTATCAGCGCGATTTATGATAAGTACAGTGTGAAGGGAACTATACATGACCAATAGAATGCCTAAGGTATATATTTACATATTACAGTATCATTTTTTGTTTTAAAAACTACAATTAAGCTTTGTTTTTGAGACAACTTAGCTTTTTCTTATGTATTGATTATCATAGGTGCGGGTACGGCCCTACCTACGTGCCTTTATAAGTACGTTTACCGACTACTATAAGAACGTTACTGCGAATTTCGTATAGCACTTGTTTTGAGCTATAAAAATAAAGGCTATTCAAGGTGAGCAGTTGTTAAAACTGCAGACTTTCTGTACTATAAATCGCGCTGGTAATCTTTAACGAATGTATTGCGATCTATAGGTACCGTTTATCGATACAAGCAATACACTATATAATTATCAGACGCGGCGTTTTCTGCAAATAGACTAGCTAATTTGGGAATGAGTCTCGACTAACCCGTATAGGGCAAATTCACAAAATATCACAGATTTATTGAAGGATGGATTGTGTTATTGACCTTTTGCTTGAAAATCTTAGTTCGTATAAAATTTGATTGGATTTTTCCGTTTACTTTTATTACAAGGTAGAAGAAAATACTTGTTTTCTATTAAACATTCTACTATAATCTACTGAAAATGGTCTGTACCGTAGGACAATAAATCTATCAAAGCACGAAGAATAACTAGTCCCACATTAATTTATTATTTCAATGATGAATTTCGATTTAAATAAGTATTACTTAGTATATAGATTATTTTAGATCGTCGTTTCGATAAAAATAAACAAACAAGGCCATTAACACAACACATAAACCTTCACACTACATTTTGCAAATAAAAATGGACCAACAACAGTGTTACAGGCGATTCCAACCTTGTTGTGGTGAAAATTTTGATGGCAACACCATATTTTGAGGTATAAACTTTTTGCCCAAACAAGAACCCCTAGGCGCTAACATGGGCATTATTTTATTAGGAAATATACGATTTTCCATACACAGCCTTGGTGTAGGACCTCTTATTATCCTTTTAAATGGAATTTTCGGTCGATGGAAACCGTAAAAAGTTAAACGTTTCGGTGAATTTGTGCAACTAGAATTCGTAGTCGAAGATTCATAATTTTCACTGTCTAAATGTACATCAGTTTTTGGTATAACCATTTCATTGTACACTCTTTGTTTTAAGGATCTTGGTGGTGCAGGCATTTCAGTTTGAACTGCATTGTTTAATACAACATCTTCTGTGAGCTCGATATTACCGGATTCATTTGCAATATCTACACCGACCGTCACTAGACCACCAATTTGATCAGAATCTAAAATATCCGGTAGTGATAAGTTTCTTTTAATTTCTTTGTTTTCTGATATTGTGTCTGTATCCGTATCGGCTTCTTCGAGAGTCAAAGACGCAAAGTTGGGCACTGTAGTCTGTTTAGTTGCCAATTTCTCGAATTTTCTAGAAAGCACTTTGACGACACCTTTTCCATCGTTTATGTTAGCTTTAAGAGGTTTCATTCGCCATTCCTTCAATATCTTTTCTTGTAAAATTTTGCGTTCTTCCATTTCAACTAACTTGTTGATTATTTCTATTTTTCTTTCTATATATTTGTATTGTTTTATTTCTTCTGGCGCTACATTCTCTTTAGTTTCTTGCCTATTGTGATATGGGGCTACTGTTTCGTTTCTTGACAATTTCACATTTACATTTTCTTTGGCATTTTTTGCATATACCTTATTATCTTGCTCTGCGTAGTAATCTAAAGAATCTTTGGCAAAATCGTTGGTCTCAACATCGAGTGAATCCATGCTGACTTGCTTCATTCTTTCTATACGTTGTATGGCATATACTTCTAAGCTATCCATTTGCATTTCTGATTTATTTTCGTTAAAGTCTTTTTCTTTGACAAACACATCGAATGTTTTCTCACTTTTGTCCCAATTAGAATTAGAATCTTCTTGCTTTTTATTGCTCAAGTAGTTTTTATTATGAAGTCCGTCCAGTTTTGCTTTATACTGTGAAGAAATTGACGAAGTAAGGCCTGATTTCTCAATTCCCGCTTTTAGTCTGTTATTAATTTTCACCGACGACGTCCGCTTGATGGGTTTTGGGGGTTTATGGGGAACAAATTCCATAGTAATTTTAGTATTATTATTATTCTTTTGTCCTGAACCTCTTTCTAAACTTTTAGTAGTGTTACTATATTTGCCATTAGATTTATCCTTATTTTCTTTGTTCTTGCTTACTTTCGTTTGTGTATTCTTTCGAATCTGCTCTTCGAATTTATCTAGATTTTTTTGGACATGTGAACTTCTTTTCTCCATCATGTGTTTCAACGGATTTGGTTTCGAAGCCGGTTCTAGCACAACTTCAAAACTACAACTTTTGGACTTGACCATTGCATTGGATTCACAGCCTTCCATCTCACTTTTGTATTTACTGGTTAACTTTGGTTGCAAAGACTTACTAGTTTTTGCCATGTAATCTGTTTTATTTAACCTCGGTATTTCATCAGTAAGCTTCTTTTCCTTTGTATACTGCTGTATATTATTTCCGTCAAAATAATACGCAATATTTCTAGCAGGAGGAGGTTGCTTAACCGACGAATCATATAAGCTTCGCGATCTTGTAACAGTTTTTTGTCCATCCACAGGTATATCGAAGCCATAGACTTTTGTTACTGGAGGTTTCTGATCAACTTTAGTCATACCAGCATCTCTGAAATTCGGACTAGATGCGTCACCTAAATAGTTGTTATATAAGTAACCAAAACAAGCATTATTCGGACTAGAACCATAGCTTTTCGATGTGTTATCGAATTCGTAACAACTTTTGCTGTTTCGAGGAATACTCGAATTTTTCTGATGTTTCTTGGGTTTCGCGCCTTCGAATAACATTTCTAACGGAGCTGATTTTGTATATTCAGAATCATCAGATAACACGCTCTCTAAAGAATTACAATTAGTCCTGCATAGCTGGTTGTCATTATCCAAGAAATCGTCAGACAAAACAGATTCTTGGCTACAGCTGTTTTTCATGTATTTTTTCTGATTTAAAAAGAAACTTGCACTGCTATGCCTATGATTTTCTAAATAATCAGTATCGTTAATATTTTCGTAAGAACAATTTTGAGAGTCAATCAAATTGTATCTGCTGTCGTATCTAGCCTGTTGAAACGCGACTTCATTGCCATATTTTAGGAATATTTCATTAGATACACTTGAGCAGTTGGAATTGTCACTTAATACTGATTCATTTGATCTAGTAACACACCGTTTCGTTAAAACACTTTGACATCTGTAAAAGTTTGAATTGTACTTCATAGAATCTTCTTCTATATCATCTAGATTTGAAGGCATATTTCGTGGTAGCGTTGAACTTTTTTGATTCGATATATAAGCAGGTTTAGCCGGAACTATTGGCTTTTCACTACTGTGTATTTCGTAATTCGACACAGCTCGTCTTGGTTGACTTTTATTATGCTTTTTACATACTTTCTTAGAGTATAATTTATTTTTACAACTAGCATCTTGGCTGAGGCTACAGTCTTCTAACGAATCGGAAGAAAAGTTTCCGTCCTCTTTCTCTTTAGTAGGCTTAAGATCAAGATCAAATTCGTCTAAATCACCATACTTTTCGGTTATTTCTGCAATCATTTTCTCTGTATCAGTTTTTATACTATCCACTATACTTTTACCGTTATCATTCATATTTTTATTGTCAAACCCAACAAAGAAACTTAACGAATTCCTCTTTTTAGGGTCTAAAGAACTTTTATCTGGTTTTTGAGGATTTTGTTTGACTTTATCAGCCCATTTACATTCTTCGGAAACAGGTGATACTGGACAAGATTTGTAATTCTTAAAGATACTTCGGCTGGAAGGTTTAGGTGGTTTTGGTTTCTCTTCATGTTTTGTTAAATTTAGATGGAAATTTCTTCCTTTAGGTTCTTTATCCGGGAATAAGCGATTAAAAACTTTTGACTGTACTGGTTTTCCTAGATCTACAGTAAACGCCAATGACTGTTTCTGAGGCAGCTGTTCTTTGAAAACCATAGGTTTAGTGTCGTATGGAGAGTAATGGATTTTTCTTTCGCTTTGATGGGTATTTATATTTGAATGGGGAGGTACGTAGGGTCCGATGTTTTCCAGGTAGTCAGGGATTATTTTATGGTTTAAATTGGCGGGTATAGCATAGGGGTTCTTGTTTCTATAGTCTAAATAAGGGTTTAGACTGTCATAATAATTGGAGTTTAGACTGTCCAGCGTCTCTTCTGGACACGGATTTATTCCTGGTGAGCATTTGGGAAAAATTTCGATTTCTTGTTAGTATATAGCGATGATAATTTTGATTTACTTGTGAACACTTCTATAAAAAAGTATTTTTTTAATGCCGGTTACACATTTAGAAGAGCTGACTATTTATTAGAAGTATTCACAAGTGCAGTGACAACACACGTTAGTGAAACACGTGTAAAAGTAAAACAGTCAAATATTTTTTTAAAACATTGAGATTTTTCTTTGACTGTAATATTACCGGAGGTCAACTATTAATTTTCTGCCAGATCTTTTACCAGAACGTTAAAAGCATAGTATCAATATTATAATAATTAACATAACTAACTAACAGAAAAAGTGTTTGTTAAAATTTAAGATATGGCATAATAATTGCTTTTCTAAATTGTTTCTTATGTTTAGGCAGGTGTCATCACAAATCGAATGATTAAAGATGCAATTCTATACTTTCGTACCGTGTTATTTTGCTAAGTGCCGGTAGATGGCGCCTTACGTCGCCTTTAGACAGAAAGAGGTGGATTAATTCGTAAGTTTCGAGTGGGTTTCGATAGCTTAGATGGTAAAGCGTCTGGTGCTTTAAGCCAGAAGACGCTGGTTCCAGACCAGCTCGAGATTAAAATTTCCACTTTAAATTTAGGATATATCTAGACAACTAATAAACATACTTAGTAATTTCTAAATACATACGTATTATATATAGGACAAATCCAAACTCTGAAACAAACATTTGTTTATTACACAAATATTTGTTCCGAATTTTCCGACCGAGGAATCGAACCTGAGTCGAATCGAAACAGCGAGGCGGTCGCATACTTACGGCAGTCAAATAAAGCATCCGAAGCAAATATTTACGGATAACACAAATTAATGTCTACCCCGTCAGGTTGTACCGTTGTGGAGTTAGTTACAAATATATATTTCGACCGGAGATGTGAACCAGAGTTGTATAAATAATATAAATATATATATCGTTGGGACAACTCACAGAACGCCATCTGATTCCAAACTAAGCAGAGCTTGTACTATAGTGACCAGATAACTGATAAACATACTTATATATTTCTAAATACATACATATTATAGATAAATAACACCCAGACACAGAATAACCTGTCGTGCTCATAACACAAAGTTTTATCCTGGGTGGGAATCGAACCCACGACCTCTTGCGTAGCAGCCGGATACACTCCCACCGCGCCACAGAGGCAGTCAAAACCTGTATATACTACCATTAAGCCACTGACGCAAAAATAGTTTCATTATAAGATAAATTTAACAATTTAAATGTTACTATAGTCACATTAGATAGCAAAAAAAAACAATAGTTGACCTCCTGACTATTCTTTTAAGTACAAAGTTACATAGCAAAAAAACAAATAGTTGACCTCCTGACTATTCTTAAGTTAGATAGCAAAAAAACCAATAGTTGACCTCATGACTAATTTTTTAAGTACAAAGTTAAGTTACATACCGTAGGGCCTGGAATTGGATGGTATCGCCATAGAGACTGGTCGAGTGCGTCGCGAGCTGTCTTTCTCCGGAATGTAAGAGAGGTCCGTAGTTGATTGGCTGGATTTCAAATTTGATCGAAAAGCCACCTGTGAAATTAAAATTTAATTCATTATATATTAACTAATTGAATCAGGCGTTACATGGCGGAAATCCATTTTAAAATACTATAATTATTTTGTTTTTAAATGTTATTTTTGCAATATTCCGCTTTTTTAGAATGTCATACGATGTCGACACGTGATTCGCCTACACACGAGGCATTATCAAGACTGTTTGGTAGCAAAAGTACTTATGCGTTCACCTTAACCATTTGTAGTTCGAAAGCAACCAAACGATAGCGCGATGTAGACTTCTAGTTGTTTTGTCTATTTTTGAATAAACTAAGCAAAACCGAAGTGTGGAAGTCTGTTCGTTCAGCAAAGTACACCCGTCCCGTTTCTTAATTTCTAACTGCTCTAATACGGACATTTTTAGACCCTTTTCACATAAATGTAAAATTTCAAAACTGTTGTTATCATTCAAAATATGCCCGGTGTCCAGCAAATGCTTCGTGAAATGTGATTTATCTGTGTGACCGTTTCGGAATGCTCCTAAGTGTTCCTTATATCTAGTATCAAATGAACGACCTGTTTGGCCTATATAAACATTGCTACAATTGTAGCAATGTTGTTGTTGTTGTTGTTGTGTTTTACTTTTGCTACCAAACAGTCTTGATAATGCCTCGTGTGTAGGCGAAACACGTGTCGACATCGTACGACATTCTAAAAAAGCGGAATATTGCAAAAATAACATTTAAAAACAAAATAATTATAGTTTTTTTTTCATTATATATTATTTAATTATTTATTTATTTATTTATTTATCCATCACGCCGGTAGCAGAGGCATATTATATGCCCACTTTTAACCATATGTATTCCTGTCCCACGTAATAGGTGGTGAGCTTATTGCTTTGAAATAGACAGGCACAGGTTGTGGCGACCTACTGTTGAAATTTATCAAGCCGCCCATAAGGCCTTCAACTGGGTTTAACGACAACCTCACTACCTGTTACGTAGTCGTATAATATGCCTCTGCAACAACTTCGGGGATAAGGCGTGATTGATAGAAAAACAATTCCAACTCACGCTCTCCAACTGCCTCCTGGTCTCCAGTATCCTCCTGTTGAGCTCCTCTCGTCTCCTGGCAGCTTCAGGGTCCAGCATCTTGGATGGAGTCCGAGGTGCAGGCGAAGGCCGGGTCGGCACGGGAGCCCTGGACAGGTGCTGCGCTGATAGGGACGTGGTGTTGCCTGCCAATTACATCATACATATAAGAAATTGAATATATAATAGATACCTAGATCGATAATATGCTTTATCGTACTTACTTACACTCAAAATCTATACTAATATATAAAGTTGAAGAGTTTGTTTGTTTGTTTGTTTGTATGTTCGTTTGGTTGAACGCGCTAATCTCAGAAACTAAAGGTCAGATTTGAAAAATTATTTTTGTGTTGGATAGCCCATTTATCGAGGAAGGCTATAGGCTATATATCATCACGCTACTACCCTGGAGAGCGGAGCAGTAGTCATATATGTCGACCAATCGAGCAATTTTTTTACATTATTATAAGCGACGGGATTAAATAGGCGCGAAGGGAGTTTGATGTATGTCACGGGCGAAGCTGGGGGGAGTTACCTAGTAACTAATAAAAACAAAATAATCAGCGGTTTCTTACAGTTAAGTACAATCGGTGGCCTTATTGCACACAACAATCTCTTTCAAGCAACATTTGGATGAACAGGAATGCACAAAGAGAGAGTGTGGGTAGTACAATCGAAAATCCTATTTTTTTTTTGTCTAATTTTGAGCGTACGAATGTAGGCGCGTTAGTGACTGCGCCACAGTGTTCACTATAGTTTGACCACGACCGCTCACTGCGTACAAAATTGTAGAGCGGTACAGCGGTCGTGGTCAAACTATAATGCAAAAAAAAAATGAAAATCAAAAATCTTTATTCATGTAGGTCACAAAGTAACACTTATGAACGTCAAGATTACTGCTTCTACATTTACTGCCAGATTCGCAAAGCAATAGGTAGAGCCAGAGGAAGAACCTGGCAATAAAAATCATGGCCACTCTTTTCTAACCACCATTTGACACAGTTTGATTAACATGATATTTGACCAATTATACAGTAAAGAAATTATACAAAAAAATACAAAATAAATGTTGTGTTCATTAAAATTACACTTACATAGTTCCTTGGAATTTATGTGAGAACAGTCGACTAAACTTAGTTTGCCTTAAATTTATATAATATTATTTGTAACAATTGCTATAATGCTAATGCTATGAGCTGACCAGTCCCAACAGACGGCACCCGTTCACGGGTATGACGCATATATCAGCCTATTCATCAGATTGTTTCAGCCTATTCAACCGTATTGTAGGGAACAAGGCGACCCGATACATACGCCACCACTGCCAGGACACTTAGGCGAGCATGACATACCCTTTTAGAAAACGTCTCCGACTATATCTTCTGGAGGCGCAACGGAGGTTGGATAATGTAAATACGAATCTGTCTCTGATTTGATGCAGACGCACGCCCCATTTGTTCTTCACTTAGGCGTTAGATTGTTCTGTTTGTTTGTTCAGGTAGTATGGTATTTAGTATATGTGTATGATATATTTATCTATCACGACTTATCCCCGAAGGGGTGGCAGAGTCATACTTTTCACCATGTGTATTCCTTTCCTACGAAATAGGTGGTAAGCCCATTGCCGTGTTTATATGTGTATGATGTATGTGTAACATAATTATTTATGTATCAGCCTATGTATGTGTAGATTTGTGTATGTGTATGTATGATACCTATGTTATATGTAGTTTTTATCTAAGTGTGCATGCTTAAAATGTACATAGACGAAGAGCGCTCAGCACAGCATCATCGGTCTCAACTGTGTAGGGGTCCAGTTGAAAACCAGCGTCAGGCCCTAACAGGACACTTCCTGACATATACTGAACTAGACGCCCATTTGGTGCAAGATAAATGTTTTATTTAGATAAGAATTCAGTTAAAGTTTTCTATTTTATGTTTCATCTTTACTACTTTGTTTTCTTTTTGCTTTTTTTGTTTGTATTTAATTTTTTTGCACCGAATAAATACATATTATTATTATTACATATTATACCCAAAAACTACACAGCAACTATCATGTTAATTTCAAAATTATTAATAAGTCTACATAGTGCTCACACAATAACAAAGCAGTCATTATCTATTCACAATAACAAATTGAAACCTGAAGGCCAATTCTCGTAATAAAAGCACGGTCAAAGTTAAGTTCCGATCTAAGTTCAGACTCCCAAATCTTTAAAAAAGGTATTCTCGTAACAAATTTTTATGCACCCAACATTACCTGTAAGTTGATGAAATCGAATTGAGACTGAAAGTTGAAAATGACAAAATCAGTATTCTGCTAGTCTTATTATTTGAGACACAATTTTGAATGAAATGTATTTGGTATTCTCGTCATATGCATGTGTCAAATTTAACATTTATATGAGTTTGAATGTATATCAACAGTAGATCAACGGAATTCTGCTGAAAACCTGTTTTTTGTTCGGTTAAAACGCGATTTGTGTTATATATGAGCGGATATTTACGACGTTGGTAATGAAATTCTATATTAATTGTCTCTGGGTGATGCTTAGCTGAAGTATACAGGGAATTTGCGCGGGATGTTCTCGGATAGCAGCCGCTTGCTGTATATTATTTTCAGAAACTAATATATTAACCTTGTTTTATGTTTTAAAATGGTAGTTTCTTAGAAATAAAAGTTGTGTAAACGTGCTATGGTGAAAGACAGTGATTTGCAGTGAAATGATATTTTCTATCTTGCCGCGCAAATTCCACTGAAAGCCTAATTAACGCTCAACTACAATTTAAAAATTACAAAAAAAATAGCACTCCGGGAGTGTCGACAGAAGTGAAAACTAAATTTAATAATAATTTATTTATATAGTCGTGTTGGCGGTCTGCTATATGTACAATATGTACATGCATATATGCACACACTATAGCTGCGTATCGTAACGGTGCAGCAAGTCCAGAGATTTATCTCATCTAAAAAATTGCGTACCGCGCTAAAAGAAGTTTTCACTTCAAAAATTGAACGGGATCGACGTTAATGATGATGATGATTGTTCGATAGCTGTGGCCGGAGACGGGACTGCTTATGTGAATTAATACGCTGGTTCTCTGAATATTACTTTTACTTGCTGTATACAAAGTAGGTAGGTACATTTGTATCTTAATATTATTGTAAAATATAACACATCACTGACAAACTGATGCGGAAAGCGCCGTCTGTTCTTGGAGAGTTTATCAGCGGCAACAGTTTGTAAGAGGCTGCATTATCCGTATCCCACGGTAACAACTACACGTGGCGTTACAAACAATAAGTGTATTTGTGGTGTATTTTTTATTATTTTATTTTTTTATTGATTTTTACGTGTAAATTTTAAGTTTATCCATATATGTTGCAAGACTGCGGTGATGGTGGCATTTTGAATGTAAGTAGTCCACCAACCTCGTCTCTAAATTGCTTGGTTCGCTGTCCTAATTGTTCCCAAGCTCGTTTTTTAAGGGTCAGCGAGGTTTGAAAGTACATTTTGGGAAGGTACATAAATCCCAAAATGTACTTTCGAACATATCAACGTTTGAGGCCCAGCAGATAAAAATTTCTTGTTGGCAAACTATTTCTAAATATAAAAATTCTGTTCCGGTTTTAAAAAGGATTCCTCGTGCTGCAAGACCTGCAGTGGCACAAAACCTAGCCCACTGTATTGGCCTTGTAGTACGGGAGAATTCTACTTTTGCTTGGGAGCAACTACTTACCTTTTCTTATAGGATTCTACATATTTCTAAAAATCAGACAACCAATAAATCTTTGACTAGCCAAATTAAAGAAAACTGTAATTCGTCGCGTTTATTTGACCCCAAATTCACAACCTTCCATAAGAATTCCATTTATCATTATGTAGAATCTAAATTAAGAGAAGGTGACATAAGAGGAGCATCCAGGTTATTATTTAGTAGCGACGTGGTGGCGCCTTGCTCTCCAGATACTCTTGCTGATCTGAGGAGCAAGCATCCTGCGCCAATAGATGACTTGTCCTTTCCCGATCCTCCAAATTCTGAATCTGACTTTTTGATTGTTTCAGCCAAGGAAGTTCTGACAGCTGTTAACTCCTTCCGTAGTGGTTCTGCTGGTGGCCTTGATGGTTTGACTCCACAACATTTAAAGGACCTATTGGGTCCGGCCGCTGGGGAGGCCGGCGAGGCACTCTTGAAGGAGCTAACAGGTTTGGCTAACCTTATGTTGTCCGGCAATGTGGACGAAGGCATCATCGACATCCTTTATGGTGCCAATCTGTGTGCTCTTCGCAAGAAGGAGGGTGGAATTCGTCCCATTGCCGTGGGATGTACTTTCAGGCGTATGGTAGCCAAAATTTGCTGTCAGTTTTATAAGGAAGAACTGTCTGGCAAATTCCAACCCATACAGCTCGGTTTTGGATCAAAAGGGGGTTGTGAAGCTGCCATACATGCCCTGTCTACTTACCTTGGCTGCGGGAAAGGAGAGGTCATTCTTAAAGTTGACTTGAAGAATGCCTTTAATTCAGTAAACAGGGACACTTTGTTGACACAAGCCAAATTGGAAACACCCAAAATTTTTAATTTTCTTTGGCTGTGCTACAGAAACCCATCAAAATTAATGTATAAGGAAAATATTTTAGATTCTGCAGTGGGTTGTCAACAAGGTGACCCTCTCGGGCCACTCATTTTCAGCTTATCAATACACCCAATAATTAGCCAGCTAAATTCCAAATTTAACGTCTGGTATTTAGATGACGGCACTCTAGGAGGAGATGTAGACACAGTTTTCAGAGATTTGGCATTGATAAAAGATAAATTTAAATTAATTGGTTTGGATCTGAATCCTTCAAAGTGTGATCCTTCAAAAAAACTATTTCAAAATTCAATGTTTTGGCTCCAAATTTGAAAATCCTTCAGAATTGTTCTCTACGCCTCCTAGGGTCTCCCGTTCTAGAAGATGCCTATGAATCTTTCATTGAGGAAAAGATCAATATTTTTTGTGAGTTTCGGATCGACTCCTTCAAATAAATATACAATCGGCCTTTACAATTATTCGGTATTGTCTTTTCGTCCCAAAATTAACTCATGCCCTTCGCTCATCTCAATTTTTTAAACATCCGACCCTTTTGGAAAATATGAACAAAATTATTCATACCACGCTTTCCAAAATTTTGAATGCAGATTTGGACGACCGAGCGTGGCTCCAAGCGTCTTTACCAATACGCTGGGGCGGCCTCGGTGTTCGTAACATCTCTGATACAAGTTTACCTGCATTTTTGTCTTCAGTACACGGCACTGATGAATTGACCAGGAAAATTTTTATTCCTACACTGGTCAATTCTGAAGTGCCAGGCAAGATTGAAGCCATAAATGTTTGGAAACTTAAGTGCCCAGATACTGTTTTACCGACCAACCCCTGCTCCCAGAGGCAGTGGGATAGGCCGCTCTGCAACGAGGTTAGAAAAAATTTATTGAACACGTGTTCGAATGTTGCAGAACGTGCTCGCCTATTGGCTGTGGGAGAATGGGAGTCAGGTGTTTGGCTTCAGGCTCTTCCATCGCCCAACATAGGTACTATGTTGGACGACACTACATTCAGAATTGCTGTCTGTCTTCGTTTAGGTGCTCCCTGCGTTTCTCCGCATTGCTGTCAATGTGGTGAAGTAGTCGACAGCCTTGGGCATCACGGTCTCTCATGCAGCAGGAGTGCAGGTCGCAGGTCACGTCATGCATACTTTAATGACATTATCCGTCGGGCTCTTGTCACCGCCGGTGTTCCAGCCGTTCTAGAACCTAATGGTTTGGCGCGTTACGATGGCAAGAGGCCAGACGGTATGTCATTGGTGCCATGGAAGATGGGAAAGCCTTTAGTTTGGGATGCAACTTGTGTTGACACCCTGGCTCCTTCTCATCTTCTTAGCACGGCGAGTTGCGCTTGTGCTGCTGCTGCATCCGCCGAGACTCTCAAGCGGCGCAAATATAATAATTTAATAGGTAATTATATTTTTGAGCCGTTTGGGGTCGAGACACTGGGCTCGTGGGGCCCAAGTGCTCGTTCACTGTATAGTGATATCGCAAAGCGACTGGTCGATTCTTCTCGTGACCATAGGGCTGGCCTCTTTCTCGCTCAGAGAATAAGCATTGCCATACAGCGTGGCAATGCGGCCAGCCTTATGGGAACCTTACCGGTTGATTTTGATGGGGAGGAATTCTTCGACACCTAGTCGGGGCATCATTGTCAGTCTTGTAATAATTCCCACCACCCGCCCCCTTCTTTTTGTATTGTTTTCTGTAAATATGTTAAATTTTAATTTGTTAATAACCATACAATTGGTAATAAGTTTGTAACTTCTGATGATAAGATGGCGACGACGAGAACGGAAGTTTTTTGGGCCACACCCTGGCCGCGGAGTTCGCACGCGCCGGCCATAGACAAACGACCATAAAGGCAGCGCTGTAGCTGTACGCGCAGCGCCAGGCTGTATCCCGCCACACTCCAAGGCGCGTTAACATGCGTGGACGCAACAATGATAAAAAAGAAATCTATACTGAAAGAGTCCTAATTGATTACACAGCATTATTTTATAAGACCTCTAGATGACCGGAGTCAACGTTAGATGATGATGATAATTATATGGTCGCGAGTCCAGAGATTTCATCTCATCTAAAGATATGCGTACCGTGCTAAAAGTAGTTTTCACTTCAATAATTGACCGGGACCGACGTTAATGACGATGAAAAAAAAATCTACACTGAAAGAGTCTTAATTGATTACACAATATTATTAAATAAGACCTGTAGATGACCGGGATCAACATTAGATGATGATGATGATGATTATAGTCGCGAGTCTAGAGATTTTATCCCATCTAAAAATATGCGTACCGCGTCAAAAGGCTTTTCACTTCAAAAATTGACCGGGATCGACGTTAATGATGATGATGATGATGATGAAAAAAAACATCTACTCTGAAAGAGTCCTAATTGATTACACAGCATTATTTTATAAGACCTCTAGATGACCGGAATCAACGTTAGATGATGATGATAATTATATGGTCGCGAGTCCAGAGATTTCATCTCATCTAAAGATATGCGTACCGTGCTAAAAGTAGTTTTCACTTCAATAATTGACCGGGACCGACGTTATGACGATGAAAAAAAATCTACACTGAAAGTGTAGATTTTAAAAAATAAAAGTATTCTTCGTGGGGTGTTGGGTGCGCTGTATGTTTTATTCTGTAACATGATGTGTTTCTCGCGAGATTGACACGAGTCTGAACTGATATCATACCTATCATTTAACTAAAACCTAACCAACATGCTATTGTAATTTTGGTTAGGAGAATACCGATTTTCACTCACATAATAATTCAGTATAGATTCAATAACAGTTTATTCTGTGATGTTTATTAATTAGGAGAATTGGCCTTCTGTTGTAAGTTCCAAATCAAAGATTTTTTCTTTTTTCTTTTTATTTTTTTTTATCTGCTGTCCCTCACGGATTCGCCCGTTATATATTTTTAAACCCCGTCACATCCATTTGATCCCGTCGCTTTTACTTTAAATAATGTAAGAAAAATTTTCCAGATTTATTGGGGTATCCAACACAAAAATATTATTTTCAATTCGGACCAGTAGTTACTGTGTCAACGAAACAAAATTTCTTCAACTTTATATGTTAATTATCGAAATATAAACAATCTAACTAATAATCTTCACGCTGTATCCCTGACGGGGTAGTCAGAGAGGACAAATCGCCAAGCTTTGCGATCCATGCAAACTTCTAAATTAATATATAATAATATAATATAATATATAATACTTCTAAATCTGCTCATGTAGTCTTCATATGTAAGTCTCGACCTACCCTGACTCCTTCTACCCTCTACTTTCGCACTATATATTTTCTTCGTCAATCGGTCTTCATTTATTCGTTGGACGTGTCCAAACACTTTTCAGCTTATTGCAGAAAATTTAGCATTGTTAATTCTTACCAGCCGTAAGCGTGGTATCGTTGTCAGCTCCGCTGAGGCTGTCGAAGGCAGATTTTATATACTGCTCCCTCCTTCCAGCTGTGTCTATAGACTCACAGGATCCGGAGAGGGGATTCCGTTCCGCATTGTCACCAGACGGGGTGGATACCTGTCAAAATTGGACACATTAATATAAATTACACTAGATATTAAACTAATCTTTCAGTCCACCACAGTCGACTACATAAGATTGGCGATTCTTTCCAGAGTAACTGTATACGCTTTTACAACAAGCTTCCTTGTGACGTGAGAAATTTACCATTAAATAAGGATAAAACGTTTGTGAAAGGTTATTACTCTGTTAAAGACTATTTGCAGGACATGGACGCCTGGCAATGATCTGCTGGCAAAGCGAAAATAATATTAAATTGTAAATAGGCCATCAAAAAAAGCCTTCCTAAGTTTCTTGCTGGTTCGTCTCAGATGGGCCGCGATCCAAACCGGTGGTCACTTTAAATATTTTAAATAGTGTACGACATTTTGTAAGCCCCGTAAATGGTCTATGCAAAATAAAGATTATTTTTAATGCTTTTCACTTTTCACTCTATTTGGACTTGGCCTTACCCAAAATTTTACTATACATTGACAGATAACTTAGAACGTTTCAGTCACGTCAAGGTTGACATAAAAACTATAAAAAAAAATGGGTGTAGATGTGATGGAGCATGTCGCTTAATTTGAACGAACGTCGTAGTTTCTGCGAGTCCAAAGTTATACTAGATGAAAATCCCGATATGTAGCAAAATGACCTCAAAATGGCGGTGTTTTCTCCTCCACTACTATACACATATAAATATGTTATATCTCTTGTAATAAATAATAATAAATATTGTTGGACGTATTTTTTTTCTTTTTTATACAGCGCCGTCTAGCCCAAAGTAAGCTAATATAAGCTTGTGTTGTGGGAATTAGACAACTGTTTAAAATACTTATATATTTCGAAATACATACATATTATACATAAAAAAAAATTCCAATTTCAAAACAATATTTGTTTCCGACCCGGGATTCGAACCCGAGACCTCAACACTACGCCACCGAGGCAATATTACAACAGAAGTTTAACGCAGTGATCGTTTACAGAACACAGAACTATCGACGCTACGAATCAAAAATACCTGTTAAAATACCAACTACGCTAATCATTGTACCTCATCATCATCAGAATCGTGTCCGGAACCGCTTAACGAAGCCTGTGGAGGTATATCCAGACGAGTCTCGGTCGCCCATCTTTTTGATCGCCTCATGGACTGACGCAGCTCTTCAGCGTCCATCGCGTTTACCATGAATTCACTGAAATTTTAAAAACACGTTTTTATAGTATCTAGGTTGCAAATACGCATACTGCCACACCACCAGGTGCCACCTGATTGAACGTGGTCACCATAGCCAATGTGAGTGATATACCCTCCGCTATTGGTTACTACTGCCATCATGCTACGCAAGAGGTCGTGGGTTCGATTCCCACCCAGAACAAAACTTTGTGTAAAGAGCACGATGGTTTATTCAGTGTTGTTATTTATCTATAATATTTATGTATTTAGAAATATATATGTATGTTTATCAGTTATCTGGTTACCAGAGTACAAGCTCAGCTTAGTTTGGAATCAGATGGCGTTGTGTGAGTTGTCCTAACGATATTTATTTATTTACAGCCTATGTGGCTCCTGTAAACCAGGATCTACAGACATTACCAAAGCCAGATAAGTTCCACCGAGCTCGAACTCAATAAAGTCCCAGAAGAAGTCAGAATGTCTTAAAACTCGCATCAAAATTGATCAGAAAATAATTTGAGGGAGTTGGAAAGAAAGTAACTCCACTTCTCTACTTTGTAAAGAGGCCGATCAAGTAGAAAACCGAAATTTCGAGCGACCCAAAAATTCACTCCAGATGCCACGACATCCGCATAGTAAACTACTTGATTTACTATGCGGAGTGTGATGTCACTTATTAAGAAGCCGGCGAAAAACTAATTTCCCATACAAACATAATACCAAAATCCTTTTAATTTGAGAATATCTCTACTTATTATCGCTGTTATTCGGATTAAGAAAGTATATATCTATGTTTCGGTACGAAATTTTCTTAAAAATATTTACCTACTTAAAAATATATGCGAATATATTTCGTACATTTTTCGATATTAATGAGATATTTTCCGCCTATTTGTTTGACATTAAAAAAGCAATTAATCATTATGTAATTTTAACAGAAACACAGCTTATATTGTCTAGTTACATAATGTCTTAAACAAAATCAAAATATAATCAAGTTTCATTCATAATTTTTAGTATTCGCAAATGCACACAAATTTCTACTAATTTCGAACAGAACGAACTTGCTGTTCTACTCGCACGGGGCGGTGGCGCGGGGCGAGCGACAGAGATAGTGATACGTCCGAGGAACGGCGGCGTTCTCCGCGACATAAATTTGAACGGCCACTCCGCCGGACTCTTAACTGTTTAGCATACATCGTTCGTTTCGCCAAATTCTACACTCTCAGAGTATGTGATGAGCGGTTTGATCACATTTGGGATCAGCCGTTGAACACTGACCGGTGACTAGCAGCTTAACGACCACCATGTTATTGGAAACCGAGATCCAAGGCATACTTCTTTTTTCTTTTGCTTCATGCGAAGCCTGGCGATCCGTCCTCTTACCTTACCGGGCGGTTACCCCGTAAGGGATACAGCGTGAAAATATATAGATAGATACATAGAGATCAAAGGCTTGACATGATTTTCAAAGTTCGGAAACTATAAACAGTCATCTTGAACAAAAGCACTTGTACTGTTCCACTTATTTATTATTTTACCTGACCGGTTTCGCCTTACGGCATTTTCAAAGGTTATCACATATTTAATGTATTTCGGATGTATTTCGGATGTCATATATTGTATTCAAAATTCAGGTAAAATAATAAATAAGTGGAACAGTACAAGTGTTTTTGTTCAAGATGTGTAGCAAGTTCCACCAAGTGCCATCAAACAACAGTGTAAACAGTATAAACGGTCACATATCGTAATATAATTAGTGCCTCGGTGGTGCAATGGTAGTGTATGCGACTGCCGCGACTGAGGCCTCGGGTTCGATTCCCAGGTCGGAAAAAATATTTGTGCGATTTTTATTCACAAATGTTTGTTTCGGAGTTTGGGTGTTCCCTATGTATAATATGTGTGTATTTAGAAATATGTAAGTATGTTTATCAGTCGTCTAGATCCTATAACACAAATTTATATTAGCTTTGGTGTAGACGGCGCGGTGTGTGAAAAAATACCACAATATTTATGTATTTATTTATCTATATATAGAAGCGCTCGTGGCCCCGCGGACGTAGTGTTCTGTAAACGATCACTGGGTTAAGCAACTTTCACTATGGCTGGTCCTCGGATGGGTGACCACTTTGGGGCCTTTATATTTGCGAGCGTTTCCGTGCTTCGGAAGGCACGTTAGGCCGTTGGTCCCGGTTGCCAGTAACATGGCAGTCGTTAAGCCAGTTGAATGCCTTATGAGCGGCTTGAAAAATTTCAACAGCAGGTCGCCACAACCTGCATCTGTCCATTTCAACACGGCAATGGGCTCACCACCTGTTACGTGGGACAAAAAACAAAGCATACGGTGAAACGTGGGCGTATAGCACGCCTCTGCCTACCCCTTCGGGGATAAAGGCGTAAAAGTATGTTATGTTGTTTTATGTTATGTTATTTATACTTAACGAAGTGAATGTTTGCAAAACACTGAACCAACGGTGCCACAAGCGTTTTGATAGAACAAGAGAATAAAAAGATATAAACAAGGTCTTTGAAGGACATTTTTATTTTTAAATAAATATTTTTTACACAGCGCCGTCTAGCCCAAACTAAGCTAATACAAGCTTGTATTATGAGATCTTGACAATTGATATACACACAATTGATATACACACTTATACGGATGAATTTTTCAAGTGGCCAGCCTTCAGGGCCAAATCCTAAACTATAAAGAATATCGAAAAATGCTCAAAGGAGTCGCGAGCCCGATTTTGATAAAAATAAAAACTGCATCATTGGATTTTTGAAAAATCAATAATCCTATCCAGGACTCGATCCCAATGAGATTTGATTTTTTTTAAAACTATTTTGTATTATTACACCATTCGATAGGGTTGTTAATAAGAATTGATTTCTGGATATACGGGAAACTTAGGGAAAGAGGAGACCTCAGGAGAGGAAGTCATATACAATACCACTGTGTCAGCGAGGCAGTCAAGCGTAAGTAACTTACCCAGGCGTATCGTCGTTGTTATTGCCGGGGTAATACATCGTTCTGTTGCCCCTTTCTGACGAGGACGTTCTCTCACCGTCCGAGATGTCCTCGATATCACCGTCGTGTTCCGTCGATTCTTGATCCTGCAAGATTGGATATATAAAGATGGCGTACAATTTAGTTATAAAGTTTGGAGAGTTGATAGACCATGAATACCTGGCACCATTTGGCATAGGAAATCGTCAAAATCAAGTGCCTGGGCTTTAGAGCTTTCACAGACAAGCTACTTTTGCATCAGGGTTTAGTGTTTCTGCATTGTTTCGCAATGATTAAAAAAAAATCCTTTTTTATTTTAAACTCGTCAAAATGATTTTGCTTTGCTTCTGCGAAAAGACTTTTACAGCCGGCAAGGCCGACAGTGACAGATTTAATTATTTAAGTGTGTGATGTAAAGCATCCTAAAAACAGCTACAAATCGTCTGCCGCCTGTTAAAAATAGCATGTCTGAGAAAACTCTAATATAACCTAAAGTTCGGGGGGCCGACTCTACTATTGACAAGCAGTAGAATAGACCCACGCTGTTTTTAGCTGTCACAATGTTAGTAGACTATCAAAAAAGCAACTGACTAGCGGCCACTGGCGCGGTACGTGTTAGTAAAACTCATCGGCCAATCGATACAAGTCTATTGGAGTACGATTGTAATAGTAGACTACGAAAAACTGTCTAAATTGGTACCAGTAGGTTTTTATTGAGCGGCGATTACGATTCTTTTCCGACGCGATTGAAATAGTAGACTCGGCCTCCGTGTCGAAGCCAAGTGGCGGCAGGTAGGCATTAAAAGGGACTCCTTGACTTTGGGGTTCAATTTACGTTAAACCAATTACGGTAGTCTGTGTTCCAATACAATCCCAACCTATTGTAATAAGTCGGCTATTATCTCAAGTACGTCCTCTATCGGTATATTTGTAAACAGCGACACGACATCAAAACTCACCTACATGTCATTAACAAGATTCATCGTCATTAACAAGTATACTTAATTTAACAAGTATACTTATTTTTTGTTAATGACGATGAATTGTTGGTGAGTTTTGATGTCGTGTCGCTGTTTACAAATATACCGATAGAGGACGTACCCAACCTATTGTTTTATTTAATTAGTATTTTTTTTCAAATAAGTACTAAAATATAATCAGATAAAGTTTATACACCGGTTGAGTGTATAAAAAGTTGAAATTACGATCGCAATACGATTGTTTCCGATGTTACCCGATTCACAAAACTTTATCTGGAAACACGTTTTTTTTAATATTTGAATAACACCTGGCTTAAAATCTATTAAACAAAAAGATAAACAAATACTCATGCAACTTAAATAAAAAAAATAAAATAAAAAAAAACCGCACCTCATATTTGAAACTGCCAATTGACGAATCGTCTGTGTGATGTCGGGTCCGCATGTCTGTGCTCCGACTTTGTGACAAGTTTAACGTCACCTAACAACCACAACAGCAACACAAACATACATATGGTTAAAGGCAGCAAAAAAAAAATGCATCCGAACAAAAATTAACGAAAAAATTTGTATGAAATATAGAAAAATACAGGGTAGGAAAACTGACTATCGTTTAAATTTTTTTTTAAAGCAATTAACAGTTTCACTATATCATAAATTAAAAGTGGAAACACTTTCAGATGGTTTAGACATATTAAGTGGATTCGAGAGTTCCGCCTGGTTATGCAGCTCTCCCGGCAAAAAAGAAGTCGCCGGTTCGAGTCCCGATCGAGACTAAAAGTATTTCCACAGTAAATTTATGACTTTTTACAAAGAAACTAGCGTGGGATCTACCCCCATTCCCTAAGATTCTCACAAGTAGCGCATAATATATAATAGAAGTAGCTCTTTAATATACAGTTGTTAAAATTTTTAAACTAAATATAAATCGTAGAACAGTTTTACAAATGACAATTTTTTTTTCGTAAACTGTCTATACAGTTAACAGTTTACGAAAAAAAATCTTTTAAAACGAATCTAATTATGAACAGTCAGTAAGCACCCATTAAAACAAAAATAATGCTATAACCACATGCATCACCCTGCCAAAATGATAGCACAAATGTGTCTTAAGGCCAAAATGGAGAGAAACCATCTCCAGGAGTGAACTGCGATAGCCTGATTTGATTGAAATTATATTGTTGTGTCAAAGTAGCAGTCCAGTCCAGTGTTGACCTATCCCAATTCCCGCCACAACGCAGCATCCAATCCGTCCCTGTGACCTTTTCCAGGTCGTCGATCCATCTGGCGAGGGTCGTTGTACCTTACGTTTGTCTGGTTTGTTAGTCGGTTTCGTTTGATGTTATATATTAGGCTTAATATAATGTATAGTTTTAGTCAAGCAGTTTTTAAAGCAATAGTCATGCGATACTACAGCAAATTAAAATTCATGCACATTGATTAAAAATTTGGAAAACCCAAAAGTGCACGCCTCACACGCTATTATTATATTATAAAAAAAAATAGAATTACAAGCTTACAAACTTTGCTATGAATTATTTACTTATGAAATAAATAAAGTAAAGATAATAACAATTAAACCACATCGAATCAGACCGTGAAAAGTGAAAGGGTTCTATTCCTAATTATACTGAAGCGTAAGAGAAAAAAAAAAGACTCGATTAGTAAAGTATTTCGGTCGTTATCGTGTTAACTAGAAAATAATCCGTAACATGCAGACACACGGACGTCCAAGACGGAACTTTTTTAAACAGTTTTTTAACTAGTTTAAATAACAAAAATGGCATCAAAAATATCATGAATGTCAAAGATAGTGTTTTTTCTTGATATGTGTGTGTATATATTATTTTACAAGTGCAACATATGATAAATAGAGACATTTTAAGTTTGAAAAGTCAGATGTTTTGCGCGAAGTGACAGTAGTACCCACCTCAACGCTTCGCTTATGAGGCGTGCAATACTTTTAAACCCAAAAAAATACTGTCTACTTTCATAATTTATTTATTCTATCAGTATTTGAGTCAACAGGATATTTACCATGTGTTATTATATTGTACATACACATAGTTATGCTTTTATCACCGATAGGTAAGGCAGAGGTATCCGATACGACCAAATCTCACCGTATGTATTTTTGTCCCTCGTAACATTTCTGTATTGAAATAGACAGGCTCAGGTTGTGGCTACCTGCTGTTGAATTTTTCAAAGTGCCCATAAGGTCTTCCAATTGGCTAAATGAAAGTCATGTTACTAGCGACCAGGTTACAGCTTTATGTGCCTTTGGAAGCTCAGAAACGCTCGTAATTGGGAATTCTACAAAGCGGTCACTCATCTGAGGTCCAGTCATAGCAAAAAATGCTTAACGCAGTGATAGTTTACAGAACACTTATTTAGCTGGGCTTTGTGTCATTCCTCCATGATCATGGCGCTTGCAATAGTGCATGATAAATATCCCGTTAACCTATTTTTATTTAATTAGTTTTCATGAAATGCAGATGCAGAGCATGGTAAATATTCCAATACCTCTAATACTAATATTAGTAACCATGAAAATTTTAATATCTATTAACATATATCGTTAGAGGTTAGAAACGTGTTGTCAGTAGCGCTTAAGAAATGTTGCAACATACGAGTACAAGAGCATACAATGAAACTATTAATAGAGTTATCAACAATTATAAAACAATTAACGCGCCTATCACTATTTTATAAACATTTTAAAACCCGCAAGTGGTAGAAACTTCAACATCGCCTATGCACGTATTCATGGTGTCCTGAATCGAATGCCGCAAACCGTTTGTCTCTGTCTCTCATGGTTCTTGAGAAATAGATGCGTACAGAAGGGCGGATCCATCCTCTCTGACTACTCCGAATGAGTAATCATATTTTTATCGCGTCCTGCAGATTCATGAATTACTTTTAATCACTTTTCTGCTTAGCAACCCATTTTGCGATTCATTTTTATTTATATAGAAGATAATTAATATACATTAAAAAATATTATAGCATACAAAATCAAATTATAACATACTGAAAAACGATGAAAATGATGAACTTTCGTGCATTAAATCGAATGAGAACATCACAAAAGCTACATTCAATGTACAAATAATAGCAAAATGAAAAAAAAAACTTCAAAACTATAACCTTGTTCTTGTTAAGGGTTGGCGATAACGCGAATAGATCATACGTTCTCGTGAAGGTAGTGTCGAAGTGCTTGAACAGAGCTTCTATTCTGGGCAGCTGGGATATGTTCAGAGACTTCGGCCTCTAAAGCACCGTACGTAACACGTGACAACTTTGTGAAACAATATCTTTATAACCACAGAGCAAGGAGCATTCGCGCTCTAGTAGAGATTGAATATCTATATCTATACAAATATATAAAGCTGAAGAGTTTGCTTTTTTTTACATGTGGCATGTCAAAATGGCGTCGGCTGCCTTATGGTAAGCAAAGACGACGACTAGTGATTGGGGCCCCTATCTCAACCCGCAGGGCTCCGATAGCGACCCTCATCTTGACGGCCCAGAAATATGCCAATTCGCGCTCCTCTTAAAGGACCCAGGATTGTAAGAGGAGGGAAATACATGTTTTGGTTGAACGCGCTAATCTCAAGAACTACTCACCTGATAAATTATTTTTGTGATGGCTAGCTCATTTATCGAGGAAGGCTATAGGATATATATCATCACACTACGCATGACAACAAATCGGGCAAATTTTCATACATTATTGTAAAATTTATAAACGACGGGATAAAAGTTGGTGCGACGGGAGTTCTAAGTATGTCAGAGGCGAAGGGTCAGCTAGTACTTCATATAACCAAGCGTATCATCATGACCATAATATACTCATACGAATCAGGCGATTGATTTTCGTCGATAGCCGAACGTGAGCTTGGCACTATTTTATTACTTTCGTCTCTATCCCCCCCGAGGAGAGCCTCATCTTGGGGCATTCCCTTAGCCGGGTCGCAGTGAATAGCCCTCAGGCCTATCCTGCGACCCGGTTGGGAAGAATACTGAACACCGCGGGGTTTAGTGGGTAGGACGGCCCCCAAAGGACCGGGAGTCCCACACATCATTCTTGACGTCCTTGCAGTAGGAAGGACGGTGCGTAAACGCATTCCCCACAACAAAAAAAAAGGTTTCGTCTCTATTAAGGCGCGAGCGAGAGGGAGCGATAAACATTACTTGCTCTATGGTTATAAAGATACCGTTTCACTGTGAATGGCTTAGCTTTTTTTCAGTTATTTATAGTTGAACCGAACAAGTAACTAAATACATATTTCGTTATTGTGCTGCTATGGTACCTACTGCAATTAAACGCGACGGTATTTAAAACCCGATGAAAAACGTCGGTGTAAGATTAGTCTGTGTATCTGTGTGTCTGTGGCATCATAGCTTCCGAACGGATAGAACAATTTTGAATGGAATTTTTTGTTCGAAAGTTGATGTAATCTAGATTTTAAAGAGCATCAGCTCAATTTCTAGGTGATAAATGAATCTCATTAAAATCCACATATAGAAATTGATTGGTTTGAAATGTAATATTTTGTTACTTTGATGGTATTTTCACGACATGGTAACCTGGAATTAGCTGCTGCATCCAGTAGTCTGCGGGATACCCAACTCCTCAGAAAAGAAAACATTACATCATGTTTGGGTTTATAAGAACGGTCTTACCGAGTGGGGCTTTTTAATTCAATTTAATTAAACTTTATTTCAGGTAACATAACCCATATAACATGAAATACAAATAAATGTCAAAGTATATCGTTATGTTTTTTATCTATCACGCCTTATACCCAAGGGGTGGCAGGGGCATACATATTGTATGCCCCTGCCACCCCTGTTTACCTGCTGTTGAAAAGAGTTTGTGAGAAAGGAACCTGGCAAATCCTAATCTAATATATAAAATTCTCGTGTCGCGGTGTTTGTGGTTAAACTCCTCCGAAACGGCTTGACCGATTCTCATGAAATTTTGTGTGCATATCGGGTAGGTCTGAGAATCGGTCAACATCTATTTTTTATTCCCATATTCCCACGGGAACGGGAAGTTCGAAGTATGTCACGAGCGAAGCCGGGCGGGTCAGCTAGTAATATTATATATGTTTGTATAGATGTGTGGATGGATGTTTGGTACTCTCTCCCGCAAAAAAACGATTGAATGGATTTTAATGAAACTTTACAGTAATATAGCCCAGGAACAAGTTCCTGTGGGAAACACGAACGAGAAAACTTTAACACGAGGGTGAAGCCGCGAGTATCAACTAAGTAATGATTAAATACAAAAAGTGTGGAGTTTAAGGAGGTTAATTGTGAATTAATCTGTTATTTCTAGTTTAAAACGTAATAAAAATTTAATATAACGAAACCAAATACATTTCTACAAATTAAAAATCAATTATTTCTTTATTAGTAATGTAAATATATTGTTAAATTAGTGTTGCATATTTAAAAAAAAAAGAAACAACATAGATAACTAAAAAAAAGGGTTCCATTCACAAAAAGTATAAAAAAAAAACATTATGAACATAAAAAAGAAAAAAAAAACAATAAATTAACAAATGTAATGAAATTTGATTTTTGACACAAACTGAATAACGATAAACATACAAATATTTATTTTAAAATATTAATCTAAAATTATATCAAAACATTAAATATTAATATCGCAGTTATTTAAGACAAACACGATATTTAAGAAAAAAATATGAACAATTGCTGATCATAAACAAAATCATGATTTTGGTATTGGTATTCATGGCACTGTTACAACTTCATGATTCGAATCCAATAATAGACAATTGCAGGAAAAAAGTCATCAACTATTGTGAAAATGTCTGCATGAAAAATTAATGAAAATTTAAAACATATTAGTGTGGTATATTTATCACTTGAGTGTAAGACTAGACATGACTATCATGATGGATATTCATGACTTTAACGACAATAAACTATTGCAAATTCATGATTCCAAAGTCATGTATTCGTGTTTTCATGGTAGGTGATATACATTGGCTCTGGATAGTTGCAATACTCATCTACATCAAACTTCATCACATTTTAAGTAAAACATAAAGGAACAAATCACCAATAGTGAACAAAACCATCACCGCACCATCACCTCGTGAGTCGTTAGACAAACAATGTTATTCACTTCTACACACTGAGTTTTATAACTTTTTGATATCGATATTAACTATTAAAAAAATGGCACTATTCCCATTACTGTGACTCCTGTAAACCAGGATCTAAAGCAATGACCAACACTACAAAAGTTTCACCAAGCTCGATCTCGGTGAAGTCCCAGGCAAATAAAAATGTCTCCGAACCTGTATCGATATAAATAAAAAAAACGAATTAAGAGAATTGAAAATATATTTATTTGTTTTTTTAAATTCCCTTAAGACCTTGACTTTTTATTAAAATACCCCATATAACTCAGTGTGCAATTATGTACATTTAAATATATTATATCGACTGTGGTGAAATGTCAAATAATTTACCATTATTTTTACTTCTACAAATTTCTATGTATTTTTCTTGGAAATATTTATTATATTTCCAAGAAAAATACATAGAAATTTCAACATAGTCCATAAAATAAACACATATCTCGCGCCATATATTCAAACAAATATATGAACGAGAGCCGGTACATAGTTCTTATATCTTTCTCTTTCCTTCTCATACATTCACTAACCTGTTTGATTGCTGTCTCTTTCCGTTTCTCAATGTACCGTGTGTCCGTCCCACTATCTAATGAGCTGTCTTTAGACCCGTCCGAGTCGCCTCGTTTTTCTGAAAAATCGAGTAAGAAATGATAAGAATAGATTATGAATAGTTTAAGTATAATAGAAAGAACAGAATATAATATTTATAATAGAAAGAATAGTTTATAGTGGGCCACTATCCGCGGTCATTCGGGTCGAAATCAATCTCACCTTGGCATATTTTATGATCGATTCTAGCAGAGACGAAGCGATGATTTAGAAAATTTACCCAAAGCAATTTCAACTTTATCTTTACAACATTAAGCACATAGTATGTTATAGACTTGTCGCCCGGCACCCCGTAAACAGAATAAACATTAGAAACAAGTTTGAAAAGCATTTAGTATGCTAATCTATATCCTACATATTAAATGGAAATTATATAAATAAATATATATCTTATAGCTATTATATTATATATCCTACATATTAAGTGGAAATGATATAAATAAATATATATAATAGCTTTTCTTAGTTTGTCTAACCAGATAACTGATAAACATACTTATATTTTCTAAATTCATACATATTATAGTTAAATAACACCCAGACACAGAATAAACCATCGTGCTCATCACACAAAGTTTTATCCATTACAGTGTTGATATAGACAGACGCACGTTGTCTACCTACTAGCTACCTGCTGCTAAATTTTTTCAAGCCGCCCATAAGGCCTTCAACTTGACTTATCGTCATGTTACTGGCATTCGGGACCAAAGGCTTAACGTGCCGTCAAAAGCACGAAAATGCTCGCAAACGAAAATGCCACAAAGTAGTCACCCATCCGAGGACCAGCCATAGCGAAAGTTGCTTAACCCTGTGATTGTTTACAGAACACTGAGTCCGCTCTTCAATATTGCTATATTGCTGTATGTGTCAAGGTATACTGACCATGGGAAGGCTGTATCCTCTGGGCCCACTTGCCTCTAGCCGGTGGCTGAGGAGTAGGATCCCCAGCAAGGGATTCGTCCCCTAAACTCTTCTTCGCCCACGTCGGTAAGCGTCCGATGCGGAGACTGTGAAACACAATATAACAATCATTTAATCTATACTAATATTATAAAGCTGAAGAGTTTGTTTGTTTGTTTGGTTGAATGCGCTAATCTCAGGAACTACTGGTCGAATTTACAAAAATATATTGTGTTGGATAGTATTCAAGTATTTTTTATTCATAAACAATTTTTACATTGTGTTTGAATTAAATTAATAATAAATCAAAATTAATAAATCAACATACATTCTCAATAACATCAATTAAGTAATTAATCATTATAAAATACAAAAAATAATAATGTCAAATTAATACGATAACAATAAAATAGATAAAACTAAATAATATGTCAATTCACAAGTATGGTCACAAATACAATTAATTATTAATATTTATCACAAATATAATTACAAAAAGAAAGTCCAATTAAAATTAATAATTATTATAATCAATTATTAACTTGATTGAATATTTAACACTCATAATTCTTCTATAGAATAGTAGCGTAGCACCTACTCAATAAAAATGCTTTTAATTTTGTTTCAAACTACTTTTTTATAACAGACTTTTTAAATTCATTGGCAGCTTTTGAAGATCCGTATAGAGCTGTAAACAGATCCGTGCTTTGCAATGTCAAGATGAGGAATAGATTTACTTTGAAAGTCCAATCTGCGTGAGCTTTCTCTTAGAAGTCTTTCTTCTTCGGATTCATATTCATGAACATACTTCTTAAAATTTGTTAGTAAAATTAGTAAATACAGACTCTGAACAGTCAATATACCCAACTTCTCAAAGTGTTTTTTGCATGACTCATCCTGTCTTATACGAAATATAATCCTTATGGCACGTTTTTGTAAGATAAAAGCAGGTTGAACGAGTAATCATAACTCCCTCCCCAGAAAAAAATGCTAATCTTATTCTAGACTCTAACAATGAGTAATAAACCATTTTTAGGTTTTTAGGTGTTCTATATTGACTTCATTACGAAGACTTCTTAAAATATAACAAGCTGTGCTTATGTTTTTTTCTAGGAAGACGAGTTCATGTTTCCAGTTCAGATACTCATCCAGACGAACTCCCAAGAACTTCACGACATCAACAGAACTCACTCTACTGCCACTCACAATGCAATCAGGAGTGCTATTATTTCTGGCCGTGGTTTTTAATAATATTATGTTAGTTTCATTTATATAGCCCATTTATCGACGAAGGCCATAGGCTATCATCACGCCACTATCCTGGAGAGCGGAGCAGTAGTCATAAATGTCTACAAATCGGGCAATTTTTTATGAAATATTGTAGTATTTATAACCGACGGGATATAATAGGTGCGACGGGAGTTCAAAGTATGTCACGGGCGAAGCCGGGGGGTCACCTAATATCTACTATAAGACCGACCGAATACGTAATAAAGTGATACGCAATATGGCAGGTTTTAATGAAAGTGACAGCGCTAAGCTAGAAAACGGTTGATTTGGACACATCCAACGAATGAGTAAGGAACAATTGACGAAGAATATATATTGTGCGAAAGTAGAGGGTAGAAGGAGTCAGAGTAGGCCGAGACTTACATATGAAGACCACGTGAGCAGATTGCTTAAAAACTGATCATCATCATCCAGTATCCGCCATCAGCTAGTAGATATTAACTAACTAACTAGCTTCACGCTGTATCCCTGACGGGCTAGTCAGGCAGGACAGATCGCCAGGCTTCGCGACCCATGCATACTTCTTTCGCTTCCTGTAGACTCATCAATCGTTACACACATGCACGTCTGGGTATCCGAGTACTTTTGACTTTTCCGTTGTTGAGCAATCTGCTCACGTGGTCTTAATATGTAAGTCTCGGCCTACGCTGACTGCTTCTACCCTCTACTTTCGCACAATATATATTCTTCGTCAATCGTTCCTTACTCATTCGTTGGACGAAAAGTTTGAAACTTACGTATAATCCGGAACCACTGGAGGCGTGAACTTATTCTCTTCGTATGGGATATCCCGCGGGGGCGACCCGAAGTGGGAATCACTTTCACTGTCTAATCCCGACATACCGTTACTCGCTGGGAGTTTTCTGTAAATAAATGCACACTGAAATGTAGGCGTATAATATTGTAAATAAGCACCCTTTAGGGGTTAAAAGATTGATAAACAATTTTCAGCCACAGATTTAATCTGACTACCTCGGTGACGCAGTGGTAGCGTATGTGACTGTCGCGACTGAGGTCCCGGGTTCGATTCCTGGGTCTGAAGAAATCTTTGTGTTATCCACAAATGTTTGTTTCGGAGTTTGGGTGTTTCCTATGTATAATATATATGTATTTAAAAATATATAAGAATGTTTATCAGTGTCTGGATCCCGTAACACAAGCTTATATTAGCTTACTTTGGGCTAGACGTCATTGTGTAAAAAAAAGTCCCATAATATTAATTTTATTTTTCTAATGTGCGTTCCAAACCACGAAAATATACTAGTACAAGCTGACCCGCGCAACTTAGTTAGCGCCACCAAAAATGTGATAAATGAAGAACCGCTCTACCGATTTTGTAAACTTCACATAAACATCTACTAAATAGTCCGAACAAAGCCTAAGCTACAAGCCATTTGGTTTGGATAGTTGAGCCCGTTCTTGAGTTATAAAATTACAACGAATTTTAAAATTTTAAATATTTTGATAGCTGGAGTGAAGTTGATGGATAAAGAAAGGAAAAGCTTGATAAGGGAACATTGTGGTATGACAGAAGAGGTAGTGACTAAGATAGAAAAAGGGATGCTTAGATGGTTCGGTCACGTGGAAAGGATGGATGAGAATAGACTGACGAAGCAGATATATGTGGCGAGAGTGAATGGGCAAAGTGGTAGGGGTCGACCTCGGCGTACCTATGTCAATCAAATCGACGACCTTTTGGAAAAAGGCCAGGTCAAGAGTACCCTTAACCGGCGAGCGTGTATGAAAACACTCATGAAAGTAGAAGAAGCGAAAGTTGTATGTCAGGATCGTAGCATGTGGAAAGCCATAGTCTCTGCCTACCCCGATGGGAAACAGGCGTGATAATATGTATGTATGTATGTAAATATTGATAGAAACAATACTCACTTTCCTTGACGGATGGCCTGCTGCGCTAATCTGGCCCTCATAGTAACGACCATGTCGTGTGGTACCCGCCACACGAATATGCAACCGTCGCCCGACGCTGAGATGAGGTGTTGGCAATCTGGTGTAAACCTAGAAAAATAAAATGGAGAAAAAAATACAATAATTACGTAAGAACAGGTCGCAAGGCGGTGAGTGGATGAATAAATACATAAATGAAGTGAATACATGAATGAAAGGAGTTTGTTTGTATGTTTTTTTTTGTTAAACGCGCTAATCTAAGGAGCTATTGACCCCAATTTAAAATATATTTTTGTGTTGGATAGTCCATTTATTGAGGAAGGCTATGGGCTATATAACATCATGCTACTATCCCGGAGAGCGAAACAGTAATCATAAATGACAACAAATCGGGTAAATTTTCATTCATTTTTGTAATATTAATAAGCGACAGAATGAAATAGATGCGAAGGGGATTCAAAGTATGTCACGGGAGAAGCCTCGTGTGTCAGATTGTTTATTATATTGATTGATACATAGTTCAGAAGCGCCCGCGGACTCAGTGTTCTGTAAACAATCACTGTGTTAAGCAACAGTCACTATGGCTGGTCCTCGAATGGGTGACCACTATGTGGCATCTACATTTGCGAGAGTCTCTGTGCTTCGGAAGGCACGTTAAGCCGTTGGTCCCGGTTGCCACTAACAATATGTATGTATGTAAAATTACCAATTTAAAAACTTGTGCCATCTATTTATCCTTGAGCGAACTACTAGGAAGCAACCATTTCAATATAATAAACAATTTGTTTATTATATTGATTGATACATACTTCAGTCCCGTAACGATCTCCGAGTGTCCATACATGGTGGCCATGCATTCCCCCGAGTAGTAGTCATAGACACTTAGTATCTTGTCGGTGCTGGATGTCGCCAGGTAGATGCCGCTGTTGTCCAGCGCCACCTGGAATACGGCATACAAAAAATGGATTAATTTTAATACAAAAAATAAATCTGCCGCGCTGTATACGCCATTTTGACGTGTCAAAAATTTAAACAAAAATGGAGAACACTAATGGGTCAAAATATTACTATCTAATACAGCTAAAATTGGAGCGTAGCTCATGTACATTACATTAGTTTTTATCTCACTTCAATACATGCAGTATTTCCGAAGTTATAGCGACGAGAAGTTTTAATCCCTCTTTGTATTTCTGAGATAGTTTTGCCCATTATGACGTCATAGCCTCGCACAGACTGCGACAAGGCGCGGCGCGGCGTTGAGAGGGCAGGGTTGTGACGTATGCGGTCACTCGTGTTATACGCACTTTAATCGGAAGTATTTCAGTCATTTTCCATGTCCACTGATTGAAAAGGTATGTGATATTAAATATCTAGGAATCATGATTGATCAAAGACTAAGTTGGCACTCACACCTCGCCCTTATCACAACTAGGGTGAGAAAACTAATTTGGATTATCAAATCATTAAGATACCTAATGAGTAAGACACTAATAAAACAGATATACTTGTCACTGGCTCAATCTGTCAAGAGCACAAAGATCCTTAATCGAGGTAATGTACTCTAAGCCTCGTAGATTTCCAACAGACACACTATATATTACAAGTAACCTACTTTCAGTTAGAAAACTTTTTATTCTAAATATAATCCTAAAATACTATAAGTCATTAATTAACATTTAACCCTAAACTTCTGAATAGAAGAACGGCGGATATTGTCGCTCTGAAACATCGAAATCGTACAGCTTTTGCTAGCAGACAGTATGACAGTCAGGCCCATACTTATACAACAAGATAAATCGTATACTAAAATTATACCCCATGACACTGCTGAAATGTAAACTCGTCCTGATAGAGTGGTTAAAGGCGCTCTCATATGATGAGATCGAAATTCTCCTCGTTAGAATCGCCTAACACATTTAGAAACAAACAAACGGACAGACATTCACATCTACACACACACAAATACAAATACACACAGACACACAAATACACACATGCACACACATACATACATACATACACAACTCTTTATATCGCATAAATTAAGGTAAACTGTAATTTATACATTAAGGTTGCAATCTTAGATTATATAAACACCCAGATTACAAATGCGCGCGACGATAATGCAGCCAAAAAATATACACTAGTTCGGGTATGTCGGTCAATCCGCCCGCCAATGACCGTAATGAGTCATCGCGACGCAATACGGTCATTGGCGCACACGTGACGCACCATACGGTCATTGGCGCACACGTGACGCACCATACGGTCATTGGCGCACACGTGACGCACCATACGGTCATTGGCGCACACGTGACGCACCATACGGTCATTGGCGCACACGTGACGCACCATACGGTCATTGGCGCACACGTGACGCACCATACGGTCATTGGCGCACACGTGACGCACCATACGGTCATTGGCGCACACGTGACGCACCATACGGTCATTGGCGCACACGTGACGCACACAAACGCAACGGCATACGTAATATACTCGCGCCGGGCGTGGCTTACCCACACATGGCTAAAAAAGTGGCAGCAACTTTGACGACACGCGTTGTACTGGACGCGGTATCTGGGTGTTTATATAATCTAAGGTTGCAATACTTTCTTTCACGCGGTAATGTCTACGTTACTTATTTGTCTATTAAAACCTCAAATACTTAAATCTACTAAAGGACATCATCAAATTCAATCATATTTTGTATGCATGCAAGTAGTTTTGTTCTATCTTGTTACTTCGTATTCTCAAAAATGTTAAATATGTAAGCAATGAATACCAATAGGGGGTGCGAGATATTCCCAACACAAGTATTTAATTACTTACTGGGAAATCTCAATAATGTAACCATGGGTAACTTTTACTAAAATAAAGAACATTTTATTTTATTATTTTATTTTTTGAAATATTTTTAGAGATTAGAGATTATTATTTATTAGATTTCTTCGGCATTTTAAGTAAAAAACTTTGACCATACTTTATTAAAAACACCAGACCCACTGGTGTTTTTAATAAAGGAAGACGATTAACTAATAAATGTAATGTAATTTACCTAATAACGTACTAGGTGATTGATATAAGCGTGTAGTGCAGATGAAGTGTGTGGGGGTATAGCATACCTTGATGAGTGTCCCGTCCTCGGCCGTGGTCCCTCGGAAAGTCTTCGTGTGTCTCCCGTGAGCCGCGCTGTACACTCTCACGTTACGATCCTGGAAAACACCACAATCTCACATTATTATTAACTAACTAACTAAATACTAGTAACTATACACTAGAAAGCGTGAAAGTTATGTAGGTACTAGATGACCCCCACAGCTTCGCCCGTGGAACATTTCGACCTCCCGTCGCACCTATTTAATCCCGTCGCTTATAAATTCTACAATGATGCATAAAAATTTGCCCGATTTGTCGACATTTATGAATACTATTCTGCTCCCCAGTGTAGTAGCGTAATTATATATTGCCTTCCTCGATAAATGGGCTATCTAACACAAAAATAATTTTTCTAATCTGACCAGTAGTTCCTGAGATTAGCGCGTTCAACCAAACAAACAAACAAACTCTTCAGCTTTATAATATTAAGTAAAGATAACTCAGTAGAGTATGTATACATTTATATGTAATGTGTGTCCAATAGTATTTCAACTGACCTGACAAGCAGTAAGTATATGTCTGCCTCCAGCATCCACCTCCATATCGTACAGAGTGGTTCGTCCCGACACGTTCTGTCCTCGGGCGAACTGGTAACTGCCATCTTGCGTCTTTAACAACATTATTTTAATAATAAATAGCAATCTCACAAAAATACTCGTAGCTAGAAACCAACAATTTCATAAATTTAAAGTAAAAAGAAAATATTCAGCCTCAAACGGGACTCGAACCCGCGACTTCTCACAGGCCGACAAGTGAATTATCGCAAGACCGAGTGCCGGGGACTCGGCATGCAAAAAAGTATTGACTAATAGTTTGTTAAATTAATAAATAAGAAGCAATGGAGGTTGGAAGCAAATCTCGGAAGAAACAGCAGGGCACAGCTACTTTTATATCTAGTTTTTTTAATAATCATATTATGGTCTGATTACAAAGACCTTTTAGAAAAATCTTTTTTGTTTCATATTTCTTCAATCTTCTAATTATGTTTTAATTTAGTCCTATCCAGTCCTTTGTCGATGTCAGGTACAGTACTAGGTCCTGTGTCCTTGTCCCATTAACGTGGTAGAGCCTTATTGAGGCTCTCAGTGGAATTTACGCGGCAAGATGCATTTCTCTGCGATATATCACTGTCTTTTACTATAGCACGTTTACACAACTTTTATGGCTAAGAAACTATCATTTTTACATACATAAAACAAAGATTATGCACTAATTTTGAAAAATAATATAAAAGAAGCGTCTGCCATTCGAGAATTCCCGCGCAAAAACCCTTGTATTTATTCCTAATGCAAAGTCGCCCCACTAATTTCCTCTGATCTCCCTGACAGAGGTTTAAAGGTACTCGCTCCTAACCATACCAAAAATAAAAAGTTAAAATTTAATTTTTAAAGGCTTGAAAACTTTCAACAGCAGCCACAACCTGTCTAATTTCAACACGGCAATGGGCTCACCACCTTCTACGTGGGACAAGAATACATACAGTGAAAAGGGGGCGTATAATATGCTTCTGCCACCCCTTCGAGGATAAGACGTGATTGATAAACATTAAACACCATTTTAGCTGCTATTGCTATTTAGTCAATAAAAGTTGACTTCAGGCTTTAAATCCAGATTTAGAAGTAACTAGAAATATCCTATGTGCTGAGACACAAGAGGTACCAAGTTCTCCAACTAATTATGATGGGCAAAATTGAGGGGAAGCGAAGAAAAGAAATCTTGGCTAAAGAATATCAGGGATTGGACAAGTATTGCCAGTGTTGAACAGCTTATGTTATTTTTAAACTTTCGCGGTGTATACTCATGTTTTATATATCACCCACGTTTCGAACGCGTTGCAGCGTTTAGCAGATTAGAAAACACAATAACTTCAATAGGGAAGATGGATTTAGGCTATCTGGAATGTGGAATTCAGTGATTAAGAAACTTGAACGTAAAATCTGACGTAGTGGGTGTAGTGTGTCGCCAGCCTTATCCTTCATTATAAAAATAATGGAGGGTAGTTACACACAAAAGTAACTCCATACATATTCTCGGCCCTCACCGCCAGTCCAGCCGCGACCACGGACGCTGCAACGCGTTCGAAACGTCGAAATATTGTTTCGCGTGAAGTCCCGAGTCGTATATAAAACATGAGTTGAACAGCTATTTCGCTTGGTGCAGAATAAAGGAGAGTTCGCCAGGTTAACAGCCGACCTATAGTGATGGAGAGGCACCTGATGATGAGGATTATGCTAAGATGACAAAGAAATCTCACCGTCCGCAACTGTCTAAAGAGTATAGTCTTATCAGCTCCACAGGAGACCATCTGCAATCCTCCACCAGCGTTCAGGAACCTCACGGCTGTTATAGAAGATGAGTGGTCATCCAGCGTCTGAAGGATTTGGTAACCCTGGGGACAATGCTTTGTGGTTCAATTACTTTGCTCTTACCTTACATTGAAGCACTCGTAGCCCCACTGACTCAGTGTTCTGTAAACGATCACTGCGTTAAGCAACTTCCGCTATGGCTGGTCACGGATGGGTGACCACTTTGTGGCATTTACATTTGCGAGCGTTTCCGTGCTTCGAAAGGCACTATAAGCCGTTGGTCCCGGTTGCCAGTAACATGGCAGTCGTTAAGTCAAGTTGAAGGCCTTATAGGCGGCTTGAAAAATTTCAACAGCAGGTAGCCACAACATGCGTCTTTCTATTTCAACACCATCCACATTAAAAACAATTTTGAAAAGCAATTAGTATGCAAACTTTTTCTTATATTTTTTTATATTGGAAAACTTTTTCAGTCACGAGCTGGACTCGAATCAGCGTCTTCTTGATCAACACACTAGACGCGTTTACCAACTACACCACGACGCCTTAAAACGTAAAGAGTTGGATTAATTCATCAGTTTCGGGCAGGTCACGGTGCTGTAGTTGGTAAACGCGTCTGGTGCGTTGAACCAGAAGACGCTGGTTCGAGTCTAGCTCGTGATTGAAAAATTCACCACCTATTACGTGGGACAGGAATACACACGGTGAAAAGTTTGCGTATAATATGCCTCTGCCACCATTTCGAGAATAAGGCGTGATAGATACACATTTTATTTAAACGTAAGGTACTTCGTCCCTGATGGGGGTCCACCGACCGACAGACCACGATACTATAGTCTGCTTGTAATTAATATATCCTGGGATAATATACCTGAAGGAGGAGACGAATGACCAAACCATTTAGCCAGATTCATCATTTATTCCACAATGCATGAAAAAATGAAAAAAACCTTTTTCTTATTCTTTCTATATATTCCTTGGACCCCTGGCCATAGACAGATAGAAGGATAACGTGTGGTTTTAGTCGGTAGGAGTCCGGCATAGCATCCATGAGGCTTTCCTCAAGAAAAAAAATTAAAGTGAAAAAACAGTAATCAATCACATTTTGTATGCCAATATTGGCAGAGCATAGATGTACCTACTCTTTTCATTAACAGCTTATATTATGTTAAAAAAAAATTGATTTGAATTGATCGCACATATTTTTAAGGTTGAAAAAATTCAACTGTAACCACAACCTGTCTAATTTCAACACGGCAATGGGCTCACCACCTTCTACGTGGGACAAGAATACGTACAGTGAAAAGAGGACGTATAATATGCTTCTGCCACCCCTTCGAGCCTTTTACGGTCGGCAGCGCTAGTGCTGCACCTCTGGTGTTGCAAACGTCCATAGGCTACGGTGACCACTTTCCATCAGGTGGGCCGTACACTTGTCTGTATAAAAAAAAAATTGAGAGGTGGTAAGGGACACCCGGATGGAACGAAGTTATATTGTTCACAAGGAATTATAATTATAAAAAAAAAGAAACGTCTGAAGTAAAAAAAATAATAAGTATTATAAAAGACGAAACGAAAATAACTGGCTTGCTTTCTATGAGAGGGAGAGAGAGAGAGAGAGAGAGATACACGCGCACGCCGCACGGCTTACAACTACAACATAATATTACAAGATCTTTGTACACCTGTATTTGCAATTATAATAAATAAATAAACTTTTGGTCTTAATATTTTCCGTCCAGCACCCTTTCGCAACGCGAGATAAGGAACTTCGTTTAAAAAAAAAAACACTTTACTGTACGTTTTACTGAAAGCAAGACTCACCCGGTCCACATGAAACACATGTATGAGCCGGTCCCTGGAGGCCGAAGCCAGCAGTCTCGGCCTGGCCGCGTACTCCAGACACAGCACCTCAGCGTCATGAGCTTCCAGGGTATGCAGCAGAGCTCCTGCACTGGAGTGGATCCAAACATTCCCTGCACGGTCCCCCGAAGCTATGTGTAGTCCGTCCGGGGACACTCGTACGCACCTGAATATTTATTACAATTTTTATTGGCATTGAATTTGATATTACATAATATTATGAAAACTTTCATAATTCTTAGCAGAGATGTAATGAAATAAACTGCCATTATTATAATTTTTTTCCTTAATGTACTAAACGCAGCCTATTTACACTTCACCGGAACAGAGAGAGAGCACAAACAATATTTACCTACTACTATATCTAGATAAATGTGAGGCAAAGGATCACATATTATTCTTCCACAAATATGACATCAATTTTAAGACATAGACATATTGTCAGGCCTTTATCCCCGAAGGGGTAGGCAGAGGCATACTATATGCCCACATTTCACCGTATTTCCATCATATTCCATCGTTTAGTTGTAAATAGTAGCAAAATGATATGTCGTTCACTTCTTACCTGTGTACTCTGGTACACATTTTTTTTATTTAACAACAGCTGTCAAAGTGTACTGTCTGTGGTCCTTTGCTAATAATTTAAGGCCTTAAGGTAAGAATTATATATTTTTGTTATTTTCCAGGTGCTCACCTAACGCCAGTTTTATCATCATAGCTCTTCGACTTATCCTTGTCGTTTGTGGTTGTCAGGTCCACATCTTTCAAGAACTTTAACTCAGGATCGATGTATAGCACTTTGCTCAACTCCTGGAAAAGGAAAACAGTGTTTTGTTCAGCTTAGGGAAGATACATAGTAAAAAATAATAAAATTCATGTCAAATTTCAGTCAAATTGGTTCAAAGGAGCATGAATGAGGATTTTGAGCAGAAATTTGTATGCTTTTGATAAAACGAAAAAACGTGGTGAAGTTTTCCCGTTACCGTTTCCCACAGAAAATTGTTACCGGGACATAGAGTTACTCTGCTATATTATTGTAAAGTTTCATCAAATCCATTCTGTAGATTTTGCGTGAAAGAGTAACAAACATCAATATGTACAAACTGTCGCGTTTATAATATAAGTAGAATTTATTTCTTAGCAAGTGCTTAAATAGGATTATATGGTTTTATTATTTGTGGTCGAAATTGTAGAAAAAAAAATAATTTATGTCCTTCTTTCAAACGTTTTTTCACGAAGGAAGGTAGATTACGTTCTTTGTCTCTGTTCACATGGTCTATTTTTTCTTTTTACTCCGCACCGTCTAGCCCAAAGTAAGCTAATACAAGCTTCTGTTATGGGATCTAGACAACTGATAAACATAAAAAAAAACTAAACTATCTTCACGCTGTATCCCTGACGGGGTAGTCAGAGACGACAGATAGCAAGGCTTCGCGATCCATGCATACTTCTTTCGCTTCTTCAAGATTCATTAATCGCTTCACACACGCACGTCTGGGTATCCGAGTACTTTGACTTTCCGTTTTTGAGCAATCTGCTCACGTGGTTAAGAAAAACAAACATTCTTATATATTACTAAATACATACATATTATATATAGAAACACCCAAAATCCGAAACAAACATTTGTAGATCACACAAATATTAGTTCCGGGAATCGAACTCGATACCTCAGGCCACCGAGGCAGGTAGTTACTTACATTACTGTAGATATTGTGGTCTTTCGGCGCCAGCACGTTCCAGAGGCGCACGGTGTCGTCGCTGGAACACGTGAGGAACGTTCCAGGCGCACCGCCTTCCACGCCTGCCACCATGTCCACGCCCCAGATGCACGCCGAGTGGAACAGTGCCGAGTGAGACTTACCCACCTGGAAACGAACAACCATACTTCAATGCCTGGGATCTACGCGGGAAAGTTGGCAAGTGCGGACGCTTACTGTATATTATTTTATAAAACTAGTGCATTTATCTTGTTTTATGTACGGAGTGGTGGTTTCTTGGACATAAAAGTTGTGTTTACGTGCTATAGTAAAAGACAATCTATACTAATATTATAAAGTTGAAGAGTTTGTTTGTTTGGTTGAACGCGCTAATCTCAGGAACTACTGGTCAGATTTGAAAAATTCTTGTATTAGATAGCCCATTTCTCGAGGAAGGCTATAGGCTAGATATCATTACGCTACTACACTGAGGAGCAGAGCAGTAGTCATAAATGTCAACAAATCGGGCAAATTTTTATGCATCATTGTAGAATTTATAAGCGACGGGATTAAATAGGTGCGACGGGAAGTCGAAATATTCCACGGGCGAAGCTGTATCATAGCTGTCATATGGCATACATGCAGTGAAATGCTATTTTTTATTATGCCGCGTAAACCCCACTGAAAACCACAGTATAACAACCACCATTATACTGGGGTGAGACTGACGTTGACTTAAGACTAGACTTGACTAAGACGTAGACGCTTGGGACATTATATATAATAAGAAAGTAGATTGAAGAAGTATAAATTAAGATATGGCTAAAAGGTCTTAGAAACTAGGTCGTAAAATAATTTAAAAAGAAAACCTTAATGCCTCACGTTTCTTGGGCTAAGCCATGTAACAAGGCGACTGGTATCTAAATTCTGCAGTAAATTACAAAATTTTCACCAGATGTTCCAGCAGTAAACCACGAAAATGAGACCAGACGCCTAGTATCTGACTAAAGCGGTACAGAAAGAAATTGATGACCAGACGACTGGTGTCAGAACCCCGCAGCAGTAAACTACAAAATAGTGACCAGGCGCCTGGTGACTGATTCCAGTAGTAAAACACAAAATTGTGTCCAGGCGCCTGGTGTCTGAATCCAGCAGTAAAACACAAAATTGAGACCAGGCGCCTGGTGTCTGATTCCAGTAGTAAAACACAAAATTGTGACCAGGCGCCTGGTGTCTAAATCCAGCAGTAAAACACAAAATTGTAACCAGGCGCCTGGTGTCTGAATCCAGCAGTAAAACACAAAATTGTGACCAGGCGCCTGGTGTCTGAATCCAGCAGTAAAAAACTAAATTGTGACGTCGCGCCTGGTGTCTAACGCCAGCAGTAAAGTATTTAAAAAAACTATGTCTTTCTGTTTGGTCTGGCTAATCTCTGAAACAGCTGGAACAATTTTAACAGGACTTTATTAACTTAGGTTACATTTTTATATCCGTTTACCCACGGAAACGGGCATTGAGTTGGTGATACCGCGGGACGTCCGCTAGTTATTATATTAAAAAAAGCGTCTTACCCGTTTAATATCTCTAACGTCCCACACATAGAGACTGTGATCGTTGTAGACACATGTGAGCTTGTGGTTTCTCTCGTCGTATGTGAGCGCCACGGCATCCGGATACCGAGCATTAGGAGGTTGGCTGAACATATGGCTGGAATAAACGAAATTATTATTATTTAGACTGCCTCTATGGCGCAGTGGTAGTGCATACGACTGACACGCAAGAGGTTGTGGGTTCGATTCCCACCCAGGATATAACTTTGTTTGATGAGTACGATGGTTTACTCTGTGTCTGAGTGTTATTTATCTATGATATGTGTGTATTTAGAAATATATAAGTATGTATATCAGTTATCTGGTTACCATAGTACAAGCTCTGCTTAGTTTGGAATCAGATGGAGTTGTGTGAGTTGTCCCAATGATATTTATTTATTACCATATGGCTGAAATAAACGAAATTATTACTAATTAAACAGAGAAACTACAACAAAATATCTTCACAAATCATATAGATTTCATACTAACAAAAATGTGCACAAAATTCGATATGGTTCCGATAGGATGGTTTATGGATATGGAGCTGATAAGAGGGGGTAATATAAGGCCTTCAACTTGACTTAACGGCTTATCGTGCCTTCCGAAGCACGGAAACGTTCGCAAGTGTAAACCCATCCGAGGACCAGCCATAGTGAAAGTAGTTGAAACTCAGTGATCATTTACAGAATACTGAGTAGGCGGGGCCACGAGCGCCTTATTTTTTTCGACCAGGGACTTTAGTCGGAACCCGGGACCTTAGTCGGCACCCGTAACCTTAGTCGGCACCCGGGACCTTAGTCGGAACCCGAGACCTTAGTCAGCACCCCGGCCCTGAGGCGGAACCCGAGACCTTAGTCGGAACCTGGGACCTCAGCGGCGGCAGTCGCATGCACTACCACTGCGCCACCGAGGCAGTCATCATCATAACGTAGGAGAAGTGTAACATGGTTGGTGTGGGTGGGGTATGAGGTGTGAGTCAGCAAGAGTGTGTCGCAGTACTCAGTACCTGATGGTGGTGCCTTGCGCCACGTCCACGCCCAGGTAGTGAGTGCGCGGCAGCGTGGTCACGTACAGCAGCGACGCGGCCGCGAAGCACCGCACGATGCCCTCGGCGCATCCCACGAAGATGTACGAAGACCCGATCGCCATGCAGTTAGCCGATGTCGTCTGCAACAACAAACATAGAGACATAATTATAAATACACCTTTTCCCTTGATGGGATAGTTAAGCTATAAGTATATGATACTGAAGCCAATGGGGAAGAAAACTGTCAAATAGTTCATAGTAGAAGGCGCCAAATGTTTGTTACACAGCATCTGTCAGTCTTCATACTGTTTCGTTAGAAATACGGGTTTTTAATTATTTATTAAATAGGATCGCTGCGTGGCTTTTAAATGTAGCTCTTTTTTCTTTTTTACAGTTTCTCCTTTAATTCTACAATTCGCCATGTTGTAAAGCTTTTATCCACCACAAAAAAAGACAATTACAGCAAAAACAAAACGCAAGACGAAGCAGCTTAAAGGTTATGCTATGAAACTTAACGTTTTCTGTGTAACAAACATACAGCGCCCTCTACATAAAAGTTTTGCGTTTTCTTCCCCATTGTCGGGACAAAATAGGCAGAGGCTGTGGTTACCGGCTAGTAGTTAAAAAACTTGGCAAACATTCATACTTACAAATTTCCGCGTTTATAATATTAGTAGGATCGTACTAATATTGTAAACGCGAAAATTTGTAAGTACGGATGTTTGTTACACTTTCACGCAAAATTTACTGAATGGATTTTGATGAAACTTTACAATAACATAGCTTACACATCAGAAAACCACATAAGGTGTAATTCTTACAAAATTGCTCATTGTACAGAGTTTTGTTTCGAGTTCTCCTTCTTTTCGTCATGACCTTAGTTACCAGGTGCACCACTACCAGGTAAGTTTGCCTAGGGCTCCGAAGATCTCGGTAACGAGTCTGGCCAGTGAGCCCAAAATGATTACAAAAGCTCTGCATCCAGTACCACAATTCCATTATAAAGATGGGATATTAAGATAAGATTTTAAGTGACAAATGAAAGACTCCTATCATCGTTTTATGGAAATTTGTTATGTTAAGTTTATTTTGATATTATGTGACAGCACCGACTTATGGTAAGTTTAATGTTCAAAATATTTTGTCTGCTTATGTGTACAAGCGACTTTTGGGGCTGACTGTACGTACCCTTAGTTCCACCCATTTATCAAGCAGCCGTCGACTATTAAACTCGCACAACAATCCACCGCGAGTGATCGCGAACGTGCTCTCAGCCGAAGCGCCTCGACCGCACACCACGTCGCAGAATTCATTGTCTTTTTGCTCACCCAAGATGGCCGAGCGACCCATCAGAGGGACCGGCTCCTTAAACTGAAACAGAAATTATCGTAGTGTTACAGGCCTTTCAAAAACTAGCTGAGGGTAAATTTAACTGTGACAAGTATAATTTACTCTGTGACAAGTATAATTTACTGTGACAAGTATAATTTACTGTGACAAGTAAAATTCTTTGATTGCCTCTGTGGCGCGGTGAAAGTGTATCAGACTTCTACGCAAGAGGTCATGGGTTCGATTCCCACCCAGGATAAAACTTTGTGTGATGAGCCTGATGGTTTATTCTGTGTCTGGGTGTTATTTATCTATAATATGTATGTATTTAGAAATATATAAGTATGCTTATCAGTCTGGTTACAATAGTACAAGCTCTGCTTAGTTTGGAATTAGATGACGTTGTGTGAGTTGTCCCGACGATATTTTTTTATTATTTATTCTCTGTGACAAGTATAATTTACTGTGACAAATATAATTCATGCAGTGACAGAGAGCAATACAGAAAAGAGCATTGGCAATATATTTATTTTATACATTGAGTATGATTATTTGGCAGTTATTTGCGTTATGGAGGCGGAATGATAAGTATCGGAGCAGCGGCTAGAGGGTATATTGCCTTTAAGCAATCTCCTTGGATGAAGTCATCTAACTTATAAATTGCCCGCTAGAGGCGCTATAGGCAAAGTATGCACTCACCTTGGCATTCCTGGAATACTCCAAATACCAGAACTTGACATGCCTGAAGCCAACAGTAACAAAATAATTTCCATTCTCTGCAAAGCTTACAGCCTTCACACGAGACGACACCTGGAATTTATTAATGGTATTAAAATAAAAATAAAGAAAAAATATCTTTATTTTGCATAGACCATTTTAACGGCGCATACAAAATGTCATACACTATTTAAATATAATTAATAATTGAAGCGCTCGTGGCCTCGCGGTCTCAGTGTTCTGTAAACGATCACTGAGTTACGCAACTTTCACTATGGCTGGTCCTCGGATGGGTGGCCACTTTGTGGCATTTACATTTGCGACCGTTTCCGTGCACGTTAAGCCGTTGGTCTCGGTTGCCAATAAAATGGCAGTCGAAGCCTGGTTGAATGCCTTATGGGCGGCATGAAAAATTTCAACAGCAGGTAGCCACAACCTGCCTCTATCTATTTCAACACGGCAATGGACTTACCAGCTATTACGTAGGAAGGAAATCCACACGGTGAAAAGTGGGCATATAATATGCCTCTCCCACCCCTTCGGGGATAAGGCGTGATGGATATTTACTATTTAAATATTTAGTGACCATTGGTTTGGAACGCGGCCCACCTGAGTAGATCAGGCAAGAAACTTAGGAAGGCATTTTTTTGATAGCCTATTTACAATTTAATATGTATATTTTCACCTTGCCAGCATATCATTTCCAGGCGTCCCTGACCTGCAAATAGTCTTTAACCTTTTTCACAAAGCTTTTTTTTATTATCTTTTTAAATTTATTTAATGGCAAATTTTATCAGGTCACAGGGAAGAAGTAAAAGCGTTTACAGTTACGCTGGTTTTTTTTTTTGATTTATTGATTATATGTACTGATATAGATCTCTTTTCATATTAGTATATACCCAATTGCTTTAAAACCTGGATTTTGAGGCTGGGTTCCACTTCCATTTGGCTACTAGGAACAGGTATTGTTTGACTTTTTAGTTTCAGCATCATTGGGAGCGCGTGTGACGCAAAAGCTAAATCTATACGACTGGCATACGAATGAGTGCTGGGTGCTGCGTTCAGTCGCTGTGTTGAGATCCCGAGAAATAACTCAATCGTCGCGTTTGTAGTTTTTGATTGCGAGGTGTGACACTACATTTGGATAAGTTACTAAATCGTGGGGTCGTCGGTGAGTTATGTTAAAATTTTATCAAAGTCGATAGCATTCCTTACCTTGTTGCTAGCCAACTTGAGATTCGCTCGCCAGTCCCACACATTGACTATCATGTCATGCTGGGACCCGATGGACACTAGGTACTTTGATGACGTCGAGAATGCCTGTAAAAATATAGAAGTGTAGGATTATTAAAAACTGAAAAAACAAGAAGCACGACTGGCGATTCATAACGCAGTGCTAGTGCCAACGTTGCTTTACGGTAGCGAAACCTGGGTATGTCAGCAGATGCATGAAAGTAAATTGAATGCTGTGGAGATGCGACCACTTTGAAAAATGTAGGGCGTAACTTTGGCCGACCGAATACGTATTGAAGTGATACGCAATATGGCAGTTTTTAATGAAAGTGTCAGCGTTAAGCTGGATAAGAGCGTGCTCCGCTAGTTTTGACACGTCCAACGAATGAGGGAGGAACGAATGACGAAGAATATATATTGTGCGAAAGTAGAGGGCAGAAGGAGTCAGGGTAGGCCGAGACTTACATATGAAGACCACGTGATTGCTCAAAAACAGAAAATTCAAAAGTACTCGGATACCCAGACGTGCATGTATGAAGCGATTGATGAATCTACAAGAAACGAAAGAAGTATGCATGGATCGCGAAACCTGGCGATCTGTCCTCTCTGATTACCCCGTCAGGGATACAGGGTGAAGATAGTTCGTTTTTGTAATAAATGGAGGTCACCATAACTGCAGGAGTTGCCTCACGTCACGTCTAGTGGCAATTCTGAACCATATCTCCGAAAAATGATTCTCCGCATTATGAACCACCGACAGAATGTATCTTAAAACTTTGTCGGAGAATCCTAGTCGCAACTACCAGATATATTTGCAAATGGCAAATAAATAGCTAGCTATTATTGGCTGAGCCCCACAGACATACTTCGAATCCACCCATTAAATCCCACCGTTTATAAATTTAACAATAATGTATAGTCTATAATTTTACTCGATTAACGGGTTATAAAACACAAAAATATTTTTTCGAAGCATTTAAGAAGCGCTCGCGCCCTGCGGACCCAGTGTTCTGTAAACGATCACTGAGTTACGCAACTTTCACTATGGCTGGTCATCGGATGGGTGACTACTTTGTGGCATTTACATTTGTGAGCGTTTCCGTGCTTCGGAAGGCACGTTAAGCCTTTAGTCCCGGTTGCCAGTAACATGGCAGTCTTTAAGTCATGTTGAGTGCCTTATAAGCTTGAAAAATTTTAACAGCAGGTAGCCACAACCTGCGGCTGTCGATTTCAACACGGCAATGGGCTTACATTACGTGGGACAGGAATACACACGGTGAAAAGTGGGCATATAAAATGTATGCCTCTGCCTCCCCTTCGTGGATAAGGCTGAGATTGCACTAATCTCACAATTTTCAAACAAACAGACTCTCAGGTCCGTATTCCAGAACGTTTCTCAATACTCAATCAACGCTTGAGGCTAGATTTTGCCTTATAAAATCTACTCTTAAGCGTCGATTGAGTATTGAGAAACGTTCTGGAATACAGACCTAAATTTGTATAATATTACAATAGATATACTCGTACCATTAACCGTAAGTAGATTAAAAAAGTCGTTGGTGCAATTTGATGTTACCACCAAGGATGTTGAAGACAAACAGAATTGGAAACATAACAGGTAGCAGGAAAGAAGACTGTTCTCCATAGTTCAACTGAAATTTAGAAGGTTAAGAGACTCGCATACTTACAACACAGCTGACTCCATGTGTGTGTCCTGGGAATTCAGCAATCTGTACAGCACCTGATGCTGTCGGATCCTGAAATAAAAATAATAATAATCTATAACTAAGCAGAATAATTTATTTTTCGTAGTATTTCTAGCCAATACTAGATGGCAGCACTGTTGATGATGTTTTGTTTTTATAGTTTCGCTACTTACTACAAGATGGCGCTACGTGTGTAGCAAATTTGTAGCTATGATTAATTTGCGTTTGTGCTGACCTTTTCACAAAGTTTATATAGTAACGTTTGAATAAATTATAATCTGGCTTGTATAAAATAATGAATTCATGGTTTTCTGTGTACAAATATGATAAACCTATGAACATTTAGTTATTATATATAGGCCCTGGTTTCGTTTATATATAAATACTTATCCAATTACATACATACATATTGCTACGCCTTTATCCTCGAAGGGATAGGCAGACGCATAATAGACGGCCACATTTCACCGTTAGCATTTTTGTCCCAAATGTTGATGTATTAATTATCCAATTGATGTATAAATTTACTACTCCCATAAGCATTGCCAGAAATATGTTACTATTGAAATGCGTAAGATACTTAATCAGTTGTCTATCTCCTATAGCACAACCTTATTTTACTGAAAATTGGACTAGATGACGCTGTGAACAAACAAGTAACACGCCCTTCACTATCGTAGCAATAGAATCAGACGACTTCTAAACCAAAACCAGTATCAAAACCGCAAGTGGTAGATACTTCAAAATCGCCATGAAAGTATTTGTGGTGTCCTGAATCGAATGCCGCAAACCTTTTGTCTCTAGCTCTTATGGTTACTGAGAAATAGGGCTCAGACGGACGGACGGACAGGCTGAACCGTTTTATAAGCCTTTCCAAACTTTAAGACTAAGGCGAAAATGTATAGAGTGTCGTAAATTTGATGTGCCTTTGTAACTTTGGCAGCGCGAGCGCTGCACCTCTGGTGTTGCAAACGTCAATAGGCTTCGGTGACCACTTTCCATCAGGTGGGCCGTACGCTTGTCTACCACCTTAGTGGTACATAAAAGAGAACTTACCTGTAAATCCCAAACTCTGACGGCGGGAGCATGACCACATTCCCCAGTGGCCAGGTACCTCCCATCTGGGGAGAAGGCCACGCAGGTCACACTCTTGCGACAAGCGTTGAGCACGTGGGTCTGTCTGTTTTTCCGAGCGTTGTACAGCACCACCGTGCATCTGTAATGAGAGAGCATTGATGATTATTATCAATTCATACTAATATATAAAGCTGAAGAGTTGGTTTGTTTGGTTGAACGCGCTAATCTCAGAAACTACCGGTCGGATTAAAAAAAAACTTTTTGTGTTAGATAGCCCATTTATCGAGGAAGGCTATAGGCTATATATTATCACGCTACTACCTCGGAGAGCGGAGCAGTAGCCATAAATGTCGACAAATCGAATAGAATTTATAAGCGACGGGATTAAATAGGTGCGACGGGAGATCGAAGTATGTCACGGGCGAAGCCGCTGGGAGTCAGTCAGCTAGTCTGATGATATAGACCACCTGGGTAAAACAGTGGTAGTCTATGAGATAATGTTGCTGAGGTTGAAGGTCTCAAATCCCGAGGCCTGAACTAATATTTGTGTGGCACTTATGTATGTTTGGTTATTCACGCTGTATCCCTGACGGGGTAGTCAGAGAGGACAGATCCCAGAGTCCCAATTAGATTCTTTATAAAGCAAGCTTATATTAGCTTAATTTGGCTTAGAAGCTGTGTGTATTATTGTTGTGTAAAATGTCAAGCCTTCCGAAGCCCGAAAACGCTCTAATACGGTCACCCATCTCAAGACTAACCGTATAATAAGATGCTTAACGCAGTGATCATTTACAGAACACTGAACTAGCCCGGCTACGAGAACTTCATACAAATGCTAACACATAAATAAAAATCTACATACAACCAAAATCAAACACTAAAATATACCATTCGTTGGTGTACAATCATTTACTGTTGGGAAACGTGGTTAGAATTATATTAGTGTGTGGTTGCAATGATCGCTTAGATTGTGGAATGAGCTCCCTGTCTGGGTTTTTACTAACATCTACAGCATGGGGTTCTTCAAAAGGTGTCTTAGAAGGTTTTTACAGTGTCGGCAGCGCGAGTACTGCACCTCCGGTGTTGCAAACGTCCATAAGCTACGGTGACCACTTTCCATCAGGTAGGCCGTATGCTTGTCTGCCACCTCAGTGGTATAAAAATATAATACCTTTTCAGGGTATCGTTTAGCACTCAAGTTTAGACACTCTTTAAATAAAATTGTAGGATATTTCTTAGACAGCGCCATCTAGCCCAAATTAAGCTAATAATATGCTTGTGCAATGAGATCTAGAGAAGAAGATAGATAACTGATAAACATAAACTAAAAAACTATTATAACGATGTATCCTTCTACAGTAGTAGAAATACGCTTTACAGCAGCGTGAAGATGGTTAAAATATTGTCGAATTTCCAAATTACGATTCTCCTCATCACAACTTTTAAAATCCTCGCAGCAACATTTCAAATAGCGGTCAAGTCGACCCCGCCCTTATATTAAAATTCTTAATTGTAATGCACGTGAATGAACAGTTGTCATATTGTTAATTTAATCAACGCATGGGCGTAAGAGAAAGAAGAAATGATAATTAGCTACATAAAAAAGATTCCTAGTCAAGCAGGCTTTTTGTAGCTATTGGATTAAAGATTTCTTTTGCCACTGAGGTGGCATACGGTCCATCTGATGGACAGTGGTCACCTTAGCCTATAGACATTAGGAAAACCAGAAGTGCGGCACTCGCGCTGCCGACCTTGTAAAATCCTTCTAAGATCCCTTTTTAAGAACCACTTACTGTATACATTTAGGAAAACCCGGGCAGGAAGTTCATTCCACACGAGCGTATTCGGAAAAAAATCCCCTATCGAACCTTACTGTATGCGAGCGTCTCGGACGCAAAGTTTGAGGTCAAACATCTAGTTTATGGCAAGCAGTTTAATGATAGAAGGCAGCCGGTTTAGCGGGGTTTTATCTGACGTGTATTTTACTTAGAACTACGGTTGTGTGAAAACCACTCAATGCTTCCTCACGGCTGTGTGTAGCCAGGGAACTTGGTATACTCCCAAGAAGAAATCCCAGGGACCTTATCCAGCATCGGCTGTCAAGATCTGGCGACCCCTACCTATTTGGGGGCAACACATCGCGCCGACACTGCTGTACTGAGCTATAAATTTGTTTACTAACAATAAAATGCCAGTAGTCCAAAAGGTCGAAAAACGTAAGTAATTCCGTGTACTTATTTATAATGTGTGAAAATTACTTTTCTTGTTAAAATTCAATTTAATCTGCTAAGCAGTGATCGCAAGGAATACATTACTGTGGACCGTGTAACGCTAAAAATTGAGTCTTACCTATATACTGTCACAAAAAGATAATGTTATCAAATCGCTAACAGTGACACCTCGCCCTACCCTACAAAGCACGATGACAAATACGCCGATGTACTGCTACTTCACGCTGCGTGGGGTACACTTGTGATTTAATATGACATGGGCAAGCGGAAGGGCAAACAGCGTACTCAGACAATAAGCGGAAGCGAATTATTTTTGTTTAGTAGATTAATAAGATTGAATTAATTGCCCACCTGAAAGGAGGTACCGGCAATATTTTTTCTGGTAGTAATTCCCACGAATATCATGCTGACTGAATATCACACCTAGAGTACATACTCTAGGTGTGATATTCAGTCAGCATGATATTCGTGGGAATAAAATAATATACATTAAGGTTTGGACATCCAAACCTTAATGTATATTATTTTAAAGTTGGGTACACGCCCTGTATTCAAATCGATGACGTAAATAAGGTTTTTATGGGGTGGGCGGAGCCGCGGGCATCAACTAGTATATAATAAGTTTGTAAGTGGTCTAAACCTAGCACAAGCTTATATTATTTTATATATATATATATATATATATATATAATATCACACCTAGAGTACATACTCTAGGTGTGATATTCAGTCAGCATGATATTCGTGGGAATAAAATAATATACATTAAGGTTTGGACATCCAAACCTTAATGTATATTATTTTAAAGTTGGGTACACGCCCTGTATTCAAATCGATGACGTAAATAAGGTTTTTATGGGGTGGGCGGAGCCGCGGGCATCAACTAGTATATAATAAGTTTATAAGTGGTCTAAACCTAGCACAAGCTTATATTATTTTAGTTCAGAATATATGGCGCTGAGTATTATTTTATTGATTTGTAAAAAATAATTGCTTCTAAATTATGTAACTCATTCATTGGCTTGGATAATGTCTACAATAATTTCGTCAATTCACACGGTTCAAATATTACAGGTTCAAGGCCTGTTTTGTTTAGTTGACTTATTAAACTTAAAAATACATTACTAATTAAAAAAATTGCATAAGTAATTGCCTATTCATTTTTGTTACATTATTTTCGCATTTTTTTTATTCATATTATACAGAGACGTACCAAGAGTTAGCAATCTGGGAGCTTTCTCTGTTTAAACCATTCCTAATAACAAGCAAAAATTTTTATCAAAATTTTTTGCATAAATGCTAAAAGTCGCGAAAGAACACGATGTTATTTTTGTATGAAATGTATAGAGTCTTCTGGTTCAACTGTTCAACGCACCAGAGGTGGATTAATTTGTCACATTCGAGTAGGTCTCGAGGTGGTGTAGTTGGTAAACGCGTCTGGTGCGTTGAACCAGAAGACACAGGTACGAGACCAGCTCAAAACTGAAAAATAAATCCTCATTAAATTTTAAATTTAGAAAAAGTTACCATACTAATTGCTTTTTAAAATTGTTTTTGCAGGTATCATCACTAATCGAATGATTATAGATGCAATTCTATACATTCGTACCGTGCAACTTTACTAAGTGCCGGTCGATGGCGCCTTACGTCGCCTTAAGACGTAAAGAGGTGGATTAATTCGTCAGTTTCGAGAAGGTCTCGGTGGAGTAGTTGGTAAACGCGTCTGGTGCGTTGAACCAGAAGACGCTGGTTCGAGTCCAGCACGAAACAGACAAATATTTCCACTTATAAATCTAAAATTTAGAAAAAGCTAGAATACTAATTACTTTTTAAAATTATTTCTAATGTATAGTCTGCTAAATGCGCGTACAAGACTGAATGTTATGGTATTCTTTGAGGGAGGCATAAAATCGCTCCTCTCAATAACAAAACCGCTGGTTAATCGTCTCATTTAGTATGTAGTATGCGCAGGCAGAGCTATGCAACAACCGTACACAGCCGTTCTCACGGCCGCGACCACGTTACGAGTACATCGATTTTTTTTAAATAATCTTCATGTTAACAATACATTGACAGTGCTTTTTTAAAATTTAATTTACTTATATGCTTGCTCCCTATTCGCTCGCGCCTGATGGAGATGAAAGTAATGAGTAGCAGCCACGACCGCGGACGCTGCAACGCGTTCGAAACTTCGGTGAATGTAAGTAGACATTTGTATCGCGTGAAGTCCCGAGTAGTATATAAAACATGAGTATACACAGCGAAAGTTTAATAATAACAGATTCATTAATCGTTTCATTCATGCACGTCTGGGTATCCGAGTACTTTAGACCTTCCCGTATTAACTATGATATTATTTAACAGATACGAACGACGATAGCGTGATACTAGTTCGTTAGGAGCCTTCCAGGATATAACAATGTAGTTAGTTTTCAGACCTTAAGGGACTTAATTAATCACACTAATTCCCTTAAGGGTGTAACTTATGTATCGTGCGTTTCTAACAAAGTAAAGTTCAACTATACTAATATTATAAAGCTGGAGAGTTTGTTTGTTTGTGGTTGAACGCGCTAAACTAAAGAATTAAAGGTCGGATTTGAATTTTTTTTTTGTGTTAGATAGCCCATTTATCGGGGAATGTGGTGGAGAGGAATCGAGGAATGCTGGAGAGCGGAGCAGTAGTCATAAATATCGACAAATCGGGTTAATTTTTATGCATTATTGTAGAATTTATTAGCGACGGGATTAATTAGGTGCGACGGGAGTTCGAAATTTGTCACAGGCGAAGTCGTGGCGGTCACCTAAAGTTTAATATTTACCAGGAAGCTATAGGCCCATAGTTGAAGCGCTTGTGGTCTTATTAACTCAGTGTTTTGTAGACGACCACGGCAATGGGTGCATCTCCTCTTACGTGGGACAAAGCTGTATACGGTGAAATATGGGAGTCTAGTATGCCTCTGTCTACCCTCTTCGAGTTATCCTCGACGTGACAATATGTTTGTATGTATGTACAATCAGCTTTTTTTTTCGTGTGGAAACAAGCCGGACTCCTATCGACTAAAACCACACGTATCCATTCCATCTGTCTATAGCCGGAAGTCCCGGAAGGATAGCCCCAGAGCATGTACAGTCAGCTAAAAAAGTTTCCGTAAGATCTAATTCCGTACGGAAAAAATGCAATTGATGTCCGACCGTCCGTCCGTCCGTCGATTCAGTCTACAGGTCGCATTTTTCATCGGATTTGCATGCAAATTGGCATGGACAATCCTTGATGTAGCCAACAACTTTTAGCAAGAGAGTTTTCCGATCGGGGGGAAAATGTAGGCAGGGGAGGGGAAATGGTCCCGTAGTGGTTGGCGAAAAGAGCGCTCAAGGCGAAAAAACTAAATATTGTATGTTTATTAAATTGATAATAAAAACAAATAAAAATACGGTTGACTTTTGTAACGGGGATGAATACTTGATAAAAGAAAAATAACCGAGTTAATTCAAACTTGACACATGGCATGGCGCAAATATAATAACTACACGATAAAGAAAGCTAAGGTCATTGTTATAATATCATCGCAAGGAGATATTGACCTTGAAGTCCAAATAAATCTGGTAGCGCATTTTTTTCGCTGGCTGCATCTGACTTCCACTTTTATCTCATACTAGGTGACCCCACCGGCTTCGCCCGTGACATACTTCGAACTCTCGTCCGTCGCACCTATTTAATCCCGTCGCTTATAAATTCTACAATAATGCATTAAAATTTGTCCGATTTGTTGACATTTATGACTACAGCTCCGCTCTCCAGGGAAGTAGCGTGATGATATATAGCCTATAGCCTTCCTCTATAAATGGGCTATCTAACACAAAAAGAAACAAACTCTTCAGCTTTATAATATTAGTACAGATTTACCTCGCCAAATGACTTCAGCTGCCTGATGTAGAGCAATGGCGATATTCTAGCGAATTGAGGACCACTCATAGTCTACAAGACTACTAGAAAATGATGTGCCTCTTTACGCTTCGCTTGAAGAATCCTGAGTTTTAAGAGGAGGAAAAGCGTGCGCTGGCAGAGCTACTGTAGTTTTAAAAAATTATCTTTACGCAGTAGCCCCGAAGGGGTAGTCAAAGTGGACAGATCGATAGACTTCTTTCGCTTCTTGCAGATTCATCAATCGCTTCATACACGCACGTCTGGGTATCCGAGTAATTTTGACTTTTCCGATTTTGAGCAATCTGCTCACGTGGTCTTCATATGTAAGTCTCGGCCTACCCTGACTCCTTCTACCCTCTACTTTCGCTCAGAATATATTCATCGTCAATTGTTCCTCAGTCATTCGTTGGACGTGTCCAAACCAACGGACACGTGAAATAAGTACGTAAGCTAGTTAATATAAATATGCCCCTACCTTAGAAGTTCCGAAACAACAAACAATATATTAATAGACTGACAAACACGGAACACGAAGCTAGACAATAAAGGTAAATGCACACCGCATCGTATTGATCTGAGGGAGCGGCTCCACCGCGCCAGACGCTAGTCACCACCCCACGTGGTATCTAATTTAAAACTTCACTGGTTTGTTATTAACCGTGTTTGATCAAACAGGAAATGGTCAAAACTATCCGACCCAAACGTGCATGTATGAAACGAGTAATGAATCTGCAGAAAGCGAAAGTAGTACATACAAACATACATACATATTGTCACGCCTTTATCCCCGAAGGTGCAGGCAGAGGCATACTATACGCCCACATTTCACCGGGTGCCCTTTCGATCGCATAATTTTTTTAAGCATAATGTAGGTTGGCATAACAGTTTCAGCATAAAGTTTTCTCGCATAAATTATGATGAGCAGTGTTATAAACGCATAATGTTTTTATTGGCATAACATTAACTTACTCTAATTTTTTTATCATAATTTTAATCAGCATAAATGCAAAGGGTATAATTGTTATACGCCTAAAGATAATAAATAAAATACAAAACGCGTAATGGAGGTATGGATAACCGTTTAAATTATAAATGAATAATAATTTGACTAAGAATATTTAAGGAATGATAAGACACCATTGTAAATAATCATCTCACTCATAGCCAAGTTTTTAAGCTGTTAACATATAAAACGATATGTTAAGTGTTATTTTTTTAGACTAGTCTCGAGTAAAGTCGTAAATAGGTACGACGACGAGCGAAGCGAGGAGAAGTGTTAGGTCACTTGTGACCACAACGCGCGAGCCGAGCGAGCGAAGTGAGCGGGCCGCGGCAGCGGCCGGCGATGCGCCTGAATAGAATCACTCGTTTTAATCTACCTACTTTCGTTTTGTATTTTATTTATATATTCTATATATAAGTGATGAAATTTTGAAATTCAGTATAGTAACTATCGACATTTTTAATTAGTGGGCATTTCAATCTTAGACAGTTCAAGCTTAGATATAAAAATATGTACACGTTAACATTATGGTATTCTATATGTTTGGCTTGTAATCTTTATGCGAGAGTGAGTGAGATGCCAATAAATGTTATGATTAGTAATCGTTATTGTAAAAAAAATTATGCGTAAAATTTTATGCGGGTATATCATTATTATAAAAAAGTTATGGGAAAATAAAGTATGCCTAATGATTTATTCTGTTTGAAAGTTATGCGAAACGAAGAGTATGCCAAAAAACGTTATGCAGTTTTAAGTTATGCCTCTAAAATTTATGCAACCCAATACGGACCCCATTTCACCGTATGCACTTTTGTCCCACGTAATAGGTGGTGAGCCCATTGCCATATTGAAATGGACAGGTGCAGGTTGTGGCCACCTGCTGTTGAATTAAGCCGCCCATAAGGCCTTCAACTGGGCTTAACGACTGCCATGTTACTGGCAACCGGGACCAACGGCTTAACGTGCCTTCCGAAGCACAGAAACGCTCGCAAATGTAAATGCCAAGAAATGGTCACCCATCCGAGGACCAGCCATAGTGAAAGTTGCTTAACGTAGTGATCGTTTACGTGCACTGTGTCCGCGGGGCAGAAGTACATATGTAAGTATCGCTTAGCTCCACCACCAAGTACTCTGATGATATGTCCTCTCTGATTACTCTATCAGGACCACAGCGTCAAGACAGTTAGTTACTTAGTTTGATCAACTAACCACGACATAATACGAGTACGAAGGTAATTTCAAAGGTGGTAAAGTGCCTCTATACTGTTGCAATCTAGCGCAACAAAGATGACCTTATGACCTTTGATTGATCCCACCAAGGACAATGAATGTCATAATATACAATCTAAATGAATGGTAACAAATAATGCCACCTTGGTTGGGGAACTGGATAACAACAGTGTGGAACAAGAAACTTCGAAATACAGGCAGGAGTAATTAGGGTTGCCAAATAAGGCTGTTCAGGTTCATGGAGCCTTTTGTCGAGAGTCTAAGGCCATAACAGTCATGAAACAATACCGTTTATTAGAGTTACATCGGGGCCGACGTGCACATATGTTAAGGGCCGTCTAAACGGATGGAAAGTATATGAAAAGTAGAGGGTAGAAGGAGTCAGGGTAGACCGAGACTTACATAAAGAACAACGCCTGTACAACGGACTGTGCTCTAAAGAATTGTTTGATATGATGCCCACGGCTACCTTCTATCATCGCACCGCTCGCCATAGACAGGGTGTTCACCCTCACACTTTGCGTCCGGAGCGCTCACTTACAGTTAGGTCCGATAGAGGCTCTATTCCGCGTACGCTTAGGTTGTAGAATGAGCTTCCAGCCTGGGTTTTCCCGAACGTCTACAGTATAGGTTCTTCAAAATGGGTCGTAGAAGGTTTTTAAAGGGGCGTCAGCGCGAGTGCTGCACCTCTGGTGTTGCACACGTCCATATGCTACGGTGACCACTTTCCTCAGTGGTATAAAAAAAAGAAGACCATGTGAGCAGATTGCTCAAAAACGGAAAGGTCAAGAGTACTAAGATACCCAGACGTGCGTGTACAACACGGTTAATGAATCTGCGGAAAGCGAAAGAAGTATGGATGGCTTGCGAAACCTTCCGAACTGTCAGAGACACAGCGTGGCAATAGTAGAAACCCACAAAATATAAAGCGGGAGTTGCAAAAATAATCGTTACAAATTGGAACATAGTTTGAGCTGTTAATGCTCCGTCGATCCATGTAACTACAGAAAGGAAGCCGACCCCACGTTATGACTGACGGGTCGCGGTGAAGGTTGACGAACAAACGAAACGATGTTCACGAACATTAGTAATGGTTATGTTACACCTGTTAATCTAGATCGAGGAGACATTTGGTTTAGTTATGAACTTTGGTAGTTTCGACAGAGTTTATGGGTTTGCTACCTGAATAAATGTTTTAGCGACGAGTACGATGTCTAAGTAGATTAAATGGTAAATAACTATCATAATTCAGCTTTCCTAGCATGGCATCTTTTAGTTAGCCATTATAGCCCATTGACACACATATCTCCATGGAGAATATGTCTCCGTTAGATTTTTAAGCTCCATGACGAAAAAGCTTCATTACGTACCCTGGCTTCTGCGCAAAACTTGACAGAACCGTTGAAGGCGATTATACTACTTATAATCATGATATTTACTTGAATTTGTACACAGAGGCACGCAATATTATACTCGTACGCCCTAAACCTCATCAATCATATTATCTAGTCCCAAACAATAGGTAGTGATTCTATTGCCATAATGAAACGGACAGAAACGAGTTGTGGTAACCTTGATTTAAAATTAAACTCTTTTCACGCTGTATCCCTGATGGGGTAGATAGAGACTACAAATTTCTATCTACCATAAATAGCTATCCATACAAATTTCTTTCGCTTCCTGCAGATTCATTAATTGCTTTATACTCGTACATGCATGTTTGGGTATCCAAGTACTTTTTAACTTCCCGTTTATGAGCAATTTGCTCACGTGGTCCTCATATCTCGGCCTACCCTGACTTATTCTACCCTCTACTTTTGCACAATAGGGGCCGTTCAAGTATTACGTAAGCACCAAGGGGGGGTGGGGGGGTCTCTGTTTTGCTTATTTTGGATGACATGGGGGGTGGGGGGGTCTAGATGATGATTACGTCATCGTTAGTTATTTAAGTTTTTTCGGGGATTCCCGCAAATAATACATATGCGTAGGCACTCGCTTTGAGAACTGATTAGGGGAATTACCGCGCATTAGGGAAATTACCGTGCGCTATTCACTTGTCTAATAATTCACTCTCGTGCCGGCCGGCTGCAAGTGCGCATCTATCAGTATTGTTTGTTTGGATTCTAAACGTATTGTAAGCATTGAAAGTTATCATTTGTGTTTATGTTGATGCAATTAGCCAAAGCTTAACGTTTTAATTATTTAAATTTAAATATCTTATTAGAATATCATATCATATAGACAAATCCAAGTTATACCAAAAACTGTTCGAAAGTTTTAAAAAATCTCATACTGGGACGAAAGTGCAAAATGTACAAAAGTTAGTTAACGAAGTTTGGCGAAATTATAAATTACAAGCAAAGTCAGATAAGGAACTAGATATTATTGTATCTAAGAGAATTGAAGAAGAATTGCAAGCGGCGACTAAAAATAAATCCAATCTGCTTCATTTTTTTTCCAAGGTGAGTAAATATAAGTACAAAGTTTCTCTTTACGTTCTGTAACAATTAAAACGATTTATGAGTAAAAAATATGATGGCCTATCTCAAAGTAAAAAGGTAAATGATTGATATTTTATTTCTTAAGATCGACTCCGGCAATTGGTCACAAAATACACGGTGTTTTCAATATCTGTATGTGAAGGGTTTCTGTGGGGAAAAGCTTTCAATAATATTTAAACGCTGGTTTTATTAAATACGGTGAATTTATGTAGCTTAATAAGAGAATATCCAGCAGAACTCTTAGAAATTTTTCATTTTTAGGCAACGTCTTCTACCAGTAAACCTGCAGAAAAAACACAAATTATACAGCCATTTTCTAACATTGAAAAACAGAAAGAAGATAAAATTAAAACCGGCAATGAATCACAAGAGCAATGCGAAAATAATAATAATGCAGATAAACAAAGAGCAAAACCTTCTCAAGAAGCTTTGAAAAATAAGATTACTCTACTCGAAAAAAATCTGAACGCTTTGTATTCTGCCAGAGATACTATGCCAAATTGCGCTGAAGTTGATAAACAGATCATTAAGTTGCGCGAGGAACTAAAAACAGCAAAAAATACTTTAAACAGGAAGATTCAAAACGCAGTTGCCCAGAAGAAACACAGGGATGGTATGAAAAGAAAGTTAGAAGATATTTGTCAGGAAAATCCTGAAATAAAAAGAAGACTATCTCTGAGGGATTCAGTAGGACATCCTAAACTTGAAAGCGATCAACCATTACTATTGAAAACAATTGCGGATATAGCTTTATTTGGGAGTGCATGTGATGACAGGAGACGAACGGAATCTATTCGCAGCGTAAAAACTCTTGACGAACTCACACAAGAACTGCGTAAACTAGGATTTGACATTAGTCGCAGTGCGACATATCTTCGTTTGATTCCCAGAAAATCGAATTCTACAGAGGGACGAAGACATGTATCGACAGTCCCTGTTAGGCTCATTCGTGCTCAAACTGATCACCACAAGAGCCACTTAGATAGCAAGTTCGCTGAAACATCAATCCATTATTTAGAGAACATAGCATCCATACTTGGACCAGATCAAGTATTTTTCTTATCTCAAGATGACAAAGCTCGAGTCCCTATTGGCGTCACTGCGGCAAATAAGCAAGCACCTCTTTTAATGCATATGGAATATAGAATCAAATTACCTGACCACGATTGGGTAATCGCTGAGCGTCATAAATTAATACCATCTGTTTATGCTGGTATCAAAGTTACTTCCAATATGCTAGGACAACCGCAAGCCGTCGGATATTCTGGGCCAACATTCATCGCTATTCGAAGTGGAAAGCATAGTTCATCTACTGCTAATACTCATGCTCAGGATTTCGAGACGCTTCTCGAACTTGAAGAGTTTCGACCATTAGCAAAAACTGACCATGGACTAGTAAAACCAGTAGTAATTATGACGGTTGATGGAGGGCCAGATGAAAATCTGCGTTATCAAAAAGTCATAGGGTTTGCTATACAACATTTTAAACGACATGATCTCGATGCATTGTTTATAGCTACCAATGCTCCTGGAAGGAGTGCGTATAACAGAGTAGAGCGAAGAATGGCTCCTCTGAGTCGGGAACTGGCTGGTTTAATACTGCCTCATGACCATTTTGGGTCTCATTTGGATGAACGTGGCATTACAATTGATGAACAATTAGAAAGATATAATTTCGAATTTGCAGGAAATGTATTAGCTAAAGTATGGAGTTCAATGGAAATTGATGGCTATAATGTTACTGCAAAATATGTTGAGGCTGATGAACAAGATGTTCCTGAATTTCCAGACATTAAATGGTACTCAGAATGTGCGTGAAAGCCAATACTTGCTTCAAATTGTAAAATGTAAAAATACAGAATGCTGTCGTCCAAGAAGTGGCCTATTCAGATTACTAGACAACAGGTTTCTTCCACCACCTGCAAAAGTAAAACAAACAGTTGATGACTTGGTTTTGGATGAAGGAGGACAATTTCTTGATCTTCCAGTCAATTTAGCTCTACGCTTGAGTACTACCCTCAAAGATTTTTTGCAAATGCCCTACGATTATTTTTGTCCGACGGTAAAATTGAGGCTCTCAAGCCGAACATGCAAAACGTGTGGTCTTTATCATGCTTCCGTCAAATCATTAAATCGTCACATCGAGAAGATCCATAAAAAAATAAACACGCCCACAGAGGGAAAAGTTAGACCTGTAAGAGTCGCTGCACGTCGTGCTAATGAACTGATGTGCATTATTCAAAATTTAGAGCACCAAGATGTTGAATGGCTCGATGAGAGTGACGTAGACATTCCAAAATCGGATGAAAGTGAGCAGACTCACAACACTGAGGAGCAATCCAATGTCATCGATAACTTAGAATCATGGATTCAGGTTTCATGGACTGAAGACTGTTAATGTGTTCCGAAAATATTCTTTATGTTAGTTATGTTCTTTATTTCTGATTATATTTTTTTGTCATTTACTCTATGTGTATCAGTTAAACCTAATATTTTCATGAATTTTCCTATTTTAAAAATAACAATATAAAAAAACATTTATTACTAAAAATGTTTACGTAAGCATAGGGGGAGGGGGTAAGTGCTTTGCTTACTTTTGATGACAAGGGGGGCGGGGGGGGTAAAAAATGGTAAGAAATCTGCTCACGTAATACTTGAACGGCCCCATATATATTCTTCATCAATCGTTTATCACTGATTCGTTGGACGTGTACAGTTGTGGTGACCTGCTGTCGAAGTTTTCCTTCCATATTAGCTTTATAAGCATGTTACGGGTAGCTGAGACCAACGGGTTAGCGCGCATAAAGCACGAAAACACTTGAAATTAAATTGACGTTTCTGAAACAGTTACTCATCTCAGGACTAAACTTGGCAGGCGATCAGACGGAACGTCAACTCCGTGGCGACACCTCGCCATTTTTAATCAAATGAATGAATTGGAATCAATGGTTTTATAAATGACCTATTCAATATTCAACCCACGATGCATGTCCATAACAATGACGTAATGGCTCCTATTTTGTCCGTTTGTCCGGACGACGGTCGTCATAGAGGTCACGTACCATAACCTGTGCCATAAATTGCTTAGTATCGCACTTGGAAATATTTAAGCATAACTTAAACTAGTTGGTTTGGACACGTCCAACGAATGAGTGAGGAACGATTGACGAAGAATATATATTGTGCGAAAGTAGAGGGTAGAAGGGGTCAGGGTAGGCCGAGACTTACAGATGAAGACCACGTGAGCAGATTGCTCAAAAACGGAAAAGTCAAAAGTAGTCGGATACCCAGACGTGCGTGTATGAAGCGTTTGATGAATCTTAAACAAGCATGCATGGATCGCGAAGCCTGGCGATCTGTCCTCTCTGACTACCCCGTCAGGGATACAGCGTTACGTACGTACCATTAATTCAGTGTTCTGTAAACAATCACTGCGTTAAGCATTTTTTGCTATAATCATTCCATTTGTGATGAAACCTGCCTAAACATTACATAGATTATACTCGTATATAGATCATCACAAATCAAATTATTATAGATGCAATTCTATACATTCGTACCGTGCAACTTTGCTAAGTGCCGGTCGATGGCGCTTTACGTCGTAAGATGTAGAGGTGGATTAATTCGTCAGTTTACGAGTAAGTCTCGGTGGTGTTCTAATGTTTCTTCGCACGCCCTTTCATTTCATACCCATATTATAGGAGTATATTAAAAATAACCTGTCCATATTGAATTTAGAATGACGTCATACAGCTAACTATGCATTGTCATTTAAATTAAATGTGAGTACAAAACAGCCTAATCTGTTCATAATAACTACACAATTGTGTACTGTTCCAGTTAAAGATCAAGAAGCATGTGTTGTATTGCACAGTCTGTTACACAGTAGTTCTCCAGTCTCATCAAATTGGCTGTCTGGGTTGATTTAGAAAAACACCACTCTCAAGTCTAATCAAGTTGGCTGTCAGGGTTGATTAGAAGTACAACAATTACGCCTAAGCTACGACTAGTAGCTAGGGATCTATTTAAAAAAATCGGACCAGTGCGAATCGAACACACCCACTGACGGTTTTTGCAGCACGACTTTTTTTTTATTATTTATCTACCTTATCCCCGAAGGGGTGGCAGAGGCAGATTATATGCCCACATTTCACCATGTGTATTCCTGTCCCACGTGTAATAGGTGGTGAGCCCATTGCCGTGTTTAAATAAACAGACGCAGGTTGTGGCTACCTGCTGTTGAAAATTTTCAAGCCGCCCATAAGGCCTTCAACTTGACTTAACGACTGCCATGTTACTGGCAACCGGGACCAACGGCTTAACGTGTCTTTGCAGCACGGAAACGCTCGCAAATGTAAATGCCACAAAGTGGTCACCCATCTGTGACCAGCCATAGCGAAAGTTGCCTAACGCAGTGATCGTTTACAGAACACTGAGTCCGCGGGACTACGAGCGCTTCACGCTTCACTGTTTTAACTTAAGTTAGAAATATGATTTTTTCACAGTTTCAAAGGACCGTAGACCTGAGTAAAGTTTTAATTTCATCTTGATACCTTCACGTGTTCCAGAGGTGTTGAGAGACGGACGGACGGACGGAGGACGGACAACAAAATGATCCTGTAAGTGTTCCGATTCTTCATTTTGAGGTACGGACTAAAAATTCAATCGTCACTGACTTATTTTGCTACATAATTAAAATGAAAAATGAAAAATCTTGATTCATGTAGGTCACAAAGTAACTCTTACGAACGTTAAGATTATTTATTGCTTCTACATTTACATTTACTGCCAGATTCGCAAAGCAATAGGTAGATCCTAAGGAATAATCTGGCAATAAAACTCATGGCCACACTTTTCTAACCGAAAAATTGGTTCTAATAAATAAGTCACAGACGATTTCTTTTAAATATGTGTGTATATGTATATAGATAAAATCTAAACTGTTAAGTAACTTATTTATATTATGCTATTACAGACATGTTTTATGTGCGGACGTGATGATTTCCCATTTTTACGACAAAGCAAGCGGTAATGTGGTAATTCTCCACTTTGTCAATGGTAATTTATATTAATTACCGTAAACAGACGCTCTTGTACGTAATTTTAGTTGACTCGGCATTTATTAATCACCTTGGTCATCGTGTTTTCACTGACAGACTGTCGTATAATGCTGGTAGCTAAAGAAATATAAACGTTATGTGCAATGGGGCTTTGGTGCTGGTGACATTCCAGACAAGTTGCAAGAGTGTCGCCTTCGTTGTTATGGTCACGACTTGCGGCAACCGCCGAGCTACGTAGGAAACAAATGTCTGGCCCTGTCAGCCCCGCCGGGTCCCGGTAAGAGAAGAAGACCCAAGAAGTGCTGGCTTGATGTCGTAAGGGATGACATGCGTGCCAATGGTCTCACTACAGGGGATGCCGACGACCGTGCGAAGTGGAGGAGAAAATGTAGGAAAACGGACCCCAGGCGTCGCGCGTTAGACGCAACTGGGACAGACGCTCGGATGATGATGGTGCAATGGGGCTCAGTGGAAACCAGTTTGGGTCCTAAAGGTAGCGCCCAGAATTGTTAGTGAAGGTTAAAGGTTAGGGAAGATTGGAACGGCATATGCTGGGCTATCAACCTAAAGGTTCCCTATCAGAGCCCTGTTGGTTACGATCACGCGGCAGCGTGTCAGTTTTTGACGTGCTATATATAAAAAAAACATTAAGAGTGTGTGCTTGACCACACGGCAGAAGTGAAAACTTCATTGGCACTCGCAATCAATTATTACCTATGAATTGAATATACTAAACACAGCGACACAACAGCGAAGAGCAGCTGACTGAATCTTGCCAGCTCGGGTACACTCGGCGTTCCCGAGTTCACCCCATCGAGCCTTTCACCTCAGAGCGTGACGGATCAGCCTAACTTACTATCTACGGAAAAATCTGTGTGCGGTGCGCCAAAAGAAGTTTTCACTTCAAAATAATAGAAATCCTTTATACACTGCAAGATACATTACTTAAAAACTAAAAAGCCTTGACCTAAAACGATGACTATAGAGGATATTTTTAAGGTTGGGCTATATCAAGGAAATTGCCTTGGGTCTTTGTATACACTTATTTCTTATGATAAGGCAAATGTAGGTTAATACGAAAAAGGTTAAATAGGTTATTGATTGATGAGAACTTAATATTCCGATAACTAATTTTAGATATTACTAGCTTATACCCCGCGGGTTTGCTCTATTTTATTAATGCACAGATCAAAATGCTGAACAGATTTGACTCCAAATTTTATGAACCATGTATGCACTATGAAAAGAATTTTTAAAACTGTGCGCCGCGGCGGTGCCTTATTTCTTCCCAAGCTGTCTGACCAAACTTCTAAGATTCCAAGGCTATATTTGGACACGATTAATCATTTATCGGTTGACTTCAATGTAGAATATCGTCCTAACGCCAAATTTAAATTTAAAAGCCTGTACCGGAGCCTGATCCATTGATAGCCAGGTGATATTCTTTAAAAGGGGTCTTAGGTTTTTATAGGGTCGGCTGCACCTCTGGTGTTGCAAACGTCCATAGGCTACGGTGACCACATTCCATCAGGTTGGCCGTATGTTTGCCTGCCACATCAGTGGAATAAAAATAATATTAATAATACTAGTAATATAGTTGGTAAGGTATACTTGTTCCTGAAAATCTTAAAAACACCATTTTCCCTCTTTATGGATGTCATGCCAGATTCGAACCGACTGAAACCACACGCTCCTAAGCTATCCGTCTAGCACTGGGTACCCCGGGTAAGTACTCGGAAGGATGAGCCGGGGTTCCCGGCAGACTTCAGCTACCAATGCGGCCACACAAGAGTTAGGGTGTTATCCCGCTCGCTTCTGTGGGGGTCAGTTCTGGTATAATTCCGCTCCTTCGTGTGAGTTACGTGTGTAACTCACATCACGCCGTTTCCTTGGACATCCATCTGTAAAGTCTACGAACAACCCACCCGCCGGCTTCAAACGTCTGGTCATGGAAGCCGATAGTCTTGGGAAACTACGGAATAGAACTGCAGTAGTGTGCAGAATTTATCATTACGTACGATAACTTCACAATCCAGCATGAAGAAAGTCCAACAGCAAAATACAAATCTAAATGAAGGTAAATTATCCCGCGTAAGATGGCGGCAGAAATATTTAGATCGTATAATCTGTGTTAGAGTAGCTCTTGAGATGTCTCGCCGGTGGCAGCGTGCTGACCGGAAAATTGAATGAAAACTGGAAGTGGAAATGGTAAGGACCTATCTTGAAAGCTTATTTTTTACTAGCTGAGGCCCGCAGCTTATCCCGTGTGATGAAGTTGTCCTATTCGAGATGTCGTACGGAACCCTAAACTTTTTGAAAATCCAATATAGCCTATGTTACACACGAAGAATGTAGCTTTTTAATGGTGAAATAATTTTTGAATTCGGCCCAGTAGTTTCTGCCTATTCATTACAAACAAACTAACAAATCTTTCCTCTTTATAATATTAGTATAGATATATTTTTATTTACACATAGTCACCGTGTATTCCCCGAAGTGGTAGGCAGTAGATACTAAACGCCCACATTTCACAATTAGTACTTTGTCCCACGTAATGGGTGGTGAGCTTATTGCCATATGAAATGGACAAGGACAGGTTGTTCCTGCTGTTGAGTTTTTCACCTATCTCAAGATTAACTCAGAAGAATTTAAGCAGCGCTCGTGGCCTTGCTGACTTGGGCCGTATTCCAACCTTTAAGAAGACTTTACTCAAGAAACACTTGAGACTAGTATTTATAAGGCATGCACTAGCCTCAAGTGTCGATTGAGTTCTGAGAGACGTTCTGGAATACGACCCTCAGTGTTCTGTAAACGATCACTGCGTTAAGCAACATTCGCTATAGGTGGTCCTTGGATGGGTGTTCGTGCTTCGGCTTCCTGTCCCGGTTGCCAGTAAAATGACAGTCATTAAGTCTGGTTGAAGGCCTTATTGGCTTGAAAAATTTCAACAGCAGGTCGCCACAGCCTGCGCCTGTTCATTTTAACGCGGCAATGGGCTCACCACCTGTTACAAAAATGCATTTGGGGTAATGTGGGCGTATAGTATGCCTCTGCCTACCTGGGGATAAAGACGAGACAATATGCATGCTGAAGATTAAATGTGGCGTGAGGTTTAATTTACAGAACACTGAACTAGTGGGACGACAAGTACTTAATTATTTTAACTCGTCAAAATCACACCGCTCAGCGTCACTGGGACAATAGACAGATAGGAAGGGATCGTTTGGTTTTAGTCGGTTCGAGTACGCATGACATCCGAGGGGATTTACAAACGTAAAAAAAAAAAAGTGCTCAACGCCGCTAAAGAAGTTTTCACTTCAAAAAATACCGCTCAGCGTCCGCCTGTACGAAGGTGATGGATAACAGAATTCGAGAACCCCTTTTATGGCCGGAAAGACATATTAGGATTGTGTCCCTCAAGTTGAGGACCCTAATATATACCTCTCCATGCTCCGTTTAGAAGATCCAAGGTTGTAGAAAGAAGGAAACACATTTTCACCAAATTCGACTCCTAAATGACGCAAAAAAAAAATTACGGGTTGCCGACAGAAGTGAAACTAAATTTAAGTTAAAAATATGAGTCCCGCGCTAAAAGAAGTTTTCACTTCAAAAATTGACTGGGATCGACGGTAATGATTATGATGATTATGATGATGATGACGATGAAAAAAAAAATTCTACACTGAAGAGTCTTCATTGATTACACAATATTATTTAATAAGACCTGTAGAAGACCGGCATCAACGTTACATGATGATGATTAGTATATTATTTAATATACAATAATCTACCAATTAAATATCAAAAAAAAATATCAAGACGTGTTCGCGGTCTGCTGTATGTACATGCATATATGCAATTATGCACACACTATAGCTGCGTCTCGTAACGGTGTCGCGAGTCCAGAGATTTTATCTCATCTAAAAATATGCGTACCGCGCTGAAAGAAGTTATCACTAAAAAAATGGTTATAATCAATATTTGTATGATTAAATTTTAGTTGACACTCACCCTGCTGGATAGGCGACAAGTTCAGTGTTAGGATCACAGTCTAGAGCTGCGTTACAGCCCACAGTCAACCCAAGGACACTCTCCAACTTTATCTGTGGACAAAATAAAGACTATTTTAATACATTTCTGCAACAAGCTGTTCGGTTAAAAACGATTTTGAAAAGCAATGCTAAAATTATTTAAATTTTAAAGTGGAAAAATTTTTCATTCACGAGCTGGACTCGAACCAGCGTCTTCTGGTTCAACGCACCAGACGCGTTTACCAACTACACCACCGTGACTTGCTCGAAACTGACGAAATAATCCACCCCTTTATGTCTTAAGTCGATTTTATAATGTTGGTAATCCGTGCTTTTGAAGGCGTTGGTTGTGGCTGCCATGTCATTAACCAAAATCTGCCTGTGTCCCGTTTACACAGGACAATATGCTCACCACATATTATGCGGCACCTTGGCCTGAGACTTGTGACTAAAGTGTGAGCATTTCCAGGTCTCCCGCTTTACAAAGGGGGGTAACGTTCTTTTTTCAACTTCCTTAATTATCTTCTGATAAATTCCGTTTCGGGTTCCAAGACATTCTAAATTCTCCTGGAATGGGACTTCACCGAGATCGAGCTCGATGGAACTTTTGTGGTCTTTGTCATTGCTGTAGATCCTGGTTTACAGAATCGAAATGCGGGTGGTATAATATTTATCCCAATTTAAAAAAATCACACCTATTATCGTTACCTACATGTATTTTTGTAATATTAGTTAACTTATTTACTAATTAATTTCATTGTTATTTTTATAATTAACAGTTTATTTTAGTTTAAATATTAAATAAATTACACTAATAAGGTAATATATCCGTAAGTATCTGATTAACAACATTACACAATATATTTTGAGGTCTTAGTGCACCTAATACGGGTTGATTGATCACACAGCAAGGTTACTTGTTAATAAGCAAATAATTTGTTCTATTTAACGTGAAACGTGCCTTTTTTACGAGTTTATAGCAAATAATTTGTTCTATTTAACTTAGAACACGCCTTTTTTATGTGTGGAAATCCTCATGGATGCTATGCCGGACTCCTACCGACTAAAACCACACGATGCCCTTCCATCTGCCTATGGCCGGAAGTCCTGGGTGAGCCTTCGGAAGGATAGCCACAGGGCTACGAAGAACACACCTAAAAAGTATATGTTAATGTGTTTTGACAATATCGAGGGAAGTTCAGTATATCGATGCCAAAAAGCTTTACAAATTCCTCTTCATCTAAGTGTATTTACAGTTGCTTCCAAACCCTATCTGTATTAGAGCCTGGGGTGTACATTTATTTGGCTGTTAGGAGCCAGTTATCGTTAGACTTATATTTATTTATTATTATTTTTTTTTGTTTACACACCGCCGTCTATCCTAAAGTAAGCTAATATAAGCTAGTGTTATGGGATCTAGACGACTGATAAACATACTTATATTTGTAAATACAAACATATTATACATATTAAATTCCCAAACTCCGAAACAAAAAATTGTGGATCACACAAATATTTTTCCGACCCAAATTGAACCTGGGACCTCAGTCAGACTTTTATGATAGTCGGTAACTTTGGGAGCGACAGCTGTCTTTGATCCCAACCCCGTAAGAGTTCCTGCGTCCTTGTCAGCAGCTACACCGCTAGCAGGTGACGTCGCTTTGGTGGATATAAGAAGGCAAGAACGCAGACGCCCCTACGGGGTTGGGAGGTCAGTCGGCAGTCGCTGCCAACCAGCGTTCGTTTGGCAATTCATTTTCAGGCTGGTTGGCAGCGACTGCCGACTGACCTCCCAGCCTGAAAATGAATTGCCAAACGAACGCTGCTAAAATAAAAGTGGACCTCAGGCTAAATTTGTTTATTCACCCTAGATTTGTGTTTTCCCAGTTGCTTCAAAGTATGAATGAAGAAGAAGAGCAATTATTACCCGCTTTGTTGAAGCGAGACCAACAATAAAGTTTTCACTTCTCATGCTCTGAATTTGTGCACGATATAGGGCCGTATTCCAGAACGTTTCTCAATACTTAATCAACGCTTGAGAGTAGTATTTATAAAGCAAAAACTAGCCTCAAGCGTTGATTCAGTATTGTGAAACGTTCTGGAATACGGACCATAGGCTGCACAAAATCGAATATTGTTACAGAAAATCAAATATAAATTATTTTATCCTCGACATTACTATGAACCATCGCCGTTGGCTCGAGCTGCTAAAAGTCACGGATAACAAAATCTAATTTTGTGCAGTCTATATCCTGCACAAATAAGCACTTTCAGATCATGAGAAGTGAAATGCAGAGTTTATAACTCGTCCACAAAACCATTTTATCTTCGACATTACTATCAGCCATAGCCTTTGGCTAGAGCTGCTAAAAGTCTCGGGCATAAATGGTTCGTTTTGTGCACTTGTTGTAAAATTTACTATTTATTTTCAAATCAAGTGAAGCAGCAGTAAGGCCCTAGTTTAAATATAATATTTGACTAAACAAGGTTGTCCTAGTTGTGCAAATATCTTAGAAACCTTGACTAGTTTAGATAAAGCTTTATTTGTTAAGATAGGTGAGGTGGAGGCGTGTAGCCATTTTGAAATTTCCTAGTACGATAGAGATTCTACATAAACGGATTGTGCTGGGATATAAATGATGATTATTTGGATACATTAAAATAAATCATAAAAACAGGGTGCCGAATCCGCTATTTCAATCGTGTCGTAATAGAATCGAAATCGTCGCTTAATAGTAAGCCACACATATATATTATATATCGTACTCCAATAGGCTTCTATCGGTCGGCCGATAGAATTCTACTAACACGTACCTACTACGCCAGTGGCCGCTAGTCAGTGACATTTTCGATAGTGTACTAACATTTTGACAGCTAAAAACAGCGATTTTGGTTCTATTCTACGGCTTGTAAATAGTAGACTCGGTCCCCTAGAGAAATGCCATGCGGGGACATTTGAATATCGTGTCACTGCGGGTGTCCTCTAGTACAAAATAGACCATCTTAAACTCTTAAAAGATGAAGACAGAGTGTTTCACTATTAAAATCAGGATCTGCAAACATGTCACAAATTTTCATTTGATTACCAAGAACTGCACTCGCAAAAATAACAAAATCGTGTCAATTTGGCACCACCAATAATACATTTTGCGCAATGCAACCTTTTTTAATTGCTTACATTAATTGGCCATCATTTTTATGCTACCGTTGATAAGTCAAGGCTACATCCGTAATTTTTTAAAGATTTGTGGGTTCTAATCGATTTTTAAATCAAAACAGTTGATCTCATTGTGTTAATAAAAAAAAACGAAAAAGAAACACATGTTTGAAGTATAAATTGCGCGCGCTGTCAAGGTCGGTCTGACACTTTATCCAAAATGGCGGAACCCGGCGTCCTTGTTGCATATGCGCAAGGATGACCCGCATTCACCGTATCTGTGCGACCTTGTGGAAGGTAAACAAGCTCCTCAGATGGGATTATGTTGCCGGAAAGCCCACACAATTCCTCCATGCGTATAAACAAACAAAACTCAGTTTAATAAGAGCTCTCTTTTTCCTACCTCAATGATTAGACAGACGATAAAAAAATTCATTTGAACCCAAATAAAGTAGGAGCAAAATGAGAAGAGAAGCGAGGCAGTTCCTTTATTAATGGAAGTGGAATACTTTATAAACTAGGTACGTATTTGAGTAGAACTATCATGAACTCCGTCTAATACGTCGGATTTTGGAATGTACCTATTAATAGCATTCTGATATCCAACCTTTCTTATTAATTTTTTTTTTGTATCACTGAGGTGGCAGACTAGCGTACGGCCCACCAGATGGAAAGTGGTCACCTTAGCCTATAGCCTATTGAATTTGCAACACCAGAGGTGCAGCACTCGCGCTGATAATTTATTTTCAAATTAATTATAAACTTTATATTATAAACTTTATATAACCTTAAATAAATAAGTTCAAACTATTGAATCGAAATTCCCCGAAAAATTGGAAGGTCAATAGTTTTGTGAAAAAATTCACCAATAGAACTATGCTATGCTTAGGTGAAATCTTAAGACAGCACCAACAGAAGTAAAAAAAAAAGGTTTATATTTGAATGTGGGTTTATTAGTAGAATTGGAAGTATAAGTTCACTAAAACCGTCGACAGAGGTGCTCAAGGACCGAGCACATCACCCTTCCGAGGAGTTACCTGGAGCGCTCGGTGTGAATTCCTTTGGTAAATTACCTAGGTTTGATATTTTTTTATGTGTGGAACATAAAAAAAAACAAGTACGCCTTAATTTATCACATTAAGAAAATTCCATAGGAGAATTGGAAGTCCGACAATTTATAAATGCAATCAACGATTTTTTTTTTTTTCAAATCTAAATTTCAATGAGCGCTACAAAGGTGCAACATAAAATTTTATCGAAAAGAAAGTACTTCAAGTATGTAATTACTAGTCAAATTGTTGATACTCGCTGTCTTATTGTGTTTCGTCGAAATTAATTCGTAGCCGACACGTATTGGTTGTTGCTTTTTGTTGTGCAGGTTTTGATTGCTTTTTATTTTATCGGTTTGGCGGTGGTTTGAGCTAATGTCTAGTATAAGATATAATAACGCAATGTGGCGTTGACACTGCGACAGTAGTATTTTTTTACAACTAAGGGCCGTATATATACGCAATACTCAAGAAACACTTGAGAGTAGTATTTGTAAGGCGAAAACTAGCCTCAAGCGTTTCTTGAGTGATGAGAAACGTTCTGGAATACGCCCTTAGATGACCAGCTACGACTTAAAGACTTGCAGATGTTAGTGAGATAACCTCACCGCTCCATACGGATAAGTGGAGGAACTTGAAAAAATGTTCGTTCTGCGCAAAAGGGAAGAATTTTCCGACCAGATAATGTAAGCTTACGAGCCGCGACCCAACGGATGATGTTAGACTGTTTTGTATGTACAAGATTGATAAAAAAAAACTTTCACATTGCAATGCAGGTTTCTTAGTATTAACTTACTTTGATTGCCTTGTATGAAAACACTTGTACTTATTCCACAATATTTTAACAGTAAAAGAGTTTTCATTCAAGATGTGTAGCCAGTTCGCAAGCAGCAAGAGTACATAATTATAGGTAGTCTTAGATAGATTGTTCAGCGCGATCGGAAAGGCAGATGCTGTTGTTGCGATGATCTATGGTTGCAGCTTTAGTTTGTTTTGTTTATAAATAAAAATATCCATCACGCCTTATCCCCGAAGGGGTGGCAGAGGCATATTATATGCCCACTTTTCACCGTGTGGATTCCTGTCCCACGTAATAGGTGGTGAGCCCATTGCCGTGTTGAAATAGACAGACGCAGGTTGTGGCTACCTGCTGTTGAAATTTTTTAAGCCGCCTATAAGGCCTTCAACCAGGCTTAACGACCGCCATTTTACTGGCAACCGGGACCAACGGCTTAACGTGCCTTCCGAAGCACGGAAACGCTCGCAAATGTAAATGCCACAAAGTGGTCACCCATCCGACGACCAGCCATAATGAAAGTTGCGTACCTCAGTGATCGTTTACCGAACACTGAGACCGCGGGGCCACGAGCGCTTCTTTCGTTTATCAGTCACGTCTTTATCCTCGAAGGGCTGGTAGCATACTATACCCACATTTCGTTGTATGCCTATTTGTCACACGTTACAGGTGGCGAGCCTATTGTCATGTTGAAATAGGTTGTAGCAAATTGCTGGTGAAAATTTTCAAGTCATAAGGCCTTCAATTTGGCTTATTGACTGCTATATTACTGTCAACCGGGTCCAACAGCGTAACGTTCCTTCCAAAGCACTGCAACTTTAGTAATTATTCTCATTTTTATAATGAACTCTACAATATTGACAGGGGCTGTCTTATAATTACATAATGATTGGACAAATCAAACTAAATTAATGAAGTGTACTTGTCAATACGTCGCCTCAGGCAAACCGCCATTAACTAACCCGGTTTCAATTACCGCTTTTTCGCGTAGGAAGGTTAAGTGGTCGTCATATTGATAGATTAGACTCATAGCGTCACATTTGAGTGACTCATTGGAATAAAAAAAGTATTTATACAAGGTACTCTATGTCTCAATTGGTAAACCGACACAGCATCGTAAAAGAAGCGCCTCGCGATTCATAACGCAGTGCTAGTGCCAACGTTGGTTTTCGGTAGTGAAACCTGAGTGAGGAACGATTGACGAAGAATATACATGTATATTGTGCGAAATTAGTAGGAGTCAGGGTAGACCGAGCTTGACTTTACATATGAAGACCGCGTGAGCAGATTGCTGGAAAACCGAAAAGTCAAAATTCTTCGTCGCGAGGTCTGGCGATGTGTCCTGCCTGAAAACCCCGTCAGGGATACAGCGTGAAGATAGTTGGTTGGTTATTTGTACAAGTTGTCTTATTAAGAGACATCTCTTCCTATTTCGACAAGAAAACTGTATAGATTATCTTGCTGGCAATCGCCAATTTTCTTACAAAATATAAACCGTTCCCCCAAAAATCTTCACGATATAAAACCTTTTCTAATTGTTTATAACTAAAAATACTCTCTACATGGTAGACAGAGAAATGTTATCACAGGTGGACTCTGTTGAAGTAGTTCCAAAAGGGTTTACCCTGCAGAAAAATAAAATATACTCTACGGATTGCAAGGCGCAGAAGTTGAAATTACCAACCACCCATCCTTACAGATTGTCGTTCTTTGGTGAGTTCGTGTTCGTATACAGACAGAAGTAATTGTCCTATAAATATCTATGTACATTAATTGTATAAAGCCGAAGAATTTGTTTGGTTGAACGCGCTAATCTCACGAACTACACACCGGTTCGAATTCCAAAAATTCTTTTTGTGTTGGATAGTCCACTTATCGAAAAATGCTATATAGCATCACGCCACTCAGTAGAGCGGAACAGTAATCAAAAAACGGTCCAATATGTGTGGGACATGGGTGTCACGGGATTCGTAAGTTATGGGTGAAGTCGCGGAACTCAACTAGTAGTCTTATTATATTAAAAGCGTTATATATTTCAAAATAAATGTGTTTACATTACAAAGTGTTTGCGACAAAACAAAGCTCCAGTACCGCTCTACGCCGAATATGGCGAAGGTATGCGCGTAGGATACGACAGTTGTAATGTCGCATAATAAATTGGTTTCGAGTTATGGAATAATAGACACAGCTAGGTTAAACTTACGTATAAAAAAAATAATTGAAGAAGGAAAGAATGTACTTTGTGACTATAGGGAAATTAGATCAAAATCAATTACAAAATTCTATCCAGACAGACATTGAAGAAAGTGAGTTTGTTAAGACATGTTTTTGGAGGATCCCCGTCAGGAACGAAGTTCGTTACGTTTAAAAAAAAAATTATAGTAAAAAATTTAAATAAATAAAATGCCAAAAGAATACTAAGTGAAACACTCAATGAAAAAAATAACACTAAATGCATTTCACCAGCGGGGAATAAAACCCCGGTCTCCTGCGTGACAGGCGAATACTGATCACTATACTACCGAAGATTTAATTAGTTTATGTGAAATAGTGAATATGTGTCTACGCTAAATAAAAACAAAAAAGTGTGTGTAACAAGATAACAATCTTTTTAAAATTTTATCTCTCGCCATATCCCACGTTTGTAGAAAAAACTAAAATGTTGACTATCAGGTTGTTTGATAACTACTTTGAATGCAGTTATAAGTTATCATGGAAACACTAATCAGCTAACTTCATGGTGTAGGTTGTACGTGACGGTGTGCGCGCGCATCGTAAAAATTTACTCTCATCAATTTTCATAACGCGCCAAATAGAAAACTAACTTCATTAATAAAATTAATTTGCTTGTAGTAGGCTCGATACACTTACACATACACACAGCATACGGCATTCCGTTACGTGACAATTTCTACTAATTCGCACTACCTGTAAGCCGCGTTAAGGAACTTGTTCCATGAGGCAGCCAAGAAAAACAACACATAATTCACAAACAAAATAAGTAACTATCTTCGAGACAAGTCTCTGTGGCACCAGAAGCCAAATTAATAGCTACTACTTAAACCCACGAGTAATAAATGGCACGATTTATTAAACAAAAACTTTGCTCCTCTGAGTAGATTAGCTGACTAACTCATCCCATTACCGAAGGTCGAGAGGATTGATACGCAGAGATTATACAAGATGTTTTTGACATCGTTGCACGCACGTTGAATGCTATCTGTTGTATCAAACCCTCTGTTGTGGAGATCTTAAATATGTGTGGTACTCCAGGATTAACAAACTCCGCGGTGGTATGCCTCGGCAGATAGCAATAACTCCGGGAATGCATTCGACTTCGGGAGTTCTCAATGCTTTGTTCTTGGATATGTAATCATCTCAACTCAATGATTCGATGATACGTCGGAGTGTGACCTCGGAGTCATTTAAGGTTGTAAGTTTTGGCGCTATGTGTATCAGTATATATTGTTACTCTTAAAGAGGTGAACTAATTTGGATGAGATATCTTTATTTGTAAGCATGTCTTGTAGTGATGATTTTTAGACATACAAATCGGTTCACTTTTTCGTCATCGGTTTTTATTTACTGTTAACTGCTGATTGAGCTTGATGGGTAAAGAGCTTCACCAAGATTTCAAAAGCTCACGCGACCTTACCTGAAAGCGTTACACCTGCTGTATAAAGGGCGAAGCAAGGAAGCTGGCGCCTTTACAGAGTCGGGAGTTCAGACGGCAGTTGCTTCTAAAAATACAGTCATACGACAGCTGCTTTTGGCAGCCAAATCCAAGTAGGGTTTGGAAGCAACTGGAAATACACACAAATGAAGCGAACAAGATTGCTGATAGAGCAATTTTAAGTAATAAATACTCTTTAAACAAATATTTATTTATATATTTATCTATCACGCCTTATCCCCGAAGGGATGGCAGAGGCATACATACTATGTGTATTCCTGTTCCACGTAATAGGTGGTGAGCCCATTGCAGTGTTAAAATAGACAGACGCAGGATGTGGCGACCTGCTGTTGAAATTTTTAAAGCCGCCATGTTACTGGCAACCGGGACCAACGGCTTAACGTGCTTTCCGAAGCACGGAAACGCTCGCAAATGTAAATGCCACAAAGTGATCACCCATCCGAGGACCAGCCATAGTTAAAGTTGCATAACTCAATGATGGTTTACAGAACACCGAGTCCGCGGGGCCACGAGCGCTTCATAAAGCATAAATAGGCCATAAGTAAGTACCAACTCTTATGGGTCTTTAGCAATCCGTTTAATAAAACATGCAATGACAATTATATCAGTTCCGCACCGCGTTGTATAACATCATCACCATAATAGTTTAAATAAACACTCCCATCTAACAACAATGGTTGATACTTTATAGCTGTTAACGAGCATCAAGATGTAGGCAGTGGTCAGATGACATAAGCATTGCGCAATCGCGCATGTCTGAATATCACCTACACGTATGCATTTTGATGGTTTGTCGGAATTGAGCTTGTTTGAAACCAATAAAGTGGTGATACTTTAACAGTCATAGTGGGAGCACAATAGTAGGGTAAATTTTCACAAGGAATTCGATAGCAGCAGATATTCATAACACTAATAGTTCTTTAAGAATACAAAACAGATTTGAATGTCAGTCAGTCTGGTAGTGGTGGAACTAAAAGTTATAACCTGCCAATTAAGCTGGACCTCCAAATTGTATAAGCGCCCATACAACTCAAAGGTCTATGTTAATTGATATAAACTATGTATGTATGGGGACCTAGAATTGTAAATTTTGGCCAAAAGCACACACAGATGTGTAACAGCACAAATATAAGAATTTTTTAAATAAAAAATTGAAAATACCCCAACAATACACACTGAATACCAAATAATATAGACCTGTGATTTGTATGAGCGCTTTTACAATTTGGAGGTCTACTGGTCTACTTTTCTCTCTTGCCCACAACTAGGGCCTTACGATACATAGATATAGTCATGCCTTATTACTCGAAAGATATTTCACCTATACTAATATTATAAAGCCTAAGTTTGTTTGTTTGGTTGAACGCGCTAATCTCAGGAACTACTGGTCAGATTTGAAACATTATTTTTGTGTTGGATAGCCCATTTATCGAGGTAGGCTATAGACTCTATATCATCACGCTACTTCCCTGGAGAGCAGAGCAGTAGGCATAAATGTCGACAAATCAGGCAATTTTTAATGCGTTTCTGTAGGATTTATAAGCGACAGGATTAAGGGTCGGTGTGCCAAGTCGCGTAGGCACCACAACGCTTCCTCAGCCCCCGCCAAGATAGATCGACGATGTATTTTCTGCTGGCACGCCACAGTATAATGAATGATTGGCAGTAGCAATCGAAATGGAACATCTCTGTTATTGTGTTGGATTTTATTTTAGGTTTATGATATACGAGTTAACGCCCGCGGCTCCGCCCGCGTGATGAAGTTTTCCCGTTCCCGTTATCTGAAGGAACTTGTTCCCGGGATAAAAAGTAGCCTATGTGTTATTCTGATAGCTAAGCTATTATATATATAATATATAGTTATGGTAAATTTTATTTAAATTCCATTCGGTAGTTTTACGTGCAAGTAACAAACATCCATACTTACAAACTTGTGCGTTTATAATATTAGTAGGAGTTAATGATGATATACTTAATAACAAAATTAGGCTTTATGTACAAGTAACAAATAAAATGTCCCGTACTCATTATACTCATTTTTTTAAAATTTATATTTACAACTTACAGCTACTATAAACCTTACACGTATTACAAAAGGAAGGTAAGGAATATACGAATAAACGACGGGATTAAACACGAGCGAAGCTGCTGGGGCCAGCTAGTTTATTATAAAGGTTTGAAGGCACGATACCGCGTGGGTTCAAGTTTTTACTTTCATTCACTGATATACCTACTGATAACTTTCCGTAACCGTTTCGACGTAACCGGTTTCTTTCAACTCATGTGTGTGACCAGCCGTAAATAAAAAAAAACATTAAATAACGAGTTATTCTTGTTGACTGGTTTCTTGAGATGTTATTTCTATTTGAAGAGGATCTCAGCGAATGAGAAGCAGTTTATATTAGTAGCTATTTATAAATACGACCTTAAAGGTAAAGGCAGGGATTTAGGGAGTATGTTTAGCGCGGATGGAAGATGTGATTCGGATGTAGAACGGCGAGTAGCTGCCGGAAACAGAGTTAACGGTGCTTTGTCCCAGTTAGTAAAGCGACAAAGCATCGTAAAAGAAGCACGCATGGCGATTCATAACGCAGTGCTAGTGCCAACTTTGCTTTACGGTAGCGAAACCTGGGTATGTCAGCAGATGCATGGAAGTAAATTGAATGCTGTGGAGATGAGATCACTTCGAAAATTGTGCGGCGTTACCTTGGTCGACAGAATACGTAACGAAGTGATACGCAATATGGCAGGTTTGAATGAAAGTGTCAGCGTTAAGCTGGAAAAGGGCGTGCTCCGTTGGTTTGGACACGTCCAACGAATGAGTGAGGAACGATTGACGAAGAATATATATTGTGCGAAAGCAGAGGGTAGAAGAGGTCAGGGTAGGCCGAGACTTACATATGAAGACCACGTGCTCAAAAACGGAAACGTCAAAAGTACTCGGATACCCAGACGTGCGTGTATGAAACGATTGATGAATCTCGAAGAAGCGAAAGAAGTATGCATGGATCGCGAAGCCTGGCGATCTGTCCTCTCTGACTACCCCGTCAGGGATACAGCGTGAAGATAGTTAATTTTTTTTTTCATAGATAAAGGCGAAACCATAGGTGAAAAGAGCTTTTCCCAGCAAAATAGAAGTGAAACCCCAGGCCTCCTAATCCAGTTAGAGATTGAAAGCAGCTAGAAAATCACTTAAAAAAAAGAATTGTAGCTGGTGGCGTTTAAGCCTTGGCATAACCCTTCAGGATAAAGCGTGACTATATATAGTAATAGCTCACATAGGACCCGTAATATACTATTACCGTGGTGCTTCCCTTTTTCTATAAGTATTTACACTTATTTGATTTCTAGGTCTCTTGCTTTGCAAAGGAGGGAAGAGGCGTTACGTTCTTTTTCCTACTCAAAATTATCGTATTTCATTTTTATTTATTCTGGTACAAACAGTCATTAAATAAAAGTGATCTAGTTATTGTTACAAATGAAAACAAGGAGTACCCAAATGAAACAATGAAAAAATCTCCTGAATAATTTCATTGCGGGTTCCAAGACATGCTAACTTTTCCTGGGACTTCACCGAGGTCGCGCTCGGTGTAACTTTTACGGTCTTGGTCATTGCTGTAGATCCTGGTTTACAGGAGTCACAGTAATGGGAATGTGGGTGGGATTAGTCTCAGTATATGTAATCATCACGCCCTTATTCCCGAAGGGCTAGCATACTATACATTTTTGTCCCGCGTAACAGATGCTGAGCCAACTGTCTTGTTGAAGTGGACTAGCTCAGGTTGTGGCGACCTGCTGTTGAATTTTTTTTTATGTATACAAAGTAGACTAACGTACGGTAGGGCGACTCCCGCCAGGTAGAGCGACAACCTGAAAAAGGTTGCAGGGAGGGACTGGATACGGAAAGCGCAGGACTGTTTGTTGCGGCGTGAATTGAGAGAGACCCACGTCCAGTAGTGGACTGCCACATACTGATTTGATTGAATGATTGATATATATATATATATAAGTTACATAACTGGGTACAAATAATAATTTGAAATACACATTATTATGCATGTATATTTCTTTTATGTGAGTGTGATGGTGTAATCGCGTGACAAACACGTGTATGGCATGTGAACAGTTCGTGAAATATGGCTCTATTTTGATCATGTATACTATATGATAATTTTATGAGGTTTTCCGAAACATTCTTGGTAATAAAACTATTATCTACATAGTTGTTTTGCGATTTACCGTGAACTTTAATGTTCGATGTCGGGTTCGCTTATCGGGTCGGAAAAAATATGTGTGGATCCATAAATGTTTGTTTCGGAGTTATGGTGTTTCGACTGCCATGTTACTGGCAACCGGGATCAACAACTTAACGTGCCTTCAGAAACACACAAACGCTCGAAAATAGAATTACCACAAACCGGTCACCCATTCGTAACCAGCCATAGCGGAAGTTGCTTAACGCAGTGATCGTTTACAGAACACTGAGGGGCCACGAGCGCTTCATTATTATTGCTATAACCTCTGTGATCAATATTATTCTTTCACTTCAGTAGTAACGAAGAATTATAAATGTATCCTAGTTTTCTAAATATTATACAAATATTTAACACTAGCTTCCGCCCGCAGCTTCGCCCGCGTGGATTTCGGTAACCGTGATTCTCTTTTCGCCTAGTTTATTTAGCATAAGATTTTTTGCGACCTCTTTACCAATAATTTATACTGTTGATTGATGGCACTTGGTGGAACTTGCTACACATTTTCAATAATAACACTTGTACTATTCCACAATATTTACTTGATAAACCTTACCGGTTTCGCCTCACGGCATTCTCAAAGGCACACAATGTGACAACTGGATCTAGTAGGTTTACTAAAATTAATAACATTATTATGTAGGTATATCAACACATCAAGATACCAGTTTCGAAATTTACCCCAAAATTAGGGAGAATACAAAATTTTGATCTTTGTTTTAATTGTAATTTATATTCAAAAAATTAAAAAATTTAAAAATTTAATAAAAAAAAATCTTTAACAATAATCGTTATATTTCAGTCAATTCACGAAAATTATTAGCCGCGCGGGTACTTTACTCATAGATCTAAACTCCCCTCACGCACGCGCACCCCCGCCTTGGTTGACGCCCACTACGCAACGGGCCGAAATGTCCAATTTTAATCATTCAAAGACCAAATATTATCTACATGAACTGTACTTAGTGATGAAATAATTTATTTTGATAAGGATTAATAGCATGAGTAAAAGAAATGCATTTAAATGTAGTCCAACAAAAATGCAAGATTTTTAAATAAAAAAGTGGTTGTTGTGCCTCACTCGACATAGTGTGTCGCGGACTTTTTTGTAGAAAGATCTACAATTAATTAGAACATTTTATGGATCTATCTTTTATAGTTCAGGCAGCGTAAGCAAAATAAGTAACTTTTCTGGTTGATTTTTTACACCTTGTGTCCGAAAAACCCAAATATTTTACGGAATCCTATTTTTTCCAAAATAAAATATAGCCTATGCTACTCGTGGATAATGTAGCATTCAAATGGTGAAAGAATTTTAAAAATCGGTCCAGTAGTTTTTGAGCCTATTCATTACAAACAAACAAACAAAGTTTTCCTCTTTATAATATTTGTGTAGATTGATATTATACGCTTCGGAAGCACGTTAAGCTGTTGGTCCCGGTTGCCAGTAAAATGGTAGTCGTTAAGCCTGGTTGAAGGCCTTATTGAGGGCCTTATAGGCTTGAAAAAATTCACTAGTTATGTGGGACTAAAATGCATACGGTTAAATGTGGGCGTATAGTATGCCTCTGCCTACCCTTTCGGGGATAAAGGCGTGACAATATGTATGTATGTATGATATAATACTCAACTCAGTTCTCGTCGAATTTAGTTGCACACAACATTAACATATCTTCTATCTCAGGGTCTGGTTTGATTGAATTAGCTGCTAAGGCACTATCGAATACCACAGCATTTTTTTGCACATACCCACGATGTTGGCGGAACTTCTACAACACCCCTTCCAATTATGAACATTATCAAGTTTTCAATAATGTGTGGGAGTCTGCATCTTTTGCTGGCATTTTTTATTACAGTTTCGCTCGCGTGATGTTACATTGCCTATCTATACTGATATTATAAAGCTGAAGAGTTTGTTTGGTTGAACGCGCTAATCTCAAGATCTACTGATCGGATATGAAAAAATATGTTTGTGTTAGATAGCCCATTTATCGAGGAAAGCTATAGGCTACATATCATCACACTACTTCCTTGGAGAGCGGAGCAGTAGTCATAAATGTCAACAAATCGGGAATTTTTTAATGCATTATTGTAGAATTTATAAGCGACGGGATTAAATAGATGCTACGGGAGTTCGAAGTACGTCACGGGCGAAGCCGGGGGTTTACCTAGTCCTCCATAAAAGTGCTCTCCAACACTAAAACAGTCTTTCAACCAGTTTACCGGAATAAGCGCGGTCAATCGAACAAACAAACTCTTATTAAGCTCAAAAATGTCAGTAGATAGATTTAAATTCCTTCATTATAATTCAACAACACGCATAATACTTAGATAAAAACCGGCTCACACACATAATGTAATTTAATAACGAACACGATAAAACACGCGATATACTCCCCACTACATAGATACATGCCCAACGAATGAGAGAGGAACGATTGACGAAGAATATATATTGTGCGAAAGTAGAGGGTAGAAGGAGTCAGGGTAGGCCGAGACTTATATATGAAGACCACGTGAGCAGATTGATCAAAAACGGAAAAGTCAAAAGTACTCAGATACCCAGGCGTGCATGTATGAAGCGATTGATGAATCCGCCATAAGCGAAATTACAAACGGCAAAACATGAAACAAAGGACATTCCCCATTCCATTTCCGTCTACACATTGAAGTCGTATGAACTTGAATTGGCGACTTGTACTAGTGTACCAAAGCAACCGAGACTAACAACATAATTAATTTTTACATAACCCATAAACGTATAATTATAAACGCTATAACAAAACTATCTAAGTCACGTTTGGCGTGCGGCCATTGTTGTTAAGTCATTAAGTAATTAGTTAAGTAAGAAATGTTATTGTATAACTTGGGAAGGACGGTCTATTTAAAAAAAGCTTCTGTCAGGTGCTTGCTCATCATTGAGCCGTCAACATTCAACGTCAATAACTTTTTGTGGACTTTGAGAGTAGCACTGAACTCGCAAGATATCATCATGACTTTCCTTTGGGCTAATTTTGGCCGACCCGAGACTCCACATTCATGAGTCATTCATGTTAAAAGCAACAGATAAGACGCTAAGATGACGAAAAATATAATGATAATTACCTTCTATATAAGTATTGTATTCCAAGAAGGCAAGCAGACTGTTAATTAGGCCGTATCCGTGTGTGATGTTTCCTCATATCTCGGAAATGGGTTGACAGGTCTATGATTATGACAAGAATAATTAATCAGGTCAGTCCAGATAGTGCTCTTACCTATTTTATACAAGTAAAGCAAAGCCAGTCATATGAACAGCAGCAGGCCGTTCTCATATTCAGCGTAATGTACCTACGACAAATCTACAAAAAATGATGCTGATTATGTGATTAAAAAGCCATATATGTTATAGCGGAAATGTAATATTTCTGTGATTTTGTACCGTTCATATTTATTAACCTTGTATTAAGTTTGAAGCTCAGTGTTCTGTAAAATATTCAAGATTCTGAGATTTCCGGGGCCCAATAGACCTCACCTGCTGGCAAATCTGAGATTTAGAGAGCAACAACAATGCCGAAAATGAAAATCTAAACGATAGCTGCTCCAAGCACCAAATAAAAGTTTAGGAACCCCATGCTCCAAATGAAACTTGAATATATTGGGAAAATATTAAGATGGAGAAAAAAAACCAGTCAGTTTGACGATCAATATATCTAAATCTTTAATGATTGACCGTCTTTTGCAACGTAAATAGTCATATTTAAGACAAACATAAGCACAGCTGTGTGTTTTTTTTACTACGACTATAATTATACTTTAAAATTAATGCTCATTTAATCACCTACTTTATCGTAGGCAGTAACAAAAAATGATATGAAACAAAAAAGTCTAAGTTATTATAATCAGATGTTTTTATCTGATTATTATTCAATCTGGGGATTTTACGTACTGTCGGCTTATTTACCGGGTTGGTCTCGTGGCGAACATGCCATCCTAATAACGTTATTATTATCAGTCACGGATTTATCCTCGAAGGGGTCGCAGAGACATACTATCACATTTCATTTTATGCATTTTTGTCCCACAGAATAGGTGGTGAGCCTATTGTCATGTTGAAATAGACAGGCAGGTTGTGGGAGACTGCCGTTGAATTTTTTCAAGCCGCCTCTTAACATGTAAATCGGCCCCAATGGCCTAACATGCCTTCCGAAGCACTCAAACGCTTGTATATAGAAATGTCATCCAAAGACCAGTCCTAGCCTAGAATGCTTATCGCAGCATTGTTTACAAAACACTGAGTCTACGAGCGCTTTTTTTTGTTATTAATCATTAATAACTAAAAGACGGACGCGAAATATGTGTAAAAAGTATAGCTATGTATTTTGGAAGTCATGTTCAATTACCTCCACAAAAACAACGTAACGGATTTGGCTAATTTATGTATTATAATATGTAAAAAGGTACCTTTCATGTTTCCTTGTCTATTCGAAGAATACATCTACTTTTACGTCTAGCAAGGGAAGAAAATACCTACCACAAATGATCTAGACTCTGCCAAGTTTTAGAAGTGTTTTAACACCTAACTAATAAGATCAAACGGCTCATCACATACAGGTAACATCATAAGTACTTGAGATCTCCTGTCCTATGGGGTAAATTTTCGTGTTCCTTTCTGCCAAAACTATTATTGGAATTAATTATAACTCACGCACTACTAGTTACTTTCCTGGTCTCCCGCTTTGCAAAGGAAAGTAGTGATAGAAATAACAAATAGTCAAACAAACACAAACTTCAAAATATATTTTTAGGTTCATAATCTTATATCTTTTTTTTTATATCTCTCTAATGTACCAACACAACATTGATTACAATTTCATAATAGTAAAGAAACAAAATAAATAATTTTACTTACCTCGTATGCAGGAGTGTTCAAGCTATCCCTAATGTAAGGAGCGCTGTTTCTGGGCGCAATCAACGCCATATTCACATCGTAACAGCATTTATCTACCACTGAACCGCTCTGTTAATCACTGTGACTTTTTTGATCTTTAACACCAGCTTCCTAAAGGCCTCCAATGTTATTGTCGTTTTATTCTAGGTACGATTTCTGATAGTTGTATATAGTATACTTTTGCACAGTTTCACTGTTATTTTCCACTTTTATGTGGTACAAAAATCACTGTATCTTCAGATATGACTCACTGTTAATCAAACGACTAATCTCGTCTAATTGCTTTAATTTCACTGGCCGCTATTTTTTTAATTTATGGTAAATTAAATGTGTCAAAAGTAACTGTTTATGATGATTTGTTATTTATGATAATTTTCGGTGCATTGTGATCTGACGTCACGATGAGGAGAGTTCCACATTCCTAACACAGTCTGGGTCTAATTTCATTTATCTGTCTTCATGAAAAGGCTATATATGATTGTTTATAATGGCATTGTCTTTCTAAATGGGTCAAATGGGTGGCTCTACAATCAATAATTACGTAAATAATACTGAGATTTTTCTCTTTCCTGACACGCTAGCGATATCATACAAAACTTGTTGTCACGCCTTTATCCCTGAATGTTGTAGGCAGAGGCATACATACTATACGCCTAAATTTCACCGAAAGCATTTTTGTCCCACTTAATAGGTGGTGAGCCCATTGCCATGTTAAAATGGATAGGTGCAGGCTGTGACGACCTGCTGTTGAAAATTTTCAAGCCGCCAAAGGCCTTCCTACCAGGTTTAACGACAGCCATTTTACTGGCAACCGGGACGAACGGCTTAATGTGCCTTCCGAAGCACGGAAACGCTCGGCAATGTAAATGATATAAAGTGGTCACCCATCTAAGAACCAGCTACAGCGAAGTGGCTTAACGCAGTGATCGTTTACAGAAAACTGAGTTAGCAGGGCCACGAGCGCTTTAGCGATATCAACATACATACATACATATTGTCACGCCTTTATCCTCGAAGGGGTAGGCAGAGGCATAATAATATCAGCAGTAAGAATAATTTACATAGTTTGGAGTTATCATCGCGCAAAGAGCAATAATGGTACGCTTGGTGCGTAAGGTTAAATAAATATAAAGTTTTACTTTATAAATCTCCGGAGTATAGACAGTTACTGCATATATTATAAGTAATAGTGACATCCGAATTGGTGCAGAATTACTTGCAAAGACCGTAAAAATTTATTACTGTTGCTAAGCTACGGAAAAAATCACATTATTTTGGACTTACTATCTTTATCTTTAACGGGGCTTACCGTTTTTGATAAAAAATCAAAACAGTTGTTAGCTCGTTTAAAAGAGCGGTTTACACTGATACTCAATCAATAATTCATCCGCATCGTTAGTGCGGAAGTTTTATTAATGAATTCATTCCACTCCATTCTCCATCGATACACTGTTAATAATAAAATCATTAGTTGAATCTATCTCCATTATTAGAGATAGCATCGGATCCGCTTGAAAAATTATATACCTGTCATTAGAATTACTGGCATTTATCACTTGCGGTAATTCAACGCCTCGGTGGCTTAATGGCAGCGCGTTCTCGTATGTAAATGTTTCTGTTGATGTCTTGTATTCGAGTCCCGGATCGGCACAAATATTTGTGTGATCTACAAATGTTTGTTCAAGAGGCTTCCTTCAATATAATTCTACCTCTACACACAAGTACTTTTACTTGTGTGTAGAGGTAGATAGAATTATATTGAAGGAAGACTCAAGAAGTGCTGGCTTGACGTCGTAAGGGATGACATGCGTGCCAATGGTCTCACTACAAGGGATGCCGACGACCGTGGGGAGTGGAGGAGAAAACGTAGGAAAGCGGACCCCGGACGTCGCTAGACGCAACTGGGACAGACGCTCGGATGATGATGATGACACAAGTGCATACTTCACAATAACCCGCGCGTCGCGGTCGTTAATTTTCGTATAAATTAGTAGCAGAATCGTGAGAATTTTCACACATCAAGTCGTAATAATATTATAAGACTGTCATCACATCAATAAATTGCGCCTCTAGCGCACACCTACTAAAAACTGGTTACCGTAACTTGAAGAAAATGGCACCTTGATTGCCGAGACTAAAGACACCGCAGAAAGAAAATCTCAACACAAAACCTTATACCAAATCAGCATGGTACAGTGTGTTCAGTCAGCCTCCAAAAATGAAATGGAGAGAGGCCTACATCCTATACTGGTTCTGACGATCTGGTTTTGTAAATGGACAATAATAAGTTTAAATATTATGCACATCATCAATAATTTGATACTATAATTTCTTGATATCGACATTAAAAAAATCTCAAATCAATTTTTTGTCGCGATTGTACGCAACAGTCAGTTTTCCGACTAATAGAAAAATAATCCAAATGTCGAAATTTATTCCAACCTGAATTGTTTTTCCATTGAACACAATCTCCGAAATACTGTATGAATATTTATGCTCCAGAAAACGTATCGTTGGAGTCATGTTTTCCAATTTCTCGTATCACAATATGAGATATTGGAAACATGCGGCTGAATAAATTGATATTGACAAAGAAATCGTTTGTTTGGTTGGAATAAAAATCGTTATTAGAAGATGAGTGGCGCGGAACGTCCGTGGATTATACCAAATCAATTTATTTTTAATTTTTAAAAACTATATATTTAATTTATAATGTGCACGACATAAACTAAACCTATAAATACTACCTGGGTGATTGAAACTAGTAAGGCATTTTTTTTTTATTGCCTTTTCCGTGTAATTCCGACATATTGTCATTTATGGACACCACATATGAATTGCTTAGCTTAAGTAAGCAATTCATGTGTGGTTTTTTGGGAGCGCGAGTGCTGCACCTCTGGTGTTGCAAACGTCCATAGGCTACGGTGACCACTTACCATTAGGTGGGCCGTATGCTCGTCTGCCACCTCAGTGGTATACATAATAAAAAAGTCACTTTTACAACACGGTAACCTTATTACATTTACAATGGCTTATTCCGTAGATAAAACGTCGAATACGAAAGCAAACCTAATGAGTAAATTAAAATCATCTATCATAAAAGTCAAATAATTCTCTAAACACGTAATCTAACCTTACCACAATCTGGTTTGTATTACACGTACGCCATCTATGTGTATTGTAACACAATATCTATAGAAGGTTTATTCCCATTTCACCCTTCCACCTGTCGCCGACAACTTTCACTCAACCAAGAGAAAATTGTAAACAGCAGTGCACACATCAAGCGATGCGATTGATTTAATATCAATATAGCTTGTGTAATAGCAAATGTTTAGAAATAGCACCTAATGTATACATATCGAGGATGGTAAATTAACGTCTAAACAAAGTTACATCGATGTAAAACCGATTGAGTGATGTTATGAGAAGTATATAATGGTCGTCTGGAGTGTACTTTGGTTATGGTTGTTTTCCCGTGGGAAGTAGCGTAAGGGCTCTCCAAATCATCCTGTTTTCGGGTACCCAGACAGATGAGAATGTATATTAAGTGCATCAATCTTGATGCCAACTGGGCTTTGTCTGATGCCTGCACGTAAGCGGCTCAAGATAGATGGTCGCCTTGCACTGCAATGGGTTGACAGTGTGATTCGGCAGCTCCTTGAGTGACAAAGCAGCTCTATTTAGAGGTGCCCTGCTTTCCCCAAACCGGGGAGAGGACTAGAAAAGATGTCCAAAAAAAAGGCTTAACCCATCACATCCGGAGTTAGTAACCACGGCTGGCTCTGCATCAACTTTAACGTGATGAGCATGTATGAAACGATTAATGAATCTGCAAGAATCGAAAAAATATGCGAAGTTCGCGAAGCCTGGCGATCAATCCTCTCCAACTACCTCGTTAGAAATACATTTACTTCATATTACAACTAGGTGACCGCTCGGGCTTCGCCCGTGACATACTTCGGACTCCCGTCGCACCTAATTAATCCTGTCGCTTTTAAATTCTACAATGATGCATAAAAATTTGCCCGATTTGTCAACATTTATGACTACTGCTCAGTCCTCCAATGTAGTAGCGTAATGATATATAGCCTAAAGCCTTCCTCGGTAAATGGGCTATTTAACTCAAATATATTTTTTCAAATCCGACCAGTAGTTCCTGAGATTAGCGCGTTCAACCAAACAACAATCTTTTCAGCTTTATAATATTAGTATACATTATGATTTTTTTTCCCATGGAAATGAAATACTTTTTTCCGGGATAAAGTAGCAAACAAAATTTCTCTCTCTTTAAAGTGCCTGGTTCCAATACTTTAGTATCTTTAGAATGTTATTGGCATAACTTTCTACTCCTCGGGATATATCATTTGCGGTCGCAGCGTATCTCGGATCTAAATCGGATATAGTAACATTATAATACTGGACTGGTACTTTTAAGTATATTAGACGCATTATAATGGCTATGTTGACTCATCAGGGGGCCGAGTCTGTTATTTCATAAGTGTCGAAATAAAATCAAAATCTTCGCTCAATAGAACGCCAACTGTACAATTTTGTCAGTTTTCGTAGTCTCCTATTACAATCGTACTCCAATAGACTTCTATCGGTCGACCGATAGAATTCTACTAACACGTACCGCGCCAGTGGCCAATTATAGACCACGTAAACAGATTGCTCAAAAACGAAAAGTTCAAATGTACTCGAATAATGAATTTATACGAAGCGAAAGAAATATGCCTAGATCGCAAAGTTTGAAGATCTGTCCTCTCTGACTACCCCGTCAGGGATACATTAATATGCTTTTAAAAGGCATCCATAATGGAACACATGTTTTTTATAAACTTTTGGTTAATTAACGGCGTATGTGTGTATTTGTTCGGGCGGAAATTCGCGACTTATTTGGACGCTAATAATCTATCAACAGGACGATTTGAAATTTTATAGTCCACTTTGATTCGAATATATCGCATCCCGAATTCCCGAAAATTCTGTTCACTGTATGAGGTTGACACATCTGCTCCGCACGTGACATCAAAAAGGAGAAAATTCGTAAAAATGCATATAATTTAAAAGTGTATGTATATGTATAATACATGAATGTGTATGTGTACCTACATGCAAACAGCCCTTTAGTACAAATCAATTGCTATTATTCCAACAGACCGTATTTTTTAACATTAAAAAGTAAACTGCATCTATAATAAATAAGTGGTTTACTGCGTTGAATACAGTCTCACCCTGTTTCATCTAGCTTTCTAACCTCAAATGTAGAGAACTACACAAGTCGCAAGTGGCGGTATTGTTTCAAACAATCCACGAACTCTAGTGCAAATGTACACGGGAATCGCTAGGTCGATAGTTTTAGAGCTAGTTCGGAACACTTCACATACATACATACATACATACTATAGAAACAATTATAAAAAAGCAGCTCTGCTCTGCTACGCAAGAGGTCGTGAGTTCAAAATAAAACTTATTGTGATGAGCACGATGGTTTATTCTGTGTCTGGGTGTTATTTATCTATTATATGTACGTATTTAGAAAAATATATAGAACTATGTTTATCAGTTAACTAAAAAAAATAAACTAAACTAAACTATCTTCACGCTGTATCCCTGACGGGGTAGTCAGAGAGGACAGATCACCAGGCTTCGAGATCCATGCATTCATCAATCGCTTTATCACGCACATCTGGGTATCCGAGTACTTTGACATTTCCGTTTTTGAGCAATCTGTCAGTCAGAGTCAGAGTCAGTCTCGGCCTACCCTGACCCTTCTACCCTCTACTTTCGCACAATATATATTCTTCGTCAATCGTTCGTCACTCATTCGTTGGACGTGTCCAAACCAACGGAGCACGCCCTTTTCCAGCTTAACGCTGACACTTTCATTCAAACCTGCCATCAGTTTGGTTACCATAGTACAAGCTCTGGTTAGTTTGGAATCAGATGGCGTTGTGTGAGTTGTTCCAACGATATTTAATTATTTATTTCATATATTATGCCTTCACGGACTTTTCTGTAGACCTATAAAAAGCGAATAGTTCATTGTACGTTATTTTGTTATATTTTTCAAGGGTTTCGGCATTCGTTGTAAATGAAAAGTAATTAGTTTGCTATTTTTACCCGACATCTTAACGAAATAGAATAGAATAGAATAAACTTTATTGCACATCAATAACAAACACTCATGTTAAAAGATTACAGTCTTATAAATGTACAAAGGGCAAAAAAAATGTCTTATAAAAACTTCATATGTTTTACTAATTGACATTCTGTCTTGGGCTATGCAATACAAAAATAATTTATCCATCCGAACGAACCAGTAGTTCCTAAGATTCAGCGCATTCAATCAAACTCTTCAAACAAACAATCTCTTCATCGTTACATATTAGTATAGTAGTATAGATTGAATTTTCAAACGTTTATTTAACACTACATTTACTTTCCCTTCACAAACGATTTAACCATATCGACGATTTGAAAGTTCCCCACTAAAATATGTGTAAAGCTGGAGGGCATAACATCGATATTTTTATTGTTTTGCAATTACTCTTATATAACTGGAAAGTTAAGTGCTTAAAGTGGGTAAATTCCGAAAGGGTTATAAACATTTTTGGGATCTTCCGTGATATGTATTGACACTTACTATTACCGACGTTTTGGACGCGTTGCAACGTACAAAAAAAAATGTTACTAATATATAAAGCTGAAGAGATTTTTGTTTGTTTGTATGTTATTGTTTGTTTGATTGAACTCGCCTTTTCAGGCACTACTTACTGGTTCAAATATTTTTTGTGTTGGATAGTCCATTTGTCGAGGAAGGCTATAGGCTACATATCATCATGCTACTACCTTGGAGAGCGAAGCAGTAATCATAAATGTCAACCAATCAGGCCAATATTCATACATTATTGTAAGACTAGTACACCAACGGAATTAAATAGGTTCGACAGGGGTTCAAATTATGTCACGGGCGAAGCGAAGGGTCTGCTATTCCTACTAATTTTATAAACGCGAAAGTTTTTAAGAATGGATGTTGGTTATACTATTTCACGCAAAATCTACTGAAAGGATTTTGATGAACTAACTATATTTACGCTCTATCCCTGACAAGGTAGTCAGAGGGGACAAGCTTCGTGAGAATAATAATGTTAACTTTATTTCTCAAATTTTTTATACTTTCATGTACAATAAGCTTTTTGCTATTTATTAGAAGTTTACATTAAGTTGAGGTACTCTGAATTCCAAACTATTTAGGAACCTGTATTTTGGAATTTAGTGAAATTCAGCGATCCATGCATATTTTCGCTTCTTCAACATTCATCAATCGCTTCATACATGCACATCTGCGTATCCGAGTACTTTTGACTTTTCCCATTTTTGAGCAATCTGCTCACGAGGTCTTTATATGTAAGTCTCGGCCTACCCTGACTTACTGACTCCTTCTACCCTCTACTTTCGCACAATATATATTCTTCGTCAATCGTTCCTCACTCATTCGTAGATCGTGTCCATACCAACGGAGCATGCCTTTATAGGAATGAAACTTTACATTAACATAGTTTACCCATCAGAATAACACATAGACTACTTTGTTTTCCGAGAACAAGTTCCTGTGGGAAACGGGAACGGGAAACCTTCACCACGCTGGCGTCGACTAGTAATATTTATACGTGCAGTTTGACATAACCCGCTCTCGTGACCTGTCGCAGATATGAAGTAACAATCTAATTGTAATAACAAGTCGAGGTATAACATAATAGTTTCTGTAACACAATTGATAGAAAGTGTAAGTCACGACTTGAGGCAACGGGATTATAATATTAACTAGCTGACCATCGCGGCTTCGCCCGTGATATACTTTGAACTCCCATAGCACTCATTTAATCCCGTCGTTTTAAATTTCAAAATAAAGTATGTTAATTTTTCAAAAGGTAATCCTACAAATCGGAGAGACCAGTGATAGTGATATAATATGATATATCAATACACTTACAAACATCTTCACCATAAATCTGTAAATCAGCAGTTCAGCAACTATTTGCAGGTTAAATTGGGTTGGGCTAACTTAGCGACGCATGGCACCTAAAGGTATATCAACAAATATGTTTATTTCTTCATGGATGCCACTGCTAGCTAATGATGACTTGGGAGAGGTCATGCAGCCAGAAGCTTCAGGTGAGGAAAACCCATGCAACCAGGATCTTAAGAGGCGGTAGTTTCTCCTCTACAGGTGTCTATCCACATCAATGAACGCATAATAAAAAACACAAACACCGTAATCCTATTCCGCATTTAAAAAAAGAACAGTTAAAAGTTTCTATATACGACAACAGGTAGTTGTACATACCGCTAGAGGGCGCTAGCGGAAGTAGACGCCATCTATGTCACGGCGGAAATGAGAGGAAACGTAGCGCGGGAAATCGTAACGCCATATTGGAATGACATTAACAAATGGATGCAGGGTTGGCAAACCTGGTAACTAATTTAATCATTGACCTTCAATGTGCCTCAATACAATACATAGGTGGTACAAAACGAGATTCGTATAATAACTAGGTGCACTTGCCGTCCCAGCATTTGCCGTCTCCGGTAACTCATGTAGACTTACCGCAAATGCACCTTAGAGCGAAGCGTTTTGTCGATGTCTATTTTCCTTTCGGTGATTTATTCCTCCATGTTATGCCTAATTTTCGATTTTATTTATTCTCTAAGTCAGGGTCTCTCGGTCTCTAGGTCACCGTAGTCTATGGACATTTGCAACACCAGAGCTGCAGCACTCGCGCTGTCGACCCTTTATAAACCTTCTAAGACCCCTTTTGAAGAACCCCATACTCTAGATGTTCCGGAAAACCCAGGCAGGGAGTTCATTCTACAATCTAAGCGTACGCGGAATAAAGCCTCTATCGAACATAACCGTACGCGTGCGCTCCGGACGCAAAGTGTGAAGGTAGCCGTGGGCATCATATCAAACAACTCCTTAGAGCACAGACCGTTGTACAGGCGATAGAACACGCATAACGAGGAAAAGTCTCTCCTGTCACGAAGGGGTTCGACACCGCCCGCTAGTAGAGGATCGTTGCCAATCCTCATAGCACGCCCTTCTACCGAGTCGAAAGGTCGAAATAAACCACCCATAATAATTGGGAGAAGTCTACATCCACTAGTGAACTGCGATAGGCTGATTAAATTGATTGGATACGAGATATAAGCTTTAAACTGCTATAAAGTCTGCCCATATTTTTATATCACACGTGTCAATCTTTCAATTGCGCCACTTTAGACAGCCTTAAGTTTCAAGACGTAACTCTTTAGTAATCTGTGTTCCAAGTGAAGCAATTAATGGCAAGTTCTGAGTAAGCGATTGCTCGAATTCTGCGAGGTTATCGATAAAACAATTAGAAATTTAAGGCATTTTATAACCTCCAGCATTACATAGAGAAAAACAAAATGCACATCTATCAGGGAATCAGAGCAATGATTCATTTCTTCTAGAAAATTCTAGCGTAGGCGTGAATGATGCAGAATATAATGAGGATATGAACTCTGATTATCCAATTGGACAGCTTCAAGGTGGGTCTTCTTTGTTTTACTGTAGAGGTCATTTTATTATCTTTTCAGTCAATGAGGCACAGTGATTTTCCTTTATCATCTTAGCGTCTTGCTTTCAAACCTTATCTGGATTTGGAGTAGAAATCGACATCAATATATTTTGAGACACTTTTTACACTGCGCCATCTAGCCCAAACTAAGCTATAAACTTGTACTATGGAATCTAGACAACTGATAAACATATTTATATATATATCTAAATACAAACATATTATACATAGGAAAACTATATTGGTGTGATCGTCAAAAAGAGTTACGTTTCCTAGTTTTTAAGTTCTTTTTAAGTATCTCGTGATAATGTCATTACCAACTTTTTGCTACTGCTCTGTGACTGCCTCTGTGGGGCGGTGGGAGTGCATCCGACTGCTACGCAAGAGGTCGTGGGTTCGATTCCCACCTAGGATAAATCTTTGTGTGATGAGCACGATGGTTTATTCTGTGCCTGGATGTTATTTATCTATGTGTGTATTAAGAAATATATAAGTATGTTTTAGAGTTATCTGGTTACCATATGGCCATTGTACAAGCTCTGCTTAGTTTGGAATCAGATGGCGTTGTGTGAGTTGTCCCAACGATATTTATTTATTTACGATATTTAAAAATACTTAATGAATATCTCGGAAATGTGAAAATTACACTATGACCACACCGACCGTAGTAGTATTTTGTGGTTTTTTGATTCTATTTGTATGCTTCTATTTCTGTTTTATGTAATGAACCAAGCGTGTCAGGGGGGTCTTAATTTTGTCATACGATAACATTAATTACTACCGAAGAGTGCTAAGCAACTGATAAGTCGGGTATTAGATTTTCGCATACAGTTTAACATAAACTTGTCACGCGGTATTATTATTACTTTCGTCTCTAATAGGCGCGAGCGAGAGGCAGCTAGCAACGTCCCTTGCTCTGTGAGACCAGTACATCATAATTTGAGGGCGTGAAATAATTAGATTTGAATACTTTCATTAAAATTATCACACTGCATAACCTTAGTATGATGCAACTCTTGAACAATTAGTTTTTCATCGCCCACTACGCAACACACGTAACTAATTTTGCATATAACTTAAGCGTTTGACTGCATATTCATAACGCATTATTTTTATTTCTCAGTATATAAAGTGGGTTGAAGCGGCCGGATGGTAGTTGAACCGTTTGTGCGATTGAACATATCGGAACCATGGCGTTTCTATGTCGAAATTCGACGGGCGACCTTAACTCATAAAATCCGATTTTTTTGAAATACTATTTTACGAGGAAGCTAAAAGAGTAACAGCTTTAAATGACAATGGACTGGACATCTGTAGAAGAACTGATAACCGATGGAGGAAACGAGTCCTGAGGGCCTAGTCTACTATCTACAAGCCGTAGAATAGAACCAGAATCGCTGTTTTTGGCCGTCAAAATGTTAGACTATCAAAAATGCAACTGACTAGCGGCCACTGGCGCGGTACGTTAGTAGAATTCTATCGGCCGACCGATAGAAGTCTATTGGAGTACGATTGTAATAGTAGACTAAGAAAATCTGTCAAATTTTACCGGTGGCTTTCTATTGAGCGACGACGTCGATTCTATTGAGACACTAGTGAAGTCTGCGACTCGGCAAACGTAAAATGGGGGACTCCCACCAAATGGATCCACGGCCTGGAAAGAGTCACAGGGAGGGACTGAATGCGAAAGGCGCAGAAACCTTGTGATGTGGTGTAAATTGGTAGAGGCTCATGTGCAGCCGTGGACTGCCGTAGGCTGATTTGATTGATAATTGATTTGACTACAAAGGTGGCATACAAGTCATTAGACCCTCCTGACCAAGCCCGTAAGCTAAGCTGTGAAGCTCGCAGTGCTGACCCTATAGCCGCGTTGAAACGAACAGGATTAACCTGTGACTACTTGTTGAAACCTTTCTTCTCATAAGGCCTTCAACTTAGTTTAAGTTATTAAGCCCGCCCTACAGCAGTCAGGATCAAAGGCTTTACGTGCTTAGCAAAGCACGGAAACGCTCGTAAAAAGAAATGCTACAAAATATACCTAAAACCAGTGATCGTTTGCAGAATACAGAACTACCGGGGCTAAAAGTGCTTCTTCTTTCTTATTGCAGTAATATCTAAGTAGTCGCTCCATTAAGTTAAATGACAAACCACATTCGTATGTAACACGACACATTGCATGATAGATAATTGGATTAACTATTCATTATGTAAAATACTATAAATAAATTTATGTTTTTAAGATGTACAAGACAAGTCAAGACAGTAGTGCACACTCGTTGACATGACAATGCACGAACTCCAACTGTCTCCAACCCATTTATAAAAGCTGGGTATAATTCAAGATAACCGATGAAAGCTGTAACTTCAATGCTTTTGATGATATAAACCACATGATTTTAGACATCTAAAACCTAATTTTGAAGTCTTAAAAACGGCTCAGTCTGTCCCACGGTTTCTACGCATATACGAGTATTTCTCAGGAATCATAAGATATAGAGACAAACGGTTTGCGGCATTCGAATCAGGACACCATGAATACGTGCATAAAAAGAATGGAATAGAATAAAACTTTATTTGTACACCAAATTAAATCTAGATCACAAAGATATTTGCAAGATATTGTACAAAGGGCGGCCTTATCGCTTAAAAGCAATTTCTTCCAGGCAACAACAACATCCAACAACCTTGGGATGGAAAAGAAAAAAATTGTTGTACGAAAGATGGGTAGATTTGGTGTATATGAAGCTACATAAAAATAAATTCAAAACATACAATCATACAATAAATAACATACCTACATACATACAAACACTACTGAGTCAAATAATGCTCCTTTACCATATGCTTAAAGACGACCAGAGACTGTGCCCGTCTAATTGGTATAGGCAGTGCATTCCATAGCCGCACTGCCTGTAGGGTCAACGATTACAAGTATAGGCGATTTGAAGTGTCTCCACTTCAGGTTTTGAACCTGGTTTCGGTTTAAAAGTCATCTGATTATTTTGCTACGATAGTGCAGGGCGTGTTACTTGTTTAACGCTCAGAAATATAACCTACAAACACTATTATTGGCAAGTGACATAAGTGAAATGAAAATGAGTGAATGTAAGTGTTAATGATACAGACGAAACCAATTTATTTATTAATTTATCACGCCTTATCCCTGAAGGGGTGGCAGAGGCATACATATTGTAAGCCCACTTTTCACTATGTGTATTTCTGTCCCACGTATTAGGTGGTGAGCACAAAACAGAAAACAGACGAAAGATTCCGCCGCTTAATAGAATTCTTAAAATAAAAAGACTTATATGGACCCATAGACATAATATACATATATTTCAACAAATTGAACTAAAAAGAAAAGCTACGTAATATAATCTCGGATTTAAGGATCTGACTAAAGGGTCTTAGAACCAGGCCATAAAAAGCAAAGAAAATTGACATGACTAACTTTTTTTTCATGTACCACCACCATTATTAGAAACGAGGTCATCAGCAGGCAAATGACAGACTACTACTAGATACTGCAGGCCATGGCCTTCCTTGTTTTAACACGATAAAGTATGGTAATTATCAAAACAGTATGTCGTCTTCAAGGCACTTTGGTGCAAGGTGAGTTTAACAATATTTCTTGAAAAGTGTGTTTTACTGAAGCAGTTTTAAAACTGTTTAGTTTAGAATCTCTTCAGTATTTTAGTGTAAGTAAGCATAGATATGAAGTCATCTTTTAAGCACTGGAAGATCTTTTGAGGAGTTACCTGGGGCACGCGGCAATGGTTAGGGACCGTGTGTTTTAGTCTATGCGGTCCGGCATAACATCGGCGGGGACTAGCACTCGGTAAAAAAAGTCATCACATAAAATATCTGCTAACTTTCCTAGTAAATTTTTGAGTATTGTTGGTTGGAAAAAGCACTTCCCTGCTCTAGGTCTCCTTGACATTTTTCCGGACATAAATCCTCTAACTTCCGGTTAGAAAATGTAAATTACAAATCTACCATACGCGCAATGGCCATAGTTGAATATACACACTGGTCACTAAGCTAGCATTTTTTATTCATTTTTTATTGTCAAAGTTGCGCTAGCCGGTGATCTCCTGAGGCTTTGGACTAATATCTAAGCCAGCGAGACTTTCAACAGTGGTACTGTAATGTGTAAAACAGTTCTGTTTCTCATACATTTTTAATAATGTGGAGAAAGACAATCCGATTCGAGACGGGGATTGAACCCGTGACCTTTGCCTAACCAGGGCAATGTTCTAACCACCTGAACTACCCGAACCGTATCAAGTTGAAATTCTCCACCATATTTTAATCGTCATTTTGAGAGTATGGCTAGAGCCATATATCAAGCTAATGAACAACTCGATACCAATGAACAGTGTTACAACCATTTTTAAACATTGATGCAATGGACTCCACTCAGTCTATGGATACATTTTTAAAGTGATTATTTTGCTAAATTTCTCATGATTTATTTTAATAAAGTGGAAAAAGACAATTCGATTCGAGACGACGATTAAACGCGTGACCTTTGCCTAACCAGGGCAATGTTCTAGCCACCTGAACTACCCGAACCGTTTCGAATCAAGTTGAAATTCTCCACCATATTTTAACCGTCATTTTAAGAGTATGACCAGAGCCATCTATCGAGCTAATGAACAACTCGATACCAATGAACAGTGTTACAACCATTTTTAAACATTGATGCAATGGATTCCACTCAGTCTATGGATACATTTTTAAAGTGATTATTTTGCTAAATTTCTCATGATTTATTTTAATGAAGTGGAAAAAGACAATTCGATTCGAGACGGCGATTAAACCCGTGACCTTTGCCTAAACAGGGCAATGTTCTAGCCACCTGAACTACCCGAACCGTTTCGAATCAGGTTGAAATTCTCCACCATATTTTAACCGTCATTTTAAGAGTATGACCAGAGCCATCTATCGAGCTAATGAACAACTCGATACCAATGAACAGTGTTACAACCATTTTTAAACATTGATGCAATGGACTCCACTCAGTCTATGGATACATTTTTAAAGCAATTATTTTGCTAAATTTCTCATTAATTTTTAATAAAGTGGAAAAAGACAATTCTTTTCGAGACGGGGATTGAACCCGTGACCTTTGCCTAACCAGGGCAATGTTCTAGCCACCTAAACCACCTGAACCGTATCGAATTAAGTTGAAATTCTCCACCATATTTTAATCGTCATTTTAAAAGTATGAAGAGATTTTAAGAGAGTTATCTATTGAGCTAAGCTATTTTAAGTTAACAAATACTGACACACAAGTCTACACTTTCTTGCACATGTTAATGAGCTCACATGAGAACAACCGGCCTTGAGACCGCCGACATGTCGAGCAGCTCGGCGGACCGTGACCGGTCTGTCTTACGCTAATACGTGTTATAAACGCGACTTACATCAGTGATGGCTCAGCTGGGATGCAGTGCACTATGCACCAGAATTTTCTAAAAAAGGATGATATACGAAAAATAAAGGATAAGAGTAAGGAGAAGCGAATATCTAAAACTACCCCCTATCGCTTAGCAAATAAAATTAGACATTTATTTGCTTTCGTAACCATTTTATGGGACTATACCCAAGTTCCCAGTTTTTGCACACCTGTCCGTGTTCTACTCTATTAGCTGTACCATATAGAAACCGCCATGAAATAAATTATCATCGTGTCAGTCGGTAACATACTATTTATCGTTTGGGGTACCACAAGGGAGCGTGCTGGGCCCTTTACTGTTCATCGTTTACATTAACGATTTGCCTCAAGCAGTGAAACACCCAATGGTGTTATTTGCTGACGATAGCACAGTAACTACGAGGGTGGGTCAATAAGTCCGTGACTTTTTGAACTTCTGACCTATTTACTGAAAAAGAAACACTGCTCCTGTCAACAGGCATCTGTCAGTCGACTCCTGTCAAAATTTGAACTTACTGCGTCAGTTAGTTTGTGTTTGGCAGCTATTTTTATCAGACTACCCAGCAATCTGAGAAGAAAATGGAAAAAAGTGAATTTCGTGTGCTTATTAAGCATTATTTTTTGCGAAAAAAAAAAACCATTACCGAAACCAAGGCTAAGCTTGATAAATACTATGGGGACTTTACACCATCGATTTCAATGGTGAAAAAGTGGTTTACTGAGTTTCGTTGTGGCCGTACAAGCACTGAAGATGCCGAACGTCCTGGACGCCCAGTTGAGGTGTCTACACCCGAAACAATCGAAAAAATTCACGATATGGTTTTGGCCGACCGAAGATTGAAAGTGCGAGAGATTGTGGAAGCCATAGGGATCTCGCATGGTTCAGTGGTTTCAATTTTGAATGATCACTTGGGCATGAGAACGCTTTCCGCAAGATGGGTGCCGCGTTTGCTCGCAGTCGACCACAAACGCAATCGTGTAACAACTTCACAGGAGGGTTTGGCGTTGTTTAACCGCAATATGGAGGAGTTTTTTCGCCGTTTTGTAACTGTGGACGAAACGTGGATCCACCACAACACACCAGAGACCAAACAACAGTCAAAACAGTGGGTTTCTAAGGGTGAATCGGCGCCAAAGAAGGCCAAAGTGGGTTTGTCAGCCAATAAAGTCATGGCGACTGTTTTTTGGGATGCACGCGGGATAATCCACATTGACTACCTTCAAAAAGGAAGAACAATCAATGGAGAATATTATGTCAACTTATTGGGCCGATTCAATGACGATTTAAAAAAAAATCGCCCTCATTTGGCCAAGAAAAAAGTTCTTTTCCACCAAGACAATGCAAGGGTGCACACATCTGCAGTTGCCATGGCAAAAATCCATGAATTGGGCTATGAATTGCTCCCTCATCCGCCCTATTCTCCAGATTTGGCTCCGAGTGACTACTTCTTGTTTCCAAACCTGAAGAAATGGCTTGGTGGAAAAAGATTTGACTCGTATGATGAAATCATCTCACAAACAAAGACCTATTTGAGGACCTCGACAATTCTTTTTTTTTGGAAGGGATAAAAAAATTGGAGAAGCGGTGGACAAAGTGTATAGAGCTCAAGGGAGACTACGTTGAAAAATAAGATGATTTTTTAATAAAAAAAACTGTGTTTTATTCAAAAAGTCACGGACTTATTGACCCGTCCTCGTATATCCGGTGATGAAACAGATGCATATCAAACTGACATTAATGAAACACTATCGACAATTATAACATGGCTAAATAGTAATAATTTAAAAATAAATCTAAACAAAACTCAAATTATGCAATTTAGACAAAGAACGACTGCACATACTGACATACACGTAAAATATCACAATAAGGAACTCTTAGAAACAGAAATAACGAAGTTCCTTGGTTTGACCATTGATAGGCAACAAAATTGGAAGGCTCATATAGAAGTCCTAGCAAAAAGAATTAATAGCTCTTCCTATGCCCTTTACAAGCTTGCTCCAGTAGTTAGCACTGAAACACTACTGACTGCCTATCATGGTATAGTTGCATCTGTACTAAGATATGGCATTATTTTTTGGGGAAATTCTACGAATAAAGATATTGTGTTTAAGTCCCAGAAGAGATGCATAAGAGCCATGTTCAAACTTAATCTAATAGACAGCTGCAAGCCACACTTTATTAGACATAAGATACTTACGCTTCCCTCTATATATATTTTTGAAGTGGCTTTATTTGTGAAAACTAACCTTCACTTATTTCCTAAATTGTCAGACATCTCAACTCGTAGTAGACGTAGAGATAAATTATGCAATCTAAAGTCTAGCACAACACTTATGTGGAAAAGTGTATTCTGCCTTGCACCAAAGATATATAACAAATTTCCTGATCAATATAAAATGTTAAGCCTAAACCTATTTAAAAAACGAATCAAGTTTTTATTAATTGCTAGGTGTTATTACTCAATCTCGGATTTTCTTGATGACACTCTTTAATAGGTAACAAATGCACAACAACCATACGAGTATGTCATATCCTGTGCCTATGACATCTTAATAATGTATAATTGACATTGCCTCATGATTTATATTTCCTTGACATTTAAAATTATTATTATTATTTAATTAATCGGATTATTTTATTATTTGTATCTGATTGTTTGATTCTAAATTTATTGTAATTGTTTAGACGTTAGACCATGACGAAATTTATGTGATTAACAGATGTATGATAATTTTATTATTTTTAAATTTTGCACACCGTCCATGTACGGTGAAACATGTTTGACCTACCATATTGTAATTTACCATGTTTCCAGCAAATAAATGATTCTGATTCTGACACGTGTCAGGTCACTTTCAAGATATTTTCACAATTCCGAAACCCACACTGTCCGACTGTCCGTAGACCAAAACGTTCATAAAAGTAAAAGACATCTACTACATGTTTTCAGTTGCAGATGTTACACCGAAATGTCCTTAAAACAGAACCCTGTAGTACACCGCATTCTTTTATGTTTTGTATAGAGTTGACAAAATGTGTAGTATACTACACAGTATACAGGGTTTGGGCATGGTTCCTATACATAGGAACCATGATCTCCTCGAGTAGATGATGGTTCTCACTGAAAGTTAAACCTCAACAATACGGCGGAGGTAGAGACACATTGTGGTTAACGAGAGCCTACCTGATACAGCTCCAAGGCAAAGTGTTGGACCTATTCATACACGTAAGGCCTCCTCCGGATTGTGGTGTGCCCTGTCTTAGAAGCAGATCTATCAGTGGTGGCACTCGGCACACGAAGTAACCGTACTCGGTATTTTCATCGCTGGTAGGAAACCTTGGTGCCTTTCAAATATTACTGTTTCGACTATAGTCTGCCTTGAGCTTGGTTCCACAAGTATCTCCTACCAAAGGCGTTGAACCTTTAGATAACATAAAAATTTACCTTTTTTTAATTAGTAATTTCGACTGAATTATGGTTGGGACAGATTTTAGCCTACTATTAGTTAGAATAGTCAAAAGCTTTACACGTGCCGACATTACATCAGCCTAGAATTTTCGCTATGTAAGTATTCAATTATTTATTGGGATATAAACGAGCGACGCGTGTATAATTATAACATTATACGTAATTACATTAGTAGTTGGTGTTGGTATACACATTAAGATTGTGGGTTGGTGTATGAATATGTAATGACATCACATGTCCTTCATTGAGTACATATGTAATTAGGTACAATTTTTTTAATTCATGTGGGTATTTTTTCTTACTAGCTGCCCACCTAGGCTTGGCACAGATCTATTAATAAAGACAAAAGACTTAAATTGGATTAATTTCTATCTGCTATTCGTTACGATGATTAATGGTTGAAAATGACCAAGACCAGAAAAATCTCCCAGCTGGAATTTTTAAAATGTCTCGGAACCCACATCGAAATAATAGGTGTCGGAATGGCCGAGTCAAATTAGACATGCAAATTGTTATATATCTCAGAAATTGTGTAATTTGTCTAGCTTTACTACTATCTATATGTTGGGTTAATTTATAGAGCAAGGAATGTATGTCACGAGTGAGTGAGCGAGTGAGCAACATTCTTTGATTTGTGGGCTAATTTGACTGTTCTAGAAAGATAGTAAATATGGTAAATCAAAAAAACTAAAGCATTTTAATATAATGTAGTTGCATTCATTCTAGGGTTGATACACACTGTGGTATACATTCGGCCAATTATTTTTCATTATGGTGATAAGCAATACTAACTTTTAAATTTTCGCGTTGCACGATAAACATAAGTGTAAGACACAGGTATTCGAATTCGCTAGACTGTGTTCTACTGGGTTGAACCATTCGTGGTCATAAGCTCAACAAATAAGGAAACTGACTAGAGATAGTCTGTTAGGTAAAATGCGGTGTTTATACTGTATTGAAAAAGGTTTGTCTGCTTTCTGATAAACTGAAAAAAAAGAATTAAAAAATAAATATCCATCACGCCTTATCCCCGAAGGGGTGGCAGAGGCATATTATAGGCCCACTTTTCACAGTGTGAATTCCTGTCCCACGTAATAGGTGGTGAGCCCATTGCCGTGTTAAAATGGACAAACGCAGGTTGTGGCTAACTGCTGTTGAAATTTTTCAAAACTGAAAACCAGCACTTAAACTTAAAAATCCCACTCACTGTAGAATTTTAAATGGTTTTTAGGATTTGATTCACTTACGTTTCCTTGTTCTCTGTTCTGGCAAGCATACTAGACATCACACAAAACACTTGTTTGTTGTGACAAAAAAGCAAACATTATGAAACGTTAAAGTTGTATAACGTTGTCATGAATGCGCCGAGTCTACAAAAACAAAGGAAGACGTCTCCCTGTATTCGCGACGCACTAATTATGCGCTAAGAGCATGCCATCTTGCAAAAACGTTAATGAAACGTTCAGCTCTTTCGCACGAACACACGAACCATATTATTAGACAGTTGTTGACGGTAAAAAACACACAGACCTTATAACATATAATTTTCAGGTCTATGACTTCCGTCATAGCTGCAAACGCAGAAACGAATGTGAACTTGAGAGCCCTGCCTAGAGTGAATCCCAGGTTTATCAGAGGAAAGGAAACGCGTTTGAGGAAAAAATCTTAGTTGATCCACGTGTTCTATGTCAAAGGTGCCAACTTATCGCCATATAGTACCCTAATATTGATATCTAGCTTTGGCGTAAAGCAACTTTCACTAATGCTGGTCCTCGGATGGGTGATCACTTTGTGGCATTTACATTTGCGAGCGTTTCCGTGCTTCGGAAGGCACGTTAAGCCGTTGGTCCCGGTTGCCAGTAACATGGTAGGCGTTAAGCCCAGTTGAAGGCCCTATGGCCGGCTTGAAAAAATTACAACAGCAGGTTCACACAGCCTGTGCCTGTCCCTTTCAACACTGCAATGGGCTCACCACCTGTTACGTGGAACAAAAATGGATACGGAAATGTGGGCGTATACTGTCTCTGCCTACCCCTTCAGGGATAAAGGCTTGACAATGTGTATGTCTACATAACCGCATCTGTTACAATCTCTCCTTAATATATATATTGGGTCTTATTCGCAACGTATTCTATTAGGAACAAAGCCTAACTCATACTTCCCGAAGTTTCGACTGGATTACACCAGCCGTTGAGTGTTGACCTTCCTTACTACTTTAGTTGTATAAAGTGCCAAAGACCAACAGTGACATCAACATCCATTACAAGTCATAAAGCCGAGGTATACAACACTTCAAGCGTTATAACAGCGATAAAATTCCAAGGTGACAAAGATTAATCTTCGTCTATTGTCATCATGACGATGGTGGAGGGGAATATAATATATCATGTATTTTGTCATTTATGCGTACTCACGTAAATTGGGTAGGTAGTTCGTAGACCCTAAACACCCTAGCTAAGGTGGCAGTTAAAGGTCACTTATAGATACATTTTTACGCGTTAAGCCTATCCGAAAATTGTATTGTTGCATACATTTTCTACGACGGAATCCGCACTCGTCAGTGACTGACTTTCGTCGTACAAAATGTATGCACCAAACAAATTCTTCACTGACACCGATGTATACGTTACTGATAGGGACGTGTCGGCACTGTGCCGGCACTGTTGTGTGGTTGTTGTAAATAGGCCCTAATTCGTTCAATTTAAGTTTATTCAAAATCTTGTATTCTATCTTGTAAAAATGTAAAAATTCGTTCAATTTAAGTTTATTCAAACTCTTCAAATTCAAATCCTCAAACAATTGAATCCAGGTAAGGACACCCATTATAATTTGGCTTCTTTTCAGTATTTCTGAAGATAGTATAAGAACTCTGCAATTGGCAATGCGCATGTTGTTAACTGCAAACTTCAGAGAGAAATAAAAGTTTCCACTGCAAGCTTGAGTGGCAACTGAAGTTTTATAGACACCTAACAAAGTACGTAAATACGCGGCAAAACCTATACACACACAATTCCTTTAAGCACCACTTAACGATGCATAGAAAATTATATATTTACGACAGCGAGTCAAGGCAATTGTAATAAAGTTTTTTTTATTGCTTCTTAACTGTAATCCCGACTGTATTTGCTGCGGTAAATGCTGAGCGTATAACCACAGATATCATAATATTATATAACAAAACAAGTCAAGAACATCTTGTCAAATTTAGCGGACGTAAGCAAAGACGCCGCAATGTCATCAGGGGGCCGAGTATGCTATTTCAATCGCGTCGAAATAAACTGGAAATCGTCGCTCAATAGAAACCAACCGGTACAATTTTGACAGATTATTCGTAGTCTACTATTAAAATCGTACTCCAATTGGACTTCTATCGGTCGGCCGATAGAATTCTACTAACACGTACGGCGCCAGTTGCTGCTAGTCAGTTGCATTTTTGATGGTCTACTAACATTTTGACAGCTAAATACAACGGTTCTAGTTCTATTCTACTGCTTGTCAATAGTAGACTTGGCCCCCTGAACGATGACATGCAGAGGAGTCAGTTTCAGGCTGCGCATGCGACTTATAATATATTACGTGCTGATGTCCAAATATGACATTATTGTTCTTCACATACCCGCGAATCCATCAAAATTCGTATCATGCGCCCGTATTTGTAGTGAATATTAATAAGTTAGTCAGGTTTATCAACACATCTTGACTACGTACAACGAACGCAATTATTTATTCAAAGAACGCATTTTGTTTACATACAAAGACGGTTTTCCTGCTTATAATCCACGTTGTTCACATAATACCTGATAAGGAGCTACATATATTATCTTGATTTGTCTAAAATGGAATATACTATGGTCTAGTTTACAATGTAAAGAGCTGTACGCACAAACACTGTACCATATAAACCTTATTTTCTAGTTACTCAAAACGATATCGCATGCCCAATGGAATTTCCTTGATGTTTTGCAATTGATTGTTCCTCAAGTTCTAAGTATGAAAATACGGCCACTTCGCGCTCATAAACCTAGGTTTATAAATGGGGGGAGGAGAACACACTTTTATCAGAACGATTATTTGACACTGAAAGAAGGATGCAATGATTATTATACCCTCTTGTCTAACACAGGAATGGTACCTCCAGCCACAAGGAATTGCTTTCTAAATCATATCTAATGTTGGTTGGTCTCACCAGTTCAATAAGACCCAGTTAGGGTTTAAAGAACTTTATTTCTCATAAGATCTCAGAATAAGTACAGTTACCTTAAAATGATTCATTTAAAAAATTTGTACCTTCGGCAAGTCTAGCAATCAGAATTAAACAAACATTGTTTGTGACCTTAAGTTGATTTCACTTAACAGTTTAGACCCCTAAAATAAACCATCTTTATCCGCAGAAACAGAAAGGAAGACATTATACAGACATCAGCTAGACATGCATTTGCGGGCTTAGAGTGAACTGGATTTTGAAAAAACTCTGATGATAAGTAAAATAATCTGTATCTTAATAATATTATAAATGTGAAAGTTTGTATAGATGTTTGTTACTCTTTCACAAAAAAACAACTGAATGGATTTTAATGAAAACTTACAATAATAATCTTTACTAATATTATAAAGCTGAAGAGTTTGTTTGTTTGTTTGGTTGAACGCGCTAATCTCAGAAACTACGGGCTCGATTTGAAAATTTATTATTGTGTTGAATAGTCCATTTATCGAGGAAGGCTATAGGCTATATAACATCACGCTACGACTATTAAGAGCGGAGCAGCAATGATAAATATGGCAAAATCGGGAGAAAAATATTCTATTTGAAAGCATCCGTTACGAACGCTGCCTAAACGATTAATATGTATTACATAATTATTCCTCTTTAAAAGTTCTAAAATAAAGTCCGCGATAGCATATGGCTATCTTTTAAGGTAAACTCACTATTATCATTTTATTGTAATCAAATTCGTTCTCAACTAATGTAATGGCGCGAGATAAGCGGACGGCGCATGCGCGACCGCGCATACTTGTCGCCTCTCGCTGGCCAATAAATATCGCTCAGACGCGTCATCGGCGCACTGCCGAAAGGATGTGCGTTCTGGGATCTACTATGCTTTTAAATGCGTTTTTACGATATCTTATAGTTTGGTATAGTATATAGAAGCCTATATATCATCACGCTACTGACCTGGAGAGAGGAGCAGTAATCATAAATGTCAACAAATCGAAAAAACTTTCATACATTATTGTAAAAGTAAGACGGGGATAAAGGCGTGACGGCGTGAGTGATCAACTGACGGGAGTCCGAAATTCGGGCGAAGCCGCGCGGGTCAGCTAGTTAGCTTATACATCAGAATAACACATAGGCTGCTTTTTATCCCGGGAACATGTTCCTGTGGGAAACGGGAACGGGAAAACTTCTCTACGCGGGCCAAGCCGCGGGCGCAAACTAGTATTGCCAGATTTTATCAGTTATATTTCTGTGTTAAGACAATATTAGTTAAATGAACAAATATTTAAGTCGTGATGATACAACGTTGACTATGAGTGGTGTTTTTGCTAATACTATAATATCACGTGTTTGTAATGTATGAGATTTCCGTTTTACTTTTACTGCACGCCTCATAAGCGAAGCGTTGAGGTGGGTACTACTGTCACTTCGCGCAAAACATCTGATTTTTCAAACTTAAAAGATCATCATATTTATCATATATTGCACTTGTAAAATAATATATACACACACATATCAAGAAAAAACACTATTTTTAACACTCATGATATTTTTGATGCCATTTTTGTTATTTAAACTAGTTATAACACTGTTTAAAAAAGTTCCGTTTTGGACGTCCGTGTGTCTGTATGTTACGGATTATTTTTTTGTTAACACGATAACGACCGAAATACTTTACTAATCGAGTCTTTTTTTTCTCTTATGCTTCAGTATAATTAGGAATAGAACCCTTTCAATTTTTATGATCTGATTCGATGTGGTTTAATTGTTATTATCTTTACTTTATTTATTTCATAACCCCTACGCGATAATTCATAGCAAAGTTTGTAAGCTGTAATATATGAAATTCTATTCGTGTGAGGCGTGCACTTCTGGGTTTTCCAATTTTTTTTCATTTAAATTTTGTACTGATAGCCAGGCTTCGCGATCCATTCATACTTCTTTCGCTTCTTGCAGATTCATTAATCGTTTCATAAATGCACGTATTCAAGTAGGTACTTTGGATCTTTCCGTTTTTGAGCAATCTGCTCACGTCGTCTTCATACGTAAGTCAAGGTCTACCCTGACTCCTTTTACACTCTACTTTCGCACAATATATATTCTTCGTAAATGGAGGCATTTTTTGTTATGTAATTCTTTGTTTTTTCTTATACATACAGGAAAAACCTATTTCATAGAAAAAAATGAACAGGTTTTGATATAATTTATACTATGGCCCGCGGAGTTTTACAACGTGTTTTAATATTTATACGCAAAAGAAGTATGCATGGATCGCGAAGCTTGGCGATTTGTCCGATCTAACTACCCGTCAGGGATACAGCGTGAAGATAGTTAGTTGGTTAGTTAAGTTAGTACCAGCTAAACGTCACGGCTTCGCCCGTGATATACTTTGAATCCCCGTCGCATCTATTCAATCACATCGATTATAACATTAAAAAAAAAAATTGCCGGTGTTGTTGACATTTATGATTGCTGCTCCGATCTCCCGAGTAGTAGTGTAATGTAGTATAGCCTATAGCCATCCTCGATAAATGGACTACCCAACACAAAAAGATTTTTTCCATTCGAACCAGTTCCTGAGATAAGCGCGTTCAACAAAAATAAAAAACAAACAAAGAACCTCTTCAGCTTTTTTAAAGTAGTATAGATCAGATGATAGTGCTTATGCGCAATCAAATTTAGGCATGATGTAACTAACTATCTTCACGCTGTATCCCCGACGGGGTAATCAGAGAGGACAGATCGCCAGGCTTCGCGATCCATGCCTATTTCTTTTCTTATAGGCATGATGTAATTGTACTATTTTCATGTATTTGACCGCGATGACGTGATACTTTACAGCTGATACGAGCTGTTAATCTGTTTATTGTGTTGATCTAGAAAAGAGGTTACATAATCCTATACCATCTGAGATCTGTACATTTATTGAACGAGCGAACCGAGTGAGTCTACTATTGAGACAGGCCTTTGATTTTGTTGCGAAGTACATGTGTTTTTTCACCTCTACAGGGAGCAGAGTCTGCTATTTCAATCGTGTCGAAAAAGCTCCAAAATCGTCGCTCAATAGAAAGCCACCGGTACAATTTTGACAGTTTTTCTTAGTCTGCTATTACAATCGTACTCCAATAGACTATATCAGTCGGCCGATAGAATTCTACTAACACGTACCGCGCCAGTGGCCACTGGTCGGTGATATTTTTGATAGTCTACTAAAATTTTAACAGCTAAAAACAGCTATTATGGTTCTATTCTACAGCTTGTCAATAGTAGACTCTGCCCCCAGGTCGCATTATCAAACAGATATTTCAAGATGTAATGCGTGATTTTTAATGAAAATATTTAAGGGACTGTATTTGGATATTTGGAAGGTCAAATTTCTCTAGTACATTGCTGGGTACAGTGCTGTAGTACATTGTTGTAGAGTACATTGCTGGGGTCGCAAAACTGTTTGTTTAAAAGATTAATTTGGGTCTAACTTTGAGTCTGCTTGTGACCACGACTGGTGCAACCCAGTCGAAACGTCAAGCTATTTAAGGTAAATAAGCATGATCGCGTTAATATCTGTATTTTACACTTATTTAAATTTGGGTCTTAAAGAAATTATTGACATGAATGCCTCGGTGGAGTAGCGGTAGTGTTTGCGACAGTCGTTGCGGTCTCCAGTTCAAATCAAATCTTTGTTTATCAGTTGTCACATGGCATCATCGTATATTAGTTAGCGATATGGTGCTGTGTAAAACATACATACAAACATATATTGTCACACTTTTATCTATAAAGTTGAGGCATACTATATGCTCGTACTTCATATTCTGACGTAAACATACTGCAGACCCTCGGGCATTGGAAATAACCCAGAGAATCGTAACGTACACTTCTAGTGTCGTACGAGGTTAAAAAGAATTTCATCCTTAAGGTATGTCATTCTTTAGTATGGTTTCCCGGTGGAGACAAATGTAAAGAAAAATATCACTCACTGTGTGGAAACCTTCACCTAGACATAGACAAAAATGTCTAAGAGAGTTGACAGACATTACAGCTCTTTCTACGAAGCATTAGCATAACACCTAACCCTTTGGCCTCACATTCTGTAGCCTGTACTACGCAACACTCCAACACCCATTAATGAAATTTCTCGGCGTGCCCGCGTAGGCCGACAGACCTCCGTGCAAGGTTGGGTTATTGATATAACCAGGCTAATTTGAAACGTGATGCAACTCTGCGATGCTATACATAGATTTCGAACGGGTTTTTTATGGTAATTGATTTAAATACGCACTTTTATATTTCGTTGTGTAGACAGTTTCTTTTTCTTTTTAATTTGAGTAATTCCTACTTTATAGAAGAATAGAATTTGACACAAATAGCATGTGGGAGTGGGAGCCGTTAAAGGCAGTCGCCGTCGGGTATCTCTGCAAAAAGGCTCCCTTAGGCTAAGGGAACCTTTTCGCAAAGATACCCATTGCGTAGAGAAGAAAAACAGCATGGTATGTAAGTAAGATCTACATTAAACATATCCCCTTTTTTTTTCTTTTTAAAGAGTACGAACCCCTATTATTTTGTCAACAGTAAATAGATTATATCTATCTATCCATAATCCATAATTATAACAATACTTTAAGATCTTTAAAAAGATTAAAACGCAGTTTTGAACTACTTATGAAAAATTGGATAAAAGAATGGAACGGAGAGGTTTATATACAGAAAGGTTAGACAAAAATCTGTTAGCCTATTAACCCACTGATAAGAGTCTGCCAACAAGCAACAGATTACGATTTGTGAAACAAAAACATTTAAGGTTTTATTTAATGGTAGAAGAGATAAACGATAAATTACCATAAACACATAATAGCTACCGTACGGTCACGTTCAAACACTTGTAAATAAGCTTAAAAGTAAGCCTTAAACTCTACTAAGAGTAACACTAAAGCACATCTTAACCCCTTGAGTGGCATTAGGACCACCCATCGTTTTAAGTGGCATGACGAAGCCTGTTTTAACTAGTAGGTACTAAATACAACACCTACTGTCTACAAACCAGGTAATTGAGAGAAAGTTTATGAAGTCCGTGAATTGACAATAGCCTACTTTAATTTACATTCATTTATACATATTGTCACGCCTTTATCACCGAAGGGATAGTCAGAGGTGTACTATACGCCCACATTTCACCGTAACACCTGTTACGTGAAACAAAAATGCTTACGATGAAATATGAGCGTTAATATGCCTCTGCCACCCTTTTGTGGATTAAAGCGTGAATAATAAGTAATAAATTACAGTATGTAAAGGTAAGGTAAAGTACGAAGTCAAATCGAGAACCTCTTATTTGCAGTCGTCAGATAGTAAGAAAGTGCGCAAGCGCATCTCGAGTTCGCACTAATTCTAAGCGAAAACAATCGATTACAATACCCTATATATACCATGATGCATTGTTCTCGATCTCAAATTGAAAAGGTCATGAGTTCATAAAACTTGTGCGCGTACAATAAAAAAATATATTATGTGTCTTTTTAAATAAATGTCATTGTGTCAGTACGGCGCGCTCAGATGAGAATCTCTCACTATTAATAATAGAAATATATTTATTATTTACGTACAAATGAGCATTGAAATATAAATATTTAAATTAAGACAATATAATCTTATGCTATGGAATCTAAATAACTGATTAACATACCTATTTATTTTTAAGTACATACATATTAAACATGGCAAACACCCAAAGTACAAAACAAACATTTGGAAATCAAACAAATATTTTTCCGACCCAGGATTCGAACCCGAGACCTTGGCGAGGAAGTCGCATACTCTATCACTTACGACACAGAGACTGGCTGTGTGTCCTCGCTGCGTTCTTTGCAGTGCTAGCACTCGGCTGTGGTCTCCCGGTGTATACGCCACAGATACTTACCGAAGCACCCGTGCAAGGTAAGTATCTGTGACAACCGGTAGGAGAGGTTGTTATGGCTCCTCTTCAGCCACTTATCCATACCGGTCTGACTGCCTCGTTTCTGACGTTTCCCGACCTTGGTTGCTCAAGTCACACCTTCCATATCTCCATGAGTTCCTGTCGGAGCTGGGACCGCTGAGTCTCGATTTGACGGGACGTGTTCCCGCTCCCGCGCCACCTTGCGCTATATAAATAATGACTCATTTATAAGAGGGTGAGATTTCTTTGGAGCTGACCGTACTATTAATTACTATGTGTCATAGTGTAAATACATCAGTGAAACCTACTGTTTAAGATGTCTAAGACAAGTGATATGAAAACAGGCCGATAGCAAAACATGTTGATTTTAGTCGGCACAGTGACGCTATACATCTCGTTATAACGCTATGCCCGTATCACTAAGGTGCCAAACAAACATACGCGCCCACCTGATCGAAAGTGCATGTTTGCAACACCACAGATTTTATACTCGAGTTTTCAATCATTGAACCTCCGTTCGAAAAATTAGAAATGATACGCAATATGGTAGTTTAAATGAAAGTGCAAAGCATTAAGTTGGAAAAGGGCGTGCTCCGTTGATTTGAATACGTCCAACGAATGAGTGGAGAACGATTGATAAAGAATAGTTATTGTGCGATAGGAGTCAGGGTAGACATGCGAATACCACGTGAGAAGATTGCATAAAAACGGAAAGGTCAAAAGTAGTCCAATCAAAAGGATACCCAGACGTGCATGGTAAGAAACTATTTGGGGATTTGTGGGGGTGAGGGTGATTAGCCTTGCTTTACCACGCTGACCAGACGGGTTGGAATAGGATGTTGGTTCTTCTTTTCGCCACGACCAATGACCTTGTCAACAGATGAAGCTGGCCCGAAAACCTCAGTAGTCATACGTATGGGAAAACTTAGTTTATTCACCACAAAAGTCTATTTTAAAAGGCGCGATCCTATCGGACCTACCGTATGCAAGCCAACCGGATGTAAACTATGTGAATGAACAGAAACATCCTATCTGTGTAATAGTGCAAATATATATATATATATAGTAGCGCTGGCAATCATTATCATTAATCAAATCATTTCCTCTCGTTATATTTAAGACTAGTTGGCAGTTTCCCACAGGAACTTGTTTCCGGGATAAAATGTAGCCTATGTTTTATTCTAGTGTGTAAGCTATATTATTATAAAGTTTCATCAAAATCTATTCAGTAGATTATGCGTGTAAGAGTAATAAACATCCATCCGTACTTACGCACTTTCGCGTTTATAATATTTCCGTACCTCAAAAGGAAAAATACGAAACTCAGGATCACTTTGTTTCCGTTGGTCTGTCTGTTGTTGAGTATTTATGCCTTTTATCTCGGAAACACGTGAAGGTATAGAGTTTAAAACTAGTTTTTTAACTGTTAAGATCGATTGTCGTTTAACTTCTCATCACTGAGTGAAGTTGATGGATAAAGAAAGGAACAGCGTGATAAGGGAACATTGCGGTATAACAGAAGATGTAGTGACTAAGATAGAAAAAGGGATGCTTAGATGGTTCGGACACGTGGAGAGGATGGATGAAAATAGACTGACGAAGCAGATATATGTGGCGAGAGTGAATGGGCAAACTGGTAGGGGTCTCGACCTCGGCGTACGTATGTCAATCAAATCGACGATCTTTTGGAAAAAGGCCAGGTCAAGAGTACCCTTAACCGGCGAGCGTGTATGAAAACACTCATGAAAGTTGAAGAAGCGATTCTCTGCCTACCCCGATGGGAAACAGGCGTGATAATATGTATGTATGTATGTATTCTCATCACTGAAAAACCTTTTGCACCAGTATAATACAGTTAACATAATTTACATCTTCAGGAAGATAGGTAGAACCATATTTTAATGTTTTAAACTAACCATCGAGGTTGAGCCTATCAATGTCATCATCATCTAATCGTTATTACCGGTCATCCATAACTTCGGAGTTCACTTGTGTGCCTACTGATGTCAAGAGGACACTTATATTTTACTAGCTGATGTCCGCAGCTTCGTCCGCGTTGTGAAGTTTTCCTATTCGCGATTTCGGATGGAACCCTAAACCTTTTGTAAATCCAATATAGCCTATAGATGTTACTCACGAAGAATGTAGCTTTACAATGGTGAAATGATTTTTTAAAATCGACCTTGCAGTTTCTGAGCCTACTCATTACTATACTTTTCTATATAAAATATTAGTTTAGAAGTATAGATTACTCGATTCACAAACATCACACCCAGTTAAAATTTAAAGATCGTCGTTGTATGTAGAACGAGATTAATAAATGTAACCGTTATTTTAACTTTCGGAATAATTTAAACAGATAATAAAGTTTCATATAATTATATTTTGAGACGTGCAACTCACAATGCAACGACACACATCTAAACAAGACCTACATTTTAGAACTAACTTTAAAACCATTACATCGTATATCTACTCACTGGCAATATCATGTCACGCCTTTCTATTACGATAGGGTGACTAAAATCCCAACACTATGCTATATTCACATCACTACACACTGCACAGATCCAATGAGCACGTGAAAAAAAAAAACGGATAAGATTTTTTTTATTCGGCAATATTCGGTTATTGCACCACTACACGTGTGGTCTCGGCGCAGAGTTTACCGTCACTGGTTTTAGAACGCAAAGTGGGGAGTGTTGCTGCGTTTTAGGATAAATGTTACTCACTTTCGGCAAATTTAATTATACTTTAATAAAAGAATTGCTTAGTTAGATACGGTTGAATGGATGATTACTACATATAAGTGGAAGCTACTGAAAATGATGTAGCAGAAGGGTTCATAGTTCATCCTACTAATATAATAAACGCGAAAGTTTGTAAGTATGGATGGATGATTGTTGAATGAAGTTGTTAAGCCAAGTTAAAGGCCTATTGGGCGGCTTAAAAAAATTCAACAGCATGTCGCGTCAAACATGAAAATGTGCTGCATATGCTCTGCCTACCCATTCGGATATAAAGGTATGACAAAATTTCCCGCATCTTATGCTATGGTTGGTACTTGGATGAGTGAGCGCTTAGTAACATTTGCATTTATGACATTTCCGTGCGGCATGCTAAACAGTTGGTTCCAGTTGCCAATAACATGGCAACTGGAACCAACTGTCGTGAAGCCAAGTTGAAGACATTATGGGCAGCTTGAAAAAAAAAACAGTTGTAGCCACAATCTGCACCTGTCAATGCCTACACCGGCGAAAAGCTATTCGTGAGACAAAATACTAATAAGTAAGGGGGGAAGTAGGTGAGTACGTATGAAAGTTCTTAAGAAAGAGGAATTGAAACACTTGCGAACTTTAGCTGGTTGTGGAAAAAAATTGAGTTTGTATATTTAAAAAAAAACAACAGAGATCTAGAGATCCAGATCTATGTAGGTTTTGGAGTTGGAAGCTACTGTAAATACACTGGGCTGAAGAGAAGATAAAAATAATTGAGTTCATGAGAATCTCGAAAAGTAAAATGAATGATGCTTTCCCGTTGCCGTTACCCATCTGTGCAATTTTTTTCTCCATAAAAACCTTAATTACAGTTCAAAGAATAAATTAAAGTGAGCTCTGTGTTCCTCCACTGCATTTACGAAGACGATTCTTAGCCTAAACTCCTAAGTACTATCTAAAGTCCTTGTCTTGGACGAACAATGTGATTTGCCAATTACTACAAGACCTTAACGCTTATTGTGACAACCACTATTGGATACCTAAAAAGTTACCATTGATGATTAATATCTACAGAGAATTAAAAGATATAAAAGTAGCTTTCAGAACTCCTTTAGAAATGTTTAAATTAAGAACATGGATGAGTAATTTTAAATTGAGCCAAGTAATTTCGTTAAATTTAGATAATATGACACAAGCTAAGCAAAGATATGAAATCAATAACTTAAAAATATCTGTAATACAAGAACTAAACGAAAAATATGATGATAGCTGGAACTTTATTTTTACTGATGGTTCGAAGAGCGGGAGGGTCTGTGGAGCTGCCATAATTTGTAAAATCTAATACAATAAGAATATAAATAACATATTTAAAATTGTGGGACAGGTTAGTATTATGTCCTTGGAGCTCATTGCAATATCGGAGGCGTTATCATATACTATTCACCATATGAATAGCACTAAATTAGCTATTTGCACAGACAGCAAAAGTGCACTAAATAATTTAGCTCGATGTACCTCTGGTTATAGAGGTACACCGATAGCATATGAAATTGTATTCAAAATAAATACTCTAATACAACGCGGTACAACTCTGAGGTTGCAATGGGTTCCATCACATATAGGTATTAGCGGGAACGAGGAGGCCGACAAATTAGCGAAGCTAGCAGGTATACATGGAAAGAAAATAGATTTCTTACCGTACTACTCTGAAATGTTACCAATTTACAAACTAAAATGTTACAATATGTGGAAAGAGTATTTTAATTTAAGATCTTTAGAAAAAGGAATACGGTACAAGACTATTCAATGTCAGCCTCCACGTAGGCCCTGGTTTGAAGGTTGTATGATACCTAGAAAATATATAGTATTAGTACACAGAATCAGGAGTGGCCATATAGTATCGAATAAATTCGGACATTTAATGAGAAAAGTTGACTCACCTAACTGTGAAATTTGTGGAGTAGTTGAGGATTTACTCCACATTTTAATAGAGTGTACTCGCTATGAAACAGCAAGAAACCAATTGTTTCTAAAAACTGGCTTAAACAGATTCGACGTAGGAGCTCAAAATAGTATATTGGCCAAACCTGATTCTGTACAGGCGAGATTTATTATGAAATGCTGTCTTCTTAGTATGTATTAATGTAATTTAGTGTATCAAACTTATAAGGCTATCATAGGACGACATGTACAATTTGTAAATACATAGTCCTTAAAAAAAAGAATAAAAAGAAGAATAAATTTTCAAAAAAAATACTCGACTTGGTGCGGCTGATTTCGAGATATGAGCTTAGCCACATATTTTGCGATTCATTTTTATTTACCGTATTTATAATGTAATTAAGATTTATGATTATATATTGGCAATAACGATTGCTTACGATTTTGATTCGGTAGCGATTTGTTATACATTTTAAGTTATAATTCTGCCATGACAACTTTGATAACATAAACATACACAAAATCACACCTACATCCTCGATGGGAGAGACGAATTACACAATCAAATTTTGGGCAGGTGGTGCGTCTATGTTATCAAACTAGTGTGTTGATAACATTGCTAAATAAATCGTTGAATAGTTTTCTGATTAGGACCACCTTCCCGATTGCGAACGCTATGGCGAACGTTGTTTGTTTGTAACCCTTACACGCTATACATTAGGCCTTAAACTTGGTTTACTGGGACAAACTGCTGAACGTGCCTTCCGAAGCACTGAAACGCTGGTAAATGGAATTGCCAAAAAAGTTCACAAGTAAGATGCTTAACGTAGTGATCGTTTACAGAACAATACGCTAACGGGGCTACGACACCTTAACAATATGCTATCAATCATGCCTTTATCTTCGAAGGAGTGAGAGGCATATTATACGCCCACATTTATAATAAATCTATGTTTTTTCTGTTTATTTGATTTGGGGAATCTCTGAAACTGCTGGACTGATTTTAACAAGGCTTTCACGGGCAGATGCCTGATGTTATAAGGATTAATATAATTTTATCTCAGCACTGGGTGACCTTCACGGCTTCACCCGTGACATATGTCGACCTCCCGCGCACTTATTTAATACCGTCGTTTATAAAACCTGCAATAAAGTATAAAAAATACGATTTGTCGACATTTATAATTACTGCTCCGTAGTAGAGTGATGATATATAGCCTATAGCCTTTCTCGATAAATAGACTATCCAACACAAAAAAAATGTCAAATCCGACCAGTAGTGCCTGAGATCAGCGCATTTAACCAAACAAAAAAAACAAATTCGTCAGCTTTATAATATTAGTATAGATTCCTACGTTAACAGGAACCATGAGGGTGCAACTGTGGAGCGTCCGTTAATATCAGAAAAATACATAAGTGTAAACAGCTTGTCTACCAGTGATTGTATCTTCCCATGTTTACATACATACATACATATTGTCACGCCTTTATCCCCGAAGGGGTAGGCAGAGGCATATTAAACGCCCACATTTCACCGTAAGTATTTTTGTCCCACGTAACAGGTGGTGAGCCCATTGCCGTGTTGAAATAAACAGGCGCAGGTTGTGGCGACCTGCTGTTGAAATTTTTTAAGCCTTCAACTTGGCTTATGCCATTTTATTGGCAACCGCGACCAACAGCTTAACATGCCTTCCGAAGCACGGAACTGGGGTGGGTCTAAAGGACCGAATATATTTAATAAATATAATACTTCCCATGTTTAGTGCAACAAATTGGAAGCTGGTATCACTAACGTGATCAGACAGTCGTTAATAATTACACGTTTAATGGAGTTGCGACGTCCGTATCATACGTTTTTGTATTTATCTATTTTATAATCACATTGTAAAGGGAAAGGTTATCATAACAAGTGTCAATTATATAAAATGAAATTAATAACATAATATGCAATCACTCGATATAGACGCGGAGGGGTAGGTAGATGTGAATTACACACACACACCCACTGCTACTAGTGTTGTTGGTCACCCACGTAATAGGGAGCAAGCCTGCGGTTATTGGTCATTATCTTCTTCTTCAATCACGCCTTATCCCCGGAGGGGTGCCAAGGGCATATTATATGCCCACTTTTCACCATGTGTATTCTACTATTATTACTGGCAACCGGAACCAACGGCTTAACGTGCCTTCCAAAGCACGTAAACGCTAGCAAATGTAAATGTCACAAAGTGGTCACCCATCCGTAACCAGCCGTAATGAAAGTTGCTTAACGCAGTCATCGTATACAGAGCACTAAGTCCGCGGGACCACGAGCGCTTCTATCTATCTTCTTCTTCTTTATCAATTTAGTGTATTCCCAGTTGATTCCAAGCCCTAACTGGCTTTGGAGCACGAGGTCCAGCTTTATTTGGCACCTAGGAACATCTATCTTATAGCTCTTGTTTTTCGGTATTGTTAGAAGCGACTGCCGTCTGATTTCCCAACCCCGTAAGGATGCCTGCGCCCTTGTCTCGTTATGTCATCAGGGGGCAGAGTCTATTATTTTTTAATAGAAAGCCGTTCTAGTTCTATTCTAAAGCGGTTCTATTGCGATTAGTCCAAAACTAGGTAGTCTACTAAAACTATTATAATTATATTTTGTAATCACACTTCTCAAGCTGCAGAATAGAGACAAAATAGCTGTTTTTTACTATCAAAATATTAATATAGATTACCAAAAATACCAATTAAGAGCTGTGTTCATAACATTACAGATAAGAACTGAATTTTTTATTTTAAAATTTTAAAGTAGATTTTTTTTTCAGTCACGTGCATGTCACTGTGGTGTAGTTGGTAAACGCGTCTGGTGCGTTGATCAAGAAGACGCTAGTTCGAGTCCAGTTCGTGACTGAATTTTTTTTTCTACTTTAAAATTAAAATATAGAAAACGTTTGCATACTAATTGATACAAAATACCTGTTTTTTCAATCGGGTCTCTATTGAGCGACAATGTCTATTCTCTTTTGACGCGATTGACTTAGTAGACTTCTCTTCCAGGTGTATCGCCAGCAGGTAAGGACACATGGCTTAACGTGCCTTCTGAAGTACGCAACGCTCGTAAATGTAAATGCCACAAAGTGTTCACCCATCTGGGTGTTATTTATCTATAATATGTATGTATTTAGAAATATATAAGTATGTTTATCAGTTATCTAGATCACATAACACAAGCTAATATTAGTTTACTTTGGGCTAGATGGCGCTGTGTGAAAAGTGTCCCACAATATTTATTTATCTAAAGACCAGTTACATTTACAGAACGCAGAGTTAGCGGGGCTACGAGCCCTTTTTTTTACTAAAGTGGTGAGATTTCTTTATATACGTTGAGAGGGATTTTAAGGCTGTAAAAAAATCGTCACTTTGAAGTGAAACTTCTTTATCATAAGTGAAACTTAAATATAGTCAAATAACCAAGTTTATACAATGGAAGAAAGTTGGAATATGAAAAAGTTGGTGTTATGCGTAGTTGGTATTTTGCTTAAATTCAAGTAAGTGTTATGCGTAGTTGGTTTTATGAGTAAGTTGTATTTTTCGAATCAGGCGTTTTGCGTAAAGGTGGGGTTATGCGTATTTGGTATTATGCCTCCAAAGCCATCTTTATCGACTTATGAGAAAAAAATTATAACTAAAAAAATGTCGCTAAAAAGTTTCACTTTTTACCTGTGTAATCTTATACACACACATTATACACTAATGCCCATTTGAACTAAACACAATTTAGGTCAATCCTAACTATAAAACTATTTGGACTAAGCATCGCCTATGTTGACATTTCATTTGCATCGACTTAGCGTATTTAAGATACCACCTAGGGTTGGTGCAATATATTTTTTGCATTAGGAGAATCATATGCGTGATAAGAGAACATTGCGGTATGACAGAGTATGTAGTGACTAAGATAGAAAAAGGGATGCTTAGATGGTTCGGACACGTGGAGAGGATGTATGAAAATAGAATGATATATGTGGCGAGAGTGAATGGGCAAACTGGTAGGGGGTCGACCTCGGCGTACGTATGTCAATCAAATCGACCATCTTTTGGAAAAAGGCCAGGTCAAGAGTACCCTTAACCGGCGAGCGTGTATGAAAACACTCATGAAAGTAGAAGAAGCGAAAGTTATATGTCAGGATAGTAGCAAGTGGAAAGTCATAGTCTCTGCCGACCCCGATAGGAAACAGGCGTGATAATATGTATGTATGTAGGAGTACCATAAGAACTTTAGGTGTGAACTTATGATAAGGCTTCCTTTAGTGCAAATGGGCATAAGCCTCATTAATCCTTGTAATTAGATAGAACGTGAACATTTCTTACAATCCGATGCCCCTTAATGAGACAGCCGTTTAGCAGGTCTAGTCCTAATATGGACTGATAATTAGCTACCATCTATATTAATATATAAAGCTGAAGGGTTTGTTTGTTTGTATGCTTGTTTGTTTGTTTGGTTGAACGCGCTTATCTCAAAAACTACTGGACGGAATAAAAAAGTATTTTTGTGTTAGGTAGTTATTCTACAAGTATCGAGAATGGCCATGGGCTATATAACGTCACGGTACTACCCAGGAGAGCAGAGCAGTAATCATAAATGTCAAGAAAATCATATATTTTTGTAAAAGTAATAAGCGACAGGATTTAAATGGTGCGACGGAGATTCAAAGTATGTCGCGGGCGAAGCTGCGACGGTCAGCTAGTCCTAGATAAGTGGCAGAAAAGATTATTTAATTGATATGAAATTAGAAGCTTGGTATTTGTTTAATAGTTCCCAATGGCCTTCGTTAGTACAAACCAGTAGAATGATAACTGCTTGTTGATAAGTATTGACAGCCTCGGTGGCGCAGTGGTAGTGTATGGGATTCCGCGACTGAAGTCCATGGTTCGATTCCCGGGTCGGAAAAACATTTGTGTAATTCACAAATGTTTGTTTCGATGTTTGGGTGTTTCCTATGTATAATATGTCTGTATTTAGAAATATATAAGTATGTTTATCAGTCGTCTAGACCCCATAACGCAAGCTTATAGTAGCTTACTTTGGGCTATATGACGCTGTGTGAAAAATTCCCCACAATTTATTTTTTTTATTTAATTATTCCTGTCACTATTTGCGGTGCCTCGGAAGGCACGTTAAGCCGTTGGTCCTGGTATCCAGTATTATCTTATATCTATATGCCTTCAGGGCGGCTTAAAAATTTTCAACAGCAGTTATCCACAACTTGTGTCTGTCCATTTCAATACGGCAATGGGTTCACACCACCTATTACGTGGGACAGGAATACACACGGTGAAATGTGGACGTATAATATGCCTCTACCACCCCTTCGGGGATAAGGCGTGATTGATAAACATACTATTTGCAGTATAGCATCAATAATTGACCTGTCATATAATATTAATGGTACCAACCAAGTGGGAATAAGTCTTTCCCGTGGATTTAGAACTGGTCAACGGGAAATCCCTAATTCCCTACCAATATTATAAATGCGAAAGTACGAGTAACTCTGTCTGTCTGAACGCGTTCACACCTAAATTACTGAAACGGTTTAAATAAAATTGGTACAGAGACAGTCTAGAGCTCGATAAAAGTAGGATAATTTTTATCACGGGGACAAGTTCTAGTAGGAAATGGGAAAATTTCACAATGCGAACGGAGCCGCGAGCATCAACTAGTAAGTACCCTATTATATTCAACACTGTTTTTTAGATTTTTTCACAGCTTCAATTGACTGTAGACCTGAGTATATATACCTCAACTCGTACCCAAGTTAAAGGGTCTTGTCAGAAGAACAGACTGGTGGATGGACAAAATAAAAATTTGTGTTTTCACCAGAGTACACAGGTAAGAAGTGAAACTTCTTTACGACATTTTTTTATACAGCTATGAAATTTCTCTTATACGTCGATAAAGAAATATCACTTATGATAAAGAAGTTTCACTTCAAAACAACATGACGCGTAACCGAAAAACATGACAGATTTTTTTACAGCTATAAAATATCCCTGCGTCGATAAAGAAGTTTCACTTCAAAAATGTTCGTATAAGGGTCTCCTTTTTATCCTTTTGAGATACGCAACCCCAAAAATAAAGAAAACAGCAGTAGGTCACTGAACCCTCCGTAGTTGGGGAGACGATGTATCCAAAATGAATAGTACCTAGTTACTTTATTTTGTACAATACCTATATAAAAATCACATTTTGGTAAAATCTTTTCAGGTAAATTATTCAAGAGCTCTCCGTCCGTGACGAAACTGCTCACAAGACGTTCCCACTTGTAAAAAAGCCGCGCTTGAATTAAAACGTCGTTTCTGTGTTCTTCAAAGGTTTTATAAACTAGTTGTCTTGGATATTCTTATTTTGTACCTGTTCCAAAAATAACTAGAAAAGGATGGTATCATTGGATAGGTCTTTTAAAATATTGTACTTATACTTATTTATCATTTAAGCTTTTTTCCCGAAGAGATGGCACAGGCATACATACGCCGAAATTTTATCCTAAGCAATTTATGTCCCACACAACAGGCGTGAGCCCATTGCCATATTGAGATGGACAGGCGCAGGTTGTGGCGACATGCTTCGGATTTTTATCCAGCCGCCCATAAGGCGTTCACTTGGCTTAAGGACTACCATGTTACTAACAACGGGGACCAATGACTTAACGTGCCTTTCGAAGCACGGAAACGCTCGCAAATGTAAATGCCACATTGTGGTCACCCATCCAAGGACCAGCCATAGCGAAATAACGAACTAGAACGAATATCTATTCTGTTCGTATCGTGTTTAAAGTGAGCATATTGTATTGTGTTTTCAGGGTGACCATTTTATCGCCCGGCTGATAAAATTCTACTAAACACGTGACGCACCAGTGGCTGATCGTAAGTTGCATATTGACAGCTAAAAACCGATTCTGGTGGATTTCTGAGGCGAGTGTGATTTATTGTACCGGAGCTCCCATGGAACAAGCAGAGTGTATGTTTGACATTGAACACCACCGTAATGACATGGCCGGTTTAAAAAATTAATAAAACATGTGATTAAGCATAATAAGGAGTAGGTTTATACGTTGAGAAATTTAAGAAATCGCTATTCGTTAAAAGTTATAGCGAAAATGTAGGAAGCGCTCGTGGTCCCGCGGTCTAGGTGTTTTGTAAACGATCACTGAGTTAAGCAACTTTCACTATGGACGGTCCTCGGATGGGTGACCACTTTGTGGCATTTACATTTGCGAGCGTTTCCGTGCTTCGGATGGCACGTTAAGTCGGTCCCGGTTGCCAGTAACATGGTAGTCGTCGAGTTGAAGGCATAATAGGGGGCTTGAAATATTTCAACAGCAGGTAGGCACAACCTGCGTCTGTCTATTTTCAACACGGCAATGGGATCACCACCTATTACGTGGGACAAGAATACACATGGTAAAAAGTGGGCATAGAATATGCCTCTGCCACCCCTTCAGGGATAAGGCGTGATAGATAAATCAAAATAGTATGTATAGATTTAGTAAACTCGGCCCCCTGGTGCTACAGCGTTCGGAGTACCAATATCACAGACAAAAACGTAGGGCAATGATAGTAATGACTAAATTATGTGGCCGCATTCTTCACAACTCATGCAACGCTGAATAGCACAAACCAATCGAAGCGGATAATTGACGCAAAACGCTTTGAACTTTACTTACTGCTATTTCGGTTCGATTCCCTAATCGGGCAGTGTCTATTATTGGGATTTCCTGTCTTTAACAGGTGCCTCTTATAAACCCACGTAACTACGTAAGACCAACTACTTTTAGTGTCGATATGTGGTTTTGGAGTACCCAGATATACATTCCGATGAATTACACACACGCCGGTTTAGGGTACTCTTACCCTGACTTTTATCCAAAATGTCTTCTATTTGATTGACATATGCACGTCGACGTTGCCCCTTACCAGTTTGCCCATTCACTCTCTTCTGATAAATCTGTCTTGTGAGTCTACTATTAGCCATCATCTCCACGTGTCCGAACCATCTAAGCATATCTTTTTCTATCTTAGTCACTACATCTTCTACCATACCGCAATGTTTTTAAACATGGATCACAATTCCTGACGATTTGTCCTCTCTGACTACCCCGTCCGGGATACAGCGTCAAGATAGATAGATATTTCAGAGACTAGTGTATTGACTAAGTCGATGAAGTACTGGCTCGTATTACGAACGCAAAACATGGAGATAAAGAGTACTATCACACTAAATTCATTACAAATAAGCGTACGTAATTTGTGCGTATCAGCATATTTCTCAATTGAATGTTGAGTGATAAAGCTACTGTCACGGACATTAATGAAATATAGACGAGGTTATGATGAGAGAAATGCAACCAGAATGCCTCTGCCACTCTTTCAAGAATAAAGACGTGAACAATAAATTGTTGTCATACACCAAGTACCCAAACAAACGTGGGAGAAGTTATGGCGGAAACAAAAGGGACACGGACGCATCTCCATTGGATATTTTTTTTATAAATAATTATATTATTATTTATCTATCACGCCTAAACAATAAAAAAAGAAACAAAAAAGGCACCAAAAATTACCTGCTTAAAATTTTTAAACGGTGTTTTCGAGTTTTATGTGTGGAAGAGGTGGATTCTTATACATAAAAGCTTGACCAGATTGTTACTCCCAAATCTATTTATAAAGCTCCAGTATGTTTCTGCCGCTGTGCTAGAATAATGACACATAACTTAGGACTGGACTTGACTTAGACAGAGGACTTCATACTAAACAAATACTAAATCTACTACTCTAATAAACGAGTTCTCACTATGGTTTTTTATACCATTGCTTGCCCTTTGGACGATAAAATAACAACAAAAAATAAGTATAACTGTGGTGAAATAAATATTTCTTGGAATCAACAATTTTGTTGCTTTTCTTTTCTCAATAATGTTGGGCCGTATTACAGAACGTTTCTTAATACTCAAAAAACACTTGATAGTAGTATTTTAAGGCGAAAACTAGCCTAAAGCGTTTCTTGAGTATTAAGAAAGGTTCTGGAATATGGACCTAAAACTACCTAGTTTTCTAATAACTTATTCTATTACTCACCCGATCAGAAATCGCCTCTTCCATTTTCCCGCGCTTTAATCCCGGCGCACGGATAACGTTCGCAGGTGGCGCCAAAACGGTAGCTGAGGAATGCGGCGCACCGCCATTCCCGCTACCAACCGGTATGTAACCGGCCTCCATATTATTTATCACGTACTAAACATTTCAACTACTCATCAACAGATGGCGTTGATTTCCCTTGGACACTAGATGGCGTTGAGTTAAGACTTTAAAAAGATTTTCAATTTCAATTATCACTCAGAATATAACACACTATATTTAAAAATGAACAAAAAATTCAATTCACTGTAGGCAATAATGGACGTAATTTGAGTTACTAAACATTTTAAAGGAACTGATTAACTTGCACAGCACATTTGTAAGAACTTTGAGCATTTTTCTTGAACGGAATGATTAATTTTTAGACACTATTTTTCACAATTTTATATTTTTCACTAAACCAAACACTACACAATTTTTTTTTATTTCACATCGTAGGCATGTGAACTGGTCGGCTGTTCGTATTAATCTGAATTTCGAATCGTTGTCTCGCTCATCGCTTCACCTGTGAAAGAGACAGAATTCTATATGTATTGACAAAACAACACAATAATAGTACAGGTTTTACAGCAATTTAATATAACATCTGGGGTAAAGTGACCAATTATCGACAGTGAGAAACAAGATTTGTACACTTGTGTTGTCAAAAAGCAGAAAATCATCTATTTTGTTAGATATCATCACAGATTATCAAGATCGTATACTAATGAATCCTATTTAAAAAAAAAACACGTTTACATATCGTTTGGAAGAATAAAATGACTTCATTTATTAAATAATTTATTTTATTTTATTCCGAAATCTAACAGTGTCTCATGTGTGTTACAAAATTATGAACACAAAAAAACGATTAAAATCTATCTACATTCACGCTGTATCCCTTACGGGGTGGGGTAGTCTGGGAGGACAGATCGCCAGGCTTCGCGATCCATGCATACTTCTTTCGCTTCCTGCAGATTCATTAATCGCTTCATACATGCACGTCTGCGTATCCGAGTACTTTTCAATTTTTGGGCAATCTGCTCACGTGGTCTTCATATGTAAGTATCGGCCTACCCTGACTCCTACTACTACCTCTACTTTCACACAATATATATTCTTCGTCATTGTTCCTCACTCACTCATTCATTAAAATACTGACAGTATTTTAATGAATGAGTGTGTGACTGCGTCCTGCCTATTTCAACACGGCAATGGGCTCACCACCGTGAGACAGGAATACACACGGTGAAAAGTGGGCATATAATATGCCTCTGCCAGAATTCGGGGATAAAGCATGTTAGATAATATTTATAAAATATTTTTTTTAATGGGGATTTAATAAGGACATTAAATCACCGATTCAAACCATTTTGGTTGGAGTTTCTACGATCATATTCAGCTGGGCTTATCGTGATTTTAATTCTTATTCTTCTTCATCATTCTTCATCATCCCTGGCAGAGGCAAAATGTGGCAAAGGCAAAAGGCATATTTTCATTTCATTTCAGTGAATTGAGGGCAACTGTCAAAGTCCATAAGACTATTGATAGTGGCCCACAAGTTGATGGGATGAAGAGCAGCACGCCTCTCTTTAAGAACACGGAGTTGCAAGATGACGAAATCATTTTTATAATAGCAAATAATTTAGAACAAAAGTCTTTCCTCCTGTGGGCGAGGCATTCTGTGACCACGGCCGTCATAGCCTGGATCTTAACTCTGTTAATCCGCTAAATGTAGGTAATTTACTTTGTGAATTTATACCGATAATTTTTTAAAAATGGAAACCGCTTGTTAACCACCACACTACTTTCTATAGGATTTACACCTAGTTGCTTTCCAGGTCTCCCACTTTGCAAAGGAGGGAAGAGGCATTACGTTCTTTTCCTTCTTCCTCAAATTATCTTCTGATTAATTTTGTTGCGGGTTCCAAGGCTTGCTAACTTCTCCTGGGACTTCACCGAAATCGAGCTCGGTGTAACTTTTCCCAATTGCCCACATTTTACCGTAAGCAAGTAAACATAGAATAGAATAAAACTATATTGTAAGCTAATTAGACGGGAATTCGGGGATAAAATGTAGCCAGCCGCGACCACGGACGCTGCAACGCGTTCGAAACGTCGGTGAATGTAAGTAGAATATTGTTTCGCGTGAAGTCCCGAGTAGTATATAAAACATGAGTTTACACCGCGAAAGTTAAAAATAAAATGATGCCTATGCTACTACTTAAAACAACAGCTATCTTCCAGGCAGAGCATTGAGGTGAGTGTGAACAGTGAACGAGGAGACAATGTAGGAAAGCAGACCCCGAACGTCGCGAGACGCAACTGGGACACATGCTCGGATGTTGATGATCTGCCAGGCAAAGTATCGTTAAAATCGGACCAGTCGTTACAGAGATTAGCTAAAACAAACAGACAGAAAATCCTTTTAGTCAGTGATTATCACAATGCAGTATACACAAAAAAATACAATAATCGTCAAATAACAGGTAGTCTTGTATTAAAAAGAGATAGTGAATTAAAAGTGAAAGCATTCTGCCTACCCATGAATGAGGCCCATTGTGAGGGTTTAATCTCAGGTTACGCAAAATGCATTAAGAAGCTTTGCAATAGATCTAAATCAGCGGCGTGTCTAAGATGAAAAAAATTAATACCTGCGTTGTAATTTACTTTTACTTAATGTTTAATACTGCGCTCGTGGCCCCGCGGTCTTAGTGTTCGGTAAACGATCACAGCGTTAAACAACATTCTCCTTGGATGGGTGACCACTTTGTGGATTTTACATTTGCGAGCGTTTCCATGCTTCGGTAGGCATGTTAAAACTATTTTTTTTTCAACAGCAGGTCGCTACAACCTGCGCCTGTCCATTTTCAACACGGCAATGGGCTCACCACCTGTTACGTGGGACAAAAAGTACATACGGTGAAATGTGGGCGTATAGTAGGCCTCTGCCTACCCCTTCGGGGATAAAGGCGTGACACTATGTCTATTAATACTAGGTCGATGCAGTCGCTAAGCATAAAGCTTTACTAGCATCATATATTGGAGCGGAGCATCAGAGAAGAGAACGGAAAGAAATTAAAAAGAAATCGAAGAAAAAAAACAAACCAGCGGAAAGGACGGATCTATGAATGATATGTTATAAATTTTTAAGTTTCTTCTTTTCACGGGAATCTTCTTTTGGTAGGCGTACATGGGGACATACTGGTCCAACACGCAAAGGCCATTTGACAATTTGAATCTAAAAGGAAATGGGACCCCTCTGCAGACCGTCCACGCCTGCCTTATGTAGAAGAACGGTAATGGTTCACCTCCAATGGGAGTTAAACTATTGTAAAATATGCTAACTACAAAATAGGCTATTGAGTTGAAGGTTAAATGAAGTAGGTAACTAAAACTATGGATGAAGACGGCATCTGCCATTTTAATATATTATTTTCAAAATACTGGCAGACGGTGACTTGCCTACCCACTAGATGGGCCCCCTATACAATCGCCATAGGAATGATAAGCCTGTAAGGTAATTATTTAAAAAAAAAATACGGCTAGGTACGATAGTAAATCTATTCCGCGTACGCATAGGTTGTGGAATTAGCTCCCTGCCTGGGTTTTCCCGAACGTCTACAGTATGGGGTTCTTCAAAAGGGAGAGGGAGAAGGTTTTTAAAGGGTGGGCAGCTCGAGTGCTGCACCTCTGGTGTTGCGGACGTCCATAGGCTACGGTGACCACTTTCCATCAGGTGGGCCGTGTGCTATTCTGTCAACTCAGTGGTATTAAAAAAACCATAAGAATAAAGATTTGCAAAAAGCGCATGCTTTTTGTTTCAATGGATGACCATCCACCCCCAAGCTGATGGAAAGTCATAAGTGAAATCAAGTAAATTAAGGGTAACTCTTAAAGTCTTTTACAAGTTGAAGGCACTTCACGCTCCTCTTGAAGAACGCGTAGTTGCAAGATGACGAAATCATTTTTATAATAGCTGCAGTAGTTCCAGAATTTAGCTAATAAAAAAGGAATAAACAAGTCTTTCCTCCTGTGGGCGAGGCATTCTGTGACCACGGCCGTTATGGCCTGGATCACAACTCTGTTATTACGCTAAATGTAATTTACTTTGTGAATTTATACCGATATTTTTTTCAAATCGAAACTGCTTGTTAACCACCTTAGTACTTTCTATAGGATTTACACCTAGTTACTTTCCAGGTCTCCCGCTTTGCAAAGGAGAAAAGAGGCATTACATATATTGTTTCAACTTTATTTAGCTCGGTGTAACTTTTCTGGTGTTTTGGTCATTGCTGTAGATCCTGGTTTACAGGAGTCACAGTAATGGGAATGCGGGTGGGATTAGTTCCAATACGACCTTAGTACTATTTAAAAGGTGTTTTATATTTATCAACAACCAAGGGCTAAATCATTATCAGGCCGAGAATGTTCACACATGTAAAGGAAGTGATTATATACGAGTTTTAAATAACATTACATGAATGCAAACATGAAAACTACACTATCCAAGAGCCGTGACTGGCCGTGACTTAAATTGATAGAGCAAATAACGTTGTTCGCTCCCTCTCGCTCGCGCCCTCATAGAGACGACAGTAATAACAATTCCACGTGCCAACTTTACAACTTTACTATACAAGGCCTGTCAGATGCCTACCAGATAAGGCGTGATTGATAAACTAAACGAAAATGTATGAAAATATGCCCGATTTGTTGACATTTATCATTACTGCTCCGCTCTCCTGGGTAGTAGCATGATTTTATACAATTGCCCTTCCTTCCCCTTTACCTTTTTTACCTTTACCCTTCCTCGATAAATAGACTATCCAACACAAAATGATTTATCCAATTGGGACGATTAGTCCCTAAGATTAGCGCGTTCAATCAAACAAACAAACAAACCCTTCAGCTTTATACATATATTAGTATAGAAGTATAGAGTGAGCTCAAGGGCACAGTCTGTCAAAAGAGTAAGGCAATAGGCCCAAATAACCCCATTTTTAAACACTTTACATTAATCATTAGCATACTTTTACCATCTATAAGTACCAACGTACGTAACGAACGAAGACAATTTTTTTATAGATTACATCGTTCAGATGACGCCGTTGCATGGGGTCCGGGTCGGCTATTTCAATCGTATCGAAATATAATCAGAATCGTTGCTCAATAGAAAGCCACCGGTAAAATTTTGTCAGATTTTCGTAGTCTACTATTACAATCGTAATCCAATAAACTTCTATCGGTCGGCCAATAGAATTCTACTAACACGTACTGCGCCAGTGGCGGCTAGTCAGTTGCATTTTTGATAGTCTACTAACATTTTGACAGCTAAAAACAGCGATTCTGGTTTTATTCTTCGGCTTGTCAATAGTAGACTCGGCCCCCAAATAACCATGACGACATCTAGCTATTGCTGGATCATTCTCACAATCTTAAGTTGACGGCCCAATGCTGTGCCTCATCAAGTTCAGCTTGAAGAATCTAATAGAAAGCAATTAGACACGTTTGAGGTGGTTGGGCGGATTTGTGCGAGACTCCTAGCCCTGGAGAGAAGCCGGACTAGCAACTAAACCATCATGGTGTTCCGCCTCACCTCTACAGATTCGCAAAGGAGGTCAATAGTTAAGTCCCGGTTGCTTGCAAAATAGCTGCTAGTACGAGTATTAAGACTCAAAAAGTTGCCTTGTCCAGAGCACGCAAGTCAACAGGTGTACGATAAATTTAAAATCCTTTATTGATAATTTTCCCATGGTAGTTAGCCATGTGACGACCAGCGCTACCTAGTGAAGAGTAGTGGAACTACTAAGATGTAACAAATTTTACATAACGCTATGAAAGTTTTGAAGCGGAAAATATATCTTTAACCCGTATGATCATTTGCCTTAGACAGATACACATGAATTCTAGCAAGCAAAATTTGTGTATAACAGGAAAATTTGTGGGAAATTAGTAAATAAGTACCTACTTCAAGAATGACCGAAAATCAACATTTTAGCATACTTTATCAAATAATTGAAATTTATGGAAAACTAACAGACACTCGCGTAAATTTATCCATGAAAACATCTAAATCAAAACCAATCTGATTTCCTGCATCGTACGGGTGCATGTAGTGAAATGAAACTACGTTTCAGGTCAACCGAGTTTTGATGAAAGGGAACCTATGAAAAATAATACAAAAATCATAATCTGTTTAGTAATACAAAATTCATTAGATTATGCATCAACCTGTACTAACAAACATACAGAAATGAAGAAACAAATCATTGTTTCAGACTCTATTAGTATTTTTTTTTTATTTTTTTTTGTGCGGAAATCCCCTCGGTTCATGCCGGACTCGAACCGACTAAAACCACGCGGTCCCTACCTGTCTGTCTGTAGACTCTTTTAGTATAGAGAAAGTTTTGCAAACACCATTGCCATTCTGCTAAACAATTTGAAAGGCCTTTAACGCCTCCTTTTAAATTAAAAATAAAATGTGTGTGCAGTTTAACTGTAAAGAATGTCATTGTTGTTTGTACACAATTTCGTAAGTTGACATTGCGTGAAGTTGCGCGTTTATGGTTGCCTTATGCTAATATTATGTTACCTATTCGTTGAGTAACAATCATTTCTGTGGATACGCATATCGTGAAGTTAAGAGTTCTTGTTGGTACAACGATAGCTCATGCTTTTCTTTTCTTTTTTTAACCTGGCTACGCACGATAACACGATTGCCAACAACATAATTTATGGAATCTTCCTTAAGTATATAATACTAGTGGTTCTGTGAACACCAAGAGACTTCGGAGTAAATTGAGGAAAAAGGCTAAACATACCGTTTTGAGCGCTCTTGCCAACCACTACGGGACCATTTCCCCTGCTTCCATTTCCCCCTCGCTAAAAGTTTTTGGCTATTTCAAGGATTGTCCATGCCAAGTTGCATGCAAATTCGATGAAAAATGCGACCTGTAGACTGAATGGATGGACGACCGGTCAGACATCGATAGCATTTTTCCCGTACCAGTAGACTTAAAACGAAGACTCAGTCAATTATTCTTCAAATTATTCATTTTCTTAACTCGAAAATATGAATCTTCTTACGTATATAAAAATATAATCTTCATAAGAGAAGTACGTTCTTGTAGATCAGCGTATTTATGTATAGGTATTAATTGTTCAAAGTTGAAATATTTTATTTCTATCTACATCTTAGTCAAGTCAAAGTCAGTTTTGTCTTAGTAAAGTTATGGAAACTAACCCTTGCAATTACAATAGAAGCTGGTTTGGTTCCTGAAGATTTTGTTAGGACCCCACTGCGATGGGCTACAAATATGAGACCTGTAACTCTTCTTACTTAAGGCGCGAAGGCCTCTTACAAAATTATTATTTTTTTGTATATGTAGTAATCTATACTAATATTATAAAGCTGAAGAGTTTGTTTGTTTGGTTGAACGCGCTAATCTCAGGAACTACTGTCGGATATGAAAAATTCTATTTGTGTTAGATAGCCCATTTATTGAGGAAGGCTATAGACTATATATCATTACGCTACTACACTGGGGAGCAGAGCAGTAGTCATAAATGTCGACAAATCCTGCAAATTTTTATGCATCATTGTAGAATTTATAAGCGACGGGATTAAATAGGTGCGACAGGAGGTCGAAATATTCAACGGGCGAAGCTGTGGGGGTCATCTAGTATATATATATATATATATATATATAGGTTGGAAGAAGTGGCAGGCGAGGGTATACCCTCGCCATCTCTCATATGTACAAACACACGTTTAATAAATATGTAGTCCAAGCGGAATGTGATTATGAGTATAACAGGTCCCCAGAAGGCCACGCAAATTAAATTTATGAATGCATAATATTGTTTTCAAGTTTTGCGTAAATCTACATTAACCACGGTAATAAATTAACATACCGCCAGTATGTACTTAATGTATTGTTACAATAGCAATTACATTATTAAAATAATATACCTAACCTACTAGTACCCCCAAGACTTCTCCCGTGACTTCATTCAAACATTTACCCCCGTAGTTTATTACTCTCACAATAATGTATGACTCTCCTGGGTAATGATATAGGTAGGTATCTATATAACCTATAGCCTTCCTGGCTATTCAACACAAAAATATTTTTTTTATTCCAACAAGCAGTTCCTGAGATTAGCGCGTTCTACGTTATATATTAGTACTAGGTGACGTTGGCTTTGCCCGTGACATACTTCGAACTCCCGTCGCACCTATTATCCCGTCCCGATTTGTGTCGACATTTATGGCTACTGCTCCGCTCTTCAAGGAAGTAGCGTGATGAAATATAGCCTATAGCCTTTCTCGATAAATGGGCTTTCTAACACAAAAAAAAAAATTCAAGTCCGACCTGTAGTTTCTGAGATTTGCGTATTCAACCAAACAAACAAACCCTTCAGGCTTATAATATTAGTATAGATAGGAGTAAAGATAATAGCCGACTGACGATTGGGTGTAAGAGGCACTACCAAAATCTTTGAGGTCAAAGCGACCTCACTTGCCACCGTTGAAGGTGGACATGCTGACTAACGGACTTAGCACAGCCGCCTTTGCGGTGTTGAAAGGTCAGGCGTAGACGGCAGTCTAACTATCTTCACGCTGTATCCCTGACGGGGTAGTCCAAGAGGACAGATCGCCAGGATTCGCGATCCATGTAAACGTTTCATACATGTACGTCGGGGTATCCAAGTACTTCTGACCTTTCCGTTATTGAACAATAAATCCTACGAGTACTAATATTACAAACGCGAAAATTTCTAATTATGGATGTTTGTTACTCTTTCACGCAAAATCTACTGAATAGATTTCGATGAAACCTTACAATAATATAGCTTTAGCTTTTAGCAGGGAACAAATTCCTGTCGGAAACGGGAACGGGAAAACTTCAAAACGCGTGCGGAACCGACGTCAACTAGTATACTATAATAGGATGGACAGATGTCACTTATTAGATGGACCGACGACCTGGAAAAGGTCGCAGGGAGGGACTGGATGCGGAAAGCGCAGGAGCGCGTGTTGTGGCGTGAATTGGGAGAGGCATACGTCCAGCAGTGGACTGCCACAGGCTGATTTCATTGATTGCCGCTAACTCAATAAGATGGCATAGAGAATCGTTATTTGTGTCATAACTTGATTACTTTTTTTATCAAGTGGTCCGTGACGGGAGCGGCAGATGAAATGTCGGTGAGAAATTACTCGCGTTAATGACAAAGATTTAGACCAAACAATAAATTAAAAATTGAGTACGAATTTTGTATTGATCAATATTTTTCTATTACGTCTTTATCCCCGAAGGGGATATTGTATACCCAAAATCCACTGTGTGAATTTTTATCCAAGCATACGAGCCATCAGATAGAAAGTGGTCACCGTAGCCTAAGGTCGTTTGCAACACCAGAGATGAGGCACTCGAGCTGTCGACCCTGTAAAAAAACTTCTAAGACCCCTTTTGAAGAACCCTATACTGTAAACGTTTGTGAACAGCAAAAAGGTATTAAAGATGATAGCAAAAGGTCAAAATATTATTATTATTAGACGACAGATCGCCAGGCTTCGCGATCCATGCATATTTTTCGCATTCTGCAGATTCATTAATCACTTCATACATACACGTCTGAATATCCGAGTACTTTTGACCATTCCGGTTTTGAGCAATCTGCTCACGTGGTTTTTGTATTTTCTTCTTCTTTTTTAGCAGTTAATGAATCTGCAAGAAGCTAAAGAAGTATGTATGGATCGCGAAGCCTGGCGATCTGTCTTCTCTGACTACCCATCCAGTCATGTATACAGCGTGAAGATAGTTAGTTAGTTTTTTCTTCTTTCTTTTCATACGACTACACCAGTTCCATTGCTATTGAATAGTTTATTTTTAAATAAATTCAAAATCTATACTAATATTATCAAGCTGAAGTGTTTGTTTGTTTGGTTGAACGCGCTAATCTCAGTATTAACTGGTCGGATTCGAAAAATTCTTTTTGTGTTAGGTAGCCCATTTATCGAGGAAGGCTATAGACTATATATCATTATGCTACTACCCTGGGGAGCGGAGCAGTAGTCATAAATGTCGACAAATCGGGCAAATTATTATGCAATATTGTAGAATTTATAAGCGACGGGATTAAATAGGTGCGACGGAGGTTCGAACTATGCCATCTGTGGGGGTCATCTAGTCATTCAATACTCGTAAAACTGAGTTTCGGTTAAAGTTTTTGGTGAAATGTGAAAGTGCAAAGTAATAGCACATGGCACCTTTTCTTTTGTAGTTAATGTGATATCGTCGGTTCGATTAATTTGTATGGTGACCTCGATTGAGTATTCTGTACCGTTACAGTGTTGTTTCCTATCCTACGATCAAACTTTTCATACGAATACACTAGCTTCCATTGCTTTTCAATAGTTTTATACTTCTAAACCTTTATTTATTTATTTTTCGTGCGGAAATCCTCATGGATGTTATGCTAGATTACTATCGACTAAAACCCACGTATCCCTTTCATCTGTTTATAGCCAGGAGTCCCTGGTGAGCCCTCGGAAGGGTAGCCCCAGGGCTCTCGACAGACTTTGTCCGCTACCGAACTTCTAAACCCTATAGTTTACAAAAGTCTTTTAAAACTGCTAAGTCTGTACGCATCTAGTTCTCAGGAACCGTAAGAGAGAGAGACAAGCGGTTTGCGGCATTCGATTCAGGACACAAAGAACACGTGCATAGGCGATTTTGAAGTTTCTACCACTTGCGGTTTTGAAACTGGTTTCGGTTTAGAAGTCGTCTGACAGTCGCGTTTTTTTTATTATTATTTTATTTATTGCCAACACAGCTAACATACAGGTACAGTATATTTATTATTCTATATTACCCACTCAAACTGGTTTCACCTTAGTTTCACAGAAAAATCAACAAGAGTAGATAGTATAGTTTTAAACTCCTTCGCCAGCTCTAGAAACAAGCACTTAATGACATTGACAATGACATTCGTGTACCGTATGTGTGTGTTACATACAATTAGAGGTTTAGTTTGATCAATTTCACGTGGCGCCACGTGTAAAACATAATTGGCTTTTACACAATCATATTATGAAATACAGATAAACAAGCAGTACATTTTCTGATCTCAAGCATTTCATAAGAAAATAATAAAATGGGAAACTGTGTAAATATTGCAAAATATGAAATGTGACACATGAAACAAATTTAATTGGAACGGTCACACCTGCTAACTGTTCCCGCAAATAGGCTTGACACTCAGCATAAACTGTAATAGCAAGAATTGCATTCTAAAGTACTGATTTTCAGTGCCAGCCTCTTGAGGAGACACCCTATGACGCCACCCAAGGCAGCATGTAAGTATCTACAACTGTGCTTATAATTAACATGCATACAACAGATATATTAAAAATCAAATCAGATATATCATTAAACACTTAATAATCACTTCACAGGCAGTACACGATACAAATTCAAAACAGGTTGAAAATACAATATTTCACTAAACCATCAGACCAGGCATGAATTGAGGTATGGAATCTACTATTATATTTGTAAAAGTGGATGTTTGTTACTCATTCAAGCAAAAATGGAATGAATTTTACTGAAACTTTATAGCAATATATGAAACCTTATAGCAATATATCCCACTAAAAGCAGCGCTCGCACTAAAACAAGCGCTCGTGGCCCCACGGTCTCAGTGTTCTTTAACAATACACATTTAATAACTATGTAATCCTTGCCGTCCATAGCAGTATTATCTTTGTGTGTGATCAATCACACGACCATCACGTTCGTGACAAACTTCAACATTACCTGGTACTACAATTAATATTCACCTATTTGATATTCCACGCTTACTAAGGTGCGTGATTCTACCAAGCATACATTACTGTAATAGACTAATGGTTACATGAGTTTCTTGTATGTTTCGATCACGCCTTATTCCCGAACGGTTGGCAGAGGCATATTATACTCCACATTTGACCGTGTGCAATACTGTACCACGTAATAAGTGGTGAGCCCAATGTCGTGTTGAAATAATAGATGGACGCAAGTTGTGGCTACCTGCTGTTGAAGTTTTTCAACAACGTTTTTAAACGACAGCCATGTTACTGGCAATCGGGACTAACGAGCCCGGAAACGCTCGCAAGTGTAAATGTCACATTTTACTGTTTGAATTTTGTCTCACGGTGGTGAGCTCAATGCCGTGTTCAAATATACAGGCGCAAAATGTGGCGACTTACTGCTGAAATGTTTTTCAAGCCGCCCATAAGTCCTTCAACCTGGCTTAATGGCTGCCATGGTACTGGCAACCGGGACCAACGGCTTAGCATGAAAACGCTCGTATAGAAATACCACAAAGGGGTCACCCGTCCGTAACCAGCTATAACGAAAGTTGCTTAACGCAGTGATCGTTTACAGAACACTGAAGTTAGTGGGGCTACGAGCGCTTCATGTTTTATCTTCTTAATTTTTAGCCTGATGGATCGTTATGCCGACATTCAGAGATTGAGAGCCGATCACCTCAAAAGGTCATTTATTAATACCACTGAGAATTTTTTATACCACTGAGGTGGCAGACAAGCGTACGGCCCACCTGATGGAAAATGGTCACCGTAGCCTATGGACGTTTGCAACACCAGAGGTGCAGCACTCGCGCTGCCGACCCTTTATAAACCTTCTAAGACATGAATAATGTATGCGACCTATTAATACCGTATACATGTCAATCGTAGTCAAATTTAGTCCTATCTCACCCCTATCCTTAGACATTGGGGCTTTATTCAAATCCGACCGTAACTCCTGAGATAAGCGCGTTACACAACCAAACAGACAAACTTTTCAGCTTTATTTTTAGTATAGAAATATAGATATGCATTCAGTGAAAAGCTGTTATGTTTTAATTACAAACAGACATTTCAATTCTATTTATCTGTATAGTAGATAGGAGCAATGTTAGGTAGGTACTCAAAGAGACCAAAGTACCCCCAAAGAAGAAGCGGGATAACGTTCAGAACCCTTAGACGAGGCCGCGGTGGTAGCCAAAGTCTACCGGGAGCTCTGGGACATCTTTCCGAGGAGTTACCCGGGGCGTCCGGCAATAGACAGTTAGGCTGGGACCGTGCGGTTTTAGCCGGTTCAAATGCAGCATGACATCCGAGGGCATTCCCACACGTAAAAACTAAAAAATATAATAAAAGGTAGGTTTACAAAATTATGTTACGAGAATACTTTTTATGACATTTGTGAGACCGATATTACGTCGGATCGTTGATTTTAAACGTGTTTTTATTAGGCGAATTGGCCTTGTGGTGAACATCAGATTGAAATATATACTTTCCAAAACATTTTTGCTCTCAGAGCTAACCAGACCCATGTATCGAGCTACATAACAACTTTTATACCAATGAACAGTGTCACAACTATTTTTAATCATTGATGAGATGGACTCCACTCAATCTATGGAGAGTTTGACCAGATGACCAAATTCATCTATCTATCTGGTCATAATCATAAATGACGATTAAAATATAGTGAAGAATTTTAACTTGTTTCAGTACGGTTCGGATAGTACAGTGTCTAGAACATTGCCTTGGTTAGACAAATGTCACTGGTTCAATTCCTGTCTCAAACCAAGTTGTCTTTTTTCACTTATACGAAAACTAAAAAAACTTGTACGAAAGTTACCCTAAACCCTACTGAATAATATCAATCACGTCTTTATCCTCGAAAGGGTTGGCAGAGGCATAATATACTGAATAATAAAACATTATTTCAGACTCGACATATGAATAACACGGTTCATTTTAAATATTGGTAAATTTAACGTTAACAAAAGAGTTTTCTCGTTACATTATCCTGCACGTAACCATATAACTATTCTGTTTGTAGCGTGTTTACAAAACAACATGGCGATGCGACCAGTATGCAAATGATGCATGTCATATATTATACTCGTACCATTTTTGTAATGTAAAACTGTGTTTAATATTATTGTTCTACTAGCTTAAGCCCCTCGGCCTCGCCTGTAACATACTTTCAATCCCCGTCGCACTCATTTAATCCCATCTATACTATAATATTATAAAGCTGAAGAGATTTTTTGTTTGGTTAAACGTGCTAATCTCAGAAACTAGAGCTCGGATTTGAAAAATTATCTTTGTGTTAGATAGCCCGTTTATCGAGGAAAGCAATAGGCAAAAGGAAGATAGAAAATCATGACGCTACTTCCCAGGACAGCGGAGCAGTAGTCATAAACGTCGACCAATCGGGCAAATTTTAATGCATTATAGTAGAATTTATAAGCGACGGTATTAAATAGGTGCGACGGGAGTTCGAAAGTATGTCACGGTCAAAGCAGAGGGGGTTATCCTTTACAAATTCTACAATAATGTATGAAAATTTTCCCGATTTTTTACATTTATGATTACTGCTAATGATATATAGCCTGTAGCCTTCCTCGATAAATGGGCTGTCCAACACAAAATTTCTTCAATCCGAACCAGAAGTTCTAGAGATTAGTGTGTTAAACCAAACAAACATACAAAAAGTAATAGTAGTTAAGATAGGACTAAAGAAAGCCCTGGCTACCGACTAGTAGTGGTTCCGCAGGAGCATTTAAATTCTTATACATTATGCGGTATGCAGCAGGACTGTATAGACAAATTCGCGAGGCTATTAAACATACCATATAAGTACCACAGAAAATGTTAATGAGATTTTGACACTGAAAAAGCACTGGCCATTTAAAATAGATGATTTCGACACTTTTGCGATGTAAAACATCATTTGGTTCATCAAGCAGGTTTGTAAAGGTCTCTCAATGTTAAATTATGCAAGTCGAGCAATATCGAGATCAAGAGACAGCTCGTCTCGAGATCTAGGTGGATATGTAAATACTCATCCACTCTGGAGAATTGAAATAGACCTTGAATTGCGAACCTTGCGAATATTTTACCTTGAACATTTTTTTTTAAAGTAGCGGGTAGAAGGAGTCAGTGTAGGCCGAGACTTACATATGAAGACCACGTGAGGTGATTGCTCAAAAACGGAAGTCAAAAGTACTCGGATACCCAGACGTGTGTGTATGAAGCGATTGATAAAGCTGCAAGAAGCAAAAGAAGTATGCATGATCGTGAAGCCTTGCGATCTGTCCTCTCTGACTACCCCGTCAAGGATACAGCGTGAAGATAGTTAGTTAGTCTTTTTTTATCATTTTTTTAGTAATATATTCGCAGTACAGGAATACTCACGTTCTAAATAAGGATGATACCTAAATAATTTTATGGAATCATTTGCAATTTGCCAGATTCGTACCAATTATATTTAGTAGTAACGGATACACAGCTTTTTCACTCGAATTTAACCCGGTCCCGTGGTAATATAGTGATAAAATGTAGCCTAAGTTACTATTTATAACATCATCTATCTGCTAGTAAATTCGTCGGTTAACGGTCTAGCCGTTTCAGAGGTACGATACGAAAAAATAAAAAAAAAATTTGTGTTATACGGTATTTACTTTCATATGCCTCTACTTAAAACCTGATAATTTGAAATTACAAACAATACCTAAATTGTACTAGGTATAACCTGACCAAGGCAGACTGATATGGATCAAAACCAAGGACTTTTAACAAAAACTCTGCAAAATCAACTTGCGTAACAATTAGCTACACTAATATTATAAAAAGGAAAACTTTGTTTGTTTGTTTGTTTGTAATGAATAGGCTCAAAAACTAATGGACCGATTTTAAAAATTCTTTCACCATTTAAAAGCTACATTATCCATGAGTAACATAGGCTATATTTTATTTTGGATAAAAAATAGGCTTCCGTAAGATATTTGGGTTTTTCGGACACAAGGTGTAAAAAATCAACCAGAAAAGTAACTTATTTTGCGTACGCTGCCTAAACTATAAAAGATAGATCCATAAAATGTTCTAATTAATTGTAGATCTTATAAATTTCGTATATGCAATTCTTATTGGATATAAAAAAACACGTATTAGTAATGGAACACGTGGAAGTATGTCACGGGCGAAGCCGGGCGGCACAGCTAGTTTACAATATACTATTACGCAGAAAACTTCCGAAAATTCTATAAAACATTTATATTTTAAGTGACCCCCCGGATTCGCCCGTATCATACTTTGAACTCCCGTCCCACCTATATAATCCCGTCGCTTATAAATTTTACAAAAATGTCTAAAAATTGGCCCGATTTGTCGACATTTATGATTGCTGCTTCGGTTTCCAGGGTAGTAGCGTGATGATATATAGCCTTTCTTGATAAATGGGCTAACCAACACAAAAAGATTTTTGAAAATCCGACCAGTAGTTCCTGAGGTTAGCGCGTTCAACCAAACAAACAAACAGACAAACAAACTCTTCAGCTTTATAATATTAGTATAGAAATACAGCATTATTGACACTTCAAATGTCTTCAAGTGTCTAATTCGTTAACATCAACGCGCGTGCGACAATCGGCAACCGTCGACACTATTCGGTCCAGTTAACATCCGTACGACATTGTAACTGTTAGTTTTTATAACCATCTGTATCAAGTTCAGGGGCTTAGGCGGTGGTAACCTGGTACGTGCATTTGGCAAAAATATCTTTTTGTTTTGGAAAATTGGAGTTACAAGATCTTGTAACAGGAGAAATGCCACGCGGGATCATATGTGTGTTAATCAAGTATGATTTAAACCTTCACTAGTCCTCAAATCGCGTACTATAGATATTGTACAAGGTTTGCGAACTGTCTGAACTCCCTAAAGGCGCCTGCCCCAAGTCTGGTCCGATTTTCAGCAGGAATTTCACTTAAAGGTGAGATTGGCTTGGGCTTCGAAGATTTTAAGAGGGCTCTTAATACACCCTTACAAACTACAATAATACGGAACATCGAAATCTAAACTGGATAATCAGGCAACGTATAGCTATGCCAACCCCAAAAGGTACCAGCAAGAAAAAGCAGAACCTAAAAGTCGTGTTTCATGTGATAGATGATGACATCCGTATTTTAGGCCGGAGTACAAAGGATGTTGAAGACCGTACGATGTGGAGGGAGAAGAGGAGTTCGGTTGCAACCGGTACTAGAACTGGAATCATGGGGGATCCCCGTTAAATCCTCCAGCTGCAGCATGCTCACTGCTCGTGTTATGAATTCTACATCTGTAGTATAACGGACGACACAGCTTAGAAGTTCGTTGATACTAGCATGTTCGTTGATATTAGCATGCATCAAAAACAATAGCGATAAATAATGGTTTTCCATTTCAATTAATAGACAAAATGGTGAGTAGAAAGAGAGCAAGGGCTGTCACAGATTTAGCGTATAAAGGAGGAATACCCACGACCGTGAATACACAAAGAAAACGATGGGCTCGCATACCTTACATCGGTAATATTTCATATCAATGCGCTAGGAAGCTATCTGAATGCAAACCGGCATATTATACCACTCATAACCTCAGCAATTTAATTTGTAACAATAAGGATATAACTCCCGTGGAACAAAAAAGTGGTATATATAAATAAATAAATATTGTGGGACACTTTTCACACAGCGCCATCTAGCCCAAAGTAAGCTAATATTAGCTTGTGTTATGGATCTAGATAACTGATAAACATACTTATATATTTCTAAATACATACATATTATAGGTAAATAACACCCAGACACAGAATAAACCATCGTGCTTATCACACAAAGTTTTATACTGGGTGGGAATCGAACCCACAACCTCTTGCGTAGCAGTCGGATGCACTCCTACCAAGAATCTGCAAAACATCTGCCAGTTTGGCCAACGTATTTTTTATTGCAATTGGCACATGTCAGTTCATATGACTGCCTCTGTGGCGGGCAGTCATATGAACTGACATGTGCCAATTGCAATAAAAAATACGTTGGCCAAACTGGCAGATGTTTTCAGACTAGAGTTGCAGAGCTTGTCAGTGGCTGGAGACTCAAAAAGACTGATTCCAATTTTGCAGAGCACCTAGTAACAGAAAGGCATTGTTTTGACCCAAAAGCGAATTTCAAGGTGCTCCATTCTTGTGACAAAAGAAGGAAAATGAATGCTCTCGAAGCGCTCGAGATAGGTAGACATATAAGTGCAGACCCAAATATTATTTTAAATCAACAGTTGGATTTAAATCGTTCACCCTTATTACATTATTACAAGTGATGACATCTATATATTTATACTATTAACACAGAATATGTAAATTTTAATTTTTAGTTAACTAAAAAATGTTTGTAATTTGTGTAGTTAATGACATAGTTCAATATGGCAAATCATAGTAATTTAGTACCTAATTAATATTTAATAATTGTGACAATTTAATATCTCGACATTTAATACTTTTGACATTTTAAATTCTTGACATTGAATAATATGACATTTTGACATTTGTAATTCTAATATTTTAAATAGAATTATGATTCGTAATATTAATTTTTTTTTTTCAAGTATAATATTGTATTCCCCCTAATTTTGGGGTAAATTTCTAAACTGGTAACTTGTCGATATACCTACATTGTACGGTTATTAGTTTTAGTATACTTTCTAGGTCCAGTCGTCATATTGTGTACCTTTGAGAATGCCGTGAGGCGAAACCGGTGAGGTTTACAAAGTAAATGTTGTGGAACAGTACAAATGGTGTTATTTAATATGTGTTGCAAGTTTCACCAAGCGCCATCAATCAACAGTATAAATAACTATTTTTACGCTGTCTCCCTGTCAGAGAGGACAGATCGCCACGCTTCACGATTCATGAATACTTTGTTCGCTTCTTGCAGATTCATCAATCGCTTCAGACATGCACGTCTGGGTATCCGAGTATTTTGACTTTTCCGTTTTTGAGCAATCTGCTCACGTGGTCTTCATATGTAAGTCACGGCCTACCCTGACTCTTTTTACCCTCTACTTTCGCAATTCTTCGTCAATCGTTCCTCACTCATTAGTTGGACGTGTCCAAACCAATAAAACCTCCCGCCAATGCTAATCCGGTAATAACTTTGTAGATGAAATACAGGCAACGAACGCAGCGATCGTCGAGTTGCTTAGCAGACAGCATTATTACGAGTACTCTTAGGCCTCAGACCCACTTAGCCGATAGGCCCGAATTCGGAGGCAACCCAATAAGAACGTTACAAACAATTTTGAATAGTATGCTAACTATATTCTAAATTTAAAGTGGAAAATACACCCTTACAAACTACACGTCTAGTAATTGAATCGGACGTTATCAATCGCAGAATAATTTTAAAATTATGGCGGAAATCAATCGCAGAATATAAAGGAGGGGAGGAGGATCCCACCACACACCCTCGATTCGTCAATCCTGACGCACAACGGTCAAGGATAACCTCTACTAATTGTAACGGAGGAATGACAAACCGAGGCATGTAGGATAGATAAAAGGAAACCTTACTCTCCAGGTTGTCAAAACTTTACAAGGTGGCATTAGTCGACAAGTCTACACGTGTTTCGCCTACACACGAGGCATCTTCAAGACTGTGTGTTGTGCTGCCATAGGTCATAACTGTCATAGGTTGATTTGATTGAAACATACTTCTTACCTTACTGCTAACTTTTAAGTTACTACTTCTAACTAGGAGTAACTTCTAAGTTACTACTCCGAACTAGGAGAAGTAACTTAGAAGTTAGCGGCACTGTTAGCAACAACTATTTTCAGTTCTATCCCACGCAACAGGGGACCGAGTCTACTATTGACAACCGTAGAATAGAACCAGAATCGCTGTTTTTAGCTGTCAAAATGTTAGTAGACTATCAAAAACGCAACTGACTAGCGGCCACTGGCGCGGTACGTGTTAGTAGAATTCTATCGGCCGATCGATAGAAGTCTATTGGAGTGCGATTGTAATAGTAGATTACGAAAAACTGTCAAAATTGTAATGGTAGCTTTCTATTGAGCGACGATTTCGATTCTATATCGACACGATTGAAATAGCAGACTCGGTCCCCTGGTCTCTCGCAGGACAATTGTAATTTAAGTTTATACGATTCCGATGCCACACGTTTCGTCTATCAATCAGAATACGAATGCTGTAACGACCCGCGGGAGTCACTCAACTGGAATATAGGTGTGAGATAATGGGATTAATAATGAGATTTATTACCATAAATTTTAATTAATATTAATAATGAGATTAATATTACTCCGGACTGGCACCAAGAATGCCTAGTACGGCAGCTCGGAAGGAACTAATCGTCATATAAATTGTCCAGACATTGGCCATTTTACCGGTCAGACATAGTGGAAACGTGGCTTTAATGTTGTATTGGCTAAGTGCCAAGATAAGTTAGTCACGGAGGAATACCTATCTTGTTAATCATGCCATTATTTTTGACGTAAATAGTTCAGTCTTTAAATATAAGTCCATAGTGGAAATGCAGTTCAAACGTTTCCATGTTTCTCGGCCGGTCCTGGCTGCCGGTAACATGGTAGTCGTAAAGATACATTGAGGGCAATATGGGTAGCTTAAAAACCTGCCCTGAACCGTTCATATGTATTCGTATGTAATAGTTTCAACCACCTATTACGTGGGACAAAATGCAACTGGTGAAATGCGGGCGCATCGTATACTTGGTATGCCTCAAACCTAAAAAAAAGTGACTATTTGTACCTACATATTACGGGGATGAAGAGTAGAAGCGTGCACGTCGCCATCCCTGCCAGCTACGGCTGCAATTCTACTCCAACACGAGCACCGCATGGACGAATAATGCTAGGCGTGCCCCGAGGCGACGCTCACCAGTTCGTCACCGCTGGTGCGAAAAGTGTGTGCCAGAGCGGCGTAGGGGACCGCCACCCTACACGCGCGGCCCGACGCGGCGGGAAGTGGAGGACGGAGTACAGGGTAGCTGCGTGGAATGTTAGGGGAGGAATGGCAGATAAGATGAATGAGTTGATGGATGTTATGAATGAGAGAAAGTTAGATGTAGTGTGCTTGACAGAGACCAAGCGCAAGGGCAGCGAAGTCGTGGAGCTCCTGGGTGGGGTGCTCGCGCTATCTGGAGTACCAGAGAGCGAGCATGGCAGTCGGGGGGTTGGAATTTTGTTCTCCTCGCGATTGGCCTCCGGTATGTATGAGTACAAACTGGTAGGTCCTAGAATCCTCTGGATCCGTCTAAAACTTGGTTTGGCGAAGATTTTCCTGGTAGCTTACGCGCCAGTATCTTCGTCGAACGCGAGTGAGCTAGAGGACTTCTGGGAGAGTATGAGAGAAGCTCTAAATGTGATAGAAGGAAATGAAAAACTTATAGTATGTGGAGACTTGAATGGATGGGTGGGTACCGCTCGCGATGGTTGTGAGTCGGTACTCGGGAAGTATGGGGATAAAAGGGTGAATGACGCTGGCAAGCTTATACTGGCATTTTGTAAAGAAAAGGATTTGTTTGTGGCGAACACAATGTTCAACCACAAACAAATTCATATGTATCCGAGGAGATGTAAGTCAAAGAGAAGCATGATAGATCTATTCCTAATGGATAGTCGGCTCCGTAAACAGGTGATGGACACAAGGGTTTATCGAGGCGCTGAGCTGGGATCAGATCACTACCTAGTCATAACTAGGATTAGGGGTCTGTTCGCGGGTTGGCGTCATCGCACCGAGTGTCCTGAACCTGAGCCGACTCATAGCATCAAAAGCTGGAAGCTGCAGGATGCATCCATTAGGGATAAAAATAAAGAAAGGGTAGCCGAAAAGCTTGGCGACGTCAATGTTAGTAGTGAGAATGTAGAAAGTGTATGGCAGAACCTTAGGGATAGTATGGTAAATGCCGCTGTAGAAGTGTGTGGAGAAACGAGAAGAGGCAGTAGTAATAAGCGTGACGCATGGTGGAATGAGGAAGTGAAAGAAGCAGTTCGAATGAAGAAGAAAGCATGGTTAAACTACTTAGCCTCGCGGAATGATTTTAATATGAAAGAGAGATGCAAGCTGCAAAAAGTTAACACGAAGGCACTGATAGAAGAAGCTCGTGAAAGGTGCAGAATGAAAGCGGATGAAAGGTTGTCGTCCAATTTCCGGGATAATGCCAGGCTCTTCTGGAAAGAGGTAGGCAAGACCCGGAGTTGTTCGGCAATCTGCAGTATGAATAAAGTGCTTAGTGTTAACAATGACGTCCTAACAGACCAAACTGACGTCCTGTAGAGATGGAGTGAATATTATGGAAAGATGTATGCAAGAAAAGACAGAGATGCCAAATCGGGAAGTGGAGCTCACTTCGATGCTCCGGATCCCGATGTCATTGAAGTCATTAGTATGAAAGAAATTGAACAAGCGATAAGAAGTATGAAATGTGGTAAGGCTGAGGGAAAAGACTAGAGTTACTGCTGAGGTGATCAAGTACGGTGGGTCGCGCGTCTGGGACCCTCTATGTCTGTTATGCAACTTGTGCTGGCGGACGGGTGAGGTCCCAGATGACTGGCGAATAGCAGTTGTAGTACCTATCTACAAAGGGAAAGGCTCTCGCCTAAACTGCTCCAGCTACAGGGCGATCAGCTTGGTCAGCTTAGCTAGTAAGGTGTATGCAAAGATTAAAACGGCAATAATGCAAGAAAAGTCTGAAAGGTATTTATGGGAGGCTCAATGCGGATTCCGACGTCGAAGAGGTTGCATGGATCAAGTGTTTTCTCTCCGCATGATCGCGGAGAAGTTTCTGGCTATTAGCCAGAGGGTTTTCTGCGCTTTTGTGGATCTGGAGAAGGCATTTGATAACGTTGTGAGGGAAACTCTGTGGGATTTACTGCCCGGATATGGTGTGGACGGCTCGCTGCTGCGGGCAATACAGTCGCTTTATAAGGACTGTAAGGCTTGTGTGCGAGTAGGGGGGGATGTGTCACCTCTTTTTGATGTCTGTGCAGGCGTCAAACAGGGTTGTGTCATGTCCGCCTGGCTGTTCATAGTGTATCTGGACAGTTGCCTGCAGAAGTTGAAAGATTGTAATATGGGTGTGAATTTGGGTGACTTTTCAGTGAACTGTCTGCTGTACGCTGATGATGCGGTGCTCATGGCCTCATCAGAAGCCGACCTTCAGGCATTAGTCACTAATATGAAAGAGGAGTGTGAAAGTAAGGGTCTTCGCTTGAATGCAAGTAAGACTATGGTTCTAGTATTTGAAAGAGATGACGTAAGAACTAAATGCGAGATTAGGGTAAACCAGGAACGTCTAGAGCAAGTGAATGAAATTGTGTATTTAGGGAGTATGTTTAGCGCGGATGGAAGATGTGATTCGGATGTGGAACGGCGAGTAGCTGCCGGAAACAGAGTTAACGGTGCTTTGTCCCAATTAGTAAAGCGACAAAGCATCGTAAAAGAAGCATGACTGGCGATTCATAACGCAGTGCTAGTGCCAACTTTGCTTTCCGGTAGCGAAACCTGGGTATGTCAGTAGATGCATGAAAGTAAATTGAATGCTGTGGAGATGCGATCACTTCGAAAATTGTGCGGCGTTACATTGGCCGACCGAATACGTAACGAAGTGATACGCAATATGGCAGGTTTGAATGAAAGTGTCAGTATTAAGCTGGAAAAGGGCGTGCTCCGTTGGTTTGGACACGTCCAACGAATGAGTGAGGAACGATTGACGAAGAATATATATTGTGCGAAAGCAGAGGGTAAAAGAGGTCAGGGTAGGCCGAGACTTACATATGAAGACCACGTGAGCAGATTGCTCAAAAACGGAAAGGTCAAAAGTACTCGGATACCCAGACATGAGTGTATGAAGCGATTGATGAATCTCGAAGAAGCGAAAGAAGTATGCATGGATCGCGAAGCCTGGCGATCTGTCCTCTCTGACTACCCCGTCAGGGATATAGCGTGAAGATAGTTAAGTTACGTTAAGTTATATATTACGCAATTTTAGATTGAAAATACTAAATTATTATGTATTTATAACTAACTAATTGACTATGTTCAATGACGGGGTAGTCAGAGAGGACAGATCACCAGGCTTCGCGATCCATGCATACTTCTTTCGCTTAATACAGATTCATTAATCGTAATATTATTATTCTTTGAGGTATTAAGATTTTTAGATTAACCAAGTTATATTCTCTCTCTACCAATATCTATAGAGTATAGATCAATAGAGTCGATTCTATAATATCCTATGGTGCATCTTTTTCAGTGAAATCTAGATAGATTAAAAATTTTAAAAATAATTTCCTCTCCAACAGGTAAAATGCAATTTTCCACTCAAACATCAAATTATTAACAAAAAAAAGTGAGATGAAAATAACAATAATATAATAATTATGGTCTCGTAACGGAAATTAGAAAGGTTTACTATGTACAGTCAGCCTCAGAAGTAGATAAACACAATGCAAAGTTGCAGAATATTTGTAAACGAATATTTGTTCTTATTTATGTCAAATTGTTTACTTGTCAGCCACGCCTTTTATCCCCAAGGGAGTAGGCAGTAGCGTACTATGTGCTCACATTCCACCATATGCATTTTTGTCCCACATAACAGCTGGTGAGCCCGTTGCCGTGTTGAAATTGACAGACGCAGCTTGTAGTAGCGACAGCGATATGTATGCCAGTACAGTTTTTCAAGCCACCCATAAGGCCTTCATTTTGACTTAACGACTGGAAACTTAACGCGCCTTCCGAAGCACGGAAACGCTTGTAATTGGAAATGCCACATAGCAGTCACCGACCTGAGAACCAACCATAGCAAAAGTGGCTTAACGCAGTGATCGTCTACAGAACACTGAGTTAGAGGGGCTACGAGCACTCATTTTTAAAATGAAGTATACTTGAATAAAATAGTTCATACGTGACATATTTAATTCTATATTTAGATAATTAAATAATGTTTTCAGGAACGTCCAGGAACGTCTAGAGCAAGTGAATGAAATTGTGTATTTAGGAAGTATGTTTAGCGCGGATGGAAGATGTGATTCGGATGTAGAACGGCGAGTAGCTGCCGGAAACAAAGTTAACGGTGCTTTGTCCCAGTTAGTAAAGCGACAAAGCATCGTAAAAGAAGCACGAATGGCGATTCATAACGCAGTGCTAGTGCCAACTTTGCTTTACGGTAGTGAAACCTGGGTATGTCAGCATATGCATGAAAGTAAATTGAATGCTGTGGAGATGCGATCACTTCGAAAATTGTGCGGCGTTACCTTGGCCGACCGAATACGTAACGAAGTGATACGCAATATGGCAGGTTTGAATGAAAGTGTCAGCGATAAGCTGGAAAAGGGCGTGCTCCGTTGGTTTGGACACGTCCAACGAATGAGTGAGGAACGATTGACGAAGAATATATATTGTTCAAAAGTAGAGGGTAGAAGGAGTCAGGGAAGGCCGAGACTTACATATGAAGACCACGTGAGCAGATTGCTCAAAAACGGAAAGGTCAAAAGTACTCGGATACCCAGACGTGCGTGTATGAAGCGATTGATGAATCTCGAAGAAGCGAAAGAAGTATGCATGGATCGCGAAGCCTGGCGATCTGTCCTCTCTGACTACCCCGTCAGGGATACAGCGTGAAGATAGTTAGTTAGTTAGTTAGTTAGTTAGTTAAATAATGTTCTTCTATGATAAGCGACTTTTGTTGCTGACCGTACTGATTCGATTTGGTACACGGTAAATCACCGGCAACAATCAAGGACAGATCTGCCAAGATGAATATAAATAGCATAAAATTAAATAAAACCTCGCATTCGCAGAAATGACAAGTCGCGGTAGGTTAACTACATAATACAAAAACTCAACTTGTCGCAGCGTTAAGAGCACTAGGCAGGTACATAACAGAAGTACTATACTTGCACCTGAATGGAAGTAACGTATGTCGCGGGCGAACCCACGGGTCATACGGTAGTACTAAAAAATATGCGTGTGTATGAGAGTACACAGGTAAGAAGTAAAACTTCTTTAAGACATTTTTTTACAGGTATATAATTTATCTTATACGTCGATAAAGAAGTTTCACTTCAAAAATACAAGGCGATAAAAAAACTCATGTAAGGGTAAACGATAGCTGCTTTTAGCCGCCAAATAAACGTGGACCCAAATGCAGATAGGGTTTGGAAGATACTGGGATAAAACTTTAGATGAAGAAGAGCTAAAATAAAAAGGAATATAATCGCCTTCTGCTGTTTCAACTATTAATCAGCTATACATATCAAAACAGCTCGCATACATATTACAATTAGCAGCAGCTAATTGTAATATGTATTAAGAAAGGCAGCCTTATCTCATATACACTCTCGCGCGAGTCACGAGACGAGCTGCGAGACGAGCCGCGAGTAAAAACGCTGTATTATGGTACATTTACATTCGAGCTAGCGGCTCGTCTCGCAGCTCGTTTAGTGGCTCGTGCAAGAGTGTAAATGGGGTATAAGGATACCTGTGCAATAAGCGGGAGCGAGTAATTAGGGTGGAATTGCCTGTGTGTAAAAGAGTGGAGGAATGGCCTGCATCGTGAGTGATGGAGTGAAATAGTAAGGCTGAGCGGAGAGGAGTTGCAGAACTGAATAGAAGTTAAATTAGGGCGCAAGAAAGTGTTAGTGTACAAAATTGTTTAATATAACTTTAAGCCGGAAATAACTAATATTTTTTTTAGACTACTTTAGATACGTTCCACCATTTTTGAGATGAAAAGAAAAACTACTGAACTCGCGACACCCGTGTTTCTTATTTCTTTCATTAACAGAAAAATCGTTTAAAACGTAACTCGCGTAGGCAGAGATTTAATTTCGATCATCATTAATTATTTACGAGTAAAACACGAAAAATCTTTTTATAATATTACATTTCTAGTTCAGCTAGTTTTAGGATTTCGGTGGGCGATGATGTTTTAAAGTTTTGTTTTGTCTCTGTGGTGCGGTAGAAGTAAATCCAACTGCTACGCAAGAGGTCGTGGGTTCGATTCACACCCAGGATAAAATATTGTGTGATGAGCACGATGGTTTATTCTGTGTCTGGGTGTTATTTATCTATAATATGTATGTATTAGAAATATATAAGTATGTTTATCAGTTATCTGGTTACCATAGTACAAGCTCTTAGTTTGGAATCAGATGGCAAATGTGTTAGTTGTCCCAATGATATTTATTTATTTATTCGTGGCACCTACAGTACGTACTCGACCTTCTGTTGCTGTACTGTATTGTGGTATCGTGTCAGTGACACAGAAAGTACAACGTCTAATACGGCGATCGATTCACGGTAGACAGTACCATCGTGTCATCTTACTCCATTATTTGCTATTAGAAAAGGATAGCTGTACGGAGTTATAAACAAAGAAAGGTGTTGTGTTTACCTGCTTACGATCTTTGCGTATCGAACCGGATATACAATACCAAAAGATGAGAAAAGAAAGAAGATATAAAGATTAAATTAATTTATGATTTTCTTACAAAACTTTCGAACTCCTTGCGGTTTCACCCGCGTAGTGTTCGTTCCCGTGGGGATTTGGGGAATATAAAGTAGCCCAAGTTATTCCTTATAACATTAGCTGTGTGCCAATAAAGGTTCTGTCAAAATTGGTCAAACAGTTTCAGAGATTATCCGAAACAAACAGACAGAAAAAAATAAACTTACTGATTGTTAGTGATTCGATTCGTACATGGTAAATTTCCTCACAAAAATGAAACTAAGTATAAAAGTATATAAATTAATAGTTATCAGTAATTTATGAATTAGAATTGCAAAATTATAACACATCGCATAACATTAAACTTCTTAATAAACATAATATACATAGTTGAAAAAAAATAAAATATATTAAAAAAAAAAAATTTTTAATAAATTTCATTAACGGATATGCAGTACATTTCTAATTAATAAATATTAAAATACTTTAAAAAATAATACTAACAAGCTGATATGTATGTGTCATCATCATAGTCCGTGAAAAGGGGAAGGCAAATATCTCGTAAATACTATGCATTGAAGACTAACAAAAACTGCAACCAAATTAAATAGTAATATTTGTTGTAGGTTTTATTATAGGATTGTTGTTGTGTGTTTGGGTGTAAGGGGATTCCTTACACCCAAACACAAGATCACTAAGATCACAAGATCACTAAGCCCAAGAGACCTTACCTGGTATCGGTGCACCTGCTGACTAAAGGACGAGGCCCTACGGGGTTAGGAGGTCAGTCGGCACTCGCTCCTAACAACGCCGAAAATCTAAAGCCAAACAAAATACTGCTCAGCGAAATAAAAGTGGATGTCTGGCTCCAAATCCTGGTGAAGTTTGGAAGCAACTGGTACACGTAAGAAGAGAAAAGAGAATTGCTGTAGATGTGTGTGTGACGTGGATATAGAAAACTCTTTCGGTCCCTTATCTGTTCGTCTTGGATTTACGATTTCCACTTACGGTCGTCTCCGTGCTTCGGAAATGAACGTTAAGCGGTCCCGGTTGCCAGTAACATTGAACAGAAGTAACATGTCGTTAAGCCATGTGAAAGATTTCATAATCTTGAAAAAAAATTAACAATAGATAGCCACAATCTGTCCTTGACCGTTTCAACACGATAATAGGCTCGCCACGTATTACGTGAACTTAAACAAAACTAACTATCTTCACGCTGAATCTCTGATGAGGCAGTCAGAGAGGATGGACAGGCAAAAAAAAAAAAAAAGGCTCCGTCCATGCATACTTCTTTCGCTTCCTGCAGATTCATTAATCGTTTCATACACACCCCTCTAGGTATCCGAGTACTTTTGACCTTTCCGTTTTTGAGCGATCTGCTCACGTGGTCTTTGTATTTAAAATGTGGGTGAATAGTATGGCTCTGCCTACTCCCTCGGAAAATATCGCAGGTCTGACAGGGGCTGCCAATTACGACAGTATGTATATTCTATATAAAAATTAAGGCATTAAACTGTAAATAAATATTAAAGTAAAAAGTTAGCATCTTAATTTTAAATAACAACACGTAAAAATTTCGTGAAATGAGATAATTCTTTTCATAAATAAACAGAAATAGACTAAGTGAAAGTAAGAATTCTGGTGTCAAAATAATGTTGTAATTCATACTTGGGAATTATTTTAGTGTTCCAAATCTTCATATGCTACCCAAAATTAGGAACGAACATCTGCTACATTGAATTCCGTAACATCATACAATTTAGAGGTACAAATGTTCAAAAAGAACTAACTTAACCAAGCACCTTTATAAAATTTACAGCATTTCTCTTGTTCCCAAAACTGTCATTCATTCATTCATTCTTATCAAAACTCTCCAGGTAATTCAATTCAAAAGTTTCCAGTCATTCCCAAAGCTGTCATTCATTCTTATCTTAACTCTCGAGGTAACCCAGTAATAAAGTTTACGTAAAACATAGGCAACCTTATTCTTCGAACACGCTCACAAATCGTTCGCACACATTACGTATGTATGGAAGCCACAGACGGACAAATAAACATAGGAGCGACTCTGTTGTGTTGTGAATATTGTATGTTTTAGGTACGCTGCACAGTGGTAATACTTAGCTATAGATTTTTTAAAGATATAAATGTTTGAGTAGCGATCTGACTGGCTAACATATGATTATACTATATGACGCCGCTCCACCTAAGTTTCCCTGTGTCTTTTTCCTACAGAAATTAGTTCACGAGATAAATATCCATTCAGTAGTTATTGCGTGAAAAAGTTACAAACCTACATCCATTCATTCTTACAAACTATCGCATTTATAATATAGAAGGATTTTGTTAAGTAATTACATACACGTTTTAACTGCTAAGACTTGAAATTTAGTAAAATTAAGATGAATAAATACCGTCTTCATTACATATTCGTAAGCTCTTTTAAAACATTATATGCTGTCCAAATTAAATATGTCCACGCGGAATATATTGTAAATGTTAAAGATTATTAAGATAACTGAATCACGTTCTGACTCCGAAGTCATTATAGCTAAAATTTGGTATACAAGATACAGCCTTGGACACATAGGCTTTTAACCCAGGAACAAGTTCCTGCGAGAAACGAATACGAGAAAACTGTAACATGCTGGTAGTTTTTGATGAACAGGAGTCATAGTAATGAGTGTGAGGATGGAAATAGTTTCAAACAACTAACGCGTCTTTCAAGCGAAGACATAGACATATTGTCACGCCTTTATCCCCAAAGGGGTAGGCAGAGGCATACTATACGCCCATATTTCACCGTATGCACTTTTGTCCCAAGTAACAGGTAATAAGGAAAAGGAACGGAAGGAATCAGATGATACCAAATCCGAAAAGGATTTTTTTTCAAAGAGAGGGTGTGGATGATGTAGAAACACTCACACACGCAGGAGTTTTATATAACGATTTTATATAATCGCAGCAGTCGTCTCCCCGTACACTATGGGTTAGGTCGTTTCATATTGTATCGTATAGTTACCTATTTATGTATTGTGTAACTGGTACCAGTCAGTATTTTATGTATGTTATGAAGAAATGGATCTACATATAATTTCCTCCCAACATAAGAACCCTACATATGTGACCCCTACAACAGTTTCAAAACCGGGATTGGTAGAAACTTCAGAATTGAGTTCTAAATCGAATGCCGCAAACCGTTTGTCTCTATCTCTTACGGTTCCTGAGAGATAAGTGCGTACATAGGGACCGACAGACTGAGCCGTTTCGTAAGACTTTTCTAAAATTAAGGGTTTAGACGTCTAAGGGCCATATTCCAGAACGTTTGTCAATACTAAAGAATCACTTGAGAGTAGATTTATATGGCAAAAACTGGTCTGTGTTACTTTCGTATTGAGAAACGTTCTGAAATACGGCCAAAGCAGATTCAAAACCGTAGTTTCTCAGAGCAAGTTGCAATAATAAATCGTATAGCTTACATTGCTTTAACATCCTAATTTCACAAGGCAAGTACATGCAATCGCGTGCAATCACCTACGCTGGTAATATATTCCGTTTAGCTAATTGTTTATACACATTACGTGGGTGAAACAAATAAACTGGAAGAGCTACTTATCCAATCACGTGAAATGGTTTGTTCACAGAGAAAGGAATCAATGTTCATCGCGCTTCTAGAGACATATCTGTTATTATAAAGAGGAAAGATTTGTAAGTTTCTTTAAAATCGATTTTGAAGCGCTCGTGGCCCCGCGGTCTCAGTGTTCTGTAAACGATCACTGAGTTACGCAACTTTCACTATGGTTGGTCCTCGGATGGGTGACCACTTTGTGGCATTTACATTTGCGAGCGTTTCCGTGCTTCGGAAGGCACGTTAAGCCGTTGGGCCCGGTTGCCAGTAAAATGGCAGTCGTTAAACCTGGTTGAAAGCTTTATGGGCGGCTTGAAAATTTCAACAGCAAGTAGCCACAACCTGCGTCTGTCTATTTCAACACGGCAATGGGCTCACCACCTATTACGTGGGACAGGAATCCACACGGTGAAAAGTGGGCATATAATATGCCTCTGCCACCCCTTCGGGGATAAGGCGTGATGGATATTTATTTATTTGTTAAAAATCGATAGGAAGAATTTAATTTCTTCTCTATTAGTTCGCTACAGGTGCGAGCGAGAGGGAGCGAGCAACACCACCTTATTTTTTCACGTGTGGAAATTCCCACGGATGTCACGCTGGACTCGAACCGACTAAAACCGCACGGAACCTATCCGTCGTGCGCCAGGCGTCCCGCGTAACTCCTCGGAAAGCTTTACAGGTACCTAAGTTCAGTATCTAACCGGGACATCACACATATACATTCCGAAATGAAATTTTTAAAAAATGAAGCTCTCTAAAAATTACAATTGCGTAAAATGAATATCTACAATATTTCTTATTTAAAAGCGTAATTATCCCAAAAAAACATAACTGCGCATTAAATAAGCATAATTGGTATTCAAGTGAAGTGTCATGTCACCCACAAACACATTGACACAAATTATTTGTCGCCAACATAGTACTGTGAGAATGTCCACAGCAACTATTGCTTTCGTAATAGACTTAATCTATACTAATATTATAGAGCTCAAGAGTTTGCTTGTTTGTTTGGTACGTTGAACTCTGTAATCTAAGAAACCACTGGTCCGAATTAATAAATAGACTGACCCAGAAGAACGAGCATCGTGATGATGATTGATTGTGTAGTATCTATGTATCTATTAATAGCATCCTGTTTATGTTTATCAATCACGCTTAATCCCTGAAGGGGTAGGGGTAGGGGAGAGGCAAAATATACGCCCCACTTTTCACCGTCCCCGTAATAGACGGAGACGGTGAGCTCATTGACGTGTTGAAACAGACAGACGCAGGTTGTGGCTACCTGCTGTTGAAAATTTTCAACCCGTTCATAAGACCTTTAACTAATAGTATTTTGACTCATAATAATGTACGTTCTACGTAAACCTTATCAGTAGCTATATCTAAAAAGATAAGGCAGTATGACGCGCACTCCATAAGGTCGCATGTAATTACACAATAGCTGGCTGCGGATCTATAGTTGCGTATAAAGAGGATGGATGCGCAGAGGCAGTTGTCTGGAGAAGGCATATACGCAATGTAAAATCTATACTAATACTAGTTGACGCCCGCGGCTCCGCACGCGTGGTGAAGTTTTCCCGTTTCCGTTTCCCACACGAACTTGTTTCATCGGTTTCATGTCTATGTGTTATTCTGATGTGTAAGCTATATTATTGTAAAGTTTCATCAAAATCCATTTCGTATATTTTGCGTGAAAGAGTAACAAACATCCATTCTTACAAACTTTCGCGTTTATAATATTAGTCGTTTTATAATAAAGCTGAAGAGTTTGTTTGTTTGTTTGGTTGAACACGCTAGTCTCAGGAATTAGGTACTGGCCGGATTTTAAAAATTCTTTTAGCGTTAGATTGCCCATTTATCGAGTAAGGCTATAGGCTGTGTATCATCACGCTACTTCCCTGGAGAGCGGAGCAGTAGTCATAAATGTCGACAAATAGGGCAAAATTTAATGCATTATTGTAGAATTTATAAGCGACGGGAGTTCAAAGTATGTCACGGGCAAAGCCGGGGTGGGGGGGGGGGGTCACCTAGTCTTCATACATACATTAATACATTCACGCCTTTATCCCCGAAGGGGTTGGCAGAGGCGTACTATACGCCCACGTTTCACCGTATGCTTTGCTTTTTGTCCCACGTAACAGGTGGTGAGCCAGTTGCCGTGTTGAAATGGACAGGTGCAGGTTGTGGCGACCTGCTGTTGAAATTTTTCAAGCTTTACGGCATTCAACTGGCTTAACGACTGCCATGTTACTGGCCACCGGGACCAACGGCTTAACGTGCCTTCCGAAGCACGGAAACGCTCGTAAATATAAATGCCACAAAGTGGTCACCCATCCGAGCCATAGTGAAAGTTGCTTAACGCAGTGATCGTTTACAGAACACTACGTCGGCGGGGCCACGAGCGCTTCCATACAGCTGTAATACTTCAACTTATGTTACGTTCGTATTAGACGGATTCGGATGTAGGTGACTTTCCTCGGTCAGATACAAATCGGCTTATATGTAAAAAAATTAACAAAATTCCTTTATCATATAAAAAAAAACCCTAAAATATTGGTTTCTTTAAAATAAGGTGGGCTTTTGTTTCCTACAATTTGTATGATTAATTATGTACGATAAGTTATGAGTTATTTATACGAATACAGCCGATGAGTTTGTTACGAGTAGTTTGGTTGAACGCAATTCTTTTTTTTCTTGTGAATAGTCCATTTATCGAGGAAGGCTATATAACATCACGCTATTACTCTGGAGAGCAGTGCAGTAATCATAAATGTCTGCAAATCGGGCAGGCGTGCTTCTCTTTAAAAAATGGGCTCCGTTATAAGGGTTTTTCGGTAGATAAGAGCTACGTGCAGAAGAGATGCCATTTTTTTATCAGTTTCTTGTTCCATTGTGAATGTAACGCATTTGCATTCAATGAATGGTCGAAGCTTTGTTTCATACAGAATACGAATGAAACACAATCGTAAATCGCTTGAGCTGCTTGTGAGTATGTTTCGGTACAATGCTTCGACATACTTACTTATCAATCCTTTATCCCTGAAGGGGTGGCAGAGAAATACTTTACGCCCACATTTCACAAAAAACATTTGGTCTCGATACAAGTGGTAAGCCCAATGCCATGTTGAAATGGACAGGCGCAGGGTGTGGTCTATAAGGCCTTCAATTTGGCTTAACGACTGCCATGTTACTGGTAGCCGAAACCAACTGCTTAACGTACTTCCGAAGCACGGAAACGCTCGTAAATGGCAATGCCTTAAAACGATCACCCATCTGAGACCAACCGTAGCGAAAGATGCTTAAACGCTTTGATCGTTTACAGAACACTAAGTTAGTGACAATATTGTAAGGATAACACGCGTCTCGTCGCCATTGTCTGCTTCTACTCAAATACTTTAATGTTAAATTGTTTACACGTGATACTCGTATTTACATACATACATACATATTGTCACGCCTGTACCCCCTAAGGGGTAGGCAGAGGCATACCATGCGCCCACATTTCACCGTATGCATTTATGTTCCATGTAGCAGGTGGTGAGCCCATTGCAGTGTTGAAATAGGCAGGCGCAGGTTATGGCGACCTGCTGTTGCAATTTTTCAAGTTACCTATAAAGCCTTCAACTAGGCTTAACGACTGCCATGTTACTGGCAACCAGGACTAACGGCTCTTCGTGCTTTCCGAAGCACAGGAACGCTCGCAAATTTAAATGCCGCAAAGTGGTTACAGATCCGAGGATCAGCCATAGTGAAATTTGCGTAACTCAGTGATCGTTTACAGAACACTGAGTCCCGCGGGGCCAAGTGATATTTAGCCAACAAAATCGACTTGTACGGTTTCGTACGTCAAGACCGCCATGTTACGTAAATGTCGAAACGAAACCTTCACAAGGCCGCAATACGCGTATTAGTAAATTGTAAGGCTATTTAGTTTATATAAGATGGATCGTAATGGGGTTACTAACTATTTCCTATATAGACCTTATATAATCTGTATTTGATTGTAAATCGAGTACACGGAGGTGATGCCGGAAGTCTTTTAAATTAGATGACATTTAGATAGGTATTATAGGTATTTCAACAGCAGGTAGCCACAACCTGGCAATGGACTTACCATCTATTACGTGGGACAGGAATACACATGGTGAAAATTGAGCATATAATATGCCTCTTCAAACCCTTCGGGGATAAGGCGTGATAGATCAATAAATAATAATAAATATATGACATATGCCTCGGTGGCGCAGTGGTAGTGTATGCGATTGTCGTGACTGAGGTCCAGGGTTTGATTCCTTTATAATCCTTCGGCATACTTAGATGGACTCAAACTGAGTTAGATACCCTGGATAAGAAAGTTAGTTCTTTATTGAACACATTTCAGATGCATCACCCACGTTCATAAATAATTAGGTTGTATATCCCACGGAAATGTAGAGGTCGCGGCTTTTTAAACGCCAAAACTTTGCATAACCGTGAGATATGCAACCTTAGAGAATATTTTCTTTATATTGACGTGGGTATGCATAAGGATGTGGTATCGGTAGATGACGGACTGACTCCTCTCGCTCTAGCCAAAGAGAAGCAGCAAACCAGTAATACTAAGTACTGATGATCGCAAGGAGATATGGCAGAGTAAAGAGCTGCATGGACGATTCTATCGGGCCAACGTTGCTTTTCGGTAGCGTAACCAGTACGTCAGAAGTGTTTCTTAACACATTGTATATAAAGCTGAAGAGTTTGTTTTTTTGATTGAACGCGCTAATCTCGGGAACTACTGGGTCCAATTGAAAAAATATTTATGTGTTGGGCTAGCCCATTTATCGAAGGCTATATATATCATCACGCTACTATCCTAGAGAGCTGAGCAGTAGTCATAAATGTCAACAAATCGGGCAAATTTTATACAATATTGTAAAAGTAATAAACGATGGGATTAAATAGGTGAGACGGGGGTTCCAGGTATGTCACGAGCGAAGCTGCGCGGGTCACCTAGTCTGACATAAACTAGGTACGCGGTATTCTTATTACTAAATACTTTCGTCGCTATAAGGGTTAGCAAGCAACACCACAGAGCAAGAATCTGTTGTTTTAATGGTGCAGGACGACCTAAAGAATATAATTAAAATTTAAGTCAAACTAAGTTTAGTCGACTGTTCTCACATAAATCCAAAGGAACAATGTAAGTGTAATTTTAATGTTGTACGCCACACCTACATTTTAAAAGAGCATCCAAGGACTTTCTTGCTAGATTCTACTTTTTAAAGGAAAGGCTGCCCTAAGACGGGCAACTAGAATCGCTCTAATTTTAAACACAAATTTTTGTTTTTTTTTTGTATCAATTCATGACTATATAATTGGTCAAATATCATGTAAATAAAACGAATGTAATTACTGGCGATTAGAAAAAAGTGACCATGAGTTCTTCCTCAGGCTCTACCTATGCAAATGTAGAAGCAGTAATCTTAACGTGCATAAGTGTTACTTTGTGACCTACATGAATAAAGATATTACATTATAATTTTTCTAAGTTGAATAAACTAAAAAGTTATAATTCAAACATTGTTTTAACATGAAGCGAATTATGTCGTGTCCTGAAGGTTTTTGGTGACCTATTTTAGCTGAAATGGATTTGTAATGAAGTCATAGTCTATTAACAGCGCTTTTACTGTTTCAGGAGGATATAAGACATTGTATTGTTCAAATCGGTTCGAGCGTGTAGTGAAACCCGATACATTGTACTTACATATTATAAACAATAGTAATTTTTCACGGGTCACCGGTGGCAAGCCCGGTTTATAAGGGTCTTATGCTGTCATAATATGGAGCAGATCTCCATATGTAACACACATACTTACATACATAGTTACATGCCTTTATACTACTACCTCTGCCTACCCTTTTTCGGGTATAATTTATACCCGAAAAAGGGTAGGCAGAGGCATACTATGCGTTTACATTTCACCGTATGCTTTTTTGTTCCAAGTTACAGGTGGTGAGCTTATTGCCGTGTTGAAATGTAAACGCCGCCCGCCTGATCCATATCAGACACGACGAGGCTGTGGCGACCTGTTGTTGGAAATTTTTTCTTCTTCTGTTTCCAGAAGAAGTTTTTTTTTATTCTTGGCTTAACGACTGCCATGTTACTGGCAACCAGGACCAACGGCTTACAGGGCCTTCCGAAGCACGGAAACGCTCGTAAATGTAATGTTTTAGACGCATAATACCAAATACGCAAAACCCCACTTTTACGCAAAACGCCAGATTCGGAAAATACCACTTACGCAAAAAACCAACTATGTATAACACCTACTTGGATTTAAGCAAATTGCCACAAAGCGGTCAATCATCCGAGGACCAGCCAAAGCGAAAGTTGCTTAACGCGGTGTTCGTACAGAACACTGGGTTAGCGATTCTATACCTACTACTAGCTGTTACTTTGATATTACCAACAGATTCTTCAATTTCATTGATCTGTTTAGATTTCATTGATGGTTTCATTAGAAACAATTTTGAAAAGCAATTAGATTGCTAACTTTTTCTAAATTTCAATTTTAAAGTGGAAAAATTTTTCAGTCACTAGCTGGACTCGAACCAGCGTCTTCTGGTTCAACGCACCAGACGCGTTACCAACTACACCACCGTGAGATTGACATTGCTAAGATCGGGAAAAGTGAAAAGTATAATCAACCAAACGCACTCCAGACTTTATTCTGCATCCAGAATAACGCCCGGGCGTTATCAAAACGTCAAAATCGACAAAATAATTTAATCAATAGGTACTAATTTACTTAGGTAATTAAGTTTCTTAAGACCTCCAAAGAAGTCTAGCCTCATTAATTAAATAATATATCAATATACATATTATGTAGTATCTTAATAATATTATACAAGCGAAAGTTTGTATGGATGTTTGTTGCTCTTCACGTAAAAACTACTGAACGGATTTTAATATAACTCTACAACAATGTAGCTTATATATCAGAATAACACATAGGCTACTTTTTATCACGGGAACAAGTTCCTGCGGGAAACGGGAACAGGAAAACTTCTCTACGCAGGCGTCAACTAGTAGATAATAAAAGGCAAAACCACTAACTGACTCATTGATCGCGAAATCTCTGAAATTACCGGAGCTATGAGACCCAATATCCGCATAGGGGTTCCTTTTAACACGTAGGTGTCCCTAAGAAGGGATTTTGAGAAATTCTACCCCTGAGGAAGTAAATTAGCGATAAACGGTTGTATGAAAGATTTTCAAAGTTATAACATGAATTAACGTACCTACACCTGTTTTTGGTTACAAATAAATGGGCACGTGTTTTCGCACGTTCGCGGTTTTGCAAAATTCACCTATAAGGGGGTAAATAGGGGTTGTAAGTTTATATGGGAAATTCTCCATTTTTAAACATAGCAAAGCTTGGCGACGTCAACGTTAGTAATGAGAATGTGGAAAGTGTATGGCAGAACCTTAGGGATAGTATGGTAAATGCCGCTGTGGAAGTTTGTGGAGAAACGAGAAGAGGCAGTAGTAATAAGCGTGACGCATGGTGGAATGAGGAAGTGAAAGAAGCAGTTCGAATAAAGAAGCAAGCATGGTTAGACTACTTAGCCTCGCGGAATGATTTTAATATGAAAGAGAGATACAAGCTGCAAAAAGTTAACACGAAGGCACTGATAGAAGAAGCTCGTGAAAGGTGCAGAATGAAAGCGGATGAAAGGTTGTCGTCCAATTTCCGGGATAATGACAGGCTCTTCTGGAAAGAGGTAGGCAAGACCCCGAGTTGTTCGGCAATCTGCAGTATGAATAAAGTGCTTAGTGTTAACAATGAATGTCCTAACAGACCAAACTGACATCCTGCAGAGATGGAGTAAATATTATGGAAAGATGTATGCAAGAAAAGACAGAGCTCACTTCGATGCTCCGGATCCCGATGTCATTGAAGTCATTATTATGAAAGAAATTAAACAAGCGATAAGAAGTATGAAATGTGGTAAGGCCGAGGGAAAAGACAGAATTACTGCTGAGATGATCAAGTACGGTGGGTCGCGCGTCTGGGACACTCTATGTCTGTTATGCAACTTGTGCTGGCGGACGGGTGAGGTCCCAGATGACTGGCGAATAGCAGTTGTAGTACCTATTTACAAAGGGAAAGGCTCGCGCCTAAACTGCTCCAGCTACAGGGCGATCAGCTTGGTCAGCTTAGCTAGTAAGGTGTATGCAAAGATTATAACGGCAAGAATACAAGAAAAGTCTGGAAGATATTTATGGGACGCTCAATGCGGATTCCGACGTGGAAGAGGTTGCATGGATCAAGTGTTTTCTCTCCGCATGATCGCGGAGAAGTTTCTGGCTATTAGCCAGAAGGTTTTCTGCGCTTTTGTGGATCTGGAGAAAGCATTTGATAACGTTGTGAGGGAAACTCTGTGGGATTTGCTGCCCGGATATGGTGTGAACGGCTCGCTACTGCGGGCAATACAGTCGCTTTATAAGGACTGTAAGGCTTGCGTGCGAGTAGGGGGGGATATGTCACCTCTTTTTGATGTCTATACAGGCGTCAAACAGGGTTCTGTCATGTCCGCCTGGCTGTTCATAGTGTATCTAGACAGTTGCCTGCAGAAGTTGAAAGATTGAAGAACAAGGATACGCCCAATTCATATGGGTGTGAATTTGGATGACTTTTCAGTAAACTGTCTGCTGTACGCTGATGATGCGGTGCTCATGGCCTCATCAGAAGCCGACCTTCAGGCATTAGTCACTAATATGAAAGAGGAGTGTGAAAGTAAGGGTCTTCGCTTGAATGCAAGTAAGACTAAGGTTCTAGTATTTGAAAGAAATTACGTAAGAACTAAATGCGAGATTAGGGTAACCCAGGAACGTCTAGAGCAAGTGAATGAAATTGTGTATTTAGAGAGTATGTTTAGCGCGGATGGAAGATGTGATTCGGATGTAGAACGGCGAGTAGCTGCCGGAAACAGAGTTAACTTTGCTTTGTCCCCATTAGTAAAGCGACAAAGCATCGTAAAAGAAGCACGACTGGCGATTCATAACGCAGTGCTAGTGCCAACTTTGCTTTACGGTAGCGAAACCTGGGTATGTCAGCAGATGCATGAAAGTAAATTGAATGCTGTGGAGATACGATCACTTCGAAAATTGTGCGGCGTTACCTTGGCTGACCGAATACGTAACGAAGTGATACGCAATATGGCAGGTTTGAATGAAAGTGTCAGCGTTAAGCTGGAAAAGGGCGTGCTCCGTTGGTTTGGACACGTCCAACGAATGAGTGAGCAACGATTGACGTAGTATATATATTTTGCGAAAGCGGAGGGTAGAAGAAGTCGGGGTAGGCCGAGACTTACATATGAAGACCACGTGAGCAGATTGCTCAAAAACGGAAAGGTCAAAAGTACTCGGATACCCAGTCGTGCGTGTAAAAAGCGATTGATGAATCTTGAAGAAGCGAAAGAAGTATGCATGGATCGCGAAGCCTGGCGATCTGTCCTCTCTGACTACCCCGTCAGGGATACAGCGTGAAGATAGTTAAGTTAAGTTAAACATAGCAATACCAAATTTCATATAAAAATAAGAAAATCGTTAAGAAATTTATATAAATTTTACCATTAAGGGGTAAAATTATATATAAATAAAAGTTTGTTTGAAAGAACGGGGAGCTATCTTAATCTTCTATATTATATAAGGAAAATCACTCACTGAATAATTGATCACAATATCTCTGAAACTAACAGCGCCACCCTCTTTAACTAATCTCTCTTTCTTTATCTGTTTCTTTAATGTGGCGCTAACGAAGTTGCGCGGGTCAGCTAGTTAATGTAATATAATTGCAGCTGATGTCATATTATACTGCATTTGACATTTGTTGATAAAGTTTGTACCAAATTGAAATAGTCCTAAGTGTGTCGATAAGATATAAAACGTGGGTGACGCGAAATACTACAAGATTGTAGTTTTCTGTTTATTTTGATATGCGCCCTAACTCGCAGTTATTCAAACAGTTCGCATATCGTTGACAGCAGACAAGCAGCAGATACTCATCTCAGTGTATCTTCCCAACTGCTTCTATACCCCACCTGGATTAGGGTCAGGGGTTCATTCAAGATGAGTCACGCTTTTTTCCTCAAAAGGGGAGCAGAGGCATAGTATAATCATGTTATTTTTATTTTTGTCTGTACTATGCCTTCTGCCCTTATTCCTCTGCACGGTACAACTTGATGGCAAGTTTTGGTATGCAAAATTACTTCAAGATGTTTTTTATTTATTGTAGCTGGTGGAATTGCTTAAAGGTAAGGTTGACTGAGTCGCTGTGTTAGTGGTGCTTGACTAATGCTCAAACAGCCTCGCCTGCCTAAACAGCTGCTGTTTATCGGGGTCTCAATGGTTCTATAGCTCTTTAACGCAAAAAATAATATTCCCATCTTAAATCCAGTAAGGTGACAGGCAACTGTACGGCCCATTTGATAGAAAGTGCTCAATAATTGCAAGGGGTGCTACAATCGGGCTGCCAACCCTTCGTAAACCTACAAACCATACTACAGACGTTCTTTGGGGAAACCGAGGCAGGTTTCCCAATTCCATAATCTAAGCGTTCTCGGAATTAAGCTCCTTTTGGTGTAAAGGGTCCTATCCGTCCAAGATCTCCAGTATCCAAGCGACCTTAAACCTGCTAGGAATGCACCTGCTGTCTAACGGACAACGACAGGCATCCTTATAGGATTGGGAGGTCAGACGGCAGTCGCTCACAATAATGCCGAAAATTTAAGTCAAAGTAAAAGGATCCCAAAACACTTTAGATGAAGAAGAAGATAAGGAAGGAAGCTCCTCTTAGAACTTACACAATACGAGTACTCAGTACTTAAAAAGTGTTCGTTACATGTTTTTGTTTCTGAAATAAGACACCTGAGTCTATGATACATCGAATCTTGTACCTTGAATTGATGAGTCAGATATGATTATCATATGACAGTCACCTCAATAATACAGGAACAAAGAATATTTAAGACTGTTATCAGTCACGCCTTTATCACCAAAGGGGTGGCAGAGGCTTACATAGAATTTGTTCTAAATATCATGTAAATAAAAGTTATGTAATTACTGGCAGTCACAAAAAAAATGGCCATGAGTTTGCGAATCTGTATCCTGTCTGTCAAACAACAAATATTGCTGTCTCCGAAAGCAATATTTGTTGGGACTAATCCCACCCGCATTCCCATTACTGTGACTACATCTACAGCAATGACCAAGACCACAAAAGTTACACCGAGCTCGATCTCGGTGAAGTCCCAGGAGAAGTTAGCATGTCTTGGAACCCGCAACGAAATTAATCAGAAGATAGTTTAAGTAACTTGAAAAAAGAACTTAAATGTAGAAGCAATAATCTTGACATTCATTGAGTGTTACTTTGTCACTGTTGGTGACCTATATGAATAAAGATTTTTCATTTCATTTCACTATACACCCATATTCTAGCGTATGTATTTTTATCCCACGTAAACGGGCTACCAATTACGTCACGTAACTGGTTGCGAGCCCGTTGCTGTGTTGAAACGATCAGGCACAGGTTGTAGAAACCCACTGTTAAAACTTTTCAAGCCGCCCATAAGACCTTCAACTTAGGTTAACGTTCTGCCATGTTACTGGCAACCAAAGTCAAAAGCTTAACGTGTCCTCCGAAGCACGGAAACGCTAGTAAATGGAAATGCCACAAAGCAGTACCCGACTGACCAGGGGGCCGAGGCTTCTATTGACAAGCCGTAGAATCGCTGTTTTTAGTTCTCAAAATGTTAGTAGACTATCAAAAATGCAACTGACTAGCGGCCGCTGGCGCGGTACTTGCTAGTAGAATTCTATCGGCCGACCGATAGAAATCTATTGGAGTACGATTGTAATAGTAGACTACGAAAAACTGTCAAAATTGTACCGTTGGCCTTCTACTGAGCGACGATTTCGACACGATTCAAATAGCAGAATCGGCCCGCAGTGCTAACGCAGTGATCGTTTACACTTAGCGGAGCTACGAGTGCTTCTTTGTTACTCGACATGGTATTTTGGTTTAGCATTTTAGGACCCAGTGCATATTGTTTTTTTTCTCATATTGTTTGTCTTTATAGGGACTGGATAAATTTTTAAAGCAATTATTATGCTAAATTCCTATTTTTTTTTTAATAAAGTAAAAAACATATAGGGCCGGTTTAGAAGTTTTTTACTATCTACTAGCGGGCGCCTGCATGGAGGCAAAGGAAAGCATATCGACCACAGATACTATATTAGTAACAAACTAATATTGACTGGTAACAAATTAGAATGAAGACTATTGGGACCTTTTTGTATTGCTAACAAAAAAGAAAAATTCTGCATAGACCATTTTAAACGAGCTTACAAAATGTCATACACTATTTAAAATGACCACCGGTTTGGACCGCAGGCCAACTCAGAAGAACCGGCAAAAAACTTAGGAAGGCTTTTTTTTAATGGCCTATTTACAATTTAATATTATATCACTTTGCCAGCAGATCATTTCGAGGCTTCCCTGTCGTGCAAATAGTCTTTAACAGAGTAATAACCTTTTTCACAAAGCTTTTTTTAGAAGGCAAGCACACTATGAATAACTTCTTTCCGTCTGATGTTCACTCATATCAGTCATATCTCGAAAACAGGTTAACAGGTTTAGGATTACGGTATAGATAATTAATCCAGGTCAGTTGTGTGAACTACAAATGCATATTTCGGAGTTTGGATGTTTTCTATGTATACTAGGTTTTTTATTTAGAAATAAATTAATAAATATTGTGGGACTTCCTTTTTTACACAGCGCCGTCTACCCCAAAGTATGCTAATATAAGCTTGTGTTATGGGATCTGGACGACTGATATACATACTTATATATTTCTAAATACAGACATATTATACATAGAAAACACCCAAACTCCGAAACAAACATTTGAAACACATATATATTTTTTCCGATCCGGGAATCGAACCCTGGACCTCAATCGCGGCAGTCGCATACACTACCACTGCGCCACCGAGGCAGTCAAATATATAAGTATGTTTATCAGTTATCCAGCTTATATATTTATTTGGGCTACATAACATTATGTACAAAAATATGTCCCACAATTTACCATATCCACTTTCATATTTCGGCACTGTTGTAAGCTCATGATCACGGAATAAATCTGGCGCTTGTAACTACAGAAATATCGATACTTATCTCTATCTAGTACAGAATGATTATTCTACTTCTGTGAATGAACATGACAGCTTTAAGTCATAATTTAGTCACAAATTCAAAAAGGTTGAAATTTTATCCACGACCTAAGGGTGACACTTCTAGATCAGCAAGGGGAGATGAAGTTGAGTGGAAAGGCATGTGAGTAGGTAGCTAGCAGTGGCTTCAGTTAGTTAGACCCTACACAACTTTTTATTATACCACTGAGGTGGCAGACAAGCATACGGCCCACCTAATGGAAAGTGGTCACATTAGCCTAGGAGCGTATGCAACATCAGAGGTGCGGCTCGCACTGACGAGCTTACAACTAGATATTTTCTTTTATCGTAGGTAAATGAGAGCATTTGGTGTGACAAAGGTAAGTAACCGAATTTAATCTTATCTGTGACAGACAGCAGGAAGTATTATTTATCTGAAGTGACTTAAATTCACTGCCAAGTATCAAGAATGCATTTCACCTGCCTTCTATTCTTTTTTTGTATTTTTTTATGCCCTGGTTACTTACCTTGTAGCCAAATCTTATTTTTGTCTTACTATTTGACGCCCGCGGCTTTGCCCGCGTAGAGAAGTTTTCCCGTTCCCGTATCCCACAGGAACTTGTTCCCGGAATAAAAAGTAGCCTATGTGTTATTCTGATGTATAAGCTAAATTATTGTAAAGTGTCATTAAAATATATTCAGTAGTTTTTACGTGAAAGAGTAACAAACATCCACACAAACTTTCGCATTTATAATATTATAAGGTAAGATTAGATTTCTTCTTAGTGTTCTTTTTATCTAATGTCTTTGTCTTAGTCAAGTTTAGTCTTATGTCAAAGTCAGTCTTGACCCAATAACGTGGTAGAAGCGTTATTGTAGCTTCTAGTGGAATTTGATCGGCAAAATGTAAATTTCGCTGTGATATATCACTGTCTTTCACTATAGCATGTTGATTGCTTTTTCTTCAACTTGGCTTAGCCTTATGCTAACAGCCTAACAGCTAGAAAAATTTCACTTCCTGGGCCTGAGCATCTCAACACGGTAATGGGCCTGTTTCGTGGGGCAGAAATGCTTACGGTGAAATATGGGCTACTGCCTCTGCCACCACTTCGGGGATAAAGGCGTGAATGATTAGTATAGTGCTTGGTGATAACAATATGCTTGCCCCTTATTATGAGTGCAAGTGCATATCTCGTCGCTTCTTTAGAAGACATTTGTTCTCTGGAATAGTAAGCTGACCAGTTGGTTTGGGTGGTAATCAACCTTTAAGTGTGGACATAGGGTCTCACAGGCCCGATGCAGTTTATGATTTGCGTGCCCCTCTCCTTCCACTAACCCCATTAGTCTGTCTGCGTCAGTACCTTCGGTTTTAGTGGTGAAATAACCGTTTGAGAGTGAATATTGGGTCGCCAACTGCAGGTTGCGTGAGTAATTTTGCTTTTTGCTCAGGGTCTGTTAGACCCCACATCCACGTTTGTGTAACAATTTGAGCTAAGGGGGAATTTGTATTTTCTAGATTTTTGTAATATATAAACATCGGCAAACGATCATTTTAGTACATTAGCATGGAAACAAATGTCAAATTTCTCGATTATACAGAGTGCAAGTAAAATATTGCAATAAAAATTATCCTTTTTTCTAATAAGAACTCAAGTGATGCTTTCAGAATCCGATCAGTAAAGTAGCGATGAGTATTTGATGGTTGTTTGTTTTACGAAGCTGACATTGAACAAAATTGCTTTAGTGACCAAGAAATTATAGATGAAAGTGGTAGCACCAGCAGAGCTGACGGTGACATGAGGAGATGGAAAACTGCTAAACCATTATACAAAGATTACCAATAAAGATACACAAGTTGGGCCAATGTCAAAATTTTTATGTTCTGTTTTAAGCGCTTTACGGTTAGGTCCGATAGAGGCTTTATTTCTCGTACGCTTAGGTTGTGGAATGAGCTCCATGGGTTTTCCCAAACCTCTAGAGTATGGGGTTATTCAAAAGAGGTCTTAGAAAGTTTTTGAAGGATCGGCAGCGTGAGTGCTGCCCCTCTGGTGTTGCAACACCAAAGGGGCAGCAACGTCCATAGGCTAAGGTGACCTCTTTCCATCAGGTGGGCCGTATGCTAGTCTGCCACCTCAGTGGTATAAAAAAAAAGAACATATTATTAAGTTTTTTTACACTTTTATTGTTTATGTTCTATGGTAACATTTTTGAAACAGACTGAAAATGTAATCTTTTCTAGAAAATGTTCCAATAAAGTAATATCAAGTAAAAAATAGAGTAAAGTGCCTTTGATTGTTTTATGATTAGATTTTAATTAAAAATAAATACATATACATTAAATTTACGTATATTATTTACATTCAGTAACTCTTAAGACAAATGAAAGCAAAGAATAGCATCGTTCTTACTCAACTTCATAGAATCTGGCCTTAAAAGATAGGGGTCTGTGTGACCCCACGTCCATAGTAGTGTAACAAATATTGGATATCCACAGCTAGATTATTTAAAAATTTTCTTTATTTATTTAAGTTTATAACACACAGTTAACATTATAAGCAAACCATAAGCTACTAAGGCTTGTCTGGATTGCTGTATTACATTAAGACGTGCCATGTATTTGTCACTATAACTCTGTTGAGACTGCTACTGTTTCTGCTGTGACTACGCCTTGATCTTAAGCAAGCATATTTGATCCCTAGGAATTTGTTTAACTATGTCAATATCTAAAAATACACACTACTCTTATCATTCTGTTAATCATATTAAGCTACCTGATATGATAACAGTTATAAACAATTTTCCTGCACACATTCATATACATAATTGCTCTTATTAAATTTTAAGAGGAAAATTAGAGTTTACCGGTTATAATATTGATAGATCACTTCAAAACATGTAATAGTGGAATAAAACAAAACATTAAGTGGAATAGGGGGTATTCTCTAATAGCAGCTCTGCCTATTCTACTTAAAAATTTAATAAACAATAAGTGTATATTATATAGAGGGGTTATTTTACCATGACCAAGTAAAACATTGCCTTCATTGAAAAGAAAACTTTTTTTTTATTAGAAGCCTTGTAATTTACTATGCCTGGTAACATAGGTATAACCTGCCAAAAGTATATATTTGCACCGGTGATAGAATTTTTATTTTTGATAGGTATCTACCTGCATAACCACAATCAAACTTGTTTATTAGTAGGCTTAAGATTTATTCATAGAATTTATCTAATTAGAAACCAGATGCACAATTGTACTATTTCCTAAGAATCAGGGTAGGACAATAAATGACAATACCAGAAAAGAAACAGCAAAACAACAGAATGATTTTGAATGCAGTGTACTTTCACCTAACCACTGAAACGCTGATTGTTATCTCATGAAACGAAATTTTGTTTAAGTATTCAGTTTACATCATATAAATATTTTCGTCAATTTTCTAACATAACTCGACACTCACCTGTGGTAATAACATGCGCACGGACGTCGGCAATCCTATTAAAGCACTTAACACAGCCTGAATTTCGATAACAGTTTGATAAAAGTAAATATTTAAAAAATCTTTGTTCTATGCAGAAGGCTCCGCGCGTTGGTACACACAATATGGTAACCGCGAGATACTTGTTCATGTAATTTTTACATTCAATGTGTAAAATTTGAACAAATAAATACTCTGAAGACACAATACGAACAATATTCACTACAAAATCGAGTGTTTCTGTTTAATAATATTATTCGATCGGTTAGCCATCGTCACAAATTTTCGTAATATTCGTTTGATTGATTTGATCAGATTTGAATGATTTGATTCAATTTGATTCAATTGAATGACTGACTGTGAATGACTGACGATAATAACTCATTCCATCTTAATAATACGGTTAACACACGACCGGATTTGATCCGACCAGACCGCGGATTTGATTTGCCGCCCGACCAAATCTTACCGTCTGTAAAAGCCCTAACACAAGCCCTTTCCCAATGTTGCCATCTTAGTTAGTTTGTCAAAAATGTCCCCAGTACCGATTTTACCTTTCCCCAAAAAATACTTTTTCGTACATTTTTGCCAGAATGAAAAAAAGAGCTACGTTAATACATAACGTAGTGTTTATTTACTCTATGTAGAGGAATACTATGCATACGAGTTATCTACATAGATAAGTAAAATTGAAATGTGTGTGTGTGTAATTTCAAATTTGCAGCTTTTCACTAAATGCATATAAAATAATATACTTTATTAGAAACTTTTCATTTCCACTAAAGTTCCTTAAAAAAAGTAATTTTACCCTAGAATAGGGAAAAAGCCCCTAATCTGAACACCCTGTCTGGTCGTCTGGTCGTCCGGTGCGGTCTGATCCGTTCGTATGTTGCGACAACAGATTTGGTCGGCAGACTCGGCGGATCAAATCTGTCGATGTCCGGCAGACCAAATTTGGTCGTGTGTTAGCTCTTTTAAGAGTTAACACACGACCAAATCTGACAGCTATACAGATGGTAAGATTTGGTCGGGCGGCCAATCAAATCCGCTGTCTGGTCGGATCAAATCCGGTCGTGTGTTAGGGCTTTTATAGCAGTCCGGCGGACATAATTATTATTAATTGAGTCCGCCTCGATCCGCATCGGATATGATCAATGACAACATTGTTCTAGCTACTTTGTCGTAAATTTCCCCAGATTTAATTTAATTTTTCTCCAAATACACTCTTTTTCATAATTTTTTTCCCAATGTTGCCATCTTAGTTTGTCAAAAATGTCCCCAGTACCGATTTTACCTTTCCCCAAAAAAATAATTTTATATATATTTTTTGCCAGAAAGAAAAAAGAGCAACGGTAATACATAACGTACAGTCTGTCTATAAAGTCTTGACAATAAATGATGGCGCTGCCTACATGCGTGTTGCAACCCTGTATAGTGTGACTAAAACGATTTTGATACTAGCAGTTTGTTTAAGTAAAATGAGTAGGTAAACAAATATGACACATTAGTCAAATTTTGTTTGTTTTATTTACAGTAAAGTATTTTTTTTATCAAAGCAGTTTTAATTAAAAAAAAAATCTATAGTTATAATAATTTTATATAGGTAACTAATTATAAAACATTATATCATCATAGACATTAATCCCTTTCACTCATCATCGGATTCTAAATATTCAATATCAAAAAAACGTTTCGTTGCCTCACATCAGCAGCACTGTCATCACTACAGCTGCTGTCACCGCTGCTGCTATCATCGCCTAAGCGAATAATCAACTCGTCTATATCTCGATACAAACTACGTCCTCGCTCGTAGTACTCTTTTACGAGTGTCTCGACATGATGGCAGCAGTTTTTCCATGTTTCAGGTGTGATGCTGCTGAAGGCCTCTTCAGCAAGTTACCTTACATCACGTGATCCAACATTTCGTTCTGCTACTTTTTGTTTTAGGTAAGCCCAAATGAGCTCTATAGGATTCAAATCACAGTGATACTGTGAAGCCGTACCACTGTGTGCCCATATTCTCCTAAGAGTTCATCAATGGCAAAGATGGGGCGGGGGTTGTTTTTTTTTACCAAATTCAGTAAATTTGGCTTCCTGAGCGTGGGATCAAAGTCTATATTATTTTCTAATAGCCAAAGTTTTATCTCGTCTACGCGGGAACTAGCGGAGGGCGTCTTATTTGTCAGGACGGAGTGATATGGCGCGTTATCCATAACTATGATTGAAGGATCATGAAGATTTGGTATAAGCTTTTGTTTAACCCACTTGGTCAAGTTATGCGCATTCATTTCTGAGTGGTAGTCTTCTAATTTATTTCTGCAAGAAAATATAAGAAGGCAGTTTGGCACAAACCCCTTTTCACTTCCAGCATGGGCTATGATGTAACGCTTTCCTTTAGATATGTCTTTTGTGATACCTTCAATGTTTGGAGATTGACAACATTTTGTAACCTGGTGGTAAAATAATATATATAATATAATTAATAGAAAGTAGAATAATAAAAAATATCCATCACGCCTTATCCCCGAAGGTGTGGCAGAGGCATATTATATGCCCACTTTTCACCGTGTGGATTCCTGTCCCACGTAATAGGTGGTGAGCCCATTGCCGTGTTGAAATAGACAGACGCAGGCTGTGGCTACCTGCTGTTGAAATTTTTAAGCCGCCTATAAGGCTTTCAACCAGGCTTAACGACTGCCATTTTACTGGCAACCGGGACCAACGGCTTAACGTGCCTTCCGAAGCACGGAAACGCTCGCAAATGTAAATGCCACAAAGTGGTCACCCATCCATCACATATATCCTATCAAGTATATATGTTCAATAGAACAGAACCACTGAATCCATGTCTGATTCACTTTTAATACGTTTGTATCGTTTTTTTTTTTTTAGAATAATAATATAAAATATAATAAAACAAATAGTACCTATACGTACATAAAAAGAACAAAGACTTTACCTTATATGAAGAATGAATGTAGCTCTCATCGAGATAAATTATGTCTTTTCTCAATTCTTCTGGCAAATCTCGATTTTTTTTATGATTGCCAGGTATTCTTCTCGCTTTGCAGCAATATGTGATTGCTCGATTAAAGATTTTCTATTGTTTTGACATTTTTTATAGTTAAAACCGATTGCTTTTAAAATTTTCCTGAGCACTTCGAGACTGCAATCAAAATCCAAGTCATTTTGGCGATCACCTGCAATTTTCTGAGAGTCGGTACCTGAAATATCAAAGGATTCCATTGATTGTGCATCTGACTGTACCTACAATAAGTTTGCTGTCTATTGGTAACTACAATAAGTCTTTGCAACAAAATACCCTCAGATAATAAAAGTATAAAGTCATTCCACCTTTGTAAAATAACACTTGCTGACTATATTAGTAGTAATGACCAACGATTATAATTATACATAAAAACAAAATAGCGAGTAAGTACATAAATTTAATGTTTGTTTTAGATAAATGTAGCCTTTTTATTCGTGCACACAAAAACATGCAACTACCGACAATGTTACTTCTTTTTGCACTGTATAAAAGAATTGGATTTTTTGGCGCAGTGCACAAATATTAAAATTTTCCATTTCTTTCTTTGGCCGGCCTTTCCTATATTTCCCAGGAGTTTCAAACTTTCCATCATTTTTAAAGCCTTCGTTGACTATCCGTCTAACTGTACTCTCTGATTTTACTGAAAAGATAAGTTTTAAAAATGTTAATGGAATAGAAACAATAACTTATTGACATGAAGAAATTGATTCAAATTTATAATTGGATAACTTATGACTAATTTATACCATCACAAGTATCAAAAAATTGTGGTCGTACTATAATATGTCCTATACTCTGGCTCATCTAACCTTAAAATGTACAATGTAAACAATGCCTTTTTGGTCTCCAAAACGTAAATAAAGTAATTTTTTAAATTCGGGTAGGTTAAACACAAACAATAACACGATTACATACCAGTCATAGATGCAGTTCGCCCATAAACGTCGTCCAAATCCCACAAAATTCGTCCAGCTTCGCACTCCGCCATACATCGCTGGAAAACTTTAAAAATCACTTCCCGCGTCCCACTCCAATTTACTTTACTCATTTTTGAAACTTTGCTGCGAAGTTTGGTGTTAATTTTTTGTAGTTTAAACAAAACAATAAAAAATACCAAAGGAAAACTGTTCAACCACTAACTCGATGACAGCATTGACAGCAGAAGTTGGCAGAAGTATTTATGGTTGGTGTTGCCAGACACATGATTAATGTTAGTTCCTCAAACATTCATGTCACGACTTTATAGACAGACTGTAGTGTTTATTTACTCTATGTAGAAGAATACTATGCATACCAGTTATCTACATAGATAAGTAAAATTGAAATGTGTGTGTGTGTAATTTCAAATTTGCAGCTTTTCACTAAATGCATATAAAATAATATACTTTATTAGAAACTTTTCATTTCCAGAAAAGTTCCTTAAAAAAATAATTTTACCCTAGAATAGGGAAAAAGCCCCTAATCTGTACACCCTGTCTGGTCGTCTGGTCGTCCGGTGCGGTCTGATCCGGTCGTCTGTTGCGACAACAGATTTGGTTGGCAGACTCGGCGGATCAAATCCGTCGAGGTCCGGCAGACCAAATCTGAACGTGTATTAGCGCTTATTAAAGCCCTAACACACGACCGGATTTGATCCGGCCAGACCGCGGATTTGATTTGCCACCCGACCAAATCTTACCGTGTGTACAGCAGTCCGGCGGACATAATTATTATTAATTGAGTCCGCCGCGATCCGCATCGGATATGATCAATGTTGTCGTTCTAGCTACTTTGTCGTAAATTTCCCCAGATTTAATTTAAAGACACTTTTCATAATTTTTTTCCCAATGTTGCCATCTTACCGATACAGTACCGATTTTACCTTTCCCCAAAAATTACTTTTTCATACATTTTTTGCCAGAAAGAAAAAAGAGCTACGTTAATACATAACGTAGTGTTTATTTACTCTATGTAGAGGAATACTATGCATACCAGTTATCTACATAGATAAGTAAAATTGAAATGAGTGTGTGTGTAATTTTAAATTTGCAGCTTTTCACTAAATGCATATAAAATAATATACTTTATTAGAAACTATTCATTTCCACAAAAGTTCCTTAAAAAAAAATTTACCCTAGAATAGGGAAAAAGCCCCTAATCTGAACACCCTGTCTGGTCGTCTGGTCGTCCGGTGCGGTCTGATCCGGTCGTCTGTTGCGACAACAGATTTGGTCGGCGGACTCGGCGGATCAGATATGTCGAGGTCCGGCAGACCAAATCTGAACGTGTGTTAACGCTAATACGGTTAACACACGACCGGATTTGATCCGACTAGACCGCGGATTTGATTTGCCGCCCGACCAAATATTATCGTCTGTAAAGCAGTCCGGCGGACATAATTATTATTAATTGAATCCGCCTCGATCCACATCGGATATGATCAATGTTGCCGTTCTAGCTTCTTTTTCGTAAATTTCCCCAGATTAATTTAATTTTTCTCCAAATAGACACTTTTTCATAATTTTTTTCCCAATGTTGCCTTTCTTTCTTTCCCAATCTTAGTTAGTTTGTCAAAAATGTCCCCAGTACCGATTTTACCTTTCCCCAACAATTACTTTTTCATAATTTTTTTGCCAGAAACAAAAAAAGAGCTACGTTAATACATAACGTAGTGATTATTTACTCTATGTAGAGGAATACTGCATACCAGTTATCTACATAGAAAAGTAAAATTGAAATGTGTGTGTGTAATTTCAAATTTGCAGCTTTTCACTAAATACATATAAAATAATAATTCGACCCCTCCGGGCAATAAGCCGGTAATCGCAAAAAGCAAATTTTACAGGAAAAATTATTTACTGTTTTTGGTGAATTACTTTCCAACCAGTGGGACTATTGACATCATTGATACATGAAATGAAAGCTATTTTTTTTTGAAATAGTATTCATCTATCAGTTTCAAACTACATGCTTCTAATAAGCTACAATTTGAAGAAGAAAGATCTTACAGTTTAAAAAAAGTTCTATTGTCCTGTAATAGTAACTTACCGGATTATTGTGGTAATTTTTTGAAGAGTGTTGATACGTACTAGCACACTGCAGACTTTTATAACGTTATTTTGTATTGCAACAAGTGATCATAATATATCATAACCAAGTTATTGTAGTAAGGGCAAAAAATACTGTACAAGTAAATTACAGGGTTGTTTCCGGAAATATGACAATAACATTTTTCAGTAACCATTCAATCCCAAAAATCATTTGAGTATAATATAGAAAGGTATTTTTAATAAAATAATTCAAAATAAATAGATTAATCGTTTTTATTGCACATAACAATATTTCAGTAAATATTACACATATTTTAAACATAACCTGCTTAACAAATTAAGAAAAACAGTTACATAATTTAATCTAAACGAGGAAGAAGTCGGATCGAGAGCTATGCTAGTAAAATTGCTCTAGACCCTAAGATATACGGGTGAATTTCACCTAAATCAATTTTTACCTAATTGCAGTGGCGAAATTTTATTTCGATATTTAAGGATTTATTTGATACATAAAATATTCTCCATAAAATAAAGGTACTTAATCTGGTCCATGTCCTAGACCAGATGGTGTCTATGGAGGTTGAATCTGTAGAGTTTAACGCCAAGTATTACTTAAGTTTAAAACCACCACTCTCAAGCATCTTCGTCCACGTTTTCACACGTTGCACCAAACTGCCCTCGTCCGCGTCCGCCAGCGCTGTATCGTTAGAATACATAGTCAGCCATGGATGCTGATGCCATATTTGAATCTCTTAAACAGAAATGGACTAAGTGGAATGCTCTGTGCTCTGGTGTACTGCGTCCATGTGGGAGAGAGTGTTAAAGCCGCGCGCCAAAGCGATCAGAACCACAGAATAGTGGTGCAAGCGCCTAGAACCTTTGGACATCAGTGCCCACCAGATCATCGTTCCAAAAACATAGTCGAAGGCATTCTTTACGCCTACGAACAGAAAGTGCAGACTCTTCTTCCTGTACGAGTATTTCTTTGTCTCTGTGTCCTGTATTTCTCCAGTTATGAGAACCCGGGTCCTGTTTTTGTTCCAATGATAGGATCCTTAGAACAAAAACAGTGTCCGTAGTTTTATTACCAAGGTAAAACCCATATTGATACTCCAAGAGAGTACACTTCTGCTAGATACGGAGGTTAATAATCTTCTCTAAATCTTCATTTAATGAGGTAGTAGGTAGCTACCTCATTTCTACACTCACCGTTTTCCATTTGAAGACTGGAGTAATAATACTCAGCCTTCATTGGCTGGGAATCTCCTCGGTGAAGAGTACATGGTTTAACTTGATATAATCGAAAGAGTCTTCATCGACTCCGATAGCTTTTTAAATCATCATGCAGCGAAGAACAGTCTGGACTTTTGCATACTTTTAAAGTTGGTATTAGTCCCTGATTCGGAGACTGCACCTCTTAATATTGCTTATTCAGCTGGTCGTGGAAGACCGAGTGCCATCGCTCTTTCATCACGAGTTTTTAGCATAGCAGGTTACCATTAGGATTGTTTACACAGCAGCACTTGAAGATATTCGACTTATCCGGATACTGGTTTTCCCCATGTTTCTGAACGCTACCGAGACCTAAACGCTGCAAGAAATTAAGGAAAAGATAATAGAAGCACTGGAAATTAGGTGCTGGAGGAAAATACTTGAAGTGACACAGAGTTTGGCACTGAGAGCTTAATAAGCACAGTCCAGGCTCAAAATCTTCAGTTCTTTGGACACGTGTCATGATGTGACAACACCTGCATAGTGCGGCTTGTCGTACAGGGGAAGGATGAAAGCACAAAGCAGCGTAGCAAGTCGCCCATGCGATGGACCGACCAGATAAAATCAGCAGTAGGCGGCCAAGTGCATGAATGCACTCGTATCACGATCCACAGGGAACGATGGCGTGGTAGTGAAGCGGATTACGGCTGAACAAAACCTGATAACGTGATGACCACGACCGCTCTGTCAAACGTGAATTTTCAAAGAAGAGAAGTAGACTTGGAAATACCCTGTGCCGCTGTGACCGTGAAGCACGCCAACTTATAGATAAGGTTCTATCTCTCAGACAATTCTAACTTTACCTACGTTATCTTGTCACCAACAACTGAGGAAAACGTTTGGGGTACGGCTTTATCTAGCAGTCGCCATCTTATGCGGTGGTGGCACTGCTCGACATGTTTGCCTTTGGATTGACTCTTTCTACTTCTCTCTGACCTACAGTTTGCCTACTTTGCCCATCCTTTGTCGCAATAAAAGCACCACAGTGTTGCACACCAATTCAAATTCGTGACTGTAAACAAAACAGACATTGCTGCGGCAGCGAAAACTTACACGTGTTTTACGGTTTACTATCTATTGCCATAAAAAATATAAATGTCTAATTTCTATAAAAAGAAATATATAAATGTCTTGTACCTATTCATAGACAATATAAAGATCATTACATGGTTTGACAACAAGAGGTTCTTTAACCTTTTTTCTTTAACCTTTGACCTATGTCCTTTGACCCATGTCCTTTGACCTATGTACTTTGATCCATGTCCGTTGACATATGGCATTTGACCTATGTCCTTTGACCTATGTCCTTTGACCTACGTTCCTTGACCTATGTCCCTTGATCTATGTCCTAGGTCAAGGAAAGTAGCTGTCAAAATTAAATCATAATGGATATCGCATCTATGACGTCATTTTAGTTGCCCACTGAACTTAGATAGTACTAAAATTGAATTTTGACAGCTGAATGGCGCAAATCGCAATTAAACTGATATACATTTTAGTTACATAATACTACTGCTGAAATTCATTTCTTAGTGCTATGTTAAAAGCTTTGACCTATGTCCTTTGAACTATGTCCTTTTACCTATGTCCTTAGACCTATGTCTTTTGACCTATGTCATTTGAAATATGTCCTTTGACCTATATCCTTTGACCTATGTCCTTTGACCTATGTCCTTTGACCTATTGGTCTAACGGTACTGGTCAAAGGACATAGGTCAAAGGACACAGTTCAAAGGACATAGGTCAAAGCTTTTACCTTAAATTAGAACTAAGAAATGAATTTCAGCAGTAGTATTATGTAACTAAAATGTATATCAGTTTAATTGCGAATTGCGCCATTCAGCTGTCAAAATTCAATTTTAGTACTATCTAAGTTCAGTGGGCAACTAAAATGACGTCATAGATGCGATATCCATTATGATTTAAATTTGACAGCTACTTTCGTATCGATAGTCCTATAAATGCGTGAAATTGGTATTATCTGGTGGTCGCTTTAAATATTTTAAATAGTGTATGACATTTTGTAAGCGCCGTTAAAATGGTCTATGCAAAATAAAGTTTTTTTTTTTTTTTCTAAACACCATGAACTTCAAATTTTTTATAACTAAATTTGTTTTTAAGCAACTCGTTGACTGCCGAGAGCGGTTGCTAAAGAGATGCGTATATGAAGTTTTGATGCAAAGCAACTATTATGCGGTTGATTTAAAAATTGTCAATAGCCTAAAAACTAATAAATATTGATGTACTTGAAATTTATAAAAATAAATAAATATCCATCACGCCTTATCCCCGAAGGGGTGGCAGAGGCATATTATATGCCCACTTTTCACCGTGTGGATTCCTGTCCCACGTAATAGGTGGTGAGCCCATTGCCGTGTTGAAATAGACAGACGCAGGCTGTGGCTACCTGCTGTTGAAATTTTTTAAGCCGCCTATAAGGCCTTCAACTAGGCTTAACGACTGCCATTTTACTGGCAACCGGGACCAACGGCTTAACGTGCCTTCCGAAGCACGGAAACGCTCGCAAATGTAAATGCCACAAAGTGGTCACCCATCCGACGACCAGCCATAGTGAAAGTTGCGTACCTCAGTGATCGTTTACCGAACACTGAGACCGCGGGGCCACGAGCGCTTCACTTGAAATTTGATGGGATTATATCTTTACACGCTTTGTCGTTGTGGCTTCAGAGATTTACAAGTGTGATAACTGCCAAACTGTACGTTTTTTTAGATTTTAATAAGGCAATGGGCTCACCACCTGTTACTTGGGACAAAATGCACATAGAGAAATGTAGGCGTATAATATGCCATTGCCTTCGGGGATCTGCGGGACTAATAAACTTATAAGGTAGCTCGTGCCATATTTTGGGATTAGCCGAGGAAGAAAGTTGGGAAAGTAGGTAGGTATAGTGATATATACCGACCCCCTCGAACAATAAGTCGGTAATGTGCTATTATGGACTTTTTATTGATATGCGAAATTCGGCATCTATGGGTCGGGACACATGTCTGTAATTATTTTCAGAATTTTCCTACTGATATTAACGAAGATATTTGCAATTACCACTTTATTGTACGGAAACATGTCAACACAGGAATAACCAGAAAATCTTCATAATACATTATAAAGTGTTTTTCTTTTCGGTATTCGGTAAGTTGCTATTACCAGTTTATTGTGGTGATAATTTTATAGTGATTGCCGGTAAACGCATATGTGATATTTATTTCGTGTTAAATTATAGAACATAAATCGGTAATAGAAAGTAACAAACATTTTTAGGTAGAAAACCATTAACATAATATCTGTAATACCTACTAAACATTTCAAGTTCAAAAACGTTGCGGTCGACTTTGAATTTAATTGTTTTTAAGTCGTCGTGTGATAATATACCCTGTACCCAAGACAATATTTATTTTTAAATAAATTATGCAGATGTTGTCACATCATGACACGTGTCCAAAGAACTGAAGATTTTGAGCCTGGACTGTGCTTATTAAGCTCTCAATGCCAAACTCTGTGTCACTTCAAGTATTTTCTTTAACTATAGGTTATAGGAACCTCTTGTTGTCCTATGATCTTTAACCTTTGTCCTTTGACCTATGTCCTTTGACCTTTGTCCTTTGACCTATGTTAGACCTATAGTTCAAAGGACATAGGTCAAAGGACATAGGTCAAAGGACATAGGTCAAAGGACATAGGTCAAAGGACATAGGTCAAAGGACATAGGTCAAAGGACATAGGTCAAAGGACATAGGTCAAAAGACAAAGGTCAAAGGCCATAGGTCAAAGGACATAGGTCAAAGGACATAGGTCAAAGGACATAGGTTAAATGACAAAGGTCAAAGGACATAGGTTAAATGACAAAGGTCAAAGGGCATATGTCACAGGTCATAGGTCAAAGGACATAGTTCAAAGGACATAGGTCAAAGGACATAGGTCAAAGGACATAGTTCAAAGGACATAGGTCAAAGGACATAGGTAAAAGGTCATAGGTAAAAGGGCATAGGTCAGAGAACATAGGTCAAAGGACATAGGTCAGAGGGCATAGGTCAAAGGACATAGGTCAGAGGACATAGGTCAAAGACATAGGTCAGAGGGCATAGGTCAAAGGTCATAGTTCAAAGGACATAGGTCAAAGGACATAGGTCAAAGCTTTTACCATAAATTAGCACTAAGAAATGAATTTCAGCAGTAGTATTATGTAACTAAAATGTTTAATTGCGATTCGCGCCATTCAGCTGTCTAAATTCAATTTTAGTACTATCTAAGTTCAGTGGGCAACTAAAATGACGTCATAGATGCGATGTTATTTTGCATAGACCATTTTAACGGCGCTTACATAATGTCATACACTATTTAAAATATTTAAAGCGACCACCAGATAATACCAATTTCACGCATTTATAGGACTATCGATACGAAAGTAGCTGTCAAATTTAAATCATAACCTACTACCTACTACCTACCTAGGTCAAAGGGCGTAGGTCAAAGGACATAGGTCAAAGGGCGTAGGTCAAAGGACATAGGTCAAAGGACATAGGTTAAAGGACATAGGTCAAAGGACATAGGTTAAAGGACATAGGTCAAAGGACATAGGTCAAAGGACATAGGTCAAAGGACATAGGTCAAAGGACATAGGTCAAAGGACATAGGTCAAAGGACATAGGTCAAAGGACATAGGTCAAAGGACATAGGTCAAAGGACATATGTCAAAGGACATAGGTAAAAGGACATAGTTCAAAGGACATAGGTCAAAGGACATAGGTCAAAGGACATAGTTCAAAGGACATAGGTCAAAGGACATAGGTCAAAAGACATAGGTCTAAGGACATAGGTAAAAGGACATAGTTCAAAGGACATAGGTCAAAGCTTTTAACATAGCACTAAGAAATGAATTTCAGCAGTAGTATTATGTAACTAAAATGTATATCAGTTTAATTGCGATTTGCGCCATTCAGCTATGTCCTTTGACCTATGTCCTTTGACCTATGTCCTTTAACCTATGTCCTTTGACCTATGTCCTTTGACCTACGCCCTTTGACCTATGTACTTTGACCTACGCCCTTTGACCTATGTCCTTTGACCTTTGACCTATGCCCTTTGACCTATGCCCATAGACCTATGACCTTTGACCTATGTCCTCTGACCTATGTCCTTTGGCCTATGTCCTCTGACCTATGCCCTTTTACCTATGACCTATGCATAGGTCATAGGTAAAAGGACCTATGCATAGACCTATGACCTTTGACCTATGTCCTCTGACCTATGTCCTTTGCCCTTTTACCTATGACCTATGCATAGGTCCTTTTACCTATGACCTATGCATAGGTCATAGGTAAAAGGGCATAGGTCAGAGGACATAGGCCAAAGGACATAGGTCAAAGGACATAGGTCAAAGGACATAGGTCAAAGGACATAGGTCAAAGGACATATGTCAAAGGACATAGGTAAAAGGACATAGTTACATACTAATAAGTCCTGTCCAGTCGACGTCGTGTCCTCAGGCTACTTCCTGGTCCTTGCCCTCAGTATAATGGTGATTCTTATACTAAGGTTGTCAGTGGACGTTTCGCGGCAAGAGCACATTGACGTAGCACATTCTAAGACCTCAGCGTAAACCCTAATGTTTCGATAAACAGTGTTATTGGAGGTCGATAGGTGAGCAGCCCTAGAGTATATTTCGGAAAGAACTGAAAGTACGAAGACATTTGGCGGGAAGAGTGACAAGTGCAGACGCATGCTGTATATTATTTTCTAAAACTAGCGCATTTATCTTGTTTTATGTGCGGGAGTGGCGGTTTCTTGGACATAAAAGTTGTGTTAACGTGCTATAGTGAAAGACAATGATATATATGCAGTGAAATGCTATTTTCTCTCTTGCCGCGAAACGTCCACTGACAACCTTAGTATAAGAATCACCATTATACTGAGGGCAGGGACCAGGACGGACAATGAGGACACGACATCGACTGGACAGGACTAATTAGAAGATAAGATAAAAAATAAGATTTTGCTAAAAGGTCTTAGGAACCAGGCCATTAAATAATTATTAAAAAAAAAAGAACTGAAAGTACATAATTTTTACTCAATTCATTCATTCAATGAATGTCTGAGAAGATTATTTTAAAGGATTACTTTAACACACGACCAAATTTGGTCTGCCAGACCTCGACAGATTTGATCCGCCGAGTCTGCCGACCAAATCTGTTGTCGCAACGAAAGGTAAAATCGGTACTGGGGACATTTTTGACAAAGTAACTAAGATCGCAACATTGGGAAAAAAATTATGAAAAAGTGTCTATTTGGAGAAAAATTAAATTAAATCTGGGGAAATTTACGACAAAGTAGCTAGAACGACAACATTGATCATATCCGATGCGGATCGAGGCGGACTCAATTAATAATAATTATGTCCGCCGGACTGCTCTACAGACGGTAAGATTTGGTCGGGCGGCCAATCAAATCCGCTGTCTGGTCAGATCAAATCCGGCCGTGTGTTAGAGCTTTAAAGAGCTAACGCACGACCAAATTTGGTCTGCCGGACCTCGACAGATTTGATCCGCCGAGTCTGCCGACCAAATCTGTTGTCGCAACAGACGACCGGATCAGACCGCACCGGACGACCAGACGACCAGACAGGGTGTTCAGATTAGGGGCTTTTTCTCTATTCTAGGGTAAAATTACTTTTTTTAAGGAACTTTTGTGGAAATGAAAAGTTTCTAATAAAGTATAATAATGTATGACTTGTAATCTTTTTGCGAGAGTGAGTGAGCTGCCAATAAATGTAATGATTAGTAATCGTTATTGTAAAAAAAAATATGTTTAAAGATTTTATACGGGTATGTCATTATTATAAAGAAGTTGTGGGTAATGAAAGTATGCCTACTGATTTATTCTGTTTGAACGTTATGCGAAACGAAGAGTATGCCGAAAAACGTTATGCAGTTTTAAGTTATGCCTCTAAAATGTATGCAACCCAATACGGACCCGTTTTCTTTTTCTTAGCCATGACCTCGTCTGTTGGTCAGTAGGTAAACTACTTCCAAATAAAGCCGACTTGCGCCTTAAAATTCTCGATAGAGCCCCTATGCATTCTAATGTTAACCTACTTATTGCTCTTTGGTCCAAGTTATGCGTTCTCGATCTCTCTCATCTCTTTACATTACCCTGTCTCATATGAATTCTTTAAGAGTGTTTTGTTGGATTTTTCTAAAATAAGATCCTAGTTGTACCTTGATGGTCGAATTTAAATTTGAATCTTTCTGCTCTTTCTGATCAATAAATCTCTGAAAATGGATTGATGATCAGTTTGAGAATTATATAAGATGCCAATCGGGTAACTTCTACGTTGGCGATTCAGTCTATAATCCCTTTTGGGCTGGCTCGAGGTCATCAGACACGGGAACACTGATGCACCCTGGACCGATTTTTTTACGTGTGGGAATCCTCATGGATGCTATGCTGAAATCTTACTGACAAAAACAGCATGGTGCCCTTCTAGACAGGACCTAGGCCTTCTAGGCAGACGCCTATGCTCAGGATCACTGTCCTTGTAAATCTTCGTAAAAATTCCTGGCAGCTAACCCTATTGCAGAAAGCCTGCAAGGCCTGCCGAAGTTTAGCGCTTCCCGCCTGACTAGTAGAAGTGAAATACAGAAAGTGTTTGCAGCATCGTAGGTTTGGATGTATTTTAGCTGACAAGTTTGGTCGCCTTGCTCTCCGGAGAAAAACAATACAGGTGCTGCGCCCGCGCTCTCAGTTTTGGAGGCGCCGCATTAATAGCTGTCATGCGCGATCACGACTGGAGTGGCCGTGGTACCCCGGTAATATTCATATGAGGCCCCGTATTTCGGGCGAGCATTTTGCAGTGAATTCTCGCCTATCCTGCGTCTCGCTAGTAGCGATACGGAACAACGTGGTGGTGTAGTGTAATAATCTGCTTTTCACGGTTGGGACCCACAAAGCCACTCTGCTGCTCCCTGCAGCAGGTTAGTAATGCGTTCCATCAAGTTCGAAATAGAAACTACTAAAATTTCAACCTCTACATAAGCTAGGAGTTCAAACGAAAATGAAGTTTGAACAGAATTATATTTGAAATACTTATTTAAAATAAAATCAAGACAAATATGAAAGACGTCAAATTTTTATTCTTTTTATTCTATCCATCTTCTAGTATGCATGGATCGCGAAGCCTGGCGATCTGTCCTCTCTGACTACCCCGTCAGGGATACAGCGTGAAGTAAGTTGGTTTTTTTTTTTAATCCAAAAATTTCATTACTTTCAAGCTCAGACGCACCGTTTAAGAGATATGGCCAAAAATGTGTAAAAGTTGGTTTGGTAATATTTGGTAGCATTTTATATATATATATATATAAATATATATAAAATGCTACCAAAAACGCAAGAGCCCTTTATCAATACTAAATGAGTCGAAATCGCGAAATATTAAACCTACGTAACCGTTAGGCGGTTATTAATGATGAAAATTATGCTAAATTTCAACTTCATATAAAATCAATGAAAAATTGCTCAAGTCTCGTTTTAATTTTTGCCAAAGACCTAGCTCCTTATAATTGTATATATCACTATACCTACCTACTTTCCCAACTTTCTTCCTCGGCTAATCCCAAAATATGGCACGAGCTACCTTATAAGTTTATTAGTCCCGCAGATCCCCGAAGGCAATGGCATATTATACGCCTACTTTTCTCTATGTGCATTTTGTCCCAAGTAACAGGTGGTGAGCCCATTGCCTTATTGAAATCTAAAAAAACGTACAGTTTGGCAGTTATCACACTTGTAAATCTGAAGCCACAACGATAATGCGTGTAAGGATAAAATCCCATCAAATTTCAAGTACATCAATATTTATTAGTTTTGACAATTTTTAAATCAACCGCATTATAGTTGCTTTGCATCAAAACTTCATATACGCATCTCTTTAGCAACCGCTCTCGGCAGTCACCGAGTTGCTTTGAAAACAAATTTAGTTATATAAAATTTGAAGTTCATGATGGTTAGAAAAAAAATATCTTTATTTTGCATAGACCATTTTAACGGCGCTTACATAATGTCATACACTATTTAAAATATTTAAAGCGACCACCAGATAATACCAATTTCACGCATTTATAGGACTATCGATACGAAAGTAGCTGTCAAATTTAAATCATAACATCGCATCTATGACGTCATTTTAGTTGCCCACTGAACTTAGATAGTACTAAAATTGAATTTAGACAGCTGAATGGCGCGAATCGCAATTAAACTGATATACATTTTAGTTACATAATACTACTGCTGAAATTTATTTCTTAGTGCTAATTTATGGTAAAAGCTTTGACCTATGCCCTTTGACCTATGCCCATAGACCTATGACCTTTGACCTATGTCCTCTGACCTATGTCCTTTGCCCTTTTACCTATGACCTATGCATAGGTCCTTTTACCTATGACCTATGCATAGGTCATAGGTAAAAGGGCATAGGTCAGAGGACATAGGCCAAAGGACATAGGTCAAAGGACATAGGTCAAAGGACATAGGTCAAAGGACATAGGTCAAAGGACATATGTCAAAGGACATAGGTAAAAGGACATAGTTCAAAGGACATAGGTCAAAGGACATAGGTCAAAGGACATAGTTCAAAGGACATAGGTCAAAGGACATAGGTCAAAAGACATAGGTCTAAGGACATAGGTAAAAGGACATAGTTCAAAGGACATAGGTCAAAGCTTTTAACATAGCACTAAGAAATGAATTTCAGCAGTAGTATTATGTAACTAAAATGTATATCAGTTTAATTGCGATTTGCGCCATTCAGCTATGTCCTTTGACCTATGTCCTTTGACCTATGTCCTTTAACCTATGTCCTTTGACCTATGTCCTTTGACCTACGCCCTTTGACCTATGTACTTTGACCTACGCCCTTTGACCTATGTCCTTTGACCTTTGACCTATGCCCTTTGACCTATGCCCATAGACCTATGACCTTTGACCTATGTCCTCTGACCTATGTCCTTTGGCCTATGTCCTCTGACCTATGCCCTTTTACCTATGACCTATGCATAGGTCATAGGTAAAAGGACCTATGCATAGGTCATAGGTAAAAGGGCAAAGGACATAGGTCAGAGGACATAGGTCAAAGGTCATAGGTCTATGGGCATAGGTCAAAGGGCATAGGTCAAAGCTTTTACCATAAATTAGCACTAAGAAATAAATTTCAGCAGTAGTATTATGTAACTAAAATGTATATCAGTTTAATTGCGATTCGCGCCATTCAGCTGTCTAAATTCAATTTTAGTACTATCTAAGTTCAGTGGGCAACTAAAATGACGTCATAGATGCGATGTTATGATTTAAATTTGACAGCTACTTTCGTATCGATAGTCCTATAAATGCGTGAAATTGGTATTATCTGGTGGTCGCTTTAAATATTTTAAATAGTGTATGACATTATGTAAGCGCCGTTAAAATGGTCTATGCAAAATAAAGATATTTTTTTTCTAACCATCATGAACTTCAAATTTTATATAACTAAATTTGTTTTCAAAGCAACTCGGTGACTGCCGAGAGCGGTTGCTAAAGAGATGCGTATATGAAGTTTTGATGCAAAGCAACTATAATGCGGTTGATTTAAAAATTGTCAAAACTAATAAATATTGATGTACTTGAAATTTGATGGGATTTTATCCTTACACGCATTATCGTTGTGGCTTCAGATTTACAAGTGTGATAACTGCCAAACTGTACGTTTTTTTAGATTTCAATAAGGCAATGGGCTCACCACCTGTTACTTGGGACAAAATGCACATAGAGAAAAGTAGGCGTATAATATGCCATTGCCTTCGGGGATCTGCGGGACTAATAAACTTATAAGGTAGCTCGTGCCATATTTTGGGATTAGCCGAGGAAGAAAGTTGGGAAAGTAGGTAGGTATAGTGATATATACAATTATAAGGAGCTAGGTCTTTGGCAAAAATTAAAACGAGACTTGAGCAATTTTTCATTGATTTTATATGAAGTTGAAATTTAGCATAATTTTCATCATTAATAACCGCCTAACGGTTACGTAGGTTTAATATTTCGCGATTTCGACTCATTTAGTATTGATAAAGGGCTCTTGCGTTTTTGGTAGCATTTTATATATATTTATATATATATATATATAAAATGCTACCAAATATTACCAAACCAACTTTTACACATTTTTGGCCATATCTCTTAAACGGTGCGTCTGAGCTTGAAAGTAATGAAATTTTTGGATTAAAAAAAAAAACCAACTTACTTCACGCTGTATCCCTGACGGGGTAGTCAGAGAGGACAGATCGCCAGGCTTCGCGATCCATGCATACTAGAAGATGGATAGAATAAAAAGAATAAAAATTTGACGTCTTTCATATTTGTCTTGATTTTATTTTAAATAAGTATTTCAAATATAATTCTGTTCAAACTTCATTTTCGTTTGAACTCCTAGCTTATGTAGAGGTTGAAATTTTAGTAGTTTCTATTTCGAACTTGATGGAACGCATTACTAACCTGCTGCAGGGAGCAGCAGAGTGGCTTTGTGGGTCCCAACCGTGAAAAGCAGATTATTACACTACACCACCACGTTGTTCCGTATCGCTACTAGCGAGACGCAGGATAGGCGAGAATTCACTGCAAAATGCTCGCCCGAAATACGGGGCCTCATATGAATATTACCGGGGTACCACGGCCACTCCAGTCGTGATCGCGCATGACAGCTATTAATGCGGCGCCTCCAAAACTGAGAGCGCGGGCGCAGCACCTGTATTGTTTTTCTCCGGAGAGCAAGGCGACCAAACTTGTCAGCTAAAATACATCCAAACCTACGATGCTGCAAACACTTTCTGTATTTCACTTCTACTAGTCAGGCGGGAAGCGCTAAACTTCGGCAGGCCTTGCAGGCTTTCTGCAATAGGGTTAGCTGCCAGGAATTTTTACGAAGATTTACAAGGACAGTGATCCTGAGCATAGGCGTCTGCCTAGAAGGCCTAGGTCCTGTCTAGAAGGGCACCATGCTGTTTTTGTCAGTAAGATTTCAGCATAGCATCCATGAGGATTCCCACACGTAAAAAAATCGGTCCAGGGTGCATCAGTGTTCCCGTGTCTGATGACCTCGAGCCAGCCCAAAAGGGATTATAGACTGAATCGCCAACGTAGAAGTTACCCGATTGGCATCTTATATAATTCTCAAACTGATCATCAATCCATTTTCAGAGATTTATTGATCAGAAAGAGCAGAAAGATTCAAATTTAAATTCGACCATCAAGGTACAACTAGGATCTTATTTTAGAAAAATCCAACAAAACACTCTTAAAGAATTCATATGAGACAGGGTAATGTAAAGAGATGAGAGAGATCGAGAACGCATAACTTGGACCAAAGAGCAATAAGTAGGTTAACATTAGAATGCATAGGGGCTCTATCGAGAATTTTAAGGCGCAAGTCGGCTTTATTTGGAAGTAGTTTACCTACTGACCAACAGACGAGGTCATGGCTAAGAAAAAGAAAACGGGTCCGTATTGGGTTGCATACATTTTAGAGGCATAACTTAAAACTGCATAACGTTTTTCGGCATACTCTTCGTTTCGCATAACGTTCAAACAGAATAAATCAGTAGGCATACTTTCATTACCCACAACTTCTTTATAATAATGACATACCCGTATAAAATCTTTAAACATATTTTTTTTTACAATAACGATTACTAATCATTACATTTATTGGCAGCTCACTCACTCTCGCAAAAAGATTACAAGTCATACATTATTATACTTTATTAGAAACTTTTCATTTCCACAAAAGTTCCTTAAAAAAAGTAATTTTACCCTAGAATAGAGAAAAAGCCCCTAATCTGAACACCCTGTCTGGTCGTCTGGTCGTCCGGTGCGGTCTGATCCGGTCGTCTGTTGCGACAACAGATTTGGTCGGCAGACTCGGCGGATCAAATCTGTCGAGGTCCGGCAGACCAAATTTGGTCGTGCGTTAGCTCTTTAAAGCTCTAACACACGGCCGGATTTGATCTGACCAGACAGCGGATTTGATTGGCCGCCCGACCAAATCTTACCGTCTGTAGAGCAGTCCGGCGGACATAATTATTATTAATTGAGTCCGCCTCGATCCGCATCGGATATGATCAATGTTGTCGTTCTAGCTACTTTGTCGTAAATTTCCCCAGATTTAATTTAATTTTTCTCCAAATAGACACTTTTTCATAATTTTTTTCCCAATGTTGCGATCTTAGTTACTTTGTCAAAAATGTCCCCAGTACCGATTTTACCTTTCGTTGCGACAACAGATTTGGTCGGCAGACTCGGCGGATCAAATCTGTCGAGGTCTGGCAGACCAAATTTGGTCGTGTGTTAAAGTAATCCTTTAAAATAATCTTCTCAGACATTCATTGAATGAATGAATTGAGTAAAAATTATGTACTTTCAGTTCTTTTTTTTTTAATAATTATTTAATGGCCTGGTTCCTAAGACCTTTTAGCAAAATCTTATTTTTTATCTTATCTTCTAATTAGTCCTGTCCAGTCGATGTCGTGTCCTCATTGTCCGTCCTGGTCCCTGCCCTCAGTATAATGGTGATTCTTATACTAAGGTTGTCAGTGGACGTTTCGCGGCAAGAGAGAAAATAGCATTTCACTGCATATATATCATTGTCTTTCACTATAGCACGTTAACACAACTTTTATGTCCAAGAAACCGCCACTCCCGCACATAAAACAAGATAAATGCGCTAGTTTTAGAAAATAATATACAGCATGCGTCTGCACTTGTCACTCTTCCCGCCAAATGTCTTCGTACTTTCAGTTCTTTCCGAAATATACTCTAGGGCTGCTCACCTATCGACCTCCAATAACACTGTTTATCGAAACATTAGGGTTTACGCTGAGGTCTTAGAATGTGCTACGTCAATGTGCTCTTGCCGCGAAACGTCCACTGACAACCTTAGTATAAGAATCACCATTATACTGAGGGCAAGGACCAGGAAGTAGCCTGAGGACACGACGTCGACTGGACAGGACTTATTAGAAGATAAGATTGAAGAAATATGATATAAAAAATAAGATTTGACTAAAAGGTCTTAAAAACCAGGCCATTAAATAATTATTAAAAAAAAAAAGACAGAACCAGAGGACATTTGGCGGAAAGAGTGACAAGTGCGGACGCTTGCTTTATATTATTTTCTAAAACTAGTGCATTAATCTTGTTTTATGTGCGGGAGTGGTGGTTTCTTGGACATAAAAGTTGTGTTAACGTGCCATAGTGAAAGACAATGATATATATGCAGTGAAATGCTATTTTCTCTCTTGCCGCGAAACGTCCACTGACAACCTTAGTAAAAGAATCACCATTATACTGAGGGCAAGGACCAGGACGTAGTCTGAGGACACGACATCCACTGGACAGGACTAATTAGAAGATAAGATTGAAGAAATATGATATAAAAAATAAGATTTGGCTAAAAGGTCTTAGAAACCAGGCCATTAAATAATTATTAAAAAAAAGAAAGACAGAAACAGAACAATACACTCAAGCTCAACTAGCTCAACTCTCACTCCCTTAGTCCCATTCTTTTCATTATTCGTTTATTTTCTAGTTTCCACAAGTTGCTGCAATGAGCACAGAAAGGCATAATAAGAATTGAATTGATTCTCAGAGAAGAGATCAGAGATTGTGAAGTCTAAACTATCGTGTAACGTTTTGTTAAGTGAGATGTTTAAACTAGTAAATAATTAATTCTACTCTTAAACTCCTGTGGAATTAAGCTAAGAAAATGGATGAGCTGGGTCATGAATCCAAAGAAGGTGAAAACACACAGTTTAAGAAACCAGTACTTTTTGGACGCATTGGAAAACTACCAAAAAAGGTTAAATATGATATTGTGAAACCACCAGAGGAAGGAAAGGTTGAACAACTAGTTCAAATCCCACCAGAATCTACATCAAAGAGTTCTTTACCACCAGCCGTTCTTCTGAAGGAGTTATCAACCCCTATACCATATAAAGAGCCCAAATGGTCAGGTCTATGCCCTGATGGTTAGTGATAATATTACTTCATATAGAAATCATCAGAGATTCCTCTAATATACCAACCCCAAAGAAATTGCACCCATAAAATTTTTGTGTTGACATGCTATTTTGTTATAGATTTATATTTAAGATTATACAGGTTGGCCCATTTAAAACGGTCAGTATGGGCAACTCTGAAACTATAAGATATAGAAAGATCTCTTCCAAGGAACCATATCACCAATTTTAATGAAAAGAAAAACTGCATTCATAGGTTTAAAATAATACTTGTATATGTTTAAAATAATACCCTGTATACTTAATTAAACATTTTTGCCATTTTCATACTTCACCTAAGGTTACCTATTGCAGCAATATTATAATGAACTTATTATTTTAGGCTCAGATTATGCTCTGGAAGTACTTAAGTCTGGGATGATAGTTGAGAAGATCGAGCTTACAAATAAGGCTTACTACGTATTTGGAAGACTCGCTAACTGTGATGTCATAATGGCACACCCTACTATATCCAGGTATGTTAAAATATGCTTTTCATAGCTAGGATTACTTTCTTCTCTTTGGAGCTAAAGCGATATTACCTGCTGACAAATGAACGAGTCAACTGAGTGCCTCTGTGAAGCGGTACGAGTGTATCTGACTGCTACGCAAGAAGTCATGGGTTCGATTCCCACCTAGGATAAAACTTTGTGTGATGAGCACAATGGTTTATTCTGTGTCTGGGTGTTATTTATCTATAATATGTATGTATTTAGGAATATATAAGTATGTTTAACAGTTATCTAGATCCCATAACACAAGCTAATATTATCTTACTTTGGGCTAGATGGCACTATGTGAAAAGTGTCCCACAATATTTAATGTTTATCTATATATTTTTGCTCTTGCCTTTGTTTGCTCTTCCTTCGGCGACCACTAACTATCGCCAAAACGATTTCTCGTATCGGTCATGTGCTAGTTATAACAGAATGTTGTGTCAAAGGCCTACATTGGACATAACATATTCGTCATCAATAATGTCATTTTAACGATTTTATACAATACTAGCTGACCCGCGCGGCTTCGCCCGCGACATACTTCCAATCCCGTGGCACCCATTTAATCCCGCCGCTTATTACTTTTCCAAAAATGTATAAAAGTTTTCCCGATTTGTTGACATTTATGATTACTGCTCCGCTCTCCTGTGTAGTGGCGTGATGATATATAGCTAAGAACCTTCCTCGATAAATGGGCTATCCAATACAAAAATATTTTTTCAAACCGACCAGCCATTTACTCGTGATGTCGTGACAATGGAAAATGGGTTTCATTTTTATATATATAGATTTATTATAATTTAGCAGATTAAATTTAACTACCTACTTTTAGTGGTAATGTCAGTGATTGGCAGGTAATATTTCTTTTTCAATTAATACAACAATTTAATTGTGGTTAATCAGTGTTAGTGATTAGTATTTGTGCCTATTAGTAATATCTATGTATTTTCGGACTTTACATGTTGTCATTTTGCTACTTTCTGCGGAGATTTATTAATGGCTTTGTATTGCTACTTTGTCATTTATTGTCATTTATTTAGCTGATGGTCTATCTAAAAATAAATAAATAAATAAAATAAATCCTTGCAGTTAAATAAACTAGACACCAGGCTTTTTCAGCAAGGTTTCTGATCAAATTAAACCACCAAAGAAACGGACTCTGGCCCTAATCCATATATTTTAGATTTAAGATAGAAGGTGGATTTGAAGAAAGGAAGGCTTATACTTAATTAACTCTTAATTCTAGACACCACTGTGTCCTCCAGTATAAGGCTTTCGCGGAAGAGAATGAGCCTCCATGTGGTTGGTATCTGCAGGACCTAGACAGCACACATGGAACATTCCTCAACAAGGAGCGATTAAAACCCACCCACTATACCAGAGTGAGGGTAGGCCATCAGATAAGGTTTGGGAACAGTACAAGAACATACATTGTATTGGTAATTATCCATACTAGTAGCATTATACTTTTTGAAAAATGTCTACACTACACTGACCATTTAAATATCTAGGCTACTGTAATTGTCCAAAACTGTTTAGACTTAATGTTTGGGTAACTTAGTTAGTAGCCTTTTGGTACTATATACTTTTATGAACATTTCAATCTGCTTTATCCATCGTTTAACTTTATAAACTATATGGCACTTTAATAAATTTGTGTACAGTGTAAGGTACCAAAGGTACACAGAGCAACACAAAATTAAAAGAACAAAATTTTGTGGTGTCGTGGGACACCAGGTAGGAACGAAGTTAACAAGTTCACGATTCAATTAATCATACAAAAGTCACCGTTTGTACTAGGATTCGAATTCGGGCCTCTTGCGTCTCAGCCGCGCAGCATACCACCCAAACCACACAGCTACGTTACTGCATTTTCCAAATTAGTGTTCACTTCACTGAGGTAAATAGACAGTTTGAAAATCGACACAATTTGCAAAACAAACGACTGTCGCGCCTGCGCACGTCTCATTTAACGCTTTTATTCCACGGATTTTTTTTACCGTTTTTTTCTTACGGTTTTACTATCACATATTTTTCAGTTCGGTCGCGCAGCAAAATCCCTATCTCCTCCAAGCCTGCCGTAAGGAACTTCGTTCCAAAAAAAGACGTGTGGCACTCGGAGACTGCCGCGGTAAAGCTATTGCATAGCATACCTTTGTTTTTCTTTGATATTAATTCAAGTTACACCAGGGGGTACCAATGCGAACAAAATATTTTTAATAACATTAAATTATCCCTAGATAGCAGTAATGGTATCAAATTTAAGATTACATAAAATAAAAATCTTATTTAGCTGTTTAAAGTCCGGTAATTGATTTCTAAAATAAAAACCATATTATAATCTGTGATATTAACATACTAAACTCGATAATAATACAATTAATGTAGATTGCGTGTTATTGTTATTGCGTATAATTGGTTCTCGATACTGTTCATTTATAATAATAGATGGCGACGTAATAAGTTGAACAGTTCTCCACCAACATTCGTCTCTCTATGCCAATAGTACCTGTAAAAATAAAAAGAGCATTCTATCTCTTTCGTCGCGCACGTCACAGCGATGCACGCTAGAATAATAAACTTATTTGTAAAAATATTGTGATATCGACGACGAGGATTGCTCCGCAATAATCAAGCAGTAGATAAATTCATCAAAATTCGTAACCATGTTTGTGGTCTGGTGGTTAATGGCGAGAAATAGAAGAATTGTTTGTTTTAGTATTTTTCCCAAGTATAGAGTCCCAAGATCGAATCCTCATTGTTTTGATTTTTTTTTTGCATTTTAAAATAAATATTAACAATTGTGAATACACGCGATGTGGCATCTAAATTGTAATCAAAACAAATCCAGTGATCCGATCCGCCAAAGTAAACGATATTTCACTTAAATAAAGTTCAAAATAGAAGCGCGTAATAACTGTCGGTCTCTGTCAACCTGCTAATCAGGTTCAAAGTGGTATGACCGCCGCGCCGGCACTACTCTTACGTCAAAATATCGCTGTATTGTATAATACGATGATACATCGCGCTATGACAAGTTAAAAATATAAAAAGCTATTTGACGGCCGCGGCTCCGCTCGCGTGATGGGAACTTGTTCCCAGTATAAAAAGTAGCCTATATGTTGTAAATCCATTCAGTACTTTTTACGTGAAAGAGTAACAAACATACATCAAATCTTTTAAATTTATAATATTTATATCTTATAATATTTATATTAAACTAGTTGACGTCGCGGCTTCTTCCGCGTAGACAAGTTTTCCCGTTCCCGTTTCCCACAGGAACTTGTTCTTGGGATAAAAAGTAGCATATGTGTTATTCTGATGTATAAGCCACATTGTAAAGTTTCATTAAAATCTGTTCAGTAATTTTTACGTGAAAGAGTAACAAACATCCATACAAACTTACACATTTAAAATATTATTAACATTAAGAAAATCATAATCTATCTAGGTACTTTCTTTTATTTTGCTTTCATTAATTATAAATTTCACGTTCGGAGGCCTGATACAATAGATTATCTACTTATATTATAGAACTTAAGGGTTTATTTAACCCCTGGTTTCGGTCTCTGTAGCCTGCACTGTAGACAATAGGTATATCTTACAACCTAAACCCCGAGATCTCGACCATAGACTTAGCTACCCCGGAGCCAGGGGCTATAGACATCCATTGACTCTAGACAGTTGACCTTGACCTCAGGATCTAAGGTCTCGGGGCCCTACCGGCTCTAAGCCCACAAACTCAGATTCTAGCCCCCTGGAATCTTGACTCAGGACCCTGGACACCGGATCTCGGGAACAGGATCATGAACCCTAGGCCCTTAACCTTGAATCCTAGCCCCTGTAGTGTGAGGTCTCTAGAGCCTCGACTGCATACCCTCGGTGGAGAACCCAACCCTTGACTCTAAACAGAGGATCTGGAGTAGCTGACCTTGGACTCTCGATCTAAGACACAGAAGCCGGAATTCGGGATCCCAGACCCCGGGTCGGGAATATGGTCTCTACGTCCTCGAACTTGGATCCTGGCCCCTGAACATTCATGCCCGTACAGAAAATTGATAACGTCATTTAGCTAGAAAAGGCGTACGGCAGAGTATTTCTGTTTATAGTGACATCTAGTGTAGTGTAGTAAATAATAAGAATAGTTTGCCAAAACATTGTCGCCATCTATATACATACTCCCGTACTGCCTGCCTGCTTCGAAAGTTAAGGCCGTGACCATTTTTGTTCCTGTTCGTGCATCTGTATAAGAATTAAATTATATTATCTGTGAGTTACACTAAAAAAAACAAAAAAATAACTCCCTCATCCTCACCCTTACTCTCACTCTAACTGCTCTATGCACTAACAAGTACTTTGGTACAGCAAAACTGGGTAGTACATACACAAATATTTATTCCTGACCTGGGTATTGAACTTCAGACCTAATTAAAGTATGAATTTGAACGCACATCTTTCCCAATCAAAGGAATACTTCACTAAGATACTGACAAGCACAAGAAACCCATGAAACATTCCACTGTATGTATCATACAGCGCCAAAAAATCCACATTTAGTCATCACACTTGATTTCAAAATTATTTTTCAAATAATATATAAATATATAGCTTATATGTTCTAGTCAACAAGACTTTATGGATATCGAGGTTATCATGCAAACCTATTAGTTTTTAAACTTCTCCAGGTTTATCCTTTCAATATTTTGTAATTCTGCAGGGTCCAGATTTTGATTGTGAAGGTGAATCAGAGCTTTCCGTCTCAGAATTCAAACAGAAAGCCCTTGAAATGAAATTAGACAGAGACAGGATGATAGCAGCAGCAATCGAGGAAAGAGAAAGACTGAAGGCAGAAGAAGAGAAAAAAAAAGAGGAACAGGGCATTGACTGGGGAATGGGTTAGTAAAATTTATAATTAATCGCTAATGCGATAATATTGGAAATGCCGGATTATAGGAGTTGTATAAGAAATAAATTTACTGACATAATTATTTCGATAATAGGTACCATCAAAATACAAAAACTATCAAAATAGACTGTGTCTCAAAACCAAATTTTGAGACAATCAATTCAAAATAGTACAGTATAGCTAGAGTCACAATGCTCAAGTATTTGTTGAAAGATAAATCCATAATTAAAAAAAAAGGGTATCCAACAATCAATATTTCAAAAGCTTTATATGTCTAACCAATAGGAGCAATATGTATGTCATGTTGAATTTGTTCTAAAATCCTGGGCGTGCTCATAAAAAGCAATTTTATGTAGTCAGTGTAATAATTTGTTGGTGGTTAGTTCATGATAAATTCTTGATATAATGCTTAATGCGTATAAATAATAGATAACTAATCTTTATATATATATAATTCTACTGTATGTGTGTATGTAACTGAGCTCCTCCTAAATGGCTGGACCGATTTGAATGAATTTTTTATATGCTTTTGGGTGGCACCCTGGATGGTTTAGATTCACAAATTAAAGATAAAAAAGGCGCTGAAGTGGCTATACTGCAGGACATCGTCTGTCGGGTCCGCTAGTACATATTTATAATTATTCCTTAGCCAAATTAACAAAAAATTATTAAGCAATCCATTTTTGACAAATTTTGTGGAAAAGAAGAATTATTTTAATGAAAAATATCTCTTTCACTCACTTATTCTGTAATGTGGCACTCTTCAGTATAAACTGACATATTACTTACTCAAAACACTCCATAACTGAATGTACTGATTCACTTCACAGGTGAAGATGCAGAGGAGGAACCAGATTTAGCTGAAAACCCTTACGCTGTAGCGGCTAACGAGGAGTTGTACCTTGACGACCCTAAGAAGACCCTCCGGGGGTACTTCGAGAGGGAAGGCCACGAACTCAGCTATGATTGTGAAGAGAGGGGAGTGGGGCAGTTTATATGCAGGTAATGAATCAGACCCCGAAGGGGTTGTATTTACTGGGCAAAATATTGATAATTATACAGGGTCATTTGTAAAACACCAGCAAGCTGCTAGGACTAGGTAGCTTACATCATAAAAAAAGGATCTATGATTTCATTTTATTTTGAAATTTGTTTTTGAGAAATTTTTGAGATAAATTTTTTTTACATTTCAATTTTTTTTCATGTATGTATTGATTGACTTACAATACTACGCAACTCGTGAAAATCACAGGGGATGAGGATGGGCCGGTGATAGCTCCTTTGTCCTTTGCCCTTGACCTTTGTCAACTGCAATTATGCGCGCGCGTCCTTCGTTCATCGATTCTCTTAAGCGAATCCAAGAGCGAAAACCTATGACACAGCTTGAAGGTTATCCATCTTCACGCCTTATCCCCGATAATATGTTATATAATATGGGCATATAATATGTTATATGCCCACTTTTCACCGTGTGGATTCCTGTCCCACGTAATAGGTGGTGAGCCCATTGCCGTGTTAAAATAGACAGACGCAGGTTGTGGCTACCTGCTGTTGAAATTTTCAAGCCGCCCATAAGGCCTTCAACCAGGCTTAACGACTGCCATTTTACTGGCAACCGGGACCAACGGCTTAACGTGCCTTCCGAAGCACGGAAACGCTCGCAAATGTAAATGCCACAAAGTGGTCACCCATCCGAGGACCAGCCATAGTGAAAGTTGCGTAACTCAGTGATCGTTTACAGAACACTGAGACTGCGGGGCCACGAGCGCTTCTAGCTTGAAGGTTCAATGTATTATACCCGTTTTGTAACAAATTGCCTGCAGTGGTAGCACAAACGTTGTTGGTTTTGACCTTGGCTATCCACTCCTAGCAGGTGTTTTACAATACATATGTCACTCGCTGCAAAAAAAATGTTTTTGAGAATAGATTAGAGCCAGACATACGTACAGATGCCAGAGTTGTTGTCAAGATTGTTTATTAATCATGCCTTTTCCCCGAGGGAGTGGCAGAGGCATATACCTACGCCCACATTTCACTGTAAGCATTTTTGTACATCTTTGTTATTTTTTTTTAAAGTAAACTTCTTTAGCGCGTGAGGGAAAAATGATGAGTAATTTTTTACGATGCGCGCGCATACCGTCAGGAAAAACCGACACCATGAAGTTAGCTGATAAGTGTTTCCATGACTAGTTTTAACTACATTCAAAGTTGTTTTCATTCTTTTGATGTTAAATTTCTTACTAATTTATCATTCCTGTTACAAACAAAGAGTTGTGGTATATGTGATGAAATCTTATTAGACTAAAGCAGTATAACTTCTAACGCGTGTACATAAGTACACACACTTTTGTTATAATATTTTGGGACATGCTCACACACCGCTGTTTATTTCGCTTCTTGCAGATTAATCAATCGTTTCATACTTGCCATGGGCCTTGCCATACCTTGCCAAAATAATTATTTTTTATAAATAGTCATACATATAAACACCGAAACAAACATTTGTGGATCACACAAATATTTGTGCCAACCCTGGACCTTAGCGCGGCAGTAACTTACACTACCATTTACGCCACCGAGGCAGCTGTTTATAAATAAACTAGATGACCCCCCACAGCTTCGTCCGTGGAATATTTCGACCTACCGTCGCACCTATTTAATCCCGTCGCTTATAAATTCTACAATGATGCATAAAATTTACCCGATTTGTCGACATTTATGACTACTGCTGTGCTCCCCAGTGTAGTAGCGTAATGATATATAGCCTATAGCCTTCCTCGATAAATGGGCTATCTAACACAAAAACAATTTTTCTAATCCGAACAGTAGTTCCTGAGATTTGCGCGTTCAACCAAACAAATAAACTCTTCAGCTTTACGTAGTCAGGTCATAAATTCTGTCACATGTTTAATATAAAATAATTGAAACAAGTTTATTCATTATGTAACCATTTATATACCAAAATGAACATAACAAAACATAGATTCTTATGACAATAAAGTTTATTCAAAATGACCTCCGTGATTTTGAATACAGGCCTTCAATCTGCGCGGCCAGTCGTCTATCGCAGCACGAACGAGGTCCATGTCAATATCGGCGGCTGCCTTAATCAAGGATGTCTCCAAATTGGGATGAGGCTTTGAGCACGCCTTTTCCTCCAAGTGTTGCCATATCTTGTAATCTAACGGACTCAAATCTGGACTGGAGGAGGGCCAGTCTTCGTGCCGGATGAAGTCGATTTCACGCGCCGCCAGCCAGTCTTGTGTGCTCTTCGCTCTATGAGCTGGCGCCGAATCTTGTTGGAATACCCAGTGCCTTTTATTGAACATGGTATGAAAAACAGGTTCCACAAGTTTCGTTCTGCATTCGTTTTTACACCTTTCTCACAAAAATGTACCTCTGTTAAGCCCTAATAAGAAACTCCCAACCATACCATGAGCGAGGGTGGAAAATGACCTCGTTGGACACGCGGAATACGGTTGCTCGCTTCTTCACTACTGTGTGCGTACACCTTATCATTTTGTTTGTTGTAGCTCTCTTCTACGGTAAAATTTTTTTCAAACCGAAAAAAGAATTTCCAGATATTTTTTTCCCGCGTACCGCTTCAACGAAGCGCGGCATCTCTTCAGTCTCAGGTCCATTAGACGAGCATTTAAACGATGTCCTGTTTTTCTTCGATATGACCGAAGCCCTAAGTCTTCATTTAACACCCTTTTCACCGTGGTTCTGCTTAACCCCATCTGAAGGGCCAACAGTTTCTGCTTCCGTTTGGGATTTCTTTGAATTCGCGCCTTCACAGCTTTATCACTGCTGGAGTCCTAACAGACCGAGGGCGACCACTTCTTGACCTGTCATCTACACAAGAGTCTTCATTGTATCGTTTGATGGTACGATAAACGAATCTTTTGGTTATATTCAAAATTTCAGTATGTCAAAAATTTTAATTGGCGCGTAACCGCAACGATGCAGCGCAATAACTGCAACACGGTCTTCTTTAAGCGTCCACTCCATATTTAAAAATGAGTAAAATTCTAAAAAGTATACATTTTTATTTTCATGAACAATTTGAAATTCGAATTCAATAAACATTTTTGTGGCCAGCATTCTAAAAGAAAAGTTTTTACTGTGTGACAATACTTATGACCCGACTAGGTATAAAAAAAAAAATATCTATCACGCCTTATCCCCGAAGGGGTGGCAGAGGCATATTATATGCCCACTTTTCACCGTGTGGATTCCTGTCCCACGTAATAGGTGGTGAGCCCATTGCCGTGTTGAAATAGACAGACGCAGGTTGTGGCTACCTACTGTTGAATTTTTTTTAAGCCGCCCATAAGGCCTTCAACCAGGCTTAACGACTGCCATTTTACTGGCAACCGGGACCAACGGTTTAACGTGCCTTCCGAAGCACGGAAACGCTCGCAAATGTAAATGCCACAAAGTGGTCACCCATCCGAGGACCAGCCATAGTAAAAGTTGCGTAACTCAGTGATCGTTTACAGACCACTGAGACCGCGGGGCCACGAGCGCTTACTGCGGGGCCACGAGTTATAATATTAGTATAGATAGTTTACCCTATTATTTGTAGAGTAGAGCTGCCTATAGACGACGCTAGGGGTCGCGCGGTGGTTGCTGAGGTTATTCACAAAGGCAAGAAGAAGGAAGCCGTTGTGGCTTGTGCGTTGGAAGCCTGTCGGATACTGGACCGAGCCGGCTTACTGCGCCAGTCCAAACATGGTAAGAATATCGTTTAGAGATAATCTTGTATCAAAGTGACGTCATAAGGGTGAGAGATAGTATTAGTAGCCTTCTAGACGTGATTCTCATTAGGTTAATACCCAGTGGAGTTTTGGAAGAAACTGGGAATAAACTACTTAGATGATGGGCAGTTGTGGATTTGTGGCCAGCAGGACAGCGCATCGATAGATCTATCTCTGAACTCCGCATTCAGGTACTCTCGTACCGCACTATGGTATTACGGTGGAGCCCCGTCTTGTTGTAACCATTACCTATTAGGTTTACCAGCAGAACGTAGTCTAGCATGCTGTTCAGCGTAGTACGAATACGATTTAAGTAGGTAGGTTTCACCTTTATGAAATACTAGATTACCCCCACAGCTTCGCTTGGGGAATATATCGACCTCCCGTCGCTCCTATTTAATCCCGTCGCTTATAAATTCTACAATGATGCATAAAAATTTGCCCGATTTGTCGACATATATGACTACTGCTCTGCTCCCCAGTGTTGTAGGGTAATGATATATAACCTATAGCCTTCCTCGATAAATGGGCTAGATAGCCCATTACCAACCACACATAAAAAAAATTTCAAATTCGACCATTAGTTCCTGAGATTAGCGCGTTCAACCGAACAAAAAATTCTTCAGCTTTATAATATTAGTATAGATGAACCGACAATGTGCTTGTTCAGCAGCCCCTATTCATGCTAAATGTGTGTTGGAATGAATGCTGTCGCATTTATTTGGGATTTTGATACAACTACCAATGTTCGTTGTGTTGGTTGAACAGTCCGATCCTTGTCAACAAACATTATTTCGTGTACAGGACATACATGTCAGGATTACAGAATACCAAGACGCAGAAATCAATCCTTGGGGCTTGATCGATTGCGGTGAGCTTCAGGCATCGGAACCGTTTGGAATAATCCTCGTGGCACATCCGTGAATCGGCACTCACATTTTCTACAGATAGGAAATATGCAATATATATCCAGTCTAGAGCAAGTGAATGAAATTGTGTATTTAGGGAGTATGTTTAGCGCGGACGGAAGATGTGATTAGGATGTAGAACGGCGAGTAGCTGCCGGAAACAGAGTTAACGGTGCTTTGTCCCAATAAGTAAAGCGACAAAGCATCGTAAAAGAAGCACGACTGGCGATTCATAACGCAGTGCTAGTGCTAACTTTGCTTTACGGTAGCGAAACCTGGCTATGTCAGCAGATGCATGAAAGTAAATTGAATGCTATGGAGATGCGTTCACTTCAAAAATTGTGCGGCGTTACTTAGGCCGACCGAATACGTAACGAAGTGATACACAATATGGCAGGTTTGAATAAAAGTTTCAGCGTTAAGCTGGAAAAGGGCGTGCTCCGTTGGTTTGGACACATCCAACGAATGAGTGAGGAATGATTGACGAAGAATATATATTGTGCGAAAGTAGAGGGTAGAAGAAGTCAGGGTGGGCCGAGACTTACATATATTATGAAGACCACGTGAGCAGATTGCTCAAAAACGGAAAGGTCAAAAGTACTCGGATACCCAGACGTGCGTGTGTGAAGCGATTGATGGATCTTGCAAAAAGCGAAAGATATGCATGAATCGCGAAGTCTGGCGATCTATCCTCTCTGACTACCTCGTCAGGGATACAGCGTGAAGATATATAGTTAGTTAGGAAATATGCATGAAGCATGAGTACGTATTCTCGATTTGTAAACTGGTAGGCCATGCCATTTCGTAATAGAGATGCCAGTTTAAACCAGCCCCATGACATTTGTGCCGGCAGCGGTGCACCATGACTTGGAGTTCCTTGCTCTATAATGAACCCTGTGACCCACTAAAACTTTTAAATAATGTTTACGTATCTACATATTGTTGATTTTTAAGGACAAATTAGGCAAAATTTAAAGTGTTTAATATGACTGCCTCTGTGGCGCGGTGGGAGCGCATCCGACTGATACGCAAGATATATTATAATTGCGGAAGTAACTTTGGCGCACTTTCACGCAAAAACTACTGAACCGATTTAAATGAAATTTGGTATAGAGATAGTCTAGAGTCCAAGAAAGGACATTTGTCCTGCGAATAAGTTCCTGTGGGAAACGGATACACTTCATTATGAGGGCGGAGCCACGGGTATCAAACTAATCTTCAATATTCCAGAGTCGCGGCGGCGGAAACTGCGCGACTGGTCAGCAGACGACTACTATTCCTCTGACGAAGACACCTTCCTGGATAGGACGGGCAGCGTCGAGAGGAAGCGCAAGTTAAGGATGGTCAAGCAAGGCGCGGCGCAGAGTGATGAAGATAAACCTAGGACTTATGAGGACCTGGTACGTACATACATAGTTACGTGAGTGTAAGGGGCCCCAATAAGATTTCAGGGGCCCAAGCGACTTCACCAGCTAGTGGTGCACCTGTTGACTAACGGACGAGGCAACGACAGGGTTGGGAGGTCGGACGGCACTCGCTCTCAACAATGTCTAAAATAAAAGAAAATAATAGTGTCTTCTGGATTAATGCGCCAGGCGATTTACTAGTAGGCTATCGAGATCCTAAGCAAAGTTATGGCGGCACGAATGTCTAGAATTAAAATTACAAAATTATCTCTCAACCTCTAATCTCAATTTGACTGAATTGTTAGCGCAGTAGTAGTGTATGTAAATCTAGCAAGTGTAAGAAATCTAGCTCTCTGCTAGATTTCTGGTTCCAATCTTGGATGAGATTTTATTTTATACTAGTGGACGTCTAGCGGTTTCACCCGCGTAGTGTCCGTTCCTGTGAGAATTCGGAGTTAAAATGCAGCCTCAGTTTCTCCTTGTAACATCAGCTTTCTGTCAGAGAAAGCCCCGTTAAAATCGGTCCAGTCCTTTCATAGATTAGCTCTAGAAATACTTTATATTATTTTTATCTTTCAGTTAAAACAAATCAAGGACGTAGAATCCAAGATATCAGCCGAAGAGCGTACCCTGGAGAGGCTCAGGTCTTTGTCAGCGAAGGTGCAACCTTCGGAGGACATGGATGCCCTCGACCAGTTCATGAGTACCCTGGGGAAGCCCACCATGGCTGATAAAGCTGAGATCTCTAAAGCTAAGGTGAGTATTCAACTAGAAGTAGACAATAAAGGAAGATCTGATGGTATTTTTTGTGTTACTGAGGTATATATATCATAATATCATATAGGTATATATACAAGAATGTTCTTTTTTACCTAACTATCTTCACGCTGTATCCCTGACGGGGTAGTCAGAGAGGTCAGATCGCAAGAATTCCCGATCCATGCATACTTCTTTCGCTTCTTGAAGATTCATCAATCGCTTCACACACGCACGTCTGGGCATCCGCGTAATTTTGACTTTTCCGTGGTTGAGCAATTTGCTCACGTGTAACTACTTCATATGTAAGTCTCGGCCAACCCAGACTCCTTCTGCCCTCTACTTTCGCACAATGTATATTCTTCGTCAATCGTTCCTCCCTCATTCGTTGGACGTGTCCAAACCAACGGAGCACGCTCTTTTCCAGCTTAACGCTGACACTTTCATTCAAACCTGTCGTATTTTTACCTGATGGAAAGTGGTCACCGTAGCCTACGTTTGCAACACCAGAGCTAGTTTGAATAATTTGAATTTGTTTATTTACCACGCCTTATTCCCGAAGGGGTGGCTGAGGCATGTCACACGTCCACTTTTCACAGTGTGTATTCCTGTCTCATGTAAAAGGTGGTGAGTCCATTAACGTATTGAAATAGACAGGCAGGTTGTGGCTACCTGCTGTTGAAGTTTTTCAAGTCCCCATAAGGCCTTTAACTAGACTAAACGACTGTAATTTTACTGGCAACCGGGCCCAACGGCTTAACGTACCTTCCGAAGCACGGAAACGCTTGTAAATGTAAATGCCACAAAGTGGTCACCCATCCGTGATCGTTTAATTTTACTTGTTATTTATATTTCGTTTTCAAGTCGAAAACAAATCTTCAATTTTTTTTCTTCATTTAGAGGAACATTCTTGTAGACAACAGCGTATTCATGTCCATTTCTGTTCAAAGTTCTACTACAGTAAAGCGTTAAAAAAAAAAATATATTATATATATATTATATATATATATTATATATATAGATGGAATTTTTTAACGCTTTTTATAAATAAGCTATCTGTGAAGTTTAGAAAGTAACAAAAAAGCTGTGTTTCACTGAGAGCTTCTACACTTGATTTAGGAGTCAGCAATGACGGTGCTGGTGGAACATCCTACTAATATTATAAATGCGAAAGGTTGTAAGAATGGACGTTTGATACTCTTTCACGTAAAAACTACTGAATGGATTTTAAAGAAACTTTACATTAATATAAAAATATATTTATATTATTGTAATATATTTAGGGTCGGCAGCGCGAGTGCCGCGCCTCTGGTGTTGCAAACGTCCATAGGCTACAGTGAACACTTTCCATCAGGTGGGCCGTATGCTTGTCTGCCACCTCAGTGGGATAAAAGAAAATAGTTTATTAATCAGAATAACACATAGGCTACTTTTTATCTCGGGAACAAGTTCCTGTGGTAAACGGGAACGGGAAAACATCTCTACGCGGGGTTCCATAAAAATATTTTTCAATGTTTTTATATTTTTTTCAGATGACCATACAAAAGTTGAGAGCGGAATTATCGAAAACTCAACGACTAGCTGAATTAGCTCGACCGGCGCATCTGCCGCCATTAATAAAGAAAGATGAAAAAGTTATAAAACAGGCCGCCAACTCAGTTGTATATGGGAAAAGGTGAGTTATACCCGCCTCTTTTTAAGCTATTGAAAAGCTTTTATCGCGGGCTTTGAGCGCGGCGACCGAATCAAGCAATTTCGTTACGAGAAACCTAACACCCGAGCACACTTGAGCTTCACCGAGCTCGGCCGAGCGTTCGCTTAAAGTGTAAGCTCGCACGGATCGAGACGAGCTGTATAAATAATATTATAAATACATATATGATATTTTATATTATATATATATATATATATATATATATATATTAATAAAAACGGAAAGGTCAAAAGTACTCGGATACCCAGACGTGCGTGTATGAAGCGATTGATGAATCTCGAAGAAGCAAAAGAAGTATGCATGGATCGCGAAGCCTGGCGATCTGTCCTCTCTGACTACCCCGTCAGGGATACAGCGTGAAGATAGTTAGTTAGTTAGTTTTTTTATTAATAATACAGTATAAATAAATAATTATAATTGCATAAGTTGATAAAAAATGCTATGAAATAACTTTACCGCGGCAGTCCCGGAGTGCCACAGGTTTTTTTTAACGTGAGGACTCCACGAGTGAAACCGCAAAAGTTAGCTAGTTCAATAATAAAATATTTATTTAAATATTCTTTTTACAGAATAAGATTAAAAGAAGATACAGAAAAACGACCTAAAATACGTCAGGAGAAGAAACAAGTAGAAACGGAATTCGTAGAAGAAGTGGACTCTGATGAAGAAGAATTACAAGACAAGAATGAAACGAAAGAAGTTCTAGAAAAACAGACAGAAGTAGTAAAAGAAGATAGTAGAAGTAATCAAGAGAAGTTAGTAGTTAAGAAAGTATATGGACCTATGAGGCCTCCGGAGAATTATGTCATACCAGAAAATTATTATAACGAAGAAAGTTCTAGAGATCTGCCTGAAATTACTGAAAAGGAAGAATAAATTAATCAGTTATGGCCATTTTTGCAATAACTTATCGTGATAATACTTAATTGATTGGTTAATGTGTAACGAGTGATTGAGGTCCGGACGATTAAATTGAATTTCAAAATTTCAGGAATATTTTTTTACATATGGCTAACGTGGCAGACAAGAATACGGCCCACATGATGAAAAGATCCTTGGGGTATTGGATTTTTCTCTACCCCAAATAGGAAGCGCTCGTGGCCCCGCGGACTCAGTGTTCTGTAAACGATCTCTGCGTTAAGCAACTTTCACTATAGCTGGTCCTTCGGATAGGTGACCACTATGTGGCATTTACATTTGCGAGTGTTTCCGTGCTTCGGAAGGCACGTTAAGCCGTTGGTCCTGGTTACTCGTAACATGGCAGTCGTTAAGCCCAGTTGAAGGCCTTATGGGCGGCTTGAAACATTTCAACAGCAGGTAGCCACAGCCTGTCCATTTCAACACTGCAATGGGCTCACCGCCTGTTACGGAATAAAGTGCAAACGGTGAAATGTGGGCGTAAGTATGCCTCTGGCTACCCCTTCGGGGATAAAGGCGTGACAATATGAATATGTCTACTCCGAATAGCGGTATAAGTTAAAAAATGCAAGTAAATAAAGAATTATGAAAACCATTTTCTGATATCATTTCCTACGCTTCAAAGTACTGCGTTTCCCGTTAACGTGGCCTTTAGAGAAATAGGGATGCACTTTCACATTGTGTCGTGATTCTGTAAATGTCAATTTCATTAGTTATACAGAAACTCCACACATTATAAAAGTATATTTATCAGTTGTCTAGATCTTATATCACAAGCTTATATTAGTTTACTTTGTACTAGATGGCGATGTGTAAAAAAATATGTGGGTGTACCAGAGTACACAGGTAAGAAGTGAAACATTTTTTTACAGCTATTTCTCTCATACGTCGATAAAGAAGTTTCACAACATGGCGCGTAACCGAAAAACAAAACGATTTTTTTAACAGCTATAAAATTTTTCTCAGCATCGATAAATAAGTTTCACTTCAAAAAAAAATTGTCCATAAATTTTATTTATTTATTCTTTTATCCAAAAGAATAAATATTATCTTGCTTCTTTGTCAATGGGGATAACAGAATTTTGTATGACCACCTGTTTTCTTGACTCTGTCTTGATGTCTGATTGTACAGGAATGTCCAAAAATAATATAAAGTTTAGACTTCGTCCGTAAAAAAATTGCTATTTATTATTCCACACCTTTAGCTGGAATAAATATTTATTTATTTATTTTTTAATTTATTGACCAATAAATTACAATAATCATAAATATTATATTACAACTACTCGCATAAACCTCGAAGGTTTTTGCGCGAGCAGGAGTTCGCAATTTACTAATAATTATATTATAACATAAAATTACAATAAAATAAATAAATTATAATACTACACGTCTTCAAAAACAAAGAGCTACACCATAACAATCATCAATATTAAAATCATCATTATTAATACATTCATTATTCAATTCTAAATTTTCTAGCAAGTATTTATGCAAGGTTTTTAAAAACGGTTGTTTAGTGACATATTTACATATATTTTTTTCAGGCAATCTATTCATAACACTAGGCAGCATGTAACGACTTGTTGTGGTTCCATAAAGGTTATTAAAATTTGGAATACAATATTTTTTTAAATATGACAAATTTCTCAAGTTATCATTACGTGTCCTTTTACAAAGTTTATCAGTATTTACAGTTTCTTCTCTCATACTGGCCATTATAATTTTAGAATGAATTGGTAATACCTGGCAGTATTTAAACAAATTATTATAATTGTCACTTTGTTCATTTTTAACATTATGCGGGACAATAGCTTTCAACAATCTTACCTGCAACCTATATACTCTCGCAACATATGTCCTGTAGGTGCCACCATAGCTACATAAGCCGTAGCCAATAACAGAATCAGCCAATGCCAGATATAATAAGCGTAAAGTTTTAAATGGCATTTTGTTCTTCATAATATACAACTCACTGAGAATGGCTCTTAACTTTTTACAAACATGTTCTATATGGGCACCCCAGTTAAATCGGTTGTCTATTATTAGGCCTAGGTACATATGTTCAGATACTCGCTCGAGCTTGGTACATGTGCTATTGGGCTTACACAAAAGGTTATTATGCAGACATTCATGCTCATGTGCTACTATATTTGGCGTATAACTGCTTATGTTGTGAGATGATTCTATACACATATATTTAGTTTTTTTAGCGTTTATCAATAAACCTACGTCGTGCGCCCATTGACACATTTTATTAAAATTTTCCTGCAGTTTGAGCTCAGCAGTCCGTATGTCTCTGTCAGCTACTATTAAGCATGTGTCATCAGCGAACTGGTACACGGAGCCGTGCTCAAACAGATTACACATTTGATTTACATAAATTATATATTCATTAGGGCCAATTATCGAGCCTTGTGCCGTGCCTTTGGTTGTATTTATGTTATCACTGTATGCATTTCCTACTTTTACTTTTGTGTGCCTATTTTGATGATAGTTTTGGAAAAATCTTAAGAGTGGGCCTCGTATGCCAACTTTCTCCAAACTCTCATACAACACATTATATTGTAGCATATCAAAAGCCCTACTAAAATCAATGAAAACAACAAGAACGTGACGTCTTTCATTTAGGTGCTCATTAATCTCATTAGTAAATTGACAAAGTAATTGAGATGTGCTCCGACCCTTTTGGAAACCGTACTGTTTAGCATGTATTATATCGTGAGAATGCAAGAAGTGACTGAGTTTATCCCCTACGTACCTCTCAATTATCTTATCGATACAAGACAGTATGGTGATAGGACGGTAGTTGTTACAGTCATCGTGTTCACCCTTTTTATATATTGGGCGCACCACGCCTATTTTTAAGCTGTCAGGGTAGGTGGACGTGACGAAGCATCTATTAATCAAATGCGTAATTACAGGTGTTATTTCATGGCTAATATTTTTAATATCAATTGCTCGAATTCCGTCTATACCTGGGCTTTTGTTAAGGTTTAATCTGTTTATAATTTTATATGTTTCCTCGTTATTTATTTTTGGTAACGTCACGTCCGCCCCCAACCCGCCATTATCTGTCAACCCAGTTAATATTCTCCTATCACACGTAAATATATTTACATCTGAATTTTTTTAAAACTCCCTAGCAAACATATCCGCTGCATCTTTATTGCATATCGAAAAGTATTTTTGAATCGTTTCATCAACTGAGTTGACAACCCTGCCGCATATCATATTTACAAATTGCCATATTTTTTTTGAATTATTAGTTTTTCATAATTTCTCTCTTGTAAAATTTGTTTTTCGTATAGTTGATATATTTATTACATTTATTTCTATATTTATTGTAAATAATCTTGTTCTCACCTCTCTCCTGGTCGGCACCTTTTTGTATATTTTGTATAACTCATTACGTTGTTTACACATATATATATTACTCTTTTATTCACCTAGTTGCACGCGTTTGTTTTATATTTGTTTAACTTAATTTTACGCTGTCTACACAGCTCATACGCATCCGAAAACGTGCTGCATATTTTTTCATAAATTTTGCTAGTTGATTTACAAGAAAGACACGCATTCCAGTCCGCCCGGTGCAACTCAGCCAGCAACCGTGCACTATCGTATGTATACACGACACGTTTGCTCGCCACATCTCTCGGCCGCTCGGCGAGTAGTGTGCAGGCTGTTATGTAGTGATCAGCTGGTGACTCATTTACCACCGCGGAATAAATCGTAGCCGCCGTCGCTGAGCTGCCCCGTACGAATACGTGATCTATACACGACTTAGTAATTAAGTCACCTTTTTTTTCTACCCGTGTATATTGATTAATACAACTCGTTAATCCTAACCCGCATAATGTATCATTCAGATGCCATGTTACAGTTTTTCATAATATCGACATTCATATCACCTAATATGAGGATATCACACTTTTCGGCTTTGTTTTGAATTAAATATCTAAGTTCCCTGGTGAAACTCGTTATTGAAAGATTAGGGGGCTTATACAGGCTAATTATAGCGATTTGTTCATTATTTATTTCGGCTAACCCCATAATAATTTCACTAAAAAATGAACATACGGGTGACCTTGTGAATTTTATTTTTTTATGAATATACAAAATAACTCCTCCGCCCCTTTTCTTTGTTCTTAAATTAGTGTATATATTATAATTATGTAATTCGAACAATCGCGAACACGCTTCCCTTAGGTTCACTTCTGTCAATACAACAATATCAACCAATCGAGGGCTCGAAGCAACCATATAATATTGTGGGACACTTTTGACGCAGCGCCATCTAGCCAAAAATAAGCTTTAAGCTTGTGCTATGGAATCTATACAACTGATAAACATGTTTTCATAGTCCAAAATACATACATATTATACATAGCAAACACCCAAACTCAGAAACAAACATTTGTGTATCACACAAATATTTTTTCCGTCTCGGGAATCGAACCCGGTACTACCACTTACGTCACCGAGGCAGTCAAATAGGAATAATATTCATCTTGGATTATCTTTGCTTCTACGTGGGAAAGGGGAACACCCAAGTAGTGCTGGCTTGACGTCGTAAGGGATGACATGCGTGCCAATGGTCTCACTACAGGGGATGCGGATGATCGCGCGAAGAGGAAGAGAAAATGTAGGAAAGCGGACCCCGGGCGTCGCGATACGCAACTGGGACAGACGCTCGGATGATGATCAAAGATCATCTTCTACTTACTATTACTATAAAGAGTAGATTCAAGCTGAGCGCTAGGATATGAGCAATTATGGCCCCGCTAACTCAGTGTTCTGTAAACGATGACAATCCTGAGATGGGTAGCCGATTGTGACATTTCTAATTACGAACGGGAACTTGAATATCTTCCACACTGTTTCAACACGGCTCATAGCCAATTACGTAGGACTAAATACAATTGGTATAATGTCTGCCTACCCCTTCGGGTAAAATGGCGTGATTATAAATACAGCTAAATTTACGTCAATGATACTGCATTGTTATATAAATTGTATAATATTATATGTTCATTTGTACAATACTCGACGTAAATTAGAATGGGTAAGATTGGAAAATATGGTGTTTTAGAATTAACCGCAAAAATGTAACAAAAAATTGTTTTATTGATTAAAATAAATAAAAAATGTGCAGGACTACATTTTTTTCATTTATTCTACGATATTTTATACTTAACTAAACCGGTATTTGCCGGTATTTTCAGAATTTGATCTGACAAGATCGTTAATAATTATTTTTATATCGTTACTATTATAGGGATGATGAATGTTTTAGCTCAGAAATTAAACTACTTAATTTGTAATAAATAAAGACATTTTTTATGTTTGATAAGCAATTAATTCACAAGGTAATGGCCACATGTACCTGAGCATGTACAGTAATAAAAATGTCTGATTTTCTAATAAAAGCGATGCAGACTGTATATATTATAATACCTAGATTACATTTACAACAACAAATTTATTACGCTAAGGACTGTGCGGCGGGGTAAGCGCCGCCATTTTGAGGTCATTTTGCTGCGTTACATTTAGTACCTTTAGTGTTGGAGAAATTATGACGTTCGTGGAAGTTTCAAAAATATTATCCGTCACGAGACAATTTTACGTACAACACAACCGTGGCCATTTTATTTAGCTGTACCTGTTCGTGTACACGAGCTCTGCACTGTCAACCTATGAGTAGTTATATTGAAATGTTCACTAACATCAAATGCTTAACAAAAATTTACCCAACAGAAAATATTTAATTCGCCTGTTAGACAAAGAGATCCGACACTATGACGTCATCGCTGTATTGCGTCACAAATATTTTTTCAAAATAAATGTTTATGAAAGGGACACGTATTAATACCTTCTAATAATCTCGAGGGGGAATTCTTTATATTGAAAATTATATTATTTCTTGATCATCATCCCTATTTGCTACTATAGTGGTATTTATCGGTCAATTTCACCGAACACGACGTCCAATGTTCCTATGATAGCTACAATGTCGGCCAACATGGAGTTCCTGCCGATTTTCTCTAGAGCAGCCAGGTGAGCGAAGCCGGGTGCTTTTATCTTACACCTGTGAAATAAAGAAATATAAAAAATAAATAAATATTGTTGGGACAACTAACACAACGCCATCTGAATCCGAATGTGTGTATTCGACTGCTACTCAAAAGGTCGTGGGTTCGATTCCCACCCAGGATAAGACTTTGTGTGATGAGCACGATGATTTATTCTCTGTCTGGGTGTTATTTATCTATAATATGTATGTATTTCGAAATATAAGTATGTTTACCAGATATCGGGTTACCATAGTACAAGTTCTGCTTAGTTTGGAATCAGATGGCGTCGTGTGAGTTGTGCAAGTGAGGGCGCAAGCAACATCCTCGGTCTGTGGTTTATAAGTTTACCTGTAAGGTTTGGAGCCTCCGTCTGACACGAGGTATATCCCGAATTCTCCCTTGGGTGCCTCCACGGCCGTGTAGGTAGCTCCAGGGGGCACCTGGTACCCTTGTGTGAACAGCTTGAAGTGGTGGATCAGAGCCTCCATTGACGTCTAGAACAGAAATAACAAAAATAATTGAATATAATATTGCTGACCCGCGCTAACACCACCAAAAATGTGATAAATGAAGAACCGCTCGACTGATTATGTGCAAACTTCAAACCATCTACTAAATAGTCCGAACAAAGCGTAAACATTTAGTTTGGATGGGTGAGCCCGTTCTTGAGTTGTACAATTAAAACGAAAAGTGGCATTGACTTTTATATATATAGATGTAAAGGTTGTAGAGAGTTATTTTAAGGATATTTAGAAAATTCTTTTAGAGATATATTAATCCGGACTGCTAAAGAACAACATATAGACATATTGTCACGCCCGTATGCCCGAAGGGATAGGCAGAGGCATACTGTACGCCCACGCACACAGTATGCACTTTTGTCACACGTAACAGATGGTTGTGGTTGGTTGGGGCAACCTGCTGTTGAAATTTTTCAAGCCGCCCATAAAGCCTTCAAGTTGACTTAACGATTGCCATGTTGCTGCCATGTGCTTTCCGAAGCTCGGAAACGCTCGCAAATGTAAATGCCACAAAGTGTTCACAACCAGGTCGCGTTACAAAACGAACTCAGCGAACTAGTTCATGGACATCCACGTAATTGAATTTTTACACTTTACTCTTACAGTTAGTGCCAATTTATCGCTGGTCACCATGTTTAAAGAAACGTTTTCATACACGCTTGAATCTATTTATTTTAGTTTCAGCTGAATGCTATAACTATAAAAGCTACCCATCCTAGGACCAGCCATTGTGAAAGTTGCTTAACGCAGTAATCGTTTACAGAACACTGAGACCGCGGGACCACAAGCGCTTTTATATATAATTATGTAAAGTTAGTGAATATAATGCGAATATAATATAATTAAATTATGCGAATATAATTATGTAAAGTTTGTGAGTTTGTAAGGTTATAGAGAATTATTTGAAGGATATTTAGAAAATTCTTTTAGAGATATATTAACCCGGATTGCTATAGAACAACATATTTTAGAAGGTTTGTACAGGGTTGGCTGCGCGAGTCCGTCACCTCTGGTGTTGTAAACGTCCATAGACTACGGTGACCACTTTCCATTAGGTGCACCGTATGCTTGTTTGTAACCGGTGGTATAAAAAAATATATAGCACACGGATTATGCACTTGTTTACAAAAAAATTAAGTGTTGCACTCCGGTAGTGCCAAAAGAAGTGATTTGGCGCGTTAGACATTTTTTAGATGGGTACTAGGGTGAAACCCAATTATTTTAAGAATAAAAGTACTAATCGGTATTGGAAAGTGTGATGATGCTCAGGGTGGTAAATGAAACTGTAGACTTCAAGATTTGTAAACCAGTGTTCTTTACTACAGGACTTAGATCAAAGTGAATGAGATAGTACTGTTGAGCTTAATTAAAATGCCTATACAATTTTTAAGGAGCAGGATTATATATTTATAGGTTGCTCTAATATTTTTGACAGGCGTTTGCCAACAATCGGGTTAAAAAGCACTTTAGTTACTTATAATTTGACTGTGTTTAAATACACAAAAAAGTTCCTTCGAGCCGGATTTGAACCAGCGACCTGTGGATTCCAATTTATAACCATTTACAGTCCACCGTTCTACCAACTGAGCTATCAAAGGTTGATAATTGAGTTCGAAATTATCAATCTAATACTTCAAAACTTTTTATATGCCCGCACTATAGCATCTCGGTAACGGTGTCGCGAGTCCAGAGATTTCATCTCATCTAAAAATATGCTTCCTGTAGATTCTTTAATCGCTTCATACACGCACGTCTGGGTATCAGAGTACTTTTGACTTTCCGTTTTTAAGTAATCTGCTCACGTGGTCTTCATATGTAAGTCTCGGCCTACCCTGACTCCTTCTACCCTCTACTTTCACACAATTTATATTCTTCGTCAATCGTTCCTCACTCATTCGTTGGACGTGTCCAAACCAACGGAGCACGCCCTTTTCCAGCTTAACACTGACACTTTTTTTTAGAAATATGCACACCGCGCTAAAAGAAGTTTTCACTTCAAAATATATACAAAGTTCCCGCTGCGCGTGGTGCCGTGGTGTTTTTTTTATAATTATTTTATAGCCTGGTTACAGGGACCTTTTAGCCAAATCTTATTTTTGTATCATATTTCTTCAATCTTATCTTCCAATTTAGTCCTGCCCAGTCCTTTGTCGATGTCAAGTCCAGTCATAGGTCCTATGTCCTTGCCCCAATAACGTGGTAAAGCGTTATTGAGGCTTTCAGTAGAATTTGCACGACAATTTGTAAAATAGCTTTTCACTGCATTATATCACTGTCTTTCACTATAGCATGATTACACAACTTTTATGTCTAAGAAACTACAATTTTTACACATAAAACAAGGTTAATGCACTAGTTTTGGAAAATAATATACCGCAAGCGGCCGCCATTTATCAAGATCCCGCCGCAAATCCTCACGTGGTGATTTACCTTCATCTCCTCGCGTGAGGGCGGTGTAAGCTTGGCGTCATCGGTCTTGACCTCGCCGGGCGGCATCTGGTTCAAGCACTGGTCGATGATGCGCAGCGACTGCCGCATCTCCTCCACGCGGCACAGGTACCTGGGCAGTCATACCAGCTGTTACAGGCTACCGATACTGTGTGTGGTGTGGTGAAGTGTGGTGTGGTGAAGTGTTGTGTGGTGTAGTGTGCTATTGTGTTGGTGTGGTGTAGTGTGATGTGGTCTAAAATAGTGTGGTTTGGTGTAATAGGTGTGCAAACTATTGTGTAAATGTGGTGGTGTGTGGGATACTGTAAAATAGCTTTTGTATATGTGTGGTTTAGTGTGTCGTGGTATACATTTGTATAGTGTGGTGTAAAATAGTGTACTATTGTGTAGGTATGGTGTGGTGTCAGCGCAAAAGACCCAGTAGGGTCAAAGTGCTACGGCATAGCTGACCCAAATATCAAGATAAGATAGTGTGGTGTAATGTAGTATTGTGTAGTGTGGTGTAAAGTAGTGTAAAATAGTGTTGTATGGTGTGAAGTGGTGTAAAATAGTGTTGCGTGGTGTAATACAGTGTGTGTACTATTGCGTAGTTATGGTGTAGTGTGGAACAGAGTGGTGTGGTGCCTCACCTGTCGTAGCAGTCCCCGTTGGTCCCAATGGGCACATCGAAGTCCACGAGGTGGTAGGCGTCGTACGGCTGCGTCTTGCGCAGGTCCCACTTGATGCCCGACCCGCGGAGCATCACGCCGCTGAACACAAATACACCACCATTAGATACTACCTACATTTTACTGGATCTAGCAGTTAAATTGACTAACTGCCCCGCGTTGGGTTGTTGGTTTTATGTTCGTTAAGTCCGTGCGCTGCGGCCTACGTCATCAGAACTGTACAAACAATCAAATCATACATTATTTTTTGTGTTTGTTTGAAAATACTAACCATGACTTAAGTGACAAATATAGTTATAACTAAGTATCTTTCACTTTTTAGTGACAAATATAATCATAAATAAGTATCTCTCACTAATTGGTAGACTTAAGTTATTTATCTATCACGCCTTATCCCCGAAGGGGTGGAAGACACATATTATGTGCCCACTTTTTACCATGTTTATTCATATCCCACGTTATGTTAAAGATGGTGAGCCCATTGCCGTGTTTAAATAGACATACGCAGGTTGTGGCTATATATTTTTCAAGCCACCCATAAGGCCTTCAACTTGACTTTACTGCCATTTTACTGGCAACCGGGACAAACGGCTTAACGTGCTTTCTGAAGCACGGAAACGCTCGCAAATGTAAATGCCACAAAGTGGTCACCCATCCGTGACCAGCCATAGCGAAAGTTGCTTAACGCAGTGATCGTTTACAGAACACAGTCTAGTAGACTTAAGTGACAAATATAGTCATAACTAAGTAATTCGCACTTTTTGGTAGACTTAAGTGACAAATATAGTCAAAACTAAGTATCTCTCACTTTTAGGTAGACTTAAGTGACAAATATAGTCAAACTAAGTATCTCTCACTTTTTGGTAGACTTAAGTGACAAATATAAATCAAATCCATTCAATATGGATACACTTTTAGAGAAATTAGTATGCTAACTTTTATGTGTAAATTTTTATTGAAGAAATTAAATACAACTTGGTTAAGAAGGGACATAAACCCGTGACCTTTGACCTTACTTAAACAAAAATTAAACGATGAAATTTGTCTGCTTTCACTTTAGAAAGAACTTGTATACACACAACCTTATTATGTTTATAATATTAATACATATATACCTGAATCCGTAATTAAGAGCATCCTGGGCGGTAACAAATCCTATGTCCTTTGTCCTTTGAACCCAGATTCTGTTGGTGGTCAAAACATCCTCTACTTCATCCAAGCGCTCGGAGAACTTTGATGCGAAATCGTATATATCATCCATCAGTCCTAGAGGCATGTCCTGAAAATAAATAGGTATTTATTAAAACATACATACATACATATGGTCACGCTCGTTATCCCACTAAGGGTTGAACAGAGCAGAGGTAACACTTGGTTACACATAAAGCCACATCTGGCGGGATGGGTCATTCAGTGCCCAAAAATAGTGACAGGTTGCCAGTTACTAGTAACCAGGGTATTGACCCGGGTTCGGCAAAGCTTCGTCTGTTAGCTAGCACGATGTACCACTCGCAGGTAAGGTTGGCTTGGATCCCGTTGGATGTTATTCGGGACCACTTACACCCTTATTAAAACATCCATAAGAGATATATTTTAGTGTATTTCTAGTTGCTTAAAACTCAACTTAGATTTGGAGCACGAAGTCTACTTTTATTTGGTTGCTAGGAACAGCTAGCATATGGCTTTTAATTTTGAACAAATATTTGTGTGATCCACAAATGTTGGTTTCGGAGTTTTAGGTGTTTCCTATCTATAATATGTATGTATTAAGAAATATATAAGTATGTATATGAGTTGTCTAGATCCCACATAGTACAAGCTTATAGCTTAGTTTAGGCTAGATGGCGCTGTGCAAAAAGTGTCTCACAATATTTATTTATCGTTGATATTTTTTTTATATTTAGTTCGACAAAATGACGCCGCCCGCCTGACGGAAAGCTAAAGCGACATCTAGCGAATTGAGGGGCACTCATAGTCCACATGACCACTGACAGCGTCCCTCAAGCAGGCCCAATGATATGCCTCTTCACGCTCCGCTTGAAGAACCGGATTGTAAGGAATGAAGGTAATGGAAGGAAGGAAACACGTGCTATGGCAGAACGTTCCGAGTTTCGGTTCGGCAGAGAAACATTATTTTGAAGTTCTGGCGAAAATGTGTGAAGTGTAGAAAATTTTCGCCAAAAAGACACTAAAACAATTCGATTCCCACCTAGGATAAAACTTTGTGTGATGACAACACGAACGATGGTTTATTCTGTGGGGGTTATCTATAACTAGATGACCCCTACAGCTTCGCCCGTGGAAAAATTTCGACCTCCCGTCGCACCTATTTAATTCCGTCGCTTAAAAATTTTACAATGATGCATAAAAACTTGCCCAATTTGTCGACATTTATGACTACTGCTCTGCTCCCTAGTGTAATAGCGTAATGATATATAGCCTATAGCCTTCCCCGATAAATGGGCTATCTAACACAAAAATAATTTTTCAAATCCAACCAGTAGTTCCTGAGATTAGCGCGTTCAACCAAACAAACAAACAAACTCTTTAGCTTTATAATATTAGTATAGATATGTATGTATTTAGAAATATATAAGTATGTTTATCAATTATCTGGTTACCATATTACAAGCTCTGCTTAGTTTAGAATCAGATGTCGTTGTGTGAGTTGTCCCAACGATATTTATTATTAATTTTGAAAAGCAATTAGTTTGCTAACTTTTTCTAAATTTAAAGTCGTAAATTTATTTTTTAACGTCGCCTTAATACGTATAGAGGTAGATTAATTCGTCAGTTTCGAGCAGGTCATGGTGGTGTAGTTGATAAACGCGTCTGGTGCGTTGAACCAGAAGACGCTGGTTCGAGTCCAGCTCGAGACTGAAATTTATTTCCTATTTAAAATTTTAATTTAGAATAACTCTATCCTAACCCTTTAACACACGGGGTCCCGTCACCACAGGAGATGGAATTTGTCCCTAATCTTTATAATATTATAAATGCGAAAGTTTGTGTGGATGTTTGTTACTCTTTCACGTAAAAACTACTGAATGGATTTTAATGAAACTTTACAATAATATAGCTTGTACATCAGAATAACACATAGGCTACTTTTTATTCCGGGAATACGTTCCTGTGGGAAACGGGAACGGGAAAGCTTCTCTGCGCGGGCGTCAACTAGTTTAATAATAATAATAATCAGGTCTTGCATAGTATTCTACAATACCAGAGGTTTTTAGTGAGTTTAACAGGTCCCAAAACACCTCCATTGGGGCAGAAAAGTAGCCGAGGAGTTTTAGTGGGTATTCCAAGTACCACCACTATCAGGTGCTGGGCGACCCCCACACAAGCCCATTGCTAGCCTACAGTGAGTAGTCTGTAAGCGGATCTACGCATAAAAAAAAATCTACAATGGATTTCCAGCATGCAAGACCCGATTCCACTTACAAAGGCAACTCCTCCCGGCCTAACATAAGCGGCGTGCATGCGAGCGCCGCTGACTCTCTCGTAGAACTCCATCATCTTCTCCCGCTCCTCGAACAGCCAGAAGAACGGAGTCAGGGCTCCCACGTCGAGAGCGTGCGTGCCCACTGCCATGATGTGGTTTAAAATGCGAGTGATTTCCGCGAATAGGGCTGGAAAAAAGCACAATAAAAAAATAAATTATCGTTAATTCGTATTATACTAATATTATAAAGTTAAAGAGTTTGTTTGTTTGTTTGAACGCGCTAATCTCAGGAACTACTGGTCGGATTTGAAAAAATCTTTTTGTGTTAAATAGCCCATTAATCGAGGAAGGCTAAAGGCTATATATCATCACGCTACTACACTGGAGAGCGGAGCAGTAATCATAAATGTCGACAAATCGGGGAAATTTTAAGCATTTATGTAGAATTTATAAGCGACGTGATTAAATACGTGCGACGGGAGTTCAAAGTATGTCACGGGCGAAGCCGGGAGGGCAACCTTGTTTGATATAATCATTACCATTTTCTCTACATCATAAATGTCACATTAGATGCTTATATGTTAGTTTGATAGGAGTATTTGATGGTGATAGAAACAACTTGCTTAGTTGTACTGCTAAATGATAAATTGAAATGATACGATAGTGTCAGCTTAAACTTAACTATCTTCACGCTGTATCCCTGACGGGGTAGTCAGAGAGGACAGATTAGCGTAGCACTTCCTTGCGTATTCGGTCGGCCAAGGTTACGCCGCACAATTTTCGAAGTGATCGCATCTCCACAGCATTCAACTTACTTTCATGCTGCTTCTGACTTACCCGGTTTCGTTGCCGAAAAGCAATTTTGGCACTAGTACTGCGTTATGAATCGCGAGTCGTGCTTCTCTTACGATGCTTTGTCGCTTTACTAATTGTTCCTATAGTGTCAGCTGATTTGTTAAAACTTATTTTTTAACGAATTTTGCAATGCACAAATATATTGTACTAGATGACCCCCATGCTTCGCCCGTGTGATACTTCGTACTCCCGTCGCACATATTTTATCCAGTCGCTTATAAATTCTACAATAATGCATAAAAATTTGCCCGATTTGACGACATTGATGATTACAGCTCCGCTCTCCATGGTGGTAGCGTAATGATATACAGCCTATCCTTCCTCGGTAAATGGGCTATCCATAACAAAAATAAATTTTCATATTTCTGTTTGTTATGGATAGATATATAAAGATTAATACGTTCAACCAAACAAACAAACAAAATCTTCAGCTTTACAGCTGTAATGGGGTTTCTCCCCTCTCCTTTCTGTTCCCGAACAACACTGGCGGGGTAGAGATGTCATCCTCACACTGTGGACACAATTGTGCCCAGAACCGAAAGATTCCGCAGGTCTTTCTTGTGTCGCACCATAAAAGCATGGAACTCTCTGCCGGCGCACGTGCTTCCCTCCTCTTACAATCCTGGGTTCTTTAAGAGAAGCGTGAAAAGGCATTTTTCTGGGCCGTCAACATGAGGGTCACTATCGGGGCCCTACCGGCTGGGATAGCGACTCTCAGTCACGGATCGTCGTCTCTGCTTTCCATCAGGCGGGCGGCACCATTTTGACGTGTCAAATATAAAAAAATAGATATGAGATTAGCTAATGCCCGCGGCTGCGCAGGCATGACGTAGAAAGTTGATCAGACCTAGAAAACATATTGTTCCATACAAACTTTGCAACCCCTTAAGGGCTGAGTATTTTTTATAGTAATCCTTTTTTAGTGCAAACTTACGTCACTTAAGGCATATATTTCATGGTTCTGATCAGTCAGTTTCTGCTTATATGCATGCCAAACATGCACTTCTGGTCATCCGAGTACTTTTGACTTTTCCGTGTTTGAGCAATCTTGTAATAATAATAATAATGGTTAATGATGGCGATGATGACTACTAGGTCCCCGTTTACAAAATAAATGAATTGATATACAGCAAATGTAGTTTGAATTACCTTAACAGTACATCTAATCATGAAAGGAAATCTTACATTGTCTCATTACGGAGACTGGAACTAACAAACAAACAAAAGTTATAACTCGGTTCAGGCGCCAGGAGGATAAGTCCTACCAACTTTATGCACACGGATATCGGCGATAGAGATTGAGCTTCTAATCATAAGAGCAGGAACCAAAAATAATAGAACACATCTCTAGAAGAAAGTTTCTATATACTTATAGGCGAATTGATTGAATATACATTGTATACGTTATCACTATTGGTATAACCTATTTTAGTGATTTAGTAAGCTAAAGATTAACTATTTACAGGGTTGAGGCGTGAAATTTAGAATAGTGAGATCCAGCATAATGCCAGCTTATGAGTCAAAATATATATCGTAACATGATTCAAAACATGAGCCAAATCATTGAGTCGTAAATCGTTGAGTCAAATCATGGAGTCATTACATGGGCCTAATCATTGAGTCGTAAATCGCTGAGTCGAATCATGGAGTCATTACATGGGCCTAATCATTGAGTCGTATTTCGTTGAGTCTAATCATGGACCTAATCATGGGCCTAATCATTGAGTCGTGCATCATTACTAGATTAATCTACACAAAAGAAAAACAATTTTAGGTACCTGAAGCGTGGTTACATTACCACGGGATTCGAATTCACATCTGCAGACCGCGACAGGTGCCGTCTTCACGAGAATGACGAGCCCGAAACCACATGGTCAGCATTTATGGCAAATTTTATCCAACCATACAGTTAATATATAAAAAAAGTGCTTTTTCAGATGCAAAGAAAATAATTAGTTCCATTAGATTTGGAAAAACAATTGGAGATTTGTTCGTGATTCGAATACATAAAGAGAGCTTACTACTTTTTTAAAGAAAAACCAATAAATCTTGAAGAGCAGGGAAATATTCCATTAACGCCGCTCTAAGCATCGCAATAAGCTGTAAACAAGCAAATAATCTTTCGTCAAAATACTAAAGCTCACCAAGGTTAGAAACGTGGTTTCAAAAATCAAAAGTTCTTACCGAAATACATAGTTATTTTGGTATAACCATTTATAAGAATTCACAAGCGTGAACTTCCATATACAATTTATAAAAGATTACTTCTTTTTAACGAAGTTTAAAAAATATATTTACAATCGACATCTTTTTGTCGTCGATGTAGCTAGGCGAATGCTTGTACCGTCACCACAGACAAAAAGACATTTTTTTCTTTTTTTCTTTCCAAGTCTACCCTATGGCATGGAAACTAAGGAATACAGCCTTACAGAAACAGCAATTTGTTTAAAATCGATGACACACGGAGTGAAAGAGTCAACAATCTACACACCTCTCTCTCCAAATCTCAAGACTAACAATGACATTCCAATGTGACGTTTTACAACGTTACAATCTGCTCACGTGATCTTCATTTGAAAGTCTCGGCCTACCGTGACTCCTTTTGCCCTCTACTTTTGTACAATATATATTCTTCGTCAATCGTTCCTCACTTATTCGTTGGACGTGTCCAAACCAACGGAGCACAACGCTTAACCGCTTTCCAGCTTAACGCTGACACTTTCATGCAAAACCTGCCATGTTGCGTATCACTTTGTTATGTAAAAGTTAACTTACTCCTAATGTATTTCGCTCGAATTGGTATATCGATGTTAAGCAATTTCTCGACGGCCAAACTGTAGCACTGTTCGTTGCACATCATTGAGACATAGTCGAGCCGGTCGAAGTACGGCAGGGCCTGGGTGTATGTCTTGTACTCTATGAGTTTCTCGGTGCCTCGGTGGAGAAGGCCAATGTGAGGGTCAGCTGCGCGGACTGTCTGTCCAAAATAAATAAATACTTATTATTGGACAACACTCATGAAAGTAGAAGAAGCGAAAGTTGTATGTCAGGATCGTAGCAAGTGGAAAACCATAGTCTCTGCTCATAGATGGGAGACAGGCGTGATAATATGTATGTCTGTAATTAAATAAGATATTCTCACCTCTCCGTCTAATTCGAGCACCAGTCGCAGCACTCCGTGAGCTGCGGGATGCTGCGGCCCAAAGTTGAGTATCATATTGCGGACTTGCTTCTCACCCGGTTTCACCATACCTTACCAAATGTAAAATATATACAGTAAGCGTTTGGATATACTGGGTTATCACAAAAAATCTGCTCTGTGACTGTGCCTCTGTGGCGCGGTGGGAGTGTATCCGACTGCTGCGCAAGAGGTCGTGGGTTCGACATTATATATAGAAAACACTCATACTCCAAAATAAACATTTGTGGATCAAACAAATATTTATTCCGACCTAGGAATCAAACCTGGGACATCAGCCCGGCAGTTGTATACACTACCACTGCGCTACCAAGGCAAAGTTATGGACACTTATTTTTGCCCTATTGCTAATTTATTAATGTATAGTTCCAACAAATATTAGTCCTAATTTAAAGTGAAAAAAAATTCAGACTCGAGCTGGACTCAAACCAAGCGTCTTCTGACTTACTGGGTCAGACGATATATCAACTACTATACCAAGACTCATTTGTAACCGACAAATTAATTACTCTAAAAAATTGTTTTTAACTATTCGTCTGTAAGCCTGTTATAATACTAATGTCTGTAAGCAAAAGAAAATAAATGTTAAAAATTCCTTACTGTTATAAGGTGGATGTTTCATAAGTGAGGTAACTGATTCAGGGAACATGACTGCTCCCTCGAACTGCTTCACAAATTCTTCGTCTGGCATCCATCTGTGAGCATTGCGCTGATTGCTGGAAATTTGTTAGAATTATGGATCTAATTTTATCATAAAGGATTAAACAAATGCAGAGCTTATGCACCACAGACTTGTAAGCAATATACTGAAGAACTGGGACTGAATGTGTGTGAATATTTATGTAGGCCATTAAGATATTTGCCATTTCCCTATGCAATTAATTTTATATCTGCTTGACCCTTAGGTTGACTGGTTGAATTAGTGAATATAAAATAAATTTAATGTCTTAGATCCAGACATTAAATTGATTTTATATTCACTACTGAAATGTGAAATAAATAATTACTTCGAAACTTCTATCATTTATGACTGTTAAAGGTGAAAATGAAGATATTTTGGAAAAGGGCCCTGGCCCTTTGGGTCTCCTTGAAGTTAGAAGAAGTTAAAGTTGTATGTCAGGATCATAGCAAGTGGAAAGCTATAGTCTCTGTCTACCCCGAATGGAGACAGGCATACATACATATTGTCACGCCTTTATCCTCGAAGGGGTAGGCAGAGGCATATTAAAAGCCCACATTTCACCATATGCAGAGATATGTATATTGTATATATTGTATGGGAGACAGGCATGATAATATGTAATATGTGACAGATTTTGAAAATATGCCAAATTTTATGCAAACTTGTTCGAGTGATGTAAGCTGTCTGTTGAAAGATCACTTGGTAGATCACTCTTAGTAGATTTTACCATTCCTTTTCTACAAAACTTCTCACAACTATACCTTTTTAGAAAGCTATTATAATATCAATGAGTAGCTGCGTGTGTCCTTAAAGGGGTAAATATTCAAAACTCGTCTCTAACATCATTATAACTGCCTGCATGACATATTTGGGACATTTGCATTCATCTCTTATTCGGTGCATTGATGAAACAAGACAATTTTATACGTAAATAGGTATTGATAATGAACAGATTTATTTATATTGAATAAATTTAACTGTGTAAACGCCACGAACTATACTACGGCAATTAGCACAAACAAATATAAAAATTTCAATACATGTTATCGGTACTATGTTCATTTTCCTGACATAACTTTCGAATGAAATCAATATTTCAGACATATATGGACTTAAATATTAAATTCTTTCTTTAACGTACAATTTATACATATAATATTGTACATTATCATCAAAATAGAGCTGAAATATGTAAAGCTTTGTAACCTCTAAACGTTACATAATTGTTATATTAATATATTTCCATGAGCCAGGTTGTAAATACAATCTTATCGAGACAGGCACTCACTTCACATTATAAACTGCTGGCAAATTCTTTAAAAGCGCTGCCGTTTGCCTTGTATTGTTAGATTTCCGCAGCAAAACATTGAGCAGGGAGGCCATTTTTGACGGTACTGACTGCGTTCCATTTGCACCCGTAAATGGATCTGTCAATTTAGTAGTCGACGCAGATATTTTATTGTTGGTATCATTCTAGGGGTTAATCTTCCTTTATGTAAATTAATTCCTTAAAATTTGCGATTTCATTGTCTATAAAGTGAGAAAGCTTCAATTATTTCCAAATTATATACTTATGGTTATCTAATTCAAACGTTGAATAATGCTTAATCTGCATGTATTGAAACATGCTTTAATCAAAAATCGTCAATGTCATTTGCGTTTAATTATCATTTATCAGTAAAAGTTCACTTCCTCACTTTGTTGTACGTCCGTCCATCTGTCTGTCAAAAGTCAAGACCTAGGTCAAGACCCGGAATTTTATTTTATCTCGGGAAGGCGTGAAGATATCGCGTTGAAAGTATAATAAGCATGAAATTAAAATAAACTATTATATACTCAGATTTACGGTCCTTTAAAACTGAAAAATTCAAACTTCTAAGTTAGGGAACGTCACAAAGGTTATGACTGTTGATGACGCAATAAACGTATACGATAACCTTAGACCATCTAATGGACTTGCCTTACGCGATCCATTGCATACAAAAATATTCTGCTAGTAGTGAAGAGGTGCGGGGGGAATCACACACATTCGCAATTCACTACATCGGCTCTCTGTCATCACGTAGTGACAAACGCACACAATAAAAAACTGCATCACATGGGCGCGTTCCACTAAAGGCTCACAACGCCCACGACCGCGACCGCTGAAATTGCCGTTCCACTAATGTAACAAAGCCCGCGGGCGTTTTGGGCGCAAGTTATAAGTGGATCGCACTTCGAGCGCGAAATCGAAATTTAAAACCGAAGCTTCTCGTAAATTTATAATAAATAAATAGAATATATAATATAATTATAATTAATAATATTTATATACTTATTCTATTTATTTATAATAAATAAAAGGAATAATGGGATTCAAAAAGACCTCTCGAACTCAAAAAAAGTTCATTATGAGGTTAGCTGAAGACATATATATAAAATAAAATATCCATCATGCCTTTTCCCCGAAGGGGTGGCAGTGGCATATTATATGCCCACTTTTCACCATGTGGATTCCTGTCCCACGTAATAGGTGGTGAGCCCATTGCCGTGTTGAAATAGACAGACGCAGGATGTAACTACCTGCTGTTGAAATTTTTTAAGCCACCCATAAGGTATTCAACCAGGCTTAACGACTGCCATTTTACTGGCAACCGGGACCAACGGCTTAACGTGCCTTCCGAAGCAAGGAAACGCTCGCAAATGTAAATGCCACAAAGTGGTCACCCATCCGAGATTTCACCAGCCATAGTGAAAGTTGCGTAACTCAGTGATCGTTTACAGAACACTGAGACCGTGGGACCACGAGCACTTTTTTTTATATTTAGACATAAATGTTATTTGATTGAGAAATATTATTTTATATGTAAAGGATTTTCATCCTCCACTAACAGTATCAATTCCACTGCAACATCTGGATCTAAAAATGCAATTTGTTTTGTCGCCATTGTTCTTATTTTGAATATTTTCGCTAAGTGTTGGTAAAAGCCCACTCGGACCCACCTATATTTTGTGGGCGATGTGGGCGTCATGCGGTTGCAAACAGTGACGTAATGACTCGCAAGCTTTAGGTGGAACGACACATTGGGTGTTACGATCGTTGCGGGCCTTTAGTGGAACGCGCCCTACGTCTTAGCATTAGGGTTGTTATTAGAATAAATTTAAATATTTTATAAAGACAAATGACTCGATTCGTTTTATAAATCGATATCTTTCAAATGTTCTCGATGCTCATTTATAGAATGGGTTTATTTTATTTTTTAATAAATAAGCTAATGTAGACAAGAAAATAATATATAAATATGAAATTTGATTCCATCTTTCTATAAACTAGAAGTGGTTGAACGTTTAATAAAAAATAGTGAATCGTTTGATTATTTAAGTATACTTTTTATAAACCTAATGGATCGAATTATCCATTGACTTGGCAGAAGGGAGTGTTCATGTAAGGCACCCGCCTTACATGAACATTCAAATTTAAATTAACTAATGAAATGAAAAAAAAAAATTGAATTTAACTAATGGACCCCCATTAGTTAGATGGTCTAAGACGATAACTAGCGAATAGAGAATCTTATCTCCATGTGGTTTTTTTGGAGTTATGTGAGAACAGTCGACTAAACTTAGTTTGCTTTACATTTAAATAGTATTATTTGTAATAATTACTATAACAGCTATGAGCTGACCAGTCCCAACAGACGCCACCCGTTCACGGCTATAACGCATGTATCAGCCATCGCCTTACTCAACCGTATTAGGAATAAGGCGATACGATACATACGCCACCACTACTATTACACTTAATCAAGCATGACATACTCGAACTGCACAGCAATCATGCTTACACAATAACAAACTCAAATTACATAAATTAGTTATTACCGGGATCTCAAACTCGGTTATCTTTCATGCCCTCTTTTTTAACGTGTGGAAATCCCTTCGGATGTCATGCCGGACTCGAATCGGCAAAAACCTGTGTGGTTTTGCCGTGTGGTTGTGGCCTAACTGTCTATTGCCGGACGCCCCGGGTAACTCCTCGGAAAGATATCCCAGAGCTCCCGGCACACTTTGGCTACCACCGCCGCCTCACCTAATCTTTCATACCCTTAGCTGCCGTGCGTCTCTTTATATGCCTATCGGATTAGTTTAGGGCCGAAAGTAGAGTTCGTCACCATTCATACCCCTCCAGCCGGATCATCTGTTATGATCACCATCCCCTGTACTTAAACACGTGTCATATGTTCGAAAGCGATAGGCAGAGACATATAGTCCATGTTTCACTAATTGTATTGAGCCCCAAGTCATAAGTGGCCTTCTAAAGCATGAAAGCTAATAGGAAATGACGTCTACCCATCTCAGGACTGGTCATATGGAAAATTGTCTAAAGCAGCGTTTGTTTTAATCAGGCCATGAGTGCTTTAAATTGAAGGGTTAGAACAAATAAAACAACCAAATATATTATTAAAATCTTATATTATTTAAATCTTAATTATAAACATCATTCACTCGTTCACACAAAGTTGTGCGTACTTACAAACACATTCTGTTTACAGTTGGACAATTCGACGTAACCGTTTATCTTTCAATAATAATTATCTTATGTTGAATAAATCTTAAATAGACGACTGATGGCTGCTGATTAAAAATATTTCCAAGGCCTGCCTTCTAGGATTTATTATAAAACACCAGCCACTAGTCATGTTCCATAACACCATCCATAGTACAAAACCGACACAAATATTGCCAGAAGCAAAAAGTGTTCATCTCGAGTTGCAGGAGCAAATAACAGATGTCGCTAGTGGTCTATTTAACTCGTTTTTGCTGTCGTTGCCGATAGATGTCGTTAACTGGCGGCGCCACACCTAGCTCGTCGTCGTCCGAGTCATCGCCCAGTTTCCTTCGGCGACCCTGGGAAGGGAAACAATGAAATATAGGAAAGTATTCTTGTTGTGCTTAATTAGAGTGGAGTGTTCTGGTCGAAAATCGTACTGGAGTCAAGACAAAATATCCTACATCCCTTTCTTTTCACAAATTAGTTGAGGTTAGTCTGATGAGGAGAAACCCACCATGATCGAGGGTGTGGTGGGTTTCTCCTCTCCCTCACCTACAGTATGGGATTCTTCAAAACCTTCTAGGTTTATACAGGGTCGGCAGTGCGAGTGCTGCACCTCTGGTGTTGCACACGACCATAGGCTAAAATGACCACTTTCTATAAGGTGGGCCGTATGCTTGTCTGCCACCTGAGTGGTATAAAAGTTACCTTGCTAGCGACGGTGGTGATGCCTTCGTCGTCCACGATCCAATGCACAGATCGCGCCAGGTCGAACAATTTCGTATCGCAGCCGTTCTCTTGGGTCGGTGCCGGTGCTGCAAGTAGCAATACATTTATTAAAAAATTAGACTCCCAAAGGGCGAGGTTTTCCCGTTCCCGTTTCTACAGTAACTTCATCCCGTGATAAAAAGTAGCCTATGTGTTATTATGCTGTGTAAGCTTTATTATTGTAAAGTTTCATCAAAATTCATTCAGTAGATTTTGCGTGAAAGAGTAACAAACATCCATACTTACAAACTTTCACGTTTATAATATTAGTAGGATGACAAATTTAGGTAAAATATATGTTTCTAGTTATATAACGGATTGAAAAGTAAAATTCTATTTGAATTTTTTTTACTATTTATTCTCCTGATTTTTGTAATATCTATTTATATCCTCCTTTTTTCCTATTTTATTACTTCTGAGGTTAGGTCCAAATTTAATGTATCTAGCTCATCGGAAAGTAAGTTTAAAATCAATTACAAAATTCCACCCCGGACTGATAAATAAGAAAGCGAATTGATTAAAACATGGTAAAAATAAAAATTAAAAAAAGAAAGAATTTTAATAACTTCTAGAACCTCGTCATGGGATAATACAAAGCAAGGAATTAATGTCACTTGCGCGCTCTCTTCTATAGACACCTTACTCTATATATTTCATACAACTTAACAAATTATATACTAAAACATTCCTCGAGCACCACTCTATTCATTGGTGAAAACAGCCCAAATATCGGTCCAGTAATTTTTGAGTTTATCGCTAACAGATAGACGCGGCGGAGGATTTTATTTTATAATATGTAGTGATATTTATGAGCTGAGAACTGATCAACAACATAATTATACAGTCAAATACACAAATAAGATGTCACTCGACCCGCACGCAGGGTTCCAATAGCGACCCTCATTTTGTAGGCCCAGAAATATGCCTTTTCAAGTTTCTCTTAAAGGACCCAGGGTTCTTAAAGGACCCAGGGTTGTTAGAGGAGGGAAACACGTGCGCTGGCAGAGAGTTCCATGTTTTTATGGTGCGACATAAAAAAGACCTACGGAATCTTTCGATTCTGGACACGATTGTGTCCACAGTGAAGGGATGACATCTCTGCCCCGCTCGTGATGTTCGGGAACGGAAGGGGAGGGTGGGACCAATTGGAAGAGTTCTTCGGAACACTCACCGTGGTCTCTCAGTATATGTTTGTCAGAACAAGAGGTACTTACGTTTGTCAGGTAGCGATATCCTGTTGAAGAGCTGCATGAGGCGGTCGACGGAGACGAAGGGCCCCCGGAACGAGTTGGGCGGCGGCATTAGCGTGCACAGGTGTGCGGCCGCAGGAGGAACCGGGAACGAGCCGCCTGGGAAATTGTAAAATCGTATCCTTGAAGGTGTGATGTACACAGGAAGACAGATAAAGTGACTTGTTCTGTTGTGGTTTCAATTCAATTACAATTTATTTATTTACACATTTGATTAAATAAATACATAATAATTTACAGTGACCCCACACTAGGCAAGCCTGTCCTGCGGGTGTTAGCTACGAAATAAATTTATAAGTTTAACATTTGATTCTTAATAAAAAAAATACACAATATAAATAATAAAATATCTGTAAAAATTTAGTCCATACTTTAAAGAAATAAATAATTAACTCGGTATATATTTCTCTCTGGTTTTACTTACAGTCGCGTCAAGCTCTTAAATACTATTTGGTTAGCGCCATCTATCGCTATGCATTCACACTAGAACACTAGGTTAGTTAGGTCAATAAAGGAATCTATAGGAAGACATTTACCTAAATTATCTAAGTGATTCCAAGACATGGCGCTAGATGTCGCTGTGTTAACGCAAATACACCATACTATTTAAAACTAACTAACTATCTTCACGCTGTATCCCTGACAGGGTAGTCAGAGAGGACAGATCGCCAGGCTTCGCAATCCATGCATACTTCTTTCGATTCTTCAAGATTCATCAATTGCTTCATACATGCACGTCTGGGTATCCGAGTACTATTGACTTTTCCGTTTTTGAGCAATCTGCTCACGTGGTCTTCATGTAAGTCTCGGCCTACCCAGACTCCTACCCTTTACTTTCGCACAATATATATTCTTCGTCAATTGTTAATCACTCATTTGTTGGACGTGTCCAAACCAACGGAGCACGCCCTTTTCCAGCTTAATGCTGACACTTTGATTTAAACCTGCCATATTGCGTATAACTTCGTTACGTATTCGGTCTATATAAAAAAAGTTTTTCTTTTTTTTCTGTAGAATCCGGGCTTTTGGTAGGCATACATGGGGACATACTGGTCCAACACGCAGAGGCCCTTTGAAAATTTTATTCTAAGGAAACGGGACCGCCACTGCAGACCGTCCACGCCCGCCTTATGTATAAGAACGGTAATGCAGTGGGAGTTAAACTATTGTAAAATATGCTGCTAACTACGAAATGAGATATTGGGTTGAGGTTTAAATGAATAAGGTTACTTAAACTATTGATGAAGATGGGGTCTGCCATTTTAATATGTTTTGATCAACATTTTGGCAGACGGTGACTATTATTATTTACTAGCTGACCTGCCCGGCTTCGTCCGTGACATACTTCCAACCCCGTAGCACCCATTTAATCCCGTAGCTTATTACTTTTCCAAAAATGTATGATATTTCCCTGATTTGTTGACATTTATGATTGCTGCTCTGCTTTTCTGTATAGTGGCGTGATGATATATAGCTTAGAACCCTCCTCAATAAATGGGCTATCCAATACAAAACGATTTTTTCAAATCGGTATAGCCGTTCACGCGTGATGGCGTGACCAAGGGAAATAGTGATTCATATTTATATATATAGATAATGCACTAGCAGATCTTCAGATCTGATGTGTACATACTTGGTTCAGGACAACACTTGGTTAAGCAAAGATCACAGGTTCAAGTCCAATTCTTAACCTTGAGTTGCATTTTTTCACTTAAGTAAAATTTCGTTTCTTTTGTGTTTTTATAGCATTTTGAAAAACTATAATTTATACTGTTGATTGATGGCACTTGGTGGAACTTGCTAGACAACTGTAGCTTTTACAACATTTACTTGATAAACCTAACCGATTTCGCCTCAAGGCACACTATGACCACTGGGCCTAGTAGGTATACTTAAACCAACTATTCAACGTATTATATAACTATTACCTATTCTGTGGTATTACTCAAAATATTTTGATAAATTCATATTTTGAAAAATAAAAAAAAAAAAATTTTTTTTGTTTCATTATAAATATAATACTAGTGGTTCTGTGAACCGTAGACTTCGGAGTATTTTTTTTCGTTTTGAGCGCCCTTGCCAACCACTAAGGGAACATTTCCCCTAACATACCTCCATTTCCCCCCAGATCGAAAAACCCCCACGCTAAAAGTTGTTGTCTACATCAAGGAGTGTCCATGCCAAGTAGCATGAAAATCCGATGAAAAATGCGACCTGTTAACCTGTACGATTGTTGTGTAAAATCAACGCTAGTTCATTAATTTTATACATACCCGGTATAGGATGTTCTCCTGGTAAAGGATTCGCTTTAGGCTTGTACGGGATCATTTGATTTGTGTCCGGTCTTGCTATATCCTTATTAGGATCATTATCTCTACAAAATAAAATAAACAAAAATAAATTATACTGCAACGTAACTGAAAAGAATCGCTCGTGGCCCCGCTAACTAAGTGTTCTGAAAACGATCACTGATTTAAGCAACATTCTCTATAACTGGTCTTTGGATGGGTGACCATTTTGTGGAATTTACATTTGCCAGCGTTTCCTTGCTTCGGAAGGTACGTTAAGCCGTTGGTCCCGGTTACCAGTAACATGGCAGTTGGTAAGTCAAGTTGAAGGCCATATAGGCGCTTGAAAAATTTCAACAGCAGGTAGCCACAACCTGCGTTTGTCTATTTCAACCCGGCAACGGGCTCACCACCTATTACGTGGGACAGGAATACACATGGTGAAAGGTTGAGGCATCTGCTACCCCTTCGGGGATAAGGCGTAATAATAAATAGATATATTACTTCTGTCCAAGTATAACGGCTGCTAATTCGGGTGATATACCGGCTAAGGCGCCCCCTAAAGCCCACGACTTATTCGACATCGACGCCACCTGTATAACAAAACCAAAAACATAGTTGTATATTTTGATAATCAAGACTTGGTTCGATACCACGGTTGAGAAATATAGTATGTGCTAGCGGCCGCTCCGCGATTTCACCCGCGTAGTGCCTATTCCCGTGGGAATACAGGTATAACTTGGGCTACCTGCCAGTGCAATTTCCGTTAAATTCAATTATTATATTTATTTATTTATAGTTGAGTTCTTATCCTATGAAACTTTATATCCATAAACTAGTAAAGTATATCATATTTGTACATTTTTTATAATTATTTTAGGCCTTGTTACTAAGACCTATTAGCCAAATCTTATTTATTTCAAATTTCTTCAATCTTAATATCTAAAATGTCCCCGTCCTCTAAGTTTTAGTCAAGTATAGTCTTAAGTCAAAGTCAGTCGTACCCCATTAACGTGGTACTAGCGTTAATGAGGCCTTCAAAGAATTTACTCGGCAAGATGTAAAATTACAATTCACTGCAATTTATCACCGTCTTTCACTATAGCACGTTTACACAACTTTTATGTCTAAGAAACTACCATTTTTACACATAAAACAAGGTTAATGCACTAGTTTTGGAAAATAATATAGAGCAAGCGTGTGCCATTCGAGAAGTTCCGCGCAAACTCCAAGTATATCATAGACTGATGATGTGGGCAGGCAAAGGAAGCTTCGTCCATACAGCCTTGTCATTAGTATACTTATATTTATTTGACGATGTCAAATCGAGTGACCTTGCAGGCAGTGAAAGCCTAGCTGTAGCTTTCTATGGCGATTTGGCACTAACACAAAGAACACCCCTGTTCACTGCAACATATCTCTTTCCCACACTTATGCACATTTTCGAACTCTTAATGTATTATAATAATCCACCATTATTACAAAACACGAATTATACACAAATTATAATTAATATTTTATTTAAATTAAAATTTGTGTATAATTTACGACAACCGTGCCCTATTTTCTATGTTGGCTATTTTCTATGACTATGTGCCTAAAAAAACAATATGGCCGGCAAAATCTGTGCCACTGTAATTTTTAGGTATACAATACTTTATTGAATACACTTCAATAAAGTATTGTATACCTAAAAATTACAGTTACGTTAAAATACCTCGTATGCAAAGGTTTTCACGAATTAAATGGGCACTTATGTGTTCTACTCACCTCAGTATACCCAATAGACTTCAGCTCAGCGATGCTGCAAGGGTACAGGTCCAAAAACTTGTATCTATCCACCAACTGCGCCGTTTCTTTGCCTTCAAACTCCTTAATCTGAAATATAACGTAGTATTTAAAAATATGGGCAATGTTTATTTTTTAAAACGTGTTATAAATCAAAAAATATTTCGAGGAATAGGGTTGCTATCACACAGATGGAAAATGGGAACTACTCTTATTAAACCGTCAAGTGACAGCAAAGGCATTACAGCAGTAATGCCTTTGCTTAGGACCGGAAATATAGTACAAACAATGACAAACATACCGGAAAAGTGCGAGTCAGATTCGCTTAACTAGTTCTTTGTATTTTTTTTTCAGAAGCGCTCGTGGCCCCGCGGTCTCGGTGTTCTGTAAACGATCACTGAGTTACGCAGCTTTCACTATGGCTGGTCCTCGGATGGGTGACCACTTTGTGGCATTTACATTTGCGAGCGTTTCCGTGCTTCGGAAGGCACGTTAAGCCGTTGGTCCCGGTTTCCAGTAAAATGGCAGTCGTTAAGCCTGGTTGAATGCCTTATGGGCGGCTTGAAAAATTTCAACAGCAGGTAGTCACATCCTGCGTCTGTCTATTTCAACACGGCAATGGGCTCACCACCTTATTACGTGAGACAGGAATCCACACGGTGAAAAGTGGGCATATAATATGCCTCTGCCACCCCTTCGGGGATAAGGCGTGATGGATATTTATTTTATTTTATTTATTTTTTTTTGCGTTAAAACTATAACATTTTTTAAAAAGTTATGGGCTTATTGCTTTCATCCTTGGATCCTTGCTATAAATATTTCATTCAACCTTGAAGCCCATGGTCGGCTTGCTAGAAGCAACTATAATAGATTTCAAATTTATTTCATTATTGTTGTAAGTTTGTGTCTTATGATCTTCAAAATTTTTCAATTTCCTATATGGTAATAACCTGCTGGCTAACAGACTAGGTCAGACGGTATCCAGGTTCCATATTCAGGTAGGGTACGGTTTTTATAGTAGGGCTTATTACATGCTTGAAAAAGACCAAATGATCCCCTCCACATCTTACTTGTGTGCTTTTATTTATTCAGTATTATAAAGCATAAATTTCTCCGTAATTATTCTAAAAGGAGATTAATGTTTTTCACATGTATGTTTGTATGTCTGTTGCAAAATGCCGTCCTGTAACCTAAATAGCTTGACCATTTTTAAATGTAAGGTGTAATTACATTCGTATTATATCGTTTTCTGCATTCTTCTCTTATTACTTCTTCCGCTTCCAGCAGATTCAATAATCGTTTCATATATGCATGATTGTGTATTGGAGTACTTTGCACTTTCCATTTTTGAGTAATCTGCTCACGAGGTCTTCATATGTAAGTCTCGGCCTACCCTGACTCCTTCTACCCTCTACTTTCGCACAATATGTATTCTTCGTCAATCGTTCCTCCCTCATTCGTTGGACGTGTCCAAACCAACGTAGCACGTCCTTTTCCAGCTTAATGGTGACACAATATGGATGAAGAAATCTGTCAATTATTATTAAATTACTTTTTCCAGCACAGCCTGCCGTCTCTTCTCCACCTTGACGATACTGACTAGGTCGCCAATATTCGACTCGAACTCCAAGAACCTGTTCCAAATATCCACTGAGCTCTCCGGCTTTAGACTGCCTGATGACAGCACGCGTTCGAATAGTACTCGCGTGTTGTTGTCCTCTGAAATAGGATGGATTATTGTCAGCTACCTTCCGCAGAATGTCCTATCAATGTCAGGCAAGGCGCTTATGGGACGTTCCTTAAAAAAAAACATGAACACATACGTACATATAGTCACGCCTTTATCCCCGATGAGGTAGGCAGAGGCATACTGTACGTCCTCATCACCGTATGCATTTTTGACCCACGTAACAGGTGGTGAGCTCATTGACGTGTTGAAATAGACAGGTTGTGGTGTGGCGACCTGTTATTATAACAGACTACGGTTATACTCACGTGTGAATTTCGGGTTAGCCCGACTTGTTTCGGACCTAACAGAGGTCCTTTTTCAAGAGGAGCGTCAAGCTACGTCGGAAGCTGCGCTGGCACTACTACCACTGAAACTAGTCGGGCTAACCCGAAATTCACACGTGAGTATAACCGTAGTTTGTAATAATGAACAACGCTCCCGAAAGTTATTATTCCCATATGGCGACCTGTTGTTTAAATTTTTCAAGCCTTCAACTGGACGTAACTACTGCCATGTTACTGGCAATCGGCATAAACGGCCTAACGTGCCTTCCGAGGCACGGAAACGTTCGCAAATGTAAATGCCACAAAGTTGTCACCCATCTAAGGGCCACCCATTGCGTTACATGCTTAACGCAGTGATTGTTTACAGAACACTGAGTGAGCGCGGCCACGAGCGCTACGACCATTTTTATTTAAAAAATAATCTTTATTTTGCATAGACCATTTTAACGGCGCTTACAAAACGTCATACACTATTTAAAATATTTAAAGTGACCGCATTGTGACACGTTTTGTGTGTCGCTTTAAATATTTTAAATAGTGTATGACATTTTGTAAGCGCCGTTAAAATGGTCTATGCAAAATAAAGATATTTTTATTAGCATAGACGACCAGCGATTTTGTAACTGTATCGAAGCTGCATCGCGTTTCCGCGACTCTCTGCATCCGGACGCAATATCGAAATCTTATAAGTGATTTGAACAACAACATGACTTGTTTTTGTTTATTTTTTTGTAGTTATACTTTTTTCTTTTGACACGTATAGGATTCATTCTTTTGATGATTTTTTTTTCGTACTAATCTATAATTACTGTTACAAACAAAAAGTTGTGGTGTATGTGATGAAATCTTATTAGACTAAAGCAGAATAACTTCTAATAAGTACATACACACTTTTTTTATGTAAGTACCGTAAATACTTTCATAAGCATTAAGTGAAAAGCTGTAAATTTGAAATAACAAACAGACACTTACATTTTATTTATCTATATTATTTGACTGCCTCGTGTGGCAGTAGTAGTGTATGCGACTGCCGCGCTGAAGTCCCGGGTTCGATTCCCGGGTCGGCACAAATATTTGTGTGATCTACAAATGTTGATTTTGGAGTTTGGGTGTTACCTATCTATTATATGTATGTATTTAGAAATATATAAGTATGTTTATCAGTCGTCTCGATCCCATAACACAAGCTTATATTAGCTTACTTGGGCTAGATGACGCTGTGTGAAAAGTGTCACATAATATTTATTTATTTTATTTATTAACTTACCGTTCAAATGTGAAAGGTAGTCGATATAGCACAGGACATACTCAGGGATGTGAGAGAACTTCTTGAGGCCCAGCTCGAAGATTCTGAAGGCTATATTCTTGTCTTTGGAGCAGTAGTACTCCATGAGGGCTGCTGCCACGAACACGTGGTAACGGGATCTGCAAACAACAATATGAGCTTCCTTATCTACAAGGGGCTTATGAAAGCTTCCTTACGGGCGGCTCGAAAAATTTCAACGGCAGGTCGCCACAACACAAGTTACGTGGGACAAAAGTGCATACGGTAGAATGTGGGCGTATAGTATGCCTCTGCCTACCCCTTCGGGGATAAAGGCGTGACAATATGTATTATCCACAAATGGGACTCACGGAAGACTTGACATGCAGGACCTGTGAAGATGCTGGCGAAACCATGTATCATCAGCTGTTTTAATTATCACCACTAAGGTGGCTGACAAGCATACGGCCCACCTGACGGAAAGTGATCACCGTAGCCTATAGACGTTTGCAGTCGCGCTGCCGGCTCTGTAAGAACTTTCGAAGACCCTTGTGTGATCCATAAATTATGATTTGTCGTAAAGAAGTTTCACTTCTTACCTGTGTACTCTGGTACACAGGTAAGTACACATATTTTATATTAAACTAGATGATGCCCGCAACTTCGCCCGCGTAGAGAAGTTTTCCCGTTCCCGTTTCCCACAGGAACTTGTTCCCGGGATAAAAAGTAGCCTATGTCCGTCTCCTGGCCTAATCTACCTCCCCACCAATTTTCAGCCAAATCGGTACAGCCGTTGTTGAGTTATAAATAGTGTAACTAGCACGACTTTCTTTTATATATTTAAAGATTATTTTCATACAAATTACTAATAATAACCTTAATTGGTGGGAGTGCATCCGACTGCTACGCAAGAGGTCGTGGGTTCGATTCCCAACCAGGATAAAACTTTGTGTGATGAGCACGATGGTTTATTGTGTTATTTATCTATAATATGTATGTATTTAGAAATATATAAGTATGTTTATCAGTTATCTAGATCCCATAACAAAAGTCGAATATTAGCTTACTTTGGGCTAGATGGCGCTGTGTGAAGTGTCCCACAATATTTATTTATTTATTTAATGAATAGGCGGCTTGAAAAAATTCAACAGCAGGTAGCCACCGCCTGCGTCTGTCTATTTCAACACGGCAATGGGCTCACCACCTATTACGTGGGACAGGAATCCATACGGTGAAAAGTGGGCATATAATATATCTGCCACCCCTTCGGGAATAAGGCGTGATGGATATTTAATTTAATTTTTTTTTTAATGAATAGGGTAATATTTACCTGGGGTCCTCTCTAGCTCGCTTGAAGACAGTCCTGGCTGACTTGATACCTTCAGCTCGGCGCGCGAACTTCATGTACTGGACGTAAGCCAGGGTCGGGTCTATGTCTTCCATGTCCAAGTAACGAGTGTATACTTGGTGTACCTGACATATCAAATGTTCTATTTTAGAAGGCTTCTTTTAAATATTCGGAATTACTTAGTCTTATTTACGGTTGCGTACCTCAAAAGATAAATAACTAAACTTACTAACAATCTTCTCGCTGTATCTCTGACGGGGTAGTCAGAGAGGACAGATCGCTAGTCTTCGCGATCCATGCATACTTCTTTCGCTTCTTCAAGATACATCAATCGCTTCATACACGTACGTCTGGATATCCTGACTTTTCCGTTTTTGAGCAATCTGCTCGCGTTGTCTTCATATGTAAGTCTCGGCCTACCCTGACTCCTTCTACCCTCTACTTTCGCACAATATATATTCTTCGTCAATCGTTCCTCACTCATTCGTTGGACGTGTCCAAACCAACGGACCACGAATACGGAACCCTTATAGGATAATTTTGTTGTTCATCCGTCTGTCTATTAAGCCGTAACTATTTTATAACAACACAACCTGCGTCTGTCTATTTCAACACGGCAATGGGCTCACCACCTATTACGTGGGACAGTGAAAAGTGGGCATATAATATGCCTCTGCCACCCCTTCGGGGATAAGGCGTGATGGATATTTATTTTATTTTTTATTTTATTTTATACTCGCTGATCCCCGCGGCTTCGCCCGTGACATCTTTTAATCCCGTCGCTTATTACATTTACAAAAATATATGTAAATTTGTCCGATTTGTTGACATTTCTGATTACTGCTTCGCTCTCTATAGCCTTCCTCGATAATATATTATAAAAACAAAGGGACTGTAAACATGATTCTATAATTTTAATTTCAACTTCACGCATTCCCGAGATAAAAGGTTTTGACAGAAAAGCTGATAGACAGACGGACGGACACCAAAGTGAACCCTATAGTCTCTAGCGGATATCATCAACCTCGGCTGAGCAGTTCAGGAGATCAGAACACACGTACAGATAAACAATACATACATACATACATACATATTGTCACGCCTTTATCCACGAAAGGGTAGGCAGAGGCATACTTACTATACGCCCATATTTCAGCGTGAGCATTTTTAAACAATACCTTATTATAATGCAGTCTGCTCTCCTCATAGTCGGCATGCGCGAAGTGCAACAGGGTAGACTGTTTCAGAGGACCACTGGTCGCCCTCTCATATACAGCGGCCGCCTCGTCAGAAAACAGGCGTGCCGCATTCGAATCCTGGGTCAGTCACATAATACATAAATAAATATTGGGAAATACTCACTCATTTTCATTATCAATTTAACTATCAATTAGTCAATCATACTGGGGGCCGAGTCTACTACTGACAAGCCGAAGAATAAAACCAGAATCGCTGTTTTTAGCTGTCAAAATGTTAGCAGACTATCAAAAATGCAACTGACTAGCGGCCACTGGCGCGGTACGTGTTAGTAGAATTCTATCGGTCGACTGATAGAAGTCTATTGGAGTACGATTGTAATAGTAAACTACGAAAAGCTGTCAAAATTGTATCGGTGGCTTTCTATTGAGCGGCGATTTTGAAACCATTGAAACAGCAGACTCGGCCCCCTGGACGAAGGCAAGTCCTTTTCATTTGGGCCACGGCCCGCCAGAGGTGATCACCATGCCTGGTCAGAGAAGGGGAACATCTCCACCCGTTCCTCCACAGTTTGTTTCGGAATTTGGATGTTTATTTTGTATAATATGTAGTTAGAAACAAATAAGTATGTTTATGAGTTGTATCCCATAGGAAAAGCTTAATTTAACTTAATTTGAGCAGTCTGTGCTCTGAGGAATTGTTTGATATTGATGCCCGCGGCTACTTTCTATCATCGGTCGCCATAGACAGAGTGTTCACCCTCACACTGAGTCCGGAGCATCAGCATACAGTTAGAACCGATAGGGGCTTTATTCCGCGTAAGCTCAATTTGTGGAATGAGCTCTCTGCCTGGGTTTTCTCGAACTTTACCGTGTGGGGTTCTTCAAAGGGGGTTTTTAGAAAATTTTTCCAGGTCGGCAGCGCGAGTGCTGCACCTTTGGTGTTACAAACGTCCTTATGCTACGATGACCACTTTGTGCGAGAATGTACCATAAATTTCTATGATTTATTTATTTTATGAGGATTATGACCTTAAATTTGCTTGGCATATCCACAGCACTTTAATTTACTTTAATGCATGTTCTAACATACCCAGTTTTGACTTCACCGAGACCGAGCTCGGTGTAACTTTTGTGGTCTTGGTCATTGCTGTAGATCATTACAGGAGTCACAGTAATGGGAATGAGGGTGGGATTAGTCCCAATAAAAAAAAACCCAGTTTTCACTACGGGAAAGTAACTTTGGAGCACTGCGCTATGAATCGCGAGTCGTGCTTCTTTTACTTTCCTAATGTGATCTATCAAAATAACTCTACTTTCTCAAGGTCTCCATGTTTTAAAGAACATACCCCCTTTTCCTGCAGCAGTTTGGCGGAATGGTCCAGGAACTGCGCGGCTTGGTGCCACACATCAGGATGGTGCGCCAGACAGAGAAGGCACTGCTCTATCGCGAACATCACGCGCCGAGCCACTAGGGCTGTATCTTCTGATCGGAGCGGATTCGATCGCTCCCAGGTCACGTATTTCTTCCATAGCTCCACCTGGAAATGAAGATATAGACATGACAGGTGCCTCGATATTGACAGGATTGGTTTAAGAGAAGTAGACGCGACAATAGTAAGTTAAGTCTTAATACAGCCAATACCACATTGATGCGTAATAGTGTTTTTTGCATGGCTCCTTGCATATATAATAAATTGCCTCAATGTTGTAAGTAACTGCCATTATTTTTTTTGCCATTATTGTTTTGTAGCAGATAAAGACTACTACAGCATAAATGACTTTTTAAATCTAAAAACCTAGTGGGTTTACTACAATAAATAAATAATTATAATAACTTAAGGTTTTTATAGCTCAAATAATCGATATGTGTAATAAAATGTGAAAAATATTAAACTGTAGGACTATATGTAACTGTAGGACTATATGTAACTGTAGGAAAGGAAAATATGTAACTGTAGGACTATAAGTGTAATTTACCAGTACAAGATGTTTTATCTTGTACAAACTTTTGCATGTACTTACCCATATTTGCGAAATAAAATATCTTATCTTACGATTGGTGAGTAGATCCTGAGATTAGAGCATTCAATCAATAAAAGAAGAATGTTTGTCAGTTGTCTAGATCGCATAGCACAGGCTAATATTAGCTTGATTTGAGCCTGATAGCGCTATGTGATCTACAATCATGTTCTTCTCTGCCAAGAGGTAGGCAGGGCTTTTCTCCAAAGTATCTTTTCTCAAAAGTCGTTCACTCCCACGCAACTATAGAATGCTAAGATGTTCTGTCTCATTTCTACTCATGGAAATTCACATACCTGCTTCATTTCTTCTCTGTCAGCGGTCGGCGGAGTAGCAGGCATGTTTCTGTTCAACCCTCGCGTGACAGTTTCCAATTCTTTGGCGACGCGACGAGCGTTCATGTACTCGCGGGATCGTTCCATCGCCATGCGTTCAGCTGAAGAAATATGGATTAATTAATTTAATCTATATACAGATAAATACAATTCAAGTGCCTTTTTATACATAATATATTTATATAACATGCATGTATTTGGAAAAATATAGTTATGTTTTTCAGTTATCTAGATCCCATAACACAAACTTATATTAGTTTACTTTGGGCTAGACGGCGATGTGTAATAACAATATTTATTTATTTATATGGATATGTTTTTAAAGCTAAAGTGGCATAGAACTCAGAGCTCAGTGGCTTAGAGTTTTTTAGGCAAAAATCACGGGTTTAAGCCCTGTTCAAACCAAGTTTCATTATTCACTTTAATAAAAAATTGTCTGTTTTAAATACCAAATTAACAGCTTTTCATTAAACGCATGTGAAAGAGTATACAAAGCTAGAGGGCGCTGTTTGAAAAGTGTCCCACAATATTTATTACTGTCATCATAGTAGTCAATCAAAGCGGACTTCTGACTCCCATGGAGTAATTGTTGAATGTAAAATAAGAAAACGGCCTGTTAACTTACCAATAATCGTATTGATGCTTTGTTCAAACGCGATGTAGTCTTTCCAGAGTGTTTCAATTCCTATGATAGGCGTTATAACAGCTCTTTGGTATACCTAGAAGGCGAAATATATTGAAAAATAAACTGGTTTATGGTACTTCCATTTGTGGTCTTTAAGAACTTTAGCTATCTTTCGGAGAGCTTTTATGTACAGCAGAAGATGATTTTAGTTGGCTGACTGCCACTGAATACATATTATTAATGATTTTACAATATTTTAAAGGGTTTTATTGTAAGTAAGCATTGTTGACTTTTTTAAATGTGTTTTAATCAAGAACCATTTAGAGAAAGTGTTACTGATGACATAGAAATCGGATGTTAATATTTCAGGCAAAATGTAAACAAATTTTTATTACTTTTATTTATATAATATTCTTTAATTTTTATTAAGTCATCTTTGCATTAAAAAAAAAAAAAAACTTTAAAACCTTTGCCTAATAACAGACATAACGGAGAAAAGTACAATGTCCAGTAATTTTATGTGTATTTTTTAAAGATAAGGCCCAACGATTTCATGCCACTGATGACGTAATTCGAATAAACTATTTTACATTTATCAAAAATATTCAAATTAGTTTCTGTTTTCAATATTTTTAAAAAAAAATAACGGTAGACATTTTGGTCAATCCCATTGATGAATTGGGGTCAATATAATAGTCCTATAGACAAAAAAATATCCAAACAATCAACATAAACTAATCTCTGGAATGTTATTTCAAAACTGACCATGTATACTTACTTTTCTGACAGCAGATATTTTCTGGTTCTCCGCGTAAGACCCGATAGCTTCCACGCTCTTCAAAAACGTGATATAATCGTTCCATATCGGGTACGCGTGGATATCCAGCCCTATCTTCTCAAGGGCAAAATCATAAGCCTGCGCCATTTTCTCTCTGAAACATAAAATGAGCTCTGAGATTGAATAATACAATCGAACTATATTGAGTTCTCGAGCTGGTTAATTCCTCCAGGTGTATCGTATTGGTAAGATCGATGCAACATCGCCTTCGATCAAATAAACTATAGATGCATGATTACGGGTCTAAAAACATATTGTCACAGAAGGGGTAGGGAAGGCCACATTTCACAGAATGCACTTTTGTCCAACGTAACAGGTGGTGAGCCCATTGCCGTGTTGAAATGGACAGGCGAATGCTATGGCGACCTGCTGTTGAAATTTTTCAAGCCGCCCATTAGGCCATCAACTGGGACCAACGGCTTAACGTGCCTTCCGAAGCACGGAAACGCTCGCAAATGTAAATGCCACACAGTGGTCACCCATCTGAGAACCAGCCATAGTGAAAGTTGCTGAACGCCGTGATCATTTACAGAACACTGAGTCCGCGGGGCCACGAGCGGGTCTAAAACGGCACCATCAAAACTGCTTTCTTTTTTGTCTCGATCTGTACTCGAACCAGCGTCTTCTCAGTTACCGGGTGATTCGCTTAACCAACTCGGCTACCGAGACCCACTTGAAACGGCCGAATTAATCTACATCTTTCCGCCTTAAGGCGACTTCCTTAAACGTTTTTAAAAGCAGTTTCGCTCTTTTTCCGCCGCTTCGACTCGGTAGTGCCTAACGATGTGTCAAAACCGTGCCGTTCAAAATTGAAACACTACACTTTAATGCGCAAGAAAAGAACGGAATGTCATATTATCGATAAGTATAATTTAGTATGACGTTGTTAATTGTTTTCATGTCCATAATCACTCTTTATTCACCTACGTAATCGCTCTTTATTAAACTAAACTATCTTCACGCTTTATCCTTGTCGGGGTAGTCAGAGGGGACAGATAACCAGTCTTCACGTTCCATGCATACTTCTTTTGCTTCCTGCAGATTTAACGCTTCATACATGCACGTCTGAGTATCCGAGTACATTTGACTTTTCCGTTTTTGAGCAATTTGCTCACGTGGTCTTCATTATGTAAGTCTCCGCTTACCCTGACTCCTTCTACTTAATTAGGTACTTTTATTCTTTTAGGGGAACGAAGTGTGCAGGATATCATCACCCTGCTGAAAGAAAGTGATCCTGATGAAGTGCCCGACTTCGTCGCAAAGGAGCTGCACAAACTCCCACCAGTGGGATTCGACCATGTCGACGTGACAAGACTGCTGAAGGACATCACGTACCTGAAATCCAGCCTTGCCAGTGTGATGGCAAAATTAGAGGCCTCTGATAAAACTATCAGTGGGCTACAAACGGAATTATTGTTACTTCGTAGCAGTAATTCAGTTAGTAGGTCGCCAAACGTGGCCTCTAATAATTTCAACGTACGGCGAGGCGCGCAAAATGCGTCACTGTGCAGTTTCAAGTCAGCAGAATTTGACTCGCCCGACGCTCCAGTGACCGTGGCGTGTGCCTCGAACACGAGCTCGCGCCCCGCCGCCGCCTCTTCCCCCGTGAAGGTGCCGACTACTGTCACGTTGCCAGCTTCTCAGCCACGTGACTACGCCGCTGCAACGGCCAGCAACCCAGCAACAAAGGAGAGGAAGCAGAGCAGTGTCACTCAGCGCAGCACTGCACCCGTTAAGGCTTCGCGGAAGGAGCCTTGTGACGCAGAGGGTTTCACGGTAGTGGTGAAGAAGAAGAAGAAGCCCTTCTGCAAGAACCAATGTGGTACTGCTTCAAGACCTATCGAGCAGCACTTCCGAGCAGAGGTACCGACTACGTTGATCTACGTATCGCGAGTTCACTACAATGTGAACGTTGTAGACGTCGTGGACTACCTCCAGAAGAAAACCGGGTTGGATTTGAGGGTGGAGAAGCTGGAATCACATCACAAAGTGAGTTTTAACTCTTTTGTGGTGAGGGTTCCCAAACTACGCATCGCCACCTTCTTGAGTCCCGATTTTTGGCCGACAGGGGTGAAGTTCCGACGCTTCATAGGACGTCTGCCAACACGTGACCCCTCGCCCCGCTACACGTCGACGTCGCGTGTGAAATAGGTTAAGTTTATTTTTTAGTATATATGTATTTTTAGTTTTAAGGGCCGTTTACGTTTTAGTTTTCACTATCTATGGGCCGTAGAATAAGTTTATAACATCTGTAATTTTTCTCATGATGCCTGAAAATAAAGATATATTATTATTATTATTTTTATTTATTTTTAACTATACGAACTTCACAGCTGCGCTTCTCACTCTCGCGTACAGTAAGTATCTTATACCGCGGCGCGGACGCGAAAACTACGCTGTATATTGACCATTTTATAGAATTGTCTAATAAATAAAAATAAAAAACTTAATGTCTAATTTATCTACCGTGAACATTCTTTGTTTAAACTTGATTATTTTCTGGGTGGCATCATAAAACCATATATCTATAAATGTATACTACTATTTGAGTGCCACGTAGTGTTGTTTTGTACGGAATCGTGCATCCATAGTTTATTTGATTGAAGACTTTCGTCCATCCCGCAATGTTATCACAAATAATATAAACAGTATAGTAATACGTACTTGTATGTAGGCAGCATACACTTGGTCTCCTTCACGTAATTGAGGTACAGCCTCCACAGCTCAATGTTGAGGATCTTCATCAGACATCTCTGAAACAGCTGCACGCCCAAAATAATCATCAGTGCTACTGGACATTACACCTCAGCTGGTTGGATTTGACTCACTGCCAGCTTATGATATGAAATAGATTCTTATACGATGCAAGAGTGCATCAGGCAGCAAGGGCTCTAGCATAGGTGGAGAACTGTAGACGTCAGCTAGCAATGTTGTAATGCTGGAATGTCCACTGCGGCTGGTAGCCATCAGGGTCATTAGGATTTTAATGCGGCGAGTCACCTAGCAGGGACGCTTCAAAGAAATCTGGCAGCGGGGGCACTTGCTGCACTCTTTAATTATGTGGCACATCACAGCACATCGCAACGCAGTGAGCTCTACGCTGCCGAGGCCTGTAGAGGAGTACTGTAAAGTTAAAGTAAGCTCAGGGCACGCTATACGGAAATGCCCCACGGTAATCTCGCCTACGGGCTGAAGCAGGTACTCACTGGATATTTGCTTTGATAAGTATTGCACTGGATTCATAGAGAGCCACCAATATCTGAGCTGCACCCCAGGACTCAGTGCTCCACACGCTGGCAAACAGCCCAGCATGGATGAAGAACCGACATGGCCTTGTGGCGGTCGTATGAGTGGGAATTCTCACGCTGTATACAAGGTACTGGTCATGGTCAGCGCATCTTGAATTCTGTAGCCTTCATTTGCGAGGAATTGATGTGCCCACAAAATAGATCCCAGAACCATGAGCGAGGTACTGGGATAAGACAGAAGCAGGCCGGGATGGCGGCGCGACTTCCTGTAGTGAATGTGGAAGTAGATCCCCAAAAAACTGGAAGGATGTTCGTATGGCTGATTGTCCCACAAATTTCCGTTCGCGGGTAGGTACACGTAGTTCCCCGGTCGCATACAGTCATGAACAGCCTCGTGTGGTTTTAGTCGGATCGAGTTCGTTAGCTCCGGTGGGCCGCAGTTCGGGGGAGGGGGTAACCCTTAAAAATAAGCTTATAGGCTTGTATCTACATAGTTTAAAAACCTCAATAATATTGATTATATTTATCACGCCGAAGGTGAACATTGTATGAGACTGCTCAGAAAAATACTGCGTAGAGGCGAGGCGAGGGATATAAACAGGAATCTATACTCTTAGCTATATATATAAAAGATAGTCGTGTTAGTTACACTATTTATAACTCAACAACGACTGAACCGATTTGGCTGAAAATTAGTGGGGAGGTAGCTTAGAGCCAGGAGACGGACATAGGCTACTTTTTATCCCGGAAACAAGTTCCTGTGGGATACGGGAACGGGAAATCTTCTCTACGCGGGCGAAGCAGCGGGCGTCAACTAGTATCTATATTTATAAAAGAAAGTCGTGTTAGTTACACTATTTATTACTCAACAACGGCTGTACCGATTTGGCTGAAAATTGGTGGGGAGGTAGCTTAGAGTCAGGAGACGGACATAGGTTACTTTTTATCCCGGGAACAAGTTCCTGTGGGAAATGGGAACGGAATCTCTTCTCTACGCGGGCGATGCCGTGTGAAATTAATGAACGACGGGAATAAATGGGTGCCACGGGGTTTGAATAATGTCACGGGCGAAGCCGGGCGGGACAGCTAGTTAATATTATAAGTGAAAAAGTGTGTTTGCCATGTTTTATTCATCATCCGGATCCGTGCTTCTACCACCGAGAAGTTAGGACCTGAAAAGTGCCATAGACAAATTTTATCCCAGGGATAAATATTAGGTCTGAGGAAGTTTTAAATCATGAATCTTTACAGATCGAGAAACCTTTTACCTATTATCAGACCCGTAGCAGTAGGTAGACCCCACAGACACATCAGATTATCCTTTTATATTGCTGTGAGGCTGTTGCTAGAGGATACGAGCTTTGTTTTTGCAGATGTATGAACCTGGAGGTATTCGGGTTAAACAGCGATTAATATATGTGTTGACGGGCAACCCATTACATAAACACGGTTCCGTCACTCCGATAGACTCGCTCACAACACGACTCAAGGCGTGATGGATACTCAAACTTATACCGGTTTGAAAACTTAAGATATGATATAATTTTGTATAATATACAAGCTTGTATTTTGATATATTTCTACTGAATGCTCTGCGTCAAATAGAAAACAATTTCACCTACCTTGAATGTCGCATATCCCTCCAATATTATACATCCAGAGCTTGATAGATAACATCATTTTACCGAGAGCCTTCTTTGGTTTATCAACGACCTAGCACTTGCTTATGATTAATCAATGACTTGAGCACGTTAGCTAATATGTACGAATAAGAAATAAGTCAAAAATATCTAAAATCAACTGACCTGTGTGATAGATACTTGTAAAGAAGAATTATTAAGAGTATTTCAAAGAACTATTGATGTTGGGCTGTACACAGTTTGCTAGTGTACGGCGGTGCGTCAAACTGTACGAAGATTACACTGAACGATATAATACGACGGGCGCGTTCCACTTATCGCCCGCAGCGCCCACGACCGCGACCACTGAAATTGCCTGGAACGGCATCGTATCGTAAATGGGCTGCGGGCGTTGCGGTCGAAATTTATACGCACATCTTGGGCGCTGTAAGCCCACTTGGACCCACCAATTTTTTGTGGGCGAAGTGGGCGCCATGCGGTTGACATCAAGCGTACGCTCGCAACGACCACCTGCCTTAGGTGGAACGATACAGGTGTTACGATCGTTGCGGACGTTAAGTGGAACGTAGCCGACATCGTCGGACTGAATACTTCATAGTATGGGATATTGCACGCAATCATAGATATCTTAACTAAAGAGATACGAACGCAGCGTTTACTATGCGAACCTGTGTCGTCAAGTTTATCGGAATTCCGCGACATGTGGACGCTACTAGACATCGTAATAGAATGACTGTTTATCGCAAGCTTTGCAGTCCATTGCGTGTATGATTGGTGATGATATCTTGAAGGCTTACAAAACAAAATTTAAGGTCCGTATTCCAGAACTTTTATCAATATTCAATCAACGCTTGAGACTAGATTTTGCCTTATAAAATCTACTCTCAAGTGTTTCTTAAGAATTGATAAACGTTCTGGAATACGGCCCTTAGAGTGTGTGCTTAAGACCACACGGCAGAAGTGAAAACTTCATTGGCAATCGCAATCAATTATTACGTATGAATTGAATATACTAAACACAGCGACACAACAGCGAAGAGCGGCTGACTGTCTCTTTCTCGCTCGGGTACATTCGGCGTTCCCGAGTTCACCCGATCAAGTCTTTCACCTCAGAGCGTGACGGATCAGCCTAACTTACTACCTACGGAAAAATCTCTGTGCGATGCGCCAAAAGTTGTCACTTTAAGAGCGACTGAGTGAATAATTTACATTGAAATCTGAATTAAGAACGCTTGTTCTGCAAAGGAAGACGCGCCGCACGCTTGATATCTCTTTAGGTACTTATGATATCTATGCACGCAATATTCGTACTGCAATCGTCTGATACGATACAGTTCTGGCTAATATTCAGAGCGGTATCGACATTAGAGTTACGTTTACAGAAGATAGGAGCTACGCGAAGATGCTTGCGTCGGATGGAACGGGTGCGTGGGATGAGGATCATAACAATTTAATTTTAGTCTGATTATTATTCTTTTACTAACGTGCAAAGTCATTGACTACAACACCTCAGAAACGATACATATTTATTTTGACTCACATTAAAAATAATTCCATAGGATTTCATCTACAAGGGTTTATTACATATCGAAAGTGAGATTTATTTGCAAATGGATTGTAGAAACAACGGGTTTACAGTGACAAAAAAAAAAAAACAAAAACCCAACTGTCAAATATTTAGTGATGACAAATTGAAAGAAATCGAATAAGTTAATCATCATCAATATCGACCCACGCGTTTGGTATCGATCTTTAGAGACAATATTAGGCCGATAAATAATGTCTTTAGTTCGACGAGTCGGGTAAAAAAAAAATCAAAATCTAAAAAATAACTATATAATTTACAGCCATTTACAGCAAAATCTCGCCTCCAGTATGTCTGAACACATTAGCCCTAACCGAAAAAAAAGATACGTTTAATTATTTTCGTTTTATTAAAATTCTTAGCATAACACTTATCTACAGCTAAGTCGTGAGAAGTGAATTATCATATAGTAGGTATCACAGCAGTTCTAGCCCTTAAATATTAAATAACACAGATTCTGTACATCTTTAAGACTAAACAACTTACGCTTTTATCATACTAACCTTTTCAACTTTTTCAAAATTTCTCGACTTCATCTGGAATTGAAAAAAGAAGAAGACATTATGATTTTTAATAAAACTGCGAAAATTAAATAAGTATTAATAATTATAAATGTGAAAGCTTGTATGTAACTTTTACACGCTGACCTACGGAGCGACCTTGTCAGAATTGACAAAGCTCCAAAAAAATGCAGACAATAAAAAACTTTAATACACTGAAATAAAATTTTGGCGTAGTGGTAGCTTCTACCCTGGATTAGCACATAGGCTAAATATATATGTTAATTTGTTACATTATGTTGTATCATTATTTATCTATCACGCCATATCCCCGAAGTGTTGGCAAAGGCATATTATAACTTATAACCACTTATAACTTATAATATGCCTTTACACTTATAACCACTTTTCACCATGCATTTTCCTGTACCACGTAATAGGTGGTAAGCCCAAATAAACAGACGCAGGTTGTGGCTACCTGCTGTTGAAATATTTCAAGCCGTCCATTAGGCTTTCAACTTGACTTAACAACTGCCATGTTACTGACAACCCCTCTCCCCCCTTAACGTGCCTTCCGAAGCATGGAAACGCTTGCAAATGAGAATGCCAGAAAGTGCTCACCCATCCGTGATTAGCAATAGTGAATGTTGCTTTAACACAGAGATCATTTATAAAACTCTGAGTCCGCAGGACCACAAGCGCTTTGATATATCCTAAATTAAAGCTGGAATTTTTTGTTAAAAAGATTGTTTCTAAATTTGTTGAGTTCAAGGTTACTGTGAATATCTACACAAACGAAAAATAATATTTGTCAAACAATTACCTCCTGCTCAATATATATTTTCCAGTACCGCCCCGTGGTAGGGAATGCAGTAATCAGCTTCTCATACATCTGCCGCACCTCATTAATGGCCCTCGTCTGCGCCTCTCTGATGAGAAGTGACCAGGAGTCCACATCATATGTGTTCGCTTCAACTGCACGTTGAGCCCTGCTTAACCTCTCATTGCCCCAGTCCTGTAATAAAATGTAGGGGTTATTTAGAGTTACTGTGTTCAGAGTTCCTAAATCAGTCAAAGTTAGAAGATGCAACTGGAAATATGGTTCAGTTGATGATGGCGAGTGGATACAACGGCAGGCTTAATCACAAATCATGAATGTGCTTTATGTCAATTGAATCTTCAACAAAGTAACACCCGGAATGGAGATTACCATGAAGTGTGGTGAAAACTATACATAAGGTTGTGGTTTTCCAAGGTTTCTGTATGGTAAAAATAAACACTAAAATAAAAATTAAAGATGAAAATCACTTTATGACCTATACTTAGTAAATATACAAAAAATCTTAATTGGTCCAGCCATTTTGCAGGTGTGTGACCACAAATCCTGTGTTAGAGATATTTACAAAGAAGATACATAAAGACATTGATCTATCAGCATTTTATGTGGAGTAAATACATTTATTTAAAAAAATAATATATTAAACTGATATTACATCAAATGATATTTATTCTAATATTCTAATACTAATGTGCTAGTGATAAAAGCATTAACTCCAGTAAGTTTAATATTGCTTGTGTGTTTTTAATACAATCCATTAGATGAGCTCAGCAGTTGTTTTAAATATTAAAACAAGACAAAAAATAAGTTACTACCTTTAGCTATATTGGGTGTAAGAAGACTCACTAAGACCCCACTAAGACCTCCTGGGCCCGTGTGACCTCACCTTAGCGGCGCACCTGCTGACTTATGGATGAGGCAACGACTCAGGCGCTCATACCTGGCTGGGAGGTAAGACAGCAGTTGTTTTTACAAACGAGAGAAGTTTTAGCAGCCTTAGACGAACATTCAGATATATGGTCACGCCTTTATCACCGAAAGGATAGGCAGAGGCATACTATATGCCTACAACTCATGTATACATTTTTTACCACATAACAGGTGGTGAAAACATTGCCGTGTTGAAATGGACAAGTGCAGGTAGTGGCTATCCGCTGTTGAAATTTTTTCTTCAACTGGGCTTTACAACTGCCATTGTATTAGCAACTAGGACCAACGTGCCTTCCGATGCACAGAAATGCTCGCCAATATAAATGGCAAGAAATGGTGATCCATGAAAGGAGTAGCCATAGCTAAATTTGCTAACACAGTGATTGTTTACAAAACAATGAGTTAACAGGGTCACAAACACTTCTAAGATGAAGAAGAGAGAAATGCTACACCAATAAGATGTTAATATTACTTACATTATATGCAGTAACTCTATACTGTACATAATATGTATGTGTTTGCTTTGCTGCTCTCTCTCTGCTATACAAAGCAAAACTTAATATAAAAAAAGGTAGACAATGCAGCCAGCCTTTTCACTACAATGATAAGGAGACTTTATTTAGATTTAGTTTCATAATATACTAACTTATATCATTCAACAATACAAAATGCAATATTGCTTATTGAGAAGAATATAAATGTTTATTAAGTTTTAGGGTACACCAACTCAGCCCAGATTAAGACAGAAGGGGTTCAGTAAACAAGCGAAATCATGTTAGTTAGTGTCAGTCACCCCTTTATGTTTATTTATTGAACCCTTACATTATGAGGGAACCTAATCTAACCTCAAAATTTCATGTCTATACACTATGCATATTCTCTGTAATTATTACGAATAATTCGCAAAGATATCTTACCTAATAAATAAATTAACATATATTTTATTTGCCTTGCCAACATCACTTAGGTAATCAACGTAAGATAAGCAGCCGGTACATTAACTTGCTGGCTATTTTAAGGTTATTTATTCAGTCTTCGATGATATTTCACACCCCATTGATGATTTAGTTCAATAACTTTATTATTGCTACTTACAATTTCATTATTCTCCTCCGGCGCAGGATTCGCGGGATCAGACATTTTGAATTATCTTCTAACGAGATACTGCAGACTTGCGGACACGATTTAACGGAATGAAGTACCTATTGAAAGATGAGCCTAAAAGTTATAGAAAGCTATCAAAATAAGATATTTAAATACATAAACTATTTGTTTTAGAATACGGGCAGACCAAAATTCACGTTTTCGTTACAATCAGACGCCAAAAAGTAAGTTTTTTTTTTTTTTAATAATTATTTAATGGCCTGGTTTCTAAGACCTTTTAGCCAAATCTTATTTTTATATCATATTTCTTCAATCTTATCTTCTAATTAGTACTGTCCTGTCGATGTCATGTCCTTATTGTCCGTCCTGGTCCTTGCCTCAGTATAATGGTGATTCTTATACTAAGGTTGTCAGTGGACGTTTCGCGGCAAGAGAGAAAATAGCATTTCACTGCATATATATCATTGTCTTTCACTATAGCACGTTAACACAACTTTTATATCCAAGAAATCACCACTCCCGCACATAAAACAAGATAAATGCACTAGTTTTAGAAAATAATATAAAGCAAGCGTCCGCACTTGTCACTCTTCCCGCCAAATGTCCCAAAAAGTAAGACAAACGAAGAAGGCAAAGAGTATAATAATAGAAGAAGGAATAAAAACTACCACAAAATTATATGATCTGTGGCAAGAGCTACGCAACTTTACGCAATTCAATTCAATTCTTATTATGGCTTTCTGTGCTCTTTGCAGCAACTTGCCAGTGTCCCGTAGCTAGAACTAGTAACGAAGGAGGCATACAGTGGCTCGGGACAACTTGACGCAAGAGTAAATACAAAACACCGTACTTTTTTTTTTTGTAGTCTTCGCCCATATTGGGCAGGCAAAGGAAACTTTGTCCATACAGCCTAGTCTTCGGTATTTATATTTTCTTAGTATATAGTCCTGTCCAGTCTTTGTCGATGTCGAGTCCTCAGTCCTAGGTCCTTGTCCTTGCCCTCAGTATAATGGTGATTCTTATATTGGGGTTTTCAGTGGACTTTTCGTGGCAAGAGAGAAAATAGCATTTCACTGCATATATATCATTGTCTATCACAATAGCACGTTAACACAACTTTTATGTACAAGAAACCACCACTCCCACACATAAAACAAGATAAATGCACTAGTTTTAGAAAATAATATACAGCAAGCGTCCGCACTTGTCACTCTCCCGCCAAAACTCCCAAAACACCGTACTGTGAAATAATTTTACTTATCTTAATTTTTGATATTAATTTTATGGCCTGTTTAATAGATCTTTTAGCTTAATGTTACTTGTTACTTTTTAATAACATTAAAAACCTATGATTGCAATATTAACACGAAATTCGTAGTTAGAACAAACTAAACTATCTTCACGCTGTATCCCTGACGACGTAATCAGAGAGGACAGATCGCAGATCGCCAAACTTTGTGATCCATGCATACCTTTGTCACTTCTTGTAGATTCATCTATCACTTCATACACTCACGTTTGGGTAATGAGGATCAGTCACATAACGGGAGAACCCAATTTTGACTATTACATTGCATGCGTTATGATTTTCTATGAACACTACTTTTTGAATTTTTGAAATCCATCTATAAATGACAAAGTTATTTAATATTTTATCGAGCCTTATTAATAAACGCGCGCCTCCCGGCCGTGGATACTGATGACGTCATTTTACACATTCCGCGCGCGATCGCATTCGTCCAGTACGCATATTCGTGGTTAGTGGAGTGAAAACTGCCGGTATTTTGAAGTTTTACGCAACAAGTTATTGTTTCTGTGTGCTGTAATAATGAGCAATAAATTGAAAGATGGATTTAAAAAAGGACAGTAAGATAATCTACGGAAAGTGAATTCTTTCATTGTTTATAGGTATTTGTTACCGGTTGTCTCCCGAACTACTTATATCCCTACTTTGATGATTGTTAATTGCTATTAACCCACACGTTTATTTTAGGGATGAGACAATATGACAAATAGGGATTAAGTTTCAAGGCTGTCTTTTATCTATCAATAAAATAGGTAAAATTTCATAATACGAGGATAAGTATAAAACTTACGTCGAAATGATTTTCGCAACAGAAATTAGTACCTACTTTTGCTTGATAAAGGATCTCTCTTCATAATAGAATCTATCTTTTAGATTCTAGCTTTTAGGTACGTTGGCACACGAAAAAATAGGTTATCCGGCGTACTCTAGGACGATTTATCCAATGGACGCGCTATCTTACTGTTTGCGCCTATACCTACCCCGCTTGCCATTTGCCAAGTATCTTTTAACTAGGCCACTGTTTCGCGAACTCAGTCTATCGTACACGTTTGGAGGGTAATTTATAAAGAAAAAATGACGAAATGTACTGTGAAATGGTGTAAAAGTTTTAGCGGTCGAACAACTAATGCTTCTTTTCACTCGTAAGTAAAATTTTATTTCGTTTACAAAACAAAATTGACCAAAAATCATTAATTATTGAAACATACCAACAACCTAATCGGCCTATATTCATATACGTTCTTTCTCTATAAACATTATAAAAAGAATTACCATCTCAAATTAGCCGATTAATATTGTGACAAATCGTATGGGATGCCTACATTGTTCTATGTGTTGTATTTGCAGTTGTATTTTTATTGGTTGTTAGACAGTAACAACACTTCATGCAAGAGTAACAAAACAATATGTTACACATAAATAAAACTGCGTATGCGTGTATTCATGAATATGGCTATTTATAATGGTGTGTATAAATTAATTAATGAACGCTCGTGGCCCGTTAAGCAACATTCGTTATAGGTGGTCCTTGAATGGGTGACCACTTCCTGGAATTTATATTTGCGAGCGTTTCCGTGCTTCTATATAGATAATCACTCAATACCAATGACATCGAATTCTCAGTTATCATCAAAGTCCGGTTGACATCAAATGCCTGACCTTTAAAAAGATACGTAATAGCCCTGCAGGACTTGAATACTAAATAAAGAATACCATTGACAAGGTTGGACTAAAACTGCAGCAATTACAAAAAAATTTAAATGTCTAAAGATTTGACAGATTTGGGTCTTTTGGCGCGAAGATGATCAGTTAGGAACGTATGTCGTATATTATTTTCAAAAACTAGTGTAAAATTCGTGTTTTGGTGTTTAATAATGGTGGAATATTATACATAGAGAGTTCGGAACTGCATTAGTTAAAGAAAGTGATATATTGCAATGAATAGCGGTGTTGTTTGTGTTAGTGCCAAATTTCCATAGAGAGCTGCAATAAGGGATCCACTGCCTTATTGGGGCACGGACTAGGACTGAGGACTTGACATCGACAAACGACCAGACAGGACTAAAGCAAAATAACAAGAAAATAATAAATTCTGAAGACTAGGCTGTGTGGACCAAGTTCTCTTTGCCTGCCCAAGATGGCCAAAGAAAACTATAAAAAAAAATGAAAAAAAAAAAAATGAAAAAATTTGAGGGTTTTGGCGGGAGAGTGACAAGTGCGGACGCTTGCTGTATATTATTTTCTAAAACTAGTGCATTTATCTTGTTTTATGTGTGGGAGTGGTGGTTTCTTGTACATAAAAGTTGTGTTAACGTGCTATAGTGATAGACAATGATATATATGCAGTGAAATGCTATTTTCTCTCTTGACGCGAAAAGTCCACTGAAAACCTCAGTATAAGAATTACCATTATACTGGGGGCAAGGACAAGGACCTAGGACTGAGGACTCGACATCGATAAAGACTGGACAGGACTATATACTAAGAAAATATAAATACCGAAGACTAGGCTGTATGGACAAAGTTTCCTTTGCCTGCCCAATATGGGCGAAGACTACCAAAAAAAAAATTAAAAAATTTGACAATTTGTCAAAACCAGTAGGCGAGGTTGGCGGCCTTTCGTAAAATTAAGAAAAAATCGTTGTTTGTTAAGTAACACTAAATAATAAAACACTAAAATGCTGTTTTATTCATTCTTTAAATCGTTGGTAGGTAAAGAGGTGGTTGTGGAACTTAAGAACGATCTCAGTATATGCGGCACTCTTCATTCTGTAGACCAGTACTTGAATATAAAGCTCTCCGACATAAGCGTCATAGATCCGGATAAATATCCACACATGTTATCAGTTAAAAATTGTTTTATACGAGGTTCTGTAGTCAGATATGTCCAGCTACCAGCAGATGAAGTGGACACGCAGTTATTACAGGATGCAGCAAGGAAGGAAGCCACAGTATCGACAAGATAATCCTAACCTCTTGTTTGCTTATTTAAAGTGCTTGTAAATATTTCATGTAAGTTTCTCAATAAAGTCATTAAGTAACTTAGGCTTGATATTTTAATTATACAAGTGCGATCTACTACTGTAGACTACTTTATAGAACCTGTCGATAAGTTAAAACTCTACTGCAAATATGGACTTTATTAGCACAAATAAAATCAACACTTGTCGTCCTGTTTGCAACCTTGGCACCTGTTAGTAAATCCCTGCAGGTATTTACTAACATTTGCCTTATATGTAATCATTTGATCACTGCGATTAGTTCACTCCTGACCCGAGTGACCGTATGTGGGGTTTCTTAGACCATGTGAAACATGGTCGCACTGCCTTTAACATAATTTACATTGATTATAATAAGCCAAGTTGAAGATCTCACGAGTAAAATGTTTTAACAACAGGTAAACAGAAACTGCACCTGTCCTTTTCAACATGGCAATTACTCAAAAGGCTAATTACTTTCCATGAGGCTAAAAACAATTTGGGTATACATTGTGTCTCTACTTACTCCTTTGTGAATAAAGGAATGATTATCAACACTTGTTTAATTTCCAATCTGTCAACTATGTAATTAATTGGTGTATAATTTATATTTCTCTAATTAGCGTTTGTGGCCCTGCGGTCTCAGTGTTCGGTAAACGATCACTGAGGTACGCAACTTTCACTATGGCTGGTGGTCGGATGGGTGACCACTTTGTGACATTTACATTTGCAAGCGTTTCCGTGCTTCGGAAGGCACGTTCAGCCGTTGGTCCCGGTTGCCAGTAAAATGGCAGTCGTTAAGCCCGGTTGAAGGCCTTATAGGTGGCTTAAAAATTTCAACAGCAGGTAGCCACAACCTGCGTCTGTCTATTTCACCACGGCAATGGGCTCACCACCTATTACGTGGGACAGGAATCCACATGGTGAAAATAATATGCCTCTTCCACCCCCTCGGGGATAAGCCGTGATGGATATTTATTTATTTATTATTTTATATTTTGAATTGATAGTATAAAGTTTGGATGGAAGACCAGTGCAGTGTGAAGCCTATTAGGGCCCCTTGACTATTTCATGTGTGTGGTTTGATTTAAATTGTTTAATCTCACATTGACTTGTTGAGCTTGTTACTGCCCAAATATTTTACAAGATGATATTATACATGCCCACCCGGGTTCTGACGAAGAAAATGAAGGAAATTTGAAAAATAAAACAAAAAAATAAGGTTTTAAAAACCACACCACCAGATTCAGGGTACATTTTGTACACAGTGATGAGAAATAAACATATCTGCAAAGATTTTAAGTTATTTGATTGTAGGGAAATAAACAAATCAAGCCTCACAAATATGAAAGGGTGTTGTCCCACTACTGCAATGCCTGTATACCAGGATCTGCAATGATGATCAAGATCAAGAAAACAATACTGAATTGGAATTTGGCAATGGCATTGTATGTAACAGCCTTGCTGAGGTCTCGGTACTACGGCACGTATGGCGACCCATTCGAATTATAAACGTCGAGGCTCAGAAACTCCCTGTCGCTGAGTGAAATTAATTTCCAGCGTGAAAGTTGCACATCAGATGATACTAGGCGGCAAAACGCCGCCGTCATTAATAGCCGAGTTAGTGCTAGAGAAATCCAAATAGGCTAGCTATCTTCTTGGCACTGCGGGTCAAACCACTGTCAAGTTTATGTAAGGGTATTAAACCAGAATGACTCGACAGAATCCTGACTTTTTACTTATTTCATTAGGTAAGTGCGTGGGAATTGCAGCGATTGGCTACCTTTGTCGCTCGTACGCGCTCATTTGGGAACTTGGGAATAATCATCGGCATCTGTCACTTTATTCATGCCGGTTACTAGTTAATGTAAAAAGTTATATTATGTGAAATATCACTCAGTTTGACAATCAATAACACTTGGTTTGGAAAAACGGAACAATTTTGCGTCCCGAGGATTGTTTCGGGGACACCGAATAACCGAAAAACGGACGGTCCCGTTCAAAACGGGACGTATGGTCACGTTAGGCATGCCTATATCGGTTGGATAGAGGGCATCTAGTAAGCTCGCGTGTCACCGTGTTTCTGTGGCGTCATCATTAGAAGAAGTCAGGGCTGAATGCTCGTATGGAATTGTAATATTCAAGGTATAACCACAGAGAAATCTGTGTTGGCGAGCGCCGCACCGCTCGCTCGACACCCGACACAGCGCTCACACTGGTGTCGATCTCTGTCGCTTTACAAGCTTATCATGCCTATGTCGATTGCCCTTGAGTTGGCGTTTGCCACTACTCTAATATTAAAATGGCACACGATATTCTGGTCCATAGCCTAGCCCCAACCCAGCAGTCCATTTCGAGTAAGCTTAATGCACAATCGTTTAGACCAAGGCAGATGCTCCATTTCATTACCGATCTTCTTCAGAAGGCGAGCGTGCGCTTTAAAGGTATGGAGTGGGTTAATTCATATTTAGCGTTTTAAAATTTCTAATGATGACTACTACAAACTCAAGTTTAGCTGGCCCCTTATACCTAGTTAGATGTCTAGGGCTGGCCGGCCCTGCTCACTGTGCTTATTAGAATATATTTTGTTCCAAGGCCCGCCCTGCTATTATGTAACTTGACAGTTCATGTCGCTTTGGTTTGTTCGATAGCAACCACGCTTTGAAAGCAACTAGAAGTTTGCGTGAAATTGGTATTACGTATTACAATACAAAGCGACCGAGGCACAGTGGCTTTCAGCAAACCTTTTGACAACTCAACTTGACAACAACATTTTATCGACATTACGCGGCTATGTTAAATTATACCTATTTATCCGTTATCTTTTTAGAGTTCACAAACATTTTAACGTGAACGGTTTAAAGTTGATAGACACCGAGAATTTATGGATTGCTGGTTATTTGCGGCAAATTTAAAAACCTCGTGATATTTTTGGCATCCGAAAGCTATTGTATTTTTGTTTTCTACTGTTCATTGAATATTATAATGTGAGTAAATTATTTTATGTATTTCGTAGGCAATTTTAGTTTAAGAGTAACAGAAGAGGGAGTCCGAATTATAGTCAGGTACAGAACTTTCAAATTTTCATCGTTTTTTAATATGCCTTATGGCAATGGTAATATAATAATCGCAAAAGACAGGCGTAAGAAAGGTGACTTGGTCGTAGACAAAGTAACCAACTTGGATTTATCATTATTTGAAATACTTGTTTAAAAAATTTTAAGAAAAAAATTAAAAATGTCAAACTATCCTTTTTATCTTTTAATTAGTAGTGAAGGAGGTATTTGGGGTTACAAAGGGGACCAAAAATCTCATTATTTTCAAGCTCAGACGCACCGTTTTGGAGGTATGGCAAAATATGTGTTAAAGTTGGTTAGGTAAATATGGATCTGCTTGTCTGAAGCCACTACGACAAAGCGTGTAAGGATATTATCCCATCAAATTACAAGTACATCAATATTTATTAGTTTTTTAGGCTGTTGACAATTTTTAAATCAACCGCATAATAGTTGCTTTTCATCACATACGCATCTCTTTAGCAACAGCTTTCGGCAAAGTCACCGAATTGCTCTAAAAACGATTTTAGTTATAAATTTGAAGTCCATTATGCTTAGATAATACCAATTTCACGCGTTTATAGGACTATCAATATGAAAGTAGCTGTCAAATTTAAATCATAATGGATATCGCATCTATGACGTCATTTCAGTTGCCCACTGAACTTATATAATACCAATATTGAATTTTGACAGCTAATTGGCGCAAATCGCAATCAAACTAATATCCATTTTAGTTACCTATTACACCAGCCGGTAACAGAGCAACTAAATAGATCTGCATGAATCGGAACACCGATGTCATTTTACTTTCATTATTTTTTCAATATCATATTTTTTGCCATCCCACATATAAATTCTACCTTAATGGTAGATTGCTTTTGATATTAATATTATGGTAGGAAAGTATTCGAACTGCCACCGTGGTGCTTCGAAAAAGCAGACAAGTCAGTGTTAAATTAAGAAAGAAAAATATTCAAAGCTAAATTTAAAATTAGAATATACTGAAACATAGTGTGAGCTGCAGGGTGTGTTATCTTTACACCAACTAATTTGTTTTGTCGTGTAGTGTATCAGACCTATAAGAGGTTTCACTGAGATCTCCGAGGCCCAAGCGACTTCACCTGCTATCTGTGCTCATCCTGACTAACAGACGAGGCAATGACACAGTTGCCCTTACGAAATTGGGAGGTCAATTGGCAGTCGCTTCCAACAATGACGAGAACCAAATGCCATGCAATAAAAATAGTGGAGCCCAGGTTCCAAATCTAGGTAGGGTTGGAAGCTACTGAAAATACACTAAGATGAAGGAAGAAGATTCACTCCCATAAACTTAACTTTATAATATTAGTACAGAAGTATCGATATCATAACACACCTCTTGGTATATCTGAGGCCATGTGGGTAAAATTTGTACAGCACTATATTATAGGGTGACAGGTGACCTTGGCACCTTATGATAGGTACTATTTCCTTCACCAGAGCTTCCATACTACTTGCGACAATCAAACTGGTTATTCGCCTGGTACAGTCTCATTTTTACAAATTGTCCGACGAGACGCGTCCCTTAATTTGCCTTAAGAGCTGGCACATCTCTTCGAGCATTAAATCGAAATCCTCACGGTTGGTACGTGGACGATTAGTATGCCCTCCTCTATCCTCTTTGTAGATGAGGATTCGTGAATTCGTCTTCTGAAACTGGCATGTATTTTATTCCCTAAATTCACCCACGTGACATTCATTATTCACCAGGGGGCGCGGGCGGAATAATTGAAATAGTAGAATTTAAACACGTAGTTCTGGCAGCATTAATCCTTCCTTCAAGTTCAACTTTTGTAAGCATTCTTTTTGTTGTTCGCCCATCGCGTTTGCTACTTGCCATACTTGCGTTTGGTAATTGTTACACTAATCGCTAATCGTCACTTGTGCTTTTAGTTAGAAAATACTTTAAAAGTGATTAGAGAAGAGCTTGATTATCATCGGCGCGAGTGAAGTGATGCATTCTGTATTTGTGTTTGTTTCAACTTATTATCATATAATTCTGTTACTATAATCAAACGAAAATATACTTACATGGAGTATCATCTAACATGTGAATACAAATATGTAAATAATTAATTATATACTATCGCACAAACAGACGAAATGGACGAGAAAGGTTGTACTATAATAGGTGTATGTAATGTTTGATTAGTTTATTTTTTGTGTTTTATGCTGCGAATGTTTGTGAGAAAGTGTTTTTTTTGGATGACTCGACCGTCCCATTCGATCGAGTTGGTATTCACTAGAGAACTACGTATCTCAAGTAAGTTATTTTACTGAACTTTACATTTTAATGCCATGTTTCAGAAGTAAGTGATGTTTATATTGTATCTGCTTGCAGTATTATTATAGTCAACACAAATATTTTGAAAGTACATCCAGCATAATGTTGTGCATTTGACTAAGAGTATAGCTAGGCAGGTAGGAATAATTTGCAACATTTAAACCTTTTTACATGCCTGGATAATAATTAGAACATGTGTTTCAACCAATTTCCCTTTCAACCAATCATCACTAATTTACACAATTCTCTGACTGACATCAAACAAACATAATTTTAGTAATAAAACTTGTATTGGTAACTAGTACTCAGTATTCTATTGGTCAGAATCTTATAAAATTATGCTAAGTTAATTTCATTCTGACAATAACATACTATTCATCTAATTGGTGTAATGACTGTTATGATACTGGCGGCTAGGACCAAAGGCTTAACATGCACAGAAATACATCGAAATGCAAATGCCACAAATGGTCACCAATCTCAGTACTAATCACATTGTAAGTGCCTACTTTGTGATAGAGTTCACTAAACCTGCCAAATATGCACCAATAAAACATGTCAATGTTCAATACCTTGATATCTTGGCAGAAATAATTGAGATTTTACTACAAACTACAAGTTTATAGAAAAACTTGAAAACAGTTATTGTAACTAAAATAGAAAAATATTCGAAAACAAGTAATCTAAAATATGTATATTTAAATTGGTACAAACTCATACTGGTCGAGTGTGCGCTAAGGTCCCGGGTCAGAACAAATATTTGTGTGATTCACAAATGTTGGTTTCGGAGTTTGGATGTTTCCTATGTTGCTTCTTCTTCTTTTCAGCATCTAAGGTCCGTATTCCAGAACGTTTATCAATACTCAAGAAACACTTGAGAGTAGATTTTAAAAGGAAAATCTAGTCTCAAGCGTTGATTGAGTATTGAGAAACGTTCTGGAATACGAACCTTAGAGTCCACTGCTGAACATATGCCTTTTGCATGTATGTATTTAGAAATATATAAGTATGTATATATATATCAGTTGTCTTGATCCAATAGTACAAGCTTATAGCTTAGTTTGGGCTGGCGCTGGGTAAAAAGTGTCCCACATTGTTAATTTACTAGTTGACGCCCGCGGTTATGCTCGCATAGAGATGTTTTCCCATTCCCGACTCCCACAGGAACTTGTTTCTGGGATAAAAAGTAGCCTATGTATAAGCTATATTATTGTAAATTTTTATTCAAATCTATTCAGTACTTTTAAGTGGAAGAGTAACAAACATCCATTCTTATAAAATTCACAAATATAAAAAAAGAAATTGTTCATGGCCTTTTCATTTACGAGCGTTTTCTTAGTTAAATGTTAGTTGTGTATGATGGGGATGGTCTGTGTTTAGTTGTTAAGCTGAATTCGAGGCCTTTGAAGAATCTCACCAACTAGCGGTGCACCTGCTGATTAACAAAAGAGTCAGCGAAGTAGAAGCCTTTATGGGGTTAGGAGTCAGATGGCAGTCGCTGCCAATAATGCCCAAAATCATGACCCACGGCATCATGAACTAAGCGGGGAATACCGCAGGGCATTTGCTACTCAATAAAGCTGAAGTTTGTTTGTTTGGTTGAATTCTCTAATCTCAGGAACTACAGGTTGGATTTGAGAAATGATTTTTGTTAGATAGCCCATTTATCTAGGAAGGCCATATATAATTACGCTACTACCCTGAAGAGCGGACGGCGGATATTGACTAATCCGGCAAATTTTTATAGATTATTGTAGAATTTATAAGCGACGGGATCAAATAGGTGCGATGGGAGTTCGAAGTACGTCACGGGCGAAGCCGCGGGTGTCAGCTTGTTAATTATAAACAATATGATTCATCTCATATTTTTTTCTTATGATTATACCACTAGATGTTTACAACAAAATGCAGTACAATTACCACAGCTAGTTAACATCATTAACTCATGTACGTAGTTCTGCATTTATACATAATTATAATTACTCAGCTCATCACTGTTGTTGTCTCGATAATGGTGTGTTAATGAAATAGTCAGGTAGATCTATCTAATACACACATCAACACGGTCTAGGGATATTTCATACTCAATTAAATAACTCGAAAAGTACTGGCCGCATTGGGATCTTTTATACACCGATTTGTTTGTAATTTATCTCAGACTAATTCCAAATTCAAATTTTTGAAAATTCTTTTGTTTCGGTGGCATAAAAATGTCTTGATGTGTAGGAGAGGGAATTTTCATTTGTGCGAAATTTAGAAAACAATACGAATTACGTTTAGTTACAGTTTTTTTTTCATTTTTAAACGAAAGATAAAGTTAAAATTGAGGTATTGTAGCCATGCAACGCCAACATTTGACGAGGGCGGAGATGTTACGAGCTGTGGGAATGCTGGAAGCTGGGTCTGTTCAGCGTAATGTTGCTGAGGCCATAGGGACCCACCAAAATGTAATTTCAAGATTGTGGACACGCTATCGTGCCACAGGTGAAGTAGCGGAGAGGCACCGGGGGCCAAGTCGCATCACTACCCCTAGACAAGACCGATTTTTGCAAATTACTGCGCGAGCTCAACCAAATGCAACGGCGACTCAATTGGTCCAAAGGCTGCTAGTGGAACACCAAGTGCTTGTGAGTGACCAAACTGTAAGAAGGCGACTGCATGAAAGCAATCTACGCTCTCGTAGACCACTCCGGGTCCCACCTTTACGGAGAGGCAATCGTGGACGACGATTAGAATGGGTTCGGAACCACGTGGACTGGGGCCGTGAGCAATGGTTCAATGTGCTGTTCACGGATGAATCCAGGTTCGGCTGCCATCCAGATTCACGAAGGACGCGTGTTTGGCGAGTTCCTGGACGATGGAGCCGTCTTCAGAACCCTCAGGAAGTTCACCCATACCAAGGAGGAACAATTATGGTTTGGGCAGGAATTCGTCTTGGAGGACGGACGGATCTCGTTTGGGTGCGGGGCAATATGACGGCAGAACGATACGTCCAACAGGTGCTGGGGCCCGTAATCTTGCCCCACAGAACACAAATGGGGCAAGATTTCCTGCTCATGCACGACAATGCCCGGGCACACACGGCGAGAACGGTAGCAGCTTGGTTAAATAAACACAATGTTAGGGCCTTAGACTGGCCTGCTCAATCGCCAGATCTAAATCCCATTGAGCATGCGTGGGATATGCTGCAAGGAAGAGCTCTGACTGCTGTGTCGGTAGCAGGCAAGTCCTTTTTTTAACAATCGTGCCTAATCTCCTAAGCGGTGGCAGAGGTATATTATAACGCCCACATTTCACCGTGTGCATTCCTGCCCAACGTAATAGGTGGTGGGTTCAACACGCTGGTTGTGGCTACCTGCTGTTGAAACTTTTGAAGCCGCCTTCAACTTGGCTTAACGACTGCCATATCACGGGCTTTGTCTTGGGCAACCCGTACAAATAGCTTAGCGTACCTTCCGAAGCACGGAACCACTCGTGAATGGAAATATGACAAAGCGGTCATTCAACCTTAACCAGACATAGCGAAAGTTCTTATACATTAAAGTGCATAGTTATACATTAAAATTCCCAGTTGCTTCTAAAACCTCCCTGCATTTGGAGGCTAGAATTCACTTTTATTTGGCTGATAGGTGCAGTTCTCGTTTCACTTTGATTATCGGCATCATTGGTAGCGACTGTTGTCTGAAAATATCTTTATTCATGTAGGTCACAAAGTAACACTTATAAACGTCAAGTTTATTGCTTCTACATTTACATTTACTGCCAGATTCGCAAAGCAATAGGTAGAGCCACAGGAAGAACCTGGCAATAAAACTCATCGCCACTCTTTTTTAAACCCCCTCTTTGATTGAACGCGATGATCTCAGGAACTACTGCTAAGAATTGTTTTTTTTTTGTTTGGTTAGCCCATTTATCGAGGATGGCTATTGGCTATATATCTTTACGCTACTACCCAGGAAAGCAGAGCAGTATTCATAAATGTCAACAAATAGGAAAAAAAATCCTACATTTTTGTAAACAATAATAAGCGACAGGATTATTAAATAGGTGCGACGGGGGTTTGAAGTATGACACGGGTGAAGCCGCGGGTGTCAGCTAGGTTATTATATCCATGCATTCCTAGTTGTGTAGATACATTTTGATATCATTTCCTCATAAAAGTATTCGTGACAATGACCTGTAATCAACCTGCAATCTGCGGTATATTTGATAACCGATGTGTACTGGGTCCTTATCATGATATTCGACCAAATATAGCTCTCTTCCAAATGATGCACCTATTGTAATGATGATCCAACGCTTAGCGGTCAGATGGTAATTGCGACAAAGCCTAAAAATAAAAATAAAAACAGTCAAGCACGAATCGAACTCTTGCGGTGGGTTCCGTAAAAAAATAGTACCTTATTTGAGGTAGGTGAGCTAGACCTCCGAATTATATGAGAACCGCCTAGAACACAGAGGTCTATGTAAATTTGTGTTAACTATGTAGGTGGTCTATGGGGACACCCCTTAATTTTTAACCTTTTTTATTTTTGGGATGTTTTTGTTTTTTTTTGTGGTGGGACTGTTACGTGGGACAAAAATGCATACGGTGAAATGTGAGCGCATAGTATGCCTTGGCCAACCCCTTCGGGGATAAATGCGTGGTAATTTAATGTACTACACATACACTATGACGACTCCTGGCAGTCTTGTATTATATTTATATATATTGGTTACCATCAATATGTGATAATCCAACACAGATCTGTCCTCTCTAACTACCCCGTTAAGGATACAGCGTGAAGATAGATAGATTAACAACAAAATAGCAGAGAACACACAGTTAAACTCACGAGGAAACGAACAATTGGAGTGTGTCAACATTTGATGAAAAAATATAGTGGCCTTTTTAGACTCAATAGAAGCTTCGTTCCATCAATGAATCTAGAAGAGGCAATTAACGATTCTATTGCTCTCGACTTGGCAGTCATCACCGTGACTGACGGCTTTCTTTGAGACTAATTCCATTATGTCCTACATCATCATCATCCGAGCGTCTGTCCCAGTTGCGTCTCGCGACGCCCAGGGTCCGCTTTCCTACATTTTCTCCTCCACATCGCACGGTCGTCGGCATCCCCTGTAGTGAGACCATTGGCACGCACGTCATCCCTTACGACGTCAAGCCAGCACTTCTTGGGTCTTCCCCTCTTACCGGGACCCGGCGGGGCTGACATGGCCAGACATTTGTTACCTACGTAGCCCGGCGGTTGCCGCAAGACGTGACCATACCAACGAAGGCGTCACTCTTGCAACTTGTCTGCAATGTCACGGACGTGAAGGCTGCCGCGGATGCGAGAGTTCCTCACGCGGTCCATCCGCGTGACTCCACACATCCACCGCAGCATCTTCATTTCCGTGACACGCAGCTCCTGCTTGTGTCGCTCCAATATCGGCCACGTCTCACTGCCATGTAAAAGGACAAGTCTAATAATGGTTTTGTAGACCTGTCCCTTCAACCGGATCGGCATTTTAGGATCACAAATGACACCGGTCATCTCCCGCCATTTGGCCCACGCGGCAGCAATGCGTGACTTGACATCGCAATCGATGTCACTGGACGTGTGAAAAACAGATCCCAGGTATTTAACCTGGTCCGTGCGTTCGACCAAATCACCGCCTATGCGGACGGATGTGGGATCTGTCGAGTTTACTGCCAAGTACTCGGTCTTCGCCACATTTAGTTTCAGACCGCCGTTCTCAAGCGTCTCCTTCCACGCCTTTACACGTCGCACCAATCTGCCCCTGTCCGCGTCTGCCAGCGCAATATCGTCAGCATACATGAGCAACCATGGAGGCTGCTCATGCGGGTTCCGTTATGTCCTACAATATTTATAAAAAGAAAAACACAACCGAACCAAAGAAGACTTCAGCCGCTGCCGCAGCGTAGAGCAATGTCTCCCTGACTGCACTTTACCGAATCTACCATAGCGAGTCTAAAGAGCTCTTTACCTAATCCCACTCTCTCCTTTTCCCGAAACACGCGTGCCGGGGAAAGGTGGATAGAAGGTGCAGTGGAGAGATATTTCGCCAGAGCGGAACGATTTTAAAGATCCTTTCTCTTTCGAACTACAGAAACCTGTAACACTCTGCCAGCGCACTACATTCCTTCCTCTTCGACCCCGGGTTCTTCAAGCGGAGCGTGAATAAGCACATCATTGGACTGCCAACTTTAGGGACGCTGTCAGTGGTCATGTGGACTAAGAGAGTAACCCTCAATTTGCTAGATGTCGCCATGGCTTTCCGGGCGACATTTTGGCGAGCTAAACATATATTAAAAGATTATGTGGTGTCGTAGGACACCAGGTAGGAACGAAGTTAACAAGTTCACGATTCAATTAATCATACAAAAAGTCACCGTTTGTACTAGGATTCGAACTCGGGCCTCTTGCGTCTCAGCCGAGCGGCATACCACCCAAACCACTCAGCTACGTTACTGCAATTTCCAAATTAGTGTTCACTTCACTGAGGTAAATAGACAGTTTGAAAATCGACACAATTTGCAAAACAAACGACTGTCGCGCCTGCGCACGTCTCATTTAACGCTTTTATTCCACGGAAATTTTCTAACCGTTTTTTTTTTTCTTACGGTTTTACTATCACATATGTTTCAGTTCGGTTCAGGGGTGTAAGGGGCCCCACCAACATCTTCGGGGCCCAAGTCAACCTCCCGTGCTAGTGCGTGCACCTGCTGATTAACGGACGAGGCTCTGGCGCTGGCTTTCCCCTCTGGGGTTGGGAGCGTAGCGACGCCGATAAGATGTCGTTTTGGGGCCAACTCGAGGGAGTGCTTCGGAGCATTCCGTTGTCACAGGGAATCGTTTTGGGCGGCGACCTAAACGGTCATGTGGGTGAGAGGTGTGAGGAGTTTGAGCGTGTTCATGGTGGTTTTGGATACGGCACCCGCAACGCTGAAGGAGAAACTATCCTCAGAACGTGTGCGGCTGCCGATCTGGCCATTGTGAACACGTATTTCAAAAAGAAATCCGAACATCTCATCACCTACAAGAGCGGGAGGCGTACAACTCAGATCGATTTCCTACTCACTAGGCGACACAGCATCGGCAAGGTGGCCAACTGCAAGGTCATACCCGGTGAGAGTCTTACTGCACAACACCGTCTCCTTGTCATGGACCTCTGCGTGAAGCCTAAAGGCAAACGCATCGAGCTGTGCCAGCGCCACATCAGATGGTGGCTGCTTGATGAAACTAGGTCACAGGAGTTCGTCTCAGCTGTCGGTGGCAAGTGCACCGACACTGAAGGCGAACCAGTTCAAGATTACTGGGACAAAGTTCAGGCGGCCATCCTTGGAGCGGCGAGGGTGGTGCTCGGTGAGTCTAAGGGTGGACGCAAATGTGACAAGGAAACTTGGTGGTGGAACGACGCAGTCCTGAGGGAGACCAAGGTCTCCGCGACGCGTACAGGGCTGCCAAGCGCGCCACCAAGAGAGCTGTAGCCAGAGCCAGACGAGACCACTTACAACCTTTGTATGATAAGCTGGAATCGTCTGAGGGGCAGAAGCTCATCTATAAGCTGGCGCGCTCCAGGGTCAAAGCGGCACAGGATATATCCAAGTGTCGCTGTGTAAAAGACCCTGAGAGCAACCTGTTAAGCGAAGACCTCGCGGTAAAGGAGAGATGGCGCTCGTACTTCCACGAGCTGCTTAATAAACAGCATAAAGAGGTGCAGCCTCCGGACCTCCCTCCGAATCAGGGACTAGTGCCACCGGTAACGCCTGGAGAAGTCCTAACTGCGCTTCGCCGCATGAAGAATCGGAAAGCTGTCGGACCCGATGGAGTCCCCATCGAAGCCTGGAAGGCGATGGGTCCTCGCGGTGTGGGCATCTTAGTAAACCTTTTTAACCGCATACTCCTCAGCGGGCAGATCCCAAACCAATGGAGACTGAGTATTATTACTCCAGTCTTCAAAGGTAAGAGGTCAGTGCAGGAGTGCGGGAGCTACCGCGGTATAAAGGTGATGTCCCACACCATGAAAATCTTCGAGAGGATTATAGACTCTCAGATCCGGCAGGAGTGTACTCTCTCGGAGTGTCAATATGGGTTTCGCCCTGGTCATGGGACCACGGACCCTGTTTTTGCCCTGAGGGTTGTCGCAGAGAAATACAGGTCGAAGAACACGCCTCTGCACTGTTTGTTTCTAGACATGCAGAAGGCCTTCGACTGTGTTCCTCGTGCGATGATCTGGTGGGCACTGCGGTCCAAAGGGGTTCCAGAGGTCTATATTGACACTATCCGGGACATGTACTGTGACTCCGATTCAATGGTTCGGACTGCTGTTGGCGACACGAAACCCTTCCCCATCACCGTCGGGGTACACCAGGGTTCTGTCCTTAGTCCGCTTCTGTTCAGTGTAATATTAGACGAATTGTCGGACAGCATCAGAAACCCGCATGAGCAGCCTCCATGGTTGCTCATGTATGCTGACGATATTGCGCTGGCAGACGCGGACAGGGGCAGATTGGTGCGACGTGTAAAGGCGTGGAAGGAGACGCTTGAGAACGGCGGTCTGAAACTAAATGTGGCGAAGACCGAGTACTTGGCACTAAACTCGACAGATCCCACATCCGTCCGCATAGGCGGTGATTTGGTCGAGCGCACGGACCAGGTTAAATACCTGGGATCTGTTTTTCACACGTCCAGTGACATCGATTGCGATGTCAAGTTACGCATTGCTGCCGCGTGGGCCAAATGGCGGGAGATGACCGGTGTCATTTGTGACCCTAAAATGCCGATCCGGTTGAAGGTCTACAAAACCATTATTAGACCTGTCCTTTTACATGGCAGTGAGACGTGGCCGATATTGGAGCGACACAAGCAGGAGCTGCGTGTCACGGAAATGAAGATGCTGCGGTGGATGTGTGGAGTCACGCGGATGGACCGCGTGAGGAACTCTCGCATCCGCGGCAGCCTTCACGTCCGTGACATTGCAGACAAGTTGCAAGAGTGTCGCCTTCGCTGGTATGGTCACGTCTTGCGGCAACCGCCGGGCTACGTAGGTAACAAATGTCTGGCCATGTCAGCCCCGCCGGGTCCCGGTAAGAGGGGAAGACCCAAGAAGTGCTGGCTAGACGTCGTAAGGGATGACATGCGTGCCAATGGTCTCACTACAGGGGATGCCGATGACCGTGCGAAGTGGAGGAGAAAATGTAGGAAACCGGACCCCGGGCGTCGCGAGTCGCAACTGGGACAGACGCTCGGATGATGATGATGTTTCAGTTCGGTCGCGCAGCAAAATCCCTATCTACTCCAAGCCTTTTTTAAGGAACTTCGTTCCAAAAAACCTATCTAATTGAAAGGGTTGCTAAAGACACTGTGGAGAGTTAGCGTATATCCTACTTCCTACTAATATTATAAACGCGAAAGTTTGTTACTCTTTCACGCAAAATCTACTGAATGGATTTTGATGAAACTTTACAATAATGTAGCTTACACATCAGAATAACACATAGGCTACTTTTTATCCCGGGAACAAGTTCCTGTGGGAAACGGGAACGGGAAAACTTCACCACGCGTGCGGAGCCGCGGGCGTCAACTAGTAGTAAACCACCTATTGTATTGGTATTGGACTTATTTTAAGCCTAAATATTTTGTCAATAAAATGAGTCATACGCTGCGTCGGAATTGGCTACCTATCGATTATACCACACCACCCTAAAAATGGTATAAGCGAACAAAAAATGACGTAGGATTTGTACTTTTAACCTTCAGTGTCACTAAAATTACGTTTGCACGTCTCTAATATCCGAGCTCATAAAAATTGTCCGTCATAATTTGTTTACGAATATCGCATCAGAAATATGTATAGACTAGCGGAAGTGACCGTAGTCGAAACGCGGTTTCACTCGCATAGTGCCTATTCCCGTGGGAATACCACGACTAAACGTAGCCTAAGTTATTGCTTATAACATCAGCTATCTACCAGTGGAAGTCCCGCTAAAATCGGTTCAGCCGTTTCAGAAATTATCCGAAACAAACAGACAGAAATTTTACGAATTGATTTTTATGGAAGTACCGTATATACTTTCTTATTCATTTAGTGAAAAGCTGCTAATTTGCAATTCAAAACAGATTATCTAAACTAACTATCTTCACGCTGTATCCGGCGTAGTCAGAGAGGACTTATTATATCGATAAACAGACAGTTTAATTTTATTTATCTGTGCGAAACGATTGGGGGAACTGCCTTCTGTTGACAAATCTAAGCTGGGTTTCCACATGCTACAAATGTATTTTTAACTGCCTGGAGTGAGTCATGAGGCAGCGTGAAAACCAATGTCTACTCCAACACCCGGTTGCTATTGCTACCGTGATAGCAGCCTCAGGAAGAGCTCATAGCTCTGGAACTGCCCTACTTCTTGACTTCTGGAGGTCAAGGCTACTATTTTGCAATATAAAACTGTTCTATTTCTATTCTATATCGATTTAATTGCGATTAATCCAAAACTCTACTAAAACTATTATATATTTCACAAACACATTTCTCAAGCAGAAGAATAGCGACAAAATAGCTGTTTTTGTATGTCTAAATATTAATTTTTTAGTTAGTTTTTTTAATTAAGAAGCGCTCGTGGCCCCGCGGTCTCAGTGTTCGGTAAACGATCACAGAGGTACGCAACTTTCACTATGGCTGGTCGTCGGATGGGTGACCACTTTGTGGCATTTACATTTGCGAGCGTTTCCGTGCTTCGGAAGGCACGTTAAGCCGTTGGTCCCGGTTGCCAGTAAAATGGCAGTCGTTAAGCCTGGTTGAAGGCCTTATAGGCGGCTTAAAAAAATTTCAACAGCAGGTAGCCACAACCTGCGTCTGTCTATTTCAACACGGCAATGGGCTCACCACCTATTACGTGGGACAGGAATCCACACGGTGAAAAGTGGGCATATAATATGCCTCTGCCACCCCTTTATTTTATTTTTAAATATTAATTTAGACTACCAAAAATGCAAATTAAGAGCGTCTACTGGCGCGACACCTTCTAATAAAATTATATCAACCTTCCGATAGAATTCTATAGGAGCGCAATTTGTAATAGTGGACTACGAAAACTGTAAAGGTTTTTCTGTCGGTTCTCTATTGAGCGACAATTGCTATTCTCTTCTGACGCGATTGAATTAGTAGAACTTCTGTTTTTATCTTAATGTATTTCCAATTGCTTCCAAACCCTACCTAGTTTTGAAGCCTGTTCTACTTGTATTAGGCTGCTAGAAGCAATTATCTCTTCGTTTTTCATCATTGTACTGCAACTGCAATCTGACCTTCTAACCCTGTAAATGCGTCTCTTTCTTTAATCAGCAGGTTTGAAGGTCACACACCAGTCGCTTCCAACCATGCACAAAATTAAAAGACGTTAGGGTCTACGTTTTGTACAGAAGCAATTGAGAATACGCTAAGATGACGAGACTCTATTGCGTTGAAACTTGTTGAGTGCGTCTTGCGTACCATTACATTTTGTCACGCCTTTATCCCCGAAGGGGTAGTCAGAGTCATATTAAACGCCCACATTTCACCTTTTGCATTTTTGTCCTACGTAACAGGTGGTGAGCCCATTGCCGTGTTGAAATGGACAGGCGCAGTCTGTGGCGACCTGCTGTTGAATTTTTTTTAAGCCGCCCGTAAGGCCTTCTACTTCTTGCGTACCGTTGTCTAATGATAAATTTATTTGCTTAAAAATGTTCACAACATGCAGTTTTACATCTTATTATATACTAGCTGTCCCGCCCGGCTTCGCCTGTGACATACTTCGAACTCCGTGGCACCCATTTAATCCTGTTGTTTATTATTTTAACATTCACAATAAAGTATGAACATTTTCCAAATTCGTTGATTACTCTTCTCCGCTCTCCAGGACCTACATACGCACGGCCCGGTCGAATTATAGTTACACGAAATAAATTTCTTTGCGCTTTGTTTTGAATTTGCGATAACTCGTAAGATATTCATTTAATTTGCAAGGGACAAAATAATCTTCATGAAATGTTGAAGCCAAACTAACGTTGTAAAAATGATAAGGATTAAAAGCGTATTTGTGTAAATAGCCTTCAAATTACCGCTTTATAATGAATGGTTTTATAAAGTACTAGCTGACCGGCCCGGCTTCGTCCGTGACATACTTCCAACCCCGTGACACCCATTTAATCCCGACGCTTATTACTTTTCCAAAAATGTATGAAAGTTTCACCGATTTGTTAACATTCATAATTACTGCTCCGCTCTCCTGTGTAGTGGCGTGATGATATATAGCTAAGAACATTCCTCGATAAATGGGCTATCCAATACAAAAAGATTTTTCAAATCGGTCCAGCCGTTCACTCGTGATGTCTTGACAACGGAAAACGGGTTTCATTTTTATATATATTATAGATTAAAATGGATATAGTATGTTATTCTTATGAGATAGATATATATCGCTGCGCACTTTTTTGTAGATCTACATTTGATACACAATTGCACCATACATTGTTTTGTTATATCTCAAAGGGTTTAGGCAAAATTTTTGTTGAAAGCTTCCAGACGGCTTATTTTTTCCGACATCCCAAACAAATATCGTTATAATTTGGTCAATGTATACAAAAACTTAACAAATTATACATAAAAACCTTCTATAAGTATAACTATAAAAAAAACCGCATCGTAATTCGTTACGTAGTTTTAAAGATCTAAGCATACATAGGGACAGACAGCAAAAAGCGACTTAATTTTATAATATGTAGTGAAGAACTACTCGCTTAAACTATAGGGTTTGTGTGCGAGCAGTATATGCTTTACAATATTCAGATATCATTTAATACAAAATAAAGTGACCACTTTCCATCAGGTGGACCGTATGGTTGTCTGCCACCTCAGTGGTGTAAAAAATATTGTGGGACACTTTACACAGCGCCTTCTAACCCAAACTAATAAGCTATAAGCTTGTACTATAGGATCTAGGTAACTGATATACCTACATACATACAGCATACATAATTATATGTTTTTAAATCTACTAAAAATTTAAAAACGTGAAAGTTTGTAAGAATGGATGTTTATTACTCATTCACGCAAAATCTACTGAATGGATTTTGATGAAACTTTACAATAATATAGCTTACTCATCAGAATAACACATTGGCTACTTTTTTTTTTGTTATTGTGGGTAACGGGAACGCAAAGCTTCACCAAGCGTGAGGACGTAGCCGTGGGCGTCATCTAGTAAATAATAAATATTGTGGGACACTTTTTGTATGCGCCATCTATCCCAAACTAAGCTATGAACTTGAACTATGGTATCTAGGTAACTGATAAACATACTTATATATTTCTAAATACATACATATTATATACATAGGAAACCCCCAAACTTCGGATCCAACATTTGTGGATCACACAATTATTTATTTCTGTTACTCCGGTAGTCCAATACGGACGATGAGTTCAATTGATGTTCCGATGAGAAACATTTTTTTACACTTTGTTTATTTTATTTCACAGTTATATATAATTGCTATAACGTATTTAATAAATGGCCAGTTATTAGACAACTGGTCTGAAGGTCATCGAGAAAATTGTGCAGAGAGAATATGCTTACATTTTATTTAGTGCTAAAATTTACAAAATATCTTTTCTTACTGAAAAATCAACAAAAAAGTTATTTGACAGCGGTGGGATTCGAACCCACGCCCTTTCGGACTGGTGCCTAAAACCAGCGCCTTAGACCGCTCGGCCACGCTGCCTTGTATCTGAAGTTTTGAAACAATTGTTCCGATCATGTATTCTACAATATCCATATTTATAAACGTATGAATGTAAAACAATTTTATTCACTTTCAATTGCGTTCATTGTGAGAACCACAGTGTGTAGATGGTATGTGACGACAATAATTGTTAGCATAAAATTGATTGTCAATCTAATCTTAAAACTGACTATATTCACGCTGTAACCCTGATGGGATAGTCAGCTAGGACAGATCGCTAGGCTTCGTGATCCATGAATACTTCTTTCGCTTCCTGCAGATTCATTAATCGCTTCATACATTCATCTAATCCTTTCTAATATATGATTTACCCGCGGACCCGCCTGTTTTCCTGTATCCGTTGCCCAGAGGAACCTGTACTTACCGGATAAAGAGTAGCCTATGTGTTAATTCAGGGTATATATAGCTCTCTGTTTTCCTCATTATTTCAGGTTTTAGGAACCGCGTCATTCTGCCTAGTCTTTTATCCTACTAATATTAAAAACGCAAAAGTTTGTTATTATGGATGTTTGTTACTCTTTCACGCAAAATCTACTGAAAGGATTTTGATAAAACTTTACAATAACATAGATTACACATCAGAATAACACATATGTTACTTTTTTATCCCGGGAACAACTTCCTGTGGGAAACGGGAACGTGAAAACTACACGCGTGCGGAACCGCGGGCGTCAACTAATTTACCTATATTTTTCTTGTAGGTAATATCTTTGCTTTATTCTTAGTCTTCTTCAGCTTGTAAGCTTATACTAAAATCTGACATGAGTTGACAATTGACTACCCCCATTTAAGTGGACACAGATATATCGATTTTAAAATCGTCACTTCAGACGCTTGTCGACTGTAATTTGTTCATGATGGTGAAATATTATATATTAATGATGTTACTGGTACCAGACGTGGGGAGAGTGAATTGTGAAGGGTTGGCAAGACTGAAAACAAATAATAATTCAAACAATAAACATTTTCATAAAGATATTTCGACACGTCTTTAGGTTCGCATTCTTTATGCGTCAAATAGATTTTTACTGAAGTATAAACTACTCGTAGCCCCGCTAACTCAGTGTTTTGTAAACGATCAATGCCTTAAGCAACTTTTGCTATGGCTAGTCCTCAGATGGGTTTATGGCATTTTCATGTACTGTACACCAACGCTTGCTTCCGTGCGAAAAGCAAGCGTTGGTGTACAGTAACATGGTAGCAGTTAAGTCACGTTGAAGGCTTTATGGGCTTGAAAAACAATAGCAGGACGCCACAACCCGAGACTGTCCATGTCGACACAGCAATACACTGATACGTACGTAAAAAAAAAATCTACAAATAACGAGTGTACTAACCTGCTTAACTTCTCAGCAGAGGGCCGAGTCTGCTATTTCAATCGTTGTGGAATCGTCGCTCAATAGAAAGTCACCGGTACCATTTTGTCAATTTTTCGTAGTCTACTATTACAATCATACTCCAATAGACTTCTATCGGTCAGCCGATAGAATTCTACTAAGACGTACCGCGCCAGTGGCCGCTAGTCGCATTTTTGATAGTCTAGTAACATTTTGACAGCTAAAAACAGCGATTCTGGTTCTATTCTAGGGCTTGTCAATAGCCTGCTGGGAGCCCTGGGGTTATCCTCCCGAGGGCTTACCCGGTACTCCTAGCCATAGACAAATGGAAGGGCACCGTGTGGTTTTAGTAGGTAAGAGTCCGGCATAGCATCCATGAGGATTTCCACACGTAAAAAAAAAGGGCTTGTCAATAGTAGACTCGGCTCCCAGATTGCTTTATTTTCTCTTTATCCCATGGTTGCGTGGAAGAGATTGCCACTGTGCGATAAGGCCGCCAATTGTACCTATAATCTGCAAACAGTTATCGTTGTTATATTGTAAATTTGATGTACAATAAAGAGATATTATCATTATTATTATTTCCTTTATTAATTAATTACACATATCAATTACATATTTATATGTGTAATTAATTATAATATTATAAATTTTCACCGTGTGGATTCCTGTCCCACGTAATAGGTGGTGAGCCCATTGCCGTGTTGAAATAGACAGACGCAGGTTGTGGCTACCTGCTGTTGAAATTTTCAAGCCGCCCATAAGGCCTTCAACCAGGCTTAACGACTGCCATTTTACTGGCAACCGGGACCAACGGCTTAACGTGCCTTCCGAAGCACGGAAACGCTCGCAAATGTAAATACCACAAAGTGGTCACCCATCCGAGGACCAGCCATAGTGAAAGTTGCGTAACTCAGTGATCGTTTACAGAACACTGAGACCGCGGGGCCACGAGCGCTTATAGTTTTAAATAGTCCGAACAAAGCCTCAATACTTGGTTTGTATATGTAAGCACGTTTTTGAGTTATAAAATTACAACGAAAAGTGGCAATAGTTTTTATATATATTGATACGTGTTACAAAAACTTCTACGTCATTGTCGAGAACGTTTAGCGTAGGTCTGGCTTATTAGACCCTTTTCAAATTCACAGGGTTAAAGGTTAGCCAAAGTCAGTTGTACCCTATACATTATTAATTAAAACGCCCAAAAACTTAATACGAAAGGCGCATTTCCACGAATAAGTTAGGTACTTTGCGGCTTTATTTTGTACTGGCTGTGCCCCCGGCTTCGAAGAGACATGTAGAGGTAGGTGCAACGAGAGTTCGAAGTATATCACGTATACTTCGAACTCTCGTTGCACCTACCTCTACATGTCTCTTCCCATGCCTGTTAAATTAATAATTATTTGAAATCCTAAAGGTTTTGGATAGAGTGGGTCGATATTATTAAAATAAAGATTGAATTCCAAAAATTTCGCGGTATATACTATTTTATCTATCACGCCTTATCCCCCAAGGGGTGGCAGAGGCATATTATATGCCCACTTTTCACCATGTGTATTCCTGTCCCACGTAATAGGTGGTGAGCCCATTGCTGTGTTGAAACAGACAGACGCAGGTTGAGGCTACCTGCTGTTGAAATTTTTCAAGCCGCCCTTAAGGCCTTCAACTTGACTTAACGATTGCCATGTTACTGGCATCAACGGGGACCAACGGCTTAACGTGCCTTCCGAAGCACAGAAATGCTCGCAAATGTAAATGCCACAAAGTGGTCACCCACCCGAGGAACAGAACTTACAGAACACTGAGACCGCGGGGCCACCTGCGCTTCAATACTAATGTATTATATACTACTCGGGACTTCACGCGAAACATAATTCTACTAATATTCACCGACGTTTCGAACGCGTTGCAGCGTCCATGGTCGCGGCTGAACTGGCGGTGAGAGTCTAGAATATGTATATGGAGAGAATATTTATGTGTACTTTTGTGTGTAATTACCCTCCATTATTGTTATAATATAGGATAAGGCCGGCGGCACACCACACTCACTGGTTGAGCGGGCGAGATAAATAAATTCAAAGTTGTCTGTATTTGCGGGGAAAGACAATAATGAAATTTACACGCGATTGTCGACGGAAAAAGAAATGGAAAACAGGAATGGGCACACTACCTTGCTTTTGCTGCGAGATGCTGAGATGGAGGCTGCCGGGGACGTCCCTGGACTTGGATCCCTGGTTCCATTGCACGAAAACACTATTTATCCATGGAAAACACAATTATTGCGAAAGGTTTGATGCGGGCGCGCGCGCGGTCATTGCAGGACTAACAGCGAGCCTTCAATCCGTGAATCTGTGAGCGGCGTTTTAGATCGCGCGTAATACAGCTGTCTCGCTCTCCTTTTATGCGAGACAAGGTAGGTGCGAAAGAGAAATGGAATAAAGGGAAACGGGGGGAGTGTCGACAACTAATTAATTAAAAACAAATGTAGATCGGCGATGCAGCATAGAAAAAATAACGCGACTACTCTTTTATCGTATACCGGCGCAACCATTCCCCCCCCCCCCGCTTGAAGGGTTACCTTCGAAAAAGGAACAACTGACTATACAGTTGCCACTAAGCTTTAGCTGCTAAATAAACAAAATGCTATCGAACTAAACTAAACCTAATCGAACAAGATAAATTTGTTATTGAAGTTACTGTTGATTAGGTAAAGGACAAAGACGAATAACTGTTCGCAAGTACGAACCAGTTGCGGTTTTAACGCGAACTATACGGGTGATCCCATTTGAACCAGGGAAAACTTCTTCTACTACCCCAAGAGGCCAATGTAATGGAGGCATATTTTCAGTTAAAATAACTACGACAGTACCGACAATAGGGTTCGATGGAGTATTCCATTTCTGACGTGACTAGCGTATGCAAATAGTCTGTCCTCCAACGCTTCCAAAACGACTGAACGAGTTTATCCAATAAGGCATGACGCAAAAGAAGATGAAGTCAATCTTCCTCTATTTCAAAAGCGGGTAAGTACTTTAACGGTGTAACATTCAAAAAGTGCGCTGGAGTCAGTGCAAGCGGCTCCGAGGGATCACTAGACAAGGTTCTACAAAGAGGACGCGTATTCATTACGACCTCGACTTGAGTGAGCACGGTGCTCAGCTCTTCAAACGTGAGTATCTGTTCACCTATAACGCGAAACAGGTACGACTTTCAGCTTTTAATATTAGCCTACCAGTCACCACCAAAGTGGCTTGCGGCGGGCGTATTGAACGACCACTCAATGCGGTTTTCAGCTAAGACGTAGGCAAATTCCGTGTTAAAGTGTTTAGAACGCAAAAAAATATTTAGTTCGGAAAGGTTACGACGAGCTCCGATGTAATTCGTACCGTTGTCCGAATACATTCGAGATACGCAACCCCGACGCGACAAAATCTTTTAAATGCAGTCATGAAGCATGGCGTGCTCAAATCACCAGCTAACTCTATATGAACGGCGCGAGTCGTCATACAAACAAAAAGACAAACATAAGCTTTCGTAGAGCGTATACCACGACCACGAGAAACTGTTACCCTGAAGGGGCCAGCGTAATCTGTACCCGTGTGTACGAACAGGTTTAGCAGCCTGAACAACACGACAAGGACAATGATCGTCCACTTCGGGCGCGATTGACTTCGGGCGAAGTTTGAAAAACGGAATACATCTATGAACTATCGAACGAATCAAATTGCGTGCGGAGTTAATACAGTATTTCTGGCGCAAAATCGACATTAATAAATCTGGACCAGCGTGACAATTCACCCTATGGTGATATTCAACTAAAAGATCAACGATATGATCCTTGCGCGGGAGAACTATAGGATGCATTTGATCGTACTCTAATGCGGACTGGCTCAAACGACCACCAACTCGAATGAGGCCATTCTTCAAAAAGGGTTTCAAATGTTGAAAAGCGCTACTACAAGGTTTATTTAATTCCAAATTTCTAATTTCAGACGAAAAATAAAATCGCTGAAGTTCACGAAGCACGATTAACTCAGCCTTGTTTAAGTCGAAGGCGGTAACGTGCTCGCGACGAGGAAGGATTTTCAAAAATCGAAAAATAAATACAACACTACGCAAAAGAATCTACCACGATGAAACACGGCTAGCCAACTCCAAGACAGACGACTTTTCGAGCGGCGCGGTAGCAACTAAAGAGGCTTTCTTTTCCTCTGGCGGCGTGGACACCGTAGCGGGGTTGAAAGGACTAAAAGGCCATTCATCAGGTGGGACTTGGCACCAGGAAGAGCCATGGAACCACAACGGAAGATCCAAAATCTGTGCAGGTGTTAACCCACGAGACAAACAATCGGCAGGGTTGTCCGTACCTGAGACGTGATAAAAGTTTTGCGGCGCCAATTCTGACTGAATATTCACCACCATATTTGCGACAAATGTATCCCAACGATGGGGCGAAGAATGTGTCCAACACAAAGCGACGGTCGAGTCCGAAAATGCGAAAATTCTATCTATATTAATGCGGTTGCGACAACTACTAACAATCGAACTAATGAGCTGGGCTAGAACCAATATAGCGCACAGCTCGAGACGAGCGAGAGATACTACCCTGCTAGGGGCTACTTTAGATTTAGCGCTGATAAGGTGTCTGAAATGTCATCACCGTTACGAACGTGGAAGTACACAACACCCCCATACGCTTTCTCACTAGCGTCAGCGAAACCTAAAACAGTTACAATACTATCATCGGAGATGCCAACATGGCGCGGTATTCTAATTTGCTCGAGCATAGGAAGGTCGGCGCTAAAGCGGTCCCACAATTTAATGATGTGGTCAGGAGGAGTGTCGTCCCAGTCACAGTTGGACAGCCAAAGTTCTTTTATGAGAAGCTTTGCGACAAGACGACAGGTGCTACGAATCCCATTACATCCCATATGCGTTACACACGACAATATGGTGCGCTTAGTGCAGGTTGACGGTGTAGGACAAACCTTCAAACTAAACATGTGGGACGAAGGTGACCAACGCAAACCGAGAACCTTGTGCGTATCATTACTATCAAACTCCTTGACAGTCGAGAAGCGATGCGACGGTGGAATCGAATCTAAGACCGTTTGCGTACTACTAGTCCATTTTACGAGATCAAAATGACCAGCCTTCATGAGATACATTACTTCAGCCGCAGTTGCGACAGCTTAATCTACGGTCTGCACAGAATAAATATAGTCATCCATGTACAGACCAGTTTCTACAGTCTCCTTAGCCTTCGGGTAACTGTCGCCCTCATCGGCGGCGAGCTGCTTGACAGTGCGAAGAGCGTGGAAGGGACTGGATTTAAGTCCAAAACAAACGCGATTAAATTCGTAAACCTGTAAAGGTTCCTGCGGCGAAAATCTATACAAAATGCGTTGAAATCGGCGATCTGATTCGCGAACACCAATACAAAGAAACATTTGTATAATGTCGGCTGAAAGCGCGACAGCGAATAAGCGAAAGTTAACTATAATTTCGAACAAATTACCTTGGAGATTTTGACCACTGTGCAAAATACCGTTTACCGAAACATTCGAAGTATTTTTGGCGCTGCCATCTAAAACAACGCGCAACTTGGTGGTTAGTTTATCCTCGTGGACATCTCCAAGGTGCGGTATGGTATACGAAGGAGCGTGCTTCGTCTCTTCGGTTTGGGAGGCGCGGGTGAAATGAAACCTTTATCCAAATATTCTATTATTACGCTATCGTAAGCCTCCTTCAACTTTGGAGATGTCTGCATTTTCCGTTCTATACAAAAGAAGCGTTTTTCGGCTGACTGAAACGAATCTCCAAGCGAATTAACATCACCCTTAAAGGGGAGTGCGACAACATAACGACCATCACTATCGCGAGTAGTCGTGCGACTATAAAACTCTTCACAAAGTTTATCATCCGGGCTGACAATAGGAGGGACGTTCACCTCTTCTATCTCCCAGAATTTACGGACAGCGGAGTCCAGCGTCTCGACGGCGCAACAATATGACATTGTCGAGTTACAATCAAAACAAGCGGGTGCGGGACCAACAATAACAAAACCAAGAACCGTCTCTAAGGCGAGCGGCGCGGGGTGCGATGCGTGACCTTGAACCTTACGCTGCAACAGGAGGTGCGGGAAAATCGAAGCGTCAACTAAGAAATCAATATCTCCTGGAACGGCGTAAGTATCATCGGCCAAAGGCAAATCTCTAAAATTAGTCAATAATGAGGTATTGACTGCGACAGTCGGTAAAAGTTCGGTAACCTCATCGACGACTAGCGAATCCATCGAAAAACTAACATTAGTATCAAAACGCGAGTGGAATTTAATACCTACAGAACCCTGAACGGCTTTAGTGGAACCCCCAATACCTTTCACAACATTACAGGCAGGTTATTTATATGCAAACCAAGACGACTTCAACAATTTTTACTAATAAAATTACTTTGAGAAGCATAATCTAAAAGTGCGCGAACACTATGTCCCCTACCATGCGAATCGTAAACAACAACTCGAGCGGTTGCCAGAAGTACCGTAGTAGGGCTTGTGTGCAAACTTGATAGCGAGCACAAAGCGACATCGTTCGGCTGGTAGTGGCGCCGCCGTCGCTAGGCGCGGATGGGGACGAAAACACGCGAGAGCGCTCCCAGTCGCGTCTCAACGGCGCGGGCGGCTGTGACGTCACAGCGGACGGACGGTTAGGATTAACGCGCGAGGCACCAACTGAGTTTAAATTTGACGCGGCATTATTGTTTTCGAAGTGTAATAATGAATGGTGTCTACCATTACACTTGCGACAAAAATGATTTGAATTACAGAATGAAACACGATGTTTCTTACTGAGACAATTTATACATAAATTACTAGAACGAACAAATTTATAGCGATCGCTAGGAGTGAATTTATTGAATTCCGAACATTTATAAAGTTGGTCATGGTGACCTTGACACAAAGAACAATTTTTCGAATGCAACACTTGCGATTGCGAAGTTGTGGGTTCAAAATTAACAAACGATTGCGTGGACTTCGTGGGCTTACTACTACTACTACGATTAGTCGGACTATTTTTCGCTACTCCGTGGTTTAACGAAGTTCGTTGCAAAATTCGAATATGTTGACGAACGAAAGTTTCTAAATCGTCGAACTTAGGTATTTGATGGCCACGTCTATCCATTTCAAATAACCGCACGGTTTCGGTATCTAATTTCTTTAAACCGATGTACAAAAACAAAAAATCACAGAGGTCATTGACCTTGACATTCTTTAGGGCGAACAGCTGATGCAAAAATATCTAAGAATTTTTCCGAGTTGTGTTCATTACACGATGAGCTATTTTTCAAATTAAATATTTGATCCAAATAAGCGGTTGTTACTAAGCGTTTGTCTTCGTATTTGACCTTCAAAGTATTCAAAATCAAACTATAATTTTCGGCGCAAAGCGTTATACCGGCGTAAACGGTTTTTGCTTTCCCGGTTAGTTTACTAAGTAATGTAATTTTTCGTAATCTGATAACGAATTATTATTATGGATCGTATTTTCGAAACTAGCTAAAAACAAAGGCCAATTTTTAATATCGCCATCAAATTCGGGTATTTGTTTGGGCGGTAATTTAGGTCGGTCCCGTTTCAGCAAATCAAAACCGGCTGGCCCAGGTTTCGAATCGGTGACTACTACGGGCGCGGGAGCTTGCAATGACTTAGCGACACGTTTTATGCGACAAATTAAATCTTCGAAAGATGACATGGCGTCTTAACTTACTAAGAAATCGGGATTTACTTTTAATTCAAGCAAGTTAATTTTATCGAGAACATTTTCGAAATCTAAGCTCAAAGTATCTACGGTTTCGATCGAGGATAAAAATAATTCTTTTATTGATTCATCTGCGATCCTCGATGAATAATCACAAATTAATTGCATACGCTTAAAAAGACTATCCTTCTTAGCGTGTAATAGTTTTAACTGTGGATCCAGAATCTCTTTCGGAGGCATTGTTAAAACAAAACAACTATAGCTACCTACAGCGCAAAACTAACGAATGATCAAAATGGCAGCGGTGGTAAGCAGCGAGACACGACGCGAACGAGCGTAGGTACTTGCGCGCGCGGGCCTAGGTACCTGCCCGCGTGGTCTACCTATTACTATGCGGTGCAGTCGAAATTACCAACTATTTAGTACCTACCTATGCGAAAAACAGTAGGTAAGTATGCGTTTATTCCCTAATGGAATAAAACTATTATCTATGCGTTTATTCCCTATAGAATAAAAACTATTACCTAATCTATGCGTTTATTCCGAATGGAGTAAAAACTATAACCTATACCTATGCGTTTATTCCCTATGGAATAAAAACTATTACCTAATCTATGCGTTATATGCGAATAAAAACATCTATGCGTTTATTCCGTGGTGGAATAAAAAACTATAACCTATCATCATCATCTACTGCGTTCCTATTGGCAAACTACTAAAGCGAATGGATCAAAATCCGGATCGTTAGGACCAGAAAATGGTTGAGCGGGCGAGATAAATAAATTCAAAGTGAACTGTATTTGCGGGGAAAGACAATAATGAATTGTCGATTGTCGACGGAAAAAGAAATGGAAAACAGGAATGGGCACACTACACCTTGCTTTTGCTGCGAGATGCTGAGGTGGAGGCTGCCGGGGACGTCCCTGGACTTGGATCCCTGGTTCCATTGCACGAAAACACTATTTATCCATGGAAAACACAATTTTTGCGAAAGGTTTGATGCGGGCGCGCGCGCGGTCATTGCAGGACTAACAGCGAGCCTTCAATCCGTGAATCTGTGAGCGGCGTTTTAGATCGCGCGAAATACAGCTGTCTCGCTCTCCTTTTATGCGAGACAAGGTAGGTGCGAAAGAGAAATGGAATAAAGAAATGGATATAATACTAGCTGACCCCGCAAACTTCGTACCGCAAATACTTACAACTCCCGCAGAGTTCCCGTTCCCGTGGGAATATGGAAATAAAAAATAGATGTTGACCGATTCTCAGACCTACCCGATATGCACACAAAATTTCATGAGAATCGGTCAAGCCGTTTCGGAGGAGTACGGTAACTAACATTGTCACATGGAAATTTTATATATTAGATAAATATATATTTTATTTTTCTTTTGGACTAATGTGCGTCCTGAATAAATGTTTTTCTTTCTTTCTTTCTTTCTTTCATTTTACTTGGACGGAATTTCTACTTATTCTAAGAGTAAAATGTTTTTAACCAACTACTAACCCAAGCATAAGGAAATGATTTAACACCTTGAATTTACCCTTGGGATAATTTCGTTTACGTTTTTCCAATCGAAATCAAAAGATCTTTTTTCAAACCACCCATAAGGTCTGGGCGGTTTGAAAAATGATATACAGCAAGGAAATGAAATCAAAAAAATCAAGAATTAAATCAAAAAAGCCTGGTAAAATCATATAGTATGTCTCTACCTAACCTTTCTTATTTATGTATGTAAAAACATTGTGATGACGTCATTACGTCTTCCGCTCACCCCCTTTTTGTATAACAACTTGCAAATTATCATGCTATGATACCAAATTTGTCGTTCAATCGGAATTACACACAAGGTAAACGATACAGGAAGAATAGACTGTATGTCATACAAATAAGTATAACTTGTGTGTCTATGACTACGATTGTTTCATAATCTAACTAGCTAGCTATCTTTATGCTGTATTCCTGACGGTGTAGTCAGATCGCCAGACCGCAATTCTTTACCTTCTTTCGCTTCCTGTAGATTCATTATTCATTTCATACATGCACGTTTGGGCATCCGAGTACTTTAAACTTTTCGAGCAATATAATCACGTGATCCTTATTATGTAAGTCTTGGCCTACCCTGACTCCTTGTACCGTCTACTTTCGCAATATTTATTCTTCGTCAATTGTTTCTCACTCATTCGTTGGACGTGTCCAAACCATCGTAGCACGTCCATGAGCTATCTATACTAATATTAATAAAAAGAGGTAAAGTAAATGAGTTTTGATGTGAGGGGCAATGTCAGACTACTAACCCCATTCGAAAATTTGTTTTTTTTTTTGTCTTAGAATGACTTTTTATTGAAAAAGGTTAACCATAATATATCATCACAGTTCTACCCAAGGGAACGGAACCTTTATCATTAATTTGAAAACTAATTAACAGGCATTAGTTGGGTTGGGGGTTTGAGGTGCAATGGGAGTTGAAAGTAGTAACTAAAGTCACTCTTTACTTTCAACACCGAAACTTTCTAATTTGGTCAAATAAATAAATCATTTCGCAAGCGCACAACCACTGAAAATACAAATGATTTTAATCATTACTCATTTATCATTTTATCTCAATTGAATCGGTATCACGTTTTATTGGTCTGTTTTTTTTTGTAATTGCACTCTTTGGTAGTGTATGACTGAAACAATAGATACAGCAAAATATAGACATCGACAATTGACGAAACAGTTTATAGAGGCTAGTGTGAATAGTATAGATGCAAGCTTGTTCATCATACGCTCCTCGGCGTATCCACAGTGAGGAAGTCATGCTTCCGTGCGATGCGAACCGACTGAATCCACCTGATCCCTACCTACCTGTCTAAAGCCAGGCGCCTCGGGTAATTCCTAAAAAAAAAGTCCCAGTCCTCGCAGACTGGCTACCACCCCGCGGCCTCGTTTAGATTTCGGATTATATCCCACTTCTTTGGTGGTTGCTTTGGGTGTTATCCCACTTTTTGGGGAATGTGGTGGCTCTTGATCTGCAGATTCCGAAGGGTTTACGTCAGTGGGTTATAATATTATATAAGCAAAGGTAAGCTGTCGGCATGTTCAAAACAAGCCTGACAGATCGTCGGCGTGGCCTAGGTGCGTGTAGAGTAAGAAATTACAAATATCCTAGGCGTAAACTGATTAATGTTAGACCTTGCATGTGTCCTGAACAAATTAGAATCTAGGTAACAAAGGACCAAAAATTAGAAGTAATAACCTCTGGAAGGATCCAGGTCCCGATCTCATTAAAGGACGTTGTATTAGTCCTCAACCACAAGGACGTATGCACCGAAACAGAGACGTCTCACCCTGGGCAGTGTCTGTAGACTCTATAAATGCATCTTTAATTTTAACCACATTATTCCAGTCTAGATCAGAATGTCCACCTCGATGTAACCACATGCCCTGAAATTCTCGCTTCTATTCCATAAAACAGGCATTATCTTAAAATAACTCGTTCTTGTAACACTACTTTGCTATCGATTCAGTTATATTTTGATACGATAATCATTATACGTCAGCTCGATGCGATTGGATGGTCAGTTTATAGCTTACTAACGATTTATTCTAAGCTGATGGATGAGTTGTCGATATAGGATATACATACATACATACTTACATATTGTCACGCCTTTATCCCCGAAGGGGTAGGCAGAGGCATATTAAACGCCCACGTTTCACCGTATGCACTTTCGTCCCACGTAACAGGCGGTGAGCCCATTGCCGTGTTGATATAGACTCATGGAAATAGTAAAAACAGGAGAAATGGCATGCGGAAACATTTGTGTGTCGCCGTGACATGCTCAACATGCTCATGATTATTTGTGCGTCGGACAAAGATTGTTCTTTCGATCACCATCCCGAAGTTTGCTTAAAATACAGCGTTTTCATGTAAATACTGAAGTAAAAACCTTTGCAAGCAATGGATAATATCTATGGTACGCGATTTCAGGACTAGTGAAGATTTTTGATCGTACTTGTCATACGTACTTGATTGCTGAACATGTCCAAGAGGCACACAAATATGTTCCTGCATTAGGACTAATCCCACCCGCATTCCCATTACTGTGACACCTGTAAACCAAGATCTATAGCAATGACCAAGATCAGAAAAGTTACACCGAGCTCGAAGTCGATGAAGTCCCAGGAGAAGTTAAATTGGCTTGGAACCCCCAATAAAATGAATCAATCAAATAGAAAATTTGAGGGAGTTAGGATGTTTCCGCATGTCATTTCTCATGTTTTTACGATGGATGGACACGTCCATGAACAGAATTACCCCTATTATATGATAAGTCCAGTCGTAATTGTTTTTTCTTTTTATTGCTTTGCGCACCGTCATACCTGCTGCTGCAGGGACGGTGTGTGGGGCTCCCGGCTAATAGAGAGGGGCCGTCCTAGGTACCATCAATCAGTCAAATCGTCTCTTCGTCTTAGTGTATTCTCAATTGCTTCTAAACCTTACCTGGATTATGTACTTTATTTTTTATAACGTGCGGAATTATCATGGACACTTCGACGTCAGCTATTGGCGGGATGGGTATACCCGACTCGTAACGACTAAACTGCACAGTGTCTTCTTTCTGCCTGTGTACTCGAAGACCTGGGTACTCCCGTGGAGGATATCCCCAGGACCTGGAGTCGACTTTAATTCTGTAATAGGCCCGAACGAGAAGAATAGAAACGAAAGAGAAGAGAGTATGTATTTAGAATACAGTTCCGTTGGCCATAAATAGGTGTACGAAGATTATCCGCGCGTGTTGGAACTAACACCTCGGGGATTACTAAAAGGAAGACAAAAATGTTTGTTTATCTAAAGTGCACACGATCCGTTATAGCGATGAACTTCCTTATTGCATCTCTTCATAATAAGATATCTCCTGTATGATTTGCTAAACTTTATTATAATTTAATTTTATATGGTTCAATGAATATTTTCTTTAACGTACATAATAAACTAATATTCAATTTAGACAGATATGTACTATAATTATATAATGAAGGCGAATATATAAGTGAGGGCGTGCTCCGTTTGTATGAAGTTGAAGATGTCCATTGATGAGTGAGGAGCTATTGACGAAGAGTATTTATTGTGGGAAAGTAGAGGGTAGAAGGGGACAGGGTAGACCGATATTGCACAAAAACGCAAAGTACTCTGATACCCTGACGTGCATACATGAATCGATTAATGAATCTGCAGAGAGCGAAAGAATTATGCGTCGATTGCAAAGCCTGGTGATATGTCAACTCTGACTACCCCGTCATGGATAGAACGAGAAGATATTTATATTAGAAGAGCATCACAAAAATTTATTTATATCAACCTTTTCGGTATCTTTGAGGTAAATTCTAAGATTTGCCAAGTGCTTGGTGATAAAAGTTAGAAATTAACTATCAATAATCATCGTTACTTTAAACTTTTACTCTCAGGGCCGTATTCCAGTACGTTTTTCAATACCCAATCAACGCTTAAGAGTAGTATTTATAAGGCAAAAACTAGCCTCAACTTTGATTGAGTATTGAAAAACTCCCGTCGCATCTATTTAATCCCGTCGCTTATAAATTCAACAATAATGCATAAAATTTTGCCCGATTTGTCGACATTTATGGCTACTGCTCCGCTCTCCAGGGTAGTAGCTTATAGCCTCCTTCGATAAATGGGTTATCTAACACTAAAATAATTTTTCTAATCCAACCAGTAGTTCCTGAGATTAGCACGTTCAACCAAACAAACTCTTTAGCTTTATATATTAGTATAGATAAGTAAGTATAGAAATACTCATAGATGTTTCCTGAAAACCGGAACAAACATACACTCGGCGCTTTGTCCTGATTATCTCGATAGTCGTTTCATGAAAGCAATCTCGATATGTATCCGTAGACGCTCGCATTGCTCGTATATTGTCATCCGTTAAAAGCTCGATGTTCCAGTTTCCAATGTTCAGAAATATTGGTAGGTACTTTCTCACTGCTATATTTTATGCTATGGAACATTCGAAGCCACAACCGAACCGAGCACTCTTGTTTTAGGTAACTGTACTTAAAAAGGATAAAGCAAATCATTTATCAGTCATTTTGTTGTCCATCTGTCTGTCTGTCAAAACCCTTTATATCGGGAACGTGTGAAGATATCGAGTTTAAATTAAAACTATATACTTCAGAAATATTGAAACTGTCAGCGTTAAGCTGGAAAAGGCCGTTGGTTCGGACACTTCCAACGAATTAGTGAGAAACGATTGACGAAGAATATATATTGTGCGAAAGTAGAGGGTAGAAGGAGTCAGGGTAGGCTGAGACTCACATATGAAGACCACGTGAGCTGATTGCTCTAAAACGGAAAAGTCAAAAGTACCTCGTATACATTCGGCGAAATATTGGAACTCTCTTACTGTTCAACAATCGAGCTCTCTTTATAGGGTTCCGTTCCGTTTGATAGTTAATTGGTAGATTCAATACCTTGCTACTGAATAATATAATCCTCTTCATCATCTAACGTGGATCCCGGTCATCTACAGGTCTTATTAAATAATATTGTGTAATCAATTAAGACTCTTTCAGTGTAGATTTTTCAGTGTCAATTTTTAAGTGAAAACTTCTTTTAGCTTGGTACGCATATATTTTTAGATGAGTTGAAATCTATGAAGACCACGTGAGCAGATTGCTCAAAAACGGAAGGTCAAAAGTACTCGGATACCAAGACGTGTGTGTATGAAGCGATTGATGAATCTTGAAGAAGCGAAAGAAGTATGCATGGATCGCGAAGCCTGGCGATCTGTCCTCTCTGACTACCTCGTCAGGGATACAGCGTGAAGATAGTTAGTTAGTTGAAATGTCTGGACTCGCGACTGCGTTACGAGACGCAGCTATAGTGTGTGCATAGATGCATGTACATATAGCAGACCGCGAACGCGTCTAGATAAATAAATTATTAATAAATTTAGTTTACACTTCTGTCAGCACTCCCGGAATAATTTCAACAGCAACCCATTTTTTTTTACTACGGTGCCTTTCAGACTACCATACGGCGTTAGAAACACCTAGGGTTTACCAGGGTAACGAATCAGGCAATAACGCAGGCGCCTTTGCGGGGTTGAAAATTCAGCCGGCATCGGCAGTCTCTTCTAAGAATGCCGAAAAAAATGCCAAACAAACGCTGCTCCTTGCTGCCAAATAAAAGTAAACCTTAGACTCCAAATAAAGAGTACGATTTGATTATACAACTGAGAATACACTAAGATGAACAGATCGTCGTTTATCGTATGCTTGGTTTCGTCGCCCAATGTCACTTTCGCATAACTTCCATTGATCACATAATATCCCTTACGCAAAATGTCCCTTTTGCAAAATGTCCCTTTCGTGAAATGTCCCTTTTGCAGAATGTCCCTTTTGCAAAATGTCCCTTTTGCAAAACGTTCCTTTTGTGAAATGTCCCTTTCGCAAAATATCCCCTATTCGCAAGAATTCGTTCACTGTTCGTTTAACTGGCAAATCAGTAGTACTATCCAAAAAAATAATACTCTTAGTTGTAAACTTTTCCTATTTATTATTCTCTGAAGATGAATAAGCTATCCTGATTAGTTTGACTATTTAGAAAAAGTCCAAGTATTGATTGTGAATTTGTACGGCTCAATTCATGTTACAAAAGTTATGCCTAGTTAACAAATTTGTCTGGATATAAGGATTGAAGGTTATGCATAACACACATACATAGAGTTATGTTAATTTGTAAATTAATTATACTACAATAGTGGGAGCAGAAGACGTGCTGACGTCAAGTTTTCACATACGCGTGCTTACAATAAATATATAATAGCTAAACTTGATAAGGAATCGCATCATCATTGGAATGATGATGACGTTAATCCCGGTTGAGTCCATAATCAGTTTTCTGCGTATCCGAACGCGGCCAAATCCACTTCTCTATAATGTAATCCATGCAAGGGTTCGTTTGTCTGCCCATCTTTTTCCTGTGGCTACTTAAATCCCGTAAAAAAGTACTATTCCCACGGGAACAGGTTAGAGAATATCAAAATTTCATGCGGACTTAGCAAGGAGCTTTTCTAACCTAACATCCTTCTGCGGTGATACCCGAGGTGTCCAGCACTAGACCGTGTCGTTTTACTCTGATATAGTCCGTCCGGCTTCACCCCACAAAGATCTCCGGGGCGTAAGCGTCCTCATCTACTATCCGTGCATCTTAGAGGTTGAAATCCTTCCCTTCCCGACTAGATTTATGGACGTGACAAGGGATTCAGGCGGCAGTCGAAGCTCCCGGTAATGCCGAAAATCAAAAGCCAAAAGATAGCTGCTATTGCAGTCAAATAAAAGTGAACCTCAAAGTACAAACTCAGATAGGGTTTGGAAGCTGTGACGTCATGGCTACCTGCGGCCCAGCGCGCGGGCGATTTGCGGTGCCTTGCCCCCGCGACCTTACGTCCTCCGCAGCGCCTTATATAACAGGCCGCACTGGCGGTCCTCGGCCCTTCTCTGCTGTAGCTGCTTGACAAGGTGACGTCTCCCACTTAATCTAGGGACACGTCTCAACGATCTCGCCTACGGAACTCACCTCTCTTCCATTATCTTCTTAGCTTAGTTACTTTCTAAATTCCTACCTTCTCATTGCTTTGTATTACGTTAAATTTGCTTAATAAACGCTTATGTTCTTTTAAATACATCTTTTTTTTATCTCTGTGCGCAAGTCATCCTAAATTTACCCCCAGCTTCTCAACGTTACAAAGTAACTGAAAATACTCTTAAGATAAAGACTAAGAAGATTCTGGAATAACATCCGTGAGGATAAAACAAGTAACACGCCCTTTTACTATCGTAGCGTAAATGTAGCGAAAGAATCAGACGACTGCTAAACCGTAACCAGTTTCAAAACAGCAAGTGGTAGAAACTTCCAAATCGCCTATGCACGTATTCATGGTGTACTGAATCGAATGCCGCAAACCACTTTTCTCTGTCTCTTATGGTTCTTGAGAAATAGATGCGTACAGACGAACGGACGGACAAACTGAGCCGTTTTGTAAGACTTTTTAAACTTTAGGGTTTAGAAGTCTAAGGGCCGTATTCCAGAACGTTGCTCAATACTCAATCGACGCTTGAGAGTAGATTTTATAAGGCAGAACTAGCCTCAAGCGTTGATTGATTATTGAGAAACGTTTTGGAATACGGACCAAAAAGGGGCGTTCTCTAAGTTAATAATAAATAAGAAAAAGTAACTCAAATATGAGTTTGGAGGTCACGCCTGAAAGTTTCGTGTCAAGCTAGAGAAGCATCCATTTTGTTTTGTAAAATTATGTCGGAACGTGGGCCGGAAGACGTGACTTGATTGTGGATAACTAAATCGATATTTGTGTATTTCAGAGATCCAGATTTTACATTACAATGTTTCGTCCTCATTTTATTCTCTCTCTCTCTCCTTCATACACATACATTCATATAGTCATGTCTCTTTTCCGGAGGTTGACTACTATACATTCACATTTCACAGTCATATTTTTACTAGAAGATGCACCGCGGTTTCACTCGCGTAGTGGCCGTTCCCGTGGGAATACAGAGATAAACTGTAGCCTAAGAAACTCCTTCTAACATCAGCTATCTGTCAGTAAAAGTTCTTATAAAGTCGGTAAAGCTCAGGTCCTAATCTTGTCGGGCTATCCCGAAATATTCACTTCAGTAAAAGAGTTTAGTTTGTAATAATAAGACTAACGACCAGAACACATATTTAACAGTAGGAGTACAAAAGACTACATACATATGTTGCAGTTTTGTATTTAAAAACCAATTCCAGTACAACAGCATTACTAAATCAAGTAAAGGTTTAAACGCGGGCAAAGTAAGGAAGCATCGCAATTCCCATTTCGTTCACGAGACGGATAGTTTCCGCCGTGTGATGAATTTATCATTGTACTCTAGGAACAGATGGACGTATGTGGGTCGGGTAGGGTGACCGCGATTTACTTGAATGGCAAGATATTCCAGGTTGAAAATTATTACTATATTTCTAACAGTATCGTTTGACTCATTTACTACTCGCATAGTCGAGAATTTGAAGTCGCCATGCCCTTTTCTCCGTAAAGGTAGACAGAGGAATACTATATACCCATATTTCAACATTTATATTTTGTCCTACGTAATAGGTGATGAAACTATTGCCGCGTTAAAATAGACATTTTGTGAGTGACAAGCTTTCGCTTACCATATGCCTAACTGGCTGCCGGGTCCAACGGCTGGGACAACCAACACACCTTCCGAACTACATACTTACATAATAATAATTCTAAACGAGATTTGACTTCTTTAAGAGACACAACAGAGAATTTATTTATTTATTTTATTTATTTGTTCTTGAAGGAAGCTTACGGACTAATTTACAATTTGTGGTAGTATTAATGTATAATTGTTTATCCAATTACAAGCTCCCAATGATAGTAACAATTTAGTAACTACGGTTGTGACAAGCAAATATGTTATAGCTTTAACTTATAATTAAGCTTAATTAAGTTAATAACCACTTACTTTATATAACTAATATAATACTATATATACTACTACAATATTTCAATCTATCACGCTACAGTTTGAGTACCTCACACATCATATTTCCAAAGAATTGTTTGGTCAAGCGTTGCCTTACAATATTAGCCTTTGTGCAAAATAAATCTATGTTCAACGAGAGAGGAAACTCATTGAAATTACGTGCACTTCGTATCAGAAAAGAGTTACCCCTGTAGTTTGTTGATGTAAACGGAATTTCGAGCACCGGTCGTTGCCGTAGACTTTTCTGATTAACCCTCAAACTTATCTTTGCCAATAGTTCCGCACTGTCAATTTTACCATTTACGATATTATTTAGGTAACAAACATCACTGACATAACGCCTATATTCAAGTGATAAAAAGTGATACCGCCTGCAACGATGATTGTAATCCTCCGAGCGTTGCCGAGTTTTAAAATCTAAATAACGGAGGAATTTCCTTTGAATACTCTCGATACGCGATTTATAAACTTCATATTGAGGATTCCATACAGGTGAACTATACTCTAAGTGGCTGCGTACAAATGAACAATATAAGACTTTTACTGGCTTAATTGATTTAAAGGAAGCCGTTGTTCTTATTATAAAGCCAAGAGAAGAGAAGTCAAATCATATCATCGTCGTCTTAATCATCATCGCCTTAATGCTGATGGCACAGAATCGGCTCAATATAATAATATCTATTTAATTATTGACTGAGGAGGCGAGCGAAGCGAGCCGACTATAGTCTCCGTTTTAACTCCTAACTCCGACCGACCGTCCGTCCGTCCATTCAGTCTACAGGTCACATTTTTCATCGGATCTGCATGCAACTTGGCATGGACAATCCTTGATGTAGACAATAAATTTTAGCGAGGGGATTTTTCAATCGGGGGGAAAAGACTTCCTTTTCGGGGGAGGCGAAATGGTCCCGTAGTGATTGGTAAGAGCGCTCAAAACGAAAAAAAAAATTAAAAAAAAATACTCTGAAGTCTACGGTTCACAGAACCACTTTTTCTAAAACGTGTAATCAATTTTTTTATTAACATTACTCTTTATTTTTTCAGAATTTGTTCGACGCATGCTTCAGATAACTGGGTGAGTTCATATAAATACATAAATTCTAAAATGGCTATACTGTAGTTCGACATTGTACTTGTAAAACGTTTTTCGGATTTCTTACGGTTCTCCTAGTGAAATTAGAAAAGTACTCGAAAGAACTCTACTTTGCCAGTCATACTCCTTTCGTAGCAATGAAAAGATGCAGGTTCATACAGGTGGCCTACCTGATTGGCTGGCTTGAGCGCCTTTTCTTTCTATTCTTCTTATCTTTTCTGTACCTTTCCTCTTCGAATGTCCCAATTTTGTATTTTTTATGGTTCAATTATCAATATAAGTATATCTTGGCTTTGTCTGTATTTCCCTTTACAAGAAAATAAATGTGTAATAATAGAATAATAAATTTGCAATCGCTTTCTGACACATATTCTCTATTATTCCACCAACGTATGTACATATTTTAATACACTCCTGATCCATGGATCTCTTAATCAGAGGAATCTGTCATTCTATTTCTACAGTTCAAGGAATAGGTACAAATCCTTAAAAAAAAAGTGAATTGGTTACACGAGTTGCGTTTGATTTTACAGCATGCTATAGATAGAAGAATGAATCTGTGATTGATCTCGTGAACAATTACAAGCTAAAGAGATGATTTTTGTTTTAGCGGACTGCATGTTTATGATTCTTCTTAATGGCAGTAGTAAGTGGGTTTGCAAGAATTCGTCGGTTTAGGTAACTAACTAATAAATATGCCTGTAATAGACTGAAAGGTTGCATAGTCCCCGCCTGGTACGGTGTGGTAAGTGACCTAAATACTATCGAAAGGAATAGATCAGAATACCTATCTGCCTTTACAAATAAAACTTACTTAGTCACGCCTTTATCCCATAAGTGGTTAGAAACATATAATGTATGTTCCTAACCACCACTATTATGCATGTGCCTTCCTTCGGCGAAAAGGCGAGACTATAATAATAATTATGTGTATAGAAATATTTGCCATGAAACTTACATACATACATAAATATTGTCACGCCTTTATCCCCGAAGGGGTAGGCAGAGGCACACTATTCGCTCACATTTCACCGTATGCATTTTTGTCCTACGTAACAGGTGGTGAGCCCATTGCCGTGTTGAAATGGCCGACCTGCTGTTGAAAATTTTCAAGCCGCCATAAGACCTTCAACCAGGCTAAACGGCTGCCGTTTTACTTGCAACCGGGACCAACATCTTAACGTGCCTTCCGAAGCACGGAAACGCTCGCAAATGTAAATTATCCACAAAGAGTTCACCTATCCAAGGACCACCTATAGCGAATGTTGCTTAACGCAGTGATCATTTTCACAACACCGAGTCAGCGGGGTCACGAGCGCTTAGTGAAACTTATTGCCATGATATTGCCGAATATTAAGTCTTACAGCCCCATATTTTGCTTAATCTAACGATGGAAAATTGGCAATTAACTATATTCACGATGTATCTCTGACGGCAAAGTCAGAGAGGACAGGTCGCCACGCTTCACGATCCATGCATACTTTCTTCGCTTCATGCAGATTCATTAATCGCTTCATACATGCACGTCTGGGTATCAGACTACTGAGCCTTTCCGTTTTTAAGCAATCTGGTCACAGTGTCTTCAGAATATGTAAGTCTAGGTCTCCTTCTATATAATAGGAAATTCGTTCCACTAAACAAGATTGACCCAGCACAGCACTTCCTTCCTCAAGTTACAGTTAAAAATAATAAATAGTTTTATCACCTTATCTTGTCATTGTTACGTTAATTTATGAAGCAACAATAAAATCAAACTATAATGGTCGTTAATGTCAATATGACACATTAATCAATCTGACGTTGACAGCTGTCAGATGTGTACGACTGTGACATTTAATATAAATAGAGTGCCTTTTAGTGTGGGTTGTAAGGGGCCCCACTCAGATCGACCTTATCTGTTGACTAACGGACGAGGCATCTTTACGGGGTCAAAGGGTCAAACAGCATCGCTCCCAACAATGCCGAAAATCAATAGCAAAATTAAAGCAGCTCCTAGCAGCCAAATAATAGTGGTCCCCGGGGTTATCATCCAGGTAGGAATACAACTAGGAACACGTTAAGATAAAGAAGTGTGCCTTCTAGTTCGTAGTTGATTTCATTTCAGCATCATCGTAATCACCAGAGTACTTATCCCTGTTTTCTTTCTTTTTTTATTTCTTTTTTTATTCTTTATCCACGCTGAGAGAAATTTTATAGCTGTGAAAATATTGTCACTTTTTCGGTTACACGCCATGTTGTTTTGAAGTGAAACTTCTTTATCATAAGTGAAACTTCTTTATCGACGTATGAGAAAAAAATTATAACTGTAAATAAAATGTCGTAAAGAAGTACATATGATTTTTTAATTATTTACTCGTTGATGCCCGCAGCTTCCCTCGCGTTTTGAAGTTTTTCCGTACTCGTTTCCTACAGTTATCCTTATAAGAAATCCATGTGCTGTAGACCTTTAAAAAAATAAATAATACCGTTGTAAATTGTTTTGTTTCATCTGTCTGACTTTAGGTAGCGTGAAATGAAAACACTCGTAAAATGATTGTCTTGAGTCGGCATAATTTTTTCCGATATATCTTGAAAAAGTTTATTGTCGTATTTCAACCAATTTACATATATTATTGGCAAATTAAAATCTAAACCTTCCTCATTATGCTCATACTCTACCTATTGGTGAAACTAGCTAGATATTCTTATCAGTATTTTTTAGGGTACCGTACCCAAAGGGAAAACGCGACTCTAAATTATAAACGCGAAAGTTGTGTGTGTGTGTGTGAGTATAGATAGTGAGTATAGATGGATGTTTGTTACTCCTTCACTAAATATCTACTGATGAAATTATAAAAACAAAAAGTAATATAGCTTACACATCAGAATAACACATAGGCTACAATTTATCCCGGGAACAAGTTCCTGTGGGAAACGGAATTGTTATTTTTTTGTTAAACGGCTCTTTAGCACGAGGCATTTACAATAGTCCTTTTAATCTAACATCACTAAACTGGCCAATCCAATTGACCTCGTCTATACAACATATTATTCGACGAATTTGTCTTTATACTTCACCCTTAGTGTCTGTGAGACAGTCATAAAAATATAATACACAAGCAATAAAATATGGTTGAATCTAGATATATACCAAGGACACATGTCTATGATGTATGTAGACATCCATTTGACAAATAATCTTCTGCATATTTACGTCTTCCCAGTTATTTTCAAATCCTACCTGGATTTAGAGCCTGCTGTGTGCTTTTATTTGTTGGCTATTGCGTTTATGGCTTTGGTTTGTCTTTTTATTTTCGGTTACGTTAGGAACGAGTGCCTTCTGACCTCCCAACTCCGTACTTCGTTGTTTCGTCCGTTAGTAAGTAGGCCCCTTACATCCTCGGTGGCATAAGTGATAGTGTATGCGACTGGGGTCAGTTATTTATTTATCCACTACCTAGTTGACGCACGCGGCTCATCACGCGTGTTGAAGTTTTCCCGTTCCCGTTTCCCACAGAAGCTTGTTCCAGGGATAAAAGTAGCCTATGTGTTGTTCAGATGTATAAGCTATATTATTGTAAAGTTTCATCAAAATCCATTCAGTAGATTTTGCGTGAAAGAGTAACAAACATCCATACTTGTAAACTTTCGCGTTTATAATATTAGTAGGATTTTGACAAATAATATTCTATAAATTCTGAAACCTTGATAATTTGGTAATGATGTTTGTAGTCGCATGAATGAGTTGTAGACGAGTTTATAATGATCTTGCACTTTACTCCCCGCGGTCATCTAAATCTGAGGTAAATCTTCTCGCTGAGCGTTTTTACGTCATTTCTTATCAGACAATTTGCGTATTGAGCGATCCGACACCTACAGAAGTTAAGTTATGTTAGGTGAGTATACCGGAATACACAGGTAAGAAGTGAAACGTCTTTACGACATTTTTTTTACAGCTATAAAATTTCTCTCATACATCGATAAAGAAGTTTCACTTATTATTAAAAAGTTTCACTTTAAAACAATACATGGCGCGTAACCGAAAAACGTGACAATTTTTTTTACAGTTATAAAATTTCTCTCAACGTCGATAAAGAAGTTTTACTTCCATAACGCACTGAATTGAATGCTCGCACGAAACAAAGCACGCACGAGGTATTGATGAGATGCTGAGTGAGCGATGACCTTAATATTGCGTTAAACATCACATCAATCAACCCTACAGCTTAACTATGCGATACTTACTACCCAGACTTATATCTTATTAAAATCTCAACTCAATCACAATGCCAGAAGGCTGGAATTCATTTGAAGATACCTTCGTAATTGTATAAAAATAGCCACATGCTTGCCATGTGGAGGGAACATTGTGTGAGAATAATAACATCAGCATAATTGAGATTATTAATTATGTAGTAGTATACTTATGGGTTAATCACCTTTACCGCTGCAGCGCTTAAAGCCGCTTTATTGTAAGATTGACGAACATCGAAGCTGATGGTAAACACCGACCGACGCTGCAATCAAATCAGCCTATAGCTGACGTGCATGAATGAAGCGATTAATGAATCTACAGGAAGCGAAAAAAGTATGCATGGATCGCGATGCCTGGCGATCTGTCCTCTCTGACTACCCCGTCAGGGATACAGCCTATAGCAATCCACTAATAGACATAGGCCTATGCCGCTACCAATTTACGCCATTACACGGTTCTGCGCCTGCTGGACCCTGTCCATGCTCGCGATTTTGTCTAGGTTGTCAATCAATCTGGTGGGGGCGTTCTACCTTACATCGAGACTAATTTTAAGTTACGGATTTCGCTTAAAGAGCTGGAAAGGAACGTGCTCAGTTGGTATGGACAAACGTCCAAAGAATGAGTGAGGAACGAGCGAAAGTAGAGGGTAGAAGAGTCGTGGTAGACCAAGACTTACATACGAAGAACACGTAAGCTAAAAAATTACGGGTTGCACTCCGGGAGTGCCGACAGAAGTGAAAACATAAATTTATTAATAATTTATTTATGAGTCCAGAGATTTCATGGTTCTAAAAATATTCGTACCGCGCTAAAAGAAGTTTTCACTTCCAAAAATTACCGAGATCGACGTTAATCATTAACGTCGACATACATACATACATACATACATACATATTGTCACGCCTTTATCCCCGAAGGGGTAGGCAGAGGCATATTAAACGCCCACATTTCACCGTATGCATTTTAGTCCCACGTAACAGGCGGTGAGCCCATTGCCGTGTTGAAATGGACAGGGTCTGGCTGCGGCGACCTGCTGTTGAAATTTTTAAGCCGCCCATAAGGCCTTCAACTTGGCTTAACGACTGCCATTTTACTGGCAACCGGGACCAACGGCTTAACGTGCCTTCCGAAGCACGGACCTGGGGTGGGTCTAAAGGGCCGAATAAATATAAAATGTGTCTATTTTAGATGTTAAATTTGTAAGAAATTTTGAACCCGTTGTGCTTTTTAGTGAGGTGGTAACAAAAAGGCTAAAAGGTCTTATGTGCTAGACACTAATTAGCACGACCAATTAAAGTCCTGGTAGTCTCGGACTCTACGGACGTTAATGATGATGATGAAAAAAAAATTCTATACCGAAAGAGTCTTAATTGAATACACAATATTTTTATTAAGCTCTGTAGATGACCGGCATCAACGTTAGATGATGATGATGATGACTAAATTATTTAGTAGCAAGGTATTGAATCTACTAATTACCGATCAAAAAAAAAATAGTAGGACTCATATACCCAAACGTGTATGTATAAAACGATTAATAAATCTGATCTGATTATTGAAGCGTTCGTGGCCTCGCGGTCTCAGTGTTCTGTAAACGATCACTGAGTTACGCAACTTTCACTATGGCTGGTCCTCGGATGGGTGACCACTTTGTGGCATTTACATTTGCGAGCGTTTCCGTGCTTCGGAAGGCACGTTAAGCCGTTGGTCCCGGTTGCCAGTAAAATGGCAGTCGTTAAGCCTGGTTGAAAGCCTTATGGGCGGCTTGAAAAAATTCAACAGCAAGTACCCACAACCTGCGTCTGTACATTTCAACACGGCAATGGGCTCACCACCTATTACGTGGTACAGGAATCCACACGGTGAAAAGTGGGCATATAATATGCCTCTGCCACCCCTTCGGGGATAAGGCGTGATGGATATTTATTTATTAATAAATCTGCAGGAAGCGAAATGCATGGATCGCGAAGCCTGACGATTTTCCCTTCGGTCCCGAACAGGGCAGTTCCCCTATCTTTATATTGTGGATAGAAATAATAGGTACAGAGGTGCTACCATCACAGTATTCTAAGCGAACTATTAACCGACTTTTGATGGCCGTCCGGCCTTTTCCAACAGTGATAGGATGTCGCCATGGTTATCCATCAGGCGGGCGATGTATTTTTGAGAAGCTAAAAAAAGATAAAATGTTATAAACGTTATCTGAAGTCTAAAACAATTAGCTTGTCTGCCTCGGTGCAGTGGTAGTGTATGCAACTGCCACGACTGAGGTCCCGGGTTCGATTCCCGGGTCGGAACAAATATTTGTGTGATCCACAAATGTTTGTTTCGGAGTTTGGGTGTTTTCTTTGTATAATGTATATATTTAGAAATATTTAAGTATGTTTGTCAGTCGTCGAGATCCTACAACACAAGCTTATATTAGCTTACTTTGGGCTAGATGGTGGTGTATAAAAAAAAAAGTTCCCCAATGTCCCATCTACAAAGATTGTATGCAACCGCCATTTCACGTTAAGATAAGAGAGAATACCATATACTCGTATTATCTAATCAGCTATGTGTAAATCAACATTATACTGTTACAGCCGTTGTTTATGAAACCATTTGCTCCGTGGGGGATTGAGTACTGAGTACTGATCGTTAAAACAACATAGTACATAGCTGCTGGATATAGATACCAAACGTTATTATTATTTATTTATTTTTATATTTGACTCGTCATAATGGCGTCTCCCGCCTGATGGTCAGCAAAGACGACGACCCGTAATTTTGGGCCGCTACCCTAACCCACAGGGCTAGGATGGCGACCCTCAACTTGACGGCCCAGAAATATGCCTTTTCACGCTTCTCTTAAAGGACCCAGGATTGTAAGAGGAGGGAACACGTGCGCCGGCAGAGAGTTCCATATTTTTATGGTACGACAAAAGAAGGACCTACGGAATCTTTCCGTTCTAGGCAAGATGGTGTCCACAGCGTAAGGATGACATCTCAGCCCCGCCCGTGTTGTTCGGGAACGAAAGGGGGAGGGTGGGACTAGTTGGAAGAGCTCTTCAGAACACTCACCGTGGTAGATGCGGTAAAATGCAGCTAAGCTGGCGACCGTTCTGCGCATCTCCAACGGCTCAAGATTGCCAGTAACATCTGGACAATCTATGATGCGGATGGCACGTCGCTGCAATGCGTTGAGAGCTTCACGCAGGTATTTGGCTTCACGGAGCCATCCCAGAGATGTGAGCAGTATTCCACGCACGGACGAATCTGACACTTATATAATAAGCATCTCTGTTCCGGCGTGAAAAACCGCCTCACCCTGTTCAGGATTCCGAGCTTGCGAGAGGCCAAGCTGATGCACCCCTCGATATAATTATTATTGTTGAGCTCTCGACGAACGTCCAACCCCAGAATGCTGAGGTAGTTTTGCAGCGGTAGGGTTGTGCTCTGAAGAGTTGGAAGGGGAAAGAAAGGGGATAATTTTGCAGTTAATGTACACGCCTGCGTTTTCCTGGCATTGAAATCGACCAGATTATCGAGACCCCACCGAGAGATGCGGTCCAGACTCCGATCGAGTTCCGCCACAACTTGTCCCCTCATAGCCTCAACATCCGTCCGCTTTACCGCCGGGTGACTAATATATCCCTCATGTAGTGTACTATCGTCTGCATAGCAATGTATATTGACCAGGGACAACATATAATTGATATGCAGAAGAAAGAGAGTGGGCGACAAAATGGACCCCTGCGGCACGCCAGCATTTATCTGCAAGTAGTCGGAAGCCTGACCGTCGCATTGGACCCGAATACGGCGCTCATGCAGAAAGCTGGCGAGCCATGTGCATAGTTGAGGTGGCAGGCCATATGCCGGAAGCTTGGAAAGAAGTGATGCGTGCCAGACTTTATCGAAAGCCTTGGCGATGTCCAGGCTGATAGCCAAGGATTCGCCATGCTTATCCATAGCCTCACCCCAAAGGTGTGTAACGTATGCTAGAAGATCAACCGTTGACCGTTTCGGCCTAAATCCGTATTGCCGGTCGTTTATTAAGGAGTGATCTTCCAAATAACGCATGAGCTGCGTGTTTATGATGAGCTCAAAAACCTTACAGATGACTGAGGTGAGGTTTGATCTATCCCCTTTCTTGGGGATCGATTGCACGTTAGCCTCCCTCCACACATCCGGCACACTACCCGTAGAGTAGGATAGGCGAAACAGGCGTGTTAGCACTGGAGTCAACTCCGCTGCACACCTCTTAAGAACCACCGCAGGAATACCATCGGGGCCACTGGACTTACGGACGTCGAGCGACCGCAGTACCTTCCGGACGTCGCACTACCTGATAATTATGTCTGGCATTGCACTGACTTAACTAGCGACTGTTGGAGGCTGCTTGCCACGGTCGTCGATCCGGGAATTGGCCGCAAAGAGGTTGGCTAACAAGTCAGCCTTCTCTTGGGCCTTGTGAGCCAAGGTTCCGTTAGGGTAGCGCAGCGGTGGTAGCGAAGGTCGGCAGAAGTTAGATTGCACGGCTTTGGCCAGTTGCCAATATCCTCGGCTACCCGTGGGATGTGAGGCAAGCTCCTGGCCAAGCCGCGCTATGCGCTGGGTATCCGCTCTTATGAAGGCCTTTTTGCTGGCCTTCATCGCTCTGTTGTAAGCGGCTCAGGTTGGCCACATTCGGGTCACCTGAAACCCTAGCCCTGGTCCAAGCGCGATACGTCGACTGCTTATGTCGAACTGCATCAGCGCATTCACGCCCGAACCAGGGACGGGCTTTGCTGGCGACATCAGTGTAGGGGATGTAGTATTCCATCCCCAGACCGATCTCCCCAGCAACAGCGGCGGCGCTCTCCGATGGGGCCTTTCCTCTAAAGACACGCTGACCCCATGGGACGGACGCAAAAAAATCACGTATACCGTCCCAATCTGCTGACGAGTAGTGCCACAGTCTGCGCGCCGCAACCGCAGGACATGCAGGAGATAACACCTGCATTTCGGCGCGCACTACGCAGTGATCGGAAGTACCCAACGGAGCACCTACCTACCCTATACTGGGCTGGGCTGTTGGTCAGCAGAAGGTCCAACAGAGCGGGCGCATGACTTGCCACATCTGGTATCCTGGTGGTCTGGCGTACTAACTGTGTCAAGTCATGCGAAAGAGCGAATGCATGGGCGGTTCGTCCCGCATTTTCGGTTTTGAGGGAGCCCAACCATTCTGTATGGTGTGCATTAAAGTCCCCCAAAAACACCAATTCGTCACGTCGGACACGTCCAACGAATGAGTGAGGAACGACTGACGAAGAATATATATTGTTCAAAAGTAGAGGGTAGAAGGAGTCAGGGTAGGCCGAGACTTACATATGAAGACCACGTGAGCAGATTGCTCAAAAACGGGAAGGTCAAAAGCACTCGGATACCCAGACGTGCGTGTATGAAGCGATTGATGAATCTCGAAGAAGCGAAAGAAGTATGTATGGATCACGAAGCCTGGCGATCTGTCCTCTCTGACTACCGCGTCAGGGATACAGCGTGAAGATAGGTAGTTTAGTTAAAAACACCAATTCCGCGTTCGGGAACCGCACCTGCGCATCATCTGCCGCCCTTCCGAGGTATTCAAAGAGCCGAGTTGTCTCCATATCCCCTTTATGGGAACGGTAAAGGCACACGTAGATCTGGCTAATAGAACCATGATCCACGTGAAGCCAGAGGACAGAGAATCCTTTTATCGAAGCAGTGCTCGACAAAATAGCCGGGGTAGCACAAATACGAGGTATCGTCAGGGCGGCATATTTGCGTCTCCGTAAGGAACAGCAATCCGGGCCGCGCCGTCTCAAGATGGTGGTGGACGGCGTTGAGGTTTGTATGGAGTCCACGGATGTTTGTGAACTCCACCTCAAAAAGCGTACGTGTGGGATTTGTTTCGGCCGCTGTACAGATTTGCCTTTTATTTTACACTGCCATGTTGATGGGGAAAGAATGAAGCGTGAAACGGAGCGGTATTTGATGCAGCAGTGAGTGACAAAGCGTAGGTGCTCGTTTTGTCCAGGGACGTGTGGCTAGGCGGAAGCCAATCCGCCGGACGGAAGGGCCCCCGTACCGAGTGCAGTCGCCGGGACCACACATCCGGTCACCAACCGGCACGACGAACCACATCGGGATTATACACGACCTGGTGGGGCAGCCTTCCGAGATGGTTAGTCCCAGTTGGGCCCCTGTAATATGCCGCGGGCGGCCAGCGGCACCACTGTTTCTACAGGTCTCCCTGGCCGGCGGGTCGACTCGCACCACCCACACTAGACGCCACTCAGCACCCACTGGTCCCACACCTGCTGCATCAAATCTCGCACCAAGCCCGGCTTGCAGCCGCTGAACCCCGAACATAACCCAAAAGTTATTTGGGGGGTTTTCCGCGGGCTGCATGGTGGTACCCACCCGGTCCAAAAAAAAAGGAAAAAATCTTTTTTTATTTTTGTGCCACCTGGCACACATTTTGAGTGCCTGCGCGCCGTAGCCTCGCAGCAGATTTTAGTATATAATTTGCAAAGTTTTTGTATACATTGTTACGATTGCTGAAAGTAAGCAGTATGCCTATTTCTTCGGAGAAAAGGTCGTATACATGTATAATATATATTGGTACTAAGAGTGTTACGGTTTCATATAATTTTGATACACGATCCACGATCTCTGTCACGATATGGTCGACATATGTAATCACGCATTAGATATATCAAACTATAAAACATGTATGTAGGTCGCAGATTTCTGCTATTCCCATTAAAGTCGTAGATGTTTTAGTAATAAAAAGCTTTAATACTATACCATTGTCAGATGAGATTCAAACTCCACTCCACACTGTACTGTACTTTATTTAAAACACTTGCTAGACAAAGATGCGGGTGGCATTGCAAGTGTCGATTACAATCGAGCGATTGTTGAATTCGAGTATGCGGGTTAATATGATAATAAACCCCCAAAATAATATTGTTTTCTTTTTTATAACCTATATTATAGTTTCTTGGTTGCTTACTCAGCGATGCTTAAGTTTTTGAGAAGATCTAACACTTGTACTATTGTCTCAGGAATTAGTTGATATGATGCCCAAGGCTACTTTAAATCATCGCACCGCTCGCCATGGACAGGGTGTTCATTCTCATATTTTGCGTCAGGAGTACTCGTATTTGGTAAGGTTTGATTGAGGCTTTCTGCTGTGAACGCTTTTAGAGTTATTCAAAAGAGGTCTTAGAAGGGTTTTGCAGAGTTGGCAGCGCAAGTGTAGCTCAATCAATCTGGGGTCCATGTCAGAATAGAAATCAAACAAACAAAAAAAATTGACAGTTTTGGTAGTCTACTGTTACAATTGCGCTCCAATAAAATTGTATCGGCCGGCCGATAGATTGTTATTAACACGTGTAGCGCCTGTAAGTAGCTTTTAATTTGCATTTTTGATAGTCTATATTAATATTTTGATAGCTTAAAACAGCTATTTTGTCTCTATTCTGCAGCTTGTGATTGTGAAATTTATAATGATTTTAGTAGACTACCTAGTTTTGGACTAATCGCAATAGAACCGCTATAGAATAGAACTAGAACGGCTTTCTATTGGAAGCCGTAGAATCAGAATTGCTGTTTTAAGCTGTCAAAATGTTAGTAGACTACCAAAAATGCAACTGACTAGCGGCCACTAGCGCGTCACAGGTTGGTAGAATTCGATCAGCCGACCGATAGAAGTCTATTGGAGTGCGAAAGACAACGAAAACTGTCAAATTGTTCCGTCGGCTTTCTATTGAGCGACGATTTTGATTTTTTTCTGACGCGATTGAAATAGTAGACTTGGCCACCATATGGTGTGCCTTATATGCTAGTCTTCAACCTTAGCGATAAAAAAAACGAGTTTAAAGTTGTCTGTGATACAACCTTGATAAAAACTAGAATGATGATTTGTTTGTTAAAAGGGTTAAAAGAGTAAACAATGAGGAGTTATTATTCCTCGAGTTCAGTTTCATTTTTAATGGAAGCCACAATTCCTTTTATTTCGCAGCGGTTTAAATGAGCTCATTAATTTTTGTTTAATTTCTGCCATATTCTGAGGTACTCTTCGTCTGAACGTAAACTCCCAGTTGCATTTAACATATCAACCTTATAGCATGGAGTGTGCTTTGATTGTAAAGAGAAGCTGCGATTTGGATTTTATTTCAGCATTAAGGGACATACTTAACTCCCGTCGCCCCTATATACTCGTAATCCCGTCGCTTATAAATTCTACCAAAATTGATAAAAACTGCACGATTTGTCGACATTAATATTTACTGCTCCGCTCTCCAGGGTAATAGCGTGAACCTATAGCCTTCCTCGCTAAATGGGCTATCCAACACAAAAATATTTTTTTAAATCTGACCTGTAGTTCCTGAGATTAGCGTGTAAAACCAAACAAACTCTTCAGCTTATATATTAGTATAGATTTATGAAAGCAACAGCCGTTTGACCTCTCAACTATACTTCTATCTAGTCTACTAACATTTTGACAGCTAAAAACAGCGATTCTGGATCTATTTTACGGCTTGTCAATAGTAGACTCGGCCTCCAGGTAAAAGTAGACCCAAGGCTCCAAATGTAGGTAGGGTTTGAAAGTAACTGGGAATACATTAAGATGAGAAAATAATTCTAACGATTGGATCGTGTAGTTGATATGAATACCAAACAGACAAGCAAAATTAAAAAAAGTCTGTGTATACTTATGTACACGCGTTAGAAGTTATACTGCTTTAGGGGCCGTTCAAGTATTACGTGAGCAGATTTCTTACCATTTTTTACCCCGCCGCCCCCCTTGTCATCAAAAGTAAGCAAAGCACTTACCCCCTCCCCCTATGCTTACGTAAACATTTTTAGTAATAAATGTTTTTATATTGTTATTTTTAAAATAGGAAAATTCATGAAAATATTAGGTTTAACTGATACACATAGAGTAAATGACAAAAAAATATAATCAGAAATAAAGAACATAACTAACATAAAGAATATTTTCGGAACACATTAACAGTCCATGAAACCTGAATCCATGATTCTAAGTTATCGATGACATTGGATTGCTGCTCAGTGTTGTGAGTCTGCTCACTTTCATCCGATTTTGGAATGTCTACGTCACTCTCATCGAGCCATTCAACATCTTGGTGCTCTAAATTTTGAATAATGCACATCAGTTCATTAGCACGACGAGCAGCGACTCTTACAGGTCTAACTTTTCCCTCTGTGGGCGTGTTTACTTTTTTATTGATCTTCTCGATGTGACGATTTAATGATTTGACGGAAGCATGATAAAGACCATACGTTTTGCATGTTCGGCTTGAGAGCCTCAATTTTACCGTCGGACAAAAATAATCGTAGGGCATTTGCAAAAAATCTTTGAGGGTAGTACTCAAGCGTAGAGCTAAATTGACTGGAAGATCAAGAAATTGTCCTCCTTCATCCAAAACCAAGTCATCAACTGTTTGTTTTACTTTTGCAGGTGGTGGAAGAAACCTGTTGTCTAGTAATCTGAATAGGCCACTTCTTGGACGACAGCATTCTGTATTTTTACATTTTACAATTTGAAGCAAGTATTGGCTTTCACGCACATATTCTGAGTACCATTTAATGTCTGGAAATTCAGGAACATCTTGTTCATCAGCCTCAACATATTTTGCAGTAACATTATAGCCATCAATTTCCATTGAACTCCATACTTCAGCTAATACATTTCCTGCAAATTCGAAATTATATCTTTCTAATTGTTCATCAATTGTAATGCCACGTTCATCCAAATGAGACCCAAAATGGTCATGAGGCAGTATTAAACCAGCCAGTTCCCGACTCAGAGGAGCCATTCTTCGCCCTACTCTGTTATACGCACTCCTTCCAGGAGCATTGGTAGCTATAAACAATGCATCGAGATCATGTCGTTTAAAATGTTGTATAGCAAACCCTATGACTTTTTGATAACGCGGATTTTCATCTGGCCCTCCATCAACCGTCATAATTACTACTGGTTTTACTAGTCCATGGTCAGTTTTTGCTAATGGTCGAAACTCTTCAAGTTCGAGAAGCGTCTCGAAATCCTGAGCATGAGTATTAGCAGTAGATGAACTATGCTTTCCACTTCGAATAGCGATGAATGTTGGCCCAGAATATCCGACGGCTTGCGGTTGTCCTAGCATATTGGAAGTAACTTTGATACCAGCATAAACAGATGGTATTAATTTATGACGCTCAGCGATAACCCAATCGTGGTCAGGTAATTTGATTCTATATTCCATATGCATTAAAAGAGGTGCTTGCTTATTTGCCGCAGTGACGCCAATAGGGACTCGAGCTTTGTCATCTTGAGATAAGAAAAATACTTGATCTGGTCCAAGTATGGATGCTATGTTCTCTAAATAATGGATTGATGTTTCAGCGAACTTGCTATCTAAGTGGCTCTTGTGGTGATCAGTTTGAGCACGAATGAGCCTAACAGGGACTGTCGATACATGTCTTCGTCCCTCTGTAGAATTCGATTTTCTGGGAATCAAACGAAGATATGTCGCACTGCGACTAATGTCAAATCCTAGTTTACGCAGTTCTTGTGTGAGTTCGTCAAGAGTTTTTACGCTGCGAATAGATTCCGTTCGTCTCCTGTCATCACATGCACTCCCAAATAAAGCTATATCCGCAATTGTTTTCAATAGTAATGGTTGATCGCTTTCAAGTTTAGGATGTCCTACTGAATCCCTCAGAGATAGTCTTCTTTTTATTTCAGGATTTTCCTGACAAATATCTTCTAACTTTCTTTTCATACCATCCCTGTGTTTCTTCTGGGCAACTGCGTTTTGAATCTTCCTGTTTAAAGTATTTTTTGCTGTTTTTAGTTCCTCGCGCAACTTAATGATCTGTTTATCAACTTCAGCTCAATTTGGCATATCTCTGGCAGAATACAAAGCGTTCAGATTTTTTTCGAGTAGAGTAATCTTATTTTTCAAAGCTTCTTGAGAAGGTTTTGCTCTTTGTTTATCTGCATTATTATTATTTTCGCATTGCTCTTGTGATTCATTGCCGGTTTTAATTTTATCTTCTTTCTGTTTTTCAATGTTAGAAAATGGCTGTATAATTTGTGTTTTTTCTGCAGGTTAACTGGTAGAAGACGTTGCCTAAAAATGAAAAATTTCTAAGAGTTCTGCTGGATATTCTCTTATTAAGCTACATAAATTCACCGTATTTAATAAAACCAGCGTTTAAATATTATTGAAAGCTTTTCCCCACAGAAACCCTTCACATACAGATATTGAAAACACCGTGTATTTTGTGACCAATTGCCGGAGTCGATCTTAAGAAATAAAATATCAATCATTTACCTTTTTACTTTGAGATAGGCCATCATATTTTTTACTCATAAATCGTTTTAATTGTTACAGAGCGTAAAGAGAAACTTTGTACTTATATTTACTCACCTTGGAAAAAAAATGAAGCAGAATAGATTTATTTTTAGTCGCCGCTTGCAATTCTTCTTCAATTCTCTTAGATACAATAATATCTAGTTCCTTATCTGACTTTGCTTGTAATTTATAATTTCGCCAAACTTCGTTAACTAACTTTTGTACATATTGCACTTTCGTCCCAGTATGAGATTTTTTAAAACTTTCGAACAGTTTTTGGTATAACTTGGATTTGTCTATATGATATGACATTCTAATAAGATATTTAAATTTAAATAATTAAAACGTTAAACTTTGGCTAATTGCATCAACATAAACACAAATGATAACTTTCAATGCTTACAATACGTTTAGAATCCAAACAAAACAATACTGATAGATGCGCACTTGCAGCCGGCCGGCACGAGAGTGAATTATTAGACAAGTGAATAGCGCACGGTAATTTCCCTAATGCGCGGTCATTCCCCTAATCAGTTCTCAAAGCGAGTGCCTACGCATATGTATTATTTGCGGGAATCCCCGAAAAAACTTAAATAACTAACGATGACGTAATCATCATCTAGACCCCCCCACCCCCCATGTCATCCAAAATAAGCAAAACAGAGACCCCCCACCCCCCTTGGTGCTTACGTAATACTTGAACAGCCCCTTAGTGTAATATTATTTCATCACATATACCACAACTCTTTGTTTGTAACAGGAATGATAAATTAGTAAGAAAGAGAAAATCAGTAGAATGACAACTATACTTTGAATTTAGTTATAAGTTGTCATGGAAACACTTATCAGCTAACTTCAGGGTTGACAGTCTGACTGGACTTAAACAGCTGCTGATACGGACAATTTTTATCATAGAGTACAAAGTTGTTGGTTCGCGTGGGTTGTTTAAGGCCGAATATGTAAAACGTCGTGTGGGATATGACCTTGTACTTTCTACTCATGGATAGGAAGGATTGTGCATGCACACTTTATTTATAATGCCGCCTTATAGGAAAAATTATATGCTTATTGGCTAACCAGGGCAAACGTTAAGATGTATATCAGGGGGCCGAGTCTGCTATTTCAATCGTGTCGAAATCGTCACTCAACAGAAAGCCACCGGTACAATTTTGACAGATTTTGGTAGTCTACTATTACAATCTTACTCCAATAAACTTCTATCGGTCGGCTGATAGAATTCTACTAACACGTACCGCGCCAATGGCCGCTTGTCTGTAGCATTTTTGATAGTCTACTAACATTTTGACAACTAAATACAGCGATTCTGGTTCTATTCAATGGCTTGTCAATAGTAGACTCGGCCCCCCGATGTACTGCAAGGGTTGGGCATCGCTATCCAGCGGGGCAATGCATCCTGTATGCACACTTCCACCGGGTCCTTGCGCCGCGGGATAATTAATCAATTATCCTGCGGCGACTCGGTGGAATTATTCATTTTAAATTAAATTATTCTTGACTTTCAACATTTTACTTATAATAATAATGCACATTTTAATTGACTTTCATTCCATATCTATCCATCTCTATCCATCTCCACGCTGTATCCCTTACGGGGTAGTCAGAGAGGATAGATCGCCAGGCTTCGCGATCCATGCATACTTCTTTCGCTGTCTGCAGATTCCTGTAAATATTATCTTTACCAAAAGAAATTTTTGAAAATTTTATTTTTAAGTCCAGAATAGATATAACTCGCAGCTTAGCCCGCGTGGTGACGATTACCTATTCGATATTTCGTACGGAACCCTAAATTTTTTGATAATCCAATATAGCCTATGTTACTCACGAAGAATGTAGCTTTCTAATGATGAAAGAATTTTTAAAATCAGCCCAGTAGTTTCTGAGCCTACTCATTACAAACAAACTTACAAATCTTTCCTCTTTATAACATTAGTATAGAAGTATTCTGTGAACAGCTGGAATCAATTCTTCTTACAAAAACCGTTTGACTTGATGGATGAAGTACATATAATGCACACATTGACAAAAGCATCAGGACAATGGCCCTAGCCATATGTCAGATTGTTGTTAGGAGTGTCCTATTATAGGACAATGTCACAACATTTTTAAACATTCTGACATTATACATTCTTAATAAAGTGGATAAAGACAATTCGATTCCAGACAGGGATTGAAACTGTGATCGTGCCTAACCAGGACAATGTTCTAGCCACCTGAACTACCCGAACCGTATCGAATCAAGTTGAATTTCTCCAGCATATTTTAACCGTCATTTAAAGAGTATGACCAGAGCCATCTATCGAGCTAATGAACAACTCGATACCAATGAACAGTGTTACAACCATTTTTAAACATTGATGCAATGAACTCCACTCATTCTGACATTATTTTGACTGTTGTGATTTACTAGAAAACGTGTATAACGGTAATATTACTAACATTACAAATATGCCGTTAGTCATCTTGTTGTCATATCATACACAGACTTCCTAGGTCTCGAGTTTATCTCACAGTGACGTCAGAGCCGATGGAAGGCCTAGTGAAGGATATATTTAGAAGATAAGTGATCGGGCATATAGGAAATACACGAAACTGGTTTTATTGACTTAATGCTTTCTAATTAATATTATAAATGAACTTGAAATGCACTTTATACAAACCTAGGTTGTTCAAGTGGCGAATAGAGAAATATATCTTAAGGCCGTCTTTTTGAGTCTACTATGTACATACATACATACATACATATTGTCACGCCTTTATCCCCGAAGGGGTAGGCAGAGGCACATTGAACGCCCACATTTCACCGTATGCATTCTCTTCCCACGTAACAGGTGGTGAGTCCATTGCCGTGTTGAAATGGACAGGCGCAGACTGTGGTGACCTGCTGTTGAAACTTTTTAAGCCCAAAAGGCATTCAACTAGGCTTAACGACTGCCATTTTATTGGCAACCGGGACCAACGGCTTAACGTGCCTTCCGGAGCACGGAACTGGGTGGGTCTAAAGGGCCAAATAAATTTAATAAAATAAAATGTGTCTATTTTAGATGTTAAATTTGGAAGAAATTTTGAACCCGTTGCCTTTTTAGTAAGGTGGTAAAACGCTAAAATATCTTATGTGCTAGACATTAATTAGCACGACCAATTAAAATCCTGGTAGTCTCGGACAAAAGTCTACTATGTACAGTCCTTTTTAGTGAGAGTGGCCCTCAATCTATGAATGACGCAATAGATTGAGGGCCACTCCAGATGGGCAGCGTCAATTTTACGAGCAAATAAGAAGTGAGTTGAATACTCTTTCATGACCAAATCATGGTCATATACGGTAAGGTTCAATAGGAGTACGTATACGCGTTTTTTGGAAAGTCGACATTCGTATCAGACTTAGTAAAGAGAAAAATTTTCCTAAGAAGCACACCTCGCGATTCACAACGCAGTGCTAGTGCCAATATATCTGAAAGCAAATAGAACGTTTTGCAGATGCGATCACTTCGAAAATTGTGCGGCCTGATGTAGGTCGACCGAATACGTAATGGCTTACAATATATTTTATAACCACGGCGCGGCGGCCATATTGGATTGCAAAATTAACACGAAATTAGTACTCAGCATACCAAAAAACCCCTTATACGATACCCAACATGAAAATTTATAACCACGGCCCGGCGGCCATATTGGATTGCAAAATTAACACGAAATTCATACTCAGCATACTAAAAAACCCTTTATACGATACCCAACATTCAATTTTACAACCACGGCGCGGCGGCCATATTGGATTGCAAAATTAACACGATATTCGTTTTCAGCATACCAAAAACCCCTTATACGATACCCAAGATGATATTTTATATCCACCGCGTGGCGGCCATATTGGATTGCAAAATTATCACGAAATTCGTACTCAGCATACTAAAATACCCCTTTTACGATACGCAACATGAAAATTTATAACCTCGGCCCGGCGGCCATATTGGATTGCAGAATTAATACAAAATTCGTACTCAGCATACCAAAATACCCCTAATACGATACCCTACATGATATTTTATAACTACGGCGCGGCGGCCATATTGGATTGCAAAATTAACACGAAATTCGTACTCAGCATACCAGAAAACCCCTTATACGATACCCAACATGAAAAATTATAACCACGGCCCGGCGGCCATATTGGATTGCAAAATTAACACGAAATTCATACTCAGCATACTTAAAAACCCTTTATACGATACCCAACATTCAATTTTACAACCACGGCGCGGCGGCCATATTGGATTGCAAAATTAACACGAAATTCATACTCAGCATACTAAAAAACCCTTTATACGATACCCAACATTAAATTTTACGACCACGGCGCGGCGGCCATATTGGATTGCAAAATTAACACGATATTCGTTTTCAGCATACCAAAAACCCCTTATACGATACCCAAGATGATATTTTATATCCACGGCGTGGCGGCCATTTTGTATTGCATAATTATCACGATATTCGTACTTAGCATACCAAAATACCCCTTTTACGATACGCAACATGAAAATTTATAACCTCGGCCCGGCGGCCATATTGGATTACAAAATTAATACAAAATTCGTAGTCAGCATACCAAAAAACCCCTTATATGATACCCAACATGAAAATTTATACCAGCGGCGCGGTGGCCATATTAGATTGCAAAGTTAACATAAAATTCGTATTCAGCATACCAAAATACCCCTAATACGATACCCAACATTAAATTTTACAACCAGGGCGCGGCGGCCATATTGGATTGCAAAATTAACACGATATTCGTTTTCAGCATACCAAAAACCCCTTATACGATACCCAAGATGATATTTTATATCCACGGCGTGGCGGCCATATTGGATTGCAAAATTAACACGAAATTCGTACTCAGCATACTAAAATACCCCTTTTACGATACGCAACATGAAAATTTATAACCTCGGCCCGGCGGCCATATTGGATTGCAAAATTAATACAAAATTCGTACTCAGCATACCGAAATACCCCTAATACGATACCCAACATGATATTTTATAACTACGTCGCGGCGGCCATATTGGATTGCAAAATTAACACGAAATTCGTACTCAGCATACCAGAAAGCCCCTTATACGATACCCAACATGAAAATTTATAACCACGGCCCGGCGGCCATATTGGATTGCAAAATTAACACGAAATTCGTAGTCAGCATACCAAAAAACCCCTTTTATCATACCCAACAATAAATTTTATAAAATTTTACTTGCATCGAGTTCAAAAATAACTAATCTAACTAAACCAATAATACAAGAACAATGCATAATAATAATAGAAACTGATATCTGCATAATTCGTATTAGTATTAATTAAAATATTTGATAATATTCATGTATATCACAGGTAATTCCAAATACATCATAATAGTAATAGAAACTAATATCCGCATAATTCGTATAAGAGTAAATAAAAATATTCGATAATATTTATGTATATCACAGGTAATTCCAAATACATTACAGAATCAAACGCTTTATGATACACGAATCGTATTGTTGTCTTTTTCACTCAAGTGGCCTCGACACGTTGCTATGCAATAAACTAATATCTGGTAACCTATTAAATGAAATTTGTTTACCTATTATGAATACATGTGGCTTGTATTATAATATTTATACCTATTAAGAATATATTCGTTACACCGCTAGTTTGGACACGTCCAAAGACTGAGTGAGCAAAGATTGACGAAGAAGATATATTGTGCGAAAGTAGAGGGTAAAAGGAATCAGGGTAGGCCAAGACTTACATATGAAGACCTCGTGAGCAGATTGCTCAAAAACGAAAAAGTAAAAGGTACTCGGATACCCAGACATCAGGGTATCCGAGTACTTTTCATCGCCTCTTATGTGCACATGCATGTAAGAGGCGATTGATGTATCTGCAAGAAGCGAGAGAAGTATGCATGGATCGCGAAGCCTGGCGATCTGTGCTCTCTGACTATCCCGTCAGGGATACAGCGTGAAGATAGTTAGTTAGTTAATATTCACAGATAAAAATCTAATACTCGTTACATCACTACTAATGTGTAGTAATCTTTATCTACGGTATAGCAGTATCTACTTACATATTCAAATTTAAATTTATTACATTTTGTAAACATAGGAAATACATGCTGGAAAATAAAATATAGTTTTGTGCCTCTATGTTTTGCCTAGGACGGCGTACAAAATATACAAATACAATCTATTAGAATTAAAATTTAAATCAAACTAACAATCCAAAATTAACATAGAAAATTAAAATTAAAATCATTATCAAAATATTTGTCAGATATTATATATTAAATAGTGTAATACATAGATATTTTAACTAAACTACTCTAGTTAAGATATCTATGGTGTAATAGAATAATACTGTAGACTGTAGAAGATTATATCCTTCACATATATATGTTGTGTGTATGTATGCTCTCTTACGAGTATGATATTTTACCCCGAACTTTATTCTATTCAGTGTGCCTATTCTATAACTCATAAAAGAGTAATCGAGTGTAAAAAAAACATATTTGGACTCATGTACGAACTGGAAGTTTCCGCTTCGTTTCGTAATACTGACGTAGCGTAGCATAAACGGACTATACACACCATATATATTATATAGGGTGAATACGATTTGTTCTATTTGCTGACCGTACGCTAGCGGTCTGCTGAATTTTTAGTGGACGTCAGCATATATTTGAGGTATTCAGATTTGCGAAACATTTGGCGGCGGTTATTGACCCGTAAAAATACAATGAAGTACGTAGGCACTTGTAAACGACAGAGCAAGAAATCAATGTCACTCGTGTGCTGTCTACCATAGACGCCCTCTATATATTTCAAACAACCAAGCGTGTCAGAGGGCGGCACCTTTTCTCATACGATAGGTAGGCAATTGACTGGTCGCGTATGCTATTTTGGCCTATAGTAATATTTATTGTGCGAAAGCAGAGGGTAGAAAGAGTCTGAGTAGACCAAGATATACGAAGACTACTTGAGGAGATTGCTCAAAAACGGAAAAGACAAAAGTTTTCGACTACCTCGACGTGTATGTATGAAACGATTAATGAATCTGCAGGAAGCGAAAGAGGTATGCATGGTATGCAAAGCCTAGCGATCTGTCCTCTCTGACCGCGTCAGGGATACAGCATGGAGATAGTACTATTTTATTTATTATTTATCTATCACGCCTTATCCCCGAAGCGGACGCAGAGGCATATTATATGCCCACTTTTCACCATGTGTATTCCTGTCCCACATAATAGGTGGTAAGCCCATTCCGTGTTGAAATAGACAGACGCAGGTTGTGGCTACCTGCTGTTAAAATTTTTCAAGCCACCTATAAGGCCTTCTACTTGACTTAACAACTGCCATGTTACTGGCAAACGGGCTTAAAGTGCCTTCCGAAGCACGGAAACGCTCGTAAATGTAAATACCACAAAGTGGTCACCTATCCGTGACCAGCCAAAGCGAAAGTTGCATAACGCAGTGATCGTTTACAGAACACCGAGTCCACGAGCGCTTCATTCTAAAGTAATTTTTAAAGATCGTACCATGCTTACGTACTTATCCTTAATATTTCGGCTAAAATTCCACCATTCCGTCTATACACGTCGGTACATGAGGTCATTTCGTATTCAGTAGATAAATATTTTAGTAAGACATGGCTCGCATGAAAATTTGCGGTGGTGCTGATGTCGGTGTTGATTTAGCCATGCTTTCATACTACGGTTTGTTAATGGAAGAGATCGCAGCCACGCTAACTCGGTGCTCCGTGGATGATATCTGCCTATCGTTCCTTTCCGTATACGAGCGCTCCGGACATCCTGTCTGGGTCTGTATTTTTTTAATATATTACAATAAGGTTAAGTCAAGTACAGATATGTAACAGGTGAATACATTACGACATAAATAAGGTACTCAGAATCTAAATGTTTTGCTAATATGGTATAATATTTATGATATAAAGCTGGCCTGTTAGCAAAATAAAGATATTTTCTTAGGAGTTACACGGCTTTGTAAAACGTGATGTTGCTTTTATAATAATAATCCTTTATATCCATGAAACGCTCGTGGCCCTGCTTACTCGGTGTTCTGTAAACGATCACTGCGTTTACTAACTTTCGCTATAGCTGGTTCTTCGATGGGTGACCACTTTGTGGCATTGATATTTGCGAACGTTTAAGCCGTAGCACCGACCTGGTTGCCAGTAAAATGACAGTCGTTAAGCCCAGTTGAAGGCCTTATGTGTGGCTTGAAAAATTTAAACAGCAGGTCGCCATTGTCTGCGCCAGTCCATTTTCAACACGCTCAGCACCTTTCACGTGGGAAAAAAATGCATACGGTGAAATGTGGGCGTATAGTATGCCTCTGACTATCCGTTCGGGGATAAAGGCGTGACAATATATAGGTATGTATTTGCATGAAACATGGTATTTACATAAAATATTAGATTAGAAGTTTACATCAAGAGATGTATCGCCTAGAATAATGGCATGCAGAGTATTGTGACATGAGAATCTACATCAATAAAACGCGTATAGGTACATACAATGGGACCAACCACTATTGCGAATGGGAACAAATGCGAACGCAGGACGAACCGCGAATGGAAAGAAATGTGAAAAAAAAAAATGCCATAACTCAAAATCAGATATCGATATATAAGCTAAAGACGCTGTGGAAAAATTTACTACGATATAAACTTACAATTTATTTTTATTTTTAAAGGAAGGTAGGCTGTGGTAATATTACCAGGGTGTAAGAAACCCCATCAAGAACTCCGGGTCCAAGCAAACTCACCTTTTTGCGGTGCACCTGCGGAGCGACGGACGAGGCAAACGATGCCAAAAATCAACAAGCCATATTATAACTGTTCTTAGCTACAGACCCCAGGCTTCACACACAGGAGGCCAAGTCTACTTATACAATCACGTCAGAAGAGAATAGAAATCGTCGCTAGAGCCGACAGAAAAAAATTACAGTTTTCGTAGTCTCCTATTACAATTACGCTTCAATACTCGTAGAATTCTACCGACCGATAGAAAGTTATTAACACATGTAGCGCCTGTAAGAAGCTCTTAATTTGCATTTTTGGTAGTCTATATTAATATTTTGATAGCTAAAACAGCTATTTTCTCTCTATTCTGTAGCTTGAAAAGTGTGATTGTGAAATATGTAATAGTTTTAATAGACTACCTAGTTTTGGAGTAATCGCAATAGAACCGCTATAGAATAGAACTAGAATGGCTCTATTGGAAAATAGTAGACTTGGCCCCCAGTTACGGTTTGGAAGCAACTCGGACTATACTAAGATGAAGAATCACGTCTTTATCATTTTAAATGTTAGTAAAAGTATCCAAAATTAACCTGATTTAAAACTCAATTGAAACGAAATCGTAAGTGAAATTTCAAAGAGTGATGATATTCATTCAAAATGCGGCTCTAATATGTCGTAGGACGATTTCAATTTGATAGTCTCATTAAAATTAAATAAAGCTGTTCCTGCTGCTAATGACTTAAAGAAGGAAATGACCTTTGACTCTCATTCAAATTGAAGTTATAGAATTTTAACCCTTATTGTAATTCCCTTTCGGTTTATAATATTTATTACTGTTTTTTTTAGATCACGCTGTGCCTGGCTATGGCGTCTAAAGGAAGGAGCCATTAAACCTAAAAAGTCACAAAAAAAACCACAAAATATCTATCTATGCAATAGTATCCACCTCTGATACCAGTATTCCTGATACTGTCACTCTGCTTGACGTCACACATCCTATGTGTGCGCTTTATTTAAATCTATCAGCCATTAGGCATGAAAGAGTAATAACTGTCCACCCATCTTATAAAGGCATTTCAGTTTAACTGCGATCATTAAATTAGTTGATCTAGGTTTAAGGGCAGGTAGGCCAAATCGCGTAGGCACCAAAACGCTTCCTCAGCCCCCACCAAGATAGATTGACGATGTTTATTCCGCTGGCACGCCACAGTAAAAATGATTGGCAGTAGCAATCGAAATGGAACATCTCTGTTATTGTGTTGGATTTTATTATAGGTTTATGATATACTAGTTGACGCCCGCGATTCCGCCCGCGTGATGAAGTTTTCTCGTTCCCGTTATCTAAAGGAACTTGTTCCCGGGATAAAAAGTATGCCTATGTGTTATTCTGATAGATAAGCTATATTATTGTAAAGTTTATTTAAATTCCATTCAGTAGTTTTTATAAGTAAGTATCATAAAACATTCAAACTTACAAACTTTCGCGTTTATAATATTAGTAGGAGTTAATGATGATATATTTAATAACAAATTTATGCTTTATGTACAAGTAATAAATAAAATGTCCCGTACTCTTTATACTCATCTTTTTTTTAAATATATTAAAATAAAAAAATCAAAATGTTATGTCCCTGTCTCAGGCAGCTAGTCACCGTTGTACTTCAGAACACATCTTCCGTTTGCGCTAAACATTCTCCCTAAGTATATAACTTCATTTAATTGCTCTAAACGTTTCCGGTTTACCCAAATCTTAGTATTAGTTCCTACTTTTTCTCTTTCAAATACCCGATTCTTAGTTTAACATGCAGCGAAGACTTCTACTTTCATATTAGTGACTTATGCCTGAAGGTCGGCTTCTGATGAGACCATCACAAGCGCATCATCAGCGTACAACAGACAATGTACTGTAAAGTTTCCAATTTTACAACACATCATAATCTTTTAACTTTTGCAGCCAACTATTAGATACACTATGAAAAATACAACCAAGACGGACATAACACAACCCCGTTTGACGCCCGAACAGACGTCAAAAAGAGCCGCCAGGTGAAAATCACCCTTCGTCGCACGCAAGCTTTACAGTCCGTATAGAGTGACTGTATCGCCAGCAGCAGCTGGCTGTCCACACCATATCCTGCCCGGAGATGGTGTGGAGGAGTACCACAGAGTTTCTCTCACAACGTTATCAAATGCTTTCTCCAGATCCACTAAAGCGCAGAAAACCATTGGGTTAAAATGTTGGTCCCGCCCGGCTTCGCCCGTGACATACTTCGAACCCCGTGGCACTCATTTAATCTCGTTGTTTATTAATTTCACAATAATGTATGAACATTTACCAAATTCATTGATTACTTCACCGCTCTCCAGTACCTACCTACCCCCGCACGGGCCTGTCGAATTATGGTTACACGAAATTAATTTTTTTGCGCTTTATTTTGAATCTGCGATAACTCGTAAGGTAATTTGCAAGGTGTAAAGGGACAAAATAATCTTTATGAAATGCTGAAGCCAACTAACGTAGTAAAAATGATAAGGATTAATAGCATATTTGTGTAAATAGCCTCCAAAAAACCGCTTTATAAATAATGGATTTTTAAAGTATTAAAATGGATATAGTATGATATTCTTATGAGATAGACATATGTCGTCGCGGACTTTTTTGTAGACCTACATTAGATACACAATTGCACCATACATTATTTTGTAATATCTCAAAGGGTTTAGGCAGCGTTTTTGTTTAAAGCTCCCAGACGGCTTATTTTTTCCGACATCCCCAACAAATATCGTTATAGTTTGGTCAATGTATACAAAAACTTAACAAATTATACATAAAAACCATCTATAAGAATCACAATAACTATTAAAAAAAACCGCATCGTAATACGTTTCGTAGTTTTAAAGATCTAAGCATACATAGGGACAGACAGCGAAAAGCGACTTTGTTTTATAATATGTAGTGATTAGTTACATGAAATGTTATACATTTTTAGGGCTACTAACATAAAGTAAAAATATGAATATAAAAGCGCTGGTAGCCCCACTAACTCAGTTCTCTGTAAAAGAACACTAGTTTAAGAAACTATCTCGAACTTTGGATGGATGACCGCTTTGTAGCATTTTCATTTACCAGCGATTTCGTCCTTCGAAGGACACGTTAAGCTGTTTGTCCCGGTTGCTAGTAACGCTGCAATCGGCACTCTTTAAGTCAAGTGAATACCCTTTCAGCGACATAAAAATTACAACAGCGAATCGCCCCAATCTGAGCCTGTCCATTTGTACACAGGCATTGGGCTTACTACAATATGCCTCTGCCACACCTTCGGGGATAAATTCGTGGCTAATAAATTTATAAATATACTTAAATAATTTATAATTCAAGAATAAAACCAAGGTATTAGAATTTAAAGTTATAGAATTTAAATAATTTATGCGAAGCGAAGCGAAGCTTAAATATAACAACTGCACTGATTACTTCAGCCAGTAGCAGTCGGTATGTCCAAGCTTCAGAATCTATAAATAAATAATAAATAAATATTTTATTATATATTTCAGCCAGTAGCAGTCGGTATGTCAAAGCTTCAGAATCTATTGATAAAATTTGTTTAGAACCAAATTGAAAGTATACGTTACACAAAAAAAAATGAAATTCGTCAATAGTTAGCGGAAAAATAGGTAATCATACATTGAACAGCCCACTGGCTCAGTTAATTATATAACTGCCTTCTAACCTGTGGGTACCGGGTTCGATTTTATACTACTTACAGGGATAATTCTAACGCTTCTGTGAAGTGTACGTAGCTCATTTTATATTAAAACTCTCATAAACACTATACAAAGCGAACTCCGGGAGTCGCGAGATGCAGCTGGGACAGACGCTCGGATGATGATGGAATGCTTACTGCTCTGATAAATATACTGTGCCATTGCGAAGAAATAACAAGAGGAGCTCAACGAACAAACCTGACACAGGTCCTACCTCAGTAAGCGCCAGCGCGTGACTGATCAGGCGTCAGCGGCGCGAATCTGGTATTATTTAAACATTTGTACTATAAAAATCACTGTATATAGTCAAAGTAAGCGATTATGTCTATAAATATTTAGTAGCTATAGTTGGGTATAAAAATTTCATGAAAGATTTGGCATTGAAAAAACATTTCGAAAGGGGGCAACTTTAGAATGTTCTTCTATCAAGTGAAGTTTATTAGATTTTGTAACAGAAAGGCATTTTGACTAGATTAAATCCTTAACTGTCATATGTATTTTTTTCAGAATAAAAAACCCTTTTTTCTACGATTCGCATTGTTTTAAAATACTCAAAATCGGCAGGAATACCAGCCTTAAGTAGTCATTAAGTGTTATTGTAGTAGAATTGGAATAATGTTTATCGTTATAAAGTTATAAAGTTCTTTCTTTAATAAAATACTAGTTGTCGCCCGCGGCTCCGCACGCGTGGTGAAGTTTTCCATAGGATCTTATTCCCGGGATAAAAAGTAACCTATGTGTTATTCTGACGTGTAAGCGATATTATAATAGCTATATTATAAATTTCATTAAAATCCATTCAGTAGATTTGCGTGAAAGAGTAACAAACATCCATTCTTACAAACTTTACGCGTTTATAATATTAGTAGGATTACGGGTTGCACTCTGGGAGTGCCGACAGAAGTGAAAACTAAATTAATAATAATATATCTATGAGTCCAGAGATTTTATCTTATCTAAAAATATGCTTACCACGCTAAAAGAAATTTTCACTTCAAAAATTGACCGGGATCGTAGTTAATGATGATAATGAAAAAAAAACCTACCGTAGATGACCGGGATCAACGTTAGATAATGATTATATAATTTAGTAGCAAGGTATAAAACATCAAAAAAAATTCTAGACTCCTTCGCGGTCTGCTATATGTACATATTGTACGTGCATATTTGCACTCACTATAGCTGCGTCTCGTAACAGTGACGTAGAGATTTTATCTCATCTAAAAATATGCGTACCGCGCTAAAAGAAGTTCTTACTTAAAAAAAAAGAAGGTTCAATTGCAAACCGACTTGTTTTATGTAAAAAAATTTACCAAATAATTCTTAACGACCATATAATTCTTACCTAAGTACACAATTCACCGTCCTCTTTGCTACCTTTCAAAATATTTACACACTTCAACCGCACCGCACCCCTAAATACCTTGCATGAAAGCTTTCAAAAGCCAACAGAGCCCTCAAAGCCATGGCTTTGCGTGTACCTCTCGTTAACTTGCCTCATCAACGTAGTTTTGTTTGGACGTAGGTATACTTATAATTAAAAAATGTGTTGTGTGTGTGTGTAAAAATAGGGAACACACACGTTCCCTATTTTTATGTTGTGGAAATGCTAGTGGCCCCGCTGACTCAGTGTTCTGTGAACGATCACTGCGTTAAGCAACATTGGCTATAGGTGGTCCTTGATGGGTGACCACTTTGTGGAATTTACATTTGCGAGCGTTTTCGTGCTTCGGAAGGCACCAAGCCGTTAGTCCCGGTTGCCAGTAACATGGCAGTCGTTATCATGTATTAACATTTGCGCCTAAAACTCCCTTTGCTGATATTATTTGCCTATTATTGATTTGATAGCAATAGTTACGTAATCAATGATATAATTAAAAACTCAATCAATTAAATAAGCATATGTCCACTGCTGGAAATTGTCGTCCAATCATTTCGAATGGGCGATTGACCTTACTGTGTATGTGTACCATGCTGGTCAGACGAGTTGGTACAGAAAGCGGTACTGAGACCTAATCAAAGAACCAGTCACCGAAACCAACTTAACTATCTTTACACTGTATCCCTGACGGGGTAACCAGAGAGAACAGATCGCCAGGCTTCGCGATTCATGCATATTTGTTTCACTAACTGCAGATTCTTTAAACGCTTTATACATGCACGTCTGGGTATCCGAGAACGTTTGACCGTTCCGTTTTTGAGCAATCTGCTCATGTGGTACTCATACAAAACTAGCCTTTTTAAAAAAACCCTTTGCTATCGCCTAATCAATTTTTTTCTTTTACAGAAATCCTGAAGCTCAAAAATGCACCAGCTGATATATTCAGCAGCGTCAAACTGTATCGAAAAGAACTTTCTAGAATTTCACCTCGGCATGACGTGAACCTCCACAGACTTGTGATAACAGCCAATCAGAAGGCCTATTTTATTTAAAAAATAAACACATGTTCCTTTAGCGTTAGTGTCAATTAGCGAAATACCAAAGTAACATTAGAAATCACTAGTAATTTTTCAAGTATAAAAAAATTCGAGGTATATTTTCGAACCAAAGCTTAGTTAAGAATGTCGAATCAGAACCAGATACCAATCTATAGTCAAGTCGTTCCAAAATCACAATACAGAACGAAAAATAGTAAAGTAAGTCGTACTCAGAACGTTAGGAGCGATTTTGATCCTTTGAACTACAATAACGGAGGCAATTTCGCTCTAAACGCTCCAGTTGAAACGAAAATGGAAAAGAAAGAGCCCAGAAGAGTTAAAGAGGAGTCTTCAAGAGTCCGGAGGGTTCAGAGGAATGAAGCGAGTGAAGGGAAGGTGGAAGCATATCTGAGGCAATACCAGGTCAGCATGCGACAGCAGCAACATCGGCATTCTGCTGTCAGACAGGCTGAACATAGAGTTAATCTCAGGTAAGGGTTTCTGTCTGAACTCTATTTTCGTAGAGGCATTCGTAGTTCCGCCAACTCAGTAAGAGTCTCTGGTCTTCGCAAGGCGCGTTAAGCTGTTGGACCTGGGGGCCAGTAACATGGTAGTCGTTAAGTTGAAGGACTTATGGGCGGCTGGTGGACTTATTAACTCTTTGTTACTCAATCACGCTCTAACTCATTTGGCTGAAATTTACTAGGTAGGCAGATTGCTGACCCCTGATCTCCGAGACCCAAGCGATTTTACCTACTAGCAGTGCACCTGCTGATAAACAGGCGAGACAAGGACACAGGAGTCCCTACGGGGTTGGTAGGTCAAACAGCTCCCGTCACGTACAGTCAAAAGTGTAACCCAGGATTGAAATCCAGGCAGGATTTGGAAACAGCTAAGGGTATATACTAAGATGAAGAGATAGCCGCAACCTAGATTATCAAATAAGCTTTCTACAGTAGTTTTTATCCCGGAAACAAGTACCTGTGGGAAACGGGCAAGGCAAAATATCTCCACGCGGGTGAAGCTGGTCAGCTGGGTTACACATAAAATTAACTTTTCCAGGTCGCTACCATTAAACGACGTAGTCGGTCCCCGTGGTCATGACAGAACACCAACTGAACGACATCGAGGCTTTCCAGACAGGGATAGGGAAACTTCCAGAGAACACCGTCGGGAACGGGACAGGGATAGAGAGCGAGAGAGAGACAGAGACAGGGAAAGAGATCGCGATACCTTTGACTTTGACGGTGAGTGCTAATATTTTAAATATAAAAATATAAAACAACATAAAATATATTATGTGACGTAGACCACGTTGGGCGCCAGTGTATGTACTATGGCGTCCAAAATTAACTGAACGGATATAAATTCAAAAATTGAAAATATAAACAAGATGGCGTTATATTTTCAGATATCTTCATCGTAAACTTATTTTTTTACGCTAATAGCCTCCTCTTGAGCAGTTCTGTTCGTCATTCCTCCGTTACAATTATATAAAATCATCCTTGACTTATCTTATGCGCTAGGATTAACGAATTGAGGGTGAAAGGTGAATACCTCCTCTTCTCCCCAAAAATTTTGTTGTCGGTCTACGATGGATTTCCGCCGTGTAACGCATTTTTCTTAAAAATTACAGCCGTACTTAATCTTAATCTTTACAGGTACACCGCTAAGTCCGATAGCATCGCGTTTGCACGACAAAGAGTCCCGTGGTGTGCGTAAGTCGGCATCATCTCAACGAGTGACAGAGACGAGCATATCTACCGATAAGAGGAGGTTCTTCTGTCGTGAATGGGCCTTCCAGAAGGTAGCTCACTGTTTGGAGCAGAGGCCGGTCAGCAAGACCTGCGGGGCGCTGATACTGGGTGAGAATTTTGACTTCTTAGGAATAGCGTATTGATGGAGATGATGTACCATAAAAGCATGGGTTGAGATAGCGGCCCACAATCACGGGTAGTCATTTTTGCTTACCATCAGGCGGACGACGTTATTTTGACGTGCCAAATATATATATAAAAAAATGTAAGAGGCTGTACCAAGATCTCCGGAACCCAGGCAATTTCACCCGCTAACGGGCGTCGCAGGCGCCTTAACGGGGTTAGGAGGTCAGACGGCAGTTGCTCCCGACAATAACCAAAAACTAAAGACTCCTGGCTCCATATGCAGGTAGGTTTTGGAGCAACTGCGAATACACCAAGATAAGAAGAAGAAGACATAGCTTATAGAATGACAAAAATTACACTGTTTATGAATTAAATTTATTTTCCCATATAGAGTACTGCCTTAGTGGTGCCAGTAGTTAGAGCATGTGACTGCCGTTACTGTGGTCTCGGGTTCGAAACCCTAGTCTAAACAAATATTGATGTGAACTGCAATTCATCTATTCACTGGTTGACGCTCGCGGCCCCGCACGTTCTGCCGTTCCCGTTTTCTACAGGAACTGGTTCCCGGGATAGAAAGTTTCCTATGTGTTATTCTGATGTGTAAGCTTTATTATTGTAAAGTTTCATCAAAATCCAATCAGTAGATTTTGCGTGGTAGAGTAACAAACATCCATACTTACAAACTTTCTCGTTTATAATATTAGTAGGATATATTAACGGATATATACTTCAGCTGTCTAGATTTTATCTATCCACATATTAACGGACTAGATGACCCCCACAGCTTCGCTTGTGGAATATTTGGACCTACCGTCGCACCTATTTAATCCCGTCGCTTATAAATTCTACAATGATGCATAAAAAATTGCCCGATTTGTAGACATTTATGACTACTGCTCTCCTCCCCAGTGTAGTAGCGTAATGATATATAGCCTTTATCGATAAATGGACTATCTAACATAAAAATATTTTTTCAATCCGACCAGTAGTTCCTGAGATTAGCGCGTTCAATTAAACAAACAAACTCTTCAGCTTTATGATATTAGTATAGATATATTTAAAAATTTCCAGGCGATGCCGGCAGCGGTAAGACAGCTCTGTGCCAGGAGTTGAGTGAACCAGGTCAGGGTCCACAGGCTAGACAACAAAGATCACTTAATAGGAGGCTACTGGCGCGGCATTTTCTACAGGTAAATAAATTATTAAATCCGTTTGGTTTGGACACGTCCAACGAATGAGTGAGGAACGATTGACGAAGAATATATATTGTGCGAAAGTAGAGGGTAGAAGGAGTCAGGGTAGGCCGAGACTTAAATATTAAGACCACGTGAGCAGATTGCTCAAAACGGAAAAGTCAAAAGTACTCGGATACTCAGTCGTGCATGTATGAAGTGATTAATGAATCTACAGGAAACGAAAGATGTATGCATGGATCGCGATGCCTGGCGATGTGTCCTCTCTGACTACCCCGTCAGGGATACAGCGTGAAGATAGTTTAGTCTTTTTTAGTTTAATTTTCTAACCTTTATATATTTTTTTTTTAAAGTAAAAATGTCAAATAGATTTGCCGTGTTTAGGCAAAGGTCACGGGTTTAGGCCTCGTCCTGAACCGAGTTATCTTTATCACTTTAATAAAAATATATTTTTAACTGGTGACGCTAATAGGCAAGGAATCGGAAGACACGTTTACTAACTACACCACCGTGAACTGCTCGAAACTGACGAATTAATTCACTACTTTTACATTTTAAGGCGACGTAAGGCGCCATCGACCGGCACTTAGCAAAGTGCGTGCCACTTTGCTAAGTGCCGGTCGAATGTATAGACGAATGTATAGAATTGCATCTATAATCAAGTGATTTGTGATGACACCTGCTTAAACACTAGAAACATTTCTGGAAAGCAATTAGTGTGCTAACTTTTTGTAAATTAATAGTTTTAAAATGGATTTTTTTTTATCCGATCTGGACTCGAACCAGCGTCTACTATACATAAACTAACTAACTAACTATCTTCATGTTGTATCCCCTGTAGTCAGAGAGGACAGAGCGCTAGTCTTCGCGATCCATGCATACTTTTTTCGCTTCTTCAAGATTCATCAATCGCTTCATACACGCACGTCTGGGTATCCGAGTACTTTTCCGTTTTTAAGCAATCTGCTCCCTTGGTCTTTATATGTAAGTCTCGGCCTACCCTGACTTCTTTGTCTACTATACATAATAACTGCTCTAAAAAAAGAACTGTGAATATTTTAATCTACATATCGCAGTTAATAATATCGAGCAAAAAACGCCAAAGAAATCACGTTTTCTGTATGAGAGCTCTACTTAAATATTCATTTTATTCTGTTTTTAATATTTGTTCTTATAGCGGCAACAGAAATACATCATTTGTGAAAATTTCAACTGTTTAGCTATCACGGTTCATGAGATACATCTTGGTGACAGACAGATAGACTGACAGTAGAGTCTTAGTAATAAGACCCGCTTTTACCCTCTGCGTACGGAACCCTAAACGAGCGTGTCGTATATTCGACTCAACATGCTTTTACACTCTAATCATAACTTGTGTATATTTATGGGGTTCTTAAGCTATAAACTTCAACAAAATAATCTCTCAAATTTTTAATAAAGTGAAAAAAGACAATTCGATTCGACTCGGGGATTGAACCCGTGATCTTTGACTAACCAGTTTTTCACTTTATTAAAAATGTATGAGAAATTTAGCAATATAATTAAAAAACAACTCAACTATTTTCAGGCTGTATCCCTGACGGGGTAGTCAGAGAGGACAAATCGTCATGCATCGCGATCCATGCATACTTCTTTCGCTTCCCGTAGATTCATTAATTGCTTCATACGTTCACGTCTGGGTATCCGAGTACTTATGACTTTTCCGTTTTTGATCAATCTGCTCTCGTGGTCTTCACATGTAGGTCTCGGCCTACCCTGACTCCTTCTACCCTCTACTTCATAATAATGTATCCAAAATAATCTCTTATCTTACAGAGCCACACGGAATCCAGTCTACGTCCAGGAGAGTTTGTCCGTTCTCTAGCCATGCAGATCCTTAGTCACTCGTCCCGGAGGCCTAGGGCGGATAATTCGGATCTCTCGCCTCGGGACCCCGAGACACCCCACAGTCATAGGTAGGCTAGAAAACATTTTATAAAGCGGTATCTTATAGGGTTGTAACTTAGAAGACTAACTAATTGAATCAGGCGTACATTGAGGAAATCCATTTAAAAAAAATATAATTATTTAGTTTTAAATGTTAGGTATGTCGTGTGTAGGCGAAACACGTGTCTTCATAGTACAACAATTTAAAGAAGCCGAATATTGCAAACATAACACTTAAAACTAAATAATTATACTTAGCAGTCTATTAGAAAGAGTTTTGAAAAGCAATTAGTATGCTAAAATAAGGATAAATTAATATTTCGCAGACTATGTTTTTTTATTTGTCCAGTATTGCACACATATCAATTTTATTGAGGTATCACAACATTAATATGTATCACAACAAGTAACGCGCCCTTCACTATCGTAGCGAAGGAATAAGACGACTTCTAAACCGAAACCAGTTTCAAAACTGCAAGTGGTAGAAACTTCACAATCCCCTATGCACGTATTCATGGTGTCCTGGGAGGCAATTCTCGTTTTCTTCGAAATAATCTCGAATTCGAGTTCACTCTTCGAATCCTTTTTCGACCATAAAATCTCGTAAATCGAGATGGTTTTTTCGAATGTCTTATTCTCATCACTATTCGAACTAAAGTTCGAGATTATTGTGTGAAATGTTGCCATTTAAGTGTGAAAAAAGTAAAAACAATAATAATAATAAAATAGTAAATATTAAAAATAAAAAAAAATCGTATTTCAACGGGGAACCGAGTTATGATGAAAAAACTGAATATAACTTTTTTCAAGATGGCGGAAAACCAATCAGGTTATTTTGGTCGACAATTTGAACTTAAGCTTTTCTAGCCTCCCCCCACGTAATATCCAAAATTTAGCTATTTCGGTTCATTTGCATTTCTAACCCGATTTTTCCGACGTAATGACTGGACCAATAATAAATGTTACTTAATGTATATTTTAAAAATTGCTTATACCGTCCCGTAAAATGAAAAATATCTGAATGTGTCACTGTCACTGTGTGTTGTCTATATTATTGAAGACTGTGTTATTTGTAATCACAAATCAAATTGCTGAAATTTCCACATTGCTAAAATATAGGCGACGACGTGTTTGAAATTAAAGCGACTTGCAATATGTTCGTATTAAACTATAAGTTTATAATTTTTAACTATAACTATAAATACATTTTGATATTTATTAAATGTAAAATGTAATATAATGCTAATTTAGGGTCGGTCACTTAAGAAATGTCCAAAGATTATAGTGATTCGACTTCGAAATCTGCGTCTCGACTGCTACCAACTATTCGAAGCAACTCGAGTGGCTTCCCTTCGAGAAAAGTCGAGTTCGAGATTTGCAGAATAGCTAAACGTCAATAAAACTCGAATAAAGTTCGAATTCGAGATTTATCTCGAAATCGAGACTGTTTCGAAGGCATGAGAATAGCGGCCCTGAATCGAATGTCGCAAACCGTTTATATATATCTCTTATGGTTCCTGAGAAATAGATAGGCACAAACGGACGGACTCATTGATAATCGCTCACTCAATGAACATCGCTCACGAAAGTTATTATTCTAATATAGCTCTTTATTAGTTACTGTTCTCATTCTGCTACACTTGCAATTGATTAAAAATGTCGTTACCATAGCAGAGTCACGATTATATACCTGAAAGGCGTAGGCAGAGGCAAACTTCAATCAAATTAGCCCATTGCAGTCTACTGCTCGACATAGGCTTCTCCCAGTTCACACCACAACACTATTTAAGTATTTTGTATTAAATATGATAATATTTAATTTCAGACGTAACTCCGAGGAAGAACGCCTGATCAGCCGGTTCCAGGAGCTTGGAGACGATGGTGAAGAAAGTTCAAAACCCTTGCTGGCTGACAGCGAAGGTACTAGGCACTTATTATTTCATCTTAGCGTCTTTCTGATTACTTTAAAACCCTACTTAGATCTTGAGCTTGCGTAAATTGGTTACTAGAAGCAGCTAAGAGTTTATTTCTTTCTTTTTTATACTATGACATGGCAAACATGCTTACGGCCCACCTGGTGTTAAGTGGTTACCGTCGCCTATAAACATTTGCAATATTAAGGGTAACACTGCAAGTGCGTTGTTATCACGGAGTAGAGAATAAAAGCCGCAAGGGCAACCGAGTTGTGTGGTTGTGTGCCAACCAAGGGAGTTGTTACGTCACAGAGTGGGCGGAGCCAACGCCACAGTTTCATGTAAATCGTTGCTGTGCTCGGTTGAGAGTACGAAATTTATTTTCGCTAAATTCTATAGGTTTCGACGGTTTTCACGATGAAGTGTGCTATTCTTGAATGCAAAAACGATTCAGAAACTTATTTTAAACATAGTGACGGTATAACATTTCATTTGTAAGTATTTTTACTTAATAAAAACAATTTATAATATATTTTTCTCAGATCTTCTTAAAAAATGTAAATTAGAGCCATATATGAGACAAAAGATGCAAGTAACTTTTGAGATGCACCTATTGAAAAAAAAAAAAAGTACTCAATGTATACTTTTGTAAATACATTGTAATGCTAGTTCATATTTCTGCCCAAAACGACAACTATTTTGTAAGTCTGCAGCGTATTTACATGATATGACGAAATTTTAAATAAGAATAACACCATCTACCGGCGCATAAACCAACAATTTTATTGATAACACATTGTACATTATTCTAGCGGGAGCATAATTTGGAGTTTTATAGAAGTACATAATATTGAAATTTATTGTGTTGCTAAGTGACAAAATATAATATTTAAAAACTAGAAATGCGTAGGTAAATATCATAATCAGACCCAGAGTACCGAATGTTCTAGAAAAGTAGGTTATTGTTGCGGGTAGACAAACTAAAATGTTCATTGGATCTTCAGTTCGATATGTGTTGCACGATGGTGTCGCTAGATGGATTTACTATTAGGGACGAGTTAAAGACGGGGTTAACCGCCCCTTTTCCCCCCGCGGCCCCATTTCCCACCCGCAGTTTGGCACGCCTTTTACTAAAGAGAAATTTGCTTGCAACATCTCCGTTCTTTCTGTCCTCCGTGGTTGTTATCCTGGGGCCTAAGATGATACGCCCAGTAATTACACTGACCACCTTTCCCTTCAATCCGAAACACAGCAGACTACGATTACGATTGTAATAGTTAGACTACGAAAAACTGTCAAAATCGTACTGGTGGCTTTCTATTGACCAATGATTTCAACACGATTGAAATAGCAGACTCGGCCACCAGGTAGGCTGCATGTTTATCTGCCACCTTAGTGGTATAAAAATTAGGTGGCTAACAAAATTTCGAAGAATAGGATTCCAAAATAAATTCGTATAGTAAAGTAATAATATATTACAGACCAGCGCACCGACGACGAAGACATAGTGTGCAACAACCCGAATCGAACCCGCACCATACACCGCATACACGAACGCGATGATTACCAGGACATGCATGCCGACGCTCCACTTTCCAATGCTGATGATACACAGGTGATTTGTATATCTTTGAAAGTTTGAAAGACTGCCTCTGTGGCGCAGTGGGAGTGTATCCGACTGCTACGCAAGAGGTCGTGGGTTCGATTCTCATCCAGTATAAAACTTTGTGTGATGAGCATGATGGTTTATTCTGTGTCTGGGTGTTATTTATCTATAATATGTATGTATTTAGAAATATATAAGTATGTTTATCAGTTATCCGGTTACCATAGTACAAGCTCTGCTTAGTTTGGAATCAGATGGCGTTGTATGAGTTGTACCAACGATATTATTTTTATTTTATTTTTTATATCTGTGAAAGTGACATTGCAGGGATGGGATAAATCCCTTAATTTCCTAATATATACATTTATTCAGTGCATAAATACAAATTATTAAATAACCTTAAAGTATGATCCTAATTAAGTTACAGTAAAATTTCCACCACTTATACTAGCGGCACGCTATGATGACCGTTTTGACATAAAACAATAGTAATGATATTTTACTTGTTTTGCATAAGTACTCTGTTTTCTACAGAATTACAAATGCCCTCTAATGTGGTCGACATATTTCTGATAAGAAAAGGTGATTAAATTATGCGAAAGAATTATGCATAGATCGCGAAGACTGGCGATGTGTCCACTCAGACTAGCCTGTCGGGGGTATAGCGTGAAGATAGTTAGTTTAGTTACTTAGAGCCTGAGGAAGAACCTTGTAATAAAACTCATAACCACTCTTTTCTAACCACCAGTAATTACAATATTTTGATTTACATGGTATTTGACCAATTATATACTATTAAGACGCCAGTGAGAGGGAGCAAGCAACATTCTGACTTAGATATTGCTGTAAATTAATCTTGTCTCATTTCAGCTGCCTGAAATCTTGCCAAGATCTGCAACTAAGCAGACGAACCCATTCGCCGCCGAAGAACCGAAAGACGATTTGAGACTTTACGAAAACCACGAAAATCTTTTCTTAAGAAACATCTCACAACGCCAGTCCAAAGAGCTACGTAACTCCCGCCTTCTGAGGCAGTCTTCTGAGCCGCTGAGCGAGAAGAAAAGCGCCGTGTTTCAGAAGAGTCTTTCTACAGAACAGAAGAACGAAAGTTCCGGGGAGGATAGGAAGATTGAGAACAGTCCACCCAAGTCGAGGATTCCAGTTGCTAACTTTAGGTAAGCTGCCTTTTTTTTTATACCACAGAGGTGGCAGACAAGCATACCGCCCACCTGATGGAAAGTGGCTACCGTAGCCTATGGACAAAAAAAAATAGCTAAGGCGAAGCGAAGGGAAGCGCTCGCAACACCGGTTACTCAGTATTTTGTAAACGATCACTGCGATAAGCAACTTTCATCGGATGGGTGACCATATTGTGGTAATTCCATTTGAAAGTGTTTCCGTGCTTCGGAAATCACGTAAAGCGAAATTGAAGGATCTATGGACGGCTTGAAAAATTTCATAAAATAGCTGGTCGCCACAATCTGCGTCTGTTTATTTCACTCATTACGCAGGCTCTTCACCTATTACGTGGGGTAAAAATGCTCACCAAAAAGTGTGGGCGTACAATATGCCTCTGCCACCCTTTTGGGGATAAAGGCATGATTGTTAAAAATCATGTCAATCGTGTCATTTCAAAATCAACTTTCTTCATGCTGTATCAGTAGTCAGAGATACAGCATCATTTACAGCTGTAAATGTATCAATCTAACAAATTGACTGCCTCTGTGGCGCGGTGGGAGTGTATCCGACTGCTACGCAAGAGGTCGTGGGTTCGATTCCCACCCAGGATAAAACTTTGTGTGATGAGCACGATAGTTTATTCTCTGCCTGGGTGTTATTTTATCTATTATATGTATGTATTTAGAAATATCTGGTTGCCATAGAACAAGTTCTACTTATTTTGGAATCAAATGGCGTTGTGTGAGTTGTCCCAACGATATTAATATATCATGTATTTATTCAATTATTATATAATTGCAGATACCCAAACAAAAGTGATCTCCGCTCAGCCGAATCCTCACCTCTCAAGAAATCTGAACGACCTCCATCCCCCAAGCCAGATGCTCCCGAAGAACCTCCCGAATACCAGAACGTGATGAACCCCCCCGAAGAACCCGCACCTCTTGTGGAGAAAGATGTGCCACCACCCATCCCGAGTCTGCCCGTCAGTCCTAGGACGCTCATAGCGAATGCTTATTATGATAAACTTTTGGCTGAGCCGCAGATACAACAGGTATAATTAATTTTGATGTTTTCTATGTATTATATGCATGTATTTAGCAATGGCAATGGGCTCACCACCTGCTACGTGGGACAAAAATGCGTACGGTGAAATGTGGGCGTATAGTATGCCTCTGCCTACCCCTTCGGGGATAAGGGCGTGATAATATATATGTATTTATGTATTTTAAGATATGTAAGTATGTATATCAGTTGTCTAGATTCCATACCACAAGCTTATATTAGCTTACTTTAGGTAAGACGGCGTCTTGTGACAGTGTTTAAAAATATTTATTTATGATTTACTAGTTGACGCCCGCGTGGTGAAGTGGTGAAATTAACCTGTGTTATTCTGATGTGTATGAAAAAAAAGCACCTTGGTTCAGGACAGGGATTGAACCCGTGACCTTTGCCTAATCTTACTAAAAATTTATCTGAAAGTTAGCACATTATTTGATTTAATAATTTACCCATAGATTGAGTGGAGTCCATCGCATCAATGTTTAAAAATGGTTGTAACACTGTTCATTGGTATCGAGTTGTTGAGTAGCTCGATAGATGGCTCTGGTCATACTCTTAAATGCCGTTTAAAATATAGTAAAGAATTTCAACTTGTTTCGGTACGATTCGGCTATCAGTATATTTGTTAATAACGGGGCTAAACGCGGTTATTCCACATACCTTTGGTGCCTGACGTTTCGACCAGGTTGCACCGGCCGTGGTCACAGGCTGACTGGCTCAGCGGCGCACGCCCTCCGTCGTCGAGTACGCGTGGTAGAAGTTTCTCCATCCACCCGCACATCTTCGTTATTCTTGATGCTACTTTTTCTCCACGTACCGTCACACACTACACTCACGGTGTCCCTATTCTGTAAGCTAACCGACGCGCGCCTATTCTGATGTTTACCCGACTGTGCACAAAAGCGAGATTTTATGTTACTAATCACTGGATTCCACGCTCCTGATAATTTAAACCCCTCTTCCCGATTGAATGTTTCATGTTTTTTAATCTCAATCGCTTCACGTACAACTCTTGCATAATAGTGCCGTTCAGTAGAGAGGACTTGCGTGTGATGAAATTCAATCCAATGATTAGTGCCTGCTTCAAGTAAATGTTCTGCGATCGCGGATTTACTAGTGTTGCATTTCTTTACAGCTGCGATATGTTCCTTGACCCTTTCAGCTATAGTACGCTTCGTTTGGCCTATATACGAACTACCGCAGCTGCAATCCACCTTATAAACACCTGGGGTTTGTAACGGAACTACATCCTTTGGCGAACCCACGATGTTGTGAACCTTTATGCCGGGTGTATAAATTGTCTTTATCGAGTATTTCTTTAAGATGGAGCCGATCTTATCCGTTACCCCTTTGACATAAGGCATGTAGGCTGGCTGTCGGTTCACTTCTGGATGTTTGCGTCTGCTTGTCGGCTGCTTCATTTGTCCTTTTACCTGATACCCGTTGCTTTTTAGTACCTCCTGAACATGGTCCAGCTCTCGCTCTAAATTATTAACAAATATACTATAGTATGCAACGCGATAGTTTAAAAGTTACGATTCGGCTAGTTCAGTGGCTAGAACATTGTCCTGGTTAGGCAAAGGTCACGGGTTCAATCCGCGTCCTGAACCAAGTTGGCTTTCTTATTCACTTTAATAAAAAAATATATAAAAGCATACCAATTGTTTTAAAAATTTATCGATGACTAGGTGACCCCCGGCTTCATCCGTGACATACTTCGAACTCCCGTCGCACCTATTTAATCCCGTCCCTTATAAATTCTACAATGATGCATAAAAATTTGCCCGATTTGTCGACATTTATGACTACTGCTCCGCTCTCCAAGGTGATATATAGCCTATTCCCTTCCTCGATAAATGGACTATCCAAGAGAAAAATATTTTTTTAAATTCCGACCAGTTATTCCTGAGATTAGCGCGTTCAACCAAACAAACTCTTCACCTTTATAATATTAATATAGCTGTAACCTGTTATCCTCAGGCTCTGCTGCCGCAAAACCTGGAGAAGAACCCTGATGAGTGTTTCAAGCAAGCTTTGTTGTTCCCTCTTCTGGAGATTGACCCTCCCAAGCAGTGCCTGTTTCTCCTTGTGGATGCTATCGATGAAGGAGCTTCGGCAGGTAAGTTGTAACCTTGGTACTCTCTTCTGTTTTTTGAAGTGAAAACCTTTAGCGCGGTACGCATATTTTTAGATGAGATAAAATCTCTGAACTCGCGACACCGCCACCGTTACCGAGACGCAGCTATAGTGTGTGCATATAAAAAGTTTTGAAGTATTAGATTGATAATATCGAACTCAGTTATCAACCTACTATAGCTCAGTTGGTAGAGCGGTGGACTGTAGATGGTTGTAAATTGGAATCCATAGGTCGCTGGTTCAAATCCAACTCGAAGGAACTCTTTTTGTGTATTTAACACAGTCGAATTATAAATAATAATAGTGCTTTTTAAGCCGATTAGTACTTTTATTCTTAAAGTAATTGGGTTTCACCTTATTACCCATCTAAAAAATGTCGAACGGGCCAAATTAAGTTTTCGCTTTTGTCGGTTTTACCGCAGTGCAACCCGTAATTTTGTTTATATCACAGAGTCGCAGACAAGCGTACGGTGAACCTGATGTAAAGTGTTCTTCGTAGCCTATGGACGTTTGCAACACTAAAGGTGCGGCACTCGCGCTGCCTACCCTGACCCTTCTTAATTTTATTGTCTTCCCAATTGCGCCCAAGCTCAAACTGAATTTGGTACTTTATTAGGAGCGACTGCTGTCTGACCTCCTAACCCTGTAAGCCTGGGTCAGTACCTCATCTGTTCACCAGCCGGTTCACCATTAGCAGTTGAGGTCGTTTGGGCCCCGTAGATATTGGTAGGGCCCTCACATCCACTACCGTACCAGACGAAAGCAGAAATCAACTTTCAAATTGAATTAGCAGTTCCTTAGACCCATTTAACCGTACATGTATATACTAAATTTAAATTTAAAGGTTTTTTTTAGTTTCGAGCTGGATTCCTACCGGCGTCTTCTGGTTTAACACACCAGACGCGTTACCAACTACACCATCTAGACCTACTCGAAACTGTCTGAATTAATCCACATCATACCGTCTTAAGGCGACGAAAAATAATATTTCCATTTAAAATATAAATTTAGGACTTAGTTAAATAACTAACTTACTGTACTAACTTACTGTCTTTACGCTGTATTCCTGGCGGGGTAGTCAGAGAAGACAGATATCTAGGCTTCGCGATCCATGCATACTTCTTGAACTTCTTACAGATTCATTAATCACTTCATACATGCGCGTCTGGGTATCCGAATACTTTAGTTAGCCTACTAATTGCTTTTCAAAATTGTTTCTAACGTATAAATCTTTCTAGGTGTTGGCGAAGACCGCGAAGGTACAGAAGGCTCCACCAGCGTAGCAGGTCTTCTGTCAAGACATCAGCACCTGTTCCCGCAGTGGTTGCTGCTGGTCTGCACCGCTAGGAGACACTGCAGGAACCTCACTAGAATGTTTACTGGTAAACACTTTTATGAAAAAATATACAGCTTCTTAAGTGATTGTGGCATTTGCGCGGGATTTTGATAAATGGCGGTCGCTTGCTATGTATTATTTTCCAAAACTAGTGCATTAACCTTGTTTTATGGGTAAAAATGGTAGTTTCTTAGACATAAAAGTTGTGTAATCGTGCTATAGTGAAAGACAGTGATATATTGCAGGGAAAAGCTATTTCACAACGTGTCGTGCAAATTTCACTGAAAGCCTCATTAACGCTCTACCACTCTACGTTAATGGGGCAAGCACACAGGACCTATGACTGGACTTGACATCGACAAAGGACTGGACAGGACTAAATTAGAAGATAAGATTGAAGAAATATGATTTAAAAAATAAGATTTGGCTAAAAGGTCTTCGTAACCAGGCCATAAAATAATTATCACTATTAAGTCATTGTAAATGATAACACTAGATGGCGCTGTATAGAACAGGCCATCAATGGGAAAGATGACGCAAAACTTTAATGTAGAGGGCGCTGTGTGTTTGTTATACAGAAAACGTTAATTTGAAACGCGTATTTGAAAAGAAATTATTTTTAAAGAATGTTGAATGAGTGAATCACTTTGTGACTTTTAAATGTGGCTCTTTTTTTCTTTTCATTTCATTTCTTTCCTCCTTTAATTCCACGCCTCGCCAGTTAGAATACATGTTGTAAACCCTTTATTCACCACAAAAAATAAATAATACACGGCAATGGGCTCACCACCTATTACGTGGAACAGGAATACACTTGGTGAAAAGTGGGCATATAATATGCCTCTGCCACCCCTTCGGGGATAAGGCGTGATAGATAATTATTAATTATTATTACAAAAATAAACTTAGAGCAAAATAAAAACGCAAGACGAAGCAGACTATAGGTTTTGCTATGAAACTTGACGTTGTCTGTGTAACAAACACACAGCGCCCTATACATAAAAGTTTTGTGTCTTCTTCCCCAATAGGTTAGGCTTTAAAATATTCATATATTCCTATTCCAAAATAAATGATTGTTGACTGCTCGGTAGCGCAGTGGTAGTGTTTGCGACTGCCGCGCTGAAGTTCCAGGTTCGATTCCAGGGTTGAAGCAAATATTTCTGTTATCTACATATATGTTGGTTTCGTAGTTCGAGTGTTTGCTATGTATAATATGTATGTATTTAGAAATATATAAGTATGTATATCAATTGTCCAGATCCCATAGTACAAGCTTATAGCTTAGCTTGTACGCGCTTGTATGGCGCTGTGTAAAAAGTGTCCCACAATATTTATTTATTATTTCTTAGGATTCCGCAAAATAACTCTGGACGAGTTGCAGCGCGCTCACGTGTCCGCCGATGTGCAGCGTTATGTTTTGGCCCGACTGGATACTGAACCTAGACTCAGGTAGATTAGAATAAACTTTATTGTACACCAATATAAAAATCTATTTAAATATAAACCCCGCGGCTTCGCCCGTGGCATACTTTGAATTTCCGTCACATCCATTTAATCCCATCGCTTATTACTTTTACAAAAACTTGTGTAAAAAGTTGCCCGATTTGTTGACATTTTTGATTACTGCTCCGCTCGCCTGGGTAGTAGCGTGATGTAATATAGCGTATAGCCTTCCACGATAAATCTTAAAGATTGTGTGGATGTTTGTTACTCTTTCACGTAAAAACTACTGAATAGATTTTAATGAAACTTTACAATAATATAGCTTATACATCAGAAAAATACATAGGCTACATTTTATCCCGGGAACAAGTTCCTGTGAGAAACGGGAACGGGAAAACTTCTCTGCGCAGGCAAAGTAGCGGGACTCGTGGACTACAAAACATAAAAAGATTTTTTCAACTCGGACCTGTAGTTTCTGATATTAGCGCTTTCAACCAAACAAACATACAAACATACTGATCAGCTTTATATATTAGTATATAGAAGTATAGATGTATGTTTCTAGCAAAAATTGTTAAAATTTACAGTATTGTTGTATGCACGGCAATGGGCACCTGTTACGTGGGACAAACATACATACGGTGAAATGTGGGCGTAAAGTATGCCTCTGTTTACCCCTTTGGGGATAAAGGCGTGACAATATGTATGTATGTATTGTTGTATGTCCAGGGCACGTGTTTCGAGCGATTCGACAGCAGCGGCGGCAGCAGCGGCTGCATTAGACCATCTTCGAATCAAGAGCGATGGATGTCTGCTGTATCTTGAGAAGGTAGGCTTCATTCCATATACGAGCGTTTCCGTGCTACGGAAGGCACGTTAAGAGTCAGGCGGAGTGGCCGTTCAAATTCAATTCGCGGAGAACGCCGCCGTTCCTCGGACATATCGCTATCTCTGTCGCTCGCCCCGCGCCACCGCCCCGTTCGAGTAGAACAGCAAGATGACTGTTCGATATTAGTAGAAATTTGTGTGCATTTGCGAATACCAAAAATGATGATTTTTTCTTTAAGACATTGTGTAACTAGACAATATAAGCTGTGTTTCTGTTAAAATTACATAATGATTAATTGCGTTTCTAATATAAAACAAATAGGCGGAAAATATCTCGTTAATGTCGAACAATGTATGAAATATAATCGCATATTTTTTTAAGTAGGTAAATATTATTGAGAAAAAATTTGAACCGAGACATAAATAAAAACTTTCTTAATCCGAATAACAGCAATAATATGACGAGATATTCTCAAATTGAAAATAATTTAGGTATTACGTTTGTATGGGAACTTAATTATTCGCGCGGCTTCTTAAGCCATTGGTCTCGGATGCCAGTAATATAAAACACACAGCAAGCCAAACCAAGTCACGCCAAGTCGAAGACTTTATGAGCGACATAAAAAAAATTAAAAGCAGGTAGCTACAACCTATACTTATACTTAACATTATAATAGGATCAACACTTTTTTTGCTTGGACGAAATATAAATGTTGAAATGAGAACTTATAGTATACCCCTGCCTACTTATCCGGGCAAAAGGCGTGACTGATTAATAAAACAGTAGCTTTGAAATATAAATATCGTTGGGACAACACACACAACGCCATCTGATACCAAACTAAGCAGAGCTTAAAGGTAACCAGATAACTGATAAACATACTTATATATTTCTAAATATACATACATAACACCCAGACACAGAATAAACCATCGTGCTCATCACTCAAAGTTTCATCCTGGGTGGGAATCGAACCCACGACCTCTTGCGTAGCAGTCAGATACACTTCCACCGCGCCATAGAGGCAGTTAAATATGATAACAATAGCAGAAATTCGATATAATGACTGCCCTTATCGCTTAAAGCGGATGAAAAAAAAACTAGCGAGCCTTACAGTTGTCGCCTGTGATGATGATTACATCTGATATGTTATCTCTCTCATTGGTCAAATTTAATGGGCTCGCTTCGCCGGTTTCCTGTAACACATTTCCGTTCCTTATCCAAATTCACTTCAGCAAAAAATATCCTGCAATCGAGAGGAAATATTTTACACATCAATAATATAAACAGAATAAAATCTTAATGTCTGTTTGTAATTTTAAATTAACTTAACTATCTTCACGCTGTATCCCTGACGGAGTAGTCAGAAAAGACAGATTGCCAAGCATCGCGATCCATTCATACTTCTTTCGCTTCCTGCAGATTCATTAACCGCTTCATACATGCACGTCTGGGTATCCGAGTACTTTTGACTTTTTAATTTTAAATCAACAGCTTTTAACTAAATGCATAACGTAGGCATATTATAGTAATTACATACATGGACTCATTTCAACTGGATTTCCACTAACAGATAGCTGATGTTATAAGGAGTAACTAAGGCAACATTTTATCCCAGTATTCCCACGGGAATTCGAACTTCGCGGGTGAAAGCCACCGCGCTTTACCTTGTTCCGCTAGTGATGTAACAAGATGAATATTTGTAAATCGGATGTGTGTAGGTGCTGGATGGAGTGGCAGACGGGTTTATAGCTCTTCGGGAGATCCGCGAGATTCCTGGAACGCTCAACGGCCTGTACCTGTGGTTGGCGCAGCGACTCTTCCATGGACGCAGGTTTACTAAGGTATGATTTGAGTGTTTCGGTGGTGGGTACGATTCCGGTTTCGAAACAAATATTTGTGTTATTTGCAAATGTTTGTTTAATTTCAATCAGTCCGAGACTACCAGGACTTTAATTGGTCGTGCTAATTAGTATCTAGCACATAAGACCTTTTGGCCTTTTTGTTACCACCTCACTAAAAACGCAACGGGTTCAAAATTTCTTCCAAATTTAACATCTAAAATAGACACATTTTATTTATTAAATTTATTCGGTCCTTTAGACTCACCCTAGTTCCGTGTTTCGGAAGGGACGTTAAGCCGTTGGTCCCGGTTCCCAAAAAATGCAGTCGTTAAGCCAAGTTGAAGGCCTTATGGGCGGCTTAACCTGTAACGTGGGACAAAAATGCAGAAATGTGGGCGCTTAATATGCCTCTGCCTACCCCTTCGGGGATAAAGGCGTGACAATATGTTATGTTATGATTGTTTAATTTGAAAAATATCCCACAATATTTATTTATTTGTCTACCACCATTAACATCTATTATGTTCCGTCCTAGGATGGCACGTTAAGCCGTTGGTTCCGGTTGCCAGTAACATGGCAGACGTTAAGCCAAGTTGAAAACCTTATGATTGAAAAATTTCAACAGTAGGTCCGCCATAACCTGCGCCTGTCCGTTTTAATATGGCAATGAATGGGCTTCCCCACATGTTACGCGGGACAAAAATGCTTAAAGCATATAAGTATACCTCGGCCACCCCTTCGGGGACAAAGGCGTGAACGATAAGTGTCTCTATATTTATTAGAGTTTTGGGTGTAAAGGTCCCATCATCATCTCTGAGGATTCATCATCATAATGTCGACTTCACCTTCACCACGTGGTGCACCTGCTGTCTAAGCCACCACCATGGAGCCATAGATAGATAGCCCCTTAGTAACCCTTGGGTTATGTTCAGGGTTCAGCGACTGCTTAACTTCTGGGAAAAAGTATATGTCCGAACCGTCAAACTGAGGGATGCTAACGGAGCCCCGTTGGCTATGGATGGGTCCTCAATCATGGGTCGTCGCTTGCCATCAGACGATCACCATACAGAAAGCAGAGACAAACGGAACGCCCTAAGTGAAAAGTGTGAGGATGGACACCTTTTCTATATTAAACCTTTGCTATTTTAATTATGCAATACGAAAATTAATCAATGCTTAAAAATGGCTTCCTCTGTAGGTGCGCCTGCTTCTGGACGTTCTTCTAGCAGCTCGGTGTGGGGTGACAGAAGAGATGCTGTACAAATGTCTACTCACCAAAGAGTACAGCGTCACCAGAGAAGACTTCAACAGAAGACTCCATCTGCTTAGAAGGTAATGTCCTAGTGTAACTGATAAGATGTTAAGGCCACAAGTGAGACAGTAAGCATGTGTTGTCCCTTTTTTACATACATACATATTATACGCCCACTTTTCTATTCTATACCATGTGTATTCCTGTCTCGCGTAATAGGTAGTCAACCTAATTTTTTTTTCATGCATTAGACTAAACTAAATATATTCAAGAAGCTTATCAAGAGTCCTATCTTCCTTAGGATCCTAGTAATGGAGCGCTCGACATGCTACTTATCAATCTTCCACCACTCCTTCGCCAAGTGGCTTGTGGACGTGAAGCATTGCACGCGACGATACCTCTGCTGTCCCGCTGAGGGCCACGCGGCACTCGCCATGTACTACACTCTGGATGCCAAAAGGTGAGATCTAGACTAGAAATACTCTCATCTATATCTGTGTACGTTCTTTGAACCCGTACATTGCAGAGTCAGCATTTTACGCCGAGTCGTGCGGTTTACTTAATTTACGAATATAAATTTTACTTGCAGAATTTTAGTACTTAACAAGCTCCGTACTCGATCGGTTGACCTAACAAGTGTGTCATAGTAAATTTATTATTCATTTCATCTTGGTTTTACATTAAACTTGTGATTTGAGTAATTTACTCATGAAACTACATGAAAGTAGAAGTATGTCAGTATCGTATCAAGTAAAAAGCCATAGTCTCTGTCTACCCCGATGGGAAACAGGCATGATAATATGTATGTATGTATGTTTTATTGGCATATTACTGATGTTTTAAGGAGTAACTTAGGTTACATTATATCCCCGTATTCCCAGCAAATGGGATCAACGCGGGTGAAACCGAGGGGCGTCCGTTAGTTCAGAATACAATAACATATGCTCGACTGTATTCTCTATGAAATGACAGTTGATTTAAAAAAAATATTATAATTTTTTTCTACCGCATAATGGATTTTTTTTCAAAAGACATTTTTGTTACATTTTTCTTCGCCCTTATCTTGGCCAGGCAAAGGAAATTTGTTCCATAGTAACCATTTATGGATTAAATATTTTATCACATAATATCTAATATCTTCGTTTTCTATGTCTTAGTCAAGTATAGTCTTAAGTCAAAGTCAGTCTTGTCCCAGTAACGTGGTAAAAGCGTTACTGTAGCTTTCAGTGGAATTTGCGTGGCAAGTTGTTAATTCGCAGTTCTCTGCGATATATCACTATTTTTCACTATAGCATGTTGACAAAACTTTTATGCCTAAGAATCTACCACTTTTACACATAAAACAAGGTAAATACACTAGTTTTAGAAAATAATATATAGCAAACGTCCGCTATCAACAAAATTCTCGCGCTAAGACCTCTTTCACAAACTACCTATCTTCTAGTAACGCTATTATTATAACTACACATTTAAACTTATTCTCTAACATTTATCTCCATCTAAAGGTTGTCTGTAAGAAATTGCACTTAGCGATAAGGCGGCCCCTTGTACATTTCTAAACCTGAATTCCAAATAATGTTAATAATTGGTAAACAATAAAGTAAATTTCTAGTCTAGAATAGTTCTACCTGAGTTTAATAAAACGTATGGCTAAGGTATTCTTGGACATTGTAGATTGTCAGTGAAAGTGTGGGTGTATTGCTTCTACCTACCCCTTCTAGGATAAAGGCATGACTGACTGATAAATGCGGTTGTTTCAGGTTGTCTGCACTCGAAATCCACAACTACGTGTTTCATATGACGAGCTTGGAACAACATCTGTCATCGCAGAAGAAGGTAAAGAACAGGTGTGTATATTGTTGAACTGATTATTATCCTAGTTGTCTTCAAAATCTATTTTTTATGCTACTGAGGTGAAATTCTTTTATATATATTGAGGAAGGTTATATATCATCACGCTACTACCCAGGAAAGCGGAGGAGTAATCATAACTGTGAAGTCAACAAATCAGGCAACTTCTCAAACAGTTTTGTAAAAGTAAAAGCGACTGGATTAATTGGATGCGACGGTGGTTCAATATATGTCAAATGCGAAGCCGCGGGGGTCGGCTAGTTTTAGTATAATCCCAGGTGCACTCTAACCCTACCTTTATTAAACTAAACAACTATCTTCACGCTGTATACCTGACGCAGTAGTCAGAGAGGATAGTTCGACAGGCTTTGCGATTCATGCATACTTCCTTGACTTCTTGCTTCATACATGCACCTATTTTTTAAAGTTTACTCGAACCGCTTCGTCTTAATTCCAAACTCTACCTGGATTTAGAGCCTGGGGTCTCACCTTTACTTTCTATACGAGAAAAAAGGTGATTTTACTTTTTTTACATCTTAAAAAATGGCTGAAATATTTTTGATCGAAGTGACATATTTTCGGGTGGGTGCATACGTAACAACCCTGCTTATTCGACAGTTGCGCTCTCGTCCGCACGCGAACGCCGCGTCGCGCCTTGTCGCAGTCTTTGCGAGGCTGTGACATCATAATGGGCGCGCCTATACTTGGAAATTCAAAAAAGGACCAAAACTTCTCGTCGTTACTACTTCGGAAATACTGCATGTATTGAAGTGAAATAATAACTAATGTAATGTACATGAGCTACGCTCATATCATCATTTTAGCTGTATTTGACAGTTATATTTTGACCCTTTTGTGTTCTCCATTGTATGACAGCGAACAATCCGAAGTGCTGGACCTCCATTCCCTCATGCTCCTGTGGGTTCTGGACTCTGGCTGCGACGTGGAGTCAGCTCTTCGAAAAGAGAGTGACTCGCATACTCCTACCCGTTTACTACTACAGGTATGAATATAGTATCGTTTAGCAGTCCTGTCTTTATCCCTGAAGGGGTGGCATAGGTATATTATAATTGGTAATGTTTGTTTGGTTGCAATCTATCTATCTATATATTAAAAAAGAATTGCAAAATATGTTGCTAAGCTCAAAACTCGAAGACGGTTGGATCAATTTGAGTATTTATTAAACATTATTTCTTACATAGTAAAGATGGTTGTAAGGTAGAGAAAATTTTAAAAAAATTGCATGGATAGGGAACGGGAAAGCTTCATTATGCGGGCGGAGCCAGCGAAGTTAACTTACCACGTGTCTAAGCTAAGATTTTTGAATGCTTGGTATGGGATATGCATGTACAGCACTAGAGGATGATGCCGGCCCGAAGATAAAAAGCATCGGCTGGGGTGTTGGATTTGAAATCTGGATCTGCACACCACATTTTCGTCATTCCTATCATTCATCAGTTGACAAGTGCGAACGCTTGCTGTATATCTTTTTTTATGCGCAGGTGTGGTGGTTTCTTGGTCATAAAAGTTGTGTTAACGTGCTATAGTGAAAGACAATGATATATATGCAGTGAAATGCTATTTTCTATTTTGCCGCGTAAAATCCACTGGATACCTCAGTATAATAACCACCATTATACTGGGGTGAGACTGACCTTGACTAAGACGGAGAGGACGGGGACATTTTAGATAATAAGAAAGAAGATTGATGAAATATGAATTAAGATATGGCTAAAAGGTCTTAGTAACCGGGCCATAAAATAATTACAAATAAATATCGAAATATATAGCAGTTTTCGACGTTTACTTGGATGTGTTGCAGCCTGTGTCGTTGTTACAGCAACCGGATACGAAGAACGAAGATCAAAACCGGGACCTGGAGTCAGATGATAAAGATTCCGTATCGGGTGAGTGGTTTGTACAATAGTTTATGTTTTTAGCATCATACACACATACATATTGACTGCCTCTGTGGCGCGGTGGGAGTGTATCCGATTGCTACGCAAGAGGTCCCGGGTTCGATTCCCGGGTCGGAACAAATATTTGTGTGATCCACAAACGTGTGTTTCGGGGTTTGGGCGTTTCCTATGTATAATATGTTTGTATTTAGAAATATATAAGTATGTTTATCAGTTATCTAGATCCCATAACACAAGCTAATATTAGCTTACTTTGGGCCAGATTGAGCTGTGTAAAAAGTGCCCCACAATATTGTCAGACCTTTGTCTCCGAAGGGTGAAATGCTATACGCCCACATTTCACCGTATGCATATTTTGTCCCCCGTAACAGGGGCTCACCCATTGCCGTGTTGAAAAGGGACAGGCGCAGGCTGTGGCGACCTGATGTTGAAATTTTTCAAGCCGCCCAGAAGGCCTTCAACCAGGCTTAACGACTGCCATTTCACTGGCAACCGGGACCAACAGCTTTACGTGCCTTCCGAAGCACGAAGACGCTCGCAAATGTAAATTCCACAAAGTGGTCACCCATCCAAGTTTACAGAACACTGAGTCAGCGGGGCCACGGGCGCTTCGCTTCTTTTTTTTTTGCGTCGGTAACTATGTAACTATTTCGAGACTTACATTATGAAGACCACGTAAGCAGATTGCTCAAAATAGGAAAAGTCAAAAGTACTCGGATACCCAGACGTACATGTATGAAGCTATTAATGAATCTGCAGGAAGAGAAAGAAGTATGCATGGATCGCGAAACTTGGTGATATGTCCTCTCTGACTACCCCGTCGGGGATACAGCGTGAAGATAGTTGATTTTGGTTAGTTCTTTTTTGGTAACTATAAGATGAAGGAAGAAGACCGCCTGAGCAGATTTACATTTATGAAACGATTAGTGAATCTGCAGGAGAGAAAGAAGTATGCATCGATCGTGAAGACTGAAATTTTTGACATTATGAAATTTGGACCTTCACTACTTATAAAACAAAATCCTCCGCTGCGTCTATCTGTCTGTTCACGATAAACTAAAATACTACAGCACCGACTTTTGTGATGTTTTGTCCAATAGATAGAGTAGAGTGGTTCTCCAAAAATATTTTAGTATATAATTTGTAAAGGTATTTATATTATTGGTTAAAATATTTCAATATTTGTAAAAATGTCTGACAATAAACCGTCTGTAAGTTTTCAACGGAAACGCTGCGTAAGCCTTTTAAGACGTAACAAAATAATGTGTGGTGGTATTGTGTATCGTAAATAAGTGGTCTAAAGAACAGTCCACGATGGCATATTATGTTTATCTCTTAAAGGTAACATACCTACTAATAAGTGGAAATAAGTACGGGTACTATATAGGCGAAGCTGTGGACATCAGCTAGTACATACATACATACATACATACATACATACATACATACATACATACATACATACATACATACATACATACATACATACATACATACATACATACATACATACATACATACATACATACATACATACATACATACATACATACATACATACATACATACATACATACATACATACATACATACATACATACATACATACATACATACATACATACATACATACATACATACATACATACATACATACATACATACATACATACATACATACATACATACATACATACATACATACATACATACATACATACATACATACATACATACATACATACATACATACATACATACATACATACATACATACATACATACATACATACATACATACATACATACATACATACATACATACATACATACATACATACATACATACATACATACATACATACATACATACATACATACATACATACATACATACATACATACATACATACATACATACATACATACATACATACATACATACATACATACATACATACATACATACATACATACATACATACATACATACATACATACATACATACATACATACATACATACATACATACATACATACATACATACATACATACATACATACATACATACATACATACATACATACATACATACATACATACATACATACATACATACATACATACATACATACATACATACATACATACATACATACATACATACATACATACATACATACATACATACATACATACATACATACATACATACATACATACATACATACATACATACATACATACATACATACATACATACATACATACATACATACATACATACATACATACATACATACATACATACATACATACATACATACATACATACATACATACATACATACATACATACATACATACATACATACATACATACATACATACATACATACATACATACATACATACATACATACATACATACATACATACATACATACATACATACATACATACATACATACATACATACATACATACATACATACATACATACATACATACATACATACATACATACATACATACATACATACATACATACATACATACATACATACATACATACATACATACATACATACATACATACATACATACATACATACATACATACATACATACATACATACATACATACATACATACATACATACATACATACATACATACATACATACATACATACATACATACATACATACATACATACATACATACATACATACATACATACATACATACATACATACATACATACATACATACATACATACATACATACATACATACATACATACATACATACATACATACATACATACATACATACATACATACATACATACATACATACATACATACATACATACATACATACATACATACATACATACATACATACATACATACATACATACATACATACATACATACATACATACATACATACATACATACATACATACATACATACATACATACATACATACATACATACATACATACATACATACATACATACATACATACATACATACATACATACATACATACATACATACATACATACATACATACATACATACATACATACATACATACATACATACATACATACATACATACATACATACATACATACATACATACATACATACATACATACATACATACATACATACATACATACATACATACATACATACATACATACATACATACATACATACATACATACATACATACATACATACATACATACATACATACATACATACATACATACATACATACATACATACATACATACATACATACATACATACATACATACATACATACATACATACATACATACATACATACATACATACATACATACATACATACATACATACATACATACATACATACATACATACATACATACATACATACATACATACATACATACATACATACATACATACATACATACATACATACATACATACATACATACATACATACATACATACATACATACATACATACATACATACATACATACATACATACATACATACATACATACATACATACATACATACATACATACATACATACATACATACATACATACATACATACATACATACATACATACATACATACATACATACATACATACATACATACATACATACATACATACATACATACATACATACATACATACATACATACATACATACATACATACATACATACATACATACATACATACATACATACATACATACATACATACATACATACATACATACATACATACATACATACATACATACATACATACATACATACATACATACATACATACATACATACATACATACATACATACATACATACATACATACATACATACATACATACATACATACATACATACATACATACATACATACATACATACATACATACATACATACATACATACATACATACATACATACATACATACATACATACATACATACATACATACATACATACATACATACATACATACATACATACATACATACATACATACATACATACATACATACATACATACATACATACATACATACATACATACATACATACATACATACATACATACATACATACATACATACATACATACATACATACATACATACATACATACATACATACATACATACATACATACATATTGTCACGCCTTTATCCCCGAAGGGGTAGGCAGAGGCAAATTAAACGCCCAAATTTCACCGTATGCTTTTTTGTCCCACGTAACACGTGGTGAGCCCATTGCCGTGTTGAAATGGACAGGCGCAGGCTGCGGCGACCTGCTGTTGAAATTTTTTAAGCCGGCCATATGGCCTTCAACTTGGCTTAACGACTGCCATTTTATTGGCAACCGGGACCAACGGCTTAATGTGCCTTCCGAAGCACGGAACTTGGGTGGGTCTAAAGGGCCGAATAAATTTAATAAAATGTGTCTAATTTAGTTGTTAAATTTGGAAGAAATTTTGAACCCGTTGCCTTTTTAGTGAGGTGGTAACAAAAAGGCTAAAAGGTCTTATGTGCTTGACACTAATTAGCACGACCAATTAAAGTCCTGGTAGTCTCGGACTTTATCAGCTAGTATTATAAAATAATACTCAATGCTTAAGAGAAGCTTGAAGTTATTATTAACTACGCGGTAGTGAGAGAGGACAGATCGCCTGGCATCGCGATCCATACATACTTCTTTTTCTTCCTGCATATTCATTAACCGCTTGTAACGTACATGTAACGTCTGGGTATACGAGTACTTGACTTTTCCTATTTTGAGCAATCTGTTTACGTGGTCTTTATAATGTAACTCTCGGCCTGCCCTGACTTCTTCTGCCGTCTACTTTCGCACAATATAAATTCTTCGACAATGTTTTTTACTCATTCGTTGAATATTGTAATTGTTGTAAAATAAAAAAAATAAAAAAATAATGATGTCTTTATTTTGCATAGATCATTTCAACGGCGCTTACAAAATGTCATACACTAAAACTAAAGAAAAATTTGTATATTTAAAGTGACCACCGGTTCGGAACGCGGCCCATCTGAGAAGAACCGGCAAGAAACTTAGGAAGGCTTTTTTTATGGCCTATTTACAATTTAATATATTATGACTATAATATTTTATTTGCTAGCAGATCATTTCCAGGCATCCCTGTCCTGTAAATAGTCTTGAATAGAGTAATAACCTTTTTCACAAAGCTTTCTTTTAATAAACTTTTTACATTTATTTAATGGTAAATTTCTCAGGTCACAGGGTGTAGTTTATAACTTAGTTCGGCGTGTCCAAACTAAGTTATTATTCACCTTATGAAACTAAGTTCAAACTTTTCTGGAGTTTGAGAAACGAAGTCACCACTCGGTACTTTTCCTTTACCATAAACAATGAACTTTGATCCTTATAAAGTTCACATTAAATATTTAATAACTAGCAATTAAGAATATTTCCTGCAATATGTGTTTCCCTATACCCTGATAATACCGTTTTATAAGTAATTATAAGCAGGCCAGTTTGAGGAAACAATTGGATTTATTTATTAAAGTCACCTAATTGCCAACAGCGTTGAAACAGGGTAACAGAAGTGGACAACAGTCAATCGAGGCTATTAGTTCAGGCGATCACAAATTACCTGTAAAAAAACTGCAGGCTTCATTACAAAATTTGAACTGAGAGATCTTGAACTCCTTTTTTATAGTACATTTGAGAGGATAATAAAGTAAGATTTCTCACTACAAAGACTACTGAATTTGTTCAGTCTGGTTAAGCAACTTAGGTGAATAGGAGAAGATTAGAGATATACGAAACGACGTGATGATGTATTACAACATTTATATTTTAGGCAGCGATGATTCTTTTTACAACAATTCGAGATTTACCGTCAAATAACAATTGTAGAAAAGGGAATCATGTCGAACGATATATCGCTTAATGGTTGAGGTCACCAAATTTTCGGACATAGTTCATTAACTCTTTTTAAATAATATATTCCACAACTGAATCGATAGAAACGTATAAAAGTTGTTGAAGAGTACTGTAGAATGCGTATGTATGAATGTATTTTTTTTTTTATATATCTATATCTAGGAAGTTTCTTTAATTTCCTTTGTATGTAGAGTCACAGGTACAGAGTGGTCATGTTGTTTTGTCATTTGCGTCATTAAGTTAGGATGTTTGCGGTGACCCGAGCGTCAATTTTGAAAACTAGGTTGCTCATTACACCGAACTCTAATTAACCACATTTTGACAGTGGTTTGGATTATTCATTTTCTTTGTGCAGGTGCTGTCATTTCTATGTAGTTGGTGAATTGTCGTTCACTTACATACATATTGTCACGCCTTTATCCCCGAAGGCGTAGGCAGAGGCATACTATACTATACGCACACATTTCACCGAATGCATTTATGTCCCACGTAACAGGTGGTGAGCCCATTGCCGTGTTTGCATTGCATTGCATTGGTATATAAAATAAAAAATTATAGCACTTAATGTATAATGATTAAATTAAAAATTTAAAAACCTCCCTCTACAAAAAAATAACCCTTAAAAAGTACTATTGAACCCAAATACTATATGTCTGTTGTGAGTTTTCGAAGAGTCAGGTTAAGCTATCATTTAATTGTCATTTATCGATTATACTGGCACACGATAAACACTTAATCGAGTAATCATACGCCAAATATGTCTTACATAATTTTAGAGAATAGCTGATACTCGTACAATAGTGATCGGATATTAACCAAACATTGCTCAGAACCACCGCCAGGATACTGGCTTTCAAATAAAATAAAAAAATGATGAAGATATACGATGCCAAAGACACTCACATACACACACACACACACACACACACACACACACACACACACACACACACACACACACACACACACACACACACACACACACACACACACACACACACACACACACACACACACACACACACACACACACACACAGAGAGAGAGAGAGAGAGAGAACCATCGGCGTCAAACTTATATCGATAAATTCTCCACCATATTTTAAACGTCATTTTAAGAGTATGACCAGCTCTTAAAATGACGCTTAAAATATGGTGGAGAATTTCAACTTGATTCAATACCGTTCGGGTAGTTCAGGTGGCTACGAGTAGAACATTGCCCTGGTTAGGCAAAGGTCACGGTTCAATCCCCGTCTCGGATCGATTTGTCTTTTTCCACTTTATTAAAAAAATATGAAAAATTTAGCAATATTTAATTGCTTTAAAAAATGTATCCATAATTATGTTATTTCGAATCGAATGACACTTCCATCATAATTTTCGGAGACAGAGGAATGAAAAATCTTAAAAAGCACTTGTTGACTAGATTAAATTTTATATATTTATACAGTAACTCACTAACTGATCGATCAACGCACAACTGTAAATCGCTGGGTCTAGAACCATGAAATTTTGTACAAATATCCTTTCAGTGACGCAGGTGTGCAATAACAAAGAACTCTTTAAAATTCAAGCCCTTAGTGTGTGAATAGAATAGAATATGTCAAGAGATTAGAAATGAAATGGGGTGAAATGGGGTTGCAAGGACTTTATGGAACGACGTGACTTGTTGGTCTGATCAACTTCAAACTTCGCATTTGTACTCTTTAGTCTCTTGTAAATATGTTAATGATTTGAAATTTTGATCTCTTCGATGTATGATTTCGACTGCGACGCGGACGACGTCGTGGGCAAAAGCTAGTTAGGTAGGAAACATATAGACTTAAATTGAATATAAAGAACTACATTTACACACATACATATCATCACGCCTGTCTCCCATCGGGGTAGGCCGAGACTATGGCTTTCCACTTGCTACGATTCTGGCATACAACTTTCGCTTCTTTTACTTTCATAAGTGTTTTCATACAAGCTCGCCGGTTGAGGGTACTCTTGACCTGGCTCTTTTGTCAAAAGCTCTTCAATTTAATTGGTATGCGTACGCCGAGGTCGACCCTTCCCAGTTTGCCCATTCACTCTCGCCGCATATATATAATATATTCCACATGTCCGAACCATCAAATCATCCCTTTTTCTATGTTTGTCACAACTTCTTCTATCAAACTGCAATATTCCCTTATCACGCTGTTCCTTTCTTTGCCTTACTACATTTGTTTGCCTAATATACATATATACCTTTTTCACGAGAATAATGCCACGAGACATAACTAGTCTTAGTTAGTAAAGTAGTAATAATTATGAATAAATTTCACAAAAAGTTTTATTCCGAGAATTTATCACATCATCAAGCAACGATACAGAATAGAATAATTGTTATCAGTGCGTGTAACTGACCTAACTGTTTTTCATGTTAAATGTAATTGTTACATGTAATTTTATTATCGCATCCTGCGTATTCATGTGCTAGTTATGTTTTGTGACTTTGTCTTTTGTCTTTGACCGATTTTGTATAAAGTGTAACAAATACACGGCAGTGGGCTCACCACCTGTTACGTGGGACAAAAATGCATACGGTGAAATATGGGGATATAATATACCTTTGCCTACCCCTTCTTGAATAAAGGCGTGACAATATGTATGTATGTAATTAATTCTTCATTCTTCTGCGTGAGGTTAACAGATATCTGACTATCCTCACGCTGTGTGCTTAACAAGGTAGTCAGAGAGTATAAATCGCCAGGGTTCACAATCCATGTATACTTCTATCGTTTCCTGCAAATTCATTAATCGTTTCATACATTTGCGTCTGGGTATCCGAGTACTTTTGACCTTCCCGTATTTGAGATATCGTTAAACATTTAAAAAAAAATAAAGTGTGTTTGTACTTATGTACACGCGTTAGAAGTTATACTGCTTTGGCGTAACAAGACAATTTTTTATTTTATAATTTTTGGCTTTCTCCTTATCCTACGTTTGTAGAATAAACTAAAATGTGGACTACAGCAAACACCCTGTTTGAAAACTACTTGGAATTTAGTTATAAGTTGCCATGGAAACACTTATGACTTCATGGTGTTGGTTCTTCGTAACGGTTTGCGCGCGCATCGTAAAAATGTACTCTCTTCATTTTTCCCTAACGCACCAAAAAGTATAACTTATAAAAATAACAATATATAACCCCTGTGCTGATTTTGAAATATTTTTCGACGCTTCACGTTGTGTCAACGCTGCAGATTAGTAGGTTTATTTTGCGCACCCAGCACGTTTCTGACATTTTTAGAGTTTATATGGTACGCTTATATTTTCATTATGTCCGTCTGCAGTTTTCCTCCGAAATTCTTATTACCAGAATGTAATTTCCCTTAGTCAATGGTCACGCCGAAAAATAAAATCAAAAATATTGTTAAAATTAATTTTAGGGGTTCTTATCTCACCCTATACGTAAAGGTGTTAATTCTCTCTCATATAGTATGGAGCATGGTTGAATAAGTTTCTCAAAAAGTTTGTAGATTTGCCCAAAGCATTTTTCGATTAAGGGGTCTATGTTTGTGATATATCAAGGTTTAAATTGCAAATCTTCACACGATAAATCATAGAGTTTAAAGAGTTCAACGTACTACAGTCTTTAAAAAAAAAGTGTTTAAGAATAAAAATAATACAGTAAGAATATCAAAAAACTGTTTGGTGTTGCAGCAACATACAAATTGTAATGTCTCCATAAAACTACAATAAAAAAAAAAGACTTTTCAGTTTTCAAGAATCGCGTAGGGCAATGGATGAAACAAAGGATGTGTCCAAAACATTGGGGGTTTACCATTTCCGTAATATAAGGCGTACCATAAGGAAGATATACTATAACCCACCACTAGGTTTATCATATATCTAAATATAATTATTACATTCTATAAACGGTCTAAATGAATAATCCATTGACGCAAATGAACAAACACTCCTATATTATTATTAGTTAGTAACGAGTGTTGACAATTTGTAATATTTTTTTATTAGGGAAAATTAAAATTTTACTTTTTAGTATGTTTCCTGCTGCTGTTGGGAACAGACGTTTGTTCTATTGTAGTACGGTATAATTGTTGTTTAATAATGCGTACAAGAATTGTATATAGTGTTTAATAGTTCTTAGTTTATGTATCACTTGTAGTGGAAGATTTTACTATGCAATTTGCTATTCAGTGTATTTTTTCTTAATAAGGGTCAGATTATTATTTTAAAAAAAGATTTTCAAAACGTGCTAAGATAAATACGATATATTGTGTAAATATATATAACAAAATGTGTAGCAATTACTGTATTGGCGGCAAAAAGACAGAGTGGGTCTACAGTTCATACTACCACTACAATTATACCAAGGGTGAGTTGTATCGTACTGGTTGTAAACATAAGGTGATTGTTTTATTTAGTGGTAGGTAAATTTGATTAAGTTTTTTTAACAATAAACACTAGTACAATTTTTTTTTTAATTTATAAGTTTATAAATTTTTCAGTCACCAGACGCGTTACTAACTACACCACCGTGACCTGCCCGAAACTGATGGTAAACGTGTCTGATTGTAAAACATGCGTTGAGGCAGAAGACGTTGGTTCGAGTCCAACACGAGCCTTAAAAAAAATTCCAGTTTAAAGTTTAAATTTAGAAAAAGTTAGCATGCGCGTCCAGTTCCTAGTATTCCTATTAATCCGGAAGGTTCATATTAGGAGAAGATAACAAGGGTTGAATAATGATAATTTTCAATCTCAAACAAACCCCTGCTATATGGTAATACGACTATTTCTACTACTATTTCGGCCGAAATCTGTCAAAACCTGGCAGCTGAATAGTCAATCATAGTTAACCCCTGAATAAACGTAATAAAGATCGTTCCCAAGGTTAGAAGTTTTAGAAAAAGAGTTGTTAAAAAGATATTCGTTTTTATTTTAACATAATTTCTAATAACCAATCCCGTATATGCGTCGACATTAGGCAGATTGTTAATTCTATCAAAATTTTCTGCATCAGCATTTTCTTCTCATTAATTTTTCACCGATTTTTCTGCCTAAACCTTTAGAGATATATAATAAAGTAATGTATGGTGGAGTTGTGTATCTTGTCTACAGAAATAGTCTATATGTTAAGGATAACATACTATCTTACTGGGGAAAACGGGTAGGGGACAACTTCACCACGCGGGCGAATCTGCGAACATCAGCTAGTGATATATAATTTTATGCATTGCTTTCTTTGTCGACAGTAGACCCAACACCACTAGAAGCTATTATGCCTGAGCTGATAGCAGGCGAGATAGCTACGCAATGGCCACGAGACCGCCGTGTTCTAAGAGCGCTTTTAGAACTTACCAGAACAGAGTCCGTACCTCCTGAGGCTGCTAAAGAACATATACTGGTAAGTAGACTTCATGCATCTGACTGACGGCCTCTGTGGCGCGGTGGGAGTGCATCCGACTGCTACGCAAGAGGTCGTGGGCTCGATTCCCACGCAGGATAAAACTTTGTGTGATGAGCACGATGGTTTATTCTGTGTCTGTGTGTTATTTATCTACAGTATGTATGTATTTAGAAATATATAAGTATGTTTATCAGTTATCTGGTTACCATAGTACAAGCTCTGCTTCGTTTGGAATCGGATGGCGTTGTGTGAGTTGTCCCAACAATATTTATTTAAATTTTTTTTATCTATCTAATAAGCTTCCTTCGCTAGGTCCTGAATTAAGAGACATATTCATTCTTTAACTAATCACTGTGAACTATAATTTATAATTTTGTACAAACCTGTTTAACTACGTGTTTTTACTAGGTTCGGGGACAATAAAAAATCCCTGCATTCTTAACGCGAACTGACTATACATATTAATTTTGTCCACAGTCGTCATCTGACCAGCCTCTAATAGTCGAAGACAGCAATGAAGCAGTGGAGGAGCAAGAAGAAGCTGTACCTTTAGACCCTGCTACTGTATACGAGTTGGCTACTAAGGGGGATGATGAGTCCCTAGCTGTGTTACTGAAGGTATGTACTACAGTGTAATGCCACGCCAAACACTAATAGGAGACAAAATCATGACGTCATACGAACCTTTTAAGTTTTGTCGTTTGAAGAAAAAAACACAACTAGAACCTTATAGTACTTATTATTGTTTTTCAAATTATTCACAACAAAGTGATACGCAATATGGCAGGTTTGAATGAAAGTGTCAGCGTTAAGCTGAAAAAGAGCGTGCTCCGTTGGTTTGGACACGTCCAACGAATGAGGGAGGAACAATTGACGAAGAATATATATTGTGCGAAAGTAGAGGGTAGAAGAAGTCAGGGTAGGCCGAGACTTACATATGAAGCGACGTGAGCAGATTGCTCAAAAACGGAAAGGTCTAAAGTACTCGGATACCCAGACGTGCGTGTATGAAGCGATTGATGAATCTTGAAGAAGCGCATGAAGTATGCATGGATCGCGAAGCCTGGCGTTCTGTCCTCTCTGACTACCCCACCAGGGATACAGCGTGAAGATAGATAGTTAGTTATTTAGTTAGTAAAGTATTCACTGCGTAACTTAATACACTTTTCCATTCGTTCAAACCAGTTATTATAATATTTATTCCACTCTAAAGTGGGGGTGTTCAAAATGGCTGACTAGAAAACGTCGACTGCTTCTTTACCGGACTACAGCCTTTGACCACAAAGACTTTCTTCATTTTAGGAAATGTAAAGAAATCGTTAGGGCTTAGGTCAGGACTGTATAGAGGATGGTTAAGAATTTCTACTTTTTCCTGCTTAAAATTCTCAATTGTTTCACGAGCGCTGTGTGTTCTCTGAGCTTGCGTTGTCGTGTTCTCTCAGATTAATGCTGACTCCGAAACCATGCCTGCTGAATGGTCCTGGGACTCATGTCTACCAATATTGATTATTCGTGTGTAATTTAGCAATATAACTGCTTTAAAAAATTATCCATAGACTGAGTGGAGTCCATTGCATCAATGTTTAAAAATGGTTGTAACACTGTTCATTGGTATCGAGTTGTTCATTAGCTCGATAGATGGCTCTGGTCAAACTCTTAAAATGACGGTTAAAATATGGTGGAGAATTTCAACTTGATTCGATACGGTTCGGGTAGTTCAGGTGGTTAAAACATGGCCCTGGTTAGGCAAAAGGTCACGGGTTCAATCCCCGTCTCGAATTGTCTTTTCCACTGTATTAAAAATTTATTCGTGTGTCTTTGTCAGCGCTACCCATCGCTAGTAGATGCCACAGACGGGTCAGGCGGCACTGCCCTTCATGCCGCAGCCCGAGGCGGGAGGCCTTTGTGCACCGCCGCGCTGCTAAAGGCCGGGGCCAGGCCGGATGCCGCTGATGCGGATGGATGGAGTCCCCTTCGAGCAGCTGCCTGGGCTGGACATACTGAAGTAATACAAATAATTATATCTTTTATATAAAAATGAATTGATGTGCGTTAGTCTCGCTAAAACTCGAGTATGGCCGGACCGAATTGGCTCATTTTGGTAGAGGTTCAGGGTAGGTTAAACAGTTAGAAATAAACAATAAATAAAGCAAAAACTAAACATGACCATTAATTTTTTCAATACAATATGTTCCTGCCTGTGAAATTTAGATGTTCTTTGAATTTCTTTAGTTTTTTGTTTAAAAATTTAAAAATAGAGTCACTTGGTTTTCAAACATTTATCGATCTGTTTCATAGGGCTATAGTATGAGGTTCCGATCTCTTTGGTCTGTTTGGTTGGAATACAAAATAGTTCAGTTTCCGGAATAAAAAGTTTAAAGAAATATATAAATATAGTGTCAGTTGGTGGCCGAAAAAAGTCGAAAACGTGCATTTATCACCAAACTCCTATATGACAGGACCGATTTAAATGAAATTTTGTGTATATATTTTATTGGGTTACTGGATTGTTTTAAAATACAATTAGACCCGGTAGACGGCGCTGCTTTCGGTATGTCACCTAATTTGCTGTACAAGAGAAACACCAACTGTAGATTCATAACATGGATTTTGTTATTTTTTTAGACCACTGAGGTGGCGAATGTTGTCACAGCAGGTTATGGACATTTGTAACATCGAAAGGGCGGCACTCGCGGTACTGACCCGAAAAAAATATTCTAAGACTCCTTTTGAAGAACTCATGTGAAGCTCTTTTTATACCACTGAGATGGCAGACAAGCATACGGCCCACCTGATGGAAAGTGGTCACCGTAGCCTTTGGAAGTTTGCAATACTTGCTCTGCCGACCATGTAGAAATCTTCTAAGACCCCTTTTGATGAACCCCATACTGTAGATATTCGGGAAAACCCAGGCAGGGAGTTCATTCTACAATCTAAGCGTACGCAGAAGAAACCCGCTGTTGGACCTAATCGTATGCGAGCGCGATAATAAGAAGTAGCCATAGGCATCATATCAAACAAATCCTCAGAGCTGCAAAGAAAGAAGCTGCTTATCCTGCTTGAAAACTCAGCTAATCACTAAAAACAAAATGTCTTAATTTTAAGGCGGTAGGAAGTCCGCCGGGTCAGCTAGTTTTAAATAAATATTTTGGGACACATACACTTTTTACACAGCGCCATCTAGCCCAAACTAAGCTATAAGCTCTATGGGATCTAGACAACTGATACATACTTATATATTTCTAAATACACACATCCCGTCTTGCCCGATTGAAATTGAAATTATGCCCGATTTGTTGACGTTTATGACTACTGCTCCTCTCTCCAGGGTAGTAGCGTGATGGTACATAGGCTATAGCCTTCCTCGATAAATGGGCTATCTTGTGGGAATGGAATTTGAAAAATTCTTTTTTTTTAAATATTTTTTCAAATCCCACCCGTAGTTCCTGAGATTAGCGTGTTCAACCACACAAACAAACAAACTCTTCAGCTTTTTAATATTACTATAGATAAATAAATATAAATATTGTGGTTCACTTACACTTTTTACACAGCGCCATCTAACCCAAACTTAACTTTAAGCTTATACTGTGAGATCTAGACAAATGATATACATACTTATATATTTCTAAATACACACATATTATACAAAATATTTTAATTGTTGTATAATATGTGTATATATAATATGTGTAAAATATTTATTCCGACCCGGGAATCGAACCCGGGACCTCAGCGTGGCAGTCGCAGACACACTGCGCCACCGAGGCAGGCAAATTATTGTTTACTAGTTGTGTCCCGCTGCTTAGCCCATGACATACTCTATACTCCCGTGGCTCCTATTAAATCTTGACTTTTATTAATTTTGCAATCTATGAAAATGTCACCGATCAAGTCAAATGCCACACAGCGACCTATTCTTTAAAAAAATATTAAAAACTCGTATTTCTAACGAAATAGTATAAGGATTGACAGTTGCTGTGTAACAAACATTTGGCGCCCTATACAATGAACTATTTGACAGTTTTCTTTCCCATTGTAACTGCCATATCCACGTCAATTTACTTAAAGACCCAGATATATAAATTTATATTATATAAGTATCCTATTAATATTATAACCGAGAAAGTTTGTAAAAATGGATGTTTGTTACTCATTCACGCAAAATCCACTAAATGGATTTTGATGAATCTTTACAATAATATAGCTTATACATCAGAATAACACATAGGCTACATTTTATCCCGGGAACAAGTCCCTCTGGGAAACGGGAAAACATCACCACGCGTGTGGAGCCGCGGGCGTCAACCAGAGTTATTCTATTTTAATCTTCACGTCTACAGTATGTGACTTTTCAAAAGGGGTCTTAGAAGGTTTATAAAGGGTCGGCAGCGCGAGTGCTGCACCTCTGGTGTTGCAAACGTCCATAGGCTACGGTGACCACTTTCCATCAGGTGGGCCGTATGCCTGTCTGCCACCTCAGTGGTATAAAAAAATATAGACTGACTGACTGACCTATATATCGCAGGTAGGGTCTGGGTGTTGAAGGAACATGACCGTTTCTTCAACACCCAGAATTAGCAACCTTGAGAGGTTTAAATCCAACAATGGAGTACCACAGACTGATTTGATTTAATGATTGATGTATATTGTTTCACAGGTTGTTGAAGTTCTGCTAGAGTTCGGTTGTGACGTCGACTGCGTGGATTCTGACAACAGGACGGCTTTGAGGTATCTATCTATAATATTAGAAAATTCTAAAAAAATTATGTAGCGGCGGTATCCTACTAATATTATAAACGCCAAAATTTGTAAGAATGGATGTTTGTTACTCTTTCACGTAAATAATACTGACTGAATTTTGATGAAACTTTACAATAATATAGCTTAAACATCAGAATAACACATAGGCTCCTTTTTATCCCGGGAACAAGTTCAAGATACGGGAACGGGAAAACTTCTCTACGCAGGCGAAGCCGCGGGCGTCTACGAGTATAATATAATAATTGTGTATTTAGGGAGTATGTTCAGCGCGGACGGAAGATGTGATTCGATTGTAGAACGGCGAGTAACTGCCGGAAACCAAGTTAACGGTGCTTTGTCCCAATTAGTAAAGCGACAAAGCATCGTAAAAGAAGCACAACTCGCTATTCATAACGCAGTGCTAGTGCCAACGTTGCTTTTCGGCAGCGAAACCTGGGTATGTCAGAAGATGCATGAAAGTAAGTTGAATGCTGTAGAGATGCGATCACTTCGAAAATTGTACGGCGTAACCTTGGCCGACTGAATACGCAACGAAGTGATACGCAATATGGCAGTTTTGAATGAAAGTGTGAGCGTTAAACTGGATAAGGTCGTGCTCCAATGAATGAGTGAGGAATTGACGAAGAATATAATAATTTGAAAATACTAATTGTTAAAAACTAGTTTTGGGATTCTGAGCCAAAACATTATTTGTTTTCTTTTTATCTTTTTGTTCATTCGTTTGGAGTTGACGCAAACGAATGAACAACACAAACTACATTTCTATTTCTATTACTTTTCCATAGGCCTTTTCTCAACTTAAATGCATGTACGTTTCGACAAAATACTCGTAGGTCGAGCGGAAACGTAGATACATTTTGAATTATGACTTACTATTTACATTACATGGAAGATGTCAGATTAAATTTTTGGCATATTTAGCCGTTGGCATTCATTGAAAAATAATAATCAGAAGTATTCGGATACCCAGACGTGCGTGTATGAAGCCATTGATGAATCTTGAAGAAGCGAAAGAAGTATGCATGGATCGCGAAGCCTGGCGATCTGTCCTCTCTGACTACCTCATCAGGGATATAGCGTGAAGATAGTATAGTTTAGTTTTAGTCATTGAAGTTGGTACCAAGCTGAAGGCTCTATGGGTGGTTTGAAAAATTTCCACATCAGGTAGCCACAACCGTCCATTTAAACACAGCAATAGGCGCACCACCTATTACGTAAAACAAAATACTACTTGTCATATAGTATGTATACCTCTGCTTACCCCTTCGGGGGAAAAACCTAGGACTATATGATTGTAGTCAATACAGTTTCAATATAAGCTGACATTTAGTAAGTTTTTATGGCATGGTTACTAACACCTTTTAGCCAACTCTTAATTCATATTTCTTCAATCTCTTTCTTATTATCTAAAATGTCCCCGTCCTCTACGTCTTAGCCAAGTCTACTCATAAGTCAAGGTCATTCTCACCCCAGTATAATTGTGTTTTTTAGTGGATTTACGCGGCAAAATAGAAAATAGCATTGCACTGCATATATATCATTGTCTTTCACTAAAGCTCGTTAACACAACCTTCATGTCCAAGAAACCACCACTACCGCACATAAAACAAGATAAATGCACTAGTTTTAGAAAATAATATACAGCAAGCGTCCGCACTTGTCGAATTTCCCTCGTTAACCCAAGCTGACATTACAATATTTATGTACTAGAGCGGCGGCATGGTCAGGCCACGAGGCCGTGGTCTCCCGACTCCTGACCGCCGGCGCCGACCCCGACAAGGCAGACGCCGAGGGTCGAACCCCTCTCATCGCCGCAGCCTACATGGGACACGCGGAGATCGTGAGGGCACTACTGGATGCTGGTGCTAAGATTGATCACGCTGATGAAGATGGTATGTCCAATTTGTGTGTGAAGGAATGAATGAAGGAACGAATGAATTAATGAATAAATGAATGAATATTTTTATTGCGATTTGGTTTCTGTTCAAGAGGGTTCTTCAAACTATAATAAGTATGGGCAGAGGGGGAAGTCCTTTTTTCCTGAAATTGCTGTTAGGAAATTGCTCTACAAATCAATCCTTCGTCTTATCCGAGTTGCAGCAAAATGACCTAGTTGCAGCAAATTGGCGGTACTTTCCCCTCCCTCTCTGGGCTGTCTACTGACTCTTTAAAAACCTTCTAAGACCCCTTTTGAAGAACCCCATACTGTAGACGTTCGGGAAAATCCAGGCAGAGAGTTTATTCCACAATCTAAGCGTACGCGGAATAAAGTCTCTATCGGACCTCTAACTGTATGCTCCCGCTCCGGACGCAAAGTGTGAGGGTGAACACCCTTTCTATGGCTAGCGGTGCGATGATATCTATATTTATGTATGTAACATTTAGGTCGTACAGCGCTATCAGTGGCATCTCTATGCGCGTCCGGGTGCGCATGCGCCGCTTTACTGCTAGAGCGCGGCGCCGACGTGTCGAAGGCGGACCGGGACAACGCCACACCTCTACTGGTGGCTGCCTTCGAAGGGCATAAGTAAGTTTCTTCATTCCTATTTTTTTGTGTAATTATTTTATTATGTTAACACGATAATGGGCTCATCACCTATTACGTGGGACAAAGATGCATATTGTGTATTGTGGGCGTATAGTATGCCTCTGCCTACCCCTTCGGGGATAGAGGCGTGACAATATGTATGTATGTAATTATTTTATGGCCTGGTTACTAAGACCTTCTAGCCAAATCTTAATTCATATTTCTTCAATCTTCTTTCCAGTGTCTACGTCTTAGTCAAGTCTAGTCAAGGGTACATATTGTCACGCTTTTATCCCCGAAGGGGGTAAACAGAGGCATATTATACGCCCACATTAAGTATTATTAACGGCTTAACCATGCCTTTAGATGAACTTCATTCAGTCTATTGTAGTTCACTAATAAGGGCTAATGATAGCACATTTTGCGTGTTCAACAAGCAATTCGAATATTAAGACAATTTAAAAGCTAGTTCACGTCGAACAAGCAGGCATTGTATCATAAAATTTAATAATTAGGTTACATATGTACTAGAGCGGCGGCATGGTCAGGCCACGAGGCCGTGGTCTCCAGACTCCTGACCGCCGGCGCCGACCCCGTAATGTTACATATCTGATGTGAATGAAATTGTGTATTTAGGAAGTATGTTTAGCGCGGATGGAAGATGTGTTTCGGATGTAGAACGGCGAGTAGCTGCCGGAAACAAAGTTAACGGTGCTTTGTCCCAGTTAGTAAAGCGACAAAGCATCGTAAAAGAAGCACGAATGGCGATTCATAACGCAGTGCTAGTGCCAACTTTGCTTTACGGTAGTGAAACCTGGGTATGTCAGCAGATGCATGAAAGTAAATTGAATGCTGTGGAGATGCGATCACTTCGAAAATTGTGCGGCGTTACCTTGGCCGACCGAATACGTAACGAAGTGATACGCAATATGGCAGGTTTGAATGAAAGTGTCAGCGTTAAGCTGGAAAAGGGCGTGCTCCGTTTGGATTGACGAAGAATATATATTGTTCAAAAGTAGAGGGTAGAAAGAGTCAGGGAAGGCCGAGACTTACATATGAAGACCACGTGAGCAGATTCCTCAAAAACGGAAAGGTCAAAAGTACTCGGATCGCCCGGACGCGCGTGTATGAAGCGATTGATGAATCTCGAAGAAGCGAAAGAAGTATGCATGGATCGCGAAGCCTGGCGATCTGTCCTCTCTGACTACCCCGTCAGGGATACAGCGTGAAGATAGTTAGTTAGTTAGTTTTTAGTTATATCTGCTATAAATTAAATAGCAGTAACATATTAGTAGATAATCTTAAGCGAATAGTGTACGTAGCCTGTTCGTTAATGGTCCTTCGAGCCGGATAGCTGGACGTAGGTCTCTCAATTTTCGCTGTATTAGGAGTGTGGTTATCCCTACTGTACCACGCTGGCTAAACGTGTTGATCCACGGTTTTGTTTTGAGTTTTTCTTCTCGTCATTTAGTCAGCAGGTGCACCTTTTGCAGGAGACGCTGACTTAGGCCACGATAATTTTAGCAGCAACCCATTGCATCCACTATTGACAACGATGCAGGCGTTGGATGGGTGGGAAGGTGGCAGTCGCTCCTAATACCAAAAGCCGATAGCTGCTTCTTGCAGTCAAATAAAAGTGAACCGCACGGGGTATTTGGAAGCGTACACTAAGGCTACATTCTACTAAACGCCCACAACGATCGTAGTGGAACGCGCCCTAAGATGAAAGGTTCGTGGCACCGCTGACTCAGTGTTCTGTAAAACGATCACTGCGTTAAGCAACTTTCACTATGGTTGGTCACGGATGGGTGACAACTGTGTCGCATTTACATTTGCGAGCGTTTTCGTGCTTCGGAAGGTACGTTATGCCGTTTGTCCCGGTTGCCAGTAACATGGCAGTCGTTAAGCCAAGTTGAAGACCTTATGGGCGAATAGAAAAATTTCAACAGCAGGTAGCCACAACCTGCGTCTGTCTATTTCAATACGGCAATGGCCTTACCGTCAATTACGTGGGACAGGAATGCACACGTAGAATTGTGGGCTTATAATATGCCTCTGCCACCTTTTTGGGGATAAGGCGTAATTTATATCAACATAATTTTCACTACATGGTGATGGCGGCAAGAGCTTAACAAATTTGTACTATATTATAGAGAAATCTGCGAACTGTTGCTGGAAGCCGAGGCGGACGTGGAAGCGGTGGACGCGGCGGGAAGGACGGCGCTTTGGGCGGCAGCGGCTGCCGGCCACGCTCGTACTTTGCGCCTGTTGCTGTTCTGGGGCGCTTGTGTCGACAACATGGACGCCGATGGCCGGACGGTGCTTAGCGTCGCTGCTGCACAAGGTACCATTATGTTTAACTGCTAGTTTCTGCTTAACACGTTCACTGCGGCTTGAGGTTGATTCAGCCTCATGGTAGACTTTACGCTGGTGCGGCGCGTAAAACTGTGTTTTCTCTCTAGTGCGGCGGCTGTTTACACTCAACCGTATGAGGTATGACAAAGACAAATATAGCTTTCTTTATGTCTGCGAAGCATTGACTCAATATTGTAAAAAAAATATTTGAGGTCGAAATACGCCTCAAACGCACTGATCACAAAATTATTGAATAAGGTGCGGGTTGAGGCCGATTTCGACCTCCAGCAGCGGGGCGCGCGGGCGGCGTGAGAGCAGGTAAGTCGACTTTAGTGACGCTACCATAGTCGACTATTTGCGCAATCGTGTTAATTGTTTGTTTTTTATTTTTGTTAAATTCTGTTGTTTAATGTTTTTTTGTGTGTGTTCAGTTATATATTTATAGAGTGAGAGCCCGTGACACCCATACCTTAGTTATATTATAAAAGCTGAAAATTCTTCTAAATATTTATTTATTTACACTTTCTGCAAAACATAATGCACAAGGCGGACTTAATGCCTAGTGGCATTTTCTGCCAGTGTGTATATATATGTCCCCTATACCGGTATAAGCAAACTATACCGGTATAAGCAGAATATACAACCTGGGTCGCGGTGGCTTTGGCAGGTAACAAGTAGTAAAGGTGAGTAAAATTGTGTTTCAAATTTGTATTTTATTATTGTGTGTTTCATATTTGTGTGAAATTATCGATAGATATTTTTTTCAACTTTCTTAAATCACAACTTGATTCCATAAAATTCACTTGAAAATATTCAAATTTTAGTTGAATACAAAATTTAATGTTATTTTGCAAAAGTTAATAGCGCAATGAATCGCATTATAATATTGTTGATATGATTTTTTTTTAAACATTATTACTTATTAATTTTCTTTTTTATCCGTTATAAATCTACATAATTAATTTTCTTGATAAATTAGAGTATATCTCGCGCTATTTCACTCGCACCAACGTATAGAGTAAGATCCCAGGGCCGCCAGACATTACTTATTTTTGAAGTAACGAATTTTACAGTATAGATACTCCTATATGTGTATAAGAGTATGTGCATACTCGCTAGCTTGGCTAGGCGGCCCGTTCACAGGTAGCAGGCAGAGAAGTTAAACAAAACATAGCTTACTTTTCTTAAATTTGAAGTACTGATTTTTATATATGTTACACAGAATATTGTTAAAAATACATGTTTCATGTTGACAGACTGTTTCTGTGAGCGGAAACTCCTCCCAGACGCTTTAAATATCATAAAAAAATAACTAAACTTTTCTTATTTTTGAAGTCTTCAACTTTATATATGATGCTTAGGGAACTAAAACTAGTAAATACAGGAAAGCAGTCAAGATTAACCAATGAACCAATAAGAAAGCCTAAATGCGTATTAATGTACAACGAAAACAAAAAGGGAATTGATTACAGTGATCAGATGGCATCATATTACTCTGTCCTGAAGAGAGGTCTGAAGTGGTATAGGAAGGTTGTAATGGAGTTTTTGTTCGGTACTTCAGTTGTAAATGCTTGGCTCATTTATAATATGTCAAACCCTAAGAAAATGTCCAAAAAGATTTCACAGAATGCTTAATTGAGTCACTTACTGGTAAAAGTATTTCTGGCAATGGTACGTAACACAAATTTATTGTATATGTATTTTAATTTACCTTACAGTAAATCAAGTTTTGTCGCCATATTTTTGTTATTTCAGCAATCGGAAGGTCGTGGGTTCGAGTCCCACTGCGACACAATCGCGCGTTTAAATTTTTCTAGATTTTTTTATGTAAGTTGTAACGCAACCAAAATCTGGGTACGAATGAGATAAGTCGTCCTTAGATTGTTCAACTACTACCCATTTATGTTAAAACATTTTACCGGAGGAATCAAAGAGGTAGATAAATAGATTAATACTGTTTTTTATCAATTGGCTGCTCTACTTACCACGCTATCATTTTATTTATAAGCACATGCACTAATCCTATTTTTTCGCATATTGCAAACCATAGTTATAAGCTTTTGTTTTTTTTCGTTTCATTTAGATCTTTCTACGTAAAATAATTTACATACCATGCAATGCACAAATTTTCTGCACTCAACTGCAACTGCTGCTTATGAATTATGCCCGTTCTAAAACTACCTATGCTATATATTTTCTCTATTTTTGGAATCTCATGAATTAGATTCCAAAAATAAAAAGCACTGTGTGCACACAAAAGTGCTTTTTTAAAGCACTTTTTTTCAAAAATATTGCATGCGCAGTTTTTGATGTTTTGATCACTATTGGCTGTATTAGTTTTATTGTTGTGGGGGCGTTTATTTACTAGGTCAATGACTTGTTTTTATTTTAAAAGCTTAAAGCACGATTTTGGGCCTCTTAAAATTACTTCTGCCCGTCCACGAGCGGTTACATTTAAGTACTTAGAATGAGAAATGTTTTCAATTTACAGGTAATAATGAACCAAACCATTCAGAGTCTCAGCACATCCTTGCAAAGGGTCAAATAAGGAAACGTTACGTCATTTGCTATGCAAAATTACGACTTACACTAGGTGCCATGCAGGCTGCAAAGAAAGTAAAAAAAAATTATGACTAATTGTTCACAATTTAAGAAAGCTATGTGCTTGCTTTGTTTTAACGAACAGCATGCAAAGTAATATAGAATAAATTAGATGAACGAATAGTTTGTATTTTATTTAACAACACCCCATACTTTTATGCACAATACTATAACAATATAAAAAAGTAATAGAAATATAACATAGACATGGACATTCATCGATATAAATTCATTCCCATCACTAATGCCGCCCCGATTTAGTGCGATGTGTGGTCTAAAACGACCTCAAATATATTTTAGGTGTTTTCTCTAAAACTAAAAATCAGAACCCGGGGCGAAGCTAGGTGTACATAAAACAATACCATGCAAGTAATTTTAGCATAAAATTAAACATCGAATCACGCTCCTGATCAAGTTACAACACATTTACCAAATGATTGAAACGTGAGGCAGAAAAGGCCTCAACCGCATTACAAGGAAGTTTAGCTTGGGGCTGATTCGACCTCAGCCGCACCAGCTGAAAGTTCTTCAAAATGTGGCCCGCAGTGAACGTGTTAAACAGTCTTTATAACAGACATTTTTCCTTTTTTTTGTATAAAATATTGAGAGACATTTTTTTTACACAGCGCCGTCTAGCCCAAAGTAAGCTAAAATAAGCTTGTGTTATGGGATCTAGACAACTTTTATCTTATATGTAATATTTTAATATAATATTATAAAGCTGAAGAGTTTGTTTGTTTGTTCGCTTGAACGTTTGTTGTTATCTCAGGAATTACTAGTCGGATTTGAATAATTCTTTTTGTGTTGGATAGTCCATTTATCGAGGAAGGCTATAGGCTATATATCATCACGCTATTACCCTGAAGAGCGGAGCAGTAGTCATAAATGTCGACAAATCAGGCAAATTTTTATGCATTATTGTAGAATTTATAAGCGACGGAATTAAATAGGTGCAACGGGAGGTCAAAATATTACACGGGCGAAGCTCATCTAGTATATTCTAGTATAGCGGGTCATCTAGTATATTATATATATAATATTATAAAGTTGAAGAGTTTGTTTGTTTGGTTGAACGCGCTTATCTCAGGAATTACTGGTCGGATTTGAATAATTCTTTTTGTGTTGGATAGTCCATTTATCGAGGAAGGCTATAGTCTATATATCATCACGCTATTACCCTGGAGAGCTGAGCAGTAGTCATAAATGTCGACAAATCAAGCATTTATTTATGCATTATTGTAGAATTTATAAGCGACGGGATAAAATGGGTGCGACGGGTTACGAATTATGTCACGGGCGAAACCGGGGGGGTCACCTAGTTATGTATAACGTCTAGTGCTTAAGCACGTTAGTGTTTGGACACGTCCAACGAATGAATGAGGAACCATTGACGAAGAATATACCTAGTCAGGTCATAAGTATTGTCACACAGTAAAAACTTTTCTTTTAGAATGCTGGCCACAAAAAAGTTAATTGAATTCGAATTTCGAATTGTTCATGAAAATAAAAATGTATACTTTTTAGAATTTTACTCATTTTTAAATATGGAGTGGACGCTTAAAGAAGACCGTGTTGCAGTTATTGCGTTGCATCGTTGCGGTTACGCACCAATTCTAATTTTTGACATACTGAATAATTTGAATGTAACCAAAAGATTCGTTTATCGTACCATCAAACGATACAATGAAGACTAGTGTAGATGACAGGTCAAGAAGTGGTCGCCCTCGGTCTGTTAGGACTCCAGCAGTGATAAAAGCTGTGAAGGCGCGAATTCAAAGAAATCCCAAACGTAAGCAGAAACTGTTGGCCCTTCAGATGGGGTTAAGCAGAACCACGGTGAAAAGGGTGTTAAATGAAGACTTAGGGCTTCGGTCATATCGAAGAAAAACAGGACATCGTTTAAATGCTCGTCTAATGGACCTGAGACTGAAGAGATGCCGCGCTTCGTTGAAGCGGTACGCGGGAAAAAAATATCGGGAAATTCTATTTTCGGATGAAAAAATTTTTACCGTAGAAGAGAGCTACAACAAACAAAATGATAAGGTGTACGCACACAGTAGTGAAGAAGCGAGCAACCGTATTCCGCGTGTCCAACGAGGTCATTTTCCACCCTCGCTCATGGTATGGTTGGGAGTTTCTTATTGGGGCTTAACAGAGGTACATTTTTGTGAGAAAGGTGTAAAAACGAATGCAGTTGTGTATCAAAATACAGTCCTGACGAACCTTGTGGAACCTGTTTCTCATACCATGTTCAATAACAGGCACTGGGTATTCCAACAAGATTCGGCGCCAGCTCATAGAGCGAAGAGCACACAAGACTGGCTGGCGGCGCGTGAAATCGACTTCATCCGGCACGAAGACTGGCCCTCCTCCAGTCCAGATTTGAGTCCGTTAGATTACAAGATATGGCAACACTTGGAGGAAAAGGCGTGCTCAAAGCCTCATCCCAATTTGGAGTCACTCAAGATATCCTTGATTAAGGCAGCCGCCGATATTGACATGGACCTCGTTCGTGCTGCGATAGACGACTGGCCGCGCAGATTGAAGGCCTGTATTCAAAATCACGGAGGTCATTTTGAATAAACTTTATTGTCATAAGAATCTATGTTTTGTTAAGTTCATTTTGGTATATAAATGGTTACATAATGAATAAACTTGTTATGACCTGACTAGGTATATTGTGCGAAAGTAGAGGGTAGAAGGAGTCAGGGTAGACCGAGACTTACATATGAAGACCACGTGAGCAAATTGCTTAAAAACGTAAAAGTACTCGGATACCCAGACGTGCGTGTATGAAGCGATTGATGAATCTAGGAGAAGCAAAAAAAGTATGCATGAATCGCAAAGCCTAGCTATCTGTCCTCTCTGACTATCCCGTAAGGGATACAGCGTGAAGATATTTTAAATAATTAAATATAAATATTGTAGGACACTTACACTTTTTACACAGCGCCGTCTAGCCCAAAGTAAGCTAATATAAACTTGTGTTATGGGATCTAGACAACTGATATACTTATATATTTCTAAATACATACATATTATACATAGGAAACACCCAAACTCCGAAATAAACATTTGTGGGTCATACAAATATTTGATCCGACCCGGGAATCAAACCCGGGACCTCAATCGCGGCCGTCGTATGCACTACCACTGCGTCACCGAGGCAATTCGCCTCCTTATGCGCGTTCTATCGCCTGTACAACGGTCAGGAGTTGTTTGATATGATGCCTACGGCTACCTTCTATCATCGCACCGCTCGCCATAGACAGGATGTTCACCTTCACACACCGCGTCCGGAGCGCACGCACACGGTTAGGTCCGATAGAGGCTTTATTCCGCGTACGCTTAGATCGTGGAATGAACTCCCTGCCTAGGTTCTCCCGAACGTCTACAGTATGGGGTTCTTCAAAAAGGAGTCTTAGAAAGTTTAATAAGGGGAAGGTTTAAGAAGTTTTACTACAAAAAAATTCCGCTTGAGTTACACTTTGACATAATGACACTATATTTTTTCCCGTTGAGTAACACCGTTGATAAAAATACTACTTTTACTAAATCCAAAAGTATTCTTATGGTTTGGGAGTATGGGTATTTCCTATGTATGTATTTAGAAATAAATAAGTATGTTTATCAGTCGTCTAGATCCCATAGTACAAGCTTATAGCTTAGTTTGGGCTAGATGGCGCTGTGTAAAAAGTGAAGTTTTTTTTTTTTCAATTATGTTGTAATTATTAAAATAAATATTACATAATAATTATTATTACAATCTAGCCGTTAAGCTAATAAGTAACTTAGTTTTAACTTAATTTACTAAATACTTAAATGTTAAGAATGTGACCAATGTCACGTTTCTTATTGTCTCTATTGAAGTAGAATATCACTTTCTTCGTGTGTTCTTTGGGCACTCACTTATTCTTGTAGCACTCACTGCACTGCACTAATATTAACTTTAACTATACTAACTCAAACGGTTTAGTTCTTTTTAATCTTCTTACTATGTCCGTGGTGTCTAGCAGTTGAATAGCTTCGACATTCACATGTTGATGAAGCCTTTGTTGATGTGCTTCGGCATATCTCCTTATAACTTTAGCAACAAGGTCCACTCCTAAATCTCGGTGTATATCCTCATTTCTGATATACCAAGGAGCATTTACTATACTCCTTAGTATTTTATTTTTAAATTGTTGTATTATTTGTACATTTGTTTGTTTGGTACACTCCCAAAGTTGAATACCATATGTCCATACAGGCATGAGAACTTGCTTGTAAAAGTGAAGATTGAGTAAGAGTCTCTAGTAGCTCTGTGGGACCAACTGTAAGTTGCTTAACGCAGTGATCGTTTTCAGAACACTTCTGTACTACTATAAAATTGTAAAATAAACTGTGAGGGTACATTGAAAAAAAAAATTTGTTATCGCCTAATTATTGGATTCTGAGTCCGAAACTGTGTTTTTTTTTCTTTGTGTCTGTTTGTTTGTTTGTCTTAGTGTAGCCACGAGCGATGTCATTTCATCATATCACAAACTGTACCTATCTCATTTGTTACACAGGTAACGTGGAGGTGGTCCGACAGTTACTGGATAGAGGTCTGGACGAACATCACAGGGACAATTCTGGATGGACTCCTTTGCATTATGCTGCGTTTGAAGGTAATATCTCACTCAGTAATCAATACTTTGTATTGGAAATATGTTTGAATGTTTGTGTGTGTGTAAGAGAGAGAGAGCATTTTAGGATGGTTGAATGAATAAATGAATAAACCGTTTATTCGATACGCATGAAACCAAATACAGGTATGTGAGATTAATCAACTTCACCTTATAATGTGCGTTGATATGTCTATATATCAATATGTTTATTTTAATATTTATAACGTAATCTATACTTACTAATATATACAACTAAAGAGTTTGTTTGTTTGGTTGAACGCGCTAATCTCAGGAAGTACTGGATAAATTTGAAAAAATATTTTTGCTATGGATAGTCCATTTGTCGAGGAAGGTTATAGGCTATATATCATCGCGCTACTACCCTAGCGAGCGGAGCAGTAATCATAAATATTGACAAATCGGGATTTTTTTTATACATTTTGGTAGAATTTATAAGCGACGGGATTAAATAGGTGTGACGGGAGTTCGACGTATGTCACGGGCGAAGCCGCGGGGGTCACCTAGTACGTCATTAAACGCAACGGCCATCACTCTATCGACTGAAACTTAAGCTGTAGGGCAGTTGGGTGATGTATTTGAATCGGCATTAGGCGAAGTTTCCTCTCTTAGTACTACTATATTGCTTTGCTATTATTGTAGTGCTTTCTTCTTTCAATAGGATGTACACCAAATGGCTTTCCAGATCTCACGCTTTTCAAAAGAGGAAAGTGCCGACTGGTTCCTTTTTTTTTTTCAATTTCCTTAAATTATATGGTATTAAATATAATATTATATTATTTCCTTCCTTACGGGCGGCTTAAAAATTTCAACAGCAGGTAGCAACAACCTGCGTCTGTCTATTTCAACGCGGCAATGGGCTCACCACCTATTACGTGAGACAGGAATGCACATGGTGAAAAGTGGGCATATAATATATATGCCTCTGCCAATGAAATGAAATATCTTTATTCATGTAGGTCACAAAGTAACACTTATGAACGTCAAGATTTTTGCTTCTACATTTACATTTACTGTCAGATTCGCAAAGCAATAGGTAGAGCCTGAGGAAGAACCTGGCAATAAAACTCAAGGCCACTCTTTTTTATCCGCCAGTAATTACATTAGTTTGATGATGACATGACGTTTGACCAATAATATAGTAATGAATTTATACAAAACAAAAACAAAATCAATGTTATGTTTAAAATCATATCAAAATTAGAGCTATTCTAGTTGCCAGTTCTAATGGCAGCCTACACTTTAAGAAGAATCTAGCAAGAAAGTCAATGGATGCTCTATTAAAATGTAGGTGTGGCTTACAACATTAAAATTACACTTACATTGTTCCTTTAGATTTATGTGAGAACAGTCGACTAAACTTAGTTTGCCTTAAATTTAAATAATATTAAAACCTTTTAAGTCCCCATTGTTGCAGATCCTGGTTTACAGGAGTCACAGTAATTGGGATGCTACTAAAAGCTGTGCTACATAAAACGCAATATCACATAAACCTATTTAGTATTAAATTTCTAGTAACAAGTAACGCGGCCTTCACAATCGTTGCGGTAGATTTCTAAATCGATTTCAGAATATCAAAACCGGGACTGGTAGAAACTTTAAAATAGCCTATGCACGTATTGATGGTGTCCTGAATCGAACGCCGCAAACCGTTAGTCTCTATCTCTTATTTTTCCTGGGAAATAGATGCGTACAAACGGATGGACAGACTGAGCCGTTTTATAAGACTTTTCTAAACTGTTTGAAGTATAAAAATACGCCTCTTAATAATAATTTAAGTAACTCATCGAACACCTTAGATATATCCACTTTTTGACAATAATCGTTATGTTTCCCAGGTCATGTGGAAGTCTGTGAAGCCCTATTAGAGGCAGGAGCTAAGGTGGATGAGGCAGACAACGACGGTAAAGGACCCTTGATGCTAGCAGCTCAGGAAGGTCACACCAGGCTTGTGGAACTACTGCTGGATAACTGGGGAGCGCCTGTGGACCAGCGAGCTCATGATGGGAAGACGGCATTCAGGTAATTTGTATATTGATGATATGAGGTTATATATTATTTATTTATCTATCACGCCTTATCCCCGAAGGGGTGGCAGAGACAATATTATATGCCCACTTTTCACTATGTGTATTCCTGTCTCACGTAATAGGTGGTGAGCCCATTACCGTGTTGAAATAGACAGATGATATGAGGTTTCTGTTAAAATCTCTGGCTTCCTGTTTGAAGAAGTGGAAGGCCTTATTAGGCTTAAAAAAATCAAAAGGAGGTAACCACAACCTGCGTCCATCTATTTTAACTTGGCAATGGGCTCACCGACTATAATGTGGGACAGACATGCACACCAAAAAACAAAATTAAGGGGTGTCCCAATTAACATAGACCTCTGAGTTGTATGGGCGCTGCTACAATCTGGAGCTTAATAAATAAATAAAAATTTATTGTTGGGACAACTTACACAACGCCATCTGATTTCAAACTAAGTAGACCTTGTACTATGGTAACCAGATAACTGATACACATACTTATATAATTCTAAATACACACATATAATAAATAAATAACACCCAGACTCAGAATAAACCATCGTGCTCATCACACAAAGTTTTATCCTGGTTAGAAGGTAAATGTGATTTATTTTACTATGGCGGTATAAAAGGGTCGGTACGGAACCCTCGGAGTTCGACTCGCACTTCGCACACAAATTTGCTACTGATTTAAACCATCTCTTAGTCTAGAAATTGAGGATTTATGTATTGTGTCAGGCTGGCCGCGCTAGAAGGTCATGCGGAGTGCGTATCGGCCCTGGTGGGTCGCGGAGCAGCCGTGGACGCTCTGGACGCGGACCGGCGGAGCACCCTGTATGTGCTGGCGCTGGATAACCGCCTGCCCATGGCGCGGTACTTGCTGGCTCACTGCGGGGCCAGTGTCGACACTACTGACAACGAGGTGAGGGTTTACCTATATTTATTTATCTATCACGCCATAACCCAGAAAGGGTGGCAAAGCAAATTAAATGCCCACTTTTCACCATGTTCCTGTCCCACGTAATAGTTGGTGAGCCCATTGCCGTGTTGAAATAAACAGACGCAGGTTGTGGCTACCTGCTGTTGAAAATTTTCAAGCCGCCCATAAGGCCTTCAACTTTATTTAACGACTGCCATGTTACTGGCAACAGGCACCAACGGCTTAACGTACCTCCCGAAGCACGTCACCCATCCGAGGACCAGCCATAGTGAAAGTTGCAACTCGGTGATCATTTACAGAACACTTAATCCGCGGGGCCACGAACGCTTCGTATACCTATATCTTCTCAGTATATTCCCAACTGGCAAAATGGCATATAGATTGCCTATGTCTACCCCTTAGGGGGTTAACGTGTGATTATATATATGGTACGTGGCCCGCGGACGTAGTGTTCTGTAAACGATCACTGCGTTAAGCAACTTTCACTATGACTGGTCCTCGGATGGGTGACCACTTTGTGGCATTTATATTTGCGAGCGTTTCCGTGCCTTCGAATTGACGTTAAGTCGTCAGTCCCGGTCGCCAGTAACATGGCAGTCGTTAAGCCAGTTGAATGCCTTATAGGCGGATTGAAAAATTTCATCAGCAGGTCGCTACAACCTGCACCTGTCCATTTCAACACGGCAACGTGGGACCAAAAGCAAAGCATACGGTGTAACGTGGGCGTATAGTACGCCTCTGCCTACCCCTTCGGGGATAAAGGCGTGAAAGTATGTTATGTTATGTTATGTTATGTTATGTTATGTTATGTTATGTTATGTTATGTTATGTTATATTATGTTATGTTATGTTATATTATGTTATGTTATGTTATGTTATGTTATGTTATGTTATGTTATGTTATGTTATGTTATGTTATGTTATGTTATGTTATGTTATGTTATGTTATGTTTATAGAGTATATATAAGGTGGAGCATCTATCGTATGGATTTTGAATTTACCTTCGGCGCTTCTTACGTTGCCTTATTTGTAGTCAGCAGATGAGTTCGTTTGGGCCCCTGAAGTCTTGGTGGACTCCTTACACTTCATATAGGGTTTACTCATATACTCATACACAATGCACTATCTTCTCCAAAAAAAATTAATAACTTACAATATTTTACACCCATATGACTGCGATCTCTCTAAAGCTTTCTATTGTGTCAATCATAATACACTCTTAAAAAATCTCATGAAATATGGTATCAAAGACATGGAGCTGGATCTTGTTGCTTTCTATCTCTCTGATAGAATATAACATGTTGATATCTATGGAATTAGATTGTCTGTATCATCTGTAACTATGGGCGTTCCACAAGGATCTATGGGACATTTGGCGGGAAGAGTGACAAGTGCGGACGCTTGCTTTATATTATTTTCTAAAACTAGTGCATTTATCTTGTTTTATGTGCGGAGTGGTGGTTTCTTGGACATAAAAGTTGTGTTAACGTGCTATAGTGAAAGACAATGATATATATGCAGTGAAATGCTATTTTCTCTCTTGCCGCGAAACGTCCACTGACAACCTTAGTATAAAAATCACCATTATACTGAGGGCAAGGACCAGGACGGACAATGAGGACACGACATCGACTGGACAGGACTAATTAGAAGATAAGATTGAAGAAATATGATATAAAAAATAAGATTTGGCTAAAAGGTCTTAGAAACCAGTCCATTAAATAATTATTAAAAAAAAAAAAAACACATGGATCTATACTTGGGCTTTCTAAATTCTTAGATGGCTGGGCTTCTGAATTATATTAATGATTTACTATTTTATGTACTTTATGTACGTAGTCATCCCACTAAGATTTGAGGAGGTTAGGAACAAAAAGCGACATTAACGTATTTTGTTACATTCCAATTTTAATTTAAACCGCTCAAAATGTTAAATTCTATCTGCAACTCCCAAGATTTTGTTCAAAAAGTGACTAGTTTCATAGAAAAATCGATCTGAACTGCTCCTTCTGGAACAAAAAGTTACATTTTTATTAATTCACAGTTATTATTAAGACTTGACTTCTTATTTTTATATATTTAATGTATATTATTGTATATTTAATGAGAACCTGATTGTGGAGAATTACATATAAAAGAAACTAGCTGATGCCCGCAGCTTTGCCCGCGCGAAGAAGTTTCCCTAGTCGAGATTTCTTACTGAACCCTAAACTTTTTGACATTCCTATATAGCCTATGTTACGAAGAATGTAGCTTTCTAATGTTGGAAGAATTTTGATAATCGGCTCAGTAGTTTCTGAGCCTCATCATTACAAACAAACTTACAAATATTTCTTCTTTATTGTATTAGTATAGCTAAAAATGTTTTGTGTGAATATATTTTTATTTTCGTATTGAAAAGTATATAAGGTAACATGTTTAGACAGAGGGTTTGGTGGGGTTTTTACAAATTTCAAAACTATTATAATACATTAAACCTTATACAATAATTGACACATAAATTGTTAGTAAAAAAATAACAAAAATTACTTAGATCAACTTGAAGATTTGTTTTATCAATTTACTCAAAAAGTAAAAACTGTAAATTAATGACACTTTTTGTTCCTAACCTCTCCTCATTAGTCCTAGATGACCATCGAATCTATGACATTCGATTTGTTAGTCCGGTACTAACCTAACCAGAAGACCAATAAAAAAGGCCAAACACTCGTGGTATGCATAGATGTGGATGACTGGCCTATCCACATCTATCCATACCACGAGTGTGACACTTCTGGGGACGAGTCTGCTATTTTCCTATAGAAAGCGCTTCTAGTTCTATTCCATAGCGGTTCTATTGCTCTTGGTCTAAAACTAGCTACTAGTTACGATTTATATTCTATTATGACGCTATAGCATTAGCCGGGCCGAGTCTGCTATTTTAATCGTGTCGAAATAGAAACCCACCGACACAATTTTGACAGTTTTTCGTAGTCTACTATTACAATCGTACTCCAATAGACTTCTATCGGTCGGCCGATAGTATTCTACTAACACGTACCGCGCCAGTGGCCGCTAGTCAGTTGCATTTCTGGTAGTCGACTAACATTTTGACAGATAAAAACAGCAATTCTGGTTCTATTCTACGGTTTGTCAATAGTAGACTTGGACCCCAAAATGCACGCGATGTTCTAAATTTTTGTATGATATGTTTCAATGCCTGAATTTAGATTTTGTAAAACTTTTATTTATTCTAATACAGGGTCGAACTCCGCTGCACGTATCAGCCTGGCAAGGTCATACGGATATGGTTAATTTGTTGATCAAAGTTTTACCAACTTTGATCAACAAATTAACCATATCCGTATGACCTTGCCAGGCTGATACGTGGAACAAAAAGTTACATTTTTATTAATTCACAGTTATTATTAAGACTTGACTTCTTATTTTTATATATTTAATGTATATTATTGTATATTTAATGAGAACCTGATTGTGGAGAATTACATATAAAAGAAACTAGCTGATGCCCGCAGCTTTGCCCGCGCGAAGAAGTTTCCCTAGTCGAGATTTCTTACTGAACCCTAAACTTTTTGACATTCCTATATAGCCTATGTTACGAAGAATGTAGCTTTCTAATGTTGGAAGAATTTTGATAATCGGCTCAGTAGTTTCTGAGCCTCATCATTACAAACAAACTTACAAATATTTCTTCTTTATTGTATTAGTATAGCTAAAAATGTTTTGTGTGAATATATTTTTATTTTCGTATTGAAAAGTATATAAGGTAACATGTTTAGACAGAGGGTTTGGTGGGGTTTTTACAAATTTCAAAACTATTATAATACATTAAACCTTATACAATAATTGACACATAAATTGTTAGTAAAAAAATAACAAAAATTACTTAGATCAACTTGAAGATTTGTTTTATCAATTTACTCAAAAAGTAAAAACTGTAAATTAATGACACTTTTTGTTCCTAACCTCTCCTCATTAGTCCTAGATGACCATCGAATCTATGACATTCGATTTGTTAGTCCGGTACTAACCTAACCAGAAGACCAATAAAAAAGGCCAAACACTCGTGGTATGCATAGATGTGGATGACTGGCCTATCCACATCTATCCATACCACGAGTGTGACACTTCTGGGGACGAGTCTGCTATTTTCCTATAGAAAGCGCTTCTAGTTCTATTCCATAGCGGTTCTATTGCTCTTGGTCTAAAACTAGCTACTAGTTACGATTTATATTCTATTATGACGCTATAGCATTAGCCGGGCCGAGTCTGTTATTTTAATCGTGTCGAAATAGAAACCCACCGACACAATTTTGACAGTTTTTCGTAGTCTACTATTACAATCGTACTCCAATAGACTTCTATCGGTCGGCCGATAGTATTCTACTAACACGTACCGCGCCAGTGGCCGCTAGTCAGTTGCATTTCTGGTAGTCGACTAACATTTTGACAGATAAAAACAGCAATTCTGGTTCTATTCTACGGTTTGTCAATAGTAGACTTGGACCCCAAAATGCACGCGATGTTCTAAATTTTTGTATGATATGTTTCAATGCCTGAATTTAGATTTTGTAAAACTTTTATTTATTCTAATACAGGGTCGAACTCCGCTGCACGTATCAGCCTGGCAAGGTCATACGGATATGGTTAATTTGTTGATCAAAGTTGGTAAGTATTTTAGTTATTTGTCTAAATTATTTTTTGCAATCTATTGAAAAGCGCTTTTGACAATTCAATAAGCGTCCTTATTGAAATGTCAAAGGTGCTTTGCAAATAATGTATATCAAACTATAAAGTGTCATCACGCTGAGTGCCTGACGGGGTAGTCAGAGAGGACAGATCGCCAGGCATCGCGTTCCTTGCATATTTCTTTCGCTGCCTGCAGATTCATCAATCGCTTCATACATGCACGTCTGGGTATTCGAGTACTTTTGACGTTTCCGTTTATGAACAATCTGCTCACGTGGTCTTCATATATAATTCTCGGCCTACCCTGACTCATTGTGATTAATTTAATTTGAGATAATTAAATTTGTGTGAATTTTCATTCAATTTCCTCCATGGTAATGAAGAATATTACATAATGGTATTTACGTTCCTTTTTACCCATTCAGTAATGCATTCATTCGTTCCTTGATTTTCATTACCAATTTGGACAAATCCATTTGTTCACCGGTATATTTTTTTTTTTATTTAATTCGTTATTTTTGACCGCCTCGCTAGTAGTGTATGCGACTGCCGCGCTGAGGTGCCGATTTGAATTCCCGGGTCGGAACTAAAATTTGTGTGACCCTTAAATGTTTGTTTCGGAGTTTGGGTGTTTCCTATGTATAATATGTATGTATTTAGAATTATATAAGTATGTTAATCAGTTGTCTAGTCCACAATCTTAGCTTACTTTGGGCTCGATAGCGCTGTGTAAAAAAGTGTCCAGCAAAATTATCATTCAATTACTGTTACGTCCATTCGTTTACCGGTATATTCATTCATCATTCGATTACCAGTCGTTCAGATTTGTTCACTCATTCACTCAGGTGGTGCAGCAGTAGATGGTCGCGACCGTTGCCTTAGGACGGCCCTTCACGCGGCCGCATGGCGGGGCCGTACGCTCGTACTGAGAGCCTTACTGAAGCACGGAGCTGATCCGGCTGCTGTTTGTACCCAGGGGGCAACACCGTTAGGTGAGTACGCAAATTCTGATGAAATAAAAGGAATAGAAAAAGAGAGAGAGAGAGAGAGAGTGAGAGAGAGAGTGAGAGAGTCAGAGAGATAATGAGAGAATGATAGAGAGAGAGAAATAGAGAGAGAGTCAGAGAGAGAATGATAGAGAGAGAGAGAGAGAGAGAGAGAGAAATAGATAGAGAGTGAGTGAGTCAGAGAGAGAGAGAATGATAGAGAGAGAGAGAGAAATAGATAGAGAGAGAGTCAGAGAGAGAGAGAGAATGATAGAGAGAGAGAGAAATAGATCGAGAGTGAGATAGTCAGAGAGAGAGAATGAGAGAATGATAGAGAGAGAGAGAGAGAGAGAGAGAGAAATAGATAGAGTGAGTCAGAGAGAGAGAATGATAGAGATAGAGGGAGAGAAATAGATAGAGTGAGAGAGTCAGAGAGAGAGAGAGAGAATGAGAGTATGATAGAGAGAGAGAGAGAGACAGAAATAGATAGAGAGTGAGATAGTCAGAGAGAGAGAGAGAGAGAGAGAGAGAGAGAGAGAGAGAGAGAGAGAGAGAATGAGAGAATGATAGAGAGAGAGAGAGAGAAATAGATAGAGAGTGAGTGAGTCAGAGAGAGAGAGAGAATGATAGAGAGAGAGAGAGAGAAATAGATAGAGAGTGAGAGAGTCAGAGAGAGAAATAAGAGAGAGAGAGAGAGAAATAGATAGAGCGCGAGAGAGAGAAAAAGAGAGAATGATAGAGAGAGAGAAAAATAGATAGAGAGTGAGAGAGAGTCAGAGAGAGAAAAAGAGAGAATGATAAAGAGAGAATGAGATAGAGATAGTAAGAGAGAGAAAGAATGAGAGAGAGAGAGAGAGAGAGAGAATGAGAAAGAAAGTCAGCGAGAGAAAGAAAGAGTGAGAGAAGGGGGTAGAGAGAGGAAAATGTGTCCTTATATTAATATACGAAATGTAACTCTTTCTATCCTCACTACCTTTTATCTCCCTCTAAATTTCCGTTCGCTTCGTCACACTTTTTGTAACGTTCTCGTTACACATTCATAGACTTTCTCCCCAAGTAAAGCTTGCGTAAAAACTTCATTAATAAATGTTTTACGATATAAACTTAAGCTTGTGAAAGGACATAGGCTACCTTTTGCCGTAAAATAAAGTGGAAAGGTGTTGAAATCGAGGATAAAATGAACATTCGTATAAAATTCTTAAAAAAATCTGTCTACTAAACTATATCCATATTTCTCTGAAACTATAAAGACAGATGGGTAGAAGCTAGAGCTTAATCTAATTAATGTTTTATGTCTTGTCTATCAGGTATAGCAGCTCAAGAAGGTCACGAAGAATGTGTGCTGTGGCTACTTCAGCATGGCGCGGATCCTCTTCAAGCAGATCATTGTGGTACGGACTATTATCAATAAATATAAAACCTTTTTTTAGGCCTAACCAATATGTCTACACTAATATTATAAAGAGGAAAACTTAGTTTGTTTGTTTGTGTATATAGGCTCAAAAACTACTGGACATATTTTAAAAATTCTTTCACTATTTGAAAGCTACATTATCCACGGGTGACATAGGCTATATTTTATTTTGGAAAAAATAGGGCTCCGTAAGATTTTTGGGTTTTTCGGACACAAGGTGAAAAAATCAACCAGAAAAGTTACTTATTTTGCGTACGCTGCCTAAACTATAAAAGATGGATCCATAAAATGTTTTAATTAATTGTAGATCTTATAAATATCTACAACAAAGTCTGCGACACACTATACCTATCTATGTCGAGTGAGGCACAACAACGTTTTTTTTATTAAATAAAGTATTTTTTTTGGACTACATTTAAACGCGTTTATTTTACTCATGCTATTAATCTTTATCAAAATAAATTATAACAAACAACAAGTTCCTGTGGGAAACGGGAACGGGAAAACTTCTCTACGCGGGCGAAGCCACGGGCGTCAACTAGTATTTAATATTTTCTGCCCACAATTATCTCTTAAATCTAATAATTTTTAGGGATCTGTACCTTATTGTATTTATCTGCCTTATATACCCACCTTTCACCATGCGTATTTCTGTACAACGTAATAGGTCATTGCCGAAAAAAATGAAAATTGTAAAAATATTGTATCTTAAAAGGAAAACAAAACTGGAACTCTTATTGAATCACTATGTTGTCCTTTCGTCTGCCTGTCAAGACCCTTTATCTCGGGAACGCGTGAAGGTATCGAGTTAAAATTAAAAGCATATACTCAACGGACCTTTGAAGCTGTAAAAAAATTAAGCTTCAAAGTTAATGTAAGAAAGTTATGTCCATTTAATACGTAATAAACGTATTTTAACGGAACCCTCTACCAACCCTACTACCATGTTACTGACAACCTGGACCAACGGGTCAACATGCCTTCCGAAATACGAAAACGCTCATAAATAGAATTGCCACACCCATCCGGTCTGGGGCTGAGTCTACTATTGACAAACCGTGGAATAGAACCAGAATCGCTGTTTCTTTGCTGTCAAAATGTTAGTAGACTATCAAAAACGCAACAGACTAGCGGCCTCTAGCGCGTTACGTGTTAGTAGAATTCTATCGGACGACCTATAGAAGTCTATTGGAGTACGATTGTAGTAGTAAACTACGAAAACTGTCAAAATTTGTACCGTTGGCTGTCTATTGAGCGACGATTTCGATTCTATTCCGACACTATTGAAATAGCAGACTCGGCCCCCTGGTCAAAGGTTGCTAAACGCGGTGATTGCTTACAGAACAATGAGTTTAGCGGGCCTACGAGCCTGTGATGCTCTTTCTCAATAATATACAACAGTTATGATGAAAGGGTCAGCGTTAAGCTGTAAAAGGGGCGTGTTCCGTTGGTTTGGACACGTCCAACGAATGAGCGAGAAACGATTGACGATTGTGCAAAAATAGATGGCAGAAGGAGTCAGGGTAGACCGAGACTTACATATGAAGACCACGTGAGCAGATTGCCTTAAAACGGAAAAGTCGAAAAGTGCTCGGATACCCAGACATGCCTGTCAGAAGCGATTGATGAATCTACAAGCAGCGAATGAAGTATGCATGGATCGCGAAGCCTAGCGATCTGTCTTCTCTGACGACCCCGTTAGGAGACAGCGTGAAGATAGTTTTTTAGTTAGTTATGATGTATGTTACAGGTCGTACTCCGGCTAAGGTGGCATGGCGAGCAGGCCACGCGAATATCTGCCGCCTTCTAGAGCGCTGGGCCGCCCCGTCCGCTCCCGCTGCGCCTATCGCTGTCGCTCCCGCTCTCGCTGCCGCTCCCGCGTCCGCTATCGCCTGTGCCGTGCTCGACGTGCCACAGCAAAGACCGCCGAGCGCTGGTCAGTAATAGCATTTTTTTTTAATTCATAAATTAATAATAATATCGTTGGGACACAACGTCATCTGATTCCAATCTAAGCAGAGCTTGTATACAAGCTTTGAAAATATGCCGTTCATTTGTTTACAACATATTTGTTGTAAACAAACTAACGACAAATTTGTTGTTAATAAATGAACGACAAATTTATTTCTTTAAGTTTTTAAAAAATAATTTAATAAGATAAAAATTTAAAAATATTTAACCAGGCACATTGTAACTCCACTGGACAACTGTTTTATTGTTTTGTCATAATTTTATCATGGAATGTGTGACTGATTGGGAAATTTTGTTAAAAATTGTCCAACCCGTCACAGTGTTATAGATGAAGGTGTGACTAGTTACGAACAAATTGGGCTTAGTATTAAAATTAACTCTCAATTCAAAATAATTTCAAGAAAGAAGAGATCGTATTTATTTAGTGCCTAATAATTTTATGAACAAGACATACATTTATTTTAACTGCCTCTGTGGCGCGGTGGGAGTGTATCCGTCTGCTACGCAAGGGGTCGTGGGTTCGATTCCCACCCATGATAAAACTTTGTGTGATGTGCACGATGACTTATTCTGTGTCTGGGTATTATTTATCTAAAATATGTATTTATTTAGAAGTATATAAGTATGTTTATAAGTTATCTGGTTAGCCTATGCTAACCAGATAACTGATAAACACAAATTTGAAACATTTGAAATTCATAAATAAATAATGATATCGTTGGGACACAATGTCATCTGATTCCAATCTAAGCAGAGCTTGTATACAAGCTATTTATGAATTTCAAAGCGGCATATTTACTTGCAATGACGTCCCTAGAATAGTTAGCTTTCCTTGTTCGTGTCAATACGAGAAACTTTACTTATACTTACAAGGGATCACATTACGGGTAGATGGAGGAAAACCGAACTACTGACAGTGTTTGGGCTTTGGGCAACTCTTTTTGTACTTAACTATACAGTCCTCTCTAAATCCAGGTTCACCGGAATACAAACGCCGTAGCGTCCACAGTTCCAACTCGACAAAATCGTCTTCGAACATGACAGGCGGATCCGCAAGATCGCATGAACATCAAGACACGAATGAAACTTCTCATGAAAAGGTAAATAAATATTTACACATTATTTTCCTTTTTTCATTCATTTATTTATTTATGTACACACTAAGAATGTATGTACAATGTTCATTCTTCTTTCTCTCTTTCTTTCATAGCCACTAGATATAGAAGTTACAGAAGTTTTAATTCAGGCGTATAGTCTAAACGCACACTCGTCATTTTTCTGGTCTTGACCTGGTACTTCGTCAGGGATGGGTGTCTGTATAATATACGGATACAATATATTAATGTATATGTAAATGCATTATATTGTATATAAGTAAGCAACTTTAGTTGAATATAGCAAACTTATTGTTTCAGGCATCACGTGCTCACCTCTCGCTGTCATTTGCTCAGCAAGTAGCAAGATGTGGACGTCGGCGCGAACCTGAACCTCATAGGGAACCACCTCAGCATCATGCTCAAGAGAAGGATTCCAAATTAAGGTAATTTTCTTTTTAACCTCAACTACTCAAACTTTTCATATTAAACTTCTGTAAATCAATAATAAAACTTGGATACTTAGATAGTATGAGACTTAAAATATTTACGTCACAATAGTATTAAATGAAACTTTGAAGATTTAATTTCGACTCCCAAATGACTCCCAAATGAGTTGGATAGGCAGCTTTTTAAGAATGGTACATTTGGGGATGAAGAGTAGAAGCGTGCACCTCGCCATCCCTGCCAGCTACGGCTGCAATTTTACTCCAACACGAGTGCCACCAGGGCGAATGATGCTAGGGCGTGCCCCCACGGCGACGCGCACCAGTTCGTCCCCGCTTGTGCGAAAAGTGTGTGCCAGAGCGGCGTAGGGGACCGCCACCCTACACGCGCGGCCCGACACGGCGGGAAGTGGAGGATGGAGTGCAGGGTAGCTGCGTGGAATGTTAGGAGGAATGGCAGATAAGATGAATGAGTTGATGGATGTTATGAATGAGAGAAAGTTAGATGTAGTGTGCTTGACAGAGACCAAGCGCAAGGGCAGCGAAGTCGTGGAGCTCCCGGATGGGGTGCTCGCGCTATGGTCTGGAGTACCAGAGAGCGAGCATGGCAGTCGGGGGGTTGGAATTTTGTTGTCCTCGCGATTGGCCTCCGGTATGTATGAGTACGAACTGGTAGGTCCTAGAATCCTCTGGATCCGTCTAAAACTTGGTTTGACGAAGATTTTCCTGGTAGCTGCTTACGCGCCAGTATCTTCGTCGAACGCGAGTGAGCTAGAGGACTTCTGGGAGAGTATGAGAGAAGCTCTAAATGTGATAGAAGTAAATGAAAAACTTATAGTATGTGGAGACTTGAATGTATGGGTGGATACCGCTCGCGATGATTTTGAGTCGGTACTCGGGAAGTATGGGGATAAAAGGGTGAATGACGCTGGCAAGCTTATACTGGCATTTTGTAAGGAAAAGGATTTGTTTGTGGCGAACACAAAGTTCAACCACAAACAAATTCATATGTATACGAGGAGATGTAAGTCAAAGAGAAGCATGATCGATCTATTTCTAATGGATAGTCGGCTCCGTAAACAGGTGATGGACACAAGGGTTTATCGAGGCGCTGAACTAGGATCAGACCACTACCTAGTAATAACTAGGATAAGGGGTCTGTTCGCGGGTTGGCGTCATGGCACCGAGTGTCCTGAATCTGAGCCGACTCATAGCATCAAAAGCTGGAAGCTGCAGGATGCATCCATTAGGGATAAATATAAAGAAAGGGTAGCCGAAAAGCTTGGCAACGTCAATGTTAGTAGTGAGAATGTGGAAAGTGTATGGCAGAACCTTAGGGATAGTATGGTAAATGCCGCTGTAGAAGTGTGTGGAGAAACGAGAAGAGGCAGTAGTAATAAGCGTGACGCATGGTGGAATGAGGAAGTGAAAGAAGCAGTTCGAATGAAGAAGAAAGCATGGTTAGACTACTTAGCCTCGCGGAATGATTTTAATATGAAAGAGAGATACAAGCTGCAAAAAGTTAACACGAAGGCACTGATAGAAGAAGCTCGTGAAAGGTGCAGAATGAAAGCGGATGAAAGGTTGTCGTCCAATTTCCGGGATAATGCCAGGCTCTTCTGGAAAGAGGTAGGCAAGACCCGGAGTTGTTCGGCAATCTGCAGTATGAATAAAGTGCTTAGTGTTAACAATGACGTCCTAACAGACCAAACTGACGTCCTGCAGAGATGGAGTGAATATTATGGAAAGATGTATGCAAGTAAAGACAGAGATGCCACATCGGGAAGTGGAGCTTACTTCGATGCTCCGGATCCCGATGTCATTGATGTCATTAGTATGAAAGAAATTGAACAAGCGATAAGAAGTATGAAATGTGGTAAGGCTGAGGGAAAAGACTAGAGTTACTGCTGAGGTGATCAAGTACGGTGGGTCGCGCGTCTGGGACCCTCTATGTCTGTTATGCAACTTGTGCTGGCGGACGGGTGAGGTCCCAGATGACTGGCGAATAGCAGTTGTAGTACCTATCTACAAAGGGAAAGGCTCTCGCCTAAACTGCTCCAGCTACAGGGCGATCAGCTTGGTCAGCTTAGCTAGTAAGGTGTATGCAAAGATTAAAACGGCAATAATGCAAGAAAAGTCTGAAAGGTATTTATGGGAGGCTCAATGCGGATTCCGACGTGGAAGAGGTTGCATGGATCAAGTCTTTTCTCTCCGCATGATCGCGGAGAAGTTTCTGGCTATTAGCCAGAGGGTTTTTTGCGCTTTTGTGGATCTGGAGAAAGCATTTGATAACGTTGTGAGGGAAACTCTGTGGGATTTGCTGCCCGGATATGGCGTGGACGACTCGCTGCTGCGGGCAATACAGTCGCTTTATAAGGACTGTAAGGCTTGCGTGCGAGTAGGGGGGGGGGGGGGGGGATGTGACACCTCTTTTTGATGTCTGTACAGGCGTCAAACAGGGTTGTGTCATGTCCGCCTGGCTGTTCATAGTGTATCTGGACAGTTGCCTGCAGAAGTTGAAAGATTGTGATATGGGTGTGAATTTGGGTGACTTTTCAGTAAACTGTCTGCTGTACGCTGATGATGCGGTGCTCATGGCCTCATCAGAAGCCGACCTTCAGGCATTAGTCACTAATATGAAAGAGGAGTGTGAAAGTAAGGGTCTTCGCTTGAATGCAAGTAAGACTAAGGTTCTAGTATTTGAAAGAGATGATGTAAGAACTAAATGCGAGATTAGGGTAAACCAGGAACGTCTAGAGCAAGTGAATGAAATTGTGTATTTAGGGAGTATGTTTAGCGCGGATGGAAGATGTGATTCGGATGTAGAACGGCGAGTAGCTGCCGGAAACAGAGTTAACGGTGCTTTGTCCCAATTAGTAAAGCGACAAAGCATCGTAAAAGAAGCACGACTGGCGATTCATAACGCAGTGCTAGTGCCAACTTTGCTTTACGGTAACGAGACCTGGGTATGTCAGCAGATGCATGAAAGTAAATTGAATGCTGTGGAGATGCGGTCACTTCGAAAATTGGGCGGCGTTACCTTGGCCGACCGAATACGTAACGAAGTGATACGCAATATGGCAGGTTTGAATGAAAGTGTCAGCGTTAAGCTGGAAAAGGGCGTGCTCCGTTGATTTGGACACGTCCAACGAATGAGTGAGGAACGATTGACGAAGAATATATATTGTGCGAAAGCAGAGGGTAGAAGAGGTCAGGGTAGGCCGAGACTTACATATAAAGACAACGTGAGCAGATTGCTCAAAAACGGAAAGGTTAAAAGTACTCGGATACCCAGACGTGCGTGTATGAAACTATTGATGAATCTCGAAGAAGCGAAAGAAGTATGCATGGATCGCGAAGCCTGGCGATCTGTCCTCTCTGACTACCCCGTCAGGGATACAGCGTGAAGATAGTTAAATTAGTTAAGTTAACTTAACTTTCACATTATAGTAATTATCTATCTTAACGCTGTATCCCGGACAGGGTAGTCTGGAGGACAGATGACATGGGGTTCTTCAAAAGGGGTCTTAGAAGGTTTATAAAGGGTTGGCAACGCGAGTGCTGCACCTCTGGTGTTGCAAACGTCCATAGGCTACGGTGACAACTTTCCATCAGGTGGGCCGTAAGCCTGTCTGCCACCTCAGTGGTATAAAAAGAAGTAACTATTGTGCGCAGGAGTTACTTGGCGAACGAGCGTGACGCAGAACTATGCGCGTGGAGCGCATGGCGTGGTGATACTTCCCCGCTGTACGCATCGCCCCCGCGTACGCCCGTCAGCGACATCTGCAGTCCCACGCAGCCACCGCTCGCTATTGGTGAGTATAACTCATACTAATCGAGAAAAAAAAATTGAGGTCGAATGCTAGGAATGAAGTTATTAAAAAGAGATAAGAAACAAAAAAGACGTGTTTTGAGGTAATACGAAAAAAAAGAGACAGTGAGATAGAGAGAGAAAGAGATAGAGGAAGAAAGAGATAAAAAGACAAACAGAGATATGGAGAAATAGAAAGATAGCGAGACAAATAGAGCTATAGAGAGAGAAAGATTGAGATAGAAAGATAGAGAGAGAGATAGAAAGATAAAGAGAGAGAGAGATAGACATGCTGGGAGAAAGATAGTGAGAGATTGAGAGACTCTTTTTTGAGAGAAAGCTACGAACTTGTTCATGTGTCATTTGTAGTAGACTCGATACACTCACACATACACACAACATACTGCATTTCGTTGCGTACCAATTTCTACTTAATCGCTTTACCCGTAAACCGCGTTAAAGAACAAAAAAAAAATTTAATAGTCACGTTCATCAGTGAAATCTCAGTTGTTTCCCGATCGCACAGAAAATTGGACCTTATTTCTGAGAAACGAATGTTAAAAAAAAGAAGCGCTCGTGGCCCCGCGGACTCAGTGTTCTGTAAACGATCACTGAGTTACGCAACTTTCACTATGCCTGGTCCTCGGATGGGTGACCACTTAGTGGCATTTACATTTGCGAGAGATTCCGTGCTTCGGAAGGCACGTCAAGCCGTTGGGCCCGGTTGCCAGTAACATGGCACTCGTTAAGTCAAGTTGAAGGCCTCATGGGCGGCTTGAAAAAATTTAACTGCAGGTAGCCACAACCTGTCTCTGTCTATTTCAACACGGCAATGGGCTCACCACCTATTACGTGGGACAGGAATACAGATGGCGAAAAGTGGGCATACAATATGTATGTCTCTGCCACCCCTTCGGGGATAAGTCGTGATAGATAAATGAATATTAAAAAATATGTTTTTTTTTCAGGATCTCAACCACCTAGTCTAACAACTGTGCAGCCCATACTCACAGACACACACTTCAACAGAGATACACACATGCGTATCATACTGGGAAGAGATAGCAAGCCTCCACATGAGAGGTCCGATAGGTAAGTCTAGACAGAAAATAAACAAAAATATAGTTTTTAAATGTCGATATATCTCACTAAAGCTTGTATATACTTAGTAAGATTTAGCACAGAGCTGGGGAGGTCATGTAAAGATTTGAGAAAATAACAATTTAGACAAAATCTTAATACAATTTTTTTTATTAACTATTGAAGAAGGTTTACAGACTAATAATACATTTAGGGTAATGAACTAGTAAAACATGTTACTAATAACAAACCTCCATCTACATACAATAAGAAATTTAAAGAAATAGGGAACAATTCTAAATATCTAAAAAGTCTTAGTAACCAGGCCATAAAACAATTACAAAAAGAAACGAACACTGGCACAAATAATAAATAAGGTTGAAAATACCAAGTGTGCGTTTAACGTATTTTTTTGATATTTTCAAACTAAATTCAGCTGTACTTCTATACTAATTTAAAAAGCTCAACAGTTTATGTCTTTGTTTGGCTGAACGCGCTAACCTCAGAAACTACTATTTCGAATTCAAAATATTTTTTGTGTTGGAAAGCCCATTTATCGAGGAAGGCTATAGGCTAAATATCATCACGCTTCTAATCTGGAGAGCGGAGCAGTAACCATAAATGTCAACAAATCGGGCAATTTTTTATGCATTTTAGTAAAAATCATAATTGACAGGATTAAATGGGTGCGGGGTTTCAAAATGTCACAGACTAAACCACGGGAGTCAGCTAGTTAGTTATAAGGTTTAAATTGTTATTTTCTCAATCATTAAAATGCGCCTAGCCAGGAAAACGCTTGCATACGTATTTTATGTATAGCATGTGCAGATTAAGCGTATGCAGGGAGCTCGGCGTAAATAAAAAATATATAAAAAGGTCCTAAGTAGGTACACGGAGACGTGTACGTTTGACATGTCTAGCATAAATTTTATTAATAGTTGTGCCTTTGTGTGGTATAGCGTCATCTCTGTCGCACTCTACATATATATAACGTTAGTCAGACAGGTTAGTGTTTCGTGTGACAGAAATGTTACTATTAAATCATAACCAGCGGATTTCTCTTTCCAAAGTTTGATTTTAAAAAATGTCAGATTATACAATGTGTTAAGAAAACCCGGTCCGACCAGAAAGGGGCACATAGGCACTTCAATAACATAACCAAAAAAGAAATCATGTTATTCATAAGTATGAAATAGTTATCATTTTTTTAAATGCGTGTTTTTAGTATCAGAATTAGTCCAATTGCCTTAAAATATAGCAAATTTTCCATATGTTGCCATATAAACTATCACATTATATTTATTTTTAATTTATATTATTCGGGGTAAATTTATGGGTTTTTTTTGGGGTAATTTATAAACAGGATTACACGAATAAAATCACATCTCGATACCTACCAATACCTTCACGGATCGGACAGAGTTTTCTTAACATATTGTATAACGTTAGTCAGACAGGTTAGTGTTTCGTGCGACAGAGACCTCACTATTTAACCATAACCAGCGGATTTCGCTTTCCAAAGTTTGATTTTAAAAATGTCATATTATATATTAGATTTTGGACCTTTATGTTTCTAAGTAAAACATTATGAGTAGTTTCTTTATAAATTACTTTCACATACATAAATAAATATTATTTTATAATATTAATGATTAGTATTTATTATAATCAAACTAGAAAGGGACAGAATCCTTTACTTGTCAGCTTTCCTTTATAGTGCTTGGTAAAACAATTATTGGTTTTGTTAGCAGTAAGCATTTAGTGTCGAATGAAAATATTAATTTTGCTTGATTGAAATTTATCAGTAGCAATTCGTATATATATTTTATATCAGAATTACTCACATGCTAGTGTCATAAACACAAGTTAGATATAGTTTCCCAATAAGAAATATACAGACACATAATCCTTGATGCAAAAAGGCGGGTATATATGTATATAAAAGACAATTCGTTATCATAGTGAATTCTGGGCCCAATTGGCTCCCGTTATTTTGTATAAGTCATGTGGTTGAAGCATACATACATACATATTGTCACTCCTGTCTCCCATAAGGGTAGGCAGGAAAAATGGCTTTCCACTTGCTACATATTCATACAACTTTCACTTCTTCCACTTTCATAAGTGATTTCATACACACACGCCGGTTAGGTGAACTCTTGACCTGATCTTTTTCCAAAATGTCTTCTATTTGATTGACATATGTTCGTCGAGGTCGCCCCTTACCAGTTTTCCCATTCACTCTCTTCTGATAAATCTGTTTCGTTAGTCTACTATCATCCATCCTCTCCACGTGTCCGAACCATACCTTTTAAGCATACCTTTTTCTATCTTAGTCACAACATCTTCTACCATACCGCAATGTTCCCTTATCACACTGTTCCTTTTTTTGTCCGTCAATGTTAAGCAATCGTTAAAAATCATTATTTTCTTCTTTGAGTTGTCGGGTTTCATAACTCTGGTAAGAGGAAGCGAGATAGACATAGGTTAATCATTTCTGGCCCAACGACTCAGTACATAACGTTCCTACTAGAACAGGTGGCGACTTCTCTACCCCAATATCTAAATCTGTTTTCATCATGATACCGAGTTCATTATTTTGTGTAGATCTGCATTTTTGTTATTGGTCTGCTTTCGGATGTGTCACTCGCACGAAAAAGAAATGTAAGAAGTACCCTCTTATAGAAACTTCCTATAAATTATTTTTTAAATACGTGTTATACTTTTTTTTCTGTTTGAATTTCATTAAATGTGTGTAAAATATATTAAGTAGACACGTTAGTTAAGCAACCTGGTTTTTAACAGTTGTAAATATTGGATTTTACAAAACACACTCGGAAATATTCTTGGGAATATCCTACCGAAGATTTATTCTGGGATCTCGGTTCAACTCTGACATAACATCGAAAATTCCCTGACTATCTTCACGCTATATCCCTGACGCGGTAGTCAAAGAGGACACATCGCAAAGCTTCGCGATCCATGCGTACTTCTTCGCTTCTTCAAGATTCATCAATCGTTTCATACACCCACGTCTGGGTATCCGAGTACTTTTGACTTTTCCGTTTTTGAGCAATCTGCTCACGTGGTCCTCATAGGTAAGTCTATATCGGAAATTCCCATACGATAAAAAAAGTACTAAAATACTAATACATTTAGTATTAAAATGTCCTTAACGCGAATCGCTACTGATAAACGCAAACACAACAAATCTGTTAATATTTATAACAAAATATTTATAACTAGCGAGCTGTGGGGTGCAATGGGTCGCGTTGTGTACAACAGACTTGTGGGGAGTATCGGGCGCGCCAGAGGCAAGATATTCAAGAAAACGTGAGTCCGGGTTACGGTTGTTATTATAAAGAGGTGGGACTGTGATGTTTGAACGTAAATTTAATATACTTCTCGAGATTTTATCGCAATTTTTTAACCCTTTAGCCCAATATAATATAAAAAAATATTGGAAAATATGTCAGCTTGGTCAAGGATAGGTGTTGGGTGGATTATTTGTGGTTTTTAATTGTCTTTGTTGATTCAAGTTGAAATTGAATCGAAAGCGAAGCAATTTTTTTATGTAAAATTAATCTTGCAATTTAATCCTTATCTACAACGCTTAATGCACATATTTATTTGGATTTACAAAAAAGAACTTTAAAATCAGACGAATTTTACAGTGTACGAGCGAATATATGCATTATTCAGTAAAGTTAAAGATGAAATTGCTATCTTAAATTTTTCATAAACAGAATAAATTTTATAAACCAAAGTCGTTTGTTAATATGATATTTCGGGTCTTATTCGCGACGTATATTATTAGCTACGAATACCTATATACTACCTTATACTTCCCGACGTTTCGACCGGATTACACCAGCCGTGGTTACGGGTGGACTGGTCCTGGCTTGTATAATCCGGTACGGGTGGTGTGTAATCCGGTACCCGAAATACCATATCTCGTAAGATGAGTGAAAATAGCGAAAGTTTAAAAACATCAAAGTCGTGTACTTGAAGTGTGTAAGTGGTATACTTTTAATTCAAGAACGAGTGGGCTGATTGTTATGATCCTTGTTGTTGATCCTTATAATAAGAGAAACAATCAAATCAGCCTATGGCAGTCCACTGTGAGCTTTGTAGTGTTTGGGAGAAGCCTACGTCCAGGTAGGCTTCTCCCAATTTATGTTTCCCACAATATTAATTTTCCCCATTATTTTCAGTTCACTTTTATTTGGCTGCTTGAAGCCGTCTGATCTTCAAACCCCGTAAGGGCGCCTTAGTTTCTCACCCTTTTGTCAACAGAGTCGACCTCTAGCAGGTGAGGTCTTTTTGGGCCCCGGAGATCTTCGTGGGGATATTCTTTCTAGATATTCTCTCTCGGGGGAGATCTTCCCTTACACCTTCCCTACCCTACCCACATAACTAAATCTAGTAACACAACAATATTTTGCCTTTCCTTCGTTGTCACTATCGACTGCGTGATATTACATCTTAGATAAAAGTTACTCTTGTCGTAACGATAGGGCTGGCCTCTTTCTCGCCCAGAGAATAAGCATTGCCATACAACATGGCAATGCGGCCTTATGGTAACCTCACCGGTTGATTTTTTTGGGGAGGAATTCTTCGGCACCTAGTCAGGGCATCATTGTCAGTCTTGTAATAATCAGCAACCCTCCTTTTTGTAATGTTTTCTGTAAATATTTTAAACTAGTTGACGCCAGCGGCTTCGCCCGCGTAGTGAAGTTTTTCCGTTCCCGTTTCCTACATGAACTTGTTCCCGGGATAAAAAGTAGCCTATGTCCGTCTCCTGGCTCTAAGCCACCTCCCCACCAATTTCCAGCCAAATCGGTACAGCCGTTGTTGATTTATAAATAGTGTAACTAACACGACTTTCTTTTATATATTTAGATTTTAATCCATACTATTATAAAATTGTAAAAATAACAGTGAATGCCTATACAGTTATGTAATTTAGAAGGACTCTGTTTATAATAAATTAATTGAAATATATTATTATACGACACACACAGTCTCACCTCTGGCTGGGATTGGCTCAATGGCTGGTGAAATAGGTTTGCTGTAATTAGCCTCATCATTCTATCACAATCCATACATTTCAATTTGCGATAAAATGTTTGGTTTACTAGCGAAATAAATAAATCAATTATCGTTTTGGACATTTAGGAAACTTCCATAAATAATTTGTATTAATTCATTACATTGGTGTGCTTTGCAGCTACTAACACACTAACATAGGTTTTAAAAAAGTAAACCACACAGAAGAGTATAAGGATAATTTTTTTAAAGCAATTGTTTTTTGCTAAATTTCTTATATAATTTTAATAAAGTGGAAAAAGACAATTCGATTTAAGACGGGGATTGAACCCGTGACCTTTGTCTTATTTGATAAGAAGAGTATAAGCCCAATTTTCTACATTTCCCGTCCAATACGCATTCTATTCAATAACCCAGGAACATAGTATACATAAAGTACTAGCTAACCCCTGCGGTTTGGCTCGTGATATTTTTTGTACCCCTGTCGCATCCATTCAATCCCGTCGCTGTTACTTTTACAAAAAATTGTGAGTTTTTTTCCGATTTGTTGACATTTATGGTTACTGCTCCGCTATCATGGGTCTACTACCCAAGTAATAAGAAGGTATAAGCCCAATTTTCTACCTTTCCCGTCCAATACGCATTCTATTCAATAACCCAGGAACATAGTATACATAAAGTACTAGCTAAACCCTGCGATTTGGCCCGTGATATTTTTTGTACCCCTGTCGCATCCATTCAATCCCGTCGCTATTACTTTTACAAAAAATTGTGCTTTTTTTCCGATCTGTTGACATTTATGGTTACTGCTCCGCTATCCTAGGTAGTAGCGTGATTTTATATAGCCTATAGCCTTCCTCGATAAATGGACTGTTCAACACAAGGAGAACTTTTTAATTCGGAACAGTAGTTGCTGAGATTAGCGCTTTGAACCAACCAACCAAACAAACAAACAGACAAATTCTTCAGCTTTATATATTAGTATAGATTGGGTATAAGAGAACCCACATTTTCTGGGGCCCACATCACCTGCTATCGATGAACCAGCTAGGACTATCGGATATTTAAATAGGTCTCCTCACACCACGCATTCTTAAGACTGCTTGGGTGCAAAATCTAGTTATCTTGCCTTCAGATTGTGTGTCCTTACGTTTTGTATGAAAAATCTATTCAAAAGATTTCTTAAAAGATGTGTTCTATTCTCCTTGTTAAGGCTGTGTGTCTTAGGGGCTTAAATTGCATGTTTTCTTAATAATAGATTTACAAGATAAATCATATTTTTTTATGCATGTTATTATAAGATATGGTTAAGGTATTTTTGCAACATTTCTCCATATGAAAGACTTGTGGCGATGTTATCCTGTTTGCATTGTCCACGGGAGCTTGTTTCAAGAATAAAAATTAGTTCATGTAAAATCTAGGGTATCAACTATGTATACCGAATTGCAACCAAATTGAAAAAGGGGTTAGAACTTCATATCTAATATACCGTCACGACTATTTTTGCAATAGATAGATATGAACACTAGTTATATTCCGAGAACATTCGTTTTTTTGCGCGCTGAATAACTATGCCAAATCACTTATTAAGAATACAACAAACTAGTAACTTTTAGCATCAGCTACCGGTGTTTAAGGTCCGTATTCCAGAACGTTTCTCAATACTCGATCGACGCTTGAGACTAGATTTCGTCTTATAAAATCTACTCTCAAGTGCTTCTTGAGTGTTCATAAACGTTCTGGAATACGGCCCTAAGTCGTTAAGTCGCTTTCGAAACTAAATTCAGCATTCATACATTTCACACTGCACCGCCAAATGCAGCGATTGAATCGGAAGCTCGACACAGTGACTAACGCTGCACCCTGTACATATTTGAATGCCGGTCGCATCGTGCCTAACACGATCCAGCATCAGATACCGTATTCAATCGCAGAAAGTCGCGAAATTGTGATAGTGTATAGGTAATATCTGTAAATGGCGTGACTTTAATACTGTGATCGAATGTAATAAGTCTCTAAATTGCGATGTAGCTATATAATACAGTGGCGTTCAGATCGCCAGTACTGAAAGGGAGGTTTGAAACTGGTTTCGGTTTAGAAATAGTCTGATTACTTTGTTGCGATAGTGTAGGGCGCGTTATTTGTTGTGGGAGTTCGAGTATCTTTAAGTCAAACATTCTTGTTTATTGCAGTTTTATTTTAAAAACTATGTCAAACTGACACCTGTCAATTGTGACCTTGTAAAATGACCTTGTTACAGTATATGTATTAAATTTCTGTTATCTTAATGTTTTATTTTTTTATAATAACCCTATTTATAATAAGCTGATTGTTTGTTTTTTAGTAAAAGCAAGAGGAACGGCATAGTGACCAATCCCGCTATGCGTCTGGTGGCAAATGTCAGAAATGGACTTGGTGAGTATCAATCAACCAATCAATCAAATTCCACTGCTTGATAAAGTCTGTTCCCTATTTTGGATGAGAAGGGAAGCCCAAAATTAAACTTTACAGGTATTGTTTCGAGTTCTTGTTCTCTCAACCATGAGCTCGTTGGTAAGTCACCAGGTGCACCGCTTCCAGGTGAGGTTTAGTGGGGTTGCAAATATCTCGTTGGGGCCCCCAATAACACTTAGCTATTACTCTTCAAGTTGAAGGACATATGAGCAGCTTGAAAAGTTTTTTTAATAATTATTTTACAGCTTGGTTACTAAGACCTTTTAGCCAAATCTTATTTATTTCGTATTTCTTCAATCTTATTATTTAAAATGTCACCGTCCACTACGTTTTAGTGAAGAATAGTCTTAAGTCAAAGTCAGACACACCCCATTTACGTGGTAGATAGTAGTAGCGTTAATGTGGCCTTCAATGGAATTTACACGGCAAGATGAAAAACAGCAATTTACTGCAATATATCACTGTCTTTCACTATAGCACGTTTACACAACTTTTATGTCTAAGAAACTACCGTTTTTACACATAAAACAAGGTTAGGTTCTAGTTTTGGAAAATAATAAAGAGCAAGCGTGTGCCATTCGAGAAATTCCCGAGCAAACTTCCAAAAAAAAATAACGGTATAAAAGGGCTACGGCATAGAAATCGTAAAATAACAGAAGAAATGCCATTCGGGAACATTCGTTTGTCGGGGCGACATGTTCAACAATCAAGTACGTTTCAATTACAATTAAAACCTTCCCAACCCCTTGAATTACATACCACAGAAATTATCCACGGTTTACCAAGGTAAAAAAATATGTGGTGTAACAGCGTACACAGGTAAGAAGTGAAACTTCTTTACGACATATCATTTTTCTACTATTTGCAACTTCACGAAAATTGGGTAGTAAAAGCATACGCATGCGTCGATAAAGAAGTTTCACTTACGTCGATAAAGAAGTTTCACTTCAAAACAACATGGCACGTAACAAACAACTATAAAATTTCTCTCATACATCGATATGAAGTTACATGTCAAAAATTCAGTTTTTACATAAATACGCGTATGCAAAGTTCGCGGTGGGATAAAAAGTATATTAATACAATATTTTCGAGTGGCATTTCTTCTGTGATTACTATTTCTATGAGCTACGGTAATCACTTTCTGTCAGGACGGCCGTATAACCATTATTATCTTGTATTGTAGATAACGCGGCTGCCAATATACGTCGTACAGGTGTAGCGTTAGCTGCTAGCGCGAGTTCTGCCAACCCAGCTGTTAAGACCAACGCTTTCCAATGGAGGAAAGAAACTCCTCTATGAAAGTGAACTGTCTAAGAGTCCAGAATACTCATAAAAGAGAAATAAATAGCTATACTATACCATAGTATACTACTGACATCTGTGTAATAACTCCTGAATTAGATGGACTACTGCACTATGTTGAATTTGTCGAATACACCGCTAGATGTCGTTAATCGATAAATAAAAAAGTCCTTAACGTCATTGGATAACCACTCAGAATTCTAGAATATTATTTGAATTTAGGTTATAATTTTGACTGATTTAAAATTAAAAAAGAAATCTGGTACTAATTTAGATTTATATTATTGAAATTCATTACATGCTATAAAACTGTATTTAAATTTTGACAGGCATTTGGTATATCCTCGTAATATGTACCTATACCAAAATGGTTGAATATATTGAAAAGTTTGTAAAATATATCTATTTTTAAGTGAAGTATAGTACACATAAGTTTCTGCACAAGTGTATAATGTGTTGCTAGTCTTATAATATAAATATGTTCCTAAAACGAACACTATATTTTAGTTATAGTAATTTAAAAAAAACTCGAATATATTATAGCCTGGAAAGAGAAAAAAAATTGCAAAAAAAATAGATCAATAGTTATAATAGTATATTCAAAATTTGTATACATTATGTTAATTTAGGAGTCTTCAAAATTTGTATACATTATGTTATTTTAGGAGTCTTACAAACGCGGTTCAATTAATGTCAATCTTTTTTGTAAGCCACTTCAACTTTTAAAAAATGGGTGTACTCGAGAAATATAATTTAAAAAGTTGCGAAAATTGCCAATTATTAAAATATATAAAATAAAATTGAGAGTGGGACCTTTTTTATACACAGCGTCATCTAGCCCACAGTAAGCTAATATAAGCTTATGGGTCTAGACAACTGATTGTTTAATTGTAAATGTTTATCTATCGAGAAACATTCAAAACTGCTGTAATGTTCCACCTTGAGACTTGAACATGACAGTTCCTCCACATTAAAAATTATGATACAAATGCAAATTGATTTTGAGTCAACAAAAAATAAGAATTAAAAATATATGTCTTCATTTGATGGTTGTGTAGGTAGGTTTGCATTGCTGATTCATTCATTCATCGTTTATGCATTGATGATTTCTATTCGGTTTGGGCTAAATGGCGCTGTGTAAACAGTGTCCCACAATATTTATTTATTATTATTATTATCTAGGCCTAAACGGTTGAACGGTAAGTTTTACTGTTGTAATATCGGGTAAATCTAATCTCAAAATATATATGTCTACACAATGATATTTTAAATTAAAAAAAGGTATATATGTTACACGCGCTCCACGAGTGGCACGCAAATATCAAATTAGCCAACCTGCAGGCCGATCGCTGAAATATATATATCGTTGAAATAACGTATCTACCTGTTTTTATTAAAAATATCATTGTATCTATCCTTACAATTCTCATATTTACTATTACAATAATTTAATGCATTTTTTACTTGACTGTATTGAGTAGTGATTGACTTTTCTCGTGCGGGATGACTTTAATCGTAATATAGTGATAATAAATGGCCTATATTTAAAACTTACTGTATTTTTATATATGGTTTTTTGTCTATAATGAAATCAACTTTACTTTATACTTTACTTTTTGATGATCTAATAGTGTCACGGACAAGCTTTGAGTCTGTCTACTATGTTTTTTTAAATAGGGTGGTTAGATTACTCTATTTTTTTCTGTTTCTAACCTCAAACTTTTTTTTTTTACAAAAATCCTATGTAGGGAAATAATTTTTAGCTTGACGTATTATTTTATAGGAACTTTAGGCGGACCAGATACTTTCAATAAAAATATCGACTGCCATTTTGACAATATATCTATCAAAATGTCCTTATGATAATGTCATAATGACAATTTGATTAAAATAATGTCATTATGAAAATATCATTATGATAATGTCAGAATGACAATTTCATTAAAATAATGTCATTATGAAAATATCATTATGGCAATTTTATGTCATTATGATATTCTAAAACGTTCTGATCCGCTGATAAGCGATACTCGTTCAACTTTTATAGTGATTGTATACATTTGCACATTTCCGAAAAATCATCAATTTTTTTGGACAACTGATTATAAATTTATTGTATTTAAAGAAAATAAACATACCAACTATCCGGACGCTTTACACTGTGAGACAAACGTTTTTTTTGTATACAGTAATAAAAAACATCAGTATTATTAATTTGAATTTATTGAGAAAGTTTTGGTTTCACTTTAGTATAAATAAAAAAAAATCCAATCCAATAGGATTGTGCTGCCAAAAAAGATGGTTGATCTCAAAAGGAACAAACTTATTTAAATGATAAATAATCAATTAGTTACACCTATTGTTCTCTATTAAAAGTATCTTTAATAGAGGTCAGTAGTTCCACCGTAAGATTTTTATGTATGAATATAACTAGACTTATACGGAACAAGAACATTACCCACTCATTTGTAAAACTATAGAATTCTTAAAAACGCGTGTGTTGTATTTCCTACTGATATTTTATCTATATTAATATTTTTTTCAAACTATCCTACCAAATATATTTGAAATTTAGAAATAATTTCATAATTTTTATCTGGGTAAAATTATAAACTAAATGAGTGAGAATCGAAACAAAAATTGCAACCAGGCGAGTCTGTGTGACCGGATACAATTTTTGTTCCGTTATGAACTATCGTATAATTTAGAATTTGTTGAACTTTAACCCAATATTTGTTCCACACGGAACTGTTTGAACTGTAACTCAATTTTTGTTCAATGCTGAACTGCAGTACAATTTATGTTCCGTACTGAACTATGTCTAGTTGTAAACAAATAAAATCTTTGTAATAACGCATTTATTCATTACTTTACATTTTATAATTATACTAACTAGTCTCTTATAAGTGTAGTATAGTCACATGTATATATTATTTTCTTACTAAAACTGGAATAAATCCGCACATGAAAATGTCTGTATCTAAGTAAACTTTGCAATAATTATGTATACAAGATGTGACGACGATTTTTGTGTTTTTTTATTGTCATGAAATTATGGATTTGATAGAGCGGGAAAGCGATACATTCTAGGTTATATGAAAAGTTAGATAAAAGACACACATGAATGATCTTCGAACGAGTGTGTATAGCGTGGTGAAGAACGTATAGTTATATATACAGGGTCATTTGTAAAACACTAGCAACATGCAGTACTAGGTATCTAACATAATTTAAAAAATTTTTATAGAATTTTTGTTTTCAATTTTATTTTGAAATATCCGAAGGTTTTTGTAATTTTGTGCGGTGTTTTACAAATGACCCTGTGTAGATTCTTATTATGTTGTATCCTTTTAGACCCAGTAATCCATGTATAATATTAAAGCTGCCCCTTTTTTACTGTTATACGTGCCATTAATTTGTCAGTAATTAAGTTCTTATATTTTTTGATAGCATTTCGAAATTATTATTATAACTACAATTTTTTTGTGAGATTGTATGTAAGTAAAACAAAAGTATGACATTAAATTAAAACATGTCGTGTCTGTCAAAATAATATTTATAATGATTTATAAATTGACAATATGCCATTGATAAAGTCGCAAAAAATATATAAAATATCAATAATTCAAGTCAGTCACAAAAAAGACTTTACGAATAAAAACTACATACACACAGGTTCTCTCTATATATTCTGTATATATAATACAATCTGGTGCTGCTGATTTGCAAAAAAATCGTTTAAAAAGTATAGAAGTTCGTAAAATTATTCACAGAAATAATTTGTCACGATTTTACTGTACATTTATACGTTTAGACAAAATGTCATATTTAGCTGATCTAAAACTAAAAAGTCAAAATTTTTCTCTTGGTTAGTCAATTGATTTGATTTATTGAATACATGATCGTTATACATACAGCCATTTCCAGGTCCCCCGCTCTGCAAAGGAGGGAAGAGGCGGTACGTTCTTTTCCAACTCCCTCTATTTACCCTTTTAATTTGCGGGCTCCAAGACATTCTAAATACTCCCAGGACTTCACCGAGATCGAGCTCGGTGTATGAATGAATGAATGAAATGAATGAAATATCTTTATTCATGTAGGTCACAAAGTAACACTTATGAACGTCAAGATTATTGCTTCTACATTTACATTTAATGCCAGATTCGCAAAGCAATAGGTAGAGCCTGAGGAAGAACCTGGCAATAAAACTCATAGCCACTCTTTTTTAACCGCCAGTAATTTGATGACAATGAAACATTAGTTTGATGATGACATGACATGTAACTTTTCTGGTCTTGATCATTGCTGTTGATCCTGGTTTACAGGAGTCACAGTAATGGGAATAGTCTCAATAAATAAATACATACAGGCATATGTATATCTCCAAGGGGGTTGGCAGTGGTCAATTACACACCCACATTTGGCCTATAGTTTCCTTGGTCCATGTAATAAGGGACAAGCCTATTGTCGGCTGTTGGAATACTAATAGCTTGCTGAAATCTATACACAAATGTGTTCATTGAAATCTCAGATATAATTTTGTTAATGTCTAATATAATTTGGTTCTTTTTATATTCTGACATATGGCAACACAGTGAAAAAGGTGGTGGCGTAATAAATATATATTTTGTAATTGAAAATAAATATGGAAATCTTTTTTAGAATATAGATTTTTCAAATGGATATAATGCACTTATTGATGGTTCAGAGTTTAATGGATTTGTGTATTCGCATAGAGGTTTCAAAATTATTATTTGTCAGTTAAAATCTGAAATAAATACTTACAGAATTCACGCGTGTTTTGATTTTGCTAACAACGACCATTATTTTTGCCAGTACACTTATTAAAGTGCAGTTAGACTTGCTAAGGGAACAAACATTAATCTTGTATAATTTAACTGTAACAATTTCTATTCAATAAAATAAGTTCTAGTCTAAGAACTAATACAATCTATTTGTTGGTCCGTCGAGCCGGAGTTTGACAATTTTAGCTGAAAATACCTACTAAAGTACTGCCAGATAATATTTGTTGATTGGGAAATGTAGGAAACAATCGTGTTGCATTTTTAATTTCAACTTTATGTCATTGTAATAAAAGCAGTTGTCATTTGTAAGCAGAATAATAAATAGAAGCTTACTTTTTTGTATTTCTATGAAAAAACATTCAAATAATTTCATCAATAAGTGTGTATCCATAAAATAGGAAGTTTTAGACATTAATGTCAATGAACAAAATAAATATAACCATAAAAGTATGTTAATTAGTAAAAAAAACTCAACGGTAGAAGCGTTTTGGAAATATATTAGGTATTTATTATTAAATTAGTATTGAGGCGTGAGAATCGGTTTTTGTGTCTACAAATTTGCAATTATTACTAATTTCAGTAGAATCACAAGGCAAGGAATCAATGTCAATCGCGCTCTAATAGAGATGCCTTACTCTATATATTTCACTAAGTGACCCCCCCGGCTTTACCCGTGAGTTCGAACTACCGTCGCACCTATTTAATCCCGTCGCTTATAAATTCTACAATGATGCATAAACATTTGCCCGATTTGGCGACATTTATGACTACTGCTCCGCTCCCCAGAGAAGTAGCGTGATAATATTTAACCTATAGTCTTCCTTGATAAATGGACTATCCAACACTAACATAATTTTGAAATCCGACCAGTAGTTCCTGAGATTAGCGTGTTCAACCAAACAAACAAACAAACTCTTCAGCTTTATAATATTAGTATAGATTTCTTTCTTTCGTCTCTATCAGAGCGCCAGCGAGAAAGAGCGATCAACACTCCATGCTCTGTGGATAGAATTGAGGAACTTATGAAATGTGTTCGTAGCTATCTTAGTCTCTGTCTTGCACATACAATTATAAGTATTGGCATTTCACTCTTGAGTCTGTGTATAACATAATACAAAATTAAAATATTGACATATTCTACATAAATGTCTGGATAAATTATATATTCTACTGCAAAACCAAAAATCTTTTTGAAAACTGTATTTTACTTAAGTGATATTGTCATTGAAAAATCGATATTATGTTGAAAATGAGTAGATACAAAAAAATATTGAAATAAGTGCATGTAAGTGTCATATTCGAGGCTAAACTGTAATGAAAACTAAAATGGTAAAATTAATAAATCAAAATTTTACGCTAATCGTTGTAATTATTTTATATTATTTAAATAACGGTGATATTATATTTGTTTAAGCTTTTTTTTGCAGTACATATGTATCTGACTTGCGTGGTATTTATGGAATGCATTCCACAAGCATAAAGTAATTTCTAGATTGTTCTCTGCAGTTCTGATGCCTAATGCTATCAACATTTTCGGAGAGAGCATAAGCCTAACTAATAAATAATAACTAAACGTCTTCACGCTGTATCCATGACATGGTAGTCAGAGATATACCATGCATTCGTCTTTTGCTTCCTGCAGACTCAATAATTGTTTCATACATGCACATCTGGGTATCCCAGTACTTTTGACTTTTTTTTTCTGAGCAATCTGCTCTTCTTGGTTATAATAATTTTTCCACGACCAGTCAGACATCTATGTGCTATATTTATACGTTAGTAAAATCAATCTTGCTACGAATGAGTCATTTTTATTTGAATTACAATCTATTTCTTGTGATTTAGAAAACTTATAGTTTAAGTAGTAAGTTACAATTAAAATATATCTAGGTTCTTCGGAAGGCACTTTTAGCTGTTGGTCCCGGTGGCCAGTAGCATGGCAGTCGTTAAGCCCAGTTGAATGCCTTATGGGCTTGAAAAATTTCAACAGCAGGTCGCCACAACCTGCGCCTGTCCATTTCAACACGGCAATAGGGGCTAGGTGAAATGTGGGCGTATAGTATGCCTCTGCCAACCGCTTCGGGGATAAAGGCGTGACTATATGTCATGTCATGTCATTAAAATATATCTACAGAATCCATAAATATCTTAACTAAAGAGATATGAAACATATCTCTGTCTCCCTTTCCAGAACAAGCATTCATTATTTCGATTTTAATGTAAACTTTTCACTCAGTCGCACAACACTAAAAACAATATCACTTACTTTTTTAGTATGCATTCAAGATATCATTTGTTAATCAAACGCGCAATGGAATGCAATGCTTGCGATAAACAGTCATTTTATTGCGATGTGTGGTGACCACAAGTCGCGGAAGGTCGAGAAACTTGGAGACACAGGTTCGCATAGTAAATGAAATGCATTCGCCATATCTCGTCAGTTAAGATATCTTTGGCAGAACGTAACCGTTTCACTTTGCCTTGCATACTTTACATACTTTTAATAAAATTTACATACTTTTGAACTTAAATAGGATGGAACTGCTTGCAATATTGACTGTTGAGTTCTCGGTTCGCTATATTTTTACATACATACATACATACTGTCACGCCTTTATCCCCGAAGAGAGAGAGAGAGAGAGGCAGAGGCATATTATACGCTCACAATTCACCGTATGCATTTTTGTCCCACGTAACAGGCGGTGAGCCCGCTGCCATTGCTTTATTTTAACAACTTATTATTGTACATTTTAATTCTTTTTCACTATAAATAAATCAAAACAAAAATTAATAAAATATCTATTAATCTATTTTCACGCTGTATTCCTGACCGGGGGTAGTCAGAGAAGACAGTACGTGAGGTTTCAAAAAAAATGCTTTGTTTAATTGTGGAAAATGTGTAAATTAATTACTCCAAAAAATAAAAACAGAATATCCAAAAGCAATAATAAATAATAGAGTATAAGTTTTCTAAATCACAAATGGTTTATATATTATAAGTTAAATTTAAAGGCTTTTGTAAAAAAAACGATAGCAATATTTATTTATTAGAAGAGTGTGTGAGTTAGATATGTGATCTTATATAATAGAGGGAAAGATTTAGACTCCCGCGTTGTGCGATCTTGAAAATATAACAAAATATATAAATATAATTTCTCTTATATTCGTGTTTTATTTTTTCAACTTCAGGATTTCCCCCGCATGGTATAATTTTGCCTTACCCACATAAGTTTCCCACAAGAACCTGAACTCGGGGTAAAAAGTAGCCTATGTTTCCTCCATACCAAATTTGATTCAAATTGGTCAAGCTGTTCGTGAAGAATATAGAGGTGGCAAATTACAATTTATTTTTTTAAAAGAAGCGAGATTGGTGCGGATGATAAAAGAAGGAAGATGGCCGCAAATTCTCTTTCTGAGTTTCGACCGATGTCTGTTGAACGAGTCTGGGAAACTCCTTGAAAGGATTATCTCAGACCGAACCTTCGAAACCGAAATCTGTCGCGGGTGGGCCCCAATTTGATGGACTGCCAGTTTGGATTCAGACAGGGACGATCGAAAGTGGATGCTGAGGGTCCGACCGGGAAGAGTGGCATTGGCGATAAGTTTGGATATCGCCAACGCTTTCGGCACCCTCCCATGGCAAACATTACGGGCGGCCCTTGTTTACCACTATGTGCTTCCCTATCTATGAACCGTTTTTGGGGAAAATCTACGTGATAGCACTGTGAGGTTTGTCGGTCGGAATGGAATGGAGAATCGAAGGGTAGTGTACTGCGGGGTTCCACAAGGCTCATTTCTGGGTCCATTGTTGTGGAACCTTGCGTATGATGCGGTTCGTCACACTAGTCTGCTCTCTGGCCTTAGTATCTGCTATGCTAACGATATTTTTATATTGGCTAGAGGGTCAGGATTCGAAGAGGTGCTTTAGCTCGCCGCACAGGGGGTGGCTTGTGTCGTAAGGATTCACGTGCTGTGTTTGAGGGTAGCAGCTCAGAAAATTGAAGCCATATAAATAAATATCGTTGGGACAACTCAAACAACGCCATCTGATTCCAAACTAAACTGAGCTTGTACTAAGGTAACCAGATATCTGATAAACATACTTATATATTTCTAAATACATACATATTATAAATAAATATCACCCAGACACAGAGGGAATCGAACCCACGACCTCTTGCGTAGTAGTCGGATACACTCCCACCGCGCCACAGAGGCAATCAATATGGTCCCATGCCCTATGTAGGCCGGGCCAAGAACCACCCAGCCCGAGACTCAAATTAGGTGACGCTAAAGTTCAGGTAGGCCGGTACATGAAGTACTTAGATCTTATCCTGGATAGTCGGTGGAGCTTCGAAGAGCATTCCGGGCGCTTGGATTCCCTGGTCCGTAGGGTAGCGAGTGCCTTACAACGCCTGCTCCCTAACCTCGAGGGACCTCGGGAAGAAGTTCGCTGTCTCTACTAGAGTGTCGTGCACTCTATGGCGCTGTATGCAGCACCCGTCTGGTCTCAAGACTGGCGCGTTCTTCCCGCTGTCAGGTATACTTAATAGCCTGCAGCGATTGATGGTCATACGGATCGTACGGGATACCGTACAATTTCATATGAAGCAGCGACAGTTTTGGCCTACACCCCTCGACATTCTGATCGATATGGACGCGATGGTCTATGACCAATTTCGCTCAGAACGCACATTAGCATGCTCTGCTAGCGTGGCGGGCGCGACTTGATACACGGGGTTGTGCTTGCCAACGCGCCGTTGGAGCCGTTCTGAACTTCGAAGTTTGGGTACGGGGATCAAATAGTGTCACCTGCCGATTGACTTAGGTACTCACTGTGCATGGCTGCTTCGGGGATTATTTGGGTCGAATCAGACGGGAGGATACGACGCATTGTCACCACTGTGGTACTGATGAGGACTCGCCTTACTTGTGGATTGGCGGAGGCCAGCATTGATCGCGGCAAAGATGGTAAGTGATGAGGGGTGGAGGGCTGTGGACTTCTTCTGTAAGACCGTTTTGCTCCAGAAGGAGGCCGCCGAGAGGGGACGAAAAAGAGCCAATCCCGCTCAAAGGAGACGGCGGCGTAGAGGAGGGGACGGCGCCCGCTAACTTCTCAGCCGCCATTATAGGGTCGCTACAAGTGACCCGAGTCAGGTGATACCCCGCTGTGACTACTCCACCGATTACACCGGGGTATCAGTACACTGGGGGGCGCAGTTTTCGCCTTACACATTATGAGATAGTGTGACGTAGGATTGCGTTGCGTTGCGAAAGAAAGAAAAGGGTGTCAGCCGCCTGCATACCTACTAAATTTTATTTATTAGGTACTAGCTGACCCTGCAAACGTGATTTTGCAAAAAAAAAGGATTTAAAAAGAATAAAAATTACGAGGCGCACGTGGCCCCGCTGACTCAGTGTTCTGTAAACGATCACAGCGTTAAGCAACTTTCACTATGGCTGGTACTCGGATGGGTGACCACTTTGTGGCATTTACATTTTCGAGCGTTTACGTGCTTCGGAAGGCACGTTAAGCCGTTGGTCCCGGTTGCCAGTAACATGGCAGTCGTTAAGCCCAGTTGAAGGCCTTATGGGCGGTTTGAAAAATTTCCACAGCAGGTCGTCACAACCTGCGCCTGTCCATTTCAACACGGCAATGGGCTCACCACCTGTTACGTGGGACAAAAGTGCATACGGTGAAATGTGGGCTTATAGTATGCCTCTGCCTACCCCTTCGGGCATAAAGGCGTGACAATATGTATAAATTTATAAAAATATGACTGATTGTCAGACCTACCGAATATACACAAAAAAAAAATAAGAATCGGTCCAACCGTTTCGGAGGAGTTGATCCCTAAACTATATGACACAAAAATAATTAATATTAGATTTTAAGCGTGAAGAATACACTCGCAAACTTTCGCCTATACCGTACTGCGAGGTGAAGTTTCCCCGTACACGTTTATCACAGGTAGCTGTTTCCGGCATAAAAAGTAAGTAGTCAGCTATCTCCAAAGCTGTACCAAATTTTGTCGAAATTGATACAGCCGTTTGAGCGTTTAAAGTTTGTTAATACTAAACTAACAAACATTTACAAACTTTGCGTGGTAAAGCTTTCACGTCCACGTTTTCCACAAGAACTTGTTATTTTCGAGATATGTTCGAGACAAATTATTTGATGTAAAACTTTTATCAAAATTGATTCTTTCAAACTTTAGCATTTAATATATTAAATATATATAATAATAATAGTAGTTAATATATATAAACAATAACGTTTAATATATCCAAGAGCGTCCAATGCATCCCCAAAAAGTTACAGTTTGGTCTGGGTTTTGGGCTGGCGGCGTCATCGGGCCATATTTCTTTGAGAACAACGTTGGCCAGGCCATCACTGTCAACGGCGAGCGCTATAGGTCGATGATTACCAACTTTTTTTGGCATGAACTGGATCATCTGAACACCAACCACATGTGGTTTCAACAAGACGGCACTACGTGCCACACAGCTCATGCCACATTGAATATTCTGCATGAGAGATTTGAGGGCATGGTCATCTCACGTAGAGCTGATGTGAACTGGCCACCGAATCCTGTGACTTAACCCCGCTAGACTTTTTCTTGTAGGGTTTTCTTAAGTCGCAGGTCTATGCGAATAAACCACAAACCAAAGTGGACCTCAAAGCTAACATAACCTATGCCATAGGTCAAATTCAGCCTGACATATGCGTAAAAGTCATGGAAAATTGGATATCTCGCATGCGCTCCACCCAGAGAAGCCGTGGCGGACATTTGAATGATGTCAACACATAATGCCATCACTACATCTTTCAAATAAATAAAGGATTTCGATAATATCTCACACACACTTTGTTTTATTTAAATTTAAAGATAGAACACGCTTAATGCAAGACCCTTTAGTAGGATAACGTGAAGCCTCAGATCAGTCCTCTCTGACTACCCCGTCAGGGATACAGCCTGAAGACAGTATAGGATATTATTACTGAAAGTACTGATTCCCCGATGTAATAGTTGTACTTGAGTTTACGAGTGACGCAGGCACCTTTAGGGGGGCCGAGTCTATTATTTTCCAATAGAAAACCGTTCTATTTCTAAATTATAGCAGTACTATTGCGATTAGGCCAAAACTAGGTAGTCTACTAAAACTATTATATATTTCACAATCACACTTCTTAAACAGCAGAATAGATTTAAAATAGCTATCAAAATAGTAATATAGACTACCAAAAATGCAAACTAAGAGCTACTTACAGACGCTATATGTGTTAATAACATTCTATTGGCCAGCCCATAGAATTCTAATGGAGCGTAATTGTAATGATAGACTACGAAAACTGCCATTTTTTTTCTGTCGGCTCTCTATTGAGCGACGATTTCTATTATCTTCTGACGCGATTGAAATAGACTTGGCCCCCATGTTCAAGGTAATTAAAAAAAAAGGAAAATCTATAGCGAAACGATAACCAAATAAAAGTGGACTACGCGCTCTTAATTCAGATAGAGTTTAGAAGCAAAACTGGGAATACACTGCGATAAAGAAGGTAATATACAAGTTCATTTTTAAAACACCAGCAACCTTTTTGAACTACTTAGGTCGACAGAGATTTAGCACAACAACAGGGTGTCATGGAGATCGGAGGCAGTCTGCAGCAGGTGTGGTCTGGATACTGAGTCGAGAAAGCGTTGACTAAGGTTGAAGGGTAGGCTGCCCTTGGAACTGTCAACTAGAATCACTCTCATTTTAATTATTGTCATGACTAGTCATAAGTGCCTAAAATGGTCTACATGAATAAAAATATTTTTGATTTTGATTGAAGGCGCATGAAATCGCTGTGTATGCAGGGTTGGCAAGCGTAACATTAAGGAAAACTTACTTTAAAGGTTTCATTTATCGGCAATGCTCAAGACTCAGAGATCACCTAACTATGGTACATTATATGTACATTTAAAAAAATCAATTCTACTACAATAAGGGTGTACCTCGCCACTATTTTTTTTATTGGTTCACAAAACTGTATTTCAAGGACTCAAGTGACCTCATCTGCTAGTGCTGCACCTGCTGACTAAAGGAACGACTCAAGTACGTGCCTAAGTTGAGACATCAGGCGGCAGTCGCACTCCACGATGACCAAAATAAAATGCTGAACCATAGCTGCTCCGAGCAGGCTCGAAATTCAGATGGGATTTCTTTTTTATCTTTCTTCTTGGGCTTTCTCGATTCGAGGATTTTGCCAAATTCATGTAAATTTTATAAAAGTTGAGGGACAAAATGGAAAATAAGGAATTCAGAAACGTAGGAAAAGAAATTATTATGGATGGGAAATAGATTTTTTTTGTTTTTTGTACATAAAGATATAATAGTTATATATGATATAGACTAAACGAATATTTTACATTTTAATATTGGTAGAGGATATAAATAAGAATATAGATTTATAAATATCACTATTACAAAGGTTGCCTGTAAGAAATTGCTTTTACCGATAAGGCCGCCGATTGTACATAGTAATATACCTGTGTAATCCTTTACTATAATATCGTGATTGGTGTACAATAAAGAATTTTATATTCTATTATATTATTCAATGCTAGATATATAGAAACAGATGTAGGCAGTGGGATACCTAGAGGTTAAATATAAGGTCAGATAGGGTTGGGAATTTACTCGGAATACGCTAAGATAAAGAAGAAGGAAGCAACAAAGTACCTAAATCCTAAATTGACAAAGGAAGTCAACTTATTATAATAGAACTTATTTTAAAATGTCCTCTTGTGATTACGAAAACTTTTAAAACAATAGCTATAACATTAACTTCCGTCGCTGTCTTTAACTCAAGTATTCTACAACGGATGGGTATCTTAATCCTAAGCACATCTCAACGTCAAAAACACCCCTTTTATACAGGAAAATGAGTACAATACCTACCTAATTCTGGCGGCCCCTAAGAAATTTGAGTAGCGACACGCGCTCCGTCACGCGGCGGATAGCGGAACTAAGCTCTTGAACAATGGCTGAAGTGAATCATTAAAATAAAAATGGTGGATTAGCGATTTGATTCTTTGAACAATGTTTTGGGTGTTTAGTTATTATTTTCGGTGTAATTGTCTATACTAAGTGGCGGGAAACTGTGGCGAACAGTTTCATACAACTGATTAGGTAAGCATTGGGGTTACATTACTTATATTTACTTACTCATTATGCATTTATTCCCAAAGGGATAAGCAGAGGTATACTATACACCCATATTACGACGTGCATTTATGAGTCGACGAGTATTGAAATATTTCAAAGCCTTCAACTTCAACTTGGCTTATTAACTGCCATGTTACTGGCAACTGGGTCTAACGGCCTAACCTGCCTACGCACGAAAACTCTCGTAAATGAAAAGTCAAAAAAAGCTGTCACCCTTCTGAGGACCAGTCATAGCGAAAGATGCTTAACGCAGTGATTGTTTACAGAATACCTACTGCGTTGCAACGAGCGCTTCTATATATTATAACTATTATTGACGTATTTTGAGATTTATGTATGTGGGAAACGGAATGTCATAATGAATGAATGGAACGAATGATTGAAGAGAGACTAAAGAGGTAGGGATAAGAAAAGTAAAATGGCGATATAAAGGAAGTAAGAAATCAACGGATTATATTGAAGTGTAGATTTTTGATAAAAGTAAGTATTTGAGTTTTAACAAGAAGTATTAGTGCTCATTTGCGAAATACCACATGTATGTTTTACAGTTCTATAGCATAAGAATTAGCTCTGGATTAGCTTTATCTATGTAAACAAGGCTCCACAGTATTTATAAATTTTATTTATCTAGTCGTCTCTGGAATTTTTTTACTGCTGCTAATTAGAATCACGTTCCACAGAAAATGTATGAGAAAAATAATTATTTTAATAAACTATCATCACGCTGTTATCATCATGACGTCGTGGCTACCTGCGGCCTAGCGCGAGCCAGGCAGGGTTCGCAGTATGACTTACCTAATGCGGAAAAGACTAGATGCAAAAGGCGGAGGAATGTGTGTTATGACGAGGATTGGGTCAGTTTTATATCCAGCAGTAGATAGCAAAGAGCCTATTTTATTGCAGTAGATAATCATGTCACGTTAACCCTGTTATTTCGTCCAAATAAATTGACAAATAATATCAAAGGACGTCAATAATGTTTACAGGAATTATTTAAAATGACTAGTGTAAGAATAGAAGCATAATAAAAACGATTATAGTACAGTGTGAGATACTGGCGTGTGTTCACCCCTAGCGATAAGGTCGCGGTTATAGTGACGAGCGGGGCGGTTGCAATGAGTTATTGTTGTGTTTAAGTTTTTGTTTACATAGTGTAGAGGAGCGATTTAACAATCCGAACTATGTTGCTCCGTTACGCTGAGGTTGGTATGTATTTCGTTAGTTGGCAGTCTTTTCCAACAACAGAGCTGTTCCAAGTTACAAAAATAAATATAGTAGATTTCGGACTATAAATAAATTGGTCGTAATTCAGATTATTTATAAGGTAAGACATATTTTTTTTATATTCATTTCAGACTTGGTCTCACATTTCTAACATTAAATAAATAATAAATAAATATTGTGGGACACTTTTTACACAGCGCTATCTAGCACATCTACCACACTAAACTATAAGCTTGTACTATGGGATCTAGACAACTGATATTTATACTTATATACTTCTAAATACATACATATTACACATAAGAAACACACAAACTTCGCAACCAACATTTGTGCATCACAGAAATATTCGTTCCGACTCCGGAATCCTCGGCACGGCAGTCGCATACACTACCATAGCGCCACAAAGGCAGTAAAATATCACTCGTCTCTAGATGACAAGGAGTAGTAGAAAAGAGTAGTGATATATAATTTTGCAATTTTACAAACCTTTTAAGTAACCTGATTTGCTTCATTTTTGCTTTCAAGTATTTTACCGGGAGAAGCTTTTATGAAAAAAAGCTTAGAAAAGAGTAGAAAAATAGAAAACTGCAATAAACATGTGGTCAAATCGACCAGAAATCAATACATTGTTGTAAAATGAATAAAGACAATACTTTGTAATGGTAAGCAACGGGAGCGGTAAGTCACGGACGAAGATACAGAGCATAGCAGAACAACAACACGTCACTTAAACAGCAGAATCCCGTATATGCAAAATATTGCTTTCTCTATTACTGTACACTCCACAAACAATTCGTTTTATAATAAAATGTGTTTAAAAACTCGCTCGTTCGCTCGTGGCCTCGCGGTCTCAGTGTTCTGTAAACGATCACTGAGTTACGCAACTTTCACTATGGCTGGTCCTCGGATGGGTGACTACTTTGTGGAATTTACATTTGCGAGCGTTTCCGTGCTTCGGAAGGCACGTTAAGCCGTTGGTCGCGGTTGCCAGTAAAATGGCAGTCGTTAAGCCTGGTTGAAGCCCTTATGGGCGGCTTGAAAATTTCAACAGCAGGTAGCCACAACCTGTCTGTCTATTTCAACACGGCAATGGGCTCACCACCTATTACGTGGGACAGGAATCCACACGGTGAAAAGTGGGCATAGAATATGCCTCTGCCAACCCTTCGGGGATAAGGCGTGATGGATATTTATTTATTTATAAAAACTACAGTAAACTGTTGTACTTTATTTCCGTGCTACAACCCACTCCAAGCTTAACTATGTCCCCCACACCCGGACATCTGTCGATTTGTATAAATAAATCTACATGGCATTTACATATATTAACTTGTAATTTATTATTCTCTGTAAGATTGACTTCTACAACAGGCTCCCTAGGGTTCTTCAAGCGGAGGGTGAAGAGGTGCATCATTGAGCCGCCAACTTGAGGGACGCTGTCAGTAGTCATGTGGACTATGAGAGTGACCCTCATTTCGCTAGATGTCGTCATGGCTTTCCATCAGGCAGGCAGCGACATTTTGGCGAGATAAATATAAAAACGACATTTACCATCACCTTTATAGCTGTCAAACAATACATTCCGCTACCTCTCCGCTGCTCACAGGAAGAACCCTACTATTACCCTTGTACTGTTAAATTGCTCGTAGTATTCAATTATGGCTGTCAAAATATATTTGTGTTGTGATTGCTCTGATTGAGGGCACGCGGCTAAAATTATCTGTGTTACTTTGTGAAAGATGGATACCAGGAGGAGAGAGGAATTACATATTTTATTGTTTTGATGAAAAGGCAATAGGGTAGGTAGTTTAATACAAGTAAAATAAATTGTTTACCTAATTACATTTATTAAATATTTAATAAATGTAATAATTCGCGCTGCTTCGCCCACGTTTAATTTTTACCCTGTACCCTTTCCCAATGGAACCTGTTCCCGCGGGTTAAAGAGTAGATATTATATTAATTCAAGGCGGTAGCTATCAACTTGGTTCAGGTGTTAGAGCATGATTGTATAACAAGCATCCAAATAAAGTTAAAAAGTTTCATTAAAAAAAGTCTCTTTACAAACCTTTTCCTGAAAACCAAAATAACAAGAATTTAAAAATGTGTGTAGTGCGGTTTTTCTTGTTACTTTTCAAACTCAAGCAGTAATACAGTTTTCAATGCTTATTGGTGTAAAATCTTGACCAGACCTGGACATGAAATATGCAGATTCACAAGAATATACTATTTTATTAGAAGAAGATTAATACTTTAATTAAAAGAAGCGCTCGTGGCCCCGCGGTCACAGTGTTCTGTAAACGATCACTGAGTTACGCAACTTTCACTATGGCTGGTCCTCGGATGAGGTGACCACTTTGTGGCATTTACATTTGCGAGCGTTTCCGTGCTTCGGAAGGCACGTTAAGCCGTTGGTCCCGGTTGCCAGTAAAATGGCAGTCGTTAAGCCTGGTTGAAGGCCTTATGGGCGGCTTGAAAAAATTCAACAGCAGGTACCCACAACCTGCGTCTGTACATTTCAACACGGCAATGGGCTCACCACCTATTACGTGGTACAGGAATCCACACGGTGAAAAGTGGGCATATTATATGCCTCTGCCACCCCTTCGGGGATAAGGCGTGATGGATATTTATTTAATACTTTTCAAAAATATAAATTTGAAGACAAAATATAAAAATCTTCAGACAAAATTCTAAAGCCGTGAAAGAAAAAAAAAGAATAAACTATAAAACTAAACTTTAAAACCTTACCTCCATAGCAGGCAGTCAAAATTCGAAATTTAAAAAATGAATGGCAGTGCTTCTTTTTTAAATAGAATAGTTTGTAATCGTATTTATAGAAATGGCGGTCGCTGTATGTTTTACCAACAAAGGAACACGTACGTGCTTTTAAAAATCCCACATTTGCTTACATAGAGTTGTACAAGTGGTGAGTGTTAACTGAAGTGGTGGCGAAGTGACAACAGAGCTGAGATAAGCCACGATCATTAGCGTGAGATGTCGAGTGACTAGCATGGCGGAGCCCTCACCCCACCAATTAGGACGTGATAGAGCGTGTTTACTGTTTAGTTGTCGCATTATTATACGTTATTTGTTGTTTAACATTTTGTGATACCAGCTTTTCAGTACAATAAATATAAATAAGTTTTCAGTAGTATAAGATTGAAAAGTACCTACAAGTAAAACACGAGCAAGCCTTACAGTAGTCGCTGGCATCCTACTGTGAAATTGATATGATATCTATATAAATAAATAATAATTTATTTATTTATAAATGTTTACAACAAATGCAACAAATTTAAATATGTATATATTATGTAAAGCGCTCGTGGCCCCACGGGCTCAGTGTTCTGCGTAAACGATCATTGAGTTACGCAACTTGCACTATGGCTGGTCCTCGGATGGGTGACCACTTTATGGCATTTACATTCGCGAGCGTTTCCGTGCTTCGGAAGGCACGTTTAGCCGTTGGTCCCGGTTACCAGTAACATGGCAGTCGTTAAGTCAAGTTGAGGGCCTCTTGGGCGAATTGAAAAATTTCTACAGTAGGTAGCCACAACCTGAGTCTGTCTATTTCAACACGGCAATGGGCTCACCCCCTATTACGTGGGACAGGAATACACTTGGTGAAAAGTGGGCATACAATATGTATGCCTCTGCCACTCCTTCGGGGATAAGGCGTGATAGATAAATAAAAATAAATAGGTATGTGAAGTGAGAAGTTTGGGCGGAAACTTTTAGCATGGCAGACGCCTGCTGTATATTATTTTCTGAAACTAGTGCTAATGCAATAGTTAAAGTTAGTAAGAAACTACCATTTTTAAACATAAAACAAGGTTAATACCTTGTACATATTTATTTTGTAACTCCAAGTTTGGTATAACAAAAAAATACGTCAAATTTATAAATCTGTACCCTGTACCTACCTATAAATTGATTAATACTTTTTTTTGAATAAAAATTCTTGTAGTATTTCATATAATTTACTTTTTTTTTCACCTGACCGGTTTTGCCGTAGGCACGGCATTATCAATGGTTGAGATAATTTTTTAATTTCTAGACATTGGTAATTTCAATGGCGGACATAAATTTCATACATACAAACGAGTACATACATACATGTTATCCCCGAAGGGGTAGGCAGATGCATACTATTCGCCCACATTTCACCGTATGCATTTTTGTCCCACGTAACAGGTTTTTGCCGTGTTTTTGCACATATTTCAGATACCTAAAATTTGTGTCAACCTTTGATAACGCCGTAAGACGGAACCGTACCGACGAAAAATACAAGTGTTTATATTCAAAACTAGGTGACCCCACCCGGCTTCGCCCGTGACATACTTTGAACTCCCGTCGCACCTGTTTTAACCCGTCGCTTATAAATTCTACAATAATGCATAAAAAAATTTGCCCGATTTGGCGACATTTATCTCTACTGCTCCGCCCTCTAGGTTAGTAGCGTGATAATATATAGCATATAGCCTTCCTCGATAAATAGGTTATCTAACACAAAAAGATTTTTTCAATTCCGCCCAGTAGTTCCTAAGATAAGCGCGTTCAACCAAACAAACTATAATAATAATAATAACGCAAACAAATAATCGAGGACAGTCGTTATCTTTTATAGGATTAACGCAACCCTATGAGGGCATAGTAGATTCGCTTTTTGAGTCATCCACTTTCTGATATCAACAAAAAAATGTATCAGAAAGTTATTAAAAAGCTCACATCCGCAGGGCAGCTTGTGGCGAGCTGAATGTGTGTGGCTACACATCGGTCCCGATTCCTCAGAGTTTTGTTGCTCTTCTGCACCGGTTAGGATTTAATGGCCTAACGGGAGAGCAGTGAGAGTGCTACTCCCGGGAGTGCAGCAAATCTCAACTCTGGCTTGCCTTAATTGGCCGGTCAGAGGGAGGGAGCCAGAGCTATATGCTCGGGGGTGGAAGTGTCATTTTCAAGGGCATAACTACGGGGAAGCCCGCTCCGGGCCTGGCCCGCGAAGGTGAAACCGGCGCCGCACCGCTCGACACCCCAAGCCGCTCACACCGGTGTTGCCCTCTGTCGCCTTACAGGCTTATCATGCCTACGGTGATTGTATAGGGGGCCCATCTAGTGAGTTGGCAAGTCACCGTCTGCCAGTATTTTGATTATAATATATTAAAATGGCAGACGCCGTCTTCATCCATAGTTCTAATCACTCAGTTTATTTAACCTCCAACTTAATAGCCCAATAGTAGTTAGCATATTGTACAATAGTTTAACTCCCATTGGAGATGGTCCATTACCGTTCTTCTACATAAGGCGGACGTGGATTGTCTGCAGTGGGAGTCCCATTCCCTGTTACATTAAAATTCTCAAAAGGCCTCTTCGTGTTGGACCTCTATGTCCCCATGTAAGCCTCCCAAAAGACCGGGTATCTTCGTAAGAAAAAAAAAGAAGATACCCGTGAAGAAGAAACAAATAATAATAAAAAAAAAAAAAAAAATTGGCGATGTCAACAGCAATAATATTTTACTAAACCATTAATTTTCATTAATATTTATACATCAAGACGTTTTTCAGGTATAAAATAGAATTTACTCGTACCATTACAATATAACATACAATAGAAAAAAATAACCAAAGAATAAATATGCAAAATTCAAGAAATTTAATGATGTTGGAGAATGACATGAAGTCTAAAGTCATGTCAAACAGAAAATATTACAATACGAAAATTATGTAAATATATTATGCTAACAAGAGCCAGAACACGAAATGCACAGATAACACCACCGGACTCGTCGCAAAGCTCCGCCTCGCAGCACATGGAAATATTAACTTTGAATGTTGCTGAGGCGTTGAGCTGGTCATCGAGCGACGAGTATTTCTCCCCCCCGACGTCGCCAACACCTGTTCGTCGGCAGGGGAGACGCCGGCCACCGACGTGCTTGGAGCCCAGAGGCCCGCCGGCCTCGATTAGGGCCCCCGCTGCCGGTGGTAATGTGCACCGCATACGATGGACTTTATCTATGAATGAAAACGTTATGCGGGCATATTTTACGGCTACAGAGGGAGGAATTAATCTCACTGCGTACCGTGTTCGTATGCTGCCTTTGTTTCAGGTACTAGAACCAACTGTCAACGTTTCGGCACAAAGGCTGTCTGATCAGGTGCGAGCCATTCAACGCTGTCACATGTTGGATGACACCGCACTTGAGAGGCTTCGCTCTGAGGTACAATGTAACCACATCATTCCTACTTCGTCTCAACCTAGTGAAATAAATGAAACACCTAATGACGTACATCATGTTGAATCAATTGATGATGTACTGGATGATGTCGTTACAAGAGTAAGTACCCAGTACAGTGATGAATTAAGGAGTACTTTGGAACGAACGATTAATGAGTATAGGTTTTCTGATCCTAAGCATCGTCCATGTGTGCCGCGTTTGCCTACGCATAAAAAGAACATAGCGCTAGTGTGTGCCCTCGACTCGGTTTTAACAAGTTATTTTGACAATTGTGTAGACATAAGTGATGCGCACTCAATTCGGTATTGTGCGGCTGTTACAGTTTGTCGGGTAGCTGGTGTTAAATTTACACAATTTGAATCAGCTATTCGATCAAAATCTGTCCCAGCCTGGCAATGCAGAATTGAGCGTCGTATCGCCGAGACTAGGGTGCTCATTGGCAAGCTGTGTTGCTTCAGGGCGGGTAATACACGCCCGAGAGTAATGCGTTTTGTGACCCGGGCGTTCGCAGGGACTGATATTGGTCCTTGTGAATATTCTTTTCGGGTCACAGAACGTATTGACGACCTGAAGCAGAAAGTTTATGCGTGGGCAAATCGTATACGACGATACAGAAAGAGATTAGATGCTATGCTCAAAATCGTTCGTTCCAAAAAGATGAGAGGTGGGTGTATAGAAGATGGGAGCAACCTGATCATGGTGTGACTGACATGTGCCTGCCCGATGCTGAAGCCACAAATTCATTCTGGCGAAGTATTTGGTCGGCGCCTGTTAGTCATACAGAGGATGAGTGGATGCGGGATGTCGGATTGTCATGTGAGTCCATCCAATCTATGGAACCAATAATAATAACGTCTAATGATATTGCCAGTGCAGTTCGTTCGTTACCCAATTGGAAGTCACCTGGGCCGGACGGACTGCACAATTTTTGGCTTAAATGGTTCCATAGCTCACATGATTGTTTGGCATCTTGCTTTCAAACATCACTTGAGTCTGAGTCGCTTCCATCTTTTATGACCTCAGGCATTACTCACCTTCTCTATAAATCAGGTAGTACCACGGACCCTAAAAATTATAGACCGATAACTTGTTTACCTACGGTCTATAAGCTTCTTACATCTATTTTGAGAGTAAAATTAACAACTCATATTGAAAATAATTCCATAATGTCCGACTCTCAAAATGGATGTAGAAGCAGGTCACGTGGTACTAAAGAACTCCTTATTCTTGACATGGCCATTAATCAGCAGGTCCGCCGTAACCAGAGAAATCTAGCGACATGCTGGATTGATTATAAGAAAGCCTATGACTCTGTGCCTCATACATGGTTGTTGAGGGTGCTAGAGTTGTATAAAGTTGATACAACTCTATGCACCTTCTTGAAGGCATGTATGGGGCAATGGAGAACGGCTCTTGTTTATCCAGGATGTCGTCGGGTTCTTGGGAATGGAGAACCTGTAAAGATTGAGAGGGGCATATTCCAGGGTGACAGTTTGAGTCCCTTGTGGTTTTGTCTAGCGCTGAATCCTCTCAGTACTTTACTGGAGAATTCAGGGCTGGGGTATCAGTTTCGGAGAGGAGGTCATGTTGTGTCGCACCTTCTTTACATGGATGACTTGAAATTATTTGCCTCCACCGAACCCCACTTGACTGAGTTACTAAAGGTCACTGAAACTTTTAGTAATTCGATCAAAATGGAGTTTGGTGTAGATAAATGTGCTGTCATGCATGTTAAGAAGGGGCGGATTGTGGAATCTGAAGGAGTACAACTTTCAGATTTCACAAAACTTAGGTCCCTTACCGCGACTGAAACCTATAAATATCTTGGTATGTCACAGGCGTTGGGTATTACTGAGACTGACATGAAACGAACGTTACAGGATCGTTTCTTGGGTCGCCTGAAAAAAGTACTCAAAAGTCTTTTATCAGGCGGCAACAAGGTACGCGCTATCAACGGGTGGGCCAAGCCAGTCTTAGTATACTCCTTTGGCATACTTAGATGGACTCAAACTGAGTTAGACGCCCTGGATAGGAAAGTCCGTTCTTTATTGACCACATATCGGATGCATCACCCACGTTCGTCTTTAATGAGGTTGTATATCCCACGGAAGTGTGGAGGTCGTGGCTTTTTAAACGCCAAGACTTTGCATAACCGTGAGATATGCAACCTTAGAGAATATTTTATTCATACTAGCCTGGGTGTGCATAGGGATGTGATAGCAGTAGATAACGGACTGACCCCACTTGCTCTTGCCAAAGAGAACTGGCGCAAACCTGTAATACTTAGTACTGACGATCGCAAGAAGATATGGCAGAGTAAAGAGCTGCATGGACGATTTTATCGGGCCTTACATGGGCCTGATGTAGATTTATTAACATCTGTATCCTGGCTACGTTTCGGTGATCTATTTGGAGAAACCGAGGGTTTTGTATGTGCAATTACAGACGAAGTTGTTATGACGAATAACTATCGAAAGTATATTCTGAGAGATGGTACGGTTGACATATGTCGGGCATGCCACCTACCTGGCGAATCTCTTAGACATATAATTTCTGGTTGTTCTCGTCTTGCCAACGGCGACTATTTGCATAGGCACAACCAAGTGGCCAGGATTGTCCATCAGCAACTTGCACTAAAATATAATCTTGTCGATTCAGAGGTACCGTATTATAGGTATGCGCCCGACCCAGTTCTAGAAAATGGTCGCGTCACATTGTACTGGGACCGACCCATTATCACTGACAGGACTATTGTAGCCAATAAGCCTGATATAGTGGTAATAGATCGGTCAGAGCGCCTTGCATTAATCGTTGATATAACCATACCACATGACGAGAATCTTGTAAAAGCAGAAAAGGACAAACAAATAAAATATTTGGACCTTGCTCATGAGGTTGTCGACATGTGGGATGTGGATTCAGCGATTATTGTTCCGATAGTTGTATCAGCACATGGCTTGATCGCCAAGAGCCTTGACCAACATCTCAAGAGGCTCGCGTTAGGCAGTTGGGTCAAGGGCTTGATGCAAAAGGCGGTTCTTCTGGGCACGGCACGTATTGTGCGGAAATTTCTGTCTCTGCAGTCCTGACCACCGGTAGCTTGGTCCCTGTACCCAATGCCGGTGGGATACTATTTTTTATATTTTTAAATAGATTTTTTTTATATAATGTATTTAAAAATGTAATTGATAAGTGTAATTAATGAATAAAGGAAATAATAATATATGCTTTATTGTACACCAAGAATAGCTATTACAGATTAGTTATTATGATATAAATCAAGTACAATGGGCGGCCTTATTGCAAGCAGCAATCTCTACCAGGCAACCTTTAGATGGACAGGACTGTGTGAAAGTTTAATTTTGGGTTTCAAGTTTGGTGACAAATAATACTTTATAAATTACATTAAACATAATATATTCCAATATTTTCGAAAATACATACATACACAAATAAATACATACATACATACACATATAAATACATACATACATACACATATAAATACGTACCTATATACATACATACACTTGCCCAATATACATAAGAAAGTAGGTCAGCGTACAAATAGCTTATATTGAAAGATAATATTCTTTCACTCTGACTTTAAACGATCCCAAGGTTTGAGCTCGTCTGATAGTGACTGGTAGTGCATTCCACAGTCGCTCTGCTTCAACAGTAAAAGATTTATCAACGAAGTTTGTTGAATGTACCGGTATATGCAGTAATATAAGTCATAAGTAACATTTATTTCATAACAATTACTTGTGTTGAAACATTTTGTAGATCCATTTAATAACATCGAATAACATATTTATATTTAGATTACCTAAATTGCTACTTAAATAATATTTTTTCAAGTGATAAAATGCTAACCAATAAATATTATTTATTGGTTAGCATTAAACAATAATTGATAGTTAGAAATCAAAATGTCAAAATTCAAAATTCTTGAATGAATTTAAATTGATGATGAATTTAAAGATTCCAAATGAATAAATATTAGATACCACCATCACAATTTAATGTCATATTTTAGTTTATAAATATAGTCAGTATTCACCAAATCGAATTAGGTACGTATTGCTATTATAGATAGGCATCCTATTAATATATTTTATCATTGACGAACTCATCGACACTGTAATACGTTCTTTTCCAGCAAATACAGTTTTAATTTGTTTTTAAACAGATTTGCACTTTGAATCATTTTAAAATTAATTGGTAACTTATTGTATAAATAAACTGACTGAACTCTCGGGCTATGTGGAACTACAAACAAACAAACTCTTCAGCTTTATAATATTAGTATAGATTTGTAGCAAATTTAACAAAGTGCCATCAAACAACAGTAGATATAAATAGATTAATAAAAATAATTACATAAATGCTTACAATAAACAAATATTGTAAAAACCTCATCAATAATCTTTTATTTTCCCACAATTGATGGAAAAGTACCACAATGGTACTTGAGTGTGAAGTCCCTACTGTCAATTATGTTACTTAGTGGATGACACTCCAATGATTCGCGAGATAGGTCACGGAGAGGGTCCGGTGTTGACATGACAATATTGGTAATGCACGTTTTATTATTCTTTGAGATAAAAAAAGATTTTTCCACCACTTAAGAAGCAAAAGGGCACTTTTGCTTCGTGAAATCTCGAAGGAAATGCGACTTTTGCTGCGAGCGTGAGGCAAAGTAACTTTTAAAATAAATTTGAAATAAGCAATAGCGCGGTCAGAAACTCAAGACTAGCGCTGGCCGTACAATTATGTAATTTAATTATTTTAGTTTTAATTTAGTAAGTAGTAAGTAGCTATATTAATTTAGGGAAGTTTTATTAAAAAATATTGTCGCGCTACAAAAAAAATAGTTTTCAAAAATTGACATGCTTTGTAATTTCGGACCGCTGCTCTAAAATAATCTGTATAATCTGTGCACAAAGCGGGAATTGAAAAAATCTAGATGGTTTTGAATATTCGACTTGTGTATTCTCGCTGGAGAGGTGAAAAGATGTATGTTTCACACGAGAGCATTTTTTTTAACTCATGCCTTTAATTCACTGCGCTCAGTACTCGTAGTCTAATTGCGAATCTTTCGAATCAATTTTAGACAAGGTACTTCCCTGGTTCGTGATTTAACATTAGCACTCGGTGCAAAAAATACTTTTTCTCACTTGTTGAACAAATAAATATTTTTATTTTCTTTATTTTACATAATATCAATGTAGAAATATACAAACACTAGGTGACCCCCCGGCGTCGCCCGTGACATAATTCGAACTCCCGTCGCACCTATTTAATCGCGTCGCTTATAGATTCTACAATAATGCAGCTTGAATATATAGGTATTCCTCAATAAATGGGCTATCCAACACAAAAAGATTTTTTCAAATCCGACCAGTAGTTACAGAGATTAGCTTGTTAAACCAAACAAACGAACTCTTCAGCTTCATAATATTAGTAAAGATTCCATGAAAATTGGTATATGGCCTGTCAGTTAAGTATAAATTAAGAATAAGAGGTAAAATTGGACTTCGAAGTATGTCGCGGAAGAAACCGGGCACAGCTAGTTTAAAAAAAAAATGTATTATAAGAATAGGCACAATACAATATCTGTTTATCAATAACGCCTTATCTCTGAAGGGATGGTAGAAGCATATTCCACGTCCACTTTTCACCATGTGTATTTCTGTCCCACGTAATAGGTGGTGAGCCCATTGCCGTGTTGAAATGACAGACGCAGGTTGTGGCTACTTGCTGTTGAAAATTTTCAAGCCCAAAACTTGACTTAACGACTGCCATCTTACTGACAACCGGGACCAACGGCTTAACGTGCTTTCCGAAGCACGGAAACGCTCGCATATGTAAATGCCAAAAAAAATCAATTTTAAAATATGATTAGGTATTTTATGTTTAAATTAAACTGCAGCGTGAACCAGACGAAATTCCTGAATTATAAGCCATAATTCACAAGCAAATCCCGACACAAATACTAGTCTCAATAACGGTTGGTAATAAAACGACAATTGGAGAATATGCGACCCCAAATCTGTGTCCTTTTGATACTTAATTGATGGGCTCCTATTGGTGGAAATAGGGGATATGCGCGCGCTGAGCTCTCTGATTGGTTGTTGGGGTAAACCACGCCTACGTTTTGCGGATTAGGGGGAGAGTTAGGAGGTGAGGTAAATTTGCTGTTATAAATGGTTTTGATATTTTTGGATTAAGTTTCCTTTTATAATAATTTTTACGTTTTTATTTTTAAGTAAATACTGAAAACAAAATAAGTAAATATTTTTACGCGTGAAGTCCCGAATCTTTACTTCAGTAATATATAAAGCTGAAGAGTTTGTTTGTTTGTTTGGTTGAACGTGCTAATCTTAAGAACCACTGGTTCGAATAGAAAAAATCTTTTTGTGTTAGATAGCCTATTTATTGAGGAAGGCTAAAGGCTATACATCATCCTGCTACTACCCAGGAGAGCGGAGTAGTAATTATAAATATCAACAAATGACGCAAATATTTTTACATTATTTTTAAAAATATTAACGATGGGATTAAATAGGTGTGACGGGTGTTCGAAGAATGCCACAGGCGAAGTTGTGGAGTTCAGCTAGTAGTATATAAAGCATGAGTATATACCACTAAAGTAATAATTAGCTTACATTATAATAAGCTTCCCTGTAAGCCTAGAGATACACCATTAAATCGATTTAAAAGGTTAATTAAAAAAGTTTTGAAAAACTGAAAACGGCTATTACGCCCTTACCATTTTTGCCAAGGCTGGAAAATAGGCAATTGCAGGTCCAGTATGAGTTTGAAGGCCGAGCCGTAGACGAGGACTTCACTAATACGAGGCAGGCAATTGCCATTCCCGCCGAGGCATATACGGTGTTTTTCTCAAAAGAATGCACGGAAATAAAACATATTACTTACATTAAGTATGTAAGTTACAACTCAAGAGGAATATTCAGCTTTGCCGCCAATTTTCTATTTATTACCTGGACCGAAAGGCAATCGCGCTTCGCAAAGGCGCTTTTCATTATTTTCCCGCGAAGAATCTTGGTATGATAAAAGACATCCAATCAAAAAGTATTTAATATCTAAGTACAGCACGCCGTTTTATACAATATTGAAGGAGTTTTGTAATATTCCCAATTCAAAAAAGCTCTCCAGCAAAAGAAAAACTTCTCTTGTTCTTTTTTTCAAAAATAATGACAATATTTCCATTCATGTTTGAGAAAAGACTATTTACTGGGCACTGTCGCCTGGAAATCATCAGCTGACTGCGTGAAATAACATTAATTTATAAATAGGCCATCACTATCGATCCAACCAGTTCCAATAAAGAAAATTCCTTAAGTACCAAGACGTTATGGGCGTCGTATTCCGTTTTGAATTCAAGGGATGATCCCAGTGAGTGGGTTACACCGTCTTACATCAATTTAAATGCCTATCCCCTGCTCGAGCTAGTATAATACTGTAGGGCTGTGATATTCATATACAAGCCATACGTGTCTACCATAGAGCGAGGAATATAGCTCGCTGCCTCTCATTCGGGCCCCTAATAGAGGTAGTATTTTGGCTAAAAGGTCTTAGGAACAAAGCCATAAAAGGAGGAAAAAAAAAAAGTTAAAATATTTTTTTATGGCCTGGTTACGAAGACCTTTTAACCTAATCTTATTTGTTATATCATATTTCATCAATCATATATTCTAATTTTGTCCTGTCCAGTCATTTGTCGATGTCAAGTCCAGTCATAGGTCCTGTGTCCTTGCCCCAATAACGTGGTAGAGCGTTATTGAGGCTTTCAGTGGAATTTGCGCGACTGTCTTTCACTATAGCACGATTACACAACTTTTATGTCTAAGAAACTACCATTTTAACACATAAAACAAGGTTAATGCACTAGTTTTGGAAAATAATATACCGCAAGTGCCGCCATTTACCAAAATCCGTATAACACCGCGTGCTAAGTTAGCGTCAAATTGTAGGCGAAAAATTGCTTTTAATAGAACTAGAGCGACATTGATCCCTTGCTCTGTGGTGTCGTACGATAGGGTCGAACTACATGGCACTGAACATGATGTTTCTACATTTCACTTGATCCTATATTTTCTTAAAATAAAGTAGGCTTTAAGGGGCCCCAATAACATCGCCGGGGCCGTAGCGACCTCATCTGCTAGCTGACTAACAGCCAAGGCAATGACGCACATCCCCTACCACAAGCATACATTAGCGTACCTTGGGCTAGACGGCGTAGAGTAAAAAAAAAAACAGACTATATAAATGATAATACGAATCTGGCAGTAAATGTACGTGATTGACGTTCATTAGTGTTACTTTGTGACCTACATGAATAAATGTATTTTCATTTTCAGAAATAAAATTGTCGCACCAGGGGCAGAGCTATCAAATTTGCATATTTCAATATACATATTTCGTTAGCCCTTTCAGTAAACCTTTTAATTTAATGTAAAATTATTAACTATTATTTCATTGAAGTGAAACTTCTTTATCGA